>OX411548.1:20871221-22251221 GCA_948146395.1 Fragum whitleyi | reverse complement strand
AGCCTGTATCACAAGTTCGATACTGCATCCCATGACAGGTAAAACATGTAACTACTTGATGGCTTGCTGTGATTGCCTTAGAGCATTGAATACAAAAAGCCATGATTCTCATGTAGTCTCAAAAAACTCACAGATCATATATACGCTAAAAAGCATGTCGTTATTTATTCAATTAACAAACAAGGCTCATTGCTAACCTAATAATTAGAGGCAAACACCAAGCAATTCATTGACATATTGTTATTACCAATCTTGTAACAAACATGAGTTATATATACCCGCCAATCTATCTGTTCATTAAATTGCCTACTCCTTTGATAAGTTAAAGGCTATAACTTTATTGGCTCGCAGCAAGAGCAAATACAATATTAATATACAGTTATACATGAAAAAAAGACATTTAGTAAATGTTTACAATTTGTAACAAAAATGGCCAATGTTTGGTACGAAATGATTAATGTATGGTATGAAACATCTTAGCCTATGGTACGAAATAGTCAGCGTATGGTGAAAAATGAATATATATTTTATGGTATTTTATGGTATGAAATAGTTATGGTACGAAACATCTGTATACCCTAATGACCCTTTATCAGACTGCACAAAATTATTATGATTGGATGAAAATATTGAAGTGAGCTGGACATTACCTACAACCACGATCGTTCATGTGACATTTTGCTCCCCCTATTTATCGTGTTTATTAAACCTTAAACAGTTTGACATTCATTTGTTTACTCGTTAAATTTAAATGTAATCTTTATTTACTAACCGTAGATTCTTCATTCCATTTGAAGTTCTTTCATTACTGTGTAGTTATTGATTTATTGACATTTGACTTTTGTTTACATCCTCATGTCCGCCATTTTTGTCTCCTAATCAGAATGCATTGTGGGATAGAATTGATGATGTCATCAAGTGACGTATCAATTTTACCCCCTCTCGCAATATAGCGCCTTATTCAAAGGTCAATTGATCAAAACACTACTTATTTATTTCCTTTTTTAGGTAAAGATGACTTGTGTTCTCATTTATTGGTCCATTGCATACGATTTCGCTAATTAGTGGTCGCTTTTACGTAGGGTTAACAGTACCTACAACATCTTGTGTATGAATTTTCCAACAAACTTTCTTGTGGGAAATCTTTCCGACAGATTTTCATGTCGGAAATCCAACCAGAAATATTGTTGGAATCGCTCGTATAAAAAGCCGTGTTCCGACGTTTTCGGGGACTCCAGCTTTGATTTTTCGTAGGAAACCTCCGTTATAATTTCATTTGATTTTTATTTGATTTTTGGCTTAAGTTTATTTTGGTTTTTGTAAAATCAACATTTTAATTTTAATATTCAAGATAAAAAAAATATTTCTTTATTTATCCGTCAATCGGTGGGCGTCGCATCCGTCGACTTACGGTCTCACTCCTGTCATTTTCGTTGTTGTCACTTTAGGTTAAATCAAATCATTTAGGAATTTATATTTAATTTTCAAACTTAGTGTTTGACTAAATTCTGATTTATTTAATCACTTAATTCTATTTAGTTTTTCCGGCTTTATTTGATTTAGGAACACTGTCATCTTTGTCAATTCTTTTAATATTATAAGAATCTATTCAGGAACTTTCAACCTTAAGGTATCAGGTCCATCCTAGATTGCTATTGTTAGGGATTATCTCTTCAAAGTACTAGCTAGCAACTTAACTTTTGAGAATAAACACATGTAAAAGAAAAATCAGATTTAACTAGAATATATAGTTGGATAATTGATTAAAATTCTGGTGTTTGTTATTTATTAAATTCATTCCACATAAATATAAGTATATCTGGAGTCCACCCTTCCCCTATATTGTCATCACCTTTGTGCAACCCTCTGCCCAGAAGATATCAGTGACCCACAGCTCGCAACAATATGTTTATAACAGATGTAGGTCAATTTTCTCTGTTATTCATTGATCTTTGTTAATTTTTTTTTTTCAGAAATGTTTTAGCATGTGAAACTAAGAAACACTTATTTACATGAAATATTAATTCATTCTCTTTGATTTTTATCTAATCATGTAAGTAGATTCATGCCTATAGAGATAACCAGCTTCTAAAGCAGCTCTAGTTATTCAGCACAACAAGGATTAAATTCCATTTAGTATAGAATGAAATTCTAGATCCTTTTGATGCTGCGATATCCTAAGACCGGGGGCATATTGTTTTGCCGTCTGTCAATCTGTCTGTCTGTCTTCAATACTTAACCAAAAAACTTAATATTGCCAATTACTTCAATGCTCATATTTGGCATGATGATAGATCTTGATAATTGCCATCTACAGATATCAAGGTCAAAATCATGTGATGGGTCAAGGTCATCTGTCATGGTCAAAACTTTAAAAAAAAATGCTGATTTGTTACAGCATTTAACCCTTGCTGAACCCGGAACATTCCTGCTTTTGCAGGAGCTATGGACAAACATCAGCCTGCACATATGTGCAGTCTGATGTTAGTCTACACCACCTGTTTCTCACTTTCAAACTTGAATGGTCAAAATATTTAGTTTTTCAAATAGAAATTGACATGCAGTTGGTACTTTCAGTACTTTTTGCCCATTGATTTTGATGAAAATTTCCAGCCAAAAAATAGATTCAGCATGACAAGGATAAAAGGATTAAATCAATATTTCAGTGTATCTGGCTGCCCAATAGCTGCCATGGGTAAACTTATTATGGGTCATGATCCAAAGAAGAGTGATAGGAGGTCCAAAGGAAAAAGACAAAGTAAGTGTTTGTTGTTATATCTCTTATGTGTATTGAGTAACATAATTATGTTAAATTTTTGCAGAGTTTAAGAGTATAAAAATTGAATTTATTAAAGGTAATTTCATAATAACATTGACATCTGGTTTGCAGATTTTTTTTAGCTTTGCAAGAAAAATTAACTAGATGTTTTTGCTGTTTTATGATAATAGTTTTATTGAGAAGTTTCATTAGTATCTTCAATTTGATACCAAATGAATAAGATAAGCTCTATTTAGTTCTTATATTCAACCTATGTCATGCTGAATAAAAAAAAAAATATACACATAAGCTCCACTGGCTGAAAGCCACTGGGGCTATTGTCATGGCGTTGTGTCCGTCGTGCGTCCGTCCGTGCGTCCGGTCGTAAACTTTTACTTTAAAAATCTTCTCCTCAGAAACTACTGGATGGATTTCAACCAAACTTCACAGGAATGATCCTTGGGTGACCCTCTTTCAAAGTTGTTCAAGAAATTTTGATCCAATGAAAAACATGGATTTAATGGCGTGGCTAATTTCCAAATATGGTAAAAAGTGACTTGTCTCAGGTTCTAATCAATGGATACCAATAAGATTTTACATGAATGATCCTTGGGTGACCCTTTATCAGTCTACAAAAAGTTATTGTGATCAGATGAAAAATATGTATTTTATGGGCGGAGGTCATTTCTCTATATGTTATATAGTGGAAACTTTGAAAATCATTTTCTCAGAATGTAATTGATAGATATCAACCAAATTTTACATGAAGGGTCCTTGGGTGACCCTTTATCAGTCTACCAAAAATTATTATGATCAGATGAAAAATATGTATTTTTTTGGCGGAGGTTATTTCTCTATATGTTATATAGTGGAAACTTTGAAAATCATTTTCTCAGAATGTAATTGATAGATATCAATCAAATTTTTCATGAAGGGTCCTTGGGTGACCCTTTATCATTCTACCAAGAATTATTATGATCGGATGAAAAATATGTATTTTATGGGTAGAGGTCATTTCTCTATATGTTATATAGTGGAAACTTTGAAAATCATTTTTTCAGAATGTAAGAGATGAATATCAACCAAATTTCACTGGAATGCTTTTTGAGTGATTCTTCAACAGTCTACCAAAAATTTTTGTGATCGGATGAAAAATATGTATTTTATGGGCAGAGGTCATTTCTCTATATGATATATAGTGGAAACTTTGAAAATCATTTTCTCAGAATGTAACAGATGGATATCAATCAAACTTCATTAGTATGATCCTTTTGTGATCCATTACATGCAGCCAAAAATTATTTTGATTGGATGAAAAATATGTTTTTAATGGGTGGAGGTCATTTCTCTATATGTTATATAGTTGAATCTTTGAAAATCATTTTCAACATCAGTAGAACCCAAAATATCTAAAAATCTAGTCAAAACTTAGATTTGCTATTTCAAGAATTTCAAGCCTGTGGAGCGACTCAAGCCATTCATGGCTTTCTAGTTTAACCTGGAGGTATAGACTAAGTTCTTTCTGCATCTACATGCAGTCTGGTTTTATTCTTGAGAAACTTAGTTGCCCCTTTTGCCATGATCAAAGATCCAATTTTTAGCTCACCTGAGCACATCGTGCTCAAGGTGAGCTTTTGTGATCATTGAATGTCCGTCATCTGTCGTCGCGCGTCCGGCGTCAACAATCTTAGTGTTTACACTCTAGAGGCCACAAATATGGCCCAATCTTCATGAAACTTGGTCAGAATGTTGACTAGGTCACAAGGATGAGCCCTATCGAAAATGGGAAGGATCTGTGACCTATAAGGGGAAAAGGGGCCTTAAAGACAGTTTTCTTGTTAACACTCTAGAGGCCACAAATATGGCCCAATCTTCATGAAATTTGATCAGAATGTTGGCCAGGTCAGGAGGATGAACCCTATCGAAATTAGAAGCATCAATGCCATATCAAGGGAAAAAAGGGCCTTAATGATAATTTTCTTGTTTATACTCTAGAGGCCACAAATATGGTCTACTCTTCATGAAACTTGGTCAGAATTTTGGCCAGGTCAGAAGGATGAACCCTATCGAAAATTAGAAGCATCCATGCCATATCATGGGAAAAGGGGCCTTATGACAATATTCTTGTTTACACTCTAGAGGCCACAAATATGGCCCAATCTTAATGAAGTTTGGTCAGAAGATTGGCCAGGTCACAGGGATGAATCCTGTTGAAAATGGGAAAGATCCATGCCATTTCAAGGGAAAAGGGGACTTAATGACAATTTTCTTGTTTACACTCTAGAAGCCACAAATATAATTCAATTTTCATGAAACTTGGTCATATTAATGGCTAGGTCACAAGGATGAACCCTATTGAAAATTGGAAAGATCCATGCCCTATCAGGGGATAAGGGGCCTTAATGACATTCTTCTTGTTTACACTCTAGAGGTCACAAATATGGCCCAATCTTCATGAAACTTGGTGAGAATGCTGGCTAGGTCACATGAAACTTGTTTTGAAAAGGCTAGAAATTGATGCAGGGATCATAGGAATAGAGTTATGTCTTTCTTTGAAATTGTTGGAAATTTAATGATCATTCAAGCATTCAGACGAAGGTGAGCGATATAGGACCATCATGGTCCTCTTGTTTAAAAAGGATTGATTGCAGAATGACATGGGCTAATTTCAAAGAATGGTAAACTTTGTTTATTACATTAGCTTTTAATATGATTTTTTTCTTTGGACATGTTACTAAGTACATATCATGGTTCTTAAGGACTCTGTTATAACTTTATTTTTGTCAGAAAGGTTGTTGCTTATTTCAAATATTTGAAACTACATATTGCTTTTCAAGATAGGCTGCGAAGTTCTTCATGAAATTAAGCATTTTCCTTTTAAATGTACTCGTTCAGAAGAACGAAAAAAAGTTTTGGGTTCATAATGATACACACGCAGAAAAAAATAATGAAATTGCCTCCTGACAATGACGGATGCAACTTAAATTAATAGTTATTCTAGAAAAGTACAAAACTATGAAAACTAAGACATGGCTTTGTATTTAATGTCAAGGGATTAACACAGAACTTTTGTAAGTCTCCATAGTTATATGGGCACTTACAGTACTTGTGTGCAAACCCTTATTAAGGAAGTTGACCTGTAATAGTTTCGCAACCTGTTGGAAGAAATGAACTTTAACTGTGTTAACCGAGGTTCTTAATGATTTTCATCAGGAAGCCTCGGTCAACATTGTGAAAGATCATGAATTGCAAATTGTTGCGGAACTATTACAGGTCCAAAACCTTAATTAGCTGTAATCATGCTGATTGCCAGACAGTAAAGACTTGAGTCTAAGCCAACTCTGTCTGCTATCTACCTAATTATTATGTGAAAAACTTTAGGGAGACTGGTTGGCACATTAAGCAAGTGTGTAATTCAAATAAATCCTCTTTCAAAATATTGTTGATTAATGATCATAACATCGTAATCTACAGCTTGAATAAACTGTAGTTACGATGTTTTGATTAATCACCAACGCTCAAATCATCAGAAAGGGGAAGTGGGTGGAGGGCATTTGTCTCTTGTCCCATTCCACATATCACCTTTATACAATACAATGTATTCTTTGGTGGTCGCATTTTGAGTGCCTAAAAAAATAAAAATCATAGTTACACCTTTGATTTGTTTGAAAAAAAAAAGAAAAAAGATAATAATAAATAAAAATAAATGAATGAATTCATCAGGTTAAAGGTTAAAATGTTTGATCACAACTACAGTTTGTCTGTGTGTTATGTATGTGAAATATAAGAAAAAAAGAAAAAAAGGTATGCTTAAGTTAAAATTCATGTTAAATCAGTTAAGATATTCTTGTTCATAGGTTTTTCTGTTAATAGTTCTATGTTCATGTTTTTTCTTCTTTATTATACAATGTGTTCCTTGAAAGGTATTTTGGGATACATTCATGTTTGTGACCTGTCACGCAAAAAGGTACCATCTCATGATCTGGGAACTCTGTAAGATAAATATTTTAAAAAGAGAAAAGGCCCAGCATAGGTTAACCAGTGGTCGCATTTCAAAAATTGTTTCACTGAAAAGGTAGATGGACTGCTTAAAAATCAGAAAATAAGCAAAGTTGCGAAAAGTTTTGACTTGTCAGTCTGCGCATTCTGCACAGTCTGATTTAGGTCAACACTAAACGCACTACCCAATGGTCCCTTTTTGCGTGACAGGTCACATTTATGTTTGAGACCCTTATTTGTAAGATAAAGATTTATTACAAGTCATGTGGAAACAGAAAGTTTTGAATTTGTATCAAATAGGAATTCCCCTAGCTATGTTATTTTAGTATTCACTTTGAATAAGATAAAAAATTATTTTGCAAGGATCATCATCTACTCTGCCTTTAAAAGAAGATATATAAGAAGTATTTAACATTTAACATATTTCTACCTAATGATGCATCCTTGGTCTATTTCATGAAGATAATTATTTACAAAGAAATGCAAAATATTTCACAGCTCATTCATTGATTGAACTAGCCCTCGTTTCATAAATACTAGAGCTTTATTCTAACTGGAGTATAATCACCCCTTTCAGCAATTGTTTACGGGAAAACTCAGAAATAAATGAAAGATTAAAAAAAACCATATTCATTTGATAGAATCTGTTGTTGTAATTCCTACTGTTTGAGAATGTTTAAAAGAAGAAAATTGATAAGTCATTTTTTCAAGGTTTCAAAAAGAAACAGACATTTATGGTTCAAATTTTGATATTATTTGCTGTATGACCCAATTACTGCACAATTAAAAGGTTCTTCAAATTATTCTTTGGTCTTAACCCTTGGAATGCTGAATAAATTTTGGCTAAAAGTTTGCATCAAAATGAACGGGCAAAAAGCACTAGAAGTACCAACTACTGGTAAATTTGTATTTGAAAAACTAAATCTGTTGACAGTTTAGGTTTGAAACTGAGAAACAGGTGGTGTAGATTAACATCAGACTGCACCTATGTGCATGTTGATGTTGGTCTATAGCTCATGCCAAAACAGGAATATTCCGGGCTCAGCATGACAAGGGTTAATAGGGAAAAATCTATTGTTATTTTGATGAAGTTTAGTTGAATCTTATCTTTGGGATAGACTGTAGTAATTGGGTATAAATCATGCATTTAATTTATTTAAACATTTCAGACTTGTTTCACCATAGTTATAATGTTGTGTTCTATTCTGTTGCTTTCATTAGATTACCACCTTGTTGTACTTCCAAAACATGATGACCATTCAAAGGCAATCCTCGCTGCCTGTACTGAAAAACAGCTCATAAAGCTGGCTGCTAAACAACTTTCAAGCAACAAGACTGGGAAAGGTTGGCATCATAAAAAAAAACCTGTTGAGAATGACAACTAAAAAGCAAACAATCTACTAAAAGCATGGTTATAAAATTGTTTGGCTTCTGAATGCTTAGAATTTACTACTAGGAATTTTGTAATAAAGGTCTAAATTTCAATGAGAAAGAATACATTACATGATGATGTCTTGCAAATTCGAAATTGGTCATGGCTAAAAAGCATGAGGAAAGTGAAACATATTACATGGTTATAACTCAAAACACTTCATTTGAAAATAGAGTTTCGAAGATTGATCCCTAACAAAGTAAGTGAATATCAAGGACATATCAATGGGTTATTACAATAATATTGTAAGTGCTTACATTTATTTAAGAACTTACACTAGTTTTACATCTTACATTTTAATGATATAACTTAAATAATGTTGAAAGCGGCGTTAAACTCCATTCAATAAATCAATCTCAACTAATAAATTACTAACTTCAAGATTAAGTTAATTTAGGCATGCAGGAGTTATGTAAACATAAAGGAAGATGAAAGAAATAAAAATATACATTAATCAAAAGTGCCATCTGGGGTCGTCAGTTTGCTTGTAAATCTTTGGTCTAGTTGTTGTGGCACCTCTTATGTTGGTATTGTTTGCTTTTTGGTTTCATTTTCTGACATGCTGCCTTTGATACCTCATGAATAAAACCCTTTCCTTTCAAAGTAACAATGTAAGATTTCACTCGTAGAAGAAATCCAAGAAAAAAAGATTATAATGGTAAAAAAATTACTATTGTGTGCTTATTCTCATTTTGATCCAAATTAAAATCAAACAAAATGAGATGTTTGTTCTTTGAGCTGTTGCTAAGAATGTTAGATTTTCAAACAAATCAAACCTGCATTTCAGTTGTATAATGGAAGTTGACAGGGCCTCAAATAAAGGGACTGATTTTCATTTACATCCTGTATTGTGGGCATTTATTGGAATTGTCTGACCAAGACAGTTCCAATGAGCACCCAAAATACAGGCTTTGGAAGAAAAATAACAGATTTCAGAGTTGTCTTCAGCTCTATTATTTGGAGTTTAGGATTATCGATAGTACATGTATGTATCATGCAACTGCTTGAGAGGAACCACACTGCCAGAGCTTTCTGTGCTTTGATTTTATACAATTTTGCCAAGTTTTTTTTTCGGCCCTGCAAGGGTTAACTATTATGAGGTAGCAAAGGGTGCATATTATAATAATTGTTTTGTTGTTGTAAATATATACACTTTTACCCTTGTCTTGTGAATACTGACTACTGACCCCATTCTTAGAAATATAGACCTAGATAAATCTTTAAAGACTTTATGTCAACCATTGAGTAAACAATTGAGTCTGTGCATGACATTTTCAGACCATAGATATGTGCTTGAGTTACAAGGATTTGGAAACCTGGTCAAGGACCCAATTTGAAAAGAATATTTGCTAACTGCTAGAAAATCGATAAATGTTCATCTATAGATGAGCACATTGAAGATATTTACTGTTTTACTTAACATCTTAAGTCAAAAATTAAAGTAGCTTCTACAGTGCAAACAGAATACGGAATCTTGCCATGCATCATCTCAATGAAATCGTTTTTTAAAGACGATTCCAGTGAGATATCGGATGGCAGAATCTATCAATGAATGAACTTTTGTAAAAATTAGTTTAATCTAAAGGCTGAATTGAAGTTTATGTACTCAATATTTGCAGTTTTCTGTTGCAAAAATGTTCAAATATCAGTAGTCCCTACTGGTTGGAGACCAATTCTCGCTGACTGCCAGTTTTTGCAACCTGGCCATTTTTACAGTAATTTGAAGATGCAATATTGATTTATAACAAATTATTTTCTGAGTAAAAGAAGTTGTTGCCAAAATAACTTGTAATTTTGAAGAGTTTCCTTTTCATGTTAAATGTAAACAAGGTTAGTTGGCGAGAACTGGTACACAGTGAGAATTGGTATCTTGCCAGTATAGTTATTTAGAACAAGACAAGGGAGAAGTTTTGTAAGTGGATTTGTTTTTGATTTAGTTTAACTCGGTACAAGACATTGCTTGTAGTGAGCTCTCTTGGTCCTTGAATGACTGTAATTTAGTATTTATTTTCAATTTTTAATACTGCTTACTTTCTTGGGACTACAGCCTTCAATTTATGGGTGGATGCAAATTGAAATGTGTTAAGAAAGTGGACCCGTAATAGTTCTACAATGTTTTGGAGGTAATTCCTGATTTTAGTTAGGAAACCTCGGTCAATATTGTGAAAGTTCATGAGGTCTGAAATTGTGCAGAACTATTACTGGTCCACTACCTTAATTCTAAGTGGGATGGGCAACTTGTGGCTGGAAAAAAATATTGGCTTTATTGAAGATTTCTTTGGAATATATTTGCAACTAAATAAGTTTCTACAATTTATACAAGTGAATTGCAAACTTTTTCATAATGAAATCGCTTTAGGAATTGGTAAGTAGAAAATAGTGTAGCCCAAATAGCTCTCAGAATTGTAAAAGGTATTAGCTATATTCAAGTTGAACTAAACTTTTAACATCTTGCATTTTAAGTATCCACAAAGAGTGAATCTTTAGCCATACTCCCCTTTTGAGTGTGTGACCAAAAAATGTAAAATTGTCTGAAAAGCTATGGTCAAAGTTGTCTGGGCATACAATGTCTAATGGAGGTTATTTAACTCTTATATATGTAACTCTTACCTAATAATTACTTGTTTCAGATAGTATTATCAAAATTACTGATTTACATTTGGACAACTCCTATTAAAAAAGAAAAAAACAAAACAAAAAAACATGTAAATTTGCAGCCAATTATAAAATTGTAAATTACACCAAATTAGACAAATCACAAAATGTTCACAAGGGTAAATTTGTGGAGGATAATTGTTTGTTTTACATTCGGAACATCACTTGGCCATTTCCGTAAACTGCAACAGACCTCGGATGTATGTAAGGCGGATGGGTATGTAACAAAATGGTGCATTTTGTGAGGCGGAACAGTGTAAAAAAAAAACAAGCGCGGAAACAACCAGCCTTATCTTTATCCTTATATCTTTTACAATAAATAACGGCTGAAAATTCTTATTTTTTGACGATGGCAAATCTTTCTAAAAAATGAAGGTCTTTCAGCTGTTATTCAAGAATCTAAAGCTATGATTTCACGTCAGTGACATAAACGAGTAGCGTTGGCGATGTCAAATATTTACACTCAAAGTTTCGAGTGCTAACGTCATTCTAACTGATGTCCTCCAGTTTTTCAAAGGTTTTCTGTGATTTTTAAAAATATTCTGTCTGCAAAATGAACAAAAGCAGGGTATGGTTAAGGTCTAATTTAACTGGTTTGCCAGTAAGATTATCAAGTGATTACCTAGTTATTTCACAAAATCCACCTAAAAACATTGAAGAAAACTATCATTTTCATTTTCCCTACTCATTTTGTCTATTTAATTTTCTTTCAGCTTCAGACAGAGTGTTACGTCCCATGATTCTAACAAAGAAACTTGACATAGGCCCTGGTCGTCCTGCGACACCAAGAAATAACCTTGTCAAAGAACTTGAGAAATATAACAGACAATTTGCTGAAGCTGACAAAGAGGCACAAAACAAAGCCAAAAGTAAGCCTGTAACTAAAGAGGCCACAAAAGTAGAAGAAGATGGCACTGATAATGATTCACAGGATGAGACACCAACGCCAGTTGTCAAGCCAGCACCAAAGGAAAGGCCCAACATCCTCAGTAAGCGTGCCAGGATACGACCCAAACCAAGATCTTTGTCTACTGATTCTACTTCATCAACATCATCTGCCTCTTCTACAACTTCCACTGTATCGACATCTGGTTCAGGATCAAAGGGTTCTAAACCAGGATCAAAACCAACATCTTCAGGAACAAAATCCATGATTGCAGGATTGAAGGCGATTTCAGAATTGAAGGCATCCACATCAAAATTTTCATCGCCATTTGGAGACCCAAACTTTCCAACCCAGTTCTTTAAAGGGGATAGTGTACCAATACCAGCCGATGCTGCATTGACAATTCCAAACCCTGCTGCTGTCGCAATATCAAATGCAAACTATCTTGAAAGTGTTACTAATAGTATTGTTAATTCTAGTCGAGCTAAAGTGTCTGAAAATGTTTCTACTGTTTCTACCGTTTCAGCAAACAACACAGTTTCAGCAAAAAGTAGCCTCGATCCAGCTATCAATACTCTTAATACAAAGAGTAATGCCAAAGTTGTTCCACCTATTGATAGCAATGAAACTTCCGACAGTTCACAACTACCAATCTATGTTCCAGTTCATATTGAAAAGTTTGAGAAGGCCAGGAAAGAGGATGTGGCGTTCCCATCACCTTCAGGGTATGTTATCTTTAGGAATGTTGGTAATCAATTAAATAGAAATCTAAAATATGATGCTGAAACAGGTCTCTATAAAGGTGTTTTTGATGATGAAGTTATTAAGAAGGTGGGAGTTATTCCAAAAAATGTAAACAAAAAACATGGTAAGATAGTTATGGGTCCAACTAATTTGACCAGCAATTACAAACCACAAGAAATTTCCAAAGTAAGTAATGATGGAAAGATCATAGAAGATTTACATACTGCTACAAGTTCAAACCAAAGCTTACAGGTAGTACATCCTAACAAAGTAAGCAATAATGATAAGACCATAAAAGATTTACTAAGCAATGAAAGTTCAAAACCTAGTCAAAAGATAGTTTATCCTAACGTTGTAAGTGATGCTAAGACCGTAGAGGGTTTACCCTCTGACCCAAGTTCAAGGATGAGCCCACAGGTAGTAAATTCTAATTTTGAAAGCAATGTTTCTAAGACAACAGAAGGTTTACCAGCTGACACAAGTTCAAAGCTAAAGTCATATAACTTTGCAAGTGATGTTGTTAAGACCATAGAATGCCTACAAACTGACACAATTTCGAAGCTGAGCCAACAGATAGTTCATCCTACTATTACAAGCAATGTTGGTAAGACCCTAGAAGGTTTTCCAACTGACACAAGTTCAAAGCCAAGCCAGCAGATAGAGCATCCTGTTTGTGTTAGCAATAATTCAAAAATGATTCCCCCTAAATCTGTTTCAAATAAAACAAGTCAAGATGTCATTAAACAACCACATACTTTAGTCCCAATTACACCTAGCCTCAATTCCACTGAACGTCAGCAATATGATACAAGAATTAAAAGAAGATTTCAGGATAAGAAGTTAATGCAGAATCCATATGTCAAATTAACAAAACTGAGTAATAAAATAGTACATCCATATCTCAAGCCTAAATCCTCAACTTCTCAAGATGACTTGAGTAGCAAATTGAAGCATGAGAACCCGCCAGCTCAAACAACTAATCCAAAACAAATGGTATTTAAAGTGCCTCAAGCACCTGTTATTAAAATTGGCCCATCCACAGCTGAAAATACTGATTCCAATACTACAGTTCTCACTGCATCAAAATTACTGTTTGCAAAAACAAAAAAGCATAGTGACACATGTGAAAATACTAATGATGCATCTGAAAAAAATATCCATGTTTCTGAAAAGAATGCTGACACATATCAGAATGCCGAGGTTAATAAATCTGATTCTAGTAGTTCACCTTCGACTGTATCAGATTTACTTGTTGGTCATCCAGCTTCCGCTTCTGCATTGACAACAGCCAGCAAGGCAAATGAACCTGAAATTAGTAAACCAACAGAAACCAAGCCCATTCTTCCATCCCCAAAAGTACTTGGTCTGCAACAGATTCCAGTGACAGGGTACTTGATGTCTAAACTCAAGAAGGGTATTGTTCCACAAAAGCTGCAGACTCTTATAGGAAGCAGTATTCAGGAAATGCAAAGTCGGCATAAATTCACCCCCCCTGTACTACTACTTCCCCCAACACCTCCTCAACCTGTAAAACCACGTCCTGAGGCTCCTATTGCCCAAATCTCATTTACATCACAAGAAACCACTACTAAACCAACACAGAAAATCATCTATATGCCAGAGTTAGGCTCTAAAATAGTAAATATGAACCCCCAACAGCAATCACACTACATATCCGCTATATTAAAACAGTTAGAAGCACAGGGTAAACTAGTCAAGAGTACCAAGTCTGTAGCCAATCAAAATCCTAGTCAAGAAACAGATCTTGGGCTATCTTCTGTGTTTACCAAAACAGTACAACAAAAGCAGAATCCCGTGCTTGTCATGAAAATTAATACAGCCACACAGACAACACCAGTATGCGTAAAACCATGTTTGCCAAGTTCACTGGCAAGTTCTTTTCCTGAAAATAAGATAAATGATTCAGTCAAAACCTCCGAACAGAAGGTTATTGTTGAACCAAATCCAAGTGCAATGACTGAAGTACTGACAACAGATCCAAATCTGTTCATAAAGGAGGATCATTCTGAAAATACATCACCCCTAGAGGGTAATTCAAATTTGTCTTCAAGCAGTACCGATCCTTTACAGTTAATTACAGGAAAAGCTTCTGAACACTCACAGACGGACCCATGTATTGTGGAGGAGCCAAATGAGTTAAATAAAAGTGAGTCCTTTTCAGATAACTTTATTTTTGTTCCAAAAATTGGGACAGAATCAAAAGAGCTACCATTGTTTACAAGTACACAAACCAGTGCTCACCAATCTCTAAATATTGCAGCTAAGACAAAAATAGACAAACCTGAAGCACACCAAGCAAAAGTGTATGCACAATTGATACAGAATACACACGCACCTTTTACAACGTTGCTTCAAAAAGTAGGTGGTCCATCATGCACAAGCCAACAAAGTACAATCTCAAGTCAAGTCATTACTCATGGTCCAAATCAACAAACAACAGATGTAAAAAAACCTCCAGTACCCGTGTCACCAGAGTCCAGTAATGAAAACATTCCATGTGTAAATACCAATTTGAGGGGAATTGCAAAAAAAATTATTAGTCTTGATATGAATGCCATTAAATCATCTGCTATCACCCCTGCAACTAGATTAGCACTGAAAGATAGCCTATCTAATAAAGGGGTCAAATCAGACAAATGTGAGTTTATAGACCATGGTACTTGTTATAACATCGCAAATGCATATCAAAAAGCTAACATGTTGAAAAAGACACAAGATACTCGGGTCAATCAAGCTGTTAAAGAAGCTATGAAAATAAGTCTGAAAGAAAAAGGTCACATAGTGGAGGCAGACTCAAAATCTATACATACACCTAGTTTTTGTTCCCCAATTGTTACAACTGAAACTGATTTAGGACAACCCAATACTGCAGTAACACCTATGGTAAATACAGATCAATCTGTCGTAAATGAAAGAGTCAAAGCTGACACTGCAGAAAGTGTTGCAATGTCATCATTGTACAATGCTACAGATGAGTCTTCCACAAACAATTCATCTGCCAATAATTCCAGAGTTGGTGTTAAATTGGAGTCACCATCTGAAAATGTTTTGGAAACAACCAGCATTATACCACCTTCCCCTAAACTTTTAGATATAAATGCAACCACAATTCAGACAATATTTGTCAACAAAACATCCACAGTGTCTCAAGTGCATGTAATACCAAATACACAGGTAACAGGTCAGCAGATATCACTAGCAACTATTGACCCTTCAGCATTTGGAACAATTCTACTGAGCAATACCCAAGCCATGTCTTCACCAGCTGTAGATTCTTCACATTTAAAGAAGATTTTGGTAAGTCCTAAAGCAAACCTTTTCCATGAGAAAAATACCTTGATGGATTTAAGGGAAAGACATTTGAATGACAGTTTGAAGTCTGTTGATGAAAATGTGGAAAGTCTTACAGAGTCGCAAGAGAGTAGGCCTGATCATGAGGAACAAGAAAAAGTCACTAAACCTTTTCCAGTGCTATTAACGAAAAATGTAGCTAATGATAGTGAACCTGCAATCAGTGATCCTGACAAGACTTGATGTAGTGCTATTGGAAATAAATGAGTCTGTATGTGACATTTCCAACCATTTGACATGTGAATGGGTTGCAAACATTTAGCAGCCTAGAGGGCCAGATACAGCAGTTAAATGCTTGCCTGACTGTCTAAAGATACTTCAGAGACATCATCTTTCTACAAAGTGCATAGTGAAGACTCTGGTCAGACTGCGGAAGCACAGGCTGGCCACAGTCTTTGCTTTGCGCACTTTAAAATTTGTTGGAAATGTCATGCACTTGATTAAATGTTATCTTTGAATGATAATGAGAATTTATGGACCAAAATGTCTGGCAGCAATGTTTGAGCTTATCCTGTTGAAAGAGATTTCAGGTGACAAAATATGTGTCCAAAGCCACCATTTGACTTGAGACAAAAGCTGTAGCTTAATTTGTACCTAATGATAGGCTGACAAAGTCAACAAATGAAAAGAACATAAAACTACCAAATTATATACGAATGTAGAACTACCAAATGATATGTAGCCCATCACAAAATTACAAGTGTCTAGAGCTACCTAATCAAATTAAGAGAAAGAATATTTTATTAACCAGGACAGCTTTCTGCTGTTTTTTAAGTGTGAAAGTGCAGTAATACGGTATGTGCAAATATCACCTCATCATATTTAAAACTATTAATATGTATTGAGGGGTCAGTGCAACACTATTGTAAGTGCCTATAGATATATAGGCTCTTACAATAGTGTTGCACTGACCCTGGAATATACAGTTTTCAGATAATTTCATACAATGTTGTTCCCTGCTCGAACGCAAAATTTTTTTTATAGGATCATGAAACTTATTGGTAACCAATTCATAGCAACATGTTTACAATGACTTCGAATTTCTAACATAACCAAAATTATATCTTCTGGTTATGCATATATAAAAAAATGATTTCGGGAAAAAAATGCTTTGTAATACTTGGATCTTGCCAAATACAATACACATCCTACTAATGACTTTTAGTCTAGAATATAAACCTGCATTTTTCTTCGTATTACATGCTCTTAAATTCTATCAAGTAAACATCCCCTATTTTAGATATCAAAGTTGTTTAAGCAAGCTTTTCATTTGAGATGGAAGCCCTAGCATATTTCCTTTTCAAAGTCACAAAATGATGCGTGGTCAAAGACATCAATGATACACTGACTAAGTCTCCAAATGATAATAGAATGTAAAGCTACCAAATGATAGGCTGTCACCAAATGATAGCTACCAAAAATTTTTTGGCATAGGATCCGAAACTGATTGGTTAACTAAGCATAGCAACATGTTTGCGATGACTTTTAACTTTAAAATGTCCAAAATTATAATTCCTGGTAATGCATAAATGAAAAAATAATTTTGGGAAAAAAATACTATCTAGATCTAATACTGAAATTTTGCCGAATATTTTTACACACCCTTAATATGACATCTAGTTTAGAATCTTAGTCTGCATATTTCTGGTTAACTGATCTTCTTTATGAATTTTATTAGATATTTAAAACTGTGCGAAGTATACTTTTTATAATATGACCTACGTTGCAGAAGTGAAATAACCCTGTTGAATATTTTTGATATTACACAGGTGTTATTACACTAGTGGAATAACTATGCAAATGAGCCAAGAGAGAATAGCAACACTATTTTGTAACCGCAAAAATGACGTCATAATGAACATATGGTGATGTCAGTTTTAAACGTTTCGGGGAAAATTGAAATGTTGAATTCCAAGAATTTTGATGAATGTTTCGCAAAAATTCGGGTCATATTATATATAGAATATAAATTTGTGCTCATAAATAAAATAAAATACTTTTTATAGATGACTGGTTTAATAAATTCAGTATTCAATGACCACTTATTCAATATCCTCTATTTATCATATGACTTGGCAACAGTCAGAACTGTTTTACCTGTATACAGTAAGTAATGAAACTGTTGCCACTTTGGGGAAAATGAGGTCATTATGATGCATGTGTAATAAACACACCAAGCAAGGCATTTCATGGAATTTATCTGAAAATCAACTTTTCTTTTCTCTATGTATCATTTGTAACATACATATATTCAATGAAAATCATACTTACACAATCTTGATCAAAATATAATTTGGCAAAGAGATTTGATCAAGCTGAGCTCAACCAGGTGCGGAAATAAAGCTATTAATTACCAATCCATAATCCATTACCTTAATGCAAAACTATTTTAATGATTTTGCTTAATCTGAAATCAACATAATAATTTCATAAAAATGAATATAGAATAAAAGTAAAATTAAGACATTTTGATTTTGATTTAAAACATCCATAAATTGGGGTACTTTATTGTTTAGTCTTATTGTTTATGTAATCAAAAACAATGTCCATTTAAAGGCTTAAAGAAATCTTGACTCAATTTAAGATTCCATGAAATTCTATGTTTTTAGCTCAACTGGCCAAGGGCCACTGGGGCTATTGTCATGGCGCTGTGTTTGTCGTACATCTGTCAGTGTGTTTATGCTTCAGGTCCTAAACTTGATCCTTAAAAAACTTCTCCTCAGAAATCAATGGATAAATTTTGAATTTTCACTGGAATGATCCTTGGATGACTCAATATCAGACTGCATAAAAAATTGTGGTTAGATGAAAAATATGTACATAACAGGCATGGATCAATCTTCCACATGTTATTCATTGATATTGAATTTTTCTTTGCAGAAAAATTTCAGCTTTTGACGCTCAAAAACTTTCTTTACTTAAAATAAACATTCATTCTCTTAAATTCTAGTCTAATCATATCAGTAGATTCAGGCTTGTGGAGCAAATCAGCTAGGCAAGCAGCTCTAGTTTTATGTTCAAGGGACAGTATTTTCTTGTTTGTTTGTTAGATCTGAAAATAAAACTTGTATTTTTAT
The DNA here is from genome assembly GCA_948146395.1 of Fragum whitleyi. Classification (NCBI taxonomy): domain Eukaryota; kingdom Metazoa; phylum Mollusca; class Bivalvia; order Cardiida; family Cardiidae; genus Fragum; species Fragum whitleyi. Next base: position 22,232,298 of record OX411548.1, on the reverse strand, counting down.
GCATTGCTATGCCAATCAAACAATTTTTTGTGTTTCCCATTAGCAAGATAGTCTGATTTTACACTTCATAAGCAAAAGTTTTACAGAAATTTTGTTTTTGCCTTGCTGTTTTCCGAGAAAACTAGGAGTTTTCTAGGGCCTGTTTTTACGTGGATTTTTTTTACAATTTCCAGAACTCAACTGTCAAATCCAGGGGCCCTTTTTTATGCCCCCGTATCGAGAGATCGGGGGCATATTCTTTTACTCATGTCCGTCTGTCTGTCTGTCCGTCCGTCTGTCGGAAAACTTAACCAAACTTAACCTTTGCCTTTTCTCCAAAAGTATTTGACATACAAGGCTCATATTTGGCATGATGATAGATCTCAATGATCCGCATCTGCTGGTACCAAAGTCAAGGTCATGTGACAAGGTCAAGGTCATCTGTCAAGGTCAAACTTTGAAAAAAATGCTGTTACGGGGGCATTCATGTTTCACAAACACATCTTGTTTTTATCTAAATAAAATTTCTTAAGAAAAAATTGATTGAAAGTCAAAATCACAAATCGTACCATTCATTATTAGATTCTTCCTTGCAATATCTCATTCTCTTTGATTTTTCCAATGAGATGATACTTGACAGAATTCCATATTTAGTTACTACTGTTGAAGCAACTTTGATTTTTGACTTGCGCAAAAAAATGATCCTAAGTTGTTTAGTAAAATGGGCCCCCTGGCACTTGTGTGTGGTATTCTTATGCTGATATGTTGATAAGATCTCTATGTTACTTAAAGCTCACCAGGGCACAAAATGCTCATGGTTGACTTTTGTTATCATCATTTGTCCATTATTAGTTGTGTGCCATCAATTAAAGTGTTTACACTTTCATAGCAACAGTTTTGGCCCAGTTTACATGGAAGTTGGTAAAAATGTTTAACTGGTGACAAGGAGAAAGCCTATTGGATATAATTTCATAGAAAGCATGGCATAACAGGTGACTAAGAGAAGTTATCTTAACCCTTGTCATGCTGAATAAATTTTGGCTAAAAATTTTCATCAAAATCAAAGGGCAAAAAGAACTGAAAGTACCAACTGTAGGTCAATTCTATTTAAAAAACAAAATCTATTGACAATTCTGGTTTGAAAGTAAGAAACAGGTGGTGTAGACTAACATCAGACTGCACATATGTGCAGGCTGATGTTTGTCTATAGCTCCTGCCAAGGCAGGAATATTCTGGGTTCAGCATGACAAGGGTTAATTAACATTTTAGAGGCCATGATTTTGCCCAATCTTCACGGCACTAGGTCAGACTGCATGTTTGATTACAAGGATGAGTCCAATCCAAAAGGTGATGGTTCCATTTGAAAAAAGAGGAAACAGGCCTTAGAGATAAAATATGAACCCTTGTCAAGCTGAATAATAAAATCTTTGCAAGATGGCAGCAAAATCAAAGAGCTCAATACTCTGGATGCATAAATTGTGAGTAGGTAATCATTTTGAAAATAAAAAGAAAATCAGCTTTTATGGATTCAAAAAAGGAAAAACAGGTGGTATAGACAAAGATCAGACTGCACATATGTGCAGGCTGATGTTTGTCTTTAACTCCTGCCAAGGCAAGATTATTCCGGGTTCAGCATGACAAGGGTTAATTAACATGAAAGGGTTCACAATTTTGATGAAAATAGGTAAAAATGATAAGGTTCCATTGGAATACATGGGAATACAGTTGAAAACAGCCTTAATGACAACTTCTTTGTTTTTCACTCTAGTGACCTTAATTTTGACCCAATCTTTATCAAACTTAGTAACACGTTTGTTACATAAGATTTATAAGTTTAGATCGGTTTTTAAGCTCCAAATCATGTTATTAGCCCAATAGAAAACATGGGTGAGCAATTTAGAGCAATTTCATACCTCTTGTTCTTGTCTCAATAACTTAAGAATATTTAGATTTCAATGCTTTTATTCAGCATAAAGTTTTACCTAATTGATAGTTGTCTTTCGATGAATACATAGTCTTCAATCTCAACATTAAGGTTATCTAACAAGGCCAAGGTCAAGCTTTAAAAACAAATGCAAGCTTGGAAGCATTAGTGTTTCAATAAAATACACTTAGTTATACCCCAACAACGAAGTATACTGGAATCAGGTTGTCTGTCCGTCCGTCTGTCGACATAATTTTGTGTCCTCTTCTCCTCCCACAGTTTTGAACCAATTTGGTTGAAATTTTATCAGGTTGTTTTCCATCATATGAAGTTGTGCACCTGCAATTTTCATCCTGATCCAGTCATTAGTTTCATAGTTATGCTACGTTGAACTTTTTAAGGAGGAGGGAGTAGTCCAAATTTTGTGTCCTCTTCTCCTCCCACAGTTTTGGCTAATTTTGCTGAAATTTTATCAGGTTGTTTCCCATCATATGAAGTTGTGCACCTGCAATTTTCATCCTGATTCAGTCATTAGTTTCATAGTTATGCTACCTTGAACTTTTTAAGGAGGGAGGGGGGGAAGTAGTCAAAATCTAAAATTGCAAAACTCAGTAACCATAAGGGGAGTAATCAAATTCAGTAAGTAACATCATCTTGTTGTTTCCGGACTCTAACTCATGAACCAAGCAACCTAGAATCATGAAACTTCATGCAAATGCTGCATATGACCTCAATATTTGTCACAAACACATCCTGCACTAATAGCACTTGCATTCTGACAAAGTGCTTGGGGGGGGGGGGGTATAAGTCCACCCTGTGACAGTTCTAGTTTTAAAAATGATTTAAATGAAAGATTGATGAAATGATATATATACACAGGAATTATTGAGATGTTACTGTAAATAGATGTTTTTGGACACTTGAACAAAGATCATAAAAATATTCATGTTAAAAAAAAATCAATTGAGCTTATTTCGATTAAAAAGAGATTCTTTTAGCATAAAATAACTACTATGTATCAAAGAAACATGCAGGAACAAAAAGCACTGACTGGTAAGTCTGCAAAAAAGTGCTGTCTGAATAGGGTCATTACTTTTTATATGAGGCCAAAGGTGTACACATATTGATATCTTCTTTGTTTTTGGTCTGTATGTTTGTATGCTATATCTTGTAAATCCAACTCCTTCAGTTTTTGGCAGGTCTTATGAAATTTTCTTGGTATATTATCTTAGAATCTTAGTTATAGTATCTTAGAATATTCTTAGTAACTAGCTTTGCTCTCAATGTTGGGATTTGATGATATGAAGCCAGCCATGTTACAGAAAAAGGGGCCATCCTGATTTTGTAAAAATTCTGTGAATTCAGAATTCAAAATTCAGTGAAAGCGTACATCGTGACAACAACACTAATTTGAACCTCTGAGGTGATCTTTTTTCAAGTGTTGGATTGCAAACTCATGCTGTTGTTTATATTAGTTTACAATTTTGTTAATATCCTTTGTGATAGATGTTAAATAAAAGATATTTGAACTTTGAAATATGTTCCTTGTGAATTTATGGTTTATTGGGGAAGCACCCAAAAAATAAATAAAAAGAAAAAAACATCACACAAATCCTCCAACTATAAATCGAAAGAAATAAAAAGTGGTCATTCTGTTTAAAAAAAACTTTCAAAATTCCATATTGAAATCTTGATTTTTCATTGAAATCCTTTGTTGTAGTTACTCATTTGAATCGTCTTGACTGGACGATTCAAATGAGTACCCACAGCATAGGATTTGTGCAAGTAGCATTGATATAATAATGTAATATGAAATCCAAAATACCCCCTCTATCTGTAGCTCTGAAAACTAAAAACTGTGCATAACTTTTTGATGATTAATCATGTATAATTTCTTGCAATATGTAAAAATCTAAAAAAAAATAAAAAAGCTTTTGAATTTCATTAATTCATTTTTTCATTTACTCATTCACTCATTCATTAACTCAATCATTCATGCATTTATTTATTAACTCATATATTCACTCATTCTTTCTATCTTTTTCTTCTATCATTTAGAAAGGTGATAAAATGAATTAAGGATTAAGATATTTCAAAATTTCTTGCACAGATTCTATGATTATGTTACTTGTTTAAATGATCTCATTGAGACAATTTGAGTGAGTACCCAAAACAAAATAAAAGTTTGTGAAAGAGAGAAAAGTGCCATGAATAAAAAAAATCTTTGTTCAAGCAATTAAAGCCCTTGAGCCGAAATACATATTCACCACGAAAGCTTGTGCAAATTGGGTTAACTCAAATAATGAATATACATCAACATTTTGCATTATATATTTAAATATATTAAAAATACATTTTGCTAAACCTTTGCTCTGGGTATTCAAATGAGCCCCATTTCACACTGAAAAGTTTGAAGGGTTTAAAGTTTGAGAACTAAAAGGGGTTTTGTATTTCTGTGATAAGAAAATTAGCAGAATCTAAACGTGTGTGCACTCTTCACAGCTGGACATGTGAGAATGGTTACTTTTTAGCTCGGCTGTTCTTGCTGAAAGCCTGACGTATTGCTATAGCCTTGTTGTTTTCGTCATCGGCTTGGGAAACTCTGCCATTTTGTGATATTTCTTATTCTTCTTAAGTCATTCACTTGGAACTTAGCAAACATGTTTCCAATAAAAAGAGCAAACCATACTATCAAGGAGTAAGTAACTGTTAATGCATTTTGTTAGATTATGCCCCTTTTTTTACTTAGATTTTTATCCACTATCCAGCACCCAACAGCTGAGCGAAGACACCCATAGGCAGCATTCGGAACATCACTCGGCCATTTCCATAAACTGCAACAGATCTCGGATGTATGTAAGGCGGATGTGTATGTAACAAAATCGTGCATTTTTTTAGGTGGAAACGGTGTAAGAAAAACTAGCACTTTAGATTTATATCTATTACAGTAAATAACGTCTGAAAAATCTTAATTTTTGAGAATGACGATTCATTCTCAAAAATTAAGATTTTTTCAGTCGTTATTAAAGAATCTAAAGATATTTATATTAGGATATGATAGTGTCAGTGACTTAAACGAGTAGCGTTGGCAACATTAAATGTTTTCACTCACAGTTTAGAAGGCTAATGCCATCTTAACTGACATAATCAAGTTTTTCCAAGGTTTTCATGTAATTTTTGAAAATAGTCTGTCTATGTTCATCCAAGGTTGATCGTGAGATTGGCCAAGTGATGTTCTGAATGCCATAGGCAGTGCTCTTGTTTGCCCCTTTAAACCACTTTGTGCATTTTGTGCATTATGATGTTAACAGATCATTAAATTTTAAAATGTTTTAAATTTGAAAAAAAAAATGAAGATAAAAAAAATTAAGGTAATGATATTGACAAAATCAATACATGTATAATGTACAAAAAAAAGGTGGAGAAGAAATTGTCGGTTAATTTCTTCATTTACGTATTTTTTAAAGGTTTTTTCCCTTCAAGAAAGTCATAAAGTGAAATGGCTTAGGAATGGGTTACAACAGACCCATAGATTAATCTTCCCATTTAATAGCATGTATTCTAATTCTGTTAAACCATCTAATGAATGAATGAATAAAGTAGAATTTCTTACAAGTCTATGAGAAAGTAGTATCTGAAAAAAATGTCTTTTTCAATTGCTTCAATAACATTAATTAGAAATTACCAGAGTAAACATGCATGTTGAAAATTTTAACATTGATGTTTTGAATTTACTAATGGCATTTTAGAAATTTTCAGTTCAGCATGCCTTTGATACATGGCATCTTTTCTTACATAGCTAGTTATTTTGTGTACATTTAGGCCAGAGAACATAGAGAATGAATTGCATGACCCCAATCCCATCCATGAACCTGGGTTAAATACCCCCCTGTCCCCCTCCCTACCAATGCTGCCTGATCATCGAGAGCTGCTGACATGTCCAACCCCCGGATGTGATGGTTCTGGGCATGTCTCTGGAAATTTCTCCTCCCACCGCAGTCTATCTGGATGTCCATTGGCTGATAGGGCTACTGTACAAGCCAATCAGGTGGAACAGAAGTAAGTTTGGTCAACATTGTCCCCATACTGTATGTGTATATTTATGTTGTTAGTATTTTCTGTTTGTATTATTTTGCATTCAGCATTTTGCATATAAATCTAAAGCATTGTCATTCTGAATAAAATCCTTTGCAGAATTTTAACAGGTGTTTTATACTGAAATCAGACCGCACATGTGCAGACTGATCTTTGTCTGAACCTCTTGTAAAAATAGAGCCTGTGCGTGACATTTCCAACAATTTGAAATGTTTGTGAGTTGCAAAAACTGAGTAGTGTATACAGCCACATACTTTAAATATTAATATGTAATATTAGATATGATCTATAGATACTTTGAGACCTTATCCATCTACGAAATACACAGGCTGGTCAGAGTCTTTGCACCCATTTGAAATTGTTGGAAATCTCAGGCACAGGCTCAATAGAAATGTTCAGTGTTCAGCATGGCAAGGTTTGATTGTTATTTTAGTTGTTTGTTGTTGGTTACTTGCATGTCAATTCACTTCATTGGCTTCATTACATCATACAGGAATGATGTACCTTAAAAATTGTAACTTCTCCAAATTTTAGAGGTTATACTAGATTCAATACTTACTCTCAACTGCAGTGTTAATAGTTTATTTTAATCTGCACAAGATGTTCTTGTCTCTAATCATGCACATAGTGCAATATGATGATACTTCAGAATTGTGTTTTGTACCCTAGTAAAAGAAGAAAAACTTGCCATTTAAAAAAATTCAGATAGCTCCGAAGTTAAGGGCAGAGTTAAAGATCAAACTTTCCATGGAGCTGACATTTTTCCTTAAAATTTTTGGCAAATCTTTCTACTTGGCTTGAAACTCCTTTCATATCATACAACCATAATTCTCTTTTATTCAACTTTTTCATGTCGCCACCATGAAAAGCTTGCAGGCATAAAGAATTTACTTCTATCTTTGTGCAAGTATGTGCTTTGGTTGGTGGGTGGTTTATCTGTGCTTGTGTTAGTGTGTGTGTCTCATTTTTGTCCGGACAAAATTAGACAAATAAGCATTGTCTAGAGCATATCTCCTACAATTATGAATGGATTTCAAGATAACTTTGCAAGGCTGTTCCCTTTATACTCATTAGTATCATTCACAGAGCTCTTCTAGACAAGTCCAATGTCAAGGTCATTTTTCATTGTTTAATAAAAATGTTGGGCCTGTCTGGAATATATCTCTAACATTTAAGCAACATTTAGGAAGCAATTTCAAAATTACTTGGAACAGTTCCACTTGATGAGTATTAGTGTTATTTGAAAATTTGTTCAGATTTGCCCAAGGTCAAGATAACAGCTGATTTTCATATTGAGATTGTCTGGAGCACAATTATCTTCTTTCTATATTCATGATTGGATTTCAAAATAATTTTGGACAGTTTTTTCCCTTTATAGGTAGTAGTGACAACTGAAAAATTTGTTTGGGTAGATAGCAACATTTGCAGGGGTATCCTGTCAGTAACACATTTCTGGTCTTATTACATGTATTTAATTCAAAAGTTTGAAGACTTCAGGGCCCGAGGTTATAAAACTTTCTCATTCTCAATTCAAAATTTCTCAAATTTCATTTTGAGATTAAAGCCATAATTCTGTATTAATACTTATTTTAAGGTATTCACATTAAAGATAATATTAATAAGTTGTTATAAATAACAACTTATTAATATTATCTTTTATTTTTATACATAGATCTATGTATAAATTTGAAATTTGAGAAAATTCTCTGAGAGAGCCTGAGGTTTATAACCATGGGCCCAGATAAAGCATTAAACACCACTAAATCTTCACTATAATTTTTCTGTGTTTAATTTTGTTTTTATTTTATTAATTTTGTTTTTTGACATTTTCTTTGCCTTGGTTTTAGATGTTGTGTTTATTTCTTTGTTGATGGATGTTGTAATCTCACAATAGCTTACAGAGGGGCAGAAACATAATGTGGTAAGAAAATCTAAAGAAAACCTGTTTGGTAAGTATGTACTTCTTTTAAATCTCAAGCTGCTTACATTTAGGTAAAACTATTGTATTAAGTCTTAACTTTCACACCAAAAAGGGAAAGTCAGTAGGAAATGAACATCAATCCTTATTAATTATAAATTGACAAACATGAAAATATGTTTGATTAAGAGAAAATATTGGTAAAAGAAAATTTGAGATAAAGGTGTTTAGTTATACGTTATACTAAAAATACTGGACCAGTAATTCTCAGTTGCTTAAGTAGTTTCAATAATCAAATTTAAGTATTAGTATAAAATAGTCTTAATCAGGAGTTTAAAAGAGGCTGGGTTGCCTATTTAGCTTTTATTTATTTATTTTTTCACCAAAGAACCTATGTTTTGTGAGATCAATCTCTTGGATACAAAGCTGATGTAAAATAAACAATATTACACTGTATTTTTGTGACAGAAGAATATAAACTTTATACAAAATGATCCTTAAGTCCTTGAATTCCCATTCTGGAAGGCACCCTGACAGTGGCACTCATTCTTTTCGACAATTTGTCTCTCACCAATGGATTGATAAACCAATGGGTAGACCTATGTGAAATAGCAGCTGGGGGCTAGGAAAGGATGTAATGGTAGTACTGGTGTGAGAAATACCAGGAATCCATTGTTAGGTACTCCAGCCGCCGCATTATAGCTGAAAGATTGTTGATAGCGGTGTAAAACCCCATTCAAACAAACAAATTATTGGAAGGCAAATGATTAATATATGTCTAACTGGGAAGATCAGCTGATGGATCAGATGAAAGGTTGTTTTTGTATTGGTTTAATAATCTACATGAAGCTGTTGGGACACAACTGGCTGTAATTTAAATGAAATACTTTTGAACCCTTTCCTGTTTAATCCCTACTTTTTACGTGCCTGTGATTTTATGATTGAGAAAACATTGTGAAAAAAAGAAGAAATTGCTTCTGACAAGCAATTTCTTCTTTTTTCCACACTATTTTCTACCCTACTGAATGATCATTTTTCAAATTAAATCTACTTTAAATTTTCGTCTGCAAAACTTTGAATTTGGACAGGTCCAATATTTTGTAAAACAGGAAAGGGTTAAAGTTATGTCTATCCTCATAATCAAAAACACACTCTTTATGGCCTTTAAAGATGTCCAACTCCTGGCTGTGATGGATCTGGTCATGTGACAGGAAACTACGCCTCTCATCGAAGTCTGTCTGGATGTCCGAGAGCGGCAAAACTGAAGAAAATCCTAGGAAAAGAGGGAGAGAGAAGAGATGATGAACCTTTAAGGTATTTACCCTTTCCCATGTTTTCCAATTTTAGACTGGTCCAAATTGAAGGAGGTTGCATGGAACAATTGAAAGTGAAAAAAAAAGTAAAAAAATAAATAATAAGTTGTTCAATTTGGGAGAAAATTTTGACGTAAAAGGAGAAATTGCTTTTAACGAGCAATTTCTTCTTTTTCCACAACATTTTCTCCAGTGTCAAATCTTAAAGACCTACAATCCAGGGACTGTATAGGAGAGAAGTTACAATGTATTTGGGTTAGTAAGAGCCTTGGGTTGGCAAGTGTTGAAAATATTAATATCATTTCTCATTCAAACCCTATGATTTTGGTACTCATTAAGTTTGATAAACAACAAAGCAGCAAAACTGAAGACAATCTAAGGAAAAAGGAAAGATAAGAGATGATGAACCTTTGTGGTATTTACCAAATGTTTAGCTTGACTGGTTTTGAATAAAACTGGAGATATTCTTAAAGGATTCCTGTAACATTTTTGGTATTACTAAAGGTATTTAGCTTAGATCCTAGGGTTACATAGTCACTATAAAAAGAGAAACTCACTCAGAGTAGTGTATCATGTGGAATAACTAGATATACTTCATGCTAGTTATGCCCCTTTTAGTTTGGCTATTTTTGGTACAAACCCTAAAGGGTTGGCACACAAACAAACTAAATGGCTTTCGGATTAGACATAAAACTCAGTCCTGCGAGACGATTCTCTACACCAAGCACATTAAAGAACCATGGTGGATCCCGGCAGTAGTTTCGCCATGTATCCTTGCACTACACCCCGTAACAACTAACCGTCTTCAGGTAGCGATGATAAATAAATGGAAGTTAACACATATCCTAAAGGTATTGTTGTAGCGTAGATGTCACAGTCATCAGTGTTGTGGTTGTTGCTGTTTGCAATGCAACGTTTCTGATGTTGATGAAGGCATTCATTTGAAACTTAAAATGATTGTTCGTTATCAAACAGCTTTTCTAACAAGGAATATTACTCTGGATGCTTTTGTGCAAATTATGCCTCTAGTGTACATAGATTTATTATCAACTATCCTGCCCCTTACTAGGTTGCGTCTTGCACCCATGGGTCATGCTCTTGTTACTTTAAAGGAGCCCAATGTAAATTGTTAAGTATAAGATCATTGTGTAAACAAACTACCATAATTTGAGGGTTCAGTGCAAGACTGTACCAAGTGTATTTACCATGTATATACGCGCAAGACTGTACTAAGTGTATATACATGGTATATATACTTAGTACAGTTTTGCGCTTAACCCTTAATTTTGTTTGTTGTTTGCTAGTGCTCATCGAATTTTTGATATGAGTTAGGAACTGTTGAAAGGGCTATTAAATACCGATATAATTTTGTATACAATTACAGGTGTCCCATACCAGGTTGTGATGGTAGTGGTCATATCACTGGAAAATATCTCTCTCACAGAAGGTAAGTCATTTCATGTTGCAGGAGTTATATAGTTTTGATGAAATTGTTAAAATTTTATGAATTTCTCAAATTTATTGCCAAAAATAAAATCATCTTTAAGATAATCAGATTCAAGTGCATGAAATACCAAATTTATCAGATGTGTCATCTAAACCACAAAATGAATTAATTCAGTATTTCATCATCACTAAATTAATATCCTTTACAAAAAAGACAATGCTACAGATAATTCAAGGTCAGTCCTGTAGGTACAAGGGAAGTTACTCTACTCTACTCTAAATCTTTTGTTGTGGGTTCTCATTGGATTGTATGCCTTGTTACATTGAACAAAACCCTAGGAAAATTGTACTAAAATGAAAGTGCTGAAAAGCACTGGATGCCCATCATTCATGAAAATTTAGCTTTAGCTCTTCACTCAATTAAAGAAAAACAGTTTTACAAAGAACAAACAATTACCCTCTCAATGAATAATTTTCTGCTGTTTGTCTTTCACAGTGCATCAGGTTGTCCCCTTGCCAACAGACACAAACTTCAACGTCAACTTATATCTAACTTGGATCCTGACGGAGAGCTTGATTTGTCATCGGCTTTTAAATTTGAGGGATGTGTGTAAGTATTTAAAGATTCATTATCAAATGAACTTTATTATAGGGATGAGTGTCTTTTTCACTGTGTTTATTGGGGCATAAAGTGCAATTGCCTTAGCACATGGCAAATAACGCCCGTAGGGCGTTATGATTAAGCCATGTGGTAAGGCAATTGCACTTTATATCCCAATAAACGCAGTGGAAAAGACACTCGTCCCTTATAATTGCAATCATCTAGATTGAAGAAACTATTGAAAAACTCAGCCAAACATTTAAGCTTCAAGTCTACTTTCTGCGCGTATAAATTACACGATCTATTTTTAGATTGTGTATTGTTTATCTCGCTATCAAAGTGAAATGTCATATAGTACAACAAATGATACATAATTAAAAGACAACATTGAAATTCGTAGAGGTACTTATGACAAAAAAGCTTGTTTTTGCCAAGTAAGTGTATTTTTAAAACGAAAACGGTGTGGTCGGTCTTAATTGAGAGGGTTGCTTGAAGGTCTTCGACGACTCGCTGTTTTCTAAATTTAGGTTGGCTCAGAATCAGAGTTGCATGCTATCGTAAATTCTTTCGAAAATATATTAATTTATAACAGTTCGAATAGCAATGTTGCGTTGATGATCGGGATCTAGGTTAATTCGAGTTCCTACAACACAGGACTTGCAGACTGAATTTTGGGGATTTCCCAAAAGACCTATTGCATTTTATATAGAAATAAAGTGCAATGGATTTCCCCACGTGATTTGATTTAAACCAATCAAATTTCTTTATTTTATTGGATTGCAATTATTTACCATAACATAGCTTATTTCAACCTTTTTATACACCTGTCAAATGGTGATGGGCGTCCAGCTTCCATTTTTTTTCCAGAGCATTACTTTATCACCATATGTCTGATTGACTTGAAACTTGTGGGTTATGTTCATCTCATGATTACAGAGTGCATTGCTTAAGAACTCACTCTACATACTTGTAGCTTTATTTTCGGATTAATTCCCTTTGTTGTCTTTCATACTTGGACTTCCAGCAGTGTAACAGACATATCTTGTGACAATTTGCCACCTTGTTTATGAAATGAGCCTGTACGTGACATTTTCAACAATTTAAAAAATGCGCTAGGCAAAGACTCTGGCCAGTCTGTGCATTCGCACAGTCTGACCAGAGTCTTTACTATGTGATTTGTAGATTAAAAAGGTCTCAGAGTATCAGTAGACAACCAACAAACTTCTAATTACTCTACGTAAATGTCTATACTGCTAAATGTTGGCACCGCACACTCATGTCAAATTGTCAAATGTCACACACATGCTCAAATAATTACCTAGAGTCAGAATGGAAAGTGCATTCAATTTTGAAATGCATGAAGGACTTGGAAAATACTTTGAAAATAGTTGTATCTTGGTAGAACACTTCGATGGTTCAGTGCAAGAGTGTACCAAGTGTATATACAATGTAAATACACTTAGTTCACTCTTGAGCTAAGCCCTTGACTTGTTGATCTGTCTGTCGGTTAGTCCTACCATCCATCCATAGACCATTTTTTTTGTTTCGGAGCATATCTCTAAATTATGCAAGCTGGAACCATGAAACTTCACAGGTGAATTGATCTCATTTAAGAGAAGTGCAAATCACAAGAACCATAACTCTACTGATCATATTTTATGAGCTATTGACCTTTTTTGATTGACAAAGAATAGGCTCTTGACCTGTTTTGATTGGGGGGGGGGGTGGCATAAATGTTCACAAACATCTAAATATCCACTGCCAAAGCAGAAATAATCTAGGTTCAGCATAACAAGGGTTAAGCAACCCCTTTTCTTTATCAAAGGCAAAATCTCAGACCAGTAACTGCTGCTTGATAAAAATTCCATTATAATTTCAATTATTTCAGCTGCCCTACACCTGGATGTGATGGGTCAGGCCATTCTAACGGAAGTTTTCTGTCTCATCGAAGTCTGTCTGGATGTCCTAGAGCAACCAATGCTATGAAGAAAGCCAAACTTAGTCCAACTGAGATGGCAACACTACAGAAGAAAGTAGAAAATGGGGAAGGTAAAACAAATATACAAAAAAATGTGGGGGAAAATCCCAAATATTGACATTTCCAGAGCACCTGTTGAGTTGATAATCATTTTAACAGAAACATAATTTTGATAGCTCAGAGCGAAAAAGTTGTAACTGCCTATAAACATATAGGCAGTTATGACTATTTCATGCTGAGTCATTGATATGAAGTTTTAATTAATCCTTAGATCACCCTTTACATTCTGATCAAAACAAACATTCCTGTGATTTACCTAGTTTGTAGCAAAGTGGACTGTCAGTCCTTTGGTGGTGAGTTGGATTACTAACTCAGCTAACATTCATTAGGCATTTTGACAGAGGGCATTGTGACAATTCATTGTATAATTTTGACTCTCCCTGAAGGGAGATTGGTTAAGATTTGGCCTTAGTGAAACATGTTTTGGTGTGAATTGAAAGTGGTATTTGTACTTGTGTTAATATAGGGGAAAGAATGGTTAGGTGCACTAGTTTCCAAGATATAACTGAAATAATGTTGAAAGTGCCATTTAGCAAATAAAACTAAGACAGATCAGAACATTGTCTATGAATTGTTCCATTTAAAGGATATTATCCCTTTACTCATGTCATTCTGGATCCAAAACATCCCAATTTTCAAAGGAGATGAAGACTAAGATCAGCCTACACATAAGTGCAGTTTGTTCTTAGTTAACACATTAACACATAATCTTCCCTTGCAAGTTAACATTTTTATTACAAATTGCTTTAAATAGAAACACAAACCCACAACTGGTGGAGCGTCAGCCTCTTGACCCAAAGGTACTTAGTTCCATCCCCAGTAGTGGCTATCACTCTTGGTTCTTTCATTGGCCAACACATTCGGTGCGAGTACTGGTGAATTTTCCAGCAAGCAGAATCAAGAGGGATTAATCTAAGTTGTAATAACTTGTTTCCCAATCGATGTAAAATAAGTAGGTTTAAACCAAACCACAACTGGTGCTTCAGGGCCCTTAAATCTAATATACTCTGGTAATTCAGAAAAGTGTTATTCAGTATGAAAAATATTTAAAAGATCTTTGCAAGTGGTAGACCATAGTTTATTGTTACTGGACAGTTTAGAAAATAACACAACAATATAAAGATGTCTTATATCAGGGGTGTGGAATACCCATACACGACTTGTCAAACACGGGCTTTTCCACTTGCAGGCAAGTACATTTTTCTAGGCCACTTGTTCGTTGGACAAGTAAATTCCAAAATCTTGACAAATAACAAATCTTGATGCAGAACTTAAAGATCTAGGAGAAAAGTCTTCCTTTTGTTTGTATCAAAAGGGAGAAAACATTGTCTTTATTTAAGAAAATGCTGTAACCAAGAAAATGCTGGGTTACAACATTTTCTTCATTAAAAACAATGTCTTTTTCAATATTTATTAATTCACTTTTTTCTAGGCAAGTTCATTTTGATCCTGGACAAATAGGAAATTGACTTTTACCTGTCCATGGACAAGTGGAGAAAATTGGTATTTCCACACCCCTGCTTATAAGACAAAAATACATAAGAAAATACTAGATTGTTAATCCCAGTATGTTCAAGTTCCTTGTTCTTTTGCAATGTAACTATAATATAGTTCTAAATCTTTGCAAAAATATTTACTCTGCTTTTGCCTTGGGAAGAAATCCATAGCCTTGATAAAAATGGAGTTTAATTTGCTCTTTTCAAAATGTCTTTTTAGCTCACCTGAGCACATCGTGCTCAAAGTGAGCTTTTGTGATCATTGAATGTCCGTCGTGCGTCGTGTGTCGTCCGGCGTCCAGCGTCAACAATCTTAGTGTTTACACTCTAGAGGCCACAGATATGGCCCAATCTTCATGAAACTTAGTCTGAATGTTGGCCAGGTCAAAAGGATGAAACCTATCGAAAATGGGAAGGATCTTTGCCATATCAAGGGAAAAGGGGCCTTAATGACAATTTTCTTGTTTACACTCTAGAGGCCACAAATATGGCCCAATCTTTATGAAATTTGGTCAGAAGGTTTGCCAAGCCACAAGGATGATCCCTATTGAAAATGGGAAGGAACTGTGCCATATCATGGGAAAAGGGGCCCTAATGACAATTTTTTTGTTAACACTCTAGAGGCCACAAATATGGTCCAATCTTAATGAAACTTAGTCAGAATGTTGGCCAGGTCACAAGGATGAACCCTATTGAAAATAGGAAGGATCCATGCCATATCACAGGAAAAGGGGCCTTAATGACAAGTTTCTTGTTTACACTCTAGAGGCCACAAATATGGCCAAATCTTTATGAAATTTGGTCAGAATGTTGGCCAGGTCTTAAGGATGAACCCTATTGAAAATGGGACGGATCCGTGGCATATCACAGGAAAAGGGGCCTTAATGACAATTTTCTTGTTTACACTCTAGAGGCCACAAATATGGCCAAATCTTTATGAAATTTGGTCAGAATGTTGGCCAGGTCTTAAGGATGAACCCTATTGAAAATGGGACGGATCCGTGGCATATCACAGGAAAAGGGGCCTTAATGACAATTTTCTTGTTTACACTCTAGAGGCCACAAATATGGCCAAATCTTCATGAAACTTGATCAGAATGTTGGCTAGGTCACAAGGATGAACCCTTTTGAAAATTGGAATTATCCATGCTATATCAATGGAAAAGGGGCCTTAATGACAATTTTCTTGTTTATGCTCTAGAAGCCACAAATTTAATTCAATTTTCATGAAACATGGTCAGAATAATGGCTAGGTCACAAGGATGAACCCTATTTAAAATTGGAAAGATCAATGTCATATCACGGGAAAAGGAACCTAAATGACTATTTTTTAAGAGGCCACAAATAAGGCCCAATCTTCATGAAACTTGGTCAGAATGTTGGCCAGGTCACATGAAACTTGTTTAGAAAAGGCTAGAAATTTATGCAGCGATCATAGAAATAGAGTAATGTCTTTCTTTGAAATATTTAATGATCATTTAATGATCTTTCAAGTATTTAATTTTGCTAGGGGAGAAGTCAAAGAGACGAAGGTGAGCGATATAGGACCATCATGGTCCTCTTGTTTCATAACATTCTTATTTTATTACTCGTTTCTACATAAACAATGCTAATCATTTAAATATTAATAGAAAAAAAGCACAAAAAATAATGGGAGAAATTGCCTGCTATCATCATTTCTCGTAGTTTACTATAACCAAGATCATTTTAATTATGTGTATCTATTAAAGAGTTGACACTGTATTTTACATCTTCCGTGAAATTAGATATATGCATTTTACTTATATGCATCCTAAATAGTTATTGGTCACATACATGTTGACCAATATTTGTTTTGTTTCTTTGTATGTATCACTATGTATGATTTTTAGCTCCACTGGCTGAAAGCCACTGGGGCTATTGTCATGGCGTTGTGTCCGTCGTGCGTCCGTCCGTCCGTCCGTCCGTCCGTGCGTGCGTCCGGTTGTAAACTTTTCTTTAAAAATCTTCTCCTCAGAAACTACTGGATGGATTTCAACCAAACTTCACAGAAATGATCCTTGGGTGACCCTCTTTCAAAGTTGTTCAAGAAATTTTGATCCAATGAAAAACATGGATTTAATGGACGTGGCTAATTTCCAAATATGGTAAAAAGTGAGTTTTCTCAGATTCTAATCAATGGATACCAATTAAATTTTACATGAATGATCCTTGGGTGACCTTTTACCAGTCTACAAAAAATCATTGTGATCGGATGGAAAATATGCATTTTATGGGCGGAGGTCATTTCTCTATATGTTATATAGGGGAAACTTTGAAAATCATTTTCTCAGAATGTAACTGATGGATATCAACCAAATTTCACTGGAATGATCCTTGAGTGACCCTTTATCAGTGTACCAAGAATTATTTTGATTGGATGAAAAATATGCATTTTATGGGCAGAGGTCATTTCTCTATATGTTATATAGCGGAAAATTTGAAAATCATTTTCTCAGAATCTGATGTTTGGATATCAACTAAATTTCACTGGAATTATCCTTGAGTGACCCTTTATCAATGTTCCAAAAATTATTTTGATTGGATGAAAAATATGTCTTTTAATAGCAGAGGTCATTTCTCTATCTGTTATATAGAAGAAACTTTGAAAATCTTTTTCAACATCAGTAGAACCCCAAATATCTAAAAATCTAGTCAAAACATTTATTTGCTTTTACAAGAATTTCAAGCCTGTGGAGCGACTCAAGCCATTCATGGCTTTCTAGTTATGTACAAGTGAAATAAACTATCTATCTATCTATCTTATGTGATTCAGATTTGAATGAAGATGGAGAGCTAGAATTACTGGACTCGGATATAAAAGATTTAAAAAGGACCAACATGATGGAAGAATCTCAAATCATCAAGATGAAGGCGGAAATGGCATGTTTAGAGGGAAAGGTAGAGTATAGGATTTGAATTTGTCTCCTGTTAAAGGTAGTAGAGCCATTATAAGTCCACAACATTTCGGAAGTCATGAACTTTAACAGAGTTAACTGAGATTTCCTAATTAGGAAACCTCAGTTAACAATGTGAAAGATCATGAATTCAGAAATTTTGCCAAACTTTCACTGGTCCTCTACCTTAAGCCCTATAAATGAAACCAGTTATGCAAAAATGGACCGCCTGGAAACTGTGTAAAATAAATAGTTGAAAAAGAGATTAATTTCAATAGAGGTCAACTGGAGATAGCATTTCAAAATTTCATCTTTAGAAAGGTAGAATGCTCTTTCTTGATTCAAAAAAGAGTGAAAAGTTTGGAGCATAGTCAGCCTCTGAAGTCCAGAGGCTTCAGCTCTCTACCTCAGCTAGCTCAACTGATAAAACATGTGGCTTTCAATCTGGGGATTGTGAGTTCAAATTCTGGCTAGGCCAACTTTCATCCTAGACTTGATAAAAGTCATTGTGACAAGCATCCTTTGTCGCTCACTAATTGGTGTTAAAGTAGTACGCCTAAGTGGGATGAGCAGCTGGTGGCTTAAATGAAATATTGTGGTTGGGCTAATGTGAGAAACGCCAAGAAACCATGAGTAGGTGAACAATCTGTCGTGATGTAAATACAATTTTGTTGAAAGTGATGTTAAACCCCATACAAACTAACTGACTTGGGATGACACTTTTTGCACTGCACAGGTGTTCTTTTTCACCTGGAGGTTCATGTATAAATTATAAACATCGTAAATTGAAGCTGAATTCAATAAGCTGTGGGTTCAGAGCTAAAACAGCAAAATCATATGGAATGCAGGGAGGAGTGAATTTTTAGATTGAATTTCTAATCGCTTTAAAATTTAAAAAGAAATCACATAAAAGTGTATAAAGGAGGTGAGGTTGTAAGGAATGTGAATATTTACCTGCCATTAATAGAATAGATTAGTTGTTCATATCATAGGAATGCTAGTCAAGCATATCTATATTTTTAAGTACTGTACAGTCGATATTGATAAAGTGACCATCCTAATTAAGCAACCACTTTTAATAAGTGGTTGCCATAAGAGGTCCCTTTATTGTTAGCAAAATCCCTGAAAAGTGGATATTCTTCAATAGAAAATTGTTCATTTTTGAATCTCATGATGTTGAAAGCCGATAGAATTGTCTTAACGAGATGATTCTAGTATTGGGTTGGAACATCATTAGATTCAGTTAGAATAAGGCGACAATCTAAATTAGTTATCGTGAAATATTGATTTAAGCAACCATTTCCATAAGGGACCTCTTTTTTATGGTCCTTTAATTGATCGCTTAACACTCTTAATTGGTCGATTAACACAATTTTTACTGCACATAGGTTCAGCAGCATGATACAGAGATCTCACTGATGGAGATACAGAATCACCAACTAGACGAGTACCTAAAGGGTATACGAAACAAACTGGTGTCCAGTCTACAAGGATTACAAGACCCCGCCCTAGAGGCGGTCATTAGGGAGGAGAACTTTGACAACTGCCTCAGTATGATACATAATCTGTATGCAACTAGAGGCTCCATGGGGGATAATCTACAGAATACTCTCAAAATGGTGGTTGCTGAAATTCCTGTGGCATAACATGACTGTTTGGTATGATTTTAGAAATTTCAAAATGGTTCAAATTCAAACAGGTTTCAGACATCAACAATAATGAAAAAAATAATGTGCAATTTAAAATTGAACTGTTGTATATGCAAAGTGCGTTAAAAATATTTTGGGAAAGGGAGAAATTGCTTGTTATAAGTTTTTTTCTCTTTTTCCAAAATATTATCATTCTATGAGGTAGAAAATATTGTGGGCAAATTAGAAAGTGCTTGTCAAAAGCAATTTCTTCTTTTTATGCCCCCGATAGGGAGGCATCATAAATTTGACTTGTCCGTCCGTCCGTCTGTCCGTCCGTCCGTCATTCCGTCCAAAAACTTTAACATTGGCCATAACTTCTAAATCAAAGCGGTGTCGGGGGCATTGTCATCTTACAGTGACAGCTCTTGTTTTTCAATATTTTCTTTGGTAATAAATCAGTATAAAATCCAGGGAATGCAAAGGAAAGGATTAATTTAGCATTATATTTAAATTTTGCTCATATATATTTATTTTACATCTATTTAATTATTTATTTATAGTCTTCTGTATTTATATTTGTGTAATATTTTGTGTGCAATATATTTGTTATTGTGTAATACATGTGAATTGTGTACCAATGACTTCTAGCCTAATCATATTTGGCACAATGATAGATGGCAATGATATGCATCTGTTGGTACCAAGGTCTAGGTCATCTGTCGAGGTCAAATTTCTTAAAAAATAAATGGGGGAGGGGGAGGCTTTCATTTTTCACAAACACTTTTTGTTGTTTCTGTGCTCTAACTTAAATGTTTTTTTGAAATATAGCTATTAAACTTGTTACCCATGAACTGCATGATTTTGTTATGATCCTAAAGGTCAAGGTTCAAGAAAACAATAGACCTTCGATTAAAAAAATTGATATGCTCTTTTCATCAGTCATTTGAAATAGGACAATCAAAATCAAACTTTACACTATTGTTTTGAGGATCAATTTGGCAAAGGTTTAGATTTGATTAATTTAACAGTAAATATTTTAATTTAAGTTGTGTTCACCAAGATTCATGCCTTCTGATTGGGTGAAAAACTGGTTTCATTACTCAATGAAAATGATTTTATTGTGCATCTTTTTAGTAATGTTCTGTGGAAAGTAGTCCCATAAACAATCCATGCATTTGAGGGTTAATCATTTTATCTTTTTACATTTTTGCTTCAAGAAATTAAATTATAGGGTATGAAGAGATTTTTTGTTGTTTTCTTGGAGTTATGAAACTAAAAACCTTATCACACTCATGCATGAATCTTCTAAGCATATTCATACAGTGTGATTAGGCTTTTGATTTCATACCTCAATGAAATCAACAAATACTCTTCTCTTAAATGAGCCTGTGCATGACATTTCCAACAATTTGATCTATTGGTGAAGGACCATTGTTATACTTTTCTAAACAGCTGCATAATGTGATTAGACCATTGCCTGACTGTCAAAGGACACTTTTAAGACCTTATCTATGTAAAATTAGCAAAGAAAAGACTCTGTCAGACTGTGCAGATGCACATGCTGGCCAGAGTCTTTGCTTGGCGCTCATTTGAAATTGTTGGAAATGTCATGCACAGGCTCAAATAGTTTATAACTGAAATATTTTTCACTTAGACTGAGTGCAGGTGGGAAGTATATGCCTGTTTTTTTTGTGTATGTTCTGGTTTTATTTTTACATGTTGTATAAACAGTATTTATTTTGTGTTTTCACCATTATGTGCAATATAATGTGCAATTTCTCATTGTGCTATTCTTACTGACTCAT
The DNA here is from genome assembly GCA_948146395.1 of Fragum whitleyi. Taxonomy (NCBI): domain Eukaryota; kingdom Metazoa; phylum Mollusca; class Bivalvia; order Cardiida; family Cardiidae; genus Fragum; species Fragum whitleyi. The sequence continues at coordinate 22,211,137 of OX411548.1, read as the reverse complement.
ATTTATTCATATATTATTTATTCCTTTATTAGTCCCCTACCGGTGTTCACACCGGAGGGGACTATAGGTTTGCCCTCCGTCTGTCTGTCCGTCTGTCCGCTCAAATCTGGATCCCGCGATAACTTAATAACTAAGCAAGCGTTTTTGATGAAAGTTGGTATATGACTAGATGGCAATGTGTAGATTATGCACATCATTTTATTTTTGTTTTTCGACTTAAATTGAGGTTGCTATGGTTACAGAAATAGTGAAAATATGGCCAAAAATGGGATCCTGCGATAAGATAATAAATAAGCAAGCTAGTTTGATGAGACTTGGTATATGACTATATGTGTAGATTATGCACATCATTTTATTTTTGTTTTTAGACTAAAATTGTTGTTGCTATGGTTACGGAAATAGTGAAAATATGGCAAAAAATATTGGATCCTGCGATAAGTTAATAAGTAAGCAAGCTAATTTGATGAGACTTGGTATATGACTAGATGGCAATGTGTAGATTATGCACATCATTTTATCTTTGTTCTTTGACAAAAAGTGTGGTTGCTATGGTAACGGAAATAGTGAAAATATGGCAAAAAATGGATCCTGCAATAACTTAATAACTAAGCAAGCTAACTTGATGAAACCTGTTTTAAAATGTAAAAAAAATTATAAGCCATGTTAGTCAGGGTGGTGATGCAGCAGTATTAATCACCTCCAGTGAAAGTTCTCATTTCTTACCAACAAGACTGAAGAAAAACATCTTGGATCAAACAAGGTAACTGTTATTGATACTATTTCTTGCATCTGTCTATTGCTTGCATGAATTGTATAGTGGGCAAAGCAGAGACAACAACTCATGTAAGTCTTGTTTAACCCTTTCCAAAACAAGACCTGGTTTTGACGTCCCTGATAGAATTGGCGTGGGAAAACATTGAGACAAACGAAGCCGGTAGGGGACTTTATGTGTTGCATACAACACCAGATACTTGTGTTCATTCCAATCTACTATTATTTTCTTGACATTCCACATTGTTATTACCATTCCACTTTACATGTTTGTTTCATTTTATAAACTGAGTTGTATTTGTTTTTTGCTCATGTAATATGTGGAAGATAAGTGTTTAGTCTAATGTAAGATTGATAAATATCCTTCATAGAGTGACTAACACAAGCTATATTTCCACAAGCCAAAAATATAACTTTTATTGTTAAAAAAATAAAAGATCTATCTATCAAAAACAAATTCTATTCTTTAATGCTTTTTGGTGGTTTATCCAGAAATAACCATTGAATATCACTTGATAATCTCACCGCAAAAGCAGTAAAATTACCAAAACTTATACCTTGTTTTTGTGCATTTCACCCCATCTGACGTTATCTATGCGGGGCGAAATAAGTGATGTGCAATGAACGTTGCATAGCAATCACGCACAAAATGACATGCTTTAGGAAAATATGTCCTAGAAATTTCACATTTTTGTCAAATTTTTGCATAAAAGAAACAAAATAATCGTATATTTTCAATAAAGATCGATTGCTATTTCATTTCGTGAACAACAAAAGCTTTATTTTCACTCTCTTTTTAAATGATAGCTTTTGTTGTTCACTCAATGAAATATAAATCGATCTTACACTGAAACAAAAGAATATCTATTTATACTTTTTTGCATATGATTACTTTGCAACTTCATCATGACATCATCAAGAAATGTTTAGATAACCACAGATTGAGTCAAATGAACAAATGTACGGAAAAGCCTTTTGGTAATTTTACTGGTTAAACAGTGAGATTATCAAGTGATAATCTACCTTTATTTCTTGATAATCCACTGAAAAGCATTAAAGAAAATTTTATTTCATTGATGTACAGTGCTTTGTGTAGTTAAATGTGTTGCTGTCAGTTAATCCTCGTTGTCTGGGCAACATCTGTCTGTGTCTTACCAAAGGGTATATTGTCTTGGTCATCCACTGATGATAAGATAAGTGATGCGTCTAAGTGTAACGTTAAGGTGGCTCTAATAAATGTTGTGTTTTTATACACTGCATCATGGAAAAAAGGAATCTTTGTTGAAAAAATTCCCATAGCAGCATAAGTTGTAACTCTCATGCTAATGTTAAAGGTGAAGGAACGGGTTAAAGTTTCTTTTTGAAAATAGTAACAATCTGTGCATATTTCTTGAACGCATTGTGTGACCGTCTCTGCTGCTGTATTTCTGTGCTTCAGTGGCCTGTTGTACTAAACATCTTGCAATCATTTTTTGTGCAAGCCAGAAATTTAAGTTGCTTCTAATTTAGTCACTAAATATGGAATTCCAACATGCATCATCTCATTGGAATTGTCTTCTTAAGGCAGAATGTATCAATTAATGAAAACACCACATAAGATTTGTGATTGACTTTGGATTAATTTTGTTTGTAAGCAGTTTGGTGAAATTGGGCCCTGAGTTTACGGAGGAAAGGGTAAAAGTTTCTGTTGGAAAGTAGCAAGTATCCTTATATGTTTCCTAAATGCACTCTTTTGAGTGTCTTTGTTGCTCTATTTCTATGCTTCAGGCTCATTTGAAATTGTTGGAAATGTCACATGCTTGTGTATTGTGTATTTTTGTATAGCTTGTTTTATAATGTAAGAAATGTGAGCTATTTCAATCGATATTGTTATGGATATATTGATAAACATTAAAAGCCTTTTGTTATCAATTTGCTTTGTTTTGCTGTTGAATGTCCATGTGTGGGTACACCAACTTCTCGGATATTGCTGCAATCATGTTGAAAATGGCATAGGCATATCTAGAACTTTGAAATTTATATGCACTCAGAAGGCGGCAACCAAAGAATACATAGGATAAGGCAATATGTGGACTGTGACAAAAGATGAATGCCCTCCGTCCGCTCCCTTTTTATGATTTGAGCGTTGGTGAATAATCAAAACTACAACTTAAATAAGCTGTAGTTTTGATGTTATGATCATTCATCAACAATATTTTTCAACAGATGATTATTTCTTTAATACACTTGCGTAAATTGCTTAATGGGAGCTATGCCCTTGAATGCATACAATCATTTTCAATGTGACACTGATGATGGCTGATATTTATACTCCCCACATACAAAGTACAGGGTGGTGTATTAGTTTAACCCCTTCTGTCTGTCCATCCATCAGCCTGTGAATCGGTCTGTCTGTAGACCTTTTTTCGTTACAGGAGTCTAACTCATGAATCAACTGACCTAGATACATACAACTTTGTACAATTGATGCCCAGGGGGGGGGGGGCCTATTATTTTTAGCACCACTGGGGGGCAACAAGCTATTATCATGGTGATGTTTCTGTGTGCATGCTTAACCTTTTGAACTGTCACTGTCACAAGTCGGAGAATATATCAGTCTATTTGTCCCAATTTTTCCAAAGCACAGCCCTCATGTAAGGATAGATCTGGTAAAAAATCATTCAACTGTTCATAACAAGTAGATAAATAATTTGAAGATTTTCTCTGTATCTAACAAGAGCAACGCTGGGCGTGGCATTATACGCCTGAAGCTCAGAAATAAATTGGTGATGTTTTGAACTTTTTATTGATCCCTAGGATGTATTTTCTAGCAAACACTAAAGTATATTGTATTTATTATGATGGTGGTATTTGTTTTGTTTTGTTTTCCTATTTGTCTTTGGGAAAATGTGTTCTTAGGCAATTAATGAACTGTGGATTACTTATGGATATCATCACTATTCTTCAAGTAATTGTATGTACCCAAGTACTACTAAAATATTCACAAATTCAATCAGATTGAGATAATGTAATCAAACTCCCTAGCTATGTGTTCTACATACATGTGAAGTTTCAACATCCTAGTCCTTGTATTTTGAAAGTTATGGACTGGACACGAATTTGCAAACTGAATCAAACAAAGGGCAATAACTCAAAAATTATAAATGGTAGAGTTAGGGTTATTGCGCTCTGCACATCCTAGCTATGAGATCTATACACCTGTGAAGTTTCAAGACCATAGGCCTTATAATTTCAAAGTTATGGACCAGACACGATTTTGCTAACTGAATCAAACAAAGGACAATAACTCAAAAATTACAAATGGTAGAGTTGTGGTTCTTGCGCTCTGCACACCCTAGCTATGAGATCTATGCACCTGTGAAGTTCCAAAACCATAGGCCTTATGTTTGAAAGTTATGGACGGGACACAATTTGCTAACGAACAGACAGACGATAACATAATACGACCCTTCGGGCGTATAAAAACTGGAGGTCATACTGAAAGTGATGGTCAAGGACAAGTTTTTGTCAGTTGCATTACTCCTTTTCTATTCACTCAAGATACAGAAGTGCCTTTAACTAATATGGCTGTAGGGTGAAGGTCAAAGTCAGATTGCAATGTCAGGTGCTAGCAGACTTAACAAGTGTTGTCCTGGAGTATTTGAACACATAGGTCGTAACAAACATTGTAGATTCAGAAAATGAGGAGCAGTTAAAACAGGATATACACTGTTTGCCTTTCACAATGCCTCATTTGACTACATCAACATGTTGCACTTCCACTATCGAAATTTTACAACAATAATCGTCTACCTTTCAGCTCCAAGTTGTATAAAAGACATTGTTTATCTTTTAACCAGAAGTTATTTTTGGCCAAAACAACAATCATGATTGGCTAGAATTAACTTCCTGTTAAAATCTAACCAATGGTTATGTTTCATACAACAAGGCCCAGATGTCCAAAACCTAAGGGTAGTTATTGTACAAGGCTTAATTTTCAAGATACTGAGGGTAAAGTTATGGCTGTACTAAACTTTCCAAATACGGCACAAGTGGATAGAGGCTTTGACAGAGATTTTTAGCCCAGCTGTTTTCGTAGAAAACCCGAGGTATTATGATTACCTTGGTGTTGTTCGCGTTGTTGTTGTTGGCCTGAAAAAACTTTAACCTTTGTCATAACTTTTGAATGGTAAGTCATAGGGCCTTCATATTTCACATGATCATTGCCTGGGACAAGACCAGTCAAGGTCATTTTTCAAGGTCAAATTTCTTTTAAAAAATACAATTTTGGTCATAATACACAGCCGATCGTTGGCACCCGTTTGCGGTGCTCTTGTTAAATATACTGGTGTCAATTCAACAGAAAACTATGGTAAGAAGCCAATCTCAATAAAAATAGTATCTATGAAAACACTACACTATTTCTATTACGTAAGTCAAGGCCTGAGCTACAAACATTCTATGTATTCCAGACATAGGGTTGGGGCATCAGAACTTGCCTAGGATTGTTCTGAAAACTTCTAAAGGAGCAAACCAAGACTGCACAAAAACTCAAAATGGCAGTTGGTCCTTAGATCTACACGCAGACATGTAGGGGTATGTCATATGGTGGATCTAGTTTAATCAGAATGAGTTGGGAGCACAAGCTTAAACTAGATCTATCACTAATGCCCCCTCCCCCGGCCCTTTGTCCCAGTTCCATATGCTGTTTGGACAAAATTCAATAGTGACCTTGTTCTTTGACCTTCATGACCAAAAAACAAGAGTACACCTCCTTGGGTCATTGGCAACAATTGTGCAAATTTTCGTGATTCTAGGTCTACTGGTATTTGTTCTTGTGTTAGAGTCCACAAAGACAAATGGATGGACAAACAGACAGACAGTGTGGAACCAATATACCCCCTCCACTACATAGGTAAGGGGGTGTAATAAAATATTAGTAAACATGTACTTGGTTAAAACAGGCATTGATCCCTAAATAACATCAAATACAAAACTGGTATTTCTAATAATTTATTGTGATTTTCCACAAAAAAGTAACATCATAATAACAAACTGAAGGAACTTTAAATGTACAATATTATCACAATGATTCAGGACCTTGTGTATGTGATCCCTGTTTGCACTCTTATTGAAACAAAACATATTTACACTTAACCCGTTATCAAATGACAAATTTTTACACTGGTCCAAATTGAAAGATGTTTTGGTAGGTTAATTTTGAAAAATCCATGTCTTTTTAGATAGAAAACATTGTAGATAATGAAGAAATTGCTTGTAATACACAAGCAATTTCTTCATTTTCCACAATTTTTCTCAAAGCTATCATTTTCTTGACAGGCATCAATAAGAGTGATTTTTTGCGAATGAGATCAACAAAATTATTCCTATTGCAGATACCTGAATTTTAGTAAGGATTATCATAAATAAATTGAAAAATTTGTTTTAATTCCGGAATTTAAATAGTTCAACTTTTTTGAAAGCTTAGTAAAGTTAATTCAAGAAATTTATTTTTTTCCTTAATTTGGTTAAAGGAATTTTATTATAGCACTATTATCTTTTCATGTAAATAACCTGACACAAGCTGTTTCGAGAATATTGATAGCCACCAATGCATTGGTGTAATTATTTACATTGTGTAAACCCAGTAGTTCATTTATCAAAGATATAGAGGATATTGAATGAGTGGTCATGGAATACCAAATTTATTAAACGAATCATCTATAAACGGATAAAAATTAGGCTCTGCCAAGTTTTTATCTGTTTAAGATGACAAGTTTAATAAATTCTGTATTTTATAATTTTATAAGCACAAATTTTATATTCTTTTTATAATATGACCCGAGTTTTTGCAAAAAATCATCAATATTCTTGAAATTCACTATTTCAATTTTCCGCTAAACTTATAACACCATTTAAGACTGACGTCACAATATAAACATTATGACGTTTTTTTTGTGCTTACAAAATAGCATTTCTATCTTTTCTTAGTTCAATTGCATTGTTATTCCACTTGTGTAATAAGCCTGTGTAATATCAAAAATATTCAATTGGGTTATTTCACTCCTGCGATGTTGGTCAAATTATAATTTGTTTTGCTTGATGATAGCACAATTAGGAACCTTTACTAATAGCAAAATCAGTAGCTATGTGACTGAATAACTATTAAACGTATTGTTAAACCTCTTTGAAATAAACGAGGAGATTTTGTCTATGTAATTGAACTTACAAATGACCGCTTCTCATTTAAATTGTAGTGAAAAGGAAATATCGAGCGCCTCTGTTCTTATTAATAGAATAACCACTCCTTCAATATCCACAATTCATTGCAATGACTATCTGGAGAACTTTCTACTAAAAATGGAAAAGTTCCTAAATATAAAATGGGTACCCTGGTTGAGAAACTGTTACTTAAAGAATTCAAAACCTCGGCCATCTGTCTTAAGTTGCAATACAGTATATTTAGAAGAACACACACTTTGGAAATACAATAAATTAATGTAATGTAAAACAAGATATCAATGCTGAAACACTCATGCTCCCCAAATGGTATTCATTTCGAAAGTTGGACCTTCATATCTGACCTTGACCACAGAAGACATGCATTAATGAGACCTTCATTTCAAAAATGAGCTTTTTACCTTTAATAGCACTAAGGTAGTGGACCAGCAATAGTTCCGCAACATTTCAGAACTCATGATCTTTCACAATGTTGACTGAGGAAATCATGAAGCCTTGGTTAATGCTGTTAAAGTTCATTACTTTCAAAATGTTACCAAACTATTACGAGTCTACTACCTCAAATATGAAATCTTCAGGACAGATTGATAGTCCGATTTACAGACAGAAAGACAGACAAACATCAGTAAAACATTGTGCCCACAATCTTAACCATTTGCATGCTTTTCACGACATGTACAAACATTCTACAGACAGTACAGACTTAAATCAGCCTGTACATGTGTGCAGTCTGATTTTAATCTACTGTGGATGATTTCTATTTAATCAATATATATAGAACTTAGAGCAAAACTGGTTTAAACTTCCCAAAATTTGTTATATGGGATAAGGGGTTTAGATCAGGCATTGTAGTTCAATCAAAACCAAGTCATTACTTAGTATTTGCATTGCTTAACTTGCATATGAATTTAAATATTTACAAAGAAGAAGGACTATATACACATATTTACATTAAATATTAGACTCAAAGGTCCGAATGTGTTACATAAGTGATAACCTCGGGGTTAACTATCCTATTCACTAAACTTTTGTTCTGCAATCGAGCTAATAGGTTCCAGATAACACTTTAAGAAAAGGGCATTCTGTCAGCTAGTATTCCCTACTCATTGTTTATTTTCTTTTGTGATAGTCAAATTTCATCCTTAAAATGAGTAAGATAGATTGTTATTTAATTGAGTGAAAAACAAGAGGGCCATAGTGGCCCTAAATCGCTCACCTGAGTTAACTGTCTGTTACTATTTGGAGAAGGGCTTTGGTTTAATGACAGGGCAGTAACAACAAGTATCACAAATTTGAACTTGTCCGATATTTCATCAAGATAATCATTCTGACCAATTTTCAGGTTGATTGGGCTAAAAATATGGCCTCTAGAGTGTCCACATGCTTTTTTCTAGATTTGAGCCAGTGACCTAGTTTTTGACCCCACTTGACCCTAATTGGAACTTGTCCGAGATTTCATAAAAAGAATCATTCTGACTAATTTTCAGGTTGATTGGGCTAAAAATATGGCCTCTAAAGTGTCCACAATGTTTTTCTAAAGATTTGACTCTGTGACCTAGTTTTTGTCCCCACTTGACCCTAATTGGAACTTGTCCGAGATTTTGGTACGATAATCATTCTGACCAATTTTCAGGTTGATTGGGCTGAAAATATAGGCTCTAGATTGACCACAAGATTTTTCTAAGATTTGACTCTGTGACCTAGTTTTTGACCCTACTTGACCCAAACTGTTACTTGTCTGTGATTTCATCAAGATAATCATTCTGACCAATTTTCAGGTTGATTAAGCTAAAAATATTGCCTCTGGAGTGGCCACATGGTTTTTCTAAGATTTGACTGCGTGACCTAGTTTTTGACTCCACTTGACCAAAATTCGAACTTGTCCAAGATTTCATCAAGATAATCATTCTGGCCAATTTTAAGGTTGATTGGGCTAAAGATATAGTCTCTAGAGTGTCCACATGGTTTTTCTGAAATTTGACCATGTGACCTAGTTTTTGACCCCACTTGACCCAAATTCAAACTTTTCAGAGATATTATCAAGATAATCATTCTGACAAATTTTAAGGTTGATTGGGCTAGAAATATGGCTTCTAGAGTGCATACAAGATTTTTCTGAGATTTGACCCCGTGACCTAGTTTTTGACCCCAGTTGACCCAAATTCGAACTTGTCAGAGATTTTATCAAGACAATCATTCTGATCAAAATTCAGGTTTATCGGGCAAAAAATGTGGCCTCTAGAGTGCATACAAGGTTTTTCTTAGATTTGACCCCGTGACCTAGTTTTTGACCCCAGTTGACCAAATTTCAAAGTCGTCTGAGATTTCATCAAGACAATCATTCTGACCAAAATTCAGGTTAATTGGGCAAAAAATGTGGCCTCTAGAGTGCATACAAGGTTTTTCTTAGATTTGACCCCGTGACCTAGTTTTCCACCCCAGTCAACCCAATTTCGAACTTGTCCGAGATTTCATCAAGGCAATCATTCTGACCAAAATTCAGGTTGATTGGGCAAAAAATGTGGCCTCTAGAGTGCATACAAGGTTTTTTCTTAGATTCAAGCTTGTGACCTAGTTTTTGACCCTAGTTGACCCAAATTTAAACTTGTCCAAAATTTTATCAAGATTATCATTCTGACCAATTTCCAGGTTGATTGGACAATAAACATGGCCGCTAGAGTGCATACAAGGTTTTTTCTTAGATTCAAGCTTGTGACCTAGTTTTTGACCCCAGTTGACCAAATTTCGAACTTGTCCAATATTTTATCAAGACAATCATTCTGACCGAATTTCAGGTTGAACAGGCAAAAAATGGGGCCTCTATAGTGCATACAAGGTTTCACTAAGATTTGACCCTGTGACCTAGTTTTTGACCCCAGTTGACCCAATTTCGAACTCGTCCGAGATATAATCAAGACAATCATTCTGACCAAAATTCAGGTTGAACGGGCAAAAAATGTGGCCTCTAGAGTGCATACAAGGTTTTTCTAAGATTTGACCCTGTGACCTAGTTTTTGACCCCAGTTGACCCAATTTCGATCTCGTCCGAGATTTGATCAAGACAATCATTCTGACCAAAATTCAGGTTGATCGGGCAAAAAATGTGGCCTCTAGAGTGCATACAAGGTTTTTCTAAGATTTGACCCTGTGACCTAGTTTTTGACCCCAGTTGACCCAATTTTGAACTTGTTCGAGATTTCATCAAGACAATCATTCTGATCAAAATTCAGGTTGATTGGACAAAAAATGTGGCCTCTAGAGTGCATACAAGGTTTTTCTAAGATTTGACCCTGTGACCTAGTTTTTGACCCCAGTTGACCCAATTTCGAATTCGTCTGAGATTTTATCAAGACAATCATTCTGACCAAAATTCAGGTTGATCGGGCAAAAAATGTGGCCTCTAGAGTGCATACAAGGCAAATGTTGACGACGGACGACGCACGACGGACATCCACCTAACCACAATAGCTCACCTTGAGCACTTCATGCTCAGGTGAGCTAACAAAAGCTGTAAATTCACTTGTGGCTCCACTACATGTTAAAATATAGCTAAACTTGTTCACTCAATGAGATATAAATGGATCTTACACTGAAACAAACAATTATGCTCTATATCATATAGGGTCTGTCATTAAGACTAGAATAGAAATATAATTATTGTAATAACTTTTTCTAATCTAGACTCGGCTAAAATCAACTTGCCTCAAATGAAATTGAGCAACAGATTCATTTTCTCATATAAGCAATATAATAGTTTTGTGCTGTCTGATTGGCTTAAAGATTGTTTTCATTCCCCAAGTAAAACAATTTTGAGTATGCACCAACTTTTTAGGCTTGCACATGGAGTAGACCTTTAAAAGATATGAAGAAATTTGAATTTTATTTCATGGAGGTATGACACTAAAAACCTAATCACACTCGTGAATTTACATCAGATATGCATACAGCATTATTAGGTTATTAATTTCATATCTCAGTTGATTAAACAAGAGGACAGTGATGGTCCTGTATGGCTTACCTGAGTAGGTCAACTCATAACTTGTTAACCATGTTATAAATACCTGATATAGTTTGATGTACATTTAGGATGGTTTTGAAAGAAACAGACTTTAATTTCGTCCTACTGCAATTCGATTTTTTTTTTAAATTTTTGGAAATGTTTAATCTTTCTCTTACCATGGCAACCAAAGTTATTGATGGAATTGAATTCTTTAAACAATTTTGGTAGACCTACACCTAAAGAACATCCCTGCAAAGCTAAAATTGATTCCCCCAATGGTTTAGATGAAAATGAATTTGATCTAAGATTGTTGCCAATTTTTGGCCTTTCAATTACTTATGAAACCAGAATTTTTTATGGCTTTAAAATCTTTGAACAGCTTAAGGAGAGCTTTAGCCCAGGACAAAACCCTGCCAAGTTTCAGCTTTTCTTTGATTTTCTGCCTTTTTTCAGCAGAATACAAAATCCAGAGAATGCAGCAAAGGAAAGGATTAAATTAGCAATATCTTTAAATTTTGCTTATTTATATATTCATTCTGAAAACTTTCACAATTGCCCCTTTTTTTTGCCATATCAACCTGAATTATTGGTGGCTTTGAATTTTTTGAACAACTTTGGTAGAGCTTGACCCAAGGAATATCCCTACCAAGTTTATTCAAGATTGGCTAACTGGTAAAGGATGATTTAAAAAATTGTGGACAACACACCATACACTACGAACGGACATTGGATGATCACAATTGAGCACCTTGAGCACTACTTGCTCTGGTGAGCTAAAAATATTCTCTCCATCTTTGACGAGTTAGAAAGTTTCCAGGTTCCTATAGAAGAGTATATAACTCTTCAAGGCTGTAGGTAAAGGGAGACTGTCAACGTCCTGTTTCAAATATTCCGATAGTTTCACCTTCACTTGGAATTCATCCTCTTCTTCTTCCTCCTCTTTCTCCTCGTCCTCACTTGGAATGTCCGACATCGTTTTGTCTTTTTTCATTTCCGTCATATCACAATCATTTCGACCATGAACCTCTGTATCGAGGTTTGTCCATCCTGGTGATGTTTTCTGACTGTCTGTTTTGTACAATTCTGGATCCAAGTGATCGTCGTTATACGACCCGTTGTACGATCCAATACCTGATGTTGTGGACGTATCGACGCTAGTATTTGATGAGTATCTGGTCTTCCTAACTGGTACAGAGATGTCAGTTTTCGCTTCCTGTCGAATAAACTCTTCAACGTTTAACTTCTGTTGTGACTCGTCATCGTCAGAATCAGATTCGGACATATCTGGCATATCTGGTGGAATTACAGGAGAAGGGGTTTTATTAGGGTCCCGGGAACTGCATGTATTGATTTCCTCTGATATCATTCTTCTCATTTCATTTATCCTGGAGGTCAATGCTCTATTGAGTTCTCTGTCAATCTCCTCCGTGATAGAAGCTCTGGTGTTAGCAATTGCTACTTCATCAATGGCATCTTCATCGCTTCCATAATCACTTGCAGAGTCTTTTGAATTATCACCAACTTTTTCCTCAAGAGTGGATTTTGATTCATTACCGTTAGTTGTTTCACTTTTTTCACTCAGTCCATTTTCTGTCATTTTCTCTACCTCTTCCTCAATGGAAGATTTATTTCCATTCTCGGTTTTATGGTAATTTTCATTGTCAAGTTTTTTATCAATTTCTTTGTCTTCATCTTCCTCTGCATCCATGTCACTACAATCATCAACTTTAAAAGCACCATCATCATCATCATTGTGTATCCCATCCTGGCTATCCATCGCATCTTCTCTCTCAATGCTGTCCTCTCTTTCATTCTCATCGCTAGAATTCATATCCTGATTAAACTGTCGAAGAATCATCATTCCCATGCTCATTGGTATGATATTAATATTGGACATTCCATGACCTGTTCCTGCCTTCTTTTTGGTTTTCCTTATTCGTTTGCGTACCTTGCTAAGTTCTGGTCGTCTCTTGTGAATGTTAGAGCGCAGTACCCGTCTGATAGTGGTCCTACATAATTCCTGCAGAGCTGGTTGTTCTGTTTCAGCTACAAAATAAAATCAGAAATTCTTATAATACTTTCCACATAACCATGCTTTTTTACAAATCTTAGCGATTTCCTGTTTTACAAAATTTTGGACCTGTCCAAATTCAAAGGTTTTGCAGAAGAAAATTAAAAGGGATTTAATTTGAACAATGTGTTTGTGAAACACGAATGCCACCGTAACAGCATTTTTTTTAAAGTTTGACCTTGACAGATGACCTTGACCTTGTCACATGACCTTGACGACCTTGATAGATGACCCTGACCTTGTCACATGACCTTGACTTTGGTGTACAGCTTTGTATGTCAAATACTTTTGGAGAAAAGGCAAAGGTTAGGTTTTCGGACAGACGGACGGACAGACGGACAGAGGGACAGACAGACGGACATGAGTAAAACGATATGCCCCCGATCTCTCGATACGGGGGCATAGAAATAACCATTTAGTAGGGTAGAAAATAGTGTGGAAAAAGAAGAAATTGCTTGTCAGAAGCAATCTCTGCTTTTTTCACAATGTTTTCTCAATCATAAAATCACAGGCACGTAAAAAGCAAGGATTAAACAGCAAAGGGTTAAGGTAAAACTTTAGAAAACATGAAGAAATCATCAAAACAAGCAATTCCTTCATTGCCCACTATGTTTTCTACCAAAATGGTCTAATATATCAAAAATTTCATCACTTTGAAATTGTCATCTAAAATATTTTAAAATTTGGACATGTTTAATTTTTGTCATCTTTTAATGTGTTAAACAAACAATTAACATGTCATCTAAGGCTTATGGACACAAGAAAAATCCAGAATATTCTATTTCAATATTATGGTTCCCGTCTCATAATTGTCTTCTCATTCAAATATAGACTGCTGATAGTTTTTGTAAATAGCTGGTGTTCCTATTTTCAAATCCCCAGTAATTTCAAATGCCCATAAATAAACATTTTTTTTTTTAAATTGAAACAAAGATATTTGTTATTTTCAAATTCTATAATAATCTAAAATACAGCTAGTGTATATTCATAATCAAATTGATCCTTTGACTTCTAGATCCAGAATATGACAGTGCTCATAGGTTATTGGTAAAAGTATAAAAGTGCCTAAAGGCAATTATCATATTTTTTTTCATTGACCTCACTTACATTAAGGTAGTGGACCTGTAATAGTTCCGCAGCACTTTGGAACCCAGGATCTTTAACAATGATGACCGAAGTTTCCTAATGAATATCATTAGGAAACCTCGGTTAACATTGTTAAAGTTTATTACTCCTGAAATGTTGCAGAACTATTACGGGTCCACTACCTTAATCAAATTTAGTATATTTGATTCAAAAACTACTTACGTAGATCAATGACATCATTAACATTTTCTGGTAACGGACTGACTAAGGTAGCAAAGGACACTGGTAATATACTGGTTGTCTCCCATTCTGTCTCTCCAACACGCTTTGCTTGTACCAACTGAAATAATATCAAACATGTATGTCTAAATTATGTATATTCAAAATGAATTTTATTACAAACCAATGCCCTTTCAAGAATTCATGACAGTGTCCAGATTCATAAATCAACCTAGTTTCATATCAAGTTCTACATAGAGCTTTGTAAAAACCGCTTGACTCAATGAAGTTAATCAAATAGTGCTTGTGTTAAGGTAGACAACTTATTGTTTCCTTACCTAATTATTGAATAGCATAAGTAGGACAGCTTTTTCAATGAGAACTTTTTTGTTTAGTATTTCTTCTTTTCAATTGTTCATCTTGTTTAATTAATCATCATTTATTGGCATCTTTAGAGTCCTTCCCACTTTGGATGTTTTTTTTTCAGGCAGTACTCATCTTTTCAGAGTTATATGTTATTTAAAAGCACATTTTTGTCATTTAAATAAATAATAAGCCCTGCATCTAGGATAACAAATCATTGCAAACAGTTTGCAAATTAAACACTGCTTTGCATCAAAAAGTGGGATATAATTTGCAAACTGTTTTTCACCACTTTGTCATCCTGAAAGCAGGGCTCTGCTCCTTCTATTTGGTAAAATTCTTTTTAAGTAGTTTTTGTTTTTAAATAGAAAAGGAGTGAATGGTAAATGTACTTATCCAATTGTTAAATGGCATTAACAGAATCTCTTAAACTTTGTTGACATGCAGTTCTTATTTTAAAGTTTAAATGATGTTTAATTGCACTACCTTATCATATTATGATATAACTAGAATCACTCCAAATTTGACTGATGTCTTTTCATCTAGTTTTCATGTTCAGATAGAAAACCATAAATTATTACCTTATTTCTATATGGCATAATTAGAACTCCTCAATTTTTATTTAAGTTCACCCCTCAAATTTGATTGAAGTTTTTATGCAGTTCTCATTTTTGAGTTTAGATGTTGTTTAATGGCATTACCTTATCATTTAATGGCATGACCAGAACTCCTCCTATTTTAATGAGGTTTTTCATGTAGTTTTCATGTTCAGGGGGACAAGCTGCTCCCACATACACTCTGTCATACAGCTGACATCCAGAATTCAGGCACAAACAGTTTCCAACGATAAATTTTGGCTCACAGAAATCAAACTCATCAAATGCTGGACTTTTCATTTTGAATTCCTCTAATCTTTCCAGGGCATATTCAACCACATCATTATGTTGTTCCACACCATGGTTTATACCATATGGTCCTGTAAGATATATAATTAAGCCTTTGCTCTCCTTAAGACAATTTGAAGTGAGAAAGGAATGAGAAATACTTCTGTAACAAGTACTTTGTTGATATAATATCCAACAGAAATGTGCATTGCAAATGAAAAGTGCTATTGAGTTTTCCATAAAATCTGATTAGAATGGAATAAGTACTCAATGAGTCAAGATTGGGAATACTTGCCCTTGTACTTCTTAATCATTTTAAATGAAGACAAAGTGTTCCTGACCTAGATTACTGTACACTTTTTCATGATTTGAGCTTAGTATGTGACCTTGAATTCTAGCAACAATTTTTCGTCTTGTACATTGTAGTTATAGGAGTAGTTGTTATGTAATCCATCCATAAAGGAAGGAACAATGCTCAGGATAAGAAAGGCAACATTTTGACCTTGACTCATAATCTTATTCAAACCTGTTGTAGATCAATACTAGAAATTCATCCCAGAAATTCATCAAAAAATATAGGAAAATGCTAAGGACAAGATAAAAATCAAAATCTGACCTAGATAAGTCATCGACATTGAACTTTGAGCTAAAATTTAAAAAAATGTTTTAAGTGGCACATCTTCTAATTATGGTAATCAATTCTTCTGAGTGACACAGAAATCTGTCTATTTATGTTGAAATTATACAATGTGGACAAGCCCAGATTTAACTTTTGACCTTAAGCTTAGAGATTTATGAAACATTGTAAGAAAATACACATCTATGAGGGTTGTCCGGAAAGTTCGTAGACAGTCTGAAATTCTTATTAAGTACTTCGATTTTATTCATAATTCTTATGTTAATCGCTACGCTTATTATCACTGACTTCATACCTGAAGAAAAATGTTCAACTTTTTTATTGACATGTATATGACAGTTGCCTTGGCAACACCACCTAGCGGTACCCGGAGCACGTCGAAATTATAAATATTTACGGATAACGATTGAATTCTAAAACAATTTTTTCAATGCTTAGATCTTTTGAGAATATCAAAATTAATGTGTATTTATTGTGCACAATATATGAGTATTGTCTTGAACTATTTTCAAAGTGATCGCATAATAAATATTCGAGTGAATGAAGAATATTATAGCAAACCGTGTGCGAGATGGAACGGAAAATGACACCGTTAGACGTTGCGGCGGAGCAGCGTCTATTCTGCTTTTTTCTTTAAAGTCCGGGTAACGCGAAGAAAAACATATCTGAACCTTTAATAACTATTACAGGAACAAATTACAAATCCTTTTCAACATATGGTATTTTTCAGTTGGAAACTTCAATTATCTAGTAATAAATTATCTTTAAGCAAGGTTGCTTTGATGCGAAGTCTGAAGTTTAGTTCTAAACGTCATTATGAGGAAACGCAGTCCGATTAGAAAGGATTTTGAGAACGAAGTTTGATATTAGTTGAAGAGGCGATCTTCAATGATAAGTGAACAGTTGAAATGGATGATAGCCGAAAAAAACACTTTATGAAATGATTTCTAATGAAAATTCATTTTGGTAATTGAACAATACAGACAAATGAGTTTCTGCGCGTTTTGGGAATGGCTGTATAGAAAACGAATGTTATAGGACTGGACGGAATCTGGGATACACATGACCTTAATTTGCCTCAGATACTAGCAGTAGTTGAAACATTTATGGTTATTTTGTGGTATCTTGAAATTCAGTCGAATTTTCAGGATATTTTGGATTAATGTAATATGATTACAAAACGAAGCGGCAAAAGTTTGTGTTTATTTTTTTCCCTGATTATAAGCAATATTTTTTTTCTAAAAGTGGGCTATGCTTGTTTTTTTATAATCATAACATAATATAACGGGTAGGTTAAAATATAGACAAAACATCAATATAAAGCTGTATTTGCTACTATTATTCTATTATTTCTATTATTATACTATTATTGATTCGACAAAAGGATGCAGTTTTTTTAACGTCGACGTCATATTTTGCTCTGCAGCGTCATTTTGTGCTCCGCACCAACCAACATGCCTTTACAAAATTCTATGTTATTTCATTTTTAACAAGAGAATCTCCTTGAAAATTTGTATAACGGCTCTTTGAATAATATTGAATATTGACGTGTAGTGTTGAAAAGCCATAGACATACAGTATGTATGTACTAGATGGTGTCTACGAACTTTCCGGACAACCCTCGTATGTATTATGGTAAATAATTGTTGTGAGTTATTTTGAAAACCATCGACAATTCAACATACTGCTTTCAGTCTGTTTTAGGCAAAACTAAGCTGGAAACTGTGAAATAGATAATAACATTACAAACACCTTATTTTCTAATCTGATAGGATGTATGATTTACAAGCATATTCTTTTGAACAGTATAAGTATCTGAAACCCACAAAAAGTTAGCTTAGCAAAATTACATTTAAATCAAAGGGCCTAAGGCACTTAATGCAATAATTATGAGCCAGTTGGTTTTTTTTCAAAAATACTATTTTTAAACTTTTGTCCATACCTCTTGCCAAAGTAGGTATATTATGGGTTCAGCATGATGTAACAAACCAAGCGCATAGACAGACATGATCCATTCAGAGAAAAGGATCCTCAAACCTAAATGGGTCGACTCTGTCTATATATGTAATCATTAACCATATTTTTCTCTGGGCAAGTATTCTCTCAGTTGCATATCCAGTGCAACTTACCTCCCTTTAAATTAGGGATGGGAACGAGTATTTGAGTAATCGAGTACTCGATCGAACATCCGATTATCGATTACCAATTTCACTAATCGATTAATCGGTATCAAATGAAAAATTTAAAATGAAATCATGGGGAATTCGTTCCGAAACTCTTTTTTTTTTTTTTTTTTTTTCATATTTTCTCAAAATATCCATCTTTCATATGAAATGCTGTACTGCTAAAGATAATGTCTCAACACCTAGTTGTCTGTCAATCTTCTAATCAGTCGATATTTTTCCGAATTTGCAATCAGGTGCCAACTGTCAATATTCTTGCTGTCAAACAATACATCTCATCATGTAACTTTTCGCACATTCGACTTCTGGTAGTTTGATCAGTGACGCACCGTGAATTACGTGGATCATCGGATCAACGGAATGTTACATCGTCATTTCAAAACCTTGTAACGCAATTGTATCAATGTTGTAGTGGTTACCCGTTGTAGTTACTTGGTCTTTCTCTACCGAAATTATGAATTAAACCAATAAAATTCGCCTAGAAATATAACCGAGAAATGACTCCCTCTCTTAGCATGCATTTTACAATTTTCCGTTTCTTCAAATAAATTAGCGATCAAATGTCATTTCAACTGCCCTTTTTTTATTTTTTACGTTTGAAGACACAGAATTAATTATTAAAAGTTATCAATTTTATCTGAGTACTCGATCAGAAAGGTGAACAAGTAATTGATTAGTAAAATTGGTACTCGTTATCATCCCTACTTTAAATCATTACAATGACAAGGGTTAACTTTCTTACCAAGTATCAGTCCAACCATAGTGCTGAGATACCCTGTCCCACTTCCAAGGTTCAGAAAGGACAATCCTGGTTCTAACCTCAGGGCCTCCATCACTTCCGAATAAATGCATGGCGCAGACAAATGTAAGTGCTCATGTTTCCATGCCAGGTCCTTGTATGCAGCATCTCGCTGATCAGGCAGATAATAGTCCGCTCTGTCCACAGCCCGGAAAACTTTCTCGACTAGCGGCGTTTTGATATAATCTGCGTCCAGTAGATTATCGACAAGATCGTCATTATCGTGTCCAGTGCTCACTGCTCCACCCATCTTCTACTGTTCATGTAGGGGCGTAGCTGGCTGAAATAAAATAGGGTACAAAATTGACTGCCAATAAAAATTATTATATTTCACACATTTCTAAGTCACATTTTGGTATATCTAACTTTTTTTCCATAGACAATATTCACTTTTTAGTAAATGTACTTATAAATTCATGCGCATCTTTTTTTTTAAGTTCAGAAATTTGATACTGGTAAACAAAAGAAATAAAGAAGAGGTGGATACAGTGGTAGCACAGCCAGTGTCCACAGACACTCCTAAGCTATCCTATGGTATGAAAATATTCATATCTTTTTAATTATAATTTCATTATGACTAGATTGATTTTTCCATTTGAAACTAGACTGATTTTCCCAATAATGAAATGATTATATACCTATCTAAAATATCAATTTAATATATAGTACCTAGACTTTTTACCTATCGCATTTTCACTTTTTTACATCTACCATTTTACCTTTGACACTTCATGCACCTTTATTTGTAATGTACAAACTGTCATAACCCTTAATGTTCTATTTATACAGATACAGCTTTCTTCCTGAAGCTATTAATTTTCTGCCCTGGTTTAGTTCTCTAAACTAATTCTAATGACAATCGTGCAACATGTTATTATTAAGTTTAAAATCACACAAAAATGGAAAACTTTTGTCACAAGCATGATAAAACTTGACTATCTTGTTTCTGCGTATGCTATGATCAGCTGATGGGAAAGTGACACGGGCCACAAATGACAGGTCAATATGGAAGGACATGTCAGCATAAACGAAAAGACATTTCATCAAATATCAGATTTAGGCATCTTCCATTTATAGAGCAAAAAAGCTGTACCTATAACAATGACTTTGTACCGCAATGAAAATATTTCTTTTGGTTCATCTATGCAGCCATTGAATGTTCATCAAAACAAAAACATTTGAGGTTATGACGTCACAACTCATAAACATAAACGAGGTTATGAAAGTGTTCTAAATAATCAGACAAAAGCAAAATTGAGGGATGGATATTGGAATGTTCTTCTTTCATGTATAGATACATTAAGTAATGCTAAAGCATCGTGCACAAATTTGTAGAATGATATCATTTCTGGGGACCCTGAGATTGTAAATAAAGCAATCGCATTATCTTGTTAAAGAAACTGTAAGGATAGGGTCAAAGAGGGCTCGATTCTAGTTTCGGTTTAGGCTTCCGCTCTTCCGCTTTACTCCTACGTCAAATGTTAATGCAAATGGCGCACGGAAAAAAGTACACTGTTTTACTTTTATAATTATAACAGTTGTTAACGTGACTGTCACCATAAAAAGCTGCTATTCTTGAGCATATTGTTAATTGTTTTAAAGAGAGGTAAGATCTATTTTTTCATAGATTTTATTGATAGTTATAAAATTGACGAAAACTAGACCGGAATTAAGCCTGTTTTCGATTCGGCATCGCGCAGGACAGGAATTGCCGTGCGGGCGAATGTAAACCTCTTTCAAGACATTCGCAGTAAGACCATATAAATCAAAAAAGACTTTGCAAAGAATTGTCATTGGGTTTTTTTAAGGTTTGATGGTATTATCAATACCGATTGCCTTATGATCATTTTATTTTTTTCTGTTTTTTTAAAGATCATTTGCTTTGATTTCAAAACGAGGCTGACCTGCTGTAATAACCCTTTATCACAAAATGTGCACAAAATGTAATAAATTCTTAAACTTGTATTTAGCTAATGATATATATTGAATTGTTGTTGATGACACAATTCAGAGCTCTCTGATACAGTAATTTCTATGCTATTTTACTACAGTTTTTGTAACACCATGAAATCTTATTTCTGTACACAATTGATAGTCAATTATTTCATAAATATGAAATACATTTTTTTTAATTATAATCAATCTATATGATTATAGCCATTCAATTTCTTTTTACTTTGAAAATAGTATGCAGTTCCATAAATCCCCACATAAACATTACTTTCGTTCCTTATAGCCCCCATGTCATTTACAAAGTTTTTTCTCTTATTTGGAGAAAGATTATAAAAAAAGAGAAAAAATAAGATCCTCTAAACAGTCATTTCAATGATAGTTAAGAAAATATTTTTCTTTGATTGTTTTTTTTATCAAGAATCTGGCTTATCATTGCATAATTTATTAAAAAAGAAGTGAAAAGAAAATGTT
The DNA here is from genome assembly GCA_948146395.1 of Fragum whitleyi. NCBI lineage: Eukaryota > Metazoa > Mollusca > Bivalvia > Cardiida > Cardiidae > Fragum > Fragum whitleyi. The sequence goes on along the minus strand of OX411548.1, from coordinate 22,189,481 downwards.
CAATTTTTCAATAATGTCAAATTTACATGAAATTTGATAAAAAGATAGAACTTAAAAAAAAAGGAAGAAAAAAAAGGAAAATTAAATAAAAAGATATTAATCTTCTTGAATCATTTTGAAATTTTATATCTGGACTCTTTCACTATTTTGTTGATTTGTGATTAAATAGTTTTAATAGTTTAAATTCATAAATCATACATGAAGTTAATCTTGTTGTTTTCATGGAAATATGAAATGTAACCCAATCACATTGACTGAAAAAGTTTCATTCATAAGAGTGATAAGGTTTTTGTTTCATACATCCTAAAAAAAAAAAAGAAGAAAAAAAAAATCTCAATTTCTTATTAAATAAGTAACTACTTTGATGACTGAGATATTGTATAATAATTGGGCCTTCCTTGTACATAATCATAAAAAACGTGTGTGCTAAATATTTTGTTCATGGAAGTATGAACTATATTCTTGCAGTGAATCAGAATCTTTTTAACAGAGATGGAACTACTTATACTTAATCAGGGAGATATGAATTGAAAATTCTCACCCTAGTATCACTTTGTCTTATTACAGGGTTTTAACGGACGCAGGTTTTGTGAGTCTGAGACTCTCAAATAATCTGCCAGGACTCCCATAATTTCATAATGGGAGTCCTCATGACCCTCTTGGGCTCAACTTCAGAAAAGAATTGAAGACTGTTTTTTACAGTCTTTAATTCTTTCCTTAAGCTAAGCCCTACAGGTTCATATCTGCTCAATAAATCATTCATCTCCAACCAGAGCATACCTCAAGTTACGTTATTATTGATGGATATATCTGAAAAGAAAAAATCTATAGTTAAGGAAGGACTCATATGTTTGAGTCACTGGAACCCAATTTTCTTGATGAAAAACAAAAACCCTATTTATAGCTGTTTCATACACACATATGACAAAGATTTTTTTGTTTCATACCTCCATGAAAACATTGCTTTTCATTTCTTATGATTTTTGACACAGAGCAAGAAAGGTAAATGTTTACTAACTCATGACATTTTATATTGGACTATTTTGTACATAAGCATAGAAAACTGCAGTGTTTATTCTAGGCAAGGGGGTTGGGGTATTCCCCCATATTTTTCAACCATCCCCCATATTTTCCGGATTTGTGGGGGATTTTTTACTATAACCAAAGAGCACGAATTACAACGCATTTCTGAATTGCGTCGATTTTCATGCTGAAATCTCCCACATTTTTTAAATCCTAGAATAAACACTGAAACTGTGATCAAAACCTTGTTTATCATGGTATGAGTATTTTCATCAGCAAATCAGAATGCCTGTAACTGCCTTTTCATGAGATTCAGTACAAATTTATTATTTGTAGTTAAAGAAGAAAGATGAACAACCCAGATGAGCCTGCAGAGCCACCAGCCAAAAAGTTGAGAGTTGAATATGCAAGTGAAGGGGATGGGGACCTTTCTCCAACGGCAAACATCCTGGCAGGAGTCTCAAACAACACTTCATACCTGTCTAGTATGTATTATTGGTCTTGATAAGCTTTTTATTTACTTGGAACAAGAATATACTCAAATTCCAAATTTCTCATTGAAATAGACTCAAGTCCCTATATTCATCAATCTGGTTTCTTTCAAGTTACAGTTTTACCAAGCATCAAATAAAAGATGGTCTCATTAAGAGCATCTTATTTTATGCTTGGTGAACTGTCAAAGTGAAAACAATAACAACAACAACAACCAATTAATCGATTTTCCAAGATCAGATTCGAAAATCGAAACTTTGGAGAGAAGCGATCGATTAATCGATGTTTTCCGATTATCGTTACAACACTAAAGGAAAGGTTCTCTTCAGACTGTGCAGATGCACAGGCTGGTTAGAGTCTTTGTTTTGCACTCACATTAAATTGTTGGACATGTCACATATATAATATGTTTTACTTGGACAAGTTAAAAGTTTTGGGACAACAATACCAAGAAAACTTTGAAAAGGAAAAAGATAAAAAAAAATAAATGAAGAGAAAAAGTAAGCAAAATCGTTTTATTTTCATGCAAGAAATCAGTGAAAATTTTCATATGGGTAAATTAACCCTCCTTTTTATGTGTTCAAAACCTGGATCCTCTGCAGCCCATAGACAACAAGAATAACATTTTCCATTTTTAGCAAAATTTTCTTCCAGGTTTGCCCCCAACAGTTGCAACACCAATAGTCAGTCAAACTAAACCAGTAAACCCGGAGAATATCCGTCCTACAATACATGTGTCCACCATACCCAGTAATAGTGAATCTTTGTTGAAAGTGCAGGTAAAAAAGAAACATCTTTATAGGAGCTAATTGATAAATTCAAGTATTTCTCAAGGTAGTCAACCCTTAATAGTTCTGCAGCAATTCGGAAATGGTGAACTTAAACTGTGTTAAATGATGGTTTCCTAATGATTTCATTAGGAAACCTTGGTCAACATTGTGAAAGTTAATGAGATCTGAAATGTTGCAGAACTGTTACGAGTCCACTACCTAAAATTAATCTAATGATGTTAGTTGTTTGTGCATAATATACACTATAGTCTGTTTTATGACACTGGTTAAATTGCCTCCAACAATACCTAGTTCGCCAAATTAGCTTTGATTCATGTATTTATACAGTTTAATAAGGTTTTCCTTTTCATATGTCTCATGATAACAATTATGATAAATATTGTTGATGGGCAGTCAAAACCTGATAACTTCAGCTTAAATAAGCTGGAGTTACGAGGTTTTGATCGCCAACTGAAGATATTCTCTTTCACTCTAAAACGTTGTTACAGTCAAATTTAAATCTCTGCAAAAAGTCTTCTTTCCTCATGATAATGGAAATTTTTGTTATGCAATCTAAGATGTTTATTTTTTGCTTGTTATACTATTATACTTTTGAATAAGTACTAGTCTAACTTTTGATAGCAGTTTCTGCCTGTTAAAAAGTGCAGTTGTATTTTACAGCATACGACAGCAGATGTGACAAGTCAGCCGAGGACACAAATTACATTCTCTTCTCCTAGATTAACAGTAAGTTGATAAACATATGTGACCCTCAGGCAAAAAGGGGCCATCTTGGAATCTGTAAAATAGATATTTGAAAAAGAGATTGATTCTAGTACAGGACAACCAAAGGTTGCCATTCAAAAATTCTTTCATGGGGAGATTGATTATTCTAGATTCAGAAAATAAGTTAAGTGCAAAAAGTTTCAACCCTTATCAGTCTGGACTGTGTGCGCAGTCTGACAAGGGTTGACACTTTACACACTACCAAGATGGTCCTTACATGGGTCACATATTGTTTCTTCAAAACTCAAAAATACAGCTTCAGATTGAGGCAGTGATTTCCATTTGAAATGTAAAATTTTATTATTTGCCCACCGCATTCTATCTTGAAATTATTCATTGGAATTGGTTCTTTAAGATGATTCCATTGAGTACCCGCAACATAGAATTTGGATGAGATATAACATTTAGAATTTGATATTTCCATCAAATCTAGGTTACTGTAGGTGATTTTGTTCTTATGTACAGTACTAACATCAAAAGATTAGGGATATCACAATACTATATTAAGCTGTGTGTCTGTCAGTCTATCAAACACCTGCTTGTTCAAATATTTGAAAAAAAGTGTGACATTGGCAGTGTCAATTCTAGGAGGGGGGGGGGGGATCACAGGGCTTTTCTGCTATCTCTCAAAAATCCCAATTTAGTGCAATGGAATTAGCAAATAAACTTACTTCTGTCATATTTGTAACTTGATAGTATAAAAATGTGTTTGCTCATTTTAGAAATTAAAGAAAGTGGCTTTTCTAAAGAAAACTCATTTCATTAGCAAGAAATAACCCAAACTATTATGCTTTAAAAAATCCCAATATTGCAATCGTGTCAATAGTTTTTTCCCAAAATGATTGCTAGGGGCCTTTTCCCAAAGAACTTGGAAAAAGCCTTGGATCGTACATTCTATCACATACTTTTTAAAGTCCCCCCTTTTTTCAAGGACGTTGAGGGTTTTTGCAAATTTTCCACAAAATTCCCCCTATTTTCTGAATCTTGGAATACACTGCATTAGGTTTATTCTAATATTATAACACTTTTTGACACCACAAGATAAAAGCGCTGGAAATCATTGTGGAAAAATGAAGAAATATTATAGCTTATAAAAATAATTTCTATCAAGGGCAAAGATTTCCATCCATTAAAAAAAAAATGTTGTCACTTTGCAGCGTCTTTCAACTAGGACCTGTAAAAACTTTTGTTGTGTGGTAATGTGTTATCCACTGTTAATGATTTAGCTTTTGCATGACATTTCCAACAATTTCAAATGTCTGCCAAGCAAAGACTCTATCCAATCTGTGCTTCCACACAGTCTGTCAAGAGTCTTCACTTTGCGATCTATTTAGATAGATTAGGTCTAAAAGTATCTTGAAACAGACAGGCAACCATTAGTCTGTACTGTGTGGCTGTCCAGATTGCTCAATGTTTATAACTCATGACATGTAGAATTGTTGGAAATGTCATACACAGGCTCAATTTATCTTACTCTTCAGATCCCTGTACCCCAGAACTGGCCAGCTGATGGCAAACTGACATTTCGTGTTCATCCCACACCACAAGGAAAGACAACTCAGCCTAAATCTCCTGTTACTTTTGCTAATATCGTGGCAAGTAATCCTGGAATACGATTTCCTGCTCAACAAGTTGTTACAATACAAAATAGTAGACTTACATCATCAACAAACTCATTATCCAAGCCTGTTGTGTCAGCTGACATGAAAGGTCAATTTCAAGTGTTAAGCAAACAGGGTGGTGACGGTACAAAAATGGGTCCATCGACACAGATAAGTTTTCAAGTGCCAGCCAACTGGAATATTCCTGGGTCTAAATCATTACTGGATCATTCTGGTAAAATGTCTGTAGTCACTTATAATCCCGCTGAGGCCAAGTCTTTGTTGAATGATCAAAAGACCATTTATAGTGATGGTTCACAAACATATAGGACTTTAGATGGCCAGGCTGTGACAGTTGTTAAAACTGACATGGCAAAACCAGGTGGTGCTAGCAGTGAGAGAAAAGTTAAAACAACGCTACCTGGACAGATTATTACAACTACAACTGTGGTTACGGTTCCCCGAAATACTGGTGCAATTAACACATCATCAATTCCACAAAAAATCTCAAAACAAGGATCTTTTATGATAAGTAACAAACAATATACCATAGTGCCTGCAAACAGTAATCAAGTGATATCGTCTGACAATAAACTCACTAAAGTTACAATGGCTGAGAAACAGATCATGTTACCAACGGGACCCGCCAAGATCTCATGGCCGATACAACAGCAGCAAATTGTTGGTTCTTCTATGACTGATTCTGGTAGCAAACAGATAATCCTCACCACACCTTTGTTGAAATCTGGTGGTTTGCACGCAGGTAAAACTGTCATCACAAGTAAAGGAATTGTTGCTCCAACTAGTCAACATACAACAGTACATCTCACAAAGACATCAACAGTGGCTAGTAACATTGTACCTACTGCCAAAGTGATCATAAATCCAGGAAAGTCTGGTAGTACTGTTGGCACTCCAACTTCCAAAACACCCAGTAATATCATCATTAGAGCTCCGACCCCAACTAAAACTTCCATTCTACCTACGCAAAAGAATTGGGAAATAGTGAAGCAGTCCTCACAGCTAATGCCCCCAAGCAGATCTGATAAAGTATCAAATACAGTAATTGTTGAAACTAAAAAGGAGGAACCTGTACAAGAAACAGTTGTTGAGGGCAAACGAGAAGTAACTGAAGCAAACAGTAAAGGCCAGAGTCTTTTGGATACAGAGGTCATCAAGAGAAAATCGGAGGAAATAGTTGGCAATCAGTCTGTTCAACAGCCAGCAGCTAATGAAGAGACAGCTGACAAAACAGCAGACAAATTGGATGAAAGCAAAGAAAAATTAGATATAAAGGACAAAGCAAACACAGAAACTAATATTAAGCCTGAAACAGTAGATACTGAAGAGATGGAGGTCGACAAAGAGGTATCAGAGAATCTTGGTGATAAGGATTCAGAAATACCAGATACTCCTGATTCTAATAAAGATGATAATAAAACTGCAGAGGCTGTTAAAGTAGTGCAGGATGATTTTGATCCTGTTGGAGCTCTGGACTGGAAGGATGGAATTGGTGAATTGCCTGGAAGTAACTTAAAGGTAATTTGAATCATTAAAATGATAACTTGTATATATTTTGGCTTGAGAGTTTGAAAATTTTAGTGTATCTTTTGAAAGTTATTTATGAGGAAGTGAAAATATAGCTCTTGTTATTAATAAAATGAAAATAACTGATCAATCATTCTATTTGTTTAATACTAAATGTGAAATTAAGGGTAAATTCCCTGAAAGTGGGCATGATATGGCAATATGAAGACAGAATAGATATACAATGACAAACTTGATATTCTTTGCCTGATTAGATTACATCCAATTACAGTAAACTAATGAAAGTAGGATCAAATGTATCAAAACTGAGTTTACCAGTTTCAAAATAATTCACTTATCAAGTGATGAAATTATCAAGGTATAATCTACCCACAAATCCGGATGATTCATGAAAAGAAAAACATTGAAGAAATCGACATTTTCTTACCCTTTTTCAGTTCCGTATGAATGACCTTGGTGTTCTAGATGTTGTTGAACATGACCTTGAATGTACTGAGACTTTGATGAATACAAGTAATGAGTCAGAAAGTGCTGAACCTGATTCTAACAAGATGGAAGTAACTGAAGATATCAAACAGGAACCTCTTGATGAACATCCGGATGAACAGCCTGTTAAAGAAGGTAAGGTTCACAAGATTATGACATTTCAGACTAGGAAATATTCAAGGAATTTACAGATAACAATTCAATGTGTTTTCAAAACCACAGGAATTGCGCAGTTAGTAGCATGTCAGACACTTATAGGGCTCTTGTTTGACCCTCAAACTAGGGTTTTGACCCACAAAAATCTGTAAATACCTTTATTTGACCCTTAAAATTTTCTCCAAGGGGTTCATTTTGACCCCCTTTAACAGAAATTTCTAAGGGTCAAAACTTTGTTAGCCTGCAAATTTTCAATGAATGATCTTATATCATATTTCAAGTATAACAAATTAATTACTTACTCAATATCTATACAAGAAAAGGTGAACTGACTCTCTAACCGGCCAAACTTAACTCATGATTTGTTTTTCTGTTGTTTTGACCCCTTTAAAATCAGTTTTGACCCCCAGAATTTCATGTGTAAGGAGTCAATGACTTAATTAGTAAACACTAACTCTAGCCCTGCACATATTCATGAGGGGACCAGATTAGATTCCAGACAATTGTAAATATTCTTTTTGATTTTTGTTTCCCACCAATAGCTAGACAAGTGGTGAGAGAGTCACCAGTTTGATCTTAGTCTACACATGATATTTTGTTCCTTTTTAGGCCAATGATTATTTTTTATTCTCGAGACATAAAGACACACAATTAGGCCTTTCAGCACTTTCAACTCTTTAATATCAATGTAATTCTGAGAAAGAATTTCAGTAAGCACAACAGAGGTTAAGTTTTGAGCCCTTTAATTTCATTAGCCTATTCATGACATTTCCAACAATTTTATGTGTGTGTAATGGTGAGACATTGATACCTTGGCAGCCATGCAGTGCATGGAAAAAATATTCTTTTATTAAACCCACCACCTTCAAAAAAGAGGGGCCTATAATTGTATGTTCGTGCTCCAACTGCTGTAATAGAATAGAAAGATTATTGAAAGCGGCGTAAAATCCCATTCAAACAAACAAATGAATCCTTCCTCTATTGTCAGCCATTATCCAAGGAACTGCTCTATTGAATTTGGGTCACAAAGGTCATTATTGAATTTTGTAGATAAACCGTTTCTGAAACTGGGAGAAAGCCTTGATTGGGGATATAAGTGGACTTTGTAATAGATCTTGTTATGAATAGAGAGAATATGTCTGTAACTATCTATTGTGTGCACAGGGAAGACTCAGTCTCAGATCAGACTGTTCAGGGCCCGAGGATATAAAACTTTTCTCAGGCTCAATTCAAAATTTTCTCAAATTTCAATTTGAGATTAAAGCCGTCATCCTGTTTTATTACTCATTTTAATGTTTTAACATAAAAGATGATATTAATAAGTTGTTATAAATAGCAACTTATCAATATTATCTTTTATTTTCATACATTTATTTCAATTAAAATTTGAGAAAATTGAGCCTTAGTCTGAGAGAAGTTTTATAACCTCGGGCCCAGACGAACAGACAGATCAGAGTCTTTCATAGGTATATCTAACATGACTTTCACTAACATATATTTTGGGCCTGAGATGTCACTCTTTGCTCATTTATCTTATAACTATACCAATATCTGTATGATAACATCCCATATGATATTTTTTATGATATCACATAGTTATTTTGAGAACAAAGATATAATGCGGTTATTTTTAGAAACTTGAATTTCAGTAAGAATGTCATCGAAAAAAAGACCTTTGCCTTTTCTCCAAAAGTATTTGACATACAAAGCTGTACACCAAAGTCAAGGTCATGTGACAAGGTCAAGGTCATCTGTCAAGGTCAAACTTTAAAAAAAATGCTGTTCCGGGGGCATTTGTGTTTCACAAACACATCTTGTTTTTTTTTATATAATACACTAAGTACGTATTATATATTTATTATTTGGTACTGATTGAAGTTTATCCTTATTCTATCAGAGTCATCACAAGAGGTGAGCAACAAAGATGAGATAACTCAATGTGAGAATTGTGGAGAGTACGGGTTTGCCACAGATTTCTATAAAGGCGGGAAGTTTTGTAGTCAGACCTGTGTCGGAGCTTTTGACAGCAAGTAAGTATAAGTTTGCTGCAAATCTATAATTATTATTTCATTAACTTATTTTCAAAAAAATCTACTTACAGATAACTCATTGTGAAACAGGTGTAACTGCCTATAAACATATAGGCAGTTACAACTGTTTCACACTGAGCCATCATTTTGTCAATAGAAATAAGGTGCAAATAAAAACATGCTTAGAAGTTTGGTTAACAATAGATGATACAAAAATAATATTTTCTAAAATTTCAATAAATGGTTGTTACTTTGATTCGGAGGACATTTGTTGATAACAGGATAAGAACAACTTACAAGGTCATGTATGAAAAAAAAAATGGCCATTCGAAGTTCATAAGGCTTATTGAAGAAGACCAGAGGTATTTCTGCAGCTGTGATGCATTACTGGATTGTACTTGTAATTGTCTTGCAAGAAGTTTTGAATCTTGTGAATACTCTGGTATTACACATAAGATGTTTACTTCAAACCTGCTGTGAATGTTCAACAGAAAAATGGAGGGAGTTTAACGCTTAAAGCACTATCAAGCACCTGACAGTCAAACATTTGTTCCTGCACGCAAAAGTCTTGCTCATGATTCTTGTGTTTTCTGTTAACAGAAGGATGAGAGATGTGAAGAAACATGGTACAATGTCTAAAGTTGTGTTAGGATTGACGAAAAGAAGAAAGAAACTCTTGTTGAAAGACAGCTTATTGAGAGAGAAGGAAAATATAGAAAACACAGGTTTGTTATATGACTTAACACTATCAAGCATGACAAGGGTTAAATTTCTTACTTTAGCAAGAATTGGACACATTACAGGAACTTAAGGAAGAATATTGAGATTTTTATGCCCCAGTATCGAAAGATCGGGGGCATATTGTTTTACCATTGTCTGTCTGTCCTTCTGTCTGTCCGTCCGTCTGTCTGTCTATCTGTCTGCAAAAGTTAACCAAAAAACTTAACATTGCCAATATCTTCAAGCCTATTCAAGATACAAGGCTCATATTTTGCATGATGATAGATCTCAATGATAGATCTCAATGATCCGCATCTGCTGGTACCAAAGTCAAGGTCATGTGACAAGGTCAAGGTCATCTGTCAAGGTCAAATAACTCAAAAAGTTAACCAAAAAACTTAACATTGCCAATATCTTCAAGCCTATTCAAGATACAAGGCTCATATTTGGCATGATGATAGATCTCAATGATCCGCATCTGCTGGTACCAAAGTCAAGGTCATGTGACAAGGTCAGGGTCATCTGTCAAGGTCAAACTTTGAAAAAAATGCTGTTACGGGGGCATTCGTGTTTCACAAACACTTCTTGTTATCTTTAAAACACATCCTTTGCATTTTAAATTCTTTATTATTATCCATGAAGGCAGATAATCATAAGCCAGAAACTCAGGAAAATATTGAAATTTCTTTCATTGATAGACCTTTATTATTGTCTGTCTAAAACCAAGCCTTTATTTTTGGCTGAAATAGCCTGTACAAAAAACTAAAACCCTTACCATGCTGAATATAAAGCTTGGCAAAATTATATTGTAATCAAAGTGCTGGAGCCCTGAATGCACATATAATAAGTCAGTATATATTTCAAAATATTTCATTTTTAAACTTTTCTGGTTTAAAAAAGAAAGTCACACAACATGGACAAAGATCAGGCAGCACAGATGTCAAAGCAGGAATATTTTAAGTTCAGCATGCTAAGGGTTTATCTCATGTGTACTTGTTTGGGGACCTTGATATACTATATCAATCTTTCTCTCTTACAGGACATTTGTCCTTTACCATGTGTAGAATTCCATTTGGTCTTGTCATGTGGTATCCTACACTAGCAACCCAACAAATAAGGCCTGCGAGAAAGTAATAGTATTGGGATATTCTATATTTATATTACAGCAAAGAAATCCAAGGCATTTGTGTGGACAAGATATCTAGAGAAAGAGAATGCTACGGAAGCTCCTGCCAGGCTCTTTAAGAATGTAAGTGTATTTTGTACTTACAATTGTGACCTACATTGTGTTCTGGTGAAAACCTGTAATTATGATAGTGAAGGTAATTAAATGGAGCATGTTTTGAGATAAAGTGACATTTGCATTTAAAGAAGAATATTAGATAAGACTGGTCAGGCCTAGTCTGACAAGGGTTCTTGATAGCTCACATTTTTAGCTCCACTGGCCATAGGCTTATAAGCTATTGTCATGGTGGAGTGTCTGTTGTGCGTCCGTTTCTCTTAAAATCTTCTCCTTAACCGATGGGTGGATTTTGATCAATCTTGGCCAGAATGTTCTTGAGTGCCTTTCTTCTAAAGTTGTTAGAAAAAAAATTGGATTGACCCCCCCAAACATGGGTGCGGCAGGGTGGGACTCAAGCCCTAAATCTATGAACAACATCTCCTCCTGAACCACTCAGCCGATTTCAATGAAACTTTACTAGAATGTTCCTTGTGTGACGCTCTTCTAAAGTTGTTCAAGAAATTTGGATTGACCCCCAAATATTGGTGTGACAAGGCAAGGCTTATTTTGAACCTGAAATCTATAAAAGACATCTCCTCCTGAACCTCTGGGCCGATTTCACTGAAAGTTTACCAGAATGTTCCTTGGATGACCCTTATCAAAACTTGAACGCGAAATTTTGATTGGCCAATAAATATTAGCGTGACAGGGGGGTCTTATTTTGAGCTTGAAATATTTGAATGACATCTCCTAAAACCATGGGCTGTTTCAATGAAACTTTATCAGAATGTTCCTTTGGTGACTTTTTTCAGAATTTTTTTCAAAAAGCTTTGATTGACCCATAAATATGAAAGTGGCAGGGCAGGGCTTTTTTTAGCCCAAAATCTTTGAATGACATCTCCTGCCTGTTTCATTAGACCGATTTTAATGAAACTTTAGCAGAATGATGACCCTCTTCAAACATTGTTTGCCAAATTTTGATTGGTCCAAAAATACGGGCGTGGCAGGGTGAGGCTTATTTTTAGTCTCCTCAGTAATGAATGGGTGGGCAGAGTCTACTATCACTTTAAATTCTTGGAATAACATCTCCTCCTTTACAATTTGGCAAAATAATGTGAATGAAACTTTGCCAGAAAGTTACTCGGATGAGATCCACTGGATCAATAAAATTCAGGTGAGCGGTTTAGGGCCATTCTGGCCCTCTTGTTTTAAAGTTAAATTAAATAGTTTTCTTCCATACAATTTAACATAATTATACATAATTAGTTATATGAGTTTACTTCTGATAGCTTAGTATCAAATTGGAAAAAGTCAGAATTTCTTCTGAATGCTGAATTACCTTCTATTTTCAATATATCTCTTTCAAATCTTGAGATATTTAAGCCAGTGGAGGGATGCAGGCCCTCATGGGCCTCTTGTTGAATATAAGAATAAAACAGACAGTGTATGTTTTTAAAAAGGAAAATAATATTCTTAAGAATGTTTGTAGAAATGACATATCCTGCTATGCCAAGACAATATCATCGTATTTATGTATTTCCTTTCAGCCATTTCCATCATCCAAGAACAACTTCCGGGTTGGTATGAAGCTAGAGGGGGTTGATCCCAATCATCAGTCCCTGTTTTGTGTGTTGAGTGTATCAGAGATCTGTGGGTATCGGGTCCGACTCCATTTTGATGGGTACTCAGAGTGCTTTGATTTCTGGACGGACATTGACTCTTCCTACATCTATCCCGTAGGCTTCTGTGAGAAGAACAACAAAACATTACAGCCTCCTAAAGGTAATCCACTTTTGATTTAAAAGATAAAAAGAGTGTTTTTATTTCATGTCGGTGTGAAACTTAAAACCTAATTACACTGTTTGAATTAAGGTTGTGAACCTGTAATAGTTCCTCAACATTTCGTTGACCGAGGTTCCCTAATGTTGAACTATTATAGGTCCACTACCTTAAACCTCTTTGTTTGTAATTTGTCTTCTGAAACTTTGCATGATCAGCCTTGATAATCAAAAGCCACTACTATAGGGATGAGTGTCTTTTTGGTTGCGTTTAATGAAGTATAAACTGCAGTTATCTTAGCACATGGCAAATACCACCCTGTGCTAAGGTAATTGCAGTTCGTACTTCAATAAACGCAATCAGTTAGACACTTGGCCATTATAATTGTAATCCTTCAGATCTTAGAAATAATAAAAATCCTCAACTTAACAATAAACATTCATGGCTTCTTTCTGTGCATATAGATCAATACACAAGATCTATTTTAAGGTTGGCATAAATGTGTATTGGTATCTTGCTATTGAAATTTACTGGCATAAAGTTTTATTAATGATACACAAATACAGGACATTTGGATCGGACTTAATTGAGTTGGTTACTTGATGGTCTTCATTGGCTTATTTATAGCAGCTTAGAATCGAGTCCCTGCAACACTGGACTTGCAGATTTAAGAATGGAATTTTTTCCCAAGGAACCTATTGCATTTCATTCAGAAATAAAGTGCAACTGATTTCCTTATCATATATGTGACACATTTTAATTTAAACCAGTCAAAAATCTGTATTTTATTGGACTGCAGTTTTTGAAAATCAGGCATTAGATCCATTTTCCTTGAAAAAGTCTGAACATCAATTTGATCTGTTCACCTGAAAAGCGGTCTTTTCTGCAGAAAAGCCAGCCTAAATGACAACAAATTGCTTCATAGGTTTAAATACAATGTAACATTTTTTCTCAACACCTCATATTTTTTATCAATTTTAACCGAAATTGGATTAACATCTGCAAATTTTTTAAATTGGATAAGTCTAAAATTGTATCTTAATTAAAAGGTGATGCCATTTCAGCAGGTTTTCCTGGCAAAGGATTATTTATTTTAAGCATACAGTTTTGGACATGTCCTGGGGCAAGCCCAAAAATATTGTAAGTGCCTATGTTTATATTGGCCCAACAATAGTTTTGCTCTAAACCCTTGACGCCTCCATATCCTCTTGGGGGGGGAGGTGGACTTTCAAAATTTTCTTCCTTTAATTTTGTCTTAATAAAAAAACAATGTATGATATAGTCATCAAATGAGGTTAAATGTCAAGGCCACATAAATATTTGTGGTTTATGAAGCTGAACTTGTTGTAGTAAATATTAATCACATCTGTTTTATAATTGACAGGTTATGCAGTAGATGATTTCAGCTGGGGGTCTTATTTGAGGCTGACCAAATCTTCACCAGCACCAAAATCTATTTTCTCAAATCAACCAGTACAGGTAAATAAAATTTGGTGCATTGAGCTTATAGCTTGTTACAAGAAATTTCTTCTATTCACAACATTTACTGTAAAACCTTATTAAGCTACCATGTATGGGACTATCCAAAAGTGGTTGTTAGAGAGAATGGTCGCTTAGTACAAAGTTTGTTTAATAATTAAGATACATTATTATGCCCCCGATAGGGAGGCATCATCAATTTGACTTGTCCGTCCGTCCGTCTGTCCGTCCGTCCGTCTGTCTGTCCGTCCGTCCGTCTGTCCGTCCGTCCGTCCGTCATTCCGTCCAAAAACTTTAACATTGGCCATAACTTCTAAATCAAAGCGGTGTCGGGGGCATTGTCATCTTACAGTGACAGCTCTTGTTTTGATTGAATATTTATGTTAATTGGATTTTTTCTATAATTTTATGTTGTTAAAACTCACAAGAATCGTCTCATAGAGACGATTCTGTCGTCTCATAGAGACGTTTCTAATGAGTTTTATCAACATAGGATTGGTCAATAATATATATTAGATCAATAATACCTACCTTTTGAGATGTTTTATTTAAAAAAGGGAATTTTGAAAGCGGTAGCTTAATTAAAATGATTGCTTAATAGACGTGGTCATTTGAGCAAGATTGACCGTAATTTACTTTATTTGGTACATGTTGAATTCTTGATTTTTAAATTGCAGTTAAGACAAGATTTATCTTTTCCTGTTTGTGTGTTTATATTTCAAATTTGTATTAATTTGCTACTAGACTTTGTGCATAAAAGTTGATAAACTTGACTTTTATTGTTGACTATCACTACCAAATTACAGTCAATATTGCTTGAGCGACCACGTGTATTCAGCGACCTTTTCTGTTAAGCGACCACTTTGAGGTCCTCCCGTCGGCTTTTACTATAAATTGTTGCTCTATTAAGCGACTATTGTCTAACGCGACCGGTCGCTGACATATTTGGGTCAATTTCGTCTATTGAAGAGTGTATTAAGCGACCATAAGATGATATCTCAATTCATAACCTGTCATAAACGTGTGAAAATCATTGATAGATACTAGCATGACAAAACAAACTAATTAATTGTTGATAATCCTCTATTTTTCACACTTTCTCGCCGGAAGATAAATGAAACTGTCAATAGAAATACTGGATTGAAAGCTTTAAAGTACTCCAGTTTGATTTTCAGCGTCAATCTATAACATCTGTAATTTAAATCATTTAATTCTTCTCTTGAGTATCTATGTCATTTAAAAAGCTGCAAGTGTGTTGAAAACACGTCAAAAACATTAAAATATTACATCTGATTTGGATGATGAGTTGAATAATTACCAATTTTTCGTTCGATTAAGAAGTGAAACATAGATACGAATCAAACATGTACGTAAATGTAGGTCAAGTCAACATTGAACATGTAAACAAATCAGTAGACTCGCGATCTTTTGTAGGTGATGCAAAAGCTAAATGGCCTACCTTTAATAAGTTACACCTTTTTTATGATTGTGTGAGTAATATCACTTTCTCTCAGCTACAAAAACTTTTGAAATATAATTTAATGGAAAATGATGGGGGGTGGGGGTCTTCGAGTTCCTAGCTTCCGAGAATTTGTATTTTAATGCTTTGTATTCAGCCACCATTTTATTAAGCGACCATTTTTATGATGTCCCTTGAGTGGTCGTTTAAGACAAGATTGACTGTACTTAAGAAAAGGTTGTGTTTATTTATTTTGTAATCTACGAGGGCCATTGAAATTTTTAAAATCTTCTTTCTTCTCGTCCCAAAGTGCTTAAAGTGACCTACGAATCATGATGAATCATTCTCAAAAATAAAGATTTTTCAGTCGTTATTCAAGAATCTAAGTATATTTATAAAAGGATACAATGGTTTCACGTCAGTGACTTAAACAAGTAGCATCGGCGACATCAAATATTTTCAAATAGTTTCGAGAGCTTAAGCCATTTTAATTGACGTGATGGAGTTTTTCCAAGGTTTTCCCGAAGATTTTGAAAATAGTCGGCCTATGTACATCCGAGGTTGATTGTGAGATTGGCCCAGTGGTGTTCTGAATGATCATGCTCCTACTGTTCCATCTGTTATGTACGAACTGTCCTTAACTGAAGCATAGCTGAAAAATATCTGTCTTGAGTCGGCCTCGAACCCATCCGGACAACAATATTCAAATAATTAGTTTACAAGTCCAATGCGCTAACCACTGAGCCAAAGAAGATCTTTCCAGACACATTTGTCAGACATTGTATTTAAACTTACGAAGCTATGCAGGACAGTGGTGAGAGTCGTCTCCCATAACACCATCTGCATCCAACTAAATACAGAGTCAAAGTAGGAAATCTTTCAATAACCTTCTCTAAAACCAATCCATGGCAGTGACAAAAAATACAAATTATCTCCTTTGAATCAAACATCTGCCAATCTCATCCATGTGATGTCCCATTGGTCAAGGACACTTTGTTGAGCACTCGTGGACCATCATAGTCCTCATGTATCTTTATTTACAGCCTGTAACACCAAATTTATTCAGAAATGGAAATAATTATGTATGTAGTGCTTATATTTCTATGAGTCAAGTGAGCCATCTATAGTTATCATGAGCCTCTTGTTTGGTTTGAAAAGAAAAAGAGATTATGAAGACAAAGATTAGACTGCACATATCATGCTAAAATAGGAATATACATGGTTCAGCATAACAAAGGTTGAACTGTTTTGTATCTTTATTTACAGCCTGTGACACCAAACTTGTTCCGTGTTGGAAGTAAGCTTGAAGCCGTAGACAAGAAGAACTCGTCACTTATCTGTGTAGCAAGTGTCGCTGACACTTTGGGGGATAAGGTGCTTATACATTTTGACAGCTGGGATAATAATTATGACTATTGGTGCGATATGACGGCCCCGTTCATCCATCCATGTGGCTTCTGTGAGGAAAATGGATATGTGTTGTCTCCACCAATAGGTAGGATTTACTGTAGGAAATCAATCACAGTGACAGATAGTGGGCTATTGTTACCTCAGATCTTGACTTCTATCTGCTAAAACTAATTTTATACAAAACACCTACAAAGTTGGGAGGGATATTTTGGTTTTATTGTGTGGGTCTGTCCATCCATCCATTGATTAGCTCCACTATCTTGTCATGGCAGAGTGTCCGTCGTGCATCCGTATGTGTGTCCGTCAAACCGACCAGGTGTTAATTTTTTTCTTTAAACATCTTCACCTCCCAAACCAATGGGCCGATTTCAATGCAACTTGGCATGAATGTTCCTTGGGTGACCCTTAAATTGTTCAAGAAATTTGGACTGCCCCCCCAAATATGCGTGTGGCAGGACGGGGCATTTTTTCACGTTAAAATCTTCAAAAATCTTCTCCTCCCAAACCATTGGGCCAATTTCAATGAAAATTGGCATGGATGTTTCTAGGGTGACCCTTTACTTAAATTGTTAAAAAAAAAATTGATTGACCTCAAGCATGGGTGTGGTAGGGTTGGACATTTTTTTTTCAGGTTAAAATCTTTAAAAACCTATCTCCTCCCAAACCAGTGGGCCGATTTCAATTAAACTTTGCATGGATGTTTCTTGGGTGACCATTTTCTTAAATTGTTCAAGAAATTTTGATTTATCCCCAAGCATGGGTGTGGCCGGGCGAAAGGTTGGGGTTATTAAAGCCAGTGGAGCAATACAGGCCCTCTTCGGCCTCTTGTTAAATTGTTTGTAAGATTTATGGTTAAAAATAAAAAAGATGTTTTATTTTGAAAGTATTTTTGAAACTTTATTGCTGATTGATCTGCTACATATATTCAAGCATTTATCTTTACCCAAGTGATGTGAAATGATAGACCCTTTTGTTCATGGATTCCAGGGAAAGTGAGTTTTAAGCTCAAATGTTTTTGGAGATATTGCTAGGTGTTGTTGTTGTGGTCCTCCTCGTCATGGTCATCATTGTCGTCTCAGTGCAAAAACTTCAACATCTTGAGATATCTCTAGTATTACTGAGGGCATGGTCACTATCAAAGGAAGAACCTATAATTACAAGTTGGATTGTACTAGATGCCGTATGTGCCAAATATGTCCCCCTTTTCAACTTAGATTCTTATCCACTATCCAGCATCCAACAGCCAAGCATAGGCGTCCGTTGGCGCTGCTCTTGTTAAAAAATTGAATTGCTTTTCAAAGTTTTGGTAATTATAAGATTCAGTGACTTAGTGTAATAAAAGTTAGTTATTAGTTTGACAATTTTTTTCTTTTCTTTTTTTGTCAGATTGGCAAGAATCTGGTGGGTTTACATGGGAGAGATTTTTGGCAAAAACGAAAACACAAGCTGTTCCTGCAAGAGCTTTCAAATCTGTAAGTACTACATATCAATGTCTTAGTGTGAAACAATTGTAACACCCTATAAACCTGTAGGGAGTTATAGCTGTTTAGCTTTGAGCCTTTGATTTAAAAGGTTTTTGTCTTTCAGGGAAAGTTTGACGCATGTTTTACAAGTAACATAAAAATGCTTTCATTCCTAAGTACAGAAGAGGAGAAATTCTTACAACAGTCTTTTTAGTCTGTCCTGCTCCCTATTGGCTATTTGATAGGGTCAAATAATTTGTAAAGTCAAAGAACTCTTCAATGGCTTCATTGATTATAAAACACAATAAATGATTAAGCTATCTGATTTGTTTCAACAGAAAACGAAACAGATCATTGCAGATTTAACCCTTTGCTGTTTAATCCCTGCTTTTTACGTGCCTGTCATTTTAGGATCGAGAAAACATTGTGAAAAAAGAAGAAATTTCTTCTGACAAGCAATTTCTTCTTTTTCCACACTATTTTCTACCCTACTGGATGGTTATTTTTCCAATTTCTGCACTTTAAATTTTCGTCTGCAAAACCTTTGAATTTGGATGGGTCAAAAATTTTGTAAAACAGGAAAGGGTTAATGAGGTAATATCTTAATTCTGACACTATTTAGTTTGTGACATGACATTAACCCAACCATAAGATGATCAGAATTATGATATGGTTTCTTAAAACTGGTACATGAAATATTTACTAAGTGACTAATTTAAATGAAAGTGGTTATTGTATATAATTTAGAGACCAATGGTTGGATTTGAGCCTGGTATGAAGGTTGAAGTTGTGGATAAAAGAAATCCAATCTTAGTCCGAGTTGCCACAATCATGGAGGTGGAAAATTACCTAGTCAAGATCCATTTTGACGGTTGGTCCGATGTGTATGACTATTGGTTGGATGATGACTCACCTGAAATCCATCCGCCTGGTTGGTGTGCAAAGACTGGGCATCCTCTAGTCCCTCCTTTAGGTAATTTAATTTGTGTTTTAGACTGGTCTAAACTGAGAAAAAGTTGCAGACGGAAATTCAAAAATAATGAAATCTTATGGCGTTTCCCACTTTTTTTTGGAAAATATTGTGGGAAATACAATAATAACACAATAATGGGAAAAAGCTTGTTACACATGTTCCTTACTTTCTTTTCTTTTAGATTCAGAAAGACGGATTACATAGAAATGTTGATAGGAGATTAATCTTAGTATTGGAAGGTTATTTCATTTCACACTCAACAGTTATGATACTAACAAATCTTTAATATACCAAATAACATCAACCATGCTCAACCATCAACTATTTTATTATGCCCCCCTTCAATGAAGTGGGGCATATTGCTTTGCACTTGTGTGTCTGTAGATTTCTTGGTCCATCTTAAGACTTTTTTTGTCCAGAGCATATCTCGAAAAGTATGTAAGCTAGAATCATGAAACTTCATAGGAGAAGTGCAGTGCACAAGAACCATAACTCTACTCATCATACATTTTCAGTTATTACCCTTTGTTAATTGACTAAGAACAGGCCATCAACCTGCTGCTTTGGGGGGGCATTAATGTTTTACAAACATCTCTTGTTTTCTTTGCTTATCCATGAAAGATTTAAGACTCTATTTTTCGCTGTATTAAAAGTATGTTCAGAGTTTCATGATTAAGGAACATTAATCTTTTTAAATCTTCTATTTTTACATACATTGTAGTGTTACATCAGTTAACATTAAGATTAAAGATTGAATAAGACCCAGTTTAAAAACAAAAATGCTTATATTGGAAATGATTGACACTTTCAGGTCCTTCAGACTTGGTTGTAATGACTGGACCAGGTGTTTGTCCCACCCCAGGTTGTAAAGGTATTGGTCACATCAAGGGACCTAAATACTCAGGCCATCACAGGTGAGATTATTATATACTATACTTCTTCTAATTAAAAATCCTTCAAACTCGCTATTATTGACTGGACTAATCATTAGTCCCACCCCAGGATGTAAAGGTATTGGTCATATCAAGGGACCTAAATACTCAGGCCATCACAGGTGAGATTATTATATACTATACTTCTTCTAATTAAAAATCCTTCAAACTCGCTATTATTGACTGGACTAATCATTAGTCCCACCCCAGGATGTAAAGGTATTGGTCATATCAAGGGACCTAAATACTCAGGCCATCACAGGTGAGATTATTAACCCTTTTCCGTATAGTCTCAGTATTTGATATCCCTTGGAAAATATTATGGGGAAAAAAAGAAATGGAAAGTTTAAGTTGCCCATCGACAAAAAAGAAATTGGAACAAAATGGAGGAAAATAGATGAGGTCAAAAGTTATCCCTGTATAATTGAGTTGTTTTATTTGTCTAATAATCATAATGCTCTTCTATAAACAAATTTGAAAAAAAAAAGAACCTAGGCATGACCTCATAAGACAGACAGAAAAATCTAAGATCTGTTATTCTGTAATTTAGGTCCATGCTTGACATTTCCAACAATTTCACATATGCAACAAAGCAAAGCATCCGCACAGTCTGGCCTGATTCTTCATTCTCCACACTGTAGATAGAATTGGTCCTAAACCACCTTCAGACAGTCAGTGAATACTCCTATTATAACCTCTATTTGTTTTGTTTTCGCCGATGTTTCTAACTGAAATGCAAGTTTCTAAAAAATAACCGCATTATATCATTGTTCTAAAAATAACTATGTGATATCATAAAAAATATCATACGGGGTGTTATCACACGAATAATTGTATAGTTATAAGATAAAATGTTAAATCATTGGAAATGTCATTCAGTCTCTCACAGGCTCATTTGGTTAAAGATTATGCTTGGTTTTCAGCACATTTGGCTGTCCTTATTCCGAGCTCAACATGAACAAGGAGAATGGACTAGGAGACAGAATAGCCACATATATCAAGAATGAAGATGAAGCAGGGTTTAGAATGCATCATAGTCATGAAAAGTAAGGTTCTTTCTGATTAGTCTCATATACTGATCCAGATTGTTGGAACAGGGGGTTCAGACCCTAGTTTGTCATCAAGTTAGAAAATCTGAAAACAGTCAGCAAAATGGGAAAGCGAAATGTTCAAACTACAGCTTTGCTCAAGCTGTAGTTTGAATGTTTTGCTTGCCCATTTAGGAATATTAAAGGAAATTATATTTCTGGAAATCATGGATCTGTCCATTTGCCTGATGCTTGTTAACAAGAAAGCACTCGTAAAACAGTTACTTGCTGTTATGTCAAAAACATAGCAAGGTGGCTGAAACACGGTGAGGTTTGAAAAAAGATTCAAATTTTCACAAATTTCGGGATTTATCTATAAATGAGATTTTCCCTGAATGGAAAAGATATAGTTGACAAGAGAATGAAGTAACTTGGGTAAATTGACTTTCTTGTAGAAACCTTTAAAAACAATTTCTAACATGGAAAACATATAAGAATTGACCTTAGATATGTAAAATCTAAGAAAAACAATATAATTGTTAAATCTGACTATATCTATTGTCTGTTTAACCAAAATTTTCTTTTTATCTCTGTATAACTAACTTTCAAATTTTTTTTCCATTCCACAGAAAACACAATTCCTATAATGATGATCCTGGATATCACCCTGGGAAGACTGTCAGCCCACTTAAAATCTCAAACTTATCTAAAACTAGTCCCCAAGAAAATGGCATGCCAGTTAAGAAGTTTGGTAGAGGAAGAAGGCCCAAGTAAGCTAGAATTTTGTTCTGTACTCTTTTTAATCAGAAGGTCTTAAAATGAAGGCTATTAGTATAACATTAATTGTACATTCTTGCAATTTTGTACTTGAAAATATAGTTGATAAAAGAGATGTTGCTTTAACAAGCAATTTCTCAAATAAATTCTGAATAATATCAAAGAGGTAGGGTGATTTCATCTCAATTTGCATCCTCTTTCCATTGTTGCAACCTTTTCTTATTTGGACTGCTCCAAAATTAAAAAAAGAAAAATGGGGTAACATTTAATGCCTGTAACAAGCATATTGGTTTTGTTTCTCTGTCTGATTTGAGTATTGATGTATTATAAACACACCAATTACATGTTATGTATTATCAAATACTACTTTTGTTCTAAGAAATATTATTTTATCAGAAGAATATTTTCAAATCGATGAAACGGCCATTTGGCCAAATCAAAGAAATCTCTCATGCCTGAGCTGAGTCTGGTAAGCTCAGTCATTGACATGCTGGGCCTCCATTCCTTGTGTTGGCCAACCTTCATCCGATATTTGGCAAAAATGATTGTGATACCAGTGGTTTGTCTTCCACCAATGTGTAATTATTAGTTTTCCTAAGCAGGATAGGCTCTGATGAAAATTTGTATTTGTACTGGTGTGAGAAATGAGAGGAGACAATGAGTAGGTGTACCAACAATGCAATATAACAGCAAAACTGTTGAAAGCAACATTAAAGTTCTCACAAACAAACAAATCTATCATGTCTGACTTATCTTTGAACAATAGCTGTTGTTTCTGTACTTTCAAGGAGTTACTACTTAGAATTAGAGGAACAGAGAAGGGCTAAAGAAAGAGAGCAGGAAAGACAAGAAAAGGGTATGTGATCCTTCATCCTAACATGTGATATAAAAAAATTATATATGTGGTATTTTTGATGTTAAAAAATATATGTTGTCCTTAACCCTGACATTTTGATGGCTATGTGTGAATTATTTGTAACTGCCTATATATTTATAGGCAGTTACAACTGTTTCACACTGATCCTTCAATGTGGTATTAAAAAGGTATGCAGTCCTAAATCCTTACATATGATATCAAAAAAGGTATGGCGTCCTTAACCCTTTCATGTAAAATGTAAAAATAAAAGGAGCAGGAAAGACAAGAAAAAGATATGTGGTCCTTGATCCTAACATATTGTATTGAAAATATGTGTGATCGTAGATCCTTTCATATAATATAAAAAGGTTATGCGGTTCTTGATCCTGACTTGTTTATGGCTAAGTGTGAAACAGTTGTAACTGCCATTATTTGTATAGGCAGTGAAAACTGTTTCACACTAAGCCATTAATGTGGTTGATATCAAAAAAGTTTTGATGTCCTTTATCCCAACTTTAGACTTAAAGAATAAAGGGAGTCGGAGAGAAAAGAAATGGGTATGTGATTCTTGATCCCAACATGTGATATTGTAATGCAATATGAGATCATCTTGGATGTGAATACTGCATAGAATGTGCTGACTCATAGGGGTTGACTCCCAAGTTTAACTAAAATTTTAATTTTCTTATAAAGTTCCTGAATGGGTAAGTAAAATTCCATGAGTTCAGCTGTAGGTATGACAGTTTAAAACCTACTGACCAAATCTTACTTCAGATTCAGGTTTTTATACCCCTGCATCTAAAGACTGGGGGCATATTATTTTATCCTGTCTGTCTGCAAAACTAAATAAAAAAAACTTAACTTTGCTAATTAATTTGAGGCTATTCAAGATATAATTCTCATATTTGGTATGATGCTAGATCTCAATGGTGCACATCTAGAGTTACCAAGGTCAAGGTCGTTTGAAAA
The DNA here is from genome assembly GCA_948146395.1 of Fragum whitleyi. Taxonomy (NCBI): domain Eukaryota; kingdom Metazoa; phylum Mollusca; class Bivalvia; order Cardiida; family Cardiidae; genus Fragum; species Fragum whitleyi. The sequence continues at coordinate 22,165,522 of OX411548.1, read as the reverse complement.
GGTCACGGTCATCTGTCAAGGTCAACATTTTAAAAAATTGTAGATTTGGGGGCATTCATGTTTCACAAACACATCTTGTTTGATATTACTATCTATAAGCATAAATTCCAGGGTTGTCTAGACTCCAAGGCCCTGACCTTGGATTCATACATGAACCCTTAACAGAAAGCTTTTATCTTTCAGAAGACAATTTACGCCAAGGAATTCACAACTCTGTATTCTCAAGTGCCATGATACCTACACCTAAAACAGAAGTTCCACTGTGTTGGGATCAACATTCCAAACTATTACCAGGGGTTACAAACATTCGGGGAAATGATGTCAGTAAATGGACTATCGATGAAGTTGCTAGTTTTGTAAACACACTGCCTGGATGTGGGGAACAGTCCAAACTCTTCCAAGAACAGGTATATATATAATATGTACTAACTGTTTTGTATGAAAAAAAAATCTAACAAGGTTGGGGGAATTGATAATTGTTGAGGCTCTGCTGAGACACTTATCATTTCCCATAACCGAGTTAGAAAATTTTTCATATTATACTCTAAGTAAGTATTATATTTATCTTATAACCTCTATTTGCCTTGTTGTCGTTTATGTTTCTAACAGAAAAGCATGTTTCTAAAGATAACTGCATTATGTCAGTGTTCTAAAAATATCCATGTAATATCATGAAAAATATCATACGGGATGTTCTCACACAGATAATTGTATACTTATAAGATAAATTAGTTTATTCAAGTGTTGATATATTTTTTAGTTGAATTATTTTCTCTCTTAAATTATGGGTTTATTTAGGTTCCAGTAAATATTAGGTTTTTTTTTTTTTAAAAAGTTGAGATCTTTATTTGAAAAGTTACATTGTGTTCACTATTGCTAGAGCTTTGTATACATGATCTTTCAAGGGGGATAAATCTAGAAGCATTATTTGTCAAACTGGCTTGCAGTGAGGGATCCATATCTGTCACAACAACAGCTTAGCATATTTTGTGTCAGTGTGTCCATTAGTCTGTCCATCCATCGGTCTGATATGAGCCTGTGTGTGAGTTTTCCTACAATTTCAGCATGTGCAAAGCAAAGACTCTGACCAGTCTGTACAACTGCACTGTCTGTCCAGAGTCTTTAATTTACTTTATGTTTAGTAAATAGATAAGATATCAAGGTATCTGTATACCTTCAGGTAACTTTATATTTACAGTATGTGGCATGTTTGCACCTCTTGAAAATGTCAAATTCTTGGATATGTCACGCACAGGCTCATTTTGTTTTGACAGTTAATGTTTTCCATCCTGAGTGCATTGTCTATTTCATAGAAATTTCAAGAAAGCTCCAAGGTCAAGGATACTGCTCAAGATCAAATGTTTAAAACCAGCCTGACAGCAGTTATCCTTGTAAAAACGGCAAGATGAGTAGTTATGTCCTTTTTTCATCTAAGATATTTTGCACTATTTAGTACCTGCAGCCTCACAGAACTCTTACATTCCAGTGTTCATTATTAAAATTTAGTGCCAAAAATGTAGATATAATTTGAGAAAAGAAATAGCAATGTCTTACACACTCTTTCCCCTCTTTAATACCTACGACTAATTTTACAAATTTTCTCTGTTTCAGCAAATAGATGGTGAAGCATTCCTCTTACTTACTCAGGCAGATATTGTCAAAATTATGAACATCAAACTAGGGCCAGCGTTGAAAATATTTAACAGTATCATCATGTTTAAAAACTCGATAGAGGTGTGACCCAGGGAGCCAATCACAGACTTGCTGTTTACATCATAGCAACATAGAATTGGTGCTTCATTAGAATCCAAAAGGGCTGAAATGGAAGTGTGACCATTGAACCTGGTGAATCCACAGATATATATTGTCTTTTCATTCTAAAACCTTGTAACTACAGCTTTCATCAAGCTGTAGTTACAATTTATGAGAAATAAACGAAGTATATGCACATGATAGAAATGGTCATTCAGTAATAGCAAGGGAAAAAAGGTAATAGTCGGACTGATGAATATAAGATGAATAAACACACCTGGCAGAAAACATATTTGTGTATGTGTGTGGGGGAATGTAGAGAAAAGTGGCCTACCTTACCCTGAAATTTAGACTTTTTCTAAACTCAAAATAGTTTCAAACATCTATTTAAAATTAGTTGAAATTAAAACATAATTGTCTTATTATGTAAAAGAAAAATGTGTTAAGTGGAGAAATAGCTTGTGGAAAGTAATTAACTCCTTTGTTTTTACTTCAGTTTTGCAATTTTTCTCCTCAGAAAATAAGAGATATTGTTGTAGAGAATTTTTTCTTTTACATGTTGAAAAAACTTGAAGAAGGACTCAAATTAATATTCAAAGATCATTATTTCAAAGTTATGCATTTTGAAAGAGGGTGCTTTTTACAGACAAGTTTGCTTAAAGAAGTAGACCCATATAAGTTCATATAAGTTCTGCAACATGTCGAAAATAATGAACTTTATCAATTTGAACTGAGGTTTCCAAATGATTTCATTTTGCAACTAGTTTGGTAAATATTGATAGATATCAATCAGATTTATGTTACCTCATAACTAGACAACATGTCGAGGGGTCATCACAAACCCTTTTGTGAGTGCCTATGAATATATAGGCATCTACAATGACTTTGTACTAACTTCTCTGTTGTTTTTGACTGTTCCAAATTACAAAATAAGGATATACATGTATTGAGGGAACAACTTTTTTGTACACTGTAATTATGCTATCTGAGCCACTTTATTGACAAAATTGTTATTTAATTTTTTTTTTTGCTTTGTTTTTCTTGACATTTTCAATTGTGCAATTATTACTTTAAGAATTTTTAATCATGTCTTCTTCCTTAATCTTAACTCTTGTCATGCTGAATAAAAAATCTTTGCAAAATAAATGTAAAATCAAAGTGCTAAAAGCACTGGAAGTTAGCAAATGGGAGTGAGTATTGATTTCGGAAATGCATTATTTTTAACAATTCTGTTTTAAAAAATGAAATTCAGGTGGTATTAACAAAGATCAAACTGCACATATGTGAAGGCTGATCTTTGTCCATACCTCCTGTCAAAGCAGGAATATTCCGGGTTCAGCATGACAAGGGTTTATACTGAATTGTTAAAACAATTTGTTAAACCCAAGATTTGCTCTTAATGTTGAAAATTAGTCTATGCATGACATTTCTACCTTAATCACATGTGTTTAAAGTAAAGTCTGATCAGTGTCTTTAGCTTGTGTCTTATAGATAGCTTGACTCACAAAGCTTTTTGCAGAGGATAGTATTCTGTTTTTAGTGTTTGAATGTCCTGGCTGTAAAATGTTCTTCATGCATTCATGAAATTGTTGGAAATTTCACGCACAGGCTTGTATATAGCCATCTTGCTTTAGCCACCATGTCTATTTAGTGACCATTTTCAAAATCCCCTTCTTTAAATAAAAAGACTTATAAAGTAAATATCATTGGTCTAAAAACATTGTAAATGAATCATATGTTGATAAAACTCATAAGAATTCTCTCAATGAGACAATTCATTTAAGTTTTAACTACATTGGGTTATTGAGAAATTACAAAAAAATATCCACATTTAACCAAAATATTGTTTCCAATTTGGTATACAAAAGGTGTACTAAGCGACTATTCTCTTAAACAACCGCTTTTTGATGGTCCCACAAATGGTCACTTAAGACACTTTTTACTGTACTTTTATGTCATAACAACAAGTCCTTAGAATAAAAGGATGCACCTCTATACACAATGGAAGGAAGGTAATATTTTTGAACCATTACACACAAAAGGACCATCTAGGAAAATAAATCTTAGGGAAAGAGACTGGTGCCAGAAAGAATCAATAGGAAACCCCATTCCAAAAATTTAAGACATGAACATTGAATGCTATAGATTTCAGAAAAAAGTGCTGATAGTATAATTCATATTTGAGTACCAGTATGTAGATTTTTACAGAGTACCAAGTGAAGACACAGATCAGACTTTGGTGATACACAGCCTGATCAGAGTCGCCCCTTAGGCCACCATCATAAGGTGGAGTTCAATCTTGAGGTCCGGGGTTCGATCCCCGTTGGCAGCACTCATCCTTTAGGACTATTTGTCTCCCACCAATGTCGGATAGCAGCTGGAGGCTAGTAAGGATGTAATGGATGTTTTGCTTAATGCAAAACTTTAAAATTTTGTTAGCTTGGTTTATTTGAAAGGAAACAAGAGGAATTGTTATCACCTTGGAATCGTTTGCCTTGGCATGAGAAACTTTTTCCTTGGTCATATCTCTTAATTTATCCTAAACAAACTGTCATTCGTCAGCACTTTCGACCAGTGTAGATTAAGTTTTTCTTTCCTCAATTAATTAGAAATCTGATGGTGTAGACTCAGATCAGACTGCACACATGTGCAGGAGGATCACAGTGTGCTGTCTGATTAAGATTTGTGTTAAGTAGAAATACATTGTGAACAGAAATTAACCCTTTCCTGTTTTACAAAATTTTGGACCTGTCCAAATTCAAAGGTTTTGCAGACGAGAATTTTAAGTGGATTTAATTTGAAAAATAAACATTCTGTAGGGTAGAAAATAGTGTGGAAAAAGAAGAAATTGCTTGTCAGAAGCAATTTCTTCTTTTTTCACAATGTTTTCTCAATCATAAAATCACAGGCACGTAAAAAGCAGGGATTAAACAGTAAAGGGTTAAAAGGTGAAATTCTACTAAGCATAAAATGCTATAAAGTTCAATTGCCTTACCAGATTTTGTGTAATTTTACCCTCCAAAACTATGTTTGAAGGGTGCATATGAGTCAGCTTGTTGGTCTGTCTGTTAGTTTGTAGCTTTTTCCTGTCTGCTTAATTTCTCAGCAACCAATGAATGGATTTTATTCAAACTTCACAGATACAAGCAGTATTAAGCAGAGATTTTGATTGCCCTATTTTTTAATACAGTCCTTTGACTTTTGACAGAGTAATGGCCCTTTGATAGAAAATGTTAGTTGTTCCTGCTGCAATACTTAGATGTAAATAACTTATGGAAAAGCACTAGGAGGGTGTGTGTGTGTACTACTCTTTCTGACTATTTGTCTTCCACCAATCGGTTGAAAATATAGACCTATGTGGGATAGCAGCTGGAGGCTAGGAAAGAATGTAATGGTTGTACTGGTTTGTGAAATACCAGGAATCCATTGTTAGGTGCTCCAGCTGCCACAACATGACAGAAAGATTGTTGAAAGCTGTATAAAAACCCCATTCAATCAAACAAACAAATCAAACAAAATATCTTTTAAAAATCATAGAGATGATTAGAACGAGCTTCAAATCCAAAAATATGCTGGAAAAATTTTGTTTTGCAGTACACTGTCACTTTTGTTTATACAGATGCTACTTGGCAAATTTATGACATCACAAAATTCAATGCGGGAATTAGATCAATGTCTTTATTTATGCTCTATACTCATGTTAGACATGAACATTTTTTTACAGACTTGACTAATAAATTTTCATCCTCGTCAAAATCAAACATATATCTTATTCTAAACAGAACTCATTGATTACTGCTTTGGAACATACAAATATTGTAGAAATAGATTGATGTCATAAAAAAGATGCAAAATATAGGCCCAGATCAAGTTTATTAATGTAAAAAAGCAGGGGGTTAACGGCACGTGAAGTCACTGATTAATCCACGTTTTCTCCCACTAAAGCTCAAGCTTGTCTGAGAACATATGTCTATAATGACCCCAAAACATACATTTTATGCAATCATCTCTGTTTCTTTATTTCATAATCACTGCATTGATGGATAAATGATTATATCATCAGGTCATACTTGAGACTTTGATCAATAGATAAAACAAATAGAATAAGTTGAGTGTACTTAAAAAAAGTATATATCAGGAAGTGAACTCTTCATTATAAAACATGTGTCATATTTCTCATAGTAAATGCTCCCAGTAGATAGCTTTAAGCCTAACATATACTTAAAAGTTATACTGTCAAGTTTTATTTCTTTGGTATTTATAACTGTAATTTTAGGAATTAATTATGTCCCATTCGAAGAAGAGGGGGTATATTGCTTTGCACTTGTCAGTCGGTAGGTTGATCAATCCATCCTTAGACTTTTTATTGTCAGGAGCATGTCTCAAAAAGTATGCAAGCAATGATAATGAAATTTCATTGGTGGATAGATCTCATTAAGGAGTAGTGTAGTGCACAAGAATCATAACTCAACCGAACATATATCTTTAGCTCGGCTGTTTTCGGAGAAAACCCAAGGTATTGCTATAGCCTCTGTGTCGTCGTTGTCGATGTCTGCGAAAACTTTGACATTTTGTTATATCTCACGTTCTACTGAAGGCATTCACTTGAAACTTGGCACACACATTCACCATCAAAAGAGCAACCTATACTATCAAGGGGGATAACTCTAGATGCATTTTGTGCAAATTATGCCCCTTTTTCGACTTGGATTTTTTCCCACCATCCAGCACTCGACAGCGGAGCGTAGGCACCCGTAGGCGGTGCTCTTGTTAGTTATTGTCCTTTGTTGATTGACATAGAATAGGCCATTGAGCTGCCCTTATTTGGGCATGAATGTTTTACAAACATCTCTTCCTCTCAATACTCATTGAAAATTGCTGTGTAGTGGTACATGTACAAATGTACTATCATTAGATGAGAATAATACTTAATCAGATTTATCTAATTATGATTTTCTAATTCTTTATAAACACAGCCAGTTGTTATACCAAAAGCGTTTCCTGTATTTTCCCTTCTCTTGCCATTCACAGCTTAATCAACCAGTGTAGCCTGAGATCAGCCTGCACAAATGTGCAATCTGATCTCAGCATTCACTGCCTGCTTTCTTAACTTTTTAATAGAAAAAAGAGCAAACTGTGGTAGATATTAAAAAAAATGCCTTTTTTAAAACAAATTTAAAATTCAGCAGGATAAGGGTTAACATTGTTGAGGTAACTACTACTGGAGGGCATTTATTAGGAGAAATATGGTGTACTTAATTGTTATACGTCTCTACAGTGTCTTAATGTGATGATTCAGTCATTTTACAAAAATTGCAATTGTACTCTGATACTTTGATTAATTTTCTTTGTACATATCTATGATAACCAATTTAGCAGAAATTCCGATTTCTTTTAACTCAGTTTAAGTACTTTTATTTCTTCTGAATATTTAGGGGTAATTGCCATTCTTTTCTAATTGTCTGAACAATGTATTGGTCATCTAAGGGGGTAACCTCGATTTGCCGCAGTATGTTACTGTGTTTTTGTGGATAGTCAGTGGCTACAGCATTGAATGGTCACATATACATATTTTTGCATTTATACCAATATTGAGATGATGTTGCTCATCATAAAAAGATTGTTTGTTGAAGAAGTATATTGTTAAGTTGTTGGTTATATGATAATGAATAATAAACAGATGTTCGTTACATTGTGTTTTAAGTGGTATTTGAGAGTTATTAACTTCCAGTTAACCCATGCACAAAGTGTCATAGTGAGCTTTGTGAATGCCATAGGTACAGTATCGGGGTTCGATCCCCGACGGCGGCACTCATCTATGTCTCAAACCAATGGGATGATAATCTTAGTCCTACTTTGGATAACTGCTGGGAGCAAGGAAAGGCTGTAACGGTAGAACTGGTGTGAAAAATACCAGGAATCCATTGTTAGCCTCTCCAGCGGCCGTGATATAACTGAAAGATTGTTGAAAGCGGCTTAAAACTCCATTCATTCAAACAAATAAAGGTATGGTATCAGAAGTGTATGGTGAGTTCGACAAAGACCAGGTTCTTGTTATACTAAACATCTTACTATCATTTTTTTGCGCATGTCAAACATGAAATTTGCTTCTACAGTAGTAACTAAATATGGAATTCTTCCATGCATAATCTCTTTGGAATCGTCTTCAATGAGATATTTGAAGGCGGATTCAACTTTCACATGATGAATGTAGGGTCATAAGGAAGGTTTCTTTAAAAATTCATTAAAGAGGTAGATCCCACGGAAAATACAGGGAAGGGGGCCTTATGAATTTTCTCCAAAAATATTCTCGTTTACTGGTACGAAATAAATGTATGTTATAATTTGCATATTACACTCCAAAAACTTTAATTCTTCAATTTGTTGGAAGATTACCTAAGGAATATCCCAGTCAAATTATGCCGAAACTGACGAATTGATTGAGGTTGTTTATAGATATCGTTGACAGACTGCATAAGCTTTCAAAGGCTCAATTGAGAAAATTTCTACGACCGAAACGAGTCTTTAGATTTAAGCTCCTTTTAAGGCAAAATGTCGATGTAGACTTCTTGTCACCGCATTGCTTGAAAGGCGTGTTAAAGTTGATTTAATCTCCACTGTCAGTAAAAATGTTTCTTTGAACTGGAAAATTAAATAGTATTAATTATATATTCCCTTGAAGGCGCTACTGTGAGAAACATGCCCGACTTTGAATACCTTTTTAATCCACCACTAACTAGTATCATCTTAAAATCAACATTTAAAAACAAATATTCGTATTCGAAAATCGTATTCGAATATTCGCGGGAAAAAGGAATATTCGGATATTCGTTCCCATCCATACTATCTAGTATTCCATTTTGGGTTTGTATTCTCACATGGCGGTATTGATTTCACTGCCATGTATATTAGGTGGGTTGTAGCTTCTAGTGAATCCTTCATGCCTCCGCCATGTCATGTGTAGTTTGTTTGGGCACGCTAAAGTTGAAGGTCAAAGCCTAAGGCAACACAATTGGTGTTGTCTGGAGCATAACGTCTACATTAATGGATGGGATTCAAAATAAATCATCACATTAGGCCTCCTTGTGGGCACTAGTGTCTTGCAAAAAACTTGGTTTGATATACTTGAGGTCAAGGTCAAAGCTGAAGGTCAAGTGATTATTTCTTTGGCGCATTTCTTCATTAATTCATTGAATAAGTTGTTTGATTTGATGAGATGGTGTTCAAAGACAAATAAGTTTAATTGATTTTATCCCGAGTAAAGGTCTCTTTAAAAGACCATTGAATGAAGTCCTTTTTGTTTCTTAAAGTTTAACTTAGAAACGAAGGGCATTTTAGCTCCAAAGACCAACGTGCAGAAGAACGTGCAGAAGAGCTATAATGATGATGTGTTCCGAATCTATATTTCTCTGAATCCATATTTTAACTGTTTTGATCACCTGAGTATGAGGTGCTCAAGATTAGCTTTTGTTGTCGTGGGGTTTGTCGTGTGACGAATATCGTCAACGTTTGTCTTGAAGACACTCTAGATGCATCATTTTTGCTCAATCAACCTGAACATTGGTCAGATTGATTGTCGATCAAGGTCACAAATGGGTCAAGTGGGGTCAAAAATTAGGTTAAATGAACATTTTATCTTGCTCAAATAGCCTGAAAGTTGGTCAGATTGATTGTCTTGGTGTTAACGGGGTCAACTTCGAAAATGAGCCAAGTGGAGTCAAAAATGGGGTCAAGATGTCAGATATTAGAAAATCTTGTAGTCCATATTTCGCTCTCAATCAACCTGAAAATTGGTCAGAATGATTATCTTGGTGAAATGTAAGTCAAGAGGTTTAATCTTAGAAAAACCTGGCAGACACTGCTTGTCGAAAAACACGCGAAAAGGGGCACTCGTCAATTTCACTTTAAGAAATCTTGTTTACGCAATAAAGTACACGAATATTCATGGATTCTCGCCAAACTTTCACAGGATTATCGTGGGATCACAGGAATGGTCGCTTTAAAAATGGGGATATGATCACTAGGAAAACACGAGAATAGGAGCCTTATGGAATTTCACTGAATGCAATCTTGTTTTTTTTTTGTTTTTTTTTTTTTTATTAATTCAACACATTTTATCTGATTCTCTTGAAACTTTAATAATAATACATACATTTAATGAAAATCAGCAATATATGTTGCCTTTGACCATTTACAAAGAAAATAATGATAAGGCAAAGACACTAGAAAGAAAGAAAATAAACAAGTACAAGTGGATAGAAAATGAAAACAATACAAAAATACATACTTGGGAAAACAAATAAAAGATAGTACGTCAGACAAAACCAAATTAAAACAAATTACACAGTGAAAGTATTTCCTACAAATTACACTCTAACTCATACTTAAAACGGAGGAATCGTTAAGCATTGTATTAGGAGATTAGCTGTTTCAGAGCCTGCTCTCTTATCAATAAGGCATTGTTTATATATTTTGCTAATCTTAACATTGTATTTCTGTTTTTTTGAAGACATTAAATTATAAAATTTTTGCAACGAAGGCCATGGAAATTTACCGATGTATTGTTTACGAATGTCGTTATATAGGGGACAACATAATATAAAATGATATTCGGATTCAATGACTTTAGAGCTACAGACTTTACAAAGACGGTCGTTTCTAACAATGCCAATCTGTCTTCCGAATTCTATTTCTAACTGGTGTGAGCTTAGTCTAATGCTAGTGAGTTTTTTCTTAGATTTTCATTTTGAATTCCATGTAAATAATTTTCATATCGAAATTCGTTTTTAAATTTTCAAAAATATTCTAATTTTGGGGTTCTATTGATGTATCCAAACCAGTCTTGAAGAAAATGATCTCTTAATCTATTCTGCAGCAAGGCGAACGTTGGCAAACTATAAGTATTGTTGTTAAGATCAGAAAGATTGGTCAAATAATTAAAACCTAGGTGGTCAATAGTTTTTTTCCATTTTATATGCCCAGCCATTTTTAACTTTATTGTCAATTTGGTCTTTCAACATATCGAAGAGTAAAGAGTTAGGATTCTTTAAGATTTTGAGATAAAATTTAATAGATCTTTCTTTTGCAAGAATATAAAGTGGAAAACGGCATAATTCTCCATAGATTGCATAGTTAGGCGTTTGTTGCCTAACGCTTAGTAATTGTCTACAAAATCGTAGATGTAATTTTTCAACATCTTTAAAATTGTAAATTCCCCAGACTTCAGAACCATAAAGAATAATTGGTACAATCATAGAGTCAAAAAGAGATAATTTAGTCTTTATATCGAGCTCCATTTGATCAAAAAGAGTCATTAGATTATGATAAGCTTTAAGAGCTTGGTCATTTAATGTTTTAACACTCAGGTTCAATTTACCATTGCTATGAAAATCAACTCCTAGATAAATGAAATGATCAACCTCTTCAATCATCTCTCCATTGATAGTCAAATTTGAATAAACTGGATTGTTATTAGACCGAAACAAACATAGTTTGGTTTTTAGAGTATTTATTTTCAGTCCCCATTCTGCAGAGTACCTACAGATACTATTGATTTGAGTTTGAAGAGATTCAGGGTTGGATGTAAATAAAACTATATCATCTGCAAAAATAAGCAGGTAAATAGATAGAAGGTTAAAATCATTTTCATCCAAATTTTCTCTATCAATTACATCAACAATATCATTAATAAATAGAATAAACAATAGTGGAGATAAGGGCTCGCCTTGTTTGAGTCCAACGTTAACCTCGAAAAAATGAGAAAACTGCATTGAATTGCCAAATTTAACGCAGGATTTTCCAATATCGTAAATGGATTTTAGCATTGTAATATTTTTACAACTTACGCCGCACTCAATAAGTTTATGCCACAGGGCATTTCTATTGATAGTATCAAATGCCCGTTCAAAGTCGATGAAAACGCACCATAATTTTTTTCTTTTTGTTTAAAATTTTCCGGATCAGTGAATGAAGGATAAAAATAGCATCGGTTGTTGAACGTCCATCGCGAAATCCGAATTGAACATCATTTAAACAAGATTCATCTTCCATCCAATCATTTAACCGATTTCTAAGAAGTAGTGAAAATATTTTCGACATTGTGTTTACTATAGTTATTCCCCTATAGTTCGAGGGGTTAGAGGGGTCACCTTTTTTAAAAATCGGTATTATAATACCTTTTGACCAAGCCTCTGGATAAACACCTGAATCAAAAATGAAATTGAATAAGACCATTAAGTGTGGGGAGATGAAGTCACATGAATCAATAAAAAATCTGCAACAATATTGTTAATATCTGGGCTTTTGTTCCTTTTCAAATTCAAAATGTTTTTTTTAATTTCTTCAACTGTAAAGGGTCTATCTAGCCGATCAATGTATAATTGGGACTCACCTGAACACGGGATTGAGTCCGTTATATTGTTCGAATCGCCGTTATTTGCTGTACTAGAAAAATGCTGGATCAAATCATTGAACATTATTTCATCCAGTGGGTTAATTTTTTTGCGCCTGTGTTTATTCTTGTACGCCCAAAATTTTCTAGGATTATTCTTACTAAGATTAGAAACTTTCACCTTTTCATTGTTATAAAATTTGTATTTGGCATTTCTTTTTACTTTATTAAAATGTGTTCGAGATTCTAAAAATAAAACTTTATTTTCTTCAGATCGATTTTGGGAATATCGTCTTTTGGCATCAAAAAATAACTTTTTTGCGTTCTTACAGTCTCTGTCAAACCATTCATATTTTTTTATTTGTTTAGCGCCTGAATGTTGTGTGTTTTTGAACGTTTTACTAAAACATTTAGATGAAATAACACCTATAATTTCTGTAAAATCAGATATGTACTCATCGATATTAATGACATTCGATGTTAATCTCTCAGATAAAAGATCAAATTCGTTTTCTTTTTCATTTATTAAGTTATGAAACTGTGCGAGATTTGAAGAATCCCATATTATTTTTTCGTAAACAGTATCCTGGTGAATCACATCAGGAATATTTGAACATTTAAAAATAAAATTGGTTGGACAATGGTCGAAGAACTCCGACAGTTCTAGTACTTCCATACTAGAAATCAATGATATGCTCTCACGGTGAGATATTAAATAATCAACGGCGCTACTAACAGGTTTATTTCTGAGAAGAGAATGGTATGTACATTTTCCATGTTCCAGACGACCATTCAAAATATGACAATCATTCTCCTTACAGAGTGTTTAAAGTTTGTGACCAAAATTATTCACAAATAAGTCATCATTATTGCGTAAGGGTAAAGTACAGTTAGAAATGTCCTCGCACGGGAGATCGACGAAACGATCAAGGTTTACATTGTTTACATAGTCTCGCTGTGTACCCGTGTGAGCATTTAAATCACCCACTAAAACACGTGACCCAAGAGCACGTAATATAATAATAATAATAATAATAATATATCTTTATTTATAGAAGGTAAAACATTAAGACATCATTTTCAAACAACAATAGCTAAAAAAGTGTCCTTTTTACAATGTTGCCTTCTTGTTGAACTTTCACAGGATGATTGTAGGGTTATAATGATTGTCGCTTTTTTCAAAATGGGACAGACCGTCAGAAAACACGGGAAAGAGTTCTTAATTAATTTCATCTAGTGTTATATTTTTGTGTGAGGGTTGAAGTCAACAAATAGTATTTGATTCTATTCAAATAAAGCAATTAAGTTCCCGAAGTATCGGATACGCTTAAGAAAAAATGGAAGTCGGTTGAACGGGTCACGCCTCTTGTTTCAAATTCAATTGAAAACCTTGTAATACCGTGAATATGCCAAGCAGGTTCATAGATAAATGTTATTTGGTTTATTTTCATACTATTGTGAATGATAATTATTCTCTTCTTATTTTCTTAAATGAAGCTAATGAGTAAAGAAACAGCATCACGTGACACATCTTTTACAAGTTTACACAAAAGCTAACTACTCGTAATAGTGCACGGAGCTTGGTGGGTCAATCTATAAGTAAGCTATTGTCACTGAAAAAAACATTTTTACGGGGCGGATATTAATCTTTGACACATTTCTTGTTCTGTATCCGTTTCTCCCCACACCACACCCCTACCCACCCACCCCTTTTCAAAAAAGCACTTTATTTCTTGTTCACTCTCACATATACACTAATTGCTAGTGAAACGAACGACTCTCAGGCATTTTGTTTCGAAACTCGCTCAAGCGCAATTTCCGACAGTTCTTTTCAATTAGCAAGCTATCTAGGTAAATTTTCCCTTTTTATTGCTTACATAAACTCTTGCTTATTTATATAAGCGAACAGCTGCAAAAAAAGGAAGGCAAAAATACAGTATTTGTTTGTAACGAGGGCTATACTTTCATCTGTCTAATTTATCAATTACTGACATTTACAGGTAAATGATTGGTTGAAACTCATGTAAGTTTCACGTCGTGAATCATAACATGGATAACTTCAAAATGAATATAAATATTCATCATTAAGAAAACTCTGTTATGAAATATCTTTTTGTGCGAGCTCGTGTGTACGTCCGTATTATAATCTTGCGTTTCCGTGCCATGAATTGAACAACCTTTTGACTATGGGCCACTTTCTTTACGCACGTGATTCACTAAAAGGTCGGATATTTTGCTTCTAGACACCCCCTTCGATAATAATAATTATAGTAAAAATAATAATGATAATAAAAGTAATAACTTAATTTTGAGAATATAAACATATTAAGACGCAAACATATATGCATTTGTTACTCTTACATGAAGATATAGCCAGCGCCCATGCTTGATATTAAGGAAGCTTCGGCGAAAGATGCATGAAATATTTTGTTATCTAACAACTCGATCAAAATCTTTTCAACAAGCGAGGTTTCTCTTTTTTCCACGATTTTTTTCCATTACATGCAAAAATCGCTGCATTCATCTAGTTCTTTTTTCTTCTTTTTATATCATAGAGACTTAAATTGTGGCCCCGCGTATGTGCATTTCAAAGGTGTGTGAATTTCCAATTGTTTTTCTAATACTATTTTAAAATGTGTACATATATTTTATGTTCTGTGAGTATGAAATAGTATCCAACTCTCGTAAGCCAGTTTGGCAGTTCCAAGAAAAGGTGTTTCGCAGATGTAAACAAACATGATACGTTAGTCATTATAAGAAAGGTTGTTTTCGAGTTCATTCTTTGTTTTTCCCTGGGAAATAGCTCCGGGTAGAGTTTGTTCCATATTTTAGAGCTTATATAAGCACAGAAACCACGAAAAGCCACCACGAAATGTACCTGTCCTGCGTTCAGGATGTCAAAACGATGCAAATAGTTTGCCAATTATACCCCGCTTTGCACACAAGTACATGTGCAAAGCGGGGTATAATAGGAAAACTGTTTGCACCGTTTTGTGATTCTGAACACAGGGCTGGAAATGTGCTTCAGTGGTGCTGGGGAAATTCAACCGTAGGCCTTCATCGTAAGCATTTTCTAGAATTATTTTCTGTACTCCCAATCTTTTCCTTTTAGAAATGTTCTGCAAAAGCAGCATTCATTAGATAATGAGCGAATATAGGTATACAGGTATAGTTACGAAGATTTGGTTTACATTCATTCATTCATTCATTCATTCATTCCAAACACTCACTCAAACCATTCAAAAACGCTTTAAAATCGCCGAAAAAAACTTCGAAGTCGAAAAAACGATCGTCATTTCATTCAAATTGAATTGATAAAGTCCTGTCACGATTTAATAAGCTGGTGTACGTTTTATAACGGTGGTTGGTCCGTGAAGAAACACAAAGACGTAGGTTTTCAGAAGGGGGGGCGATATTGGATCACATCCCCTTTATTTCATTCAAAACTCGCTCCTCTCACTTATTCAATATAATTTCATAATCATCATAAAATCATTCACACTGCCAATTTCATGATGTTGTTAACTGTACCACATACGATTTGTGGATCATAGAAACTTCACTGTGTTGAACTATAAACTTTCTTTGCTTACTAACACATCCGCCTCTTGATTTTTGGCTCGAATATTCAAAGATTAGGGGGCTATTCCGGTCACCCGGTCGTCGGCGTTGGCGCTGGCGTATTGCTTTGTTTAAGGTTTTACGTGCGACTGTGTCAAATCTTCTTTTCTACTAAAGCATTTGATGCTTTAAAACTTTGCACTTGCTTCTGTGACCATAATATTAACTTCTAGACAAAGATTCGTTACTCTGATAATGAGTGCAGTGAAAATTTCCATTGTTGTCATTGATTTTCTTGTAATATCCAACACAAGGAATAGTAGAGCATCGCTGTCCTCCGACAGGCTTCTGCTTACAATGGGAGTGAAACACGTATCAGACTCTGTAGAGGAGTTTAATCGGCCTATGTGTCACACTCCCAACATCTTTACGTGTGCCTGATGGACAGACATAAACCAATCGGGACCGATGGTTCAGAAGATACACTGAATTTTTTTCTGGGTTTGGGACAATAAGGTAGTGGACCCGTGAGAGCCCCGCAGCATTCGAAACTCATTATTTTGCACAATGTTTACCGAGGTTTCCTAATGAAATCATTAGGAAACCTCGGTTAACTCTGTTTAAGTTAATTATTTCCGAAACGTTGCGGAACTATAACGGGTCCACAACCTTATCTATAGGTTCACAGCCATTTATTTAGTGCGTAGTGAAGACTGATCATTCTGTGATTATGCACGGACTGATCGGACACTTAACTTCATGCACATGTGATATTGATGAAAATGTCACGCACTAGCTCATTTAAAATCAAGGTCCGGATTCTGCCCTGCGTCCAGGATGAAAACGTTAGCGAAGCGCTTTCGAAATGAAACCTTGCTTTGCACGTATGTGCACGTGCAAAGCGGGGTATCATTTAAAGCGCTCGCGAAACGTTTTTACATCCTGAACACAGGGCTGGTTTTATTTGAGACATCAGTCTACGTTCTATGCTTGGTTGCTTTTAATATATCTATCATTATAATTAATACAAATGACAATTAGTGCGAATAATTACTCACAAAGTTTGTTTATTTTCCAGCATTAATAACTTCGACCTGTCCTTGGCACGCACGCTACGGTGATTTTATGCTAGGAAGTATGAATCTATTATATTCATATCCACAAATAAACATTTGTGGATTGATTAATTATGCGGATTTGATATTACCATAGGAAAATGTTTTGCTAAAAACGCCTTACCAAAACGAAAACAATCGATATTCAAAGCAAATGATAGTGACAATCTCTACTTTTACCAGTTGTACAGTAAACAACATCGTGAAATTGACCCTCATTCCGATCAAAATCATTCTAAATCGCTCACTCAGCGCTTCGTTTACTCCAAACACACACTCAAACTATTCAAAAACGCTCAAAATCACCAAATAGATAAGATCAACAATTACATCCAAAATAAAAGTCGCCAGAAAAAAAGCGATTGCCCTAAATTAATCGAGTTTTGTAAGCGGC
This sequence comes from Fragum whitleyi, assembly GCA_948146395.1. NCBI lineage: Eukaryota > Metazoa > Mollusca > Bivalvia > Cardiida > Cardiidae > Fragum > Fragum whitleyi. The sequence goes on along the minus strand of OX411548.1, from coordinate 22,148,310 downwards.
TGATTGGTTCGCGAAAACATAAAAAGCTGCTAATGGAACTTATATGCTGGACTGGGTTACTGCCACTAGATCTAAAGATACGAGTCTGTCAGACAGCAGACTACCAGTTTATCTGTATGTATATTTTATAAAAGGAAGGTAATGAATATTGTTTAGTTTGTTCATCTTGAACAAAATTGGAGATATTGTATTACCACCCTTTAAATTCATTCAAAACGCATTTCCCTCGCTCATCCAATTCCATTACAATATCATTTCTTAGTCATAAATGTATAAACTTGTATATGCTAGCATCAGAAAAGATATTAGAGCTATTCTTTTCACGGTATTTTAAATTCATCGACTTTAAATATATCACGCTGGAAAAGTAAGCGTTGTAAAATTTACCTACAACTATTTATTAAATGAATACTTGTAGGAGATGTATAGAGTGACCACACAATAACTTCATCTATTATATGGATCACAAAAGTAACGATTAAATATTGTCAATTTCAATTCCATCTTATGGTAGAAATAATAAATTGTGCATGTTTACTTCGTTTTTAATGAACTCTTACATCCGGTATCTGAGTATCCTGTCTCATCACTAATATCAAGTAGCTTGTTCTCACGATCGCATCTGTGAAATGAATCACATGCGCGTGTTATTGTCACGTGATAGCGATTTTCTTAGATAACGCTAATTATATAAACCCCAAACTTCGGCACAGCATCATTCTTCTGCAGTTACTGTGGAAAGTACTAACAGTGTATATCATTTTGTTGTAAATTTTATTTGCATTTCAACGGAAAATGAGGAGGGCCATATTAATCCTCTTGATTGCCGTGTTTATATTGGGATTATGTGGAAATGGTTACGGGTTTAAACGCGGGTTTAAGCGCGGATTTAAGCGCGGGTTTAAGCAGATGTTCAAGAGCATGATGAGCGATGAGCCTAGACGCCCAAATAGACGGACTGGCGGTGAAAACTGGTTTAGTGGGTAATGTTATACTTTTTTAAATGTTTGTACAATATTCTGAGTAAGCATCTACAATGCCTATTACTACAGTTTTGAAGGCACCTCATTATAATCATGAACAAACATTATTGCTTGGTTCATATCTGGTGATTATGATAGCCGCCACCATTCGGAAAATTAAAATATCGAAGCTTCTGTTGCCTACCGAAAAATGATCCCTTGCACTTGAAGTGACTGTCCGGGCGATATACCCTATAAAGATAAAATTTCGTACAAACAACACTATTTTGTAAGTGCAGTACCATGCAGTTATCTAATCAATGGCCCTAGTAAAGCAGTACACTTGTCACCGAAGAACCCATCTTAACCGCGAAAGTGCAGGACAATCGCCGTGGCATCTCAAGAAGCGGAGCAATCGTGAAGCCTCGGCGATTCTACGAAATAGACCTCGGGAATAATACGGGCGCATCCATGTAAGCGCGCCATTTCGCACGTGGGTTTATATGACGTCACAAATATAACTGGGGAATGACGCTGCGAAAAAACAAAATCGACGTAAGGCAAAAATCGGAAAAGCCAAAAATCGGGCATACTATGATTTGAAAACAAAACGCAGTGTTCTACTGCGTTTTGCTTTCAAATCATGATATGCCAAAATAATCTCTATAGACGATGTGAAAGCATTAAAGGGATTTCCTTTTCTTTAAGCGTATGAAGCAAAGTTCCACCAAGAGCCGAATTACCTAAAAATGGACCCAAAATAACTACTCTTACGTTCGAGGTACTTTCCAGTTTACGGAAAAGTCCGAGCGATGTTCGGAATGGAAGCGGAGTTCAGGTGTCGTTGTTATTTGGTAAATGACATACAGAAAAGCATTTCTTCGCCGTCGAAGCGCATTTAGAATCGCCCCGAGTGCTGTACGAGCGCTGTTACATCGGGGTGAATACGCCGAGTATTTCTTTTGTTTTTGGAAAAATATGATATTTTTCGATGACTTGAAGGATTAAGAATTTCTTTTGTAAAAACTCAAAAACAACAACAACAACAAAAAACGCTTCGCATGCTGTGCGCGGCACTTTCCTACTGTTAAAAAGGTTTTGGCATCCAGTATAGATTAAGATCAGCTTACATAGATGTGAAATCTGAACTTTGCCTACAACATCTGCTTTCATACATGAATGTGATAAGGATTTTAGTTTCATAGATATTTGAAATTAAAAAAAGAACTCTCTATTATTATTATCTAATAATTTTTAATTTTTTTAATTTAATATCATGAATCAAAATGGAAGAATTTCTCCAAAATTACACATATTTCTTACGAGACTACTTTGCGTGCAAGCTTAAAAATTAGCAGCGTACTAAAATTGTTTTCATTGCTGATTAAAACAAATGTTTTCAGCCAGTTAGAAGGCGCGAATATTGACGGAAACAAATACTGTAAAGAAGTATTTCATCGAACCTATTATGAACGTTCTTTCTTGAACAGGCTACAGGATATTGGAAATGAATATGAGTTTGGTTTAGACGAACAGATCTTTTGTCAATAGACCGACGGAAAAACGCTGTTGAGAAATAAATAGCCGAGTCATTGCCATCACCATGTCGTCCTCAGTGTATGCATAGGTTATTGGTAATGTAATCAAAGTACTGAAAGCACCGAAAGCTAGCAAAGCATAGATATTTTAGTAATCTTTTTAAAAATATTATACAAAATCAGGGTTAAAATAAAGCGAGGGGTTAAAAAGCATACTTTCGAATGAGTTCTTATTTGAATATAGTTCATTCAAGTGACCGTACAACGTAGTGTGCATAGTGAAAATTCTGGTCAAGCTAAGTCATTACTTTGCACACATGTGACATTCTTGGAAATCCACATTCCATTACACCGTACAACCGTGAGTGTGAAAAAATTCTCATAAATCCCGATTTTGTCTCCTGTTTTCTGTTCACCTTTCTTACATAAAAAGTATACTGGTTATTGTTTATAACGGGCGATTCAAATTTTCATGTCCCTACGTTTGCATTTTCACATGAACTTTGCTCTTTTAGATGGTTTTATCATTTTGACTAACATACTGAATAAGTTTTATCATAAATACGCTAAATGTATGGTCCTTAGAATGTAAACAAAGAAAGTGTCAACAGGTATCCTTTACTCGTGTTTTCATATGGAATATTTCAAATTTTTATTCATACGGTTCACCTTAATGACCTGAAAAACATTACTATCCAATATTCATGAGTTGTCACCCCTATGATATAAACACTAAAGAGAGTTGAAGACGAACGATGTACGAGGGATATCTATTGATCACACAGATCATCATAAGCCCGATTTGCCCTTACGAGCTTAATAAAGTATGAGGGGGTGAAACTGCAGACATAATTGCTCCCAATAAGAGCCAAAATCAGGAATTTTTGAAATCCCATGTTAGAATTTTAGGATTTTTTTCACAAAGTAAGGAATTTTTACCCCCCTCCCCTTCCCACGCACACCTTCCTTTTCCTGCACACTTTGTAAATGCTTGTTTCCTTATTAAAAATAAGTTTAAAAATTGCTCCCTAAGTCCACCATTCTGGGTAGTTCTGTAAGATTAAACAGCTTCCAAGCTTTTAAACTACAAGCTTTAGATACGAGCTTTGGTTGCAAAATCACCTTTTATTACTTTCATTAGATAAATTATGGAAACTGATATGAGAAACTTTGGAGTTTCTATTTGGAATCGGTCCTTAGTCGTACCGTGCGCGTCGGGCCCAGGAAATGCGGCTTACTCAAATTTTAGTTACGATGTTTTGGCATCCGGCGATATTACGGAAACTGATGATAAATGCAGCATTATTGTTATCGCACTTTCATTCCTAGGGTGACGAACGTACTAGGTAGAGTGCAAACAAATATTCTAAACTGATTTGAATTTACGTAGAATTATCCCAATAAACAGAGGACAAGAAAACCTCGCCTTTACAAATTCCTCGTCAGACATGTTGTTGTAGACACTTTATATGACGTCATTGGGGTTTCCCGCGTTCTCTGAAAATGCTGTTTATAAACTTGACTGGCGAGCCTGTCTCAATCTATTGATACAGAGTTGGAGGGTAGCCTAGATTGGGACAGTTTTACCAGTCTATTTATAAACGAGGATAGTCGATTGACCCTTTGGAAATGTTTTCCGGTAGTGTCAATTTCACTTCAGATGAAATACCCGTAGATCTATTTTAAGACTTTGAGAAAGGGATATTTCGAAATTTTATCGGTCAGAGCTGTTTAAATTACGTTTGATCTTACGAATAATCCCGGATTTGAATTTCGTTTATTTCAATAGGTCAATCAAAGGTTCCTCACCATCTGCATCCGACAAAGAAAGGTGATGAGAGAAGCGGTAATGACGCGCCGCTAAACCTACAAGGGTAATCAAAGACTGCTAAAAGCGACAGTGTATTACCCCGGGCGTTACAGATGCCTTGAACTACTTTTTTTGGCGAAAGTATTAATGTATTTAGTGGTTAAGCCGCCGAGGGCTGTTTGCACTCATTTGAACTTTGAGGCTTCCTCAAAATTTTTGTATGTTAACTTAAACCAGCAAAGCAAACGCTTTGCTAGCTAAAAATCATTAGCATGATCCGAAACTCGATGATTATGAAAATGATTAATTTGAACCTTGTTGTTTGTTTAATCCATCTCAAAAGCAGTCTATATAAATTGGGGGAATAACTAGAGGAACGTTTTGAAAGAATCATACCCCTTTTAATATTATATCTTTTCATTATCATATTATCTTCAGCCGAGCGTGGCATCCGCTTGCGGCACTCTTGTTTTTTTTAGCTTTTTAGCTCACCTGAACACATCGTGCTCAAGGTGAGCTTTTGTGATCATTGAATGTCCGTCGTCCGTCGTTCGTCGTGCGTCGTGTGTCGTGCGTCGTCATGCGTCAACAATTGAGGTGTTTACACTCTAGAGGCCACAAATATTGTCCAATCTTCATGCAACTTGGACAGAATGTTTGTCGGGTCACAAGGATGACCCCTATTGAAAATGGGAATGATTCGTACCATATCACGGGAAAAGGGGCCTTAAGGACAATTTTCTTGTTTACACTCTAGAGGCCACAAATATGGTCCAATCTTCATGAAACTTGGTCAGGTTGTTTGTCAGGTCACAAAGATGAACCCTATTGAAAATCGGAAGGATCCATGCCATATCACGGGAAAAGGGGCCTTAATGACAATTTTCTTGCTTACACTCTAGAGGCCACAAATATGGTCCAATCTTCATGAAACTTGGTCAGAATGTTGGTTAGGTCACAAGGATGATACCTATTGAAAATGGGAAGGATTCATGCCATATCACGGGAAAAGGGGCCTTAATGACAATTTTCTTGTTTACACTCTAGAGGTCATAAATATGGTCCAATCTTCATGAAACTTGGTCAGAATGTTGGTCAGGTCACAAGGATGAATCCTATTGAAAATGCGAAGGATCCGTGCCATATCACGGGAAAAGGGGCCTTAATGACAATTTTCTTGTTTACACTCTACAGGCCACAAATATAGTCCAATCTTCATGAAACTTGGTCAGGTTGTTTGTCAGGTCACAAGGATGAACCCTATTGAAAATGGGAAGGATCCATGTCATATCACGGGAAAAAGGGCCTTAAGGACATTTTTTTGTTCATACTCTAGTAGCCACAAAATTAATATGGCCAAATCTTCATGAAACTTTGTCAGAATGTTTGTTAGGTCTCAAAGATGAACTCTTTTGAAAATGGGAAGGATCCATATCATATCACGGGAAAAGGGGCCTTAATGACAATTTTTTTGTTCATACTCTAGTAGCCACAAATATGGTCCAATCATCATGAAACTTGGTCAGAATGATTGTTACGTCATGAGGATGAACTCTTTTGAAAATTGGAAGGATCCATGCCATATCATAGGAATAGGAGCCTTTATGACAATTTTCTTTTAAGAGCTCCAATCGCCACAAATATGGTCTTATCTTCATGAAAATTGGTCAAAACGTTTGCCATGTCACAAGAATGAACACTGTTGAAAATGGGAAGGATTCATGCCATATCACAGGAAAAGGAGTCTTGGTGATTATTAACTTGAAATGACTCTAATGGCCACAAACATGGCCCAAACTTAGTGAAACTTGGTTTTATGTATAAATTATCTTCTTAATGACATCTGCCTTTTAACTTGATGTGGTGTCCAAGTGATCAAAGAGAGTCAGGTGAGCGATCTAGGACCATCATGGTCCTCTTGTATATTTGACCATGCCTATTTAAAATTTCAGAAATTACAGACGACCAGGTCGATTCAACATGGGACTAAGTAATCCTGGGCGAAAACCGGCTTTTAACTTTGACCTGGATCTGAGTTGGGGAAGTGAGTCCCACAATGAACCTTGGTGGACAGGGTAAGTTTAAGTAACTCTTTAAGTCCTGTTCAAACTTCGGGATGTAAAGCGTATGAAAAGGTTTACATCTGCTGAAAAGACGTTTTGCATCTTTTTCGATTCCTGATCACACGCTTAGCATATGCTCTGTCAGCCGAGCGTTCGTCCATTGTGATTTCATCAGCACAGAAAGTTTTAAGCTTCACAAAACTTGAAGAGCGGATAAACTTTCCGTTGTGTACGATATAAATACGAAACATTGCGAGTAACAAACGCTACATATCCGACACCATCCGTCATATTCCAGTTTTATCCTCAATCCATCCGTTGGGCATCCTCGACACTCTTATCCGCTGTGGTTGAAAACGTACAGAGGACTGACTTATCAGGTATATGAAAAGTATAAGGGAAGTTACACGCATATGTAAGGATAAAAGTGTATGCATCACGTGAAATTTAATGATCCGCGTTGCATCCATTCTATTTCCTTTCAGTATACGTGATGTATGTGTCTTATACTTGATTCATCCGTTCTTTCGCCATTCGAATACGTCACAATTTTACCCAGTAACCCCTTCTGAGCTGTTATCCGCTCTTATCCGCTAGGCTTACGATGGTCATCTACTCAACATCCCGGCTACATACTCGTCCAATATTTTCCGTTCCGTTTTCGCAAATTTATGTCATCTTTTCAATTTTCATTAAGCGTATAGATACGGATGGAAATTTCACTTTAACGCCGTATCCGTTTAGCATACGTTTTGTGTCCGCATGGCAGTTGGACCGGGCCTTAACTAGTGTGTCATATGAAAGGCTTACACTATAGATAACTATCATGTTAAAGATTTTAACTAATTAGAGAGTTGTAAATATTCGTTTTTATTTGAATTGGCACAAAACACTTAATGTAGAGCTTGAGCCAATAAAGTATTTGTTTTTGTATTGTAAATGTGTTCCAGAGCAGAATCACTTTTATATCGCATGCACAAGTCTGAGAAGGGGGAAGGGGGGGGGGCATTCTTCGAAATTTTTCATTACTTTGAGGCAGTTTAAAGTCAAACAAGTAACTAGTCTAGTCTATCGAGTTTTTGGATTGATTCTTTTAGCAGAATATATGATACTCGACAACCTGGAAGTTTATTTCTAGATGTAATCGACGAAAAATTTCAAAGAGACAAATTAATCCCAATCATTATTACAGTTAAGAACATTGTGAAATTGACACACTAAATGATGCTGGAACGATTTCGGAATGAAATTGAATGAGCGAGAGCAGTGAAATGAAATTAAAGACAGGTAATCCACTGTCGTTTATTGTGTTCATTTTTAACAAAATTATCTATATTTATTATCTCCCTTTAATAAAGTATGCACAAAACTCAATGCAATAAAGTAAGGAAATTCGTGTTTTATTTCTATTGACTTTTATTTGAATGTAGTTGTTAAATATATCTTTTTGGTGATTTTGGAGCTTTTTCAGAGAATGGCGTGAGTGGATTTTTGGGATGAAGAGATGGAGCGCTGAATGAGCGATTTTGAATGATTTTGATCGAAATGGTGGTCAATTTTACTTGAGGATAACACGTTAAAGGGTCGAATGACTCTTATTTCCATCGTGGTCCTAACTCATTCCAGATCTTATCCTGCACATAGAGAGAGAGGCAGTGGTTTCCAACCACTACCCTTTTACAGCTGGGTGGACTGGGGCCTTGTCTATAAAGTGTCCTGCCCAAATACACTACCCGCCTCCGGTGGGGCTCGAACCCACAACCACCGTCCCGCGTTATTTTTGAAGTGCGACCTCTGCATGCGCCCTGCTAAATCCAATCTTTTTCTCAAATATTATTTTACGTATTTTCCAGATGGTCCAATTTCGGTGACCATTCATATTTCATTAATTCCAAACTCTTTCAAATGGCCGCCATGATTTCAATATTCCTAGCCATTATATTTACACGTTTGGTGGCAATGAAGTAGACAGACGGTACTTTTGTCTCCACAACTCTAAACACAACAGATTTTAATATTGCTCACACATTAAAATTGATATTATCAATATAATCGTCAATATTATGTGACCCGTAAGGCGAAAAGGGGATATCAGCCCTGCGTTCAGGATGTCAAAAATCTGTAACCTGTTAGCCAATTATACCCCGCTTTGCACGTGCACTTGCGTGCAAAGCGGGGTATGATTTGCAAGCAGTTTGTAGTGTTTTGTCATCCTTAACACAGGGCTGGGTAGAGCGTTAAGTGTCGACCCCAGTCAGACTGAGGTGGCTGACTAGGATCGAAACTCTTCGAATTTTGGCTGATTTTCTGAATCCTGAAAATCTTTCTTCATTGATGAAGAAGAATTTTAGAAATCCGACCTCCGGATGACCTATGCTGTCCCTAAAGTCTTTTTCAAATATTTATTTCATTTGGATTCTAGATGGCCCCTCGCGCGACGGGTGAAGTATCAATAATGTTAAAGCCCAATTAATATAATAATTTACACAATACTTGCTTACTTTTTTCATGGGGTTCTTATTTTTGTAGCCCGAACGTATGTTTTACAACGAAGGAAGAAAAAAGTAACGACACAGATGAGATTGCTCACCATTACAACTATCAGTCTATTGTTTGTGACGGGACGGACACAGCCTTCAAATGTGTCAAAACGTAAGTGATTATAAGTATTGAATAGTTAACGGACCAAAGGATGGGGACCAGGGGCCAGTTTCATCAAAACATTTAAGGCACATATTTGTCTTACCGATGACTTGCTACAATTTTAAGACAAAAATCACATACCACCAAGCTATCAATACATATGTTAAGTGATTGCAGTTGTTACTGTTTTGAAAGTCATCAGTAAGACAAAAATACGTCTTAAATGTTTTGATGAAACTGACCCAAGGGGCCTGTTTTACTAAACCGTATTCGATCATTTTTCGCGCAAGTCAAAAATTAAAGTTACTTCTACAGTAGTAACTAAATATGGAATTCTACCATGCACCATTTCATTAGAATCGTCATCTAAAGACGATCCAAATGAGACAAGAGCCATGTCGGACATGGCCATCCCCCGCCGAGAAAGCTTGATAGTAAACTGAAGCCTAATAGATTAAGGGTTCTTTAAGAAATTAAGCCCCTACAAAATCTAAGTCTTTAAAATAACAAAGGGCAATAACTCCAAAATTATGCAAGCCAGAGTTATAGTTCTTGTGCACTGCACTCCTCCTCCATGAGATCTATCCACCCATAAAGTTTCAAGTTGATAGCTAAAATACTTTAGGAGATATGCTCCGGACAAAATCTAAGTCTTTAAAATAACAAAGGGCAATAACTCCAAAATTATACAATCCAGAGTTATAGTTCTTGTGCACTGTACTTCTCTTCCTTGAGATCTATCCTCCCATAAAGTTTCAAGTTGATAGCTTTAATACTTTAGGAGATATGCTCCGGACAAAATCTAAGTCTTAAAAAAAAACAAAGGGCAATAACCCCAAAATTATGCAAGCAAGAGTTGTAGTTCTTGTGCACTGCACTTCTCCTTCATGAGATCTATCCACCCATAAAGTTTCAAGTTGATAGCTATTATACTTTAGGAGATATGCTCCGGACAAAATCTAAGTCTTAAAAATAACAAAGGGCAATAACTCCAAAATTATGCAAGCAAGAGTTGTAGTTCTTGTGCACTGCACTTCTCCTCCATAAGATCTATCCACTCATAAAGTTTCAAGTTGATAGCTATTATACTTTAGGAGATATGCTCCGGACAAAATCTAAGTCTTTAAAATAACAGAGGGCAATAACCCCAAAATTATGCAAGCAAGAGTTGTAGTTCTTGTGCAGTGCACTTCTCCTCCATGAGATCTATCCACCCATAAAGTTTCAAGTTGATAGCTATTATACTTTAGGAGATATGCTCCGGACAAGTTTAGTGACGGAATGACGGAACCGGAATGACGGAATGACGGACGGAGAGCATTACTATATCCCCTTCGCCGAAAACGGCGGGGGATAAAAATGCAAGGCGGAAACAAACAATAAATGGAAACACCAGGTACGATATGTGATTTTGACTGACGATTTATATTTCCGTAAGTAGTTTTGTACACTGACGAGTCCCAGGGGTCCATGTATTGGAAGTAATTTTTGTAACATGAAGTAAAAAAAATATATTTTATTCATAACATCGCGGTGTATATATCCCCAATTCGATTCCATCGAGAAAGTTTGTGGTATTATCTGGATCTATGGCGGATTTGGAAAAAAAATTAAGCAATCGATTACGTTCAACCTGAAACTTATGGTAATAATGCGCCAAAGTACAGAACAGAACAGAAGTTTTATTAAACGACAAGTACAGACAAGTATATAGCCATTCAAACACATACAAAATACAATTATGTCACAGTTATTGATCTTACTCTATAGAGTAAAATAAACTTTACTTTACTCTTTAGAGTAAGATCATTAACTGTGCCAAAGAACGTTCTCAGTGTTTTCATTCATGCACCATTACACAATGTGTTCAATCATTATGTTTTAGAGCTTTGAACCAGTTGTAAATCTTTAATTCTGACAGAAAAGATTACCCAGATGCATATCGGTGACAAGTTACATTAATTATCTTTTGCTCTCGGTTCTGTTTGCCAGGAAAATGACTCCAGAAGGCAGAATTAAAGTAACAGAGATTTATGAATGCTGTCTGGGGTATACTAGATCTAAAGGGGACTATGGGTGCGAGCAAGGTATGACGTAGGAGTGTATTTAAATTTGGCTTAACTAGATATATATATTTCTGTCCGCCATAATAACACAATAAGTTAAGCATTAATAAATCTAATTATGAAAATGTATTGAAACAGGAAAAAAATCTAGTTCATTTTCGATCCCGACTCACAGTGCATAGTTTTATCGAAGATCCCAGTTTTCTAGATGCATGTGTTACAGAAAGTAAGGCGAGTATGCAAGAAATGACTCTTTAAAAGTTACTGCATTATCAAAGAATTTATTTGAACTATTTACTCAAAGCAAAGAAATTAGTAGTTAGGTAGGTCTAACTAACAGCCTCTGATGATTTGAAGATCCTTGAAATAAATTCGCTAGATAATGCGCCACTTCATTCCTACAGAACTCCCATTAATGGACATTCCCACGTTACTGGAGACCCTAGAGTTGAATGAGCTGATCCAGTTCTTCGACAGTGCTGGTGTAGATCCTGCAATATTTAACCAGGATGATGCCAACTTCACAGTGTTTGCACCGTCTGATGACGCCTTTAAGAAATTCCGTGGAGTAGTCACAGAAATGTCATCCGATATTACACTAATGGTAAGCAAAGAAACAGCCGAAAATAAAATACATAAAAAAAAATAATAAAAAAATGCTGTTTTACGTTTAGATATAAAATAGAGGGTATAGATTTAAAAAGTGTTGCTACTCCTCATTATAATGAATGAACATATTTGAACAGCATTCGTGATAAGCTAAAAAGACACAAAAACTTTCGTAAATTGAGAAATCGGAGCAATAATATTGCAAGTGCAAATGTATGATTTTTTGCCATATTCCATCAAAATTTACCCCACTGATAGCCGTTGTTAATTGTTCACGATGATACTGAAAACTGTTGAGGATTCAAGCAAATAAAACATATTTATTCCTGGTCATGTATACGCCCTTTGGCATAAAGACGGTAACTGATATCTGTATTCCTAAATTATAGAATATCAATATCAGTTCCAGATAAAAGGGGTAAAGTCTGTCTAAACTATTTGTTTCTCAATTAAATCCTATGTTGTGGGTACTCATTTGAATCGTTTTGATGAGTACCCACAATATAGGATTTGTATTTATAAGTATTGATGAAATATTTTAATTTGAAATCTACAAACCCCAAACCCTCTATTTGTAGCTCTGAATACCCTAAGTTAAAATGTTTTATTTTCAGGATGACAGCGGATCAGTGGTACTAGTATCAGAAAGAATCTCTAACGAAGTTGTCGACAATTCAAAGAACATTTTGCTTGGTCATGTTGCTACTGGAGTTGTTACTGCACCCAAACTTAGTGACAATATGCTTATAGAAACAGCCAGTCCATACAAATCTAAAATCAGAATAAATACATACACGAGGCCAATCCAGGTAGGACGTCGGCTTTTCTTATTCACTTCTGCATAAAGAATAGCATATTTTATCTTATAACTATACAAATATCAGTGTGATAACATCCCGTATGATATTTTCATGATATCACATAGTTACTCTTAGAACAAGGATATAATGCGGTTATTTTTAGAAACTTGCATTTTAGTTAGAAACATCGACGAAAACAAGACAAATGGAGGTTATAAGATAAATGTAATACATATTTAGTGTATTGTATGGAAAAAAAATTCTAACTCGGTGGTGAGAATTGATAATTGTCTCGGTAGAGCCTCGACAATGATCAATTCTCCCAACCTTGTTAGATATTTTTTCTCATACAAAACACTAAGTACGTATTACATATATAATTAAGGATGCAAGAATTATTTTTATGCTCACAAGACTACTTTCACTAGTTAGGTACGTGGATTTGAAACAAATTTGCGCTAACAACTTTATAGAACTGAATTCGCATTTTGAATAGACCTTTACTTAAATGTATTTTTATGATGAAAATATCCTTCTATACATTTTTATTCCAATTACAGCTATTGACTGCTAACTGTAAAAAAGTCAGTAACACAGACAATATGGCAACTAACGGGGTTGTACACATTGTTGATGAAATCATTACACCAGTAACCGAGACACTCCATGACTTGATTAGAAGACATCCAGAATTGGGCATGCTCAAATCAGGTTAGTCCTTTTTCAAATTAATGTCCTTAAATTCTGAACCAGGGGTCGCTCGAAACTTTCACATTATTCTGAAATGTGTTCTGTTCAAAAAGGATTTTCCGTTCTAATGAAACATAAATTGATTTAAAAATTACTCAAAAGAGCGGGCATAAAGATTCAATCATTTAGACATTCAGTAGTTATGTGTTCTGTTTGGATAGTAACCAAACATAATTCCGACGACAATAACCACTATGGAATCGCTTTGTTAGAACATCAAGCCCCGAACTAAAACTTTGGTTGGCTCATCGTTTTTAACACAACGCAATTACCTATATTTCAGTGATTGGTACATCAAACCTGAATGCTGCCCTGAAGGATGAAGATGCCACATTAACAGTCCTTGCTCCAACTGACGCAGCTTTCAGAAAACACCCTAAACTTCTAAATGACAAGAAATGTCTAGAGAGTAAGTCAGAAGTAATTTCTTTTCACTCTTAGACAATTTGTTAAAGATGTGCGTAATTCAGTTTGGGAAAACATGTTTCCCCATTAAAAACAATATCGTTCTCCTATAGCCAAGAAAATACTTTTACACTGACCTCTAATTATACTTTAAATATCTTCGTACCTAAAAAGATCGATACTGTAGTAAGAGAAACGTTTTTAATTGGCTAATTAGTCTAATAAGTTTTATTATGTAAAATCCAGCAAAATTAATCCTTAAATTAAAGTTTTGTTGAAGTAATATTTCATTGAAATTCAGATATCTTAAAGAACCATGTATTCCCCGATGTCGTGTGTAGCGGTGTTATTCAAGGTCAAACCAAGACACGTAATCTACTAGACAAGTACACCAACCTAACTCGGTCAGATGACGGCAAGGTGTACGCAGATGGTGCTCAGGTTGTGGTTGCCGATTCAATGGCCATCAACGGTGTTTTACATATCATTGACGATGTACTCATCCCAGACGAAGGTAGGGGTGTATCAAATTAAAAGCATTTAATTCGCAAAGATGAGCAGATCGTGGTTGCCAATTGAATACCCATCAACTTGTCATTGGCGATGTATCCTTTCCAGATAAAATACATGGTTCATCATGACTTGAGGCACATAGATAGGGTAAACCGCAGATGATTACAAAATGCATATAAATGATGTGCAGGTCATGGTCGTCGATTTAAAGACTACCACCGACGATGTTCTCCACATAATTGATAATGTGCTTATTCTAGATGAAGGCGAGAATGTCTTATATCCTTGGATGAGTAGAATTAGAGAGGACGACATTATCGTGTACGCAAATGATATCCAGGCCATTGTTGATGATTCAATAACAAAATTTTCGAGCTATTATGTTAAGCAAGAGAAGGCATTCTGTTCTCTTTAATCGCCGATATCTATCTTTATAGTAGACCCAGATAAATCGATATGATTAACGTGCATTTGTTTTAAGATGTAGTGCTCGGTTTTTAATTTGCAACAGAAATGTATTGCGTAAGAAATACATCAGAAATATGCTTATAAGATAATATGATCCTGTTCACAATTTTTGATGACTTGTATTTTAGGTCACACTGCTCTTGAGATTGCTGTTAAGAATGGCCTTACAAGCTTCAATGACTTGGTAGAAAAGGCAGGCCTAAAGAAAGACTTAACAAAAGCAGAAAATGTCACTGTCTTTGCTCCGACCAATGAAGCTATTCAAGTAAGAACATGTTCAGATGAGATACAATAATTAAGGAATAATGTACATAACATGAACCGCAAATAGTTTTTTTATAAATTGATTTTGATAAGTGTGCTGATCAATATTCAAAAGAGTATTCACGAAACCCAGCCAAATTTTTCAGGTCGAAAGGACGTTTTACAGTGAATGTTTCTATGAATTCTATGATATGTAAAACAAAAAGACTGATAATTTAATAATGGGTACAGTATCCCAAGAAGAATACCGATTTTACCTCATATTATTTCTAACGCATTTAACTGTTGTAAATATATAGGCACATTCAATAATAAAAAGAACTGATTTGCTCCGACTTTATAGAGTTTTGCGCTGACTTTTAATAATGTTGTCCTAACCCCTTGACTTCGGCTTCAGGCTTTACCAGAGGAGGTGTTAGAAGCCCTAGCTGCTGATCCAGAAGAGTTGAGGCGTGTTTTATTATACCACGTGGTCCCACAGGAGGAGACCTGCTACACATTCTTCAATAACAAACAGTTAGACACACTGGAACCAAACGGTCTTAAAGTCAGGATTAATGAATACTCACCTGTAAGTGTATCATAATTTTGATAATCAGAAAGAAATGTTTAATAGTCTTTAGAAGTAAGGAAGGGTGGACTGAAACACAGTGGTGGTTGTAACACTGATATCTAAGTTCCGCTACATTCTTGGCGATTGCAATTCCACAAATCAAAGATACACCTTTTTAGCACTTTAAGAGCGTGTATATTTCATTTTACTGTTGAAAACCAATAGTTTAGGACGCGTTCTTTTAATGGCTTGATCTATATGATATTGGGCCGTTGCTTAACTCTGGGCATGACTTTACCAATTTACTTGTTACATTTTAGTTCCCGTTTGGACGACGATGGATCCGCACTGCCCAATGTTCCGAGGTTGATCCCTATCATATGAGATCATGCAATGGTGTTATTCAGGTTATCAACAAGGTATGTAAGTCCTGAAACTTATCTATTAATAAACCGTCAGATATTTTCTGAACGGAAACAGTTATTCTATTTTAAGTTGTTTATGAATATATGAATGAATAGGTGGACATTTTTGACATCTAAAGAGATGTAGTTAGATATATTTTTTATTAAAGTTGTCGAATTAACAGACTGTGCTGTCTTTTAGAACTCTTTCTTAGTGTATTAGACTGTAAATTGTGAGGACTTAGGTGTCACAGCACTTGGATAGTGCTGGTATGAGAATATGCAGCACCCAATGTAATTCAGCTATCGATACGTGACCCAAATAACGTTGAAGGACGCATTTCATCCCCGCAATGTCAATCAATTGAATAACCATATATGTTTTAGGTGATGATTCCCCCAAGTGGTACAGTTGTTGATGTTCTAGCCAAAGAAACCCGATTCTCGACCTTGGTAAATCTTGTCAAACGTGCAAAGCTTGCTGACACTCTCCTTGAAGAAGGACCTTATACCATCTTTGCTCCGACAAATGATGTAAGGATCGCTACATAATTGTGATTATTTGGAAACCAGAGTTCAACTCATTTCAACAATCTGATTTTGAATGCTTTCTATGGTTTTAAAATAAACCGAGATCCAAGGTTACGCCTTTATTTCTGTAATGCTTTTCAGTGGTTTATCTAGAAATAACAATAGATTATCATTTGATAATTTCACAGCCAAAATGAATTTACCAAAATATCAAACACTGCTTTGGTTCATTTCACCCTATTCGACGTTATCTGTTTGGGGCCCAATAAACGAATCTAAAAGGCATAATAATAACGTTGCCTTATAAATCACATGCAAAGTGACAGACTTTATGTAAAGTTGTCCATAATTTTTCCAAATTTGTTACCGTTCTTGCATTTAACAAATAGAATAAATGTTTGTATTTCTTGTTAAATTGATTTATATTTCACTTAGAGAACTAAAAAAGCTATATTTTCACGAGGGGCGGTGCTCAGATGACGTCAGATAGATTGAAGTGAACGAAAGCGGGGTATAAATTCCTCACTAAGGGAAATTAAACCAAATTATCTTTATGGGGTGGTAGGGGGTTCTGTTCTTACACAGATCACAATGTTTCCTTTTGAGATTTTCATAACCAACCAAGCTGTAAAGACTTTTATATCTTACTTGAATATAAATGTATGTTAATAATCATTATCATGTTTCAATATGAATAGTCTAGACGTCTTTATATTTCTCTTCTTTCAGGCATTTGCTGCCCTTGGAAGTGACGCTATTGATGAACTGCTCCAGAGTCCAAACACCCTTAAAAATATCCTTCTTAACCATGTGTCAAAAGGTAAATTTACACAGACGACAATGTTGCGACCTTTTAGAAAAACTTTCTGGGAACAAATCGCAAAATTTAGTTCTTGGTTCAGTTACAATTTAAGAGAACCTAGAAAAATACTGTCTTAATGCTTTTATGAACCCAATGCACAAATCCTTATTGATCAATCACTTTTGATGAAATATGCAAAAGAAACTAGATACAAATAGTGACATCAACTAACAATTTCGTATCAGAATTAATATTGTTAATGGTATATTTCTAGATTTTGTCTGCTGTGCTGGTGTACAAAGATCTAGCTGGATGCGAACACAGAAGGTCCGAACATTATCTGGTGAAGTGTATAGTATCAAGAAGAACAGAATGGGAGACGCTATGGTTGGTGATGCCGACATCGTCGAGTGTGATCTCACAGGAACCAACGGTGTGGTACACGTGATCGACAGTATCCTGATGGAACAACCACGATCCTGGCAGAGAGACTGGGGGTGGAGATATTAAACTGATCCCAGAATGTGTGATTGATTCTTGTAAATCAGAATACTCTCGTTTACTTGAGCCTAACTGATGTGACAGCTTCAGCTAATCGACCAAAGGGTGAACCATCGAAAAATGGAATAAACGTATATTAGAAGGAGTTTAAGATAATTATTTTACAAAATTTTGGATTCCACAAGGTAAAGACTACAGAATTTTAGATTCCAAAAGGTAAAGACTGATAATGAATGTCTTGCCAACGCTGGTTAGTTCATTTGAAGGAATTATTTTACTGTACGCAACAAGCTTATTGTCAAGTGAAAGGGTGTTGTTCGTATGCGACAAGAGTGTTTGAAAAGAGGGTTAAACGCTTGCTTTATAAATGTATGTGTTTCTATGCTGAATTATACTCGAAGTGTTCACAGACCTCATATCGAGGAAGTTAAGTATGACAATGAACCTGTTATATTTGCCTTAATTGGATGAGTTGTAATTACGACTATGAATCCCAATATATCATTAATAAAATCATGCAAATAATACCTTTGTTTGATTCTTGCATTTCAACTATTAAAGAAATCATTGATCAAACAACATCAAGACGTATTCTTGGGCTTTGAAATATCCTATCCAATATAATACTTACATGACTAGCAGAATCCCCTCCATCTGGTGGAGGAGGAAGTCTTGTCATTGGATATTTATTAACCCTTTGCTGTTTAATCCCTGCTTTTTACATGCCTGTGGTTTTATGATTGAGAAAACATTGTGAAAAAAGAAGAAATTGCTCCTGACAAGCAATTTCTTCTTTTTCCACACTATTTTCTCTCCTACTGGATGGTTATTTTTCAAATTAAATCCATTTTAAATTTTCGTCTGCAAAACCTTTGAATTTGGACAGGTCCAAAATTTTGTAAAACAGGAAAGGGTTAAATAATCTCAGTTTTCACGTTGATGTGTCCATGAATAAAGGCTGATGGAGGAGGAGTTATATCCATAAGGAAAAATCCGAGGGGCAAGCCCGAGGATTTTGCCAAGCATATAACTCCTTCTCCATATCAGACTATTCACGGACACATCAACGCGTAAATGAGATTATATCCATTTCAACTTGATCACAATTCTAAAAAAAAGTTTATAACCCTTTTCTTTATGTAAATATTTCTTATAACGTTTTTCTGGATGTAAAATTAATGAACAAATAAGATATTGACGTTGGATGAATTTCACTGAAAACAAAGTGCGTCATTTAGCACATGGGTTATATGACGTTGCAAGTATCAACATTCCCGCTAAAGATGACATTGAGTAAGATAAATGGGTGGATCTATCGAAGTAAAACACATGACACTGTATAATATGACATTTTATTGCAAATAAAATGTTCTTTGTAATTTCTTCTTATTTCATATATGCATTTTACACCATCATGTTATGATAAACTACATCTCCTGAGGTTAAGAAACGAGATATGAAATAAAAATTATCCTATGAAATAGAATGCTAAAACTAGGAGGTGGGAGGGAGGGGTACTAATAGGTTAAAAAATAAAATAAAAATGGTACAAAAATGATTTTAAGATATGTGTACATATCCATAGTCTTATTCAACCTTTACCATTTAATGTTTATACCTCTGTACCAGCCTAAAATATGTGTCCATAAGACAATTTAAAATCCTGTCTCAACCACAAATTAATAGCAATTTACATTGCCCTTTCTTTGTCACTGACTCACTGATATGTCATTACTTACAAGAGGACAGTACATTGACAATAAAAAATCAATGGCAATTTACATGGCACAATCTTTGCCATTGACCCACTGATGTGACATAACATAGAAGAGGACAGTGCATTGACAATAATAGATTAATGTCAATCAACATGGCACAATCTTTGTCACTGACCCAATGATATGACATAACCTAGAAGAGGACAGTGCATTAACAATGAAGAATAAATTGCAATTTACATGACCCAATCTTTGCCATTGACTCACTGATATGACATAACAAAGAAGAGGAGACGGTACATTGACAGTCTATAGTTTTCTGAACTAGAGCAAATAAGAGGTTAGTATAAATCTTTGTAGTCACTGTATTCTAGTCCTGCTATCTTGGTGAATCTTTCCTCAATTCCATGCTGGCAAACTTCAAAACCTAAAATTGGAGAAAAAGAAATCATTTGAAAAGTCAACAACTTAGTAATCTTTCCTTGTATGAGACTATTTTTCATGTTTTAACCATAGTTTTAACATTAACAAATCTATTGCTGCTCAATGTGTTATTCTGGTGAATATGAACCTTTGGACAACAATATAGACTAGGACCAGCCAACATAGATGTGCAGGCTGATCTTAGTTTATATTGCCTGTTGTCATTTTTAGCTCCACTGGCCGAAGGCCAGCGAGCTTTTGTCATGGCAGAGTGTCCGTCGTGCGTCTGTGCGTGCGTCAGTGCGTAAACTTTTTCTTTAAACATCTTCTCCTCCCAAACCAATGAGCGGATTTTAACGAAACTTGGTAGAAATGATCCTTGGGTGGCCCCCTTCTTAAATTGTTCAAAGAATTTTGATTGGCCCCCAAATATGGGCGTGGTAGGGCGTGGCATTTTTTCACTATGAAATCTTTAAAAATGGGCGGATTTCAATGAAACTTGGCATGGATGTTCCTTGGATGAACCTTTACTTAAATTGTTTAAGAAATTTTAATCAGCCCATATATATGGGCGTGGCAGGGCAGGGCTTATTTTGAGCCCAGATCTTTGTACGACATCTCCTCCTGATCCACTGGGCTGATTTCATTGAAACTTTAACAGAATGTTCCTTGGGTGACCCTTTTTCTTAAATTGTTCAAGGAATTTTGATTGGTCCATAAATCTGGGCGTGGCAGGGTGGGGCTTATTTTGAGCCCGAAATCTTTGAACGACATCTCCTCCTGAACTACTGGGCCGATTTCAATGAAACTTTATCAGAAAGTTCCTTGGGTCACCCTTTACTTAAATTGTTCAAGAAAGTTTGATTGGTCCATAAATATGGGCGTGGCAGGGCGGGGCTTATTTGAGGCCAAAATCTTTGAACGATATCTCCTCCGGAATCACTCAGCCAATTTCGATGAAACTTTAACAGAATGTTCCTTGGGTGACCCTTTTTCTTAAATTGTTAAAGAAATTTTGATTGGACTAAAAATATGGGCATGGCAGGGCAGGGCCTATTCTGAGCCCGAAATTTTCAAATGACATTTTCTCCTGAACCACTTGGCTGATTTCAATGAAACTTTAACAGAAAGTTCCTTGGGTGTCTCTTTTCAAAACTTATTTGCTAAATTTTGGTAGGCCTATGAATTTGGGCGTGGCAGGGCGGGGCTTATATTGAGGCCAAAATCTTTGAACGATATCTCCTCGGGAACCACTCAGCCAATTTCAATGAAACTTTACCAGAATGTTTCTTTGGTGACTATTTACTTAAATTGTTCAAGAAATTTTGTTTGGTCCATAGATATGGGCATGTCAGGTGGAGCCTATTTTGAGCCAGAAATCTTTGAACGACATCTTCTGAACCTTATGTTTTAATAAGATTGGTCATATGTTGCAAGTTCATTGTGATTGAGTATTTTGGTGCAATATGGACCAGAACCATTTAATCATTACTAAATAGGTCTTAGGAGATTTTGGAGTGTTAATGTATTCATTTAAAGTAAGCTTTATTTAATGAAAGTCTAAAGATTTTAAAGCCAGTGGAGCAATACAGGCCCTCTTGGGCCTCTTGTTATAAACATGTGAAAACTTGAGCCACACAGGATAAAATTTTCCCCCAAAATGGCAAATTGTTTGAAATGAACCGAAATTCATCAATTCAAGGAAAAAGTTTCTCAAAGGATGAATTTTATGAAAATAGAAATATGACATCCCTCTTTTTCCCTAAGGGTAAAAGCATTAACACCTACAAACAATCATTGGTTTAGTAAATAATCTTGGTACAAAAGGTCTGCGAGCCATTTCTACAAAATGATATCCTTTTAACAGTATCCCTTATCATGCTGTCAAAATCCCTGGCAAAATGCAGTACAATCAAAGTGCTTACAGCGCTGGATGCACTAATTGTGAGTCAGTATTTATCATTGACAAAGAGCTTTGCAGAGCGGCACATATATGCTTGATGGGGCTTGTCAGTAATCTTAGCTTGTCAGTTACCTTAGCTTGAATGATAGCTAAAAAAATTGCAAACAGACAGACAGACAACTGGGGCCATAACATAGCATGACCCTTTGAGTGAAAATTGAAAATGATTTTATACAAAACTATATGCCAAACAGTCATTTTGCAAGTTTTAGTTCATTCCAATTCAAAGTGTGACAAGTTTCTCACAAAAGAAATATAGTGAATTTCAATCAATTCAAGGGCAGATAATACAAGAAAGACCCAAGCTTTTTGAATTTCTGAAGTCTTATGCTCAACCAAATATCAGGGTTATATTGTGGTAATATTCATTTCAATCCAATTAAACTTGTAGTAGTTGTGCATACACAAACAAAAAAACTGTAATTTTAAACTGTTTTGTGAAGTAATGGGCAGATTAATCAGGAACTACTTTACATATGAAAACTTTTTTAGTCCTAAGCACAAAAAGACAACCTACAGAGTAATTGTGGCAAATTTCCTTTCACTCCCATCCAAAATGTAAGAGAAAGTGAGCTGACAAGAAATTTTGTTTTTCATTCAACTCAAGGGCAGATAATTGAAGATAACTCAAGAATGACTGGAGCATTTTTAATTGAAGTCTAATGCATAACTAGACATCATAGCGAGTAATTGTGTCTAGTTTCAGCTCATTTTAATTGATAGTTAAGGAGGAGTTGCACAAAAAAAACAGTGATTTGCGATCAATTCAAGGGCAGATAATTCAAGATTTCTCAGGAATGACTTGAGCGATTTGAACATAAAAGGTCTAATGCACAACAAGACATCATAGGAAGTAATTGTGTCTAGTTTCAGCTCATTCCCATTGACAGTTTAGTAGGAGTTGCGCACACAAAAAACACTGATTTTCATTTAAATCAAGGGAAGATAATTCAAGATTTCTCGGGACAACGATGACGAAGACGACAACGACGACAACAATGACGACACGGAGGCTATAGCAATACCTCGGGTTTTCTCCGAAAACAGCCGAGCTAAAAAGGCAAAGACTACGATGCAGGCTGCATATATGTGCAGGTTTTTCTTTGTCGAATATTTCCTTTCAATGCAGGAATACTCCATGGTTCATAATGATAATGGTTTATACAATGATTTAAAAGATAACTCACCTCTTCAGTCTGTTTGATATGACTATAATCAGCTTTGGGGTCTCTGTGTCTGTGACTGTGCTATTGAACGGAAAATAACACTTGTACATTAACGGTAAATAAAGGTGAAAAATAATATTGAAAGTAAACCAGCCATTTTGTATCCTTTTTGGTCAAATTATCTGATAACTAGGGTATCAATTACACTGATTTTTTTGTTCTGAAAAAGTCACAAAAATCCGATTTCATAGGATAATGTAATCAAAACAGGAATTATCAATGAGACATATCTTGACCCTGACATGAGACTTTGACCTTCAAAGATGTGTATTACTGAGACAAATATGAGCATTGTGACTTGAATGAAGATGAATTTACAGGAAACTTAAGTACACAAGTGTACATTTTTTAGTTTCACATGGATCGTGTTTGACCCTTAAACCAGGGTTTTAACTCCCAAAATCCCATTTTGACCCTAAAAAATTTACTGCAGGGGGTCGTTTTGACCAACTTAATTTATAGTTGTGCAACCCATGCAATAAAAAAGATTAAATTGATCAACTGTTTTCTTCATATCTAAATGAAACAAAATGATACAAAATGAATAATAAAGTGTGTCCACACTTTATTGTTTATGTTGTTTCAGTTATATAGATTACTTTAAAGACTGATAAGTTTCAAGTTTTTGCTGTTTATTTACCCCTACAAAACAAGTTTTGGCCCCCAGAATTTTATGGTCAAGGGGTCAATCACTCCAAAATAAAATCAAAGTACTGAAAGTACTGATAAGTTGGAATGCGTTCGAGAGACAGTGACTTCAAGCTACTAACGAAGCTGACGCCTCCCGCGCCACCACAAGTGATCACATGATACGTCTCGTCTTTTGACGGGCGTATATAAATCAATGTATTTCAACAACGAGAGACGCTTAAACCCCTGAATCGCTATACAGGCCTGAATCTGATGAAAGAAAAAGGATAACAAGAGGACCAGAATAGCCCTAAACCGCTCACCTGAATTCGATTGGTACAGTGGATCTTATCCAAGAAACTTTTTGGCAAAGATTCATTCAAATTTGCCTAATTGTTGAAGAGGAGACATTTGAATTATAAGCAGTCATAATAGACCCTGCCAACCCATTCATTACAGAGGAGACTCAAAATCAGCCCTACCCTGCAACGCCCATATTTATGGGCTAATGAAAATTTTGCTTACAATATTTGAAGAGGGTCATCAAAGGAACATTCTTGTAAAGTTTCATTGAAATCTGCCCAGTGGTTCAGGAAGAAATGTCGTTCAAAGATTTTGGGCTTAAAATAAGCCCTGCCCTGCCATACCCATATTATTGGCCAATAAGAATATAGCGACAATTTTGAAGAGGGTCACCCGGGGAACATTCTGGCAAAATTTCATTTAAATTGGCCCAGCGGTTTGGGAGAAGAAGTATTAAGAAAGTTGACGACGGACGACGACGTTGTGCTCAGGTGAGCTAAAAAGGAAGAAAATGATACGGACTATACAGCCGACTTATGGACGCACAGGCGAATACATATACACTTATACAGTTTTTATATTATTTTTCAAATGACTTCTGCTCCAGTTGAGTTATCAATTACATTTTTACTTAGAAGTGTCGCTTAGTGGACCTCAACAAGTGATTTGTCCATGATTAAAAACTATTTTTGCTTCATGAGTTGGAATCTCAAGACAAGTTTTGGACGAAGTTCAATTGTGATTTCGACCTTTGTGACTCAAAAATTTGGCACTTTCTCGGGTCATTGACAACATTTGTGTCAAGCTTAATGATTGGGTCAATTGGTTTTTCCGAGTGGAAACTGTTAACTGTTAAAATTTTACTGATGGCCATGACAATAGGGCATGTCTTTGGGTCATGGGCAATATTTGTGTAAAGTTACTGCTTGTCAATTGCTTCTCCGTTTATCTAGCGGATCGCAAAAGGCCAATGGACTGAAAGACAGAAATGATGAAATCAATATATGTTCCTCTACTTCTGAGTTGGGGGTACAGTTAATAACATCGTGAAATTGATAAGGTGAACGATTTTGGAATGATTTAGGCAGGATGTTGAATGAGTGAGCGGAGCGAGTTTTGAGTGAAATTTAAGGGAGAGAATCCAATGTCGCTTATTTTGTTCAGGTTGAACAAAATTAGCGCTATATAAAACCTATATAAATTATGCGTGAAAGTTAAATTTATAGCTTTCTATTTCGTCAAGAACCAATCAGACGCTTTAAATTTCAATTATGTCAGTGAAAACGCGATTTGGTTCTTGCTTAATTCATTTTGAAAGTACATGATGATCTTATTTTTTATAATAACTTTGAGCGTTTTTAAATGGTTTGAGTGAGTGTTTGGAATGAATGAGTGGAGCGCTGAGTGAACGATTAAGAATGTTTTTTTATTGAGATGAATGTCAATTTCACGATGTAACTAACTGTATGATGGTGCCCTTAACGTGTTGATGTATAAGAATGGGAAGAAAACAAGTTGAACTAGTTGGTTTGTTTCAAATAGCAAATTGTCATGAAGATCGAATGCAATTGGGCAAAGATATTCATAATTCAATTAAATAATTCAATTAAAGATGTGGTGGCAAGGGTTTTATTGAATGAGTATTGGGTTTTTACAATGAAACATTCATGCAGATAACTGCAATATGTCGGAAAACGAACGACAATATGTTGCAAAAATATTTCATTTACTTTAAAAGTCTATCATCACTTTAAGAAAAAAAATATTTCGTAAGTTAGACAGAAATTTACAATATAACACCTTAAAAAGTTAAATGTGTAATAAGGTCGTTCAGAAAGTGAAACTATACCTTTAAAAGAAGCTGTAACATAATTCTACGAAAAACAGGTCGCGACCTTACCAAATAAGCAGATCACGTGATTGGTCTGATATTGCCACAATACTGAGAAAGCAGATCGCGACACTACCAAATAAGCAGATCACGTGATTGGCATGTGCTATTGCCAATTGCTGACCTTAGTGGACTTGACTTATCACATGATTTCCAAATATAGTAAAGCAAACATGTGATACTAATATATTCGTATGCAACTTTCAATAAATATCGTTTAAAAAATAAATTAGCGTGTTAATAACATACATGAAGTGATAGATGTGTAATTGTACAGCATTATTACTTTTTGATGAAATAAACTGTATGTCTTTGTCTAGTTGAGATATACAAAATAGGCCGAAGTGTATTCACATCCTGTTCACGTGATATGTGTTCTCAAAAAACCCGAAATGAAATTATCTTGTGTTCATTTTGCGGTTTTGTTAAATCTAAGTTGGAATTGCTCCGCATTCCAACTTAAAAAGCTAGCACAAGCCCTAAATCAGCCAGACAGTTGGACAACAGTAAAATAACATGCACTCAATTCATTAATGACAGGATTTATAAAAGTCATGCACACACAAGATGTCTGCTGAAACATTTGTTTGGTCAGAGCCATAAAGTTATGCCCTTTCTTGTATACCGTTCTTGGAAAGTCAATTGCCAAATGATTTTATAAACCTCCTGCACAGATTTCATATTTTCATTACTGAAATTTTATTTAAGAGATGAAGAGAGTATTTCTTGATTTCATAGAGGTATGAAACTAAAACCCTAATCACACTGAATGAATCCGCTTTTCATATTCATAGGTTTTTAGTTTCATATTCATAGGTTTTTAGTTTCATACTTCACAAGTATGATGAGGTCTTTAATTTCATATCTCCATTTAATCAACAAATGCTCTCCTCATATGTTATGATTTAATATAATGAAGCAAAACAGAAAATATTTCTCTAAATAAGACAGATTTCTTTCACGACTACTTTTTGCAGAAGCTTCTGTACTCAAAATTAATTTCATTGGGAAATGATACTAATTTTTCAGCCAATCAGAATGCACAAAAATTAATGGGATTTAACAAAATTAAATAGCTTTATCTTCAAAGCTCATGATCCTCCATTTCTTTTACCCTGGTTTTAGCAAACAGCTGTGACAAAGATCATTCTACATAATGCATTTTTTAATTTATTGAAAAGGAAATGTTTCAATTGGCCTACCCAAGGTTTTGGTGCAGGAGTACCCATTGCATCTCTGATAGCATAACCATCTACACCCCTAGCTTCTGTATCTGTTAAACTGTCTAGGTATCTGAGGAATAAATATAACACAACTTTACAATCTTGTACAGTGTATAATGTGAGGGCAATACATTAAAATGATAAAAAAAAACCCGCAAAAATATCAAGCAGAACTTCTATTATGCTCTTAAATGAATTATTAGTAAATTTTCACTTTGTTTATTCAAATCACTAATAGACCAATGTTATTAACCATCATCTTGCTAAATTTGAATTTTGTTTCAAACAGGTTGCCATTCCTATGGACATTTTCAAAAAGAATTTACGAACTTTTTCCAATGATAAATAATAAGAAACCAGACAGTGTCATGCAAAGCAGGGTATAACTGGCAAACAGTTTGCACCGTTTTGTCATCCTAATGCAGGGCTGACTGCACATCTTTGCAGGCTGGTCCTAGTCTAAACCATTTGCTAAAGTTTTGTTTATTGCAGGGATATGCCATGTTGAGCATGGGACAGGTTATTGGGCATATCTTTTGTTTACAATCCCATACGAATCAGAGAAATAATACTTGGTATTTCTTTATAACAACATCAAAAGTAGAAGTAACTGCTTTCTTGTTTTTATCGACCAATAGAATACCAATAATTTCTAATATTAGAAGTCATTTAGTATAGACAGATGTGTTTTGTTTGCTCTTTTTTTAACATAAAACAGAGCAATATAATGTGTACTAAATACCCAGCTTATTGTGATTATGGCAAATATTTCATTATTGTTTTTCTAGGGCATTTCCTTGACCCAGAATTAATTGATTGATTGAAAGGAGTTTTACACTACTTTCAACATTTATTCAGTTATATCTTGGCGGCTTGAGCACGTAACAATGGATTCCTAGTATTTCTCTCACCAGTACTACCATCACATCCCTTCCTTGCCTCCAGCTGCTATCTCACATAAGGTTACGATTATCAACCCATTGGTGAGAGACAAATAGTCGGAAAGAATAAGTGCTGCCGTCAGGGATCAATGAAAACATAAAATGAAAGACAATTTCTCTATTAAACCCTGTCAACCCATGTTATGATAGACCGAAGTTTTCCTTTAGCGGTGTTGACCAAAATCAATCTTCGAATGATAAGCAATCAGCGCAAAACCATTCTAAATGCCTATAAATATATGGGCCCATAGAATAGTTTTGCTGTGATCCTGCATATATAGAGTAAGTATAAATCTTCTATCTTTAAAAGTCAGAGTTGTTCATTATTCCTACTTTAAACATTTCTTTACCCACAATTAGTGATTCCATGAGCTTTCAAAAATTTTATTTTTTGGGTCCACTGGCCTATGGGGCTTTTACCTTAACATTCTGTATGCTGCATGTCTGCACAAGTCACCATATACTTTTTCTTTAAAAAATCTTTTTTCTTAGAAACTATTGAATGAATGTTAATCTTACATTCAGAAATTATCCTATGATGACCCGCTATCACATTTGTTAAAGAAATATTGTCAGATAATTAACATTGCCTCCATGTGACCTATTTCAATTTATAGTTAAAATCTCTTTTTTTCTCAGAATATAGAAGAAGTATTTCAATCAAATTTCCCAAGAAAAGACCTAAAAATTTCTACAAAGATTCTTCTTTTTGGTTGGATTGAAACAATGCCTTTAATGGAAAGAGGTCTTTTCTGTAAAGGATGCATAGTGTACAGTATCATTGAAAGGAACATTAGAAAATAAAACATCAACCACAAAAGCATATCTCGAGAAAGCAAATAATGAGCATGTTCAGCTCAGGTAAGCTTTAATAGAAAAACATACTCAACAAATATTTTATTTTGAACAAGAGTTCATTATTTAAGAGATTCTTTGAATAATGAGGCATAAATATTCAAGTTGCACCTGTGCAGACAATAAATGCATGTTCTCCATCAAGTAATAAATTTTAGAACCTGTTATAAAAATTCAGCTAGAATTTTGAAGTTGGCCATAGTGTATTCTGCCAAGAAAATCTCCTGGGAACTATGGAATAAAGGAAATTTCTATTCCATACCCAGTTCATGCAATTCTATCAAATGACCCTGTGCGTGACATTTCCAACAATTTGAAATATTCATGAGGTGCAAATAATGAGTAGCGTAGACAGCCACATACTGTGAATATAATGCTCCTGATGGTCTAGAGATACTTTCAGATCTTATCTCTCTACTAAACCCATAGTGAAGACTTTGGTCAGACTGTGCGGATGCACAAAGAGTCTTTGCTTTGTGCATATTTGAAAGTGATGGAATTCTCACACACAGGCTCAAATATAATGTCATTTTTTTTCTTTGTCTGATTATTTAACCACCATATTTCCTTTATAGTCATTGATGATATGTGATTAGAGACATTAATCTTCCCGACGTTTGTCTCTCACCAATGGGTAGATAATCGTAAACCTATGTGAGATAGCAGTCGGAGGCTAGGAAAGGATGTAATGGTAGTACAGGTGAAAGAAATACCAGGAATCCATTGTTAGGTGCTCCGGCCGCCGCGATATAACTGAAATAATGTTGAAAGCGGCGTTAAACTCCATTCAATCAATCAATCAATCAACATTAATCTTCAATTCTAGAATAACTTTCTTTTTTGTTTATCAAATCAAGATTATTCTTATCAATTTGTCTGCAGGTATTTTAAGTGCGTGTGTTAACCTTTGTCATGGTGAGCCCTAAACATTCTTATTTTACAGGGGGTGTTGATGAAGATCAGCAAGCACACACATGTATATGCTGTGTTTACCATTATTTGTCCTCCTTTTACCTAATAAGAGGATATTGAATGAGTGGTCATTGAAAACAAATTTTTTGAATGAGTCATCTATAAACAGATAAAAATGAGGCTGTGTCGAGTTTTTATCTGTTTTAGATGATGAGTTAAATGAATTCGGTTTTAAATAAGCACAAATTTGATATTCTATTTATAATAAGACCTGAATTTTTGCGGTAAATTGAGGAATTTTCAGAATTTTATCCATTTAAGTTATTCCCCCAAAAATATTGCCGTTTGCGAATTGACATCATCAAATGCATTATGATGTCACTTTTTACAACAAAAATATAACATTGCTATAAGTTCTAAGCTCATTTGCACAGTTATTCCACTAGTGTTATAACACCTGTGTAATATCAAAAATATTCAACGGGGTTATCTAACTCCCGCGACATAGGTCATAATATTTTATATTATAATTTTAATTATTACTTTCTGTACTTCAATTTGAAAGGAAAGATTGATAAGTGCTTCAAGTGCTAACAGACCTTATGAAGATTTTTAATTTATAAGAAAATGAGTTGAAGGGTTGCGTGGGAAATGCTTCTAAAAAAAGAATACACTTTTTCTATAAGAAATCTTGAATGAACAATGCTGTGGAAACAACAACCTCACCATATCGAGGGATCAGTGTAACCCTATTGTAAGTGCCTATATATTTATATATTTATAGGCACTTACAATAGTGTTGCGTTGACCACTCGATATTACCTTAAACAGGAATCCAGATCTGTTTTCAATCTGCTTTCATATTCTTGATATTCATTTTGCAATTGTCTGAAAGTAAAAAACATTAAAGATGAGGTTTAGATTGAAAATTCATTCATTATTTTTTTTTTTATATGTTTGAAAAAAAGCTATAGATATGCTTTTAAAATAATTATGCTCTTTAGTGGCCTTGACTGAGAACGTTTACCTTGTGTGACCTTTTCTGAGGACCTTGACATTGAACTGACATGCAATTGTTAGTCCAAACAATTTGGTCCATAAGTACAGCTTACTTTAAGATAGAGATAATTTGTTCTGATGCCGGGCAGCTAATTCAACCCTTATCTTGCTGAATTTAAATCTTATTGCAACAAAATTAACAATTTTGAGGACATTTCAATTTCATTCAGTCAGGTTCAAGGTTTCTTACAATTATTAAATTGAAAACAGACAGTGTAGGCTAAGATTAGATTGCACATATGTGCAAGCTAATCTTAGTCTGACTGCACATATGTGCAAGCTAATCTTAGCCTGACTGCACATATGTTTAAGCTAATCTTAGTCTGATTGCACATATGTGCAAACTAATCTTAGCCTGACTTCACATATGTGCAAGCTTATCGTAGCCTGACTGTGGAAGCTATTCTTGGCCTGATTGCAATTATGTACAAGCTAATCATAGCCTGATTGCACATATATGCAAGCTAATCTAAGTCTGACTGTGGAAGCTATTCTTAGCCTGACAGAACATATGTGCAAGCTAATCTTAGCCTGACTGTGCAAGCTATTCTTAGCCTGACTGCACATATGTGCAAACTAACCTTAGCCTGACTGCACATATGTACAAGCTAATCTGAGCTTGACTGTGGAAGCTATTCTTAGCCTGATTGCACATATGTACAAGCTAATCTTAGCCTGATTGCATGTATGTGCAAGCTAATCATAGCCTAACTGTGGAAGCTATTCTTAGTCTGATTGCACATAAGTGCAAGCTAATCTTAGCCTGACTATGGAAGCTATTCTTAGCCTGACTTCACATATGTGCAAGCTTATCTTAGCCTGACTGTGGAAGCTATTCTTGGCCTGATTGCAATTATGTACAAGCTAATCATAGCCTGATTGCACATATATGCAAGCTAATCTAAGTCTGACTGTGGAAGCTATTCTTAGCCTGACAGAACATATGTGCAAGTTAATCTTAGCCTGACTGTGCAAGCTATTCTTAGCCTGACTGCACATATGTGCAAACTAATCTTAGCCTGACTGCACATATGTACAAGCTAATCAGAGCTTGACTGTGGAAGCTATTCTTAGCCTGATTGCACATATGTGCAAGCTAATCTTAGCCTGATTGCATGTATGTGCAAGCTAATTATAGTCTAACTGTGGAAGCTATTCTTAGTCTGATTGCACATAAGTGCAAGCTAATCTTAGCCTGACTATGGAAGCTTTTCTTAGCCTGATATCACTTATGTGCAAGCTAATCTTAGCCTGACTGTGCTAGCTATTCTTAGCCTGACTGCACATATGTGCAAGCTAAACTTAGCCTGATTGCACATATGTGCAAGCTAATCTTAGCCTGACTGTGGAAGCTATTCTTAGCCTGACTGCACATATGTGCAAGTTATTCTTAGCCTGACTGTGCAAGCTAATCTTAGCCTGACTGCACATATGTGCAAGCTAATCTTAGCCTGATGGCACATATGTTCAAGCTAATCTTAGTCTGACTGAGGAAGCTAATCTTAGCCTGACTGCACATATGTGCAAGCTAATCTTGGCCTAACTGCACATGTGTGCAAGCTAATCTTAGCCTGATTGCACATATGTGCCAGCTATTCTTAGCCTGATGCACATATGTACAAGCTAATCTTAGCCCAAACTATCTGCGAAAGTTTTGTGAACAGGAGGAAAATATCCTGACCAACAGGAAAAGATTGGATAATCTTAATTAACCCTTGTCATGCTGATCCTGGAATATTCCTGCTTTGGCAGGAGCAATAGACAAACATCAGCCTGCACATATGTGCAGTCTGATGTTAGTCTACACCACCTGTTTCTCACTTTCGAACTATAATTGTCAATAAATTTAGTTTTTCAAATAAAAATTGACCTACAGTTGGTACTTTCAGTGCTTTTTGCCGTTTGATTATGATGAAAATTTTTAGCCAAAAATTATTCAGCATGACAAGGGTTAATATCAATTTTAAGACATTTAAATCTAAAACCCACACAATTCTTCTCTGTAGAAAACCTATTTGATCAGCCATCCTGGATTGATTGTCCTTCATTCTTTCTTCAAATGCTTGTCTGGCCGCCTCTTTAAGTGTGTGGATATTGTGTTTGTGTTTGTAACCAGGTTCATACTTAAAATAAAGTATGGTACAGGTAAATGCAAGATATTGTCACAAACAACACAAATACACCTCCTTCCCCCTTCCCTCTGCAAAAAGGGCCTTAGTGAGGAGCCATCAGAGTGGCATGCGTTTACTAAAATTATTACCCCTTTCCTGTTTTACAAAATTTTGGACCTGTCCAAATTCAAAGGTTTTGCAGACGAAAATTAAACCTGGGTTTAATTAAAAAAATAACCATTCAGTAGGGTAGAAAATAGTGTGGAAAAAGAAGAATTTGCTTGTCAGAAGCAATTTCTTCTTTTTTCACAATGTTTTTTCAATCATAAAATCACAGACACGTAAAAAGCAGGGATTAAACAGCAAAGGGTTAAGCTGAGTCTTCTGTGAAGTTTGAATCAAATTGCTCTGTAGGGGTGGTTGGCACACTCCAAATTTGTAACATACAAATTTTATATGATAGAAGTTTGAATGTTATTTATTTCAATATTCATGAAGAGATTCATTTAAAATAAAACTAACATTGCTGAAAGCAGTGGACTTTTGAATTCACCCATGTGTATTATCATACAAATGACATTATGTAGTGTGCAGTTGTGAAGTTTTGTCATGTCCCAGTGCAATTCAACTGGCATGAAATTGGCGACGTCAAGAGATTGCTTGGTGCACAAAATCGTTCATAATAAGTGTGAATTGCAAAATAAGACCTATAAAGTCCATAACAGAATTCAAATGTGAAAAAAACATAACCATATGTGGTTTACACTCATTTATAACAGATTAAAGATGTATAAAAATTTGGAAATGGCCTAAGGACAGTAGAAAATAAAAGGTTGAGTTAGGAAGAACCAAGGTGTGCTGCGTCAATAAAGGAATAGAAGACATTTTCGACATCAATCAATACTCCTGATGGTATAAACAGAAACTAAGAAATAAGTAAATCAGCAAAGTACAGTTTGATATGACTTGATCATGCCTGGTACCAGTAAACCAGTAAATGATGGTTGTTGATGCTTTAAAGAAATATGCATGCATTTTCAACAGAGCTGTGAAAACAAAATGGTACACACGAAATCCCAGATTTAATTGGTTGGTCTATCTTGATGAATTTAGGTAGTGGAAGTGTAATACTTGTAAATTCAAAACAAGCCCAAATAATCATTTCCTATGAGTATAATACGGTGAAATTTCATGAAATGACTAAAAAAGTAATGCTAAGTTATGAAAAAATAACATTTACTTTACCTACCTGTACTCAGGTTAAAAAAAATATGATTTGTGTATTTATCCAAAGATTGAGAATTTTTTGTACTTCAAATATTTTATTAAATGCAAAACAGAAGTCTATGTCAACATTGCATTCAAGATATGTTCAGACAAAAGGTTCTTTCTTGGTAACAAGTCCATAGGGACAGTAAGAACGCTACTAAGAATAGAAGTAAATCAGTTTTGAAATGACATTTGTGTACTATTTAACGACATTAATGGCTTGAGCCAACACTTATTTACTGGTGTTAAATTTTCATTCATATCTCTGCTAGTATTAGACCTCTGTAATTACACCAGAATAAAGAAAAATGATTAATCCACTTAAATTGTAAGTTTCAGTTTCATCGGGCATTTGATATAAATGTTATCGCAAAAGTTCTGGAAATCCTGGGACAACCCTTGTACAAATATTTGCTGAGAAATTGCTCAGTTGGACAGACTGACAGACAGAATGACTGACTGACTGACAGACAAACTGGTTCCTATATACCCCCGAAAAAAAGGGCGGGGGTTAAAAAATAATACTAAATTCCATATCATGAAAGAAAAGATCATAGGGCAAAATATCAATCTGTGGTCAGAAAACGAAGGCTGAACACACACTGTTTCAAGACGGCACTTTGACTTTTAAAAGAAATAAAAACAGATGATATGATATAATACTGAATTTTATGAAATATGAGCATGTATGTTACATCTCCAACAATTTCATATGTGCCAAAAGCAAAGATTCTCACTTTACTGATAGGTACTGAGCTCCTAAGGCGGTAAGCATATGCGCATATATTCTTATTGCATCATGTCATCGTCTACACTGCTATAAGTTTGTACCTCACCCACAGGCTCATATTTTTCGCGGAGAGCAGAGATGACAGATCATGGCCATTTATAAAACTAGAACTGCAAAGCAGATTAAAATCACCTACGGAGCTATTTCCCGGTACAAGTGCTATCAGTACATGATGTGTTTCAAACAATTCAACAAAAATGTAGTTAATTCTGCAAGTTCAAGGGGAGATAATCTATAAACAGTAGGAAGTATGGTAAAAAAATCACATGAATAATTTTACATAACCGGTTATAATGTGTAAAAATTACAGCTGAGTATGATTATTGTGTAAAACCATACGTAAAATGCTCTGGCTATTAACCATGTCAAAGGTTAATATCGCATTTCTGATACAACTAAATAATTTGAATTTCAAAGTATTTTATGAGTAAGAGTGGGGATTCAGCAGTTCTAATTCAAACTGGAATTCCGCATAGTTAGTGTTACCTGTTCATACTCGTCTGGATGTGAGGGTTTTGGTAATGGGCGTACAGATATGTTGTCAAGTGTCATTACATTTGTGGAACGAAGAATTTCATCCCTGTATAGTGGATCACGATCTATTGGATTACCCTGTAAAGATATGAATTATTGGAGATGGATAAAAACACCACAAGTCCATGACAAGATGGCCCTAGATTGCTCACCAGATTTCATAGTTAGGTTGTCAGTAATAACATGAAATCTAGACTGGCAGTGATTTTTCAGGAAGCAAAGATATTGATCAAAAACTTTGTAATACATAGGGGATATTAAATGAATGGTCATGGAATACTGAATTTATTAAATGTGTCATCTTTAAACAGATAAAAACAAAGCTGTGCCAAGTTTTTATCTGTTTTAGATGACGAGTTTGATAAATTCTGTATTCTATGGGCACAAATTTTATATTCTCTTTATAATATGACCCGAATTTTGCAAAAATTGTCAAAATTCGACATTTCAATTTTATGTGAAACTTATATGAGGCTGTTTTAATCTGACATCACAATATATACATTATGACGTCATTTTCGCAGTTACAAAATAGTGTTGCTATTTGCTCTGAACTCATTTGCATAGTTATTCCACTAGTGTAATAGCACTCGTGTAATATCGAAATATTCAACAGGGTTATTTCATTCCCGCATCATAGGTCATATTATAAAGTGGTTTCTTCAAAGAAGACTTATAAGTCCTTATTTGTAATTGACATGAAGACTGGAACAAAATTTTGGCCTTCATAGTTCTAACAAGATTTTTTTAATAAAGGCCCCTTTTCCTGTGATTTCAAAGAGAACATTCAACTTTTCAAGCAGATTCTTATTTGTAACCAGACAATTACTCTGAACAAGTTTCATGAAGATTGTTCAAATAGTGTGGCCCCTAGAGTTCTTACAAGAATTTTGTCATTCAGGCCATTTTTCCTGCGATAAATGGAACACTCTGATTTTAAATAAGGTTCATCCTTATGACTAGACAATTACTCTGACCAAATTTCATGAAAACTGGGCCAAAATTGTGGCTTATAGAGAACAAACAAGCATTTTGTCATATGGCCCCTTTCTCTGTGATATGCAATGGAATGTTTTCATTTTCAATAGGGTTCATCCTTGAGACCAAACAAACATTCTGACCAATTTTCCTGAAGATTGGACCAATATTGTTGCGTCTAGAGAGCTAATGAGGTAATGGTTGATGATACACCTTGATTGACAGATGAAGGTGATTCAATGATAACAAAAGGACACCTATAAGCACAATGTGCTCAGGTGAGCTAAGAATTGACATTATTAGATTTGTTTTAGGTGTATGAAGTTTCTCCCATTCTGCAAATCTGCCATTCACTGACATTGCAACTTCAATTTTGTAATATTTTTGTAAATATAATAAATAATCTTAATTCTACCAAAAATAACCACTTGTTGTAATGAAAAGATATCTAATAAGTAAACCATGCATATAACTGTGAATTAATAATGGAATGACATGCATCTTTATAAGGTCAGACAAATGAAATTAAAAATAAGTCTGTGTCTTTTGCAATATACAGGTTAATATAATTATCATTTTCTCTATTGGGGACATAAAAAAGCTTTGTATTCCTTAAGGACTAAGACATTCATTAAAAAAGGTTTAGTCTTTCACAAAATAAGAGATAAATCAGTATCCCTCTTTAAAAAAAGTGTAAACATTAGTTCAACAAAATACAAAAAAATAAAATAAGCCTTTTCAGTATATTACAGGAGCTGGAGCATCTTACAATGTATTCCTGGTATTTCTCTCACTAGTACATCTTGTCGAGCCAAGGGTTACGAACGTTTTACTTATCTTACCCTTGGCTGATTGAATGGGTATTTTCTGTACGCGTGTCGTCACAGAACGGAAAACGCGTCGGACCAATCAGTAACCTTCTTACAAAAAGGTACGAAAGCGGAAGGTTTGTTAGGTCAATATGCCCCGCGGTTACATGCCAGATGTGAATTTAACCCTTAGAATTGCGCTTAACCCCTTCAGTTTTAAGTGACACTTAGTAAGACTGAAATACACAATCAAAAAGGCTGTGCGAAATTCCTATATCTTGTCAAAGGACAACTAGTGTGACAATTTACTTTTTTAATAATTTGATGGTGCATTGAAAGGTTCTCAAATTCAGCTTTTTTGCCTGCGATGTATTACGTTTTTTCAATGTTTATTTGAAATTTTAAGTTATTTAATCCATCAATACCGGTTTAAGTTTGCACTGTATTTAATCCTCATCGAAGGGAAACTCCAATAAAGCAGAATGTTTCTACATTGAAGTAAGCGAAATTTTGGAAATTGAAATGAATTCAATAATTCAGCCGTCTTAAAGAAATAATTTATAGAAATGATATTTAAGTTAAACTTTCATATTAATTCTTTATTTCAGAAAATTCCCTCGTCTTTTCCATCAGGTTTTTCTTTTAGCACCTAAGAGAAATAAATAGAATTCATTATATATGTATTTATTTTGATTTGAAAGATACCTGTATTGTAGGAAGTCACAAGGTTTCAATAAATTTTAAATTCAAACTTGCTATGAAACAATTTATTCGCGGCGTTTTAAACGAAGCAATACCGTGCAATGATCAATAAAAATCGAATTACACTTTTTTCTAAAAAAAATTTGATTTTCATTTCTTATATATATGGTACATTCGTGTATTGTGATTGCGCAGTCAAAAATTCTCGTGGCTACAGCTTATTCAAATTATGAATAAGTAGTTTTGGTCGCCCGTTGACTACCGTAATTCATCCATTAATTCGGACACTCCAAGAATTCGGACACCATTAATTATTTCATGAAATAATTTATTTTGTGCCTCTTATTTCGGACAATCGCCGTCGGGATTTGATCTATGATTTCGGACACCGATTTTTGGCCTGACAGTATAGCAGCAACAAAATCGTTCCGGCGATCGTCGGAGGTAGGTGTTAACATGTATGGCTTTGTAATAACAGGGTAACTGAGAATAATATGCTATATATTATGGAAATTTATTTGCTTTCAATGTAAAACAAAAGATTACAAACTGGCCATTTTTTCCTCATATTTTTATGTTATTAAATTTTTTTATAGGGGGGGGGGGGTCAAACTTTTCTTCTGTAGAACAATTTTAAGATTTTTTATATTGCTGAAAATAGTTACTTGTTACTTATCACAAATTACTACTTCAAATATCGTAATGATTTTTTTTTTCTTACTCCCAAATATATTGCGGAATTTCACTTACAACGCGACGGGGTGTTGATGTGTAGGCCTATGTGGTGGTGTTGGTGGTGGAAATAGATAAACTCAAAACCATTTCATGTTATTTTAAAGTCGACAAAAATAGTATAGGGATTAAAAAAACATCACCAAAAATTTCTTGTCTTCTTTTTTTTTGAAATTAGAGTGTGTTTAAAATTGAAACAGTCTTAGATTTTATCATCTAGTAGTGCCTTAACTTGACCGTTGGGAAGCGCACATATTTTATTTAAGTTTTGATAATAATGCACGACATTGAGGATTATTGTGATTTAATAACAATTCTTTCTTTTTTATATATTGCAAATAGAGTAATTTTAGTTTACATAGAAATATTTTGAAAATAAAGACAATGTTCAATAATAATGAAAACAACAGCTTAGTATTCGAATAATTTATGATAAACTTTAAAGGGAATTGAATTATATTTTGTTGATTTCATAAATCAACCAGTCACAAAATAAAAATATACACAAAAAGAGCGACCCCTTTTCTTCAAACCAAGAATAAAGGGATTATCTACACAGTCGTCGGTATACAAAAGGTTGCCATAGAGATTAAACGGTACAGATGCTGTTTGTAAGAAGCTCTCTGATTGGCAGTTACAGAAATCGCGTTTGACCTTTTGATTGGTCGGCTAACAATAAATCGTACAGAAAATACCTATTCATTCAGTCAAGGGGTATTCGAGAAGATCTTATCGATTTGATACCCCTTGACTCGTGAAGATGTCACTAGTACTATCACATCCTTTCCTAGCCTCCAGCTGATATCTCACATAGGTCTACAATTATCAACCCATTGGTGAGAGACAAATAGTCGGAAAGGATTAGTGCCGTCATCAGGGATTGAACCAAGGACCTCTAGATTGACAGTCTGACACGCCACCAACTGGCTATGAAGGCGACAGGTACATAATATGTCTAGCACTTTGGCATGTTCACAAAGTAGTGTTTTGGATCTGCTTGTGCTTACTGCTAGTCTGAACCTAGTCTTCACTGTGCATCCTTAGAGGATATTAAATGAGTGGTCATTGAATAACGAATTTATTAAACAAGTAATCTATAAACAGATAAAAACGAGGCTGCTAAGTTTTTATCTGTTTTAGATGACAAGCTTTATACATTTGATATTTAATGAACACAAATTTTGATATTCTATTTATAATATAGCTGAATTTTTGCTATAAAGTGAAGAAATTCAAGAAATTTATCGATTCTTGTTTTTCCGCAAAACATATAACACCGTTTTTGAAATGGTCTTGGCTTCTTCTTCAGACCTTGGTTTTGAAAATACACCTATAGGTTCAATTATTAGTAAATGTTCTTACATGTAGACTGAGAACCTCTAGTCTTCTAATCTTTGCTATAATGTCCACTGTATTATTTAATGTAACTATATGGTTATCTGCTAGATTGAGAATCTGTAAGTGAAAACAGCTAGCCACTGGTATTACATCTTGCTGGAACAGAATGGTACAGTTTGCTATAAACACAGTTTGCTATATACATATCAATTTTTTAAAATTAACATTATCTAATTAATCAAAGCACTTTTTGTTGAAAGATAGTTTGTTATCTACTTATTTTTGGGTATTTATGATCTGCAAGATATAGAATTAAGAATCTGAAGGTGAAAACAGCTAGCCACATCTTGCTGAATAAGAATCAACAGATTGTTTTATAAATTGTACGAACAAATTTTCCACAGTATATGAATGTTGTATGCAGACATATTGGTCAAATGCTATTGACCTGAGTATCAGCAAATGGTTCAGCAGACAGATGGAAAGACAGACACTTGATGGCAAAAAAAAATGCCTCAAGAAATAAAATATATATAAAAGTTTTCATCTGATTTTCTCAAAAAACAACTATGCAAAATTCTATATTTGGCACACAAATACACTTCTATGCATTGTAGTAAAACACGATGTCATATGACTTCTAAAGTGATGTCAACTTAAAAAATTATGTTTTCCTGCTGCCTTCAAATTTTAATTCATTAGATAGAGGATAATACTTTATTTCAGTGTAAGATTGATTTATATTCATCAAGTGAACAACAGAAGCTATATTTTTAGTGAAAATATAGTTTTTGTTGTTCACGAAATGAAATATTAATCAATTTTCCTTGAAAAACAAACGATTATTCTATTTCTTTATTTCAAAAATGAGACAAAATGTGAAATTTCTAGGACATATTTTCGTAAAGCCCGTCATTTTATGCGTGCTTTCTATGCAACGTTCATTGTGCGTCACTTATTTCGACCCACATAGATGACATCAGATAAGATGAAATGCACTAAAGCAGGGTATAAGTTTTTGATCATTTCACTGCATTTGCGGTGAGATTATCAAGTGATAATTTTATTTCTTGAAAATCACCGAAAAGCATTAAAGAAATATCTATTTTGTAAGATTTTTTTTTACAGTCTGGAAGTTAAGTAGAAAGCAGGCATGGTTAGCTAAGATAGGATTGCCCTCCTGGGCAGACTGAAGGAAAATGGCATGTTGAAATAATGAATTCAGAGCTTGATCTAATCTTCAAGTTATCTAAATTATACTTTTGTATCTGAGAAGTTTAGGTAACTTGTTCAAATGGAGTAGTAGTAAACAAAATTTTCTCAATTTTCAAAATCATTTTTTCACTGCAAATTGAAAGATACAACAAATATTGCTAAAATCTTTGCATCCCAGAGACTGACATATTTAAAAAATGTTATATATGTGCATCTTTATTGCTGGATACTCAGCCAAATGAATCACGGGTTAAGCACAAAATGAAATGCAGATAATACTAAGATACATGCAGCAACAACCTATTATCTTTTGGAAAAAGAGCTGGGACAAGTAGAATTTTTGTACCATGATACCCTACCCCTGATACCCCTGATACTCAAGTACCAGATTATCAATATATAAATTTCAGCAACTAATAACAATGGGGGATTTAAAATTTCTGTAAAGAAGGTTTGAACATACAAATTCCAACATGTGTTTAAGAGACGACAGTGTTGCTAGTCTGTTAGTAAGTAGCCTGGATTCTCTCAATACTATCTGGGCTCAAGGTTATAAAACTTTTCTCAGGCTTAATTCAAAAATTTCTAAAAATTCAATTTGATATTAAAGCCGTAATTCTGTTTTATTACTCATTTTAATGTATTAACATAAAAGATTATATTAATAAGTTGTTATAAATAAAAACTTATTAATATTATCTTTTATTTTCATACACTTATCTTAATTTAAATCTTTCCGACTATTTGTCTCTCACCAATGGGTTGATAATCGTAGACCTATGTGAGATAGTAGCTGGAGGCTAGGAAAGAATGTGGTGGTTGTACTGGTGAGAGAAATACCAGGAAACCATTGTTAGGTGCTCCAGCCGCCGCGATATAACTGAAATAATGTTGAAAGCGGCGTTAAACTCCATTCAATCAATCAATCAATCTTAATTTAAAATTTTGCGAAAATTGAGCCTGAGCCTGAGAAAACTTTTATAGCCTTGGGCCCTGATGTAGGTGCATAGTACTATCTCGAAATCAACTTCAGAAAAAAATTGAAAACTTTTTTAAACAGTCTTCATTTCTTTTGTGAAATTGATTCCCAAATGTACATAGGCCTTAAACAATAGTTGGGTAGCAGATAATGATTTATTACCCAGCTAAGAACATTACACTACCTGAAACCCAAGTACTCAAGTACTTGTCCCAGCTCTTATTTGGAAATGGGATAACTAATTCCTAAAAATCAGGCCGCTGTGAAGTTAAACAATAGTTTTGAATCTAAATATTGGGCCTTGTGTTGACAATAAATATGACATATAAAAGATTTATTTTACCAGATCATTTCTCTGTGCATACAATTCTCTCAATCTTGGCAATGACTGAACACCATCTAAAGACTTCAACTGAAATGTTAACAAACATGAATATAGCTCGAAGTGCTTGAGTACCTGAGTATCAGGCTAGGTAACGTCCCTACCCTGGTCCTGAATCATTACCTGTTACCTATTTATTGTATAGGCACAATGTACCTTTGGGGATCAAGTTCAGAAAAGAATTGAAGACAGTTTAAAACAGTCTTCAATTCTTTTCTGAAGATGATTTCCAGATGGTCCTAAGGACTTAAAATCAAATAATTTGAGATTCCTTTGATACTTTTTTTGTGAGTCACAAACTCTCAATGGTGACCTGAGTCCCTTAAAACCATTTGTAAGCTTGAGCCCCCTTTACAAAAATTATGAATCTGCTTTTGTAAGATAAAATAAATACATGGACAGTAATTATCGGGCACTCAAATCTCTCATTTTAGCTAGATGATAATGAATTAAAACAAAATGTGTTTGTGAAACACGAATGCCCCCATAATAGCATTTTTTTTTAAAGTTTGACCTTGACAGATGACCTTGACCTTGTCACATGACCTTGACTTTGGTGTACAGCTTTGTATGTCAAATACTTTTGGAGAAAAGGCAAAGGTTAAGTTTTCGGGTTAAGTTTTCGGACAGATGGACGGACAGATGGACAGACAGATGGACGGACAGACAGACAGACAGACAGACGGACATGAGTAAAACAATATGCCCCCGATATCTCGATACGGGGGCATAAAAATATAGTGAAATCTTTTTTTTAATCTTTTGAGAAATAAACCTAAGTACAATTATGTATGAATCTGTTTCCCCATTTCATACAGTGTTTTAGTTTTTCCATTCAACACCAATATGAAAAAAATATATACATATATTCTTCATATCTTAAATGACTGGCTTTAGACTTTTTTTTACAAAATTTACAAATTTGCAATTGGTTATTTAGGTTTTTATTAAAAGAACCTATAATGAGGGGTAAATGCAAAATAGTTTAAGT
The DNA here is from genome assembly GCA_948146395.1 of Fragum whitleyi. Classification (NCBI taxonomy): domain Eukaryota; kingdom Metazoa; phylum Mollusca; class Bivalvia; order Cardiida; family Cardiidae; genus Fragum; species Fragum whitleyi. Next base: position 22,104,654 of record OX411548.1, on the reverse strand, counting down.
GCCTATAAGTAAAGGCTCTTACAATAGCTTTACACTGACCTCTTGATATATACCTTATTATTGCTGACATTTAGCACCTCTAAATTTATAAGACTGGGTATATAGGAGATGTCTACCAGCTCATTCATACTGAGGTTAAGTTCTACTATAGATGTGCTGGGAACCAAACTCTCTATTTTCTGTATAAAGTTGTGTGATAAATTCAAACTGTAGAGGTTGTGTAGAACTTCTATACCAATAAAACTGGAAGAGAAAAAGATATCCATATGTGCTTATAAGATACAAAGCCCTTAAGACTCTGCATTTATCTACCTTTTTATCCAAATTGTCGTGATACACTGAGGAAAATCAATTTGGGGAAAATTGCAGCTAGAATGATCGTCCAAGGAAAAGCCACTTGTATTTCAACATTTGACTTTGACATATGACCTTTGAGCGCTATGAAAATTTCTTTCAAAAGCCACATCTACTTATGATTGAGATCAATTATTGTGCAAAATTGTTTCAGGATTTGTTCATATGATATGATCTAGATAAGCCCAATTTCAAAGTCTGACCTTGACATGTGACCTTGACCTTGAGTTTATCCAACAAATTCCGACGGGTAACATTTGCGACAAAATGTATCAAGATTGACCCATTATACCTGTAGGAGCTATGCTCAGGGCCCCGAGGTTATAAAACTTTTCTCATTCTCAATTCAAAATTTTCTCAAATTTCATTTGAAATTTAAGCCGTTATTCTGTTTTAATACTCATTTCAAGGTATACACATAAAAGATAATATTAATAAGTTGTTATAAATAACAACTTATTAATATTTTCTTTTATTTTCATACATTTAATTAAATTTAGAATTTGAGAGAATTCTCTGTTGATCCTGAGAAAAGTTTTATAACCTCGGGCCGTGAAGCTCAATTTTGACTCCCAGGGCCCAAGATTTTAAAACAAGTATTGTGCTCAATGGAGAATTTTCTCAAATTAAGTATGAACATAAAAGATGATATTAATGAGTTGTTATTTAAAACATCTTATCAATTTCATCTTTTTTGTTAATACATTTATATTAGTGTTACATCAAAATTACAGCTTCATTCCAAAGTGGAAATTTAACAACATTTTGAGTTGAGAATAAGAAAAGTTTTATTTTCTCAGGCCCCAATGTTACCTTGACATTATCTGATACTTTCTTTCAAATTGCCAAACCACTAATAATGGAGAACATTTGTGTCAAATAATATTGAAATCCTGATAATACCTGTTAACCGCTGAATCCAAGTTGCTATCTATACAACATCAGGGGTGTGTAGTTACAAATTTTCTCCACTTGTACATTGAGAAGTAAAAGCATATTTCCTACTTATCCAGGATCAAAATTAACTTGTCCACAAAAAATGGATTGCTAAATATGGAGAAAGCATTGTTTTAATGAAGAAAATGCCGTAAGCCAGCATTTTCATTAAATACAATGTTTTCTACCCTTTTGATACAAACATTTGGATGACATTTATCCTAGATCTTTTTAGTACTGTTCCAAGCTTTGCTCTGGCATTTACTTGTCCTCGGATAAGTGGCCTATAAAAATGTACTTCCCTGGAAGTGGAAAAGCCCATGTAGGACAAGTCGGGCATGGGAATTTCACAACCCTGCATTTATCTTATAATTTATTACAACTTTGAAATAGAAATATATTTCATCTGCTTAAGAATTCCACATGTTTACAAATTCACAAAAGTACCAAAGTTAAATTTAAACGGTACATGTTTCTGATAAAGCTAAAGTTAATGTAACAACAAATACCCACTTGTTAATTCTGTTTAAAGATGCATTCAAATCCCGCAGATTTCTGAATGGCTGTAAGCTTTCATGGTCCAAGACCTTTAATTCATTCAATGACAGATCTAACTTCACAATTTTGGATGGAGTTTCTAGGATGGAAGCCATTCTGGGGAGAGGCCCACTGAAAACAAAAGACATCAACAAAACTAATTTGTAAAGCTAGAATAAGATTAAGAGAAAAATATGAATTTGCTTTTAGCAAAATAAAATCAATGAAATTCTCAGAGTCTGCGAGATTTACCAAAATTAAAAGTCTCTATGAAAACTTTTGTATATCTTGACCAATTGATTGTTTGCTTTTTAATACATAGAGTTATTTTGAAAAAAAGACAAGAGAAAAGGCCAGCCCTGTATTGCATTCAGGATGATAAAAGCTAACAATTGATTGCAAATTATACCCAACTTCTTACATCAACTTTGGTGCAGAACAGGGTATAATAAACAAATATTTTGCACTGTTTTGTCATTTTGTGTTGCTAGGTTGACTGAGGCATATCATCTATTAAGTCTCTTGCCCAAGGAAACACTTAGCCTTCATCAGGACTCGAATCCACGACCACTCTCCTTTCCCCATTTAAACCCATAGGCTAACAACACATCTTTAGATCTAGTTCATAGTACCGTCCTTGAGGGTCTAGCTTTCATCTATGTTGAATGTTAACATGTGGGATGTCAAAAGGTTGTTAGCCTGTCTGGATAGAAAAACATGTTGGAAATGAAGAAATTGCTTCTTAAAGCAATTTCATCATTTTCCGTAATGTTTCCAACGTCATTTACTTGAGGATGTACAATTATTATGCTGAAACGAGTTAAAGGGAGATAACTCCTACCTTTCTTTTCCCCATTTAAACCCATAAGCTAATGATTTCAGCTGACACATCTTTAGGTCTAACTCATAGTACTGTCCTTGTGGATCTAGCTTCCATCTATGTGGAAGGTTTCTGCATGTGTGGACCCTGCGCTCAACAAAATCCTCTTTCAACACTGTTTCCATTATCTTCCTGCAATTTATCGAGAAGATTTATATTGGTCAATCGTAGCTTCTTCAAATAAGCAATAGTTATGATGTTTTGGAAGCCTAGATGCTTTTTAAAACCAATACTAGGTGACAAAACATTTGAAGAGCTTACAGACAACAATTTTAATAGAATTCTAATTGTTTTGCCTTTTCATGTTTCATGAAACGTTAATGTGCAATTCTCATATGATTTGGGGGAGAATATTCCCAGTTTTGCTTTATAGATAAATGATGAGTTCTTTAAATTTTTAAGAGATGAAGAGTTATTATGCTGATTCCATTGAGGTATGAAACTATTAACTTAACCACACTGTATGAATACATGAAGTGGACTGATGAGCCCATAGATCATCCTACAGGTATCCCCAATTTCTATATTTCCGTTCTTGCCTACTTTGCCGTCCAGAGCATTTGAGTATCGATTGAAGGGTGTGAAACCTAGTTACATGAACTTTACTTAGATATGCATTACGCCTAGCTAAGTTGCTACATTGATGTTTTGACTCAATAAACTGCAAGCAGCTAGCTTGAATGATCAATGACATCACAAAGAACGGGTTTATAGAAAAATGGTGGCCACAAATTTTTTTGTAGAGAGAGTTTAAAATAACATTGGTTTCTCATCAACTGGTTTATGAAATAAAAGTGTTATGCCCAGATGGAATACTGATTTTCTGTAACACACAGATGTTCAAAAATAGTAAGGTAAATCTGAATTTAAACTATTTGATTTTGATGACTTGATAAGAAGAACGGAGATACAGGAAAAGGGTATAAGCTTAAGTTAAAGCAGGGCTTGAAAATTCTTGAAATTTCTACTCGTCCTGCTGTATAAGAAAATATAGTGATACATAAATTTCATAAGTGAAATCTTGCAAAATCCACTCATCCTGCTTATATATCCAAAGAAGGAAAAAATCATGCAGGACGAGTGGACAAGTAGAATTTTCAAGCCCTGTAAAGGATTTAAAGTGCAAAGACAAAGCTTTGATTTTCTATCTGGTCCCATATATGACAGTGTCTGAGTCAATCGGAAAATCTATTAACCCTTGTCATGCTGAATAAATTTTGGCTAACAAATTTCATAAAAACCAAAGGGCAAAAAGCACTGAAAGTTCCAACTTAGGTCAATTTTTATTTGAAAAACTAAAATCTATTGACAATTCTGGTTTGAAAGTGAGAAACAGGTGGTGTAGACCAACATCAGACTGCATAGAGTAGGTCCGGGTAATTCCGTACATGCGGGAAATTCCGTACACATGAATTAATTACGTATTTCTTATAAAATGCATTTCAAATTATTTTAGAAATAACCTTGGTTTTAAACAAGCCAATATACCTGAAACCATATATCGGATAATTACCACGCAATCGTAACCTTTTGTTTTGCTCATCGCCGATTTAAGACGGCACTACCTGAGTCACTCCCTAATTCTCAAATACCCAGTCAGATAAGTACGAAAAGGTCACTCGGTACCATCTGTCCAAATGTCTGTATATATACCCAATGCTTACGTGAATTGTGAATCATAGTTTAACTTATTGAAGAATAAGAAATACTTTTCACTCTCCTGGTAATATTTTTTGGTGAAACCTAGTTCTTTGTAGATAAAATGAGATTTTTCATACTGTACGGAATTAGCCCACATTGAGAAAAGTACAATTGTAGGGGTAGGCTAATTTCGTACAGGCCAATATTATTTTACCCATCAAGATCATGACAAATGATAATTGACATTGAATATTCGTTTAGGATAATCAAAACCTTGTAACTACAGGTTGAAAAGGCTTGACTAACTTGCATTTGCCCAGCGGCCCCAGAGCAATTAGTTTTTCTTCGAGAAACAGTTTAGCCTAATGAAGCAGTAGTTACAGTGTTTTGATCGCCTACTAACGTTTAAAGTTTTCTCAGTGGATGCGCAAAACCGTCTACCAAGCATGAGGAGGTCCCATTATTGCCTCATAGGCTCGCCACACTTAATACTTAGAAGCCCATGTTTGCCTTTTATGAACATTAAACTGTCTAAATTATGAATATGCCCCATCCACCAAACTAAGCTATTACTTTTACCGCCCCGTTATTCATAACCGATTTTTCCGACGAAGCGTACGAATTAACCCGCTTATGTACGGAATTGGCCGGTATCAGCTACGGGCCTTTATTGCATTTTTTCTAAACACATGGCATAGTTTTTAGAGTTAAATAAGGAGTATTCGCTAGAAGAAATATAATAGCATTAAGAAAGTAAGTTATTATGATCGTTCTAAAAGGGACGTTCTCAAAATAATCGAAACTATCCAAATCCGTACGGAATTACCCGGACCGACTCTATATGTGCAGGCTGATGTTTGTCTATAGCTCCTGACAAAGCAGGAATATACCGGGTTCAGCATGACAAGGGTTAAAAATATAAAATGACAAATAGAATTAATTACAAGTACTTAATACAATGCTAAACACGAGTTTTCATCAAAATCAAAATTATTTGTTGTTGCTGTTTACAAAAGGGAAGCTACTCTAGTCACACGGTGCTTCATTAGAATTTTACACAACACGGAAAAATATGAGTTGTGTGATGACAACAAAATCAATTTATTTCTCAGAGGATTAACAACTTTGAGCAATACTAATAACATAATGGGAAACTATGTGATACATTGAATAACAAATGGTAAAATGATTAAATCTTATGGAGTTTAAACTGATATTTGAGCAAGAAAACTCAGAGTTATGTCCCTTCTCAAATTTTTTCCCGTAAAATGTCATCTTTTCAAGAGCCCAACAAGGCACGGATCCTTTATCTTAAGAAAAGGCATTTATCCTTAACACAGCATAGGTACAATCACCTTGATATAAGCAATCAAAAGGCATGATTGGTTAATGCAGGTCTATTAAAAATCTGGTTTTATAAAGAAATCTAGGCAATATTGTTCAATACAAGAACAAGTTTACACAAATCAAATTTTGATCTTCCTTCTGTAGGCGTGTTGAGTCTAAGTGGTGTTTGTACTGCCTTGCCATACAAGCTAGCTTTTATAGCCAGGTGGTAGAGCACTCGCTCTGGGACACAGAGATCCAGGGTTCGACTCCCAATGGAGTCAAATATTTAATAGCGGGTTATAAATGGCGCCCACCTTAAATAACTCACATGTGGTGGTGGTTATGTGATGAGGTAGTTGATGATGTTGAATAGAGAAGATTCATGGCAGAATCTTAATTGTCCAGGAAGTGTGTGTAGCCAGGTTTAGTATAAGCAGACATGTGATATCTCCTGATCTCGGCGTATTCTCCCGATATTTTACCCTTCCTCCCGCTCTCCCGATCAGGAGACCATTTCTCCCGACCTGAAGAAATTTGAGCCTGAAAAAAAATCAGGGAGCCAAAAATGCAAAATCGCCAGTCTGAATGCTCGAATGACGAGTGAGAAATCCAATATCGGGTAAAGCGTTGTTTATCTGTCTAGAAGTGTCATCTTTTATCGTCTTCGGGTAGATCAACTATTGCCAACAAACGGGTGCTACTGTACCTATCACCCTTCACACTGTATACGAAACGAATTATGACGATCAGCAATATTCACCTTTCTTAGAAACTGGATCTAAACCGGGTGAAACGTTGTTACTCAATATTTCTTAAACAAATGCAGTGGATACAACTACGGACCCTCGCATATTAAGAGTCCCCAATACAAGTTAAGCCATGATTTTTTCACCTATTTTGAAAAATTAAAATGATTGTAAACACAGCTAGTAAATTTCCGCCGTAAGTAAATATCCTTTTCCAAAAAGCCGCGAAAAATTTCCACTCTACGCGATTAGTGTCATGAAGGAAAAGGTCGAACATAATATGCTGAGCGACGCGTCACACGACCTTGGTAAAATTAGGCGGCATCGCAGAAAAACCCTCGTGTCGTAACGCATAATTAAGTAAAACAAGAAGCTGTCATACTTTTATTTTGACCAAGACACTTATTTAGTAGATCTACGCTTGTTTTATGGTCAAATTATCAAAGTTACAAAAAAATAAAATTGTCTCATGCGTTCTCAAATTGTCATTCAAATTAAATTATTGATATTGAAATTTAAGAAACATCGGACATTCGCTTTTTAAATGCCATGGTGCTTTCACCGGATTGTCATTAGGGTCGTTTTCAGACTTTACACACAATTTATGAATCAGCAACCATCTTTCTCGAAATTGAAATCGAATGATTCAATCAAGTTATTTGTCAACACAAATTTTACAGATTAGAAAATAGAAAATTGTGGACTGGCTCTTTACTGCTGACACAGAGCTTCACATTAGGCTTATTATCAACATGGATTAATTTGCAGAGGTAGCTCTTTCACTACCCGTTTTCTACTGTGTTTGTCTTTGACGTCCGCGAACTCGGAATATTTTGTCCTTAATTTCAATGTTTATTGTCAATTTCCTATCAAAACCATTTATTTTTAGGGAAGTTCAGTAGCAGTAAGTGCCAGTTACGATTAATTGGTCCGTCTCTTCGTCTGTCCATCCATGCATCCATCCGTCAACAATCATAAAAATCACATAATCTAGTCATCGGATTGCATACACAATCTACACAAAAATGATCCTTCTGACAAGGCCTTTTCATATTTCACAGAATATTGTAAATCATGAGGAACTCTGGTTGCCATGGCAACAGAGTGAAATAAAAGGTATCCAATTACAAGGCCTATAATTTCATACTTTGCATAAAGCAGTATTGCATAAATGCAGTATTACCTAATTCTTCACTACCAAACCCCTTGAAAGTTCTCTCCATTAAAAATATGCATTGTGTTTTGGGTTTTTTGATTACTCAAAGAAATAAAGCAAAACTTTAACAGTCTCCTAAGTTGCAAGGCCTGCATCTTTTAAATTTGGAAAGATATTTTTTCTACTGATTATCTACCAAAAAAAAAAAAAATATGAAAAACACCTATATTCTATATTGTGGGATCCTGAAATTTGCATAGAACTAAAAAATGAATTTGTAACATCTATTTCTCTGAAATTATAAGACCAAATTCTGTAGCATTACTATCCTCTATCAAAATAAATTAAATGATAACCTTCTTTTAGTAAAAAAATAAAGAAAAGAAACTTTTATGGAAAGTATTATAGTCAGTTTATGGTGTGGATGTGCATTGCGAAAACCCTATTTTCAGCCAGAATGCGCGTTACACAAAATCTCCCTTTTTGAGACCCAATCTCCCTACGAAAAGGTCTTAATCTCCCTATGAGAGCCCATGGAAATATCACATGTATGTATAAGGGGTGTTTGTACTGCATTGCCATACAAGCTAGCTTTTATAGTGACGTGGTAGAGCACCAACACTTGCTTTGGGATCCTGATGGAGTCGAATATTTAATTGCGGGTTACACTCCCATAATAGGAATTTAGTCTACTTCTTTCAATGATAATGGTATGTAAGACTTGAAATCATAACCAGGCAGAATTCATCAAAAACTGTACTTGTAAACAAATTTTTAAAAAACAAGTATCAGAGTAAAAAAAGCTAAATGGACAATTTGGCAATCAAAGAACAGAGTCTTTGCTGATGACAGTATCTTGTGCAGAAGAATGGATAACCAGAGGGACTGTGACATATTACAAGATGATCTGAATCAGTTAGCTGCCTTGGAGATAAAATGGGGCATGTCCTTCCTCCCTGACAAGTGTAGCACCATTAGAGAATCCCGGTCAAAAAAGCCTATTACAAGGAACTTTTCTCTGATGGGACATATACTGACCACTGAAGAATTGACCAATACCAATAGAGCTGGATTACTCAATGTCATGGAACAAGCACATGGACCAGGTTGTGAAGAAAGGAGATAATATGGTAGGATTTCTGGGAAGAAACTTAGAAGTGAAAAAAGAGTCCACTTAGACCACTGTGTATTTTTCATTAGTATGACCGGTGCTGTAATACTGCTGCACAATCTGGAGTCCCTACACTAAAGAATACACCAAGAAGATAGAGATGGTACATCACAAGGCCGCAAGATATGTTACTAACAGATACCATAATACTGTCAGTGTTTCCACCATGCTAGACCATCTGGAATTGAAGTCTCTTGAATCTAGACGGGTCACTATGCTCTTCAAGATAATAAATGACTTGGTAGACATCCCCTTACAGGGGTGTGGAATTCCCATGCCCGATTTGTCCGATACGGGCTTTTCGACTTGTGGACAAGTACATTTTTCTACGCCACCTTCCGTGGATAAGTATATACCAGAGCAAATCTTTATACAGTACAAAAAACGATCTAGGAGGAAAGATATCTTTTTGTTTGTATGAAAGGGGAGACAATGTTTATCTCATTATCATTTCATTTTTTTTGTGGGCAAGTTCATTTTGATCCTGGACAAGTAGAAAATTGACTTTTACTTGTCCATGGACAAGTGGAGAAAAGTCGTATTTCCACACCCCTGCCTCAGAAGAGTAATTGAAAGCAGCAACTGGAAGAACAAGGACACACCATTCTAGGAAATTAAATTTACCAACAACATCAAATGGCTATTATAAATATAGCTTCTTTTCCCAAACCATAGGTCTATGGAACTCACTCCCAGCTAGCGCTGTAGATACACCCACTTTGGTATCCTTCAAAGTGGAGCTCTCTACCTTATCATCTTAATACTCAGGGTTTTAGTCAGACTTCATCAAAATGGGGGTCCAAAGGATTCAATAATTGAGATCCTAGAGTTCCTTTCTTAAAAATCGGGAGTCCCTGCTTAAGATATAAATTGATTCTTTTTAGCAATAAACTTTTTTTACATGACTTTAGAGCTATTTCTTGGTTGAAGGTAGAGAAAGAATTGATTACATACATTAGCTATTTTGGGCTCAACTTCAGGGAAAAATTGAAGACTGTTTTAAACAGTCTTCAATTTGTTTCTGAAGCTGATCCCAAAAGGGTCTTTGGGACTCGCATCAAATAGTTTTGAGGATCCTTGCTACTTATTTGAGATTCTCAGACACTCAACACCCGCATCCCTTAAAACCTTGATACTGTAGGACTTTGGTGCAAGTAAATTCCTTAGATTTCTTGTGCTGTCCTAGTGGGGACTTTGTGGACCTGGCACTGCCAAGGAAGCTAGATTAGACATGATTGAGGAATCAAAACGCACCTGACAAATTTTACTTTTTTCTATCCTTCCTTTCAACTGATTTTTTCCTTTCCTATCTTTGCTTCTCTTTTAGCCTAAAGTCATAGCTAACGGCGCTATAATAGTCATGTGTGACAGACAGCGAATGGATGTAGATGTAACAAACTCTAAATGCGACTTCTTACATTATTAAGTACTTAAATAATGTTGTACTTTTATATCAACCCCTAGCCTAATGATTCTACCAAAAATTCTATTGATTTTGGCTTTTTTTTTTTTGTCATCTCCATGTACCAGGAAACATTCTTTTAGTATTTTTATAAGGACCCCACCGGAAATAAGACACCATAGCTTTTGTGGACTATTTTTAAGTTCTTTAAACATAAGAGTATTTCCCCTAAATCATCTTTTGCTGTTTTTAGGCCCTATTCCCAGCTTAAAACAAACTTTTTTCTCGTATTTCAGAAAAAAATTCCCCTATTTCTGTGATATTGTAATACTACATGTACAAATCTTTTGCTGCCTTTTAAGATCTCAACTATATTATTGCTTCAAGGTACTTTGTTAATCTAGCCTTTTATTATGTAAACATGTTTTTAAGAGATGAATAGAGTATTGTTGATTTAATTGAGGTATGAAGCTAAAAACCTTATCACACTGTATGAAAAGGCAAAGCGGTTTCATACATGAGTGTGATTAGGTTTTTAGTGTCATACTTCAATGAAAATGGCACCCATTTAATGTTCTGAAAGATAAATGCCACTTATATAGTCTGCAGGTTTTTTTCTAGTAAAATCCTTTTATTGAGATAAACAATGTTTTAAAGCAACCTTAAGCATAGACCATCAATGCTCAGTGACATGCTCAAGAGTATGTAACACATAACAAATTAATTGTTAATATCTATATCAAACAACAAAAAAATAAGAAGTTTCAAAACTTAACAGATAATCATCAATGTGTAAATTTTAACCCTTGTCATGCTGAAAAACAAATTTGGAAAAATTATGTATAAATCAAAGTCCTGAAAGCTCTGTTTTACCTAATTGTGATCCAGCATTTGATTTTGAAAATATAATTTCTGAAACTTTTCTGGTATAAAAAGGAAAATCAGGTGGTATGGACCAAGATCAGACTGCACGTATGTGCAGGCTGATGTTTGTCCATACCTCCAGCCAAAACAGGAATATTCAGGGATCAGCATGACAAGGGTTAAGAAAATGGAATCACCAGTAGCCTTTTCATGCCGTATTGTTTATTCGTTGTGCAGGGTTTTAATTAAAAAAATTGCGAGATTGTTGAAAGCGGCATTTAACCCATTCAAACAAACAAACAAATAATTAAAAAAACAAACGATTGTAGTATTGATCATTAGTTGATTTTGCTCTTCCAACTAAAAACTAATGATCAATTATGATTTGAAACTTATTGCCCAACACTACTTACAACCTTTTGTCATCAGCCTAAAGGACCTTTTAGCCTTGAATCATAAATGTCCTTCCAGATGAAAAAAGGTGCTGAATTAAATCTATATTTACTTCTCTAGAAATTAGTGGAGTAGATTTTAAGGAAAACATTGTGAATAAAGAAGAAATTGCTTGTCACAAGCAATTTCTTCTTTTTCAAAATGTTGTCTGTAAAGCTATGATAAAGAAGTTTTGAAAATGCAAGTTCTATTTTTTAAAACTCGACATATTCACAATAATATGACCATTTATGATATGTCCAACGTCGTGGGAGAGAAATAAACCCATTGAATATTTTTGATATTACACTGGTGTTGTTACACTAGTGGAATAACTATGCAAATGAGCTCAGAGCGAATAGCAACGCTGTTATGTAAAATGATGTCATAATGTTTATATTCTGACGTCAGTTTTAAGCGGCGTTATAAGTTTTGCGGAAAATTGAAATGTTGAATTTCAAGAGTTTTGATGATTTTTGTAATATTCGGGTCATATTATAAATAGAATATAAATTTTGTGCTCATAGAATACCGAATTTATTTAACTTGTCATCTATAAACAGATTAAAAACTCAGTGCAGCCTCGTTTTTTTCTGTTTATAGATGACTTGTTTAATAAATTCAGTATTCAATGACCACTTATTAAATATCCTCTATTTAAATACAGGCCTGAAGGACCTACAAAATGGTGCCTTCTATCAGTTCTCCCTGCAATCCACAGTTCTCGGGCCCGAGGACTGGTGTTAATGTTGATCCTTATTCTTTATTCCAGGGATGCTTTTGATTTAGAGGATGGCATCCTATTCTGCCTCTAAGAATAAAGTGGATTTAGCCATAGATCCACTGATAACATGTAAACTGTGCCTGTCTGAAAGTCCTCGCCAGGAAATTTATGAACTCAAGGATTGCCATTGTGTTTATTGTGAAGCAGTAAGTATTAATTACAGTATTTATTCTAATAATAGGGTCCTCCATTATAGAAGCTCCCCTAACCCTTAATTTGAGGTACTTTTCCTCTAAACAATAATCTAAGTGTTTGTTTAGAGAAAATTATAACTTGGTTTATTTGACCTGAATTTGACCTCTGTGGAAAAAATACTTAAATAACAATTCCCGGCACATTTTATCAATTAACAATATACTTATTACATTTAATGCCGTTTGTTATTCATTCCTATCAAAGCACATGCAAAGCTGAGTAGGAATAATCAGATTTTTATTCACCTAGATCGCAGGGGTAAGATTCGGGTCAATAAGACAGCGCTAAAACATCAGAAAAAAGGGGGAAAGAAGCAGTAAAAAATTAATGTTATAGATTTGGCATCAGAATTTTGGGTACCAAATAAAAGCTCATTAACAAAGATTTTTATTGCTCCTGGGAGCATTTATTAGGAGAATATGGTATTGTGTTAATGCTTGCTATGCTAAACACCGAATGCAATTTTGGCGGGAAGCGTAGACAAAAATAAGTCTAGACCTATTAGCAGTTTTGTCTTCATTGATAATTAACATGATTAAGGGTCCTTTTACACTAGTGATAAATACCATAATTTGTTTATCCTAGTTATTAATAAATCCTTTTTTCACAAAAGGGAACAGAAAGTGTCAATTCAAAATGAAAAAAGGTCAACAATCAGTTCTTATAGTGCTTTCTGTCAAGTCTGCTTCCAGTGATTGAGACATAGTTGTCGCTGTTACTAGTCAGTGTATTTGCTGTATTGTGTCTGTCTACATTTTTCCAGAGCATAGGTCCTTCAATTATGGATGAATTACAATATAACTTGGCACAGTTATTTTTATCACAAGTAGATGTGCAATTTGCCAGAGAATGTCAGAAAGCTTCAAAATCTAGGTCATTTGGCAAGGTCAAATAATAAAAATGAGATTGGTTTAGAGCAAAGCCTTCAATTATGGATCTATTTCAAAACCTGGCCGAATTTTTCTCCTGTATAGATTTTTTGCAGGCACATCATGACGTAATATAAGGTCAAAGTCACTGTTCAAGGTCGAATGTGCAATTGAGCTTTGTCTGGAGCATAGGTCCTACTATTACAGATTGATTTCAATAATGCTTGGCACACTGGTGATTGTTCTTTATTATGAATGGATTTCCAATTTCAAAATCCACTCTAATTTAGATCAGGAAACTTTCTGAAGAAAATGTTTTTGTTGTGAGCATCTTTTTCTTTTTCTGCAATACTTTTTCAAGTACCATTATACCAGTAATATCATATTTATGCAAAATCAAAAGACTATAGGTAAATTCACAATAAATGGTTTCTTTTCAGTGTGTGAAACAGTACCTAACTGTGATGATTGCAGAGGGAAATGTGTTGTCTATAACCTGTCCTGATGCACTCTGTAAAAAACAAGGAAAAATAGAACTACCAGAGGTAAATTGCCTAGTCATAATCCTTAGTGTTTGATTTTTAGCTCCACTGGCTGAAGGCCAGCAAGCTTTTGTCATGGCTGAGTGTCCATTGTGTGTGCATGCATGTGCCTGTGTGTGCCTAAACCTTTCTTTAAACATCTATTCCTCCTTAACTTATGGGCAGATTTTGATGAAACTTTGCAGAAAGTTTCCTTGGGTGACCCTCGTCTAAAGTTGTTCAAGAAATTTGGATTGACCCCCAAATATGGGTGTGGCAGGGCTGGACTTATTTTCACTAAAATATCTTTAAAAATCTTCTCCTCCCAAACCATTGGCCCAATTTCAATGAAACTTGGCAGGAAGGGTCTTTTGGTGATCCTCTTCTAAAGTTGTTCAAAACATTTGGATTGACCCCATAATATTGGAGTGGCAGGGAAGGCTTATTTTCACTATAAAAACTTCAAAAATCTTATGCTACCAAAACCATTGGCCCGATTTCAATGACGCTGGGCATGAATGGTCTTTGGCGACCCTCTTCTAAAGTTGGATTGACCCCAAATATGGGAGTGGCATGGAGGGGCTTATTCTCACTATAAAAACTTTAAAAAATTAAAATTGGCAATACCTCCTCTAATCTGTACCTCTGAAGCTGTTCAGGAAAAGATACTAGTACATTCCAGTAAAAATAAACATTATTATCTATTTTTTTTTTATTTCTTTGCATATTGTATTGCTTGTGTGGGTCATGCCATCTTTCTGAACATTACTCTACAAAACTTGACAGAAAAAACTGAACTTTGTCAATCATTACAAACTTATCAAAGATACAATACTCATATTTGGAATGATAATAGCTCTCATTGATACACATCTGCAGATACTAAGGTCAACTTCTTCTGACAAGGTCATCTATTTGTGTTTCATTTGTGTTTCACCAACACATCTTGTCTTTAAGTACTAAAAATCATATATAGGATAATTGTTTGTTTCAGTGTAAGATCAATTTATATTGCATGGGGTGAACAACAAAAGTTATATTTTCAGCGAGTGGCAAAGCCACAAGTGAAAATATAGCCTTTGTTGTTCTCCCCCCCCCCCCCCCAAGATAAATAGATCTTACTCGAAAATGAAATGTTTATTCTATTTCTTTAATGTGAAAAAGAGAACTTTAAGTACAAGTTTTCTTAAAGTGCGTCATTTTGCACGTGATTGCTATGAAACTTTCATGATGACATCACTAATTGAGCTAAGCCAAGATAATATCAGAAAGGGTGAAATGAAAAAAAAAAAGTAGTAAATTTTTTATAATTTCACTAGTTGGGCGGTGAGTTTTTTAAATAATGTACAGTCATTTATTGACTATTCTCCCAAAACATTAAAGAATAAAAATTATTATGTTAACTTTTTCAGATTGAAACGCTTGTCGATGATGTTAACCTAACCAGATACAGAAAAATAAAATTCCAAAGAGGTAAATATTTCAGGTTTCTACAATCACAGAGTATAATAGACAGGATGACAAAATGAAATCAATTCAATAGATATGTTGACCAACTATCAGTCTTCAACCCTCTTTTACCCTTTACCAGAAGACAAAATTTTAGGACTGTCCAAATTCAAAAAAGATAGAGACCTAGAAGGTAAAAACTTGAAAATCATTATCAATTTGAGAAAGAAAACATTGTGGACAATGATTAAATTGCTTGTAAGTTTTCCAAAGCTGTTTTCTTCATGGACATCAGAAGTGGGGTATTGACGCCTGCTATATCAGAGTATCTCTCAGACAGCAGGCAACAATCTCTAGACTGGTCCAACTATTGACTATTAGAATAACCTAGAATAGGCTATTCTGATAGTTGATAGTGGGACCAGTCTACACCCGGGTAGGATTTGGGCCAAAAATATGTTGGCCCAATGGTAAACTTGCTCTATACTTTTCATCTTAATTCAAATGCCCTTGTGAAAAAAAAAATTGTTTCAACAGAGGTTGATTTAGATCCTCATCGAACCTTCTGTCCGGAAGCTGGTTGTGAAACAGTGTGCCATGTATGTAGTACCTCTACAGGAGATGCCTTATCAAGACCGACACCGGTGGAATGTCCTACGGTAAATAGATTTATTATTTATTACTTTTTTATGGTAGATATATTTGATACAGCTGTTGGTCCTTCTTTCTGTTTGTACATTTGTCCACTTTTCCGATACTATTTGTTTACCATGTATGTAGTATGTCTACAGAGATGCCTTATCAAGACCTACATCGATGGAATGTCCAACAATAAATAGATTTTGCTTATAACTATGCAAATATCCATATAATAACACCCAATGTGATATCTTTTATGATATCACATGGATATATTTAAAACAATGATATCATGCGATATTTTTAGAAACTTGGCTAAAAAACTTGTATTTCTGTTAGAACCATCGAAGAAAACAAGGCTAACAAAAGTATTAGATAAATAATATGAACTTAGTGTATTGTACGAAAAAATAGCTAGCTGGGTTGTGGGGATTGATAATTGGCTAAGCAGAGCCTCGACAATTATAAGTTTTCCCAACCTCGTTCCATAAGTTTTTCATGAAATACACTACTTATTATATATTTATTATTTTTCCTTTTCTATAGTAAGTATTTTTGATAGAGCCGTCTGTCCTTCTTCCTGTTTGTACATCTGTCCACTTTTCTGAAACTATTTGTTTCAATTGTGAATCTTGATTAAACCTTGAAGTGTTTTGTCAATTTTGAAATGATTTCAAACAGACTTGGTAAGGTGTTGTGCTTGAAACAAAAGATTGTTTCATTGGTGACAAGTTCTAGGTCATAACTTTTTGACACTGATCAATTCATATTTGTATTTTCAGTGTGGTCTACAATTTTGTTCTATATGTAAATCCAAATGGCACGACACCAAATCATGTGATGAAGTACAGATGACTGGGAAAAGAAAGGATTTAGGGTTGGCTTTACATTCATCACAATTAATTTACCTATCACCCTGTTTCACCTTGTCTGTCTTTCCATCTGTAGTGTAGACCTCTATACAATTATTGCCTATGACCAAAGGAGGTGCCCTATTGTCTTTGGGTCATGAAGGTCAAAAGGCAAGGTCACATTTGAACTCTGTCTGAGAACTGTTTCAAGACTCCGGAGTCTATTCTAGGAGGGGGGATTGTGCATTTTAGCACATACTTTTGAAAAAAGAAGAAAACTGTCCACCTTTTCTGAAATGTGTCCAATTTTCAAAATATTTTCCCCCTACTTTTTGAATCCTAGAATAGAAACTGGGACTCTAACTCAGCAATCAAGTGATCAAGAATTATGAAACTTCATAAAATTGTTTCCCATGACCTAAGGAAGTACCTTAGTGTTTTAGGGCAATAAAGATCAAAGGTCAAGGTCACAATATTTTTTTTTTCATCTGAAAACGTTTTTTAGACTGTAAGTCAAGAAAAATATGAACTAGAATCATAAAAAACCTTATACAAATTTTGCGCATGACCCAAGCAAGTACCCTTTTGTTTTTGGGTCGTGAAGCTCAAGGTCACGATTGAACTTTGTCTGTAAGCAGTTTCCAGACTCTAATTCAAGAAGCAAGTGACCTAGAATCATGAAACTCAATAAAATTGTTGCTCATGATCCAAGGACGTGTCCTATTGTTTTTGGAGGATGAGATCAAAGGGCAAGGTTATAAATTAACTTTGTCCTAAAAATTTTTCGACACTCATACTCAAGAACTAAGTCACCTAGAATTATTTTTTGTTGCAAATATATTATGAACTAATTGCATTTATATTGGGACAAAGGGCTAGTGGGGGTATGAGTCCACTTTGCGACTTCCAACTGCTGCATTAAGTCTTTCTTGTCAAACAACTTAGCTTTCAAATAAAGACTTGAAAAACAAGAGCACCTGCTACGAGTGCAACGCTAGGCTGCAGGTGGTGGATTATGCAAAAAATGTAAGTCTTAAAAGGGGCTCATCTCTTCAAAAAATGCTTCCCAAGATATTCTCTTTGATTATCTGGCTAGTTCTTGTGATGATGTTGACCACATATACCAAGTTTCATGAAGATTTCTTCAATAACAACAGAAATATGACAATGGTTAAAGTTTGTCACACCAACACCAACATCAATGCCAACACCAACACAAACAATGCCAAGGTGACCATAATACCTTCGGTTTTCTCAGAAAACAGCCAAGCTGATAAAAAAAGCAATGGTAAGTAACCTATAAGAAACCAGCCGTTTTTAACAAAGTTTTAGATGCCCACCAACAGATACCATTTCAGTGGCTCAGCGCAAAACAGTTGTAACTACCTTTATGTGTATAGGCAGTTACAACTGTTTTGTGCTGAACCATCAATTCAAAATAGACATAAGTCGAAATAGCATTTCTGATGTAAATGATTTATCTGATTGGTCAATTAAGTTTTAAGTTTCAGTGGCAACCATCTTTTATTTTAGAATTCCATTTAACTGTGCAGAAGATGCTCAAATTAAACGTTGTCCGGTCTGTCGAGTTCCGATAGAAAGAAACGACGGCTGTGCTCAGATGATGTGTAAACGCTGTAAACATGTGTTTTGTTGGTATTGTTTAACATCATTAGACGTAAGTTTTAAAAAATGGCTTGGTGACATTTATAGAATGAAATTGATTTTAAAAAATTAAGCATCCTTTCACTTATCTATGAGTAATGAAATTTTTGAACTCAGGAATTTGTATGTCTTCATGAATAGCAATGTAATTAAACAACCTGTGAGAAATTATAAACTGTAAAATTTAGAATATTTCCAGGATGTTAGCTTATTGATAATTTTAGAAAATAAGCCCATCTTATTTTTGATATAGTTTTGATGAATTCTTCCAGTTTTGTAGTTTATTAACTCATGTGGTATAGCTTCATGACCAAGCACTCTTCATTCAATGAAAACATTTTTGTGTAATCACACAGCTTAGACTGCTGATAATTAGACAGCACAGATTGGGCAATCTGAAAGGGATTAACTCTATTACTCTTCTAAGATGTATCTTTTTCCTTCATTTTAAACTAAATAATGCTGAGTCAGCGCAATCCAACGCAAGAGCTGAAGGCACACTTACATTCGTTTTGTGCTGATCCCCAATATATCAATGTTATGTTTGATATGTTAGTTTTCTTGCTTTTGCCAGGATGACTTTTTATTACGCCACTACGACAAAGGTCCCTGTAAAAACAAACTTGGTCACTCTAGAGCCTCAGTAATTTGGCACAGAACACAGGCAAGTACTTCAAAATTTGTATTAGTTCTTTTAAGCTCCACTGGCCAAAGGCCAGCGAGTTGTCATGGTGGGGTGTCCATCCATCCATAAACTTTTATTTAAACATCATTAACCGGTCATCTATAAACAGATGAAAATGAGACGGTTCCAAGTTTTCATCTGTTTTAGTTGAAGAGTATAACAGATTTTGTATTTTACTGACAAAAAATTGATATTCTATTTATAATGTTACATGAACTTCTCAGGAATTTGGGAAAATTTATAGAATTTAATGATTAAAACTATCCATGGACCATTAAATGATCTTTGTAAAATAACTTCATATTTACGATAACGAAAATTTAATGTTGCTATCCTCTCTAAGTTAATTTGCATAGTTATTTTACAAGTGCAATAAGACTCATGTAAAAAATATTCAATGGACTCATTTTACTCCCACAATGTATATCACATTATAGTTTGATCTTTTTCAGGTGGTTGGTATATTTGCCGGATTTGGTGTGCTCCTGCTCGTAGCCTCGCCATTCTTATTGCTAGCAGCCCCGTGTATATTGTGTTGTAAATGTAAAGTATGTAAATGTTGTGAGGATGACGGGTCAGAAACACCGCCCTCTGTGCAGAATTCAGGAAACTTTTAACCCTTGGCACTACCTTTACCCTTTCCCCTTTTTTTTATGAAATTTTGGACTTGTCCAGGTTGAAGAGGTTATAGACAACATTGAATAGTGGGTGCAATTTAAAAAGAAAATGAGCCTGTTATTGTCATTTCCAACAATTTCAAATATGCACCATACAAAGACTCTGGATGGCCTGTGCATTTGCACAGTCTGTCCAGAGTCTCCACTTTGCGCTTTATAGGTAGCTGAGGTCTCAAGATATCTTTAGATAGACAGAGAATCTTCTAATTGCATTTTGGGACTTTTCAGGTTGCTCAATGTTTGCAGCTCGTGCACATGTCAAATTGTTGGAAATGTTACCCACATGCTCAAATGTCCTCTTTGGTAGAAAATATTTAGGGAAAAAGGAGGAATTGCATTTAACTAGCAATTTCTTCTTTTTTCCAAAATAGTTTGTTATCTATAGAAATCACAGGGTCATGAAATCTGTGGACTGTTCTGGAAAAGTTCAAACTCTGAGCCTGGTTAGATCTGTCTGTGACATAATTGGCTGTGAATCATGGGGTTGTGAGTTGGATCCAATGAGCCATCTTTCTTCAGACATCAGGGCCTGAGATTATAAATTTTTTCTTGTTCTCAAATCAGAATTTTCTCAAATTTAATATTGATATCAAAGCTGTAATTCTGTATTAATACTGTAATAAATGTATGAATTTAAAAGATAATAATAATAATTAAGTAACATCTTATGACTTTCATCTTTTTGCTCATACAGTTATTTGAATTCATAGTTTGAGAAAATTCTCAATTGAGAATGAAAACAGTTTATTAACCTTGATAAAAGTAATTGTGACCAAATTAAAATGTTTCCCACCAATAAGAGATTGATAACTTGTATGCCTAAATGGAATCTGCACTCTCACCAATGGGTTGATAATTGTAGACCTTTGTGAGATAGCAGCTGGAGGCTAGGAAATGAAGAGATGGTTGTACTGGTGAGAGAAATACTAGGAATCCATTGTTAGGTGCTCCATCCGCTGCAATATAACTGAAAAATTGTTGAAAGTGAGGTTAAACTCCACTCAATCAATAAATCAATAAATGGAATCAGCAACTGTAGAATCCAGCAGAATGTTGTAGTTGTGCTTGCGTGAGGAAGCACTGGTGTGAGAAGCCATGCTTTGGTGCATAAGCATCTGTGGTATAACAGTTACAGTGTTGAAAGTGCCATTAAAACCCCTACAAACAATCATGCTGTTTAACCCATCACCACACATACCTGTGTTTTGACAGATGAAGAAATACAACTAGAAAATTATGTGAAAAGAGAAAAATGTGAGAAAGAGAAAATTATTAGAATAGCGGAAAATTGAAATTCAGCAGAGTTTTTTCACTTTTAACAGAAAACTTGAGGTATCCTAGTTATAGCCTTGCTGTCCTCGTCATCGTTGTGCTAACCTTTTGTCATTTTGTTTGAGTTATGTTCCTTTTTCGACTCAGATTTTTTTGCATCCAGCATCTGCAGCTGAGCGTTGCACCTGTAGGCAGAACTCTTGTTTTACCTTTGATTTTGCCTTTTCAAACAATATTTTTGATAAAAAGGTCTTTAGTAAGTCAAAATAAGGGTCTGTGTGGTGACATGTTATATCATTCTCTGTTGAAGTAAACAGTCAAACAAGTCAAACAGAATGTCAATACATGAACCATATCACATTTACAAAACCATTTTCCTCACCTGTTTCATTTACAAGCTCGTTATATTATACAATACAATACAAAAAGTTTATTGCATTAAACAATATTACAATGTTTACAGCAAATATCAATATTAGTTAGACAAATAAAGTGCATGAAGTGCATGGATTAACAGGAGAACATATAGTTAATGTGAACATATTTAATCAATTTCTACGAGAAAATGGGTAATAAAACAACAGACTTTGATTTGTCTGTCATAAGATTCATTTTAAGGTCTTTATCCAGGGTCAGGCACATCTACTGTAAGTTCCTATTAATATATTGGCACTTATAACAGGTTTGCTCTAAGCCCTTGTTATAACCTGAAGCTGGGTGTGTACCAAATTCTTTGTGTGAAATGAAATCTTGTTGTGATTTGTTAAACTTACCAGGGGTGTGGTAATATGGATTTTCTCCTCTTGTCCTTGGACAAGTGAAAGATGATTTTCTACTTGTCCAGGATCAAAATGAACTTTTCCTCAAAAAAGAGAATTGATGAATATTGAAAAAAACATTGTTTTTAATGATAAAAATGCTGGGCATTTTCATAATTGAAAATAAAGTTTTCTTCCCTATGATACCCTATGATTTTTTCTGGTATTGACTTGTTCAAGGACTAGTGGCCTTGAAAAATGTATTTGTCCGCAGGTTGAAAAAGCCTATGCCACACCCCTGCGTACATCTAGTCATTTACATTCCACATTTGATCTGTCATGTCATAAAGGACTGCTCTAAAAACCTGTGTAAAAAAAATCTGTGTAAAGAAATTTAGTTATTTTACGAGTATATCTTATGTATAGAATGTAAATCAGATAGAATGTCTCAAATTTTGGTTAATGCTGGCCAAAGTTGGCCAAAAGCGGCTGTTTTTTGGTATCATCTTCTCTGTATGTCTGTTTGGCAGTCAGAATGTCTGTCCATTGTCCCTCTGTTCCAATCTAGTGAACGCACTACTCCTTCATTTATGGATGGATTTGGATGAAAACTTAGAAAATATTCCCAGTTATCTGACCTAGCTCATATTGCGGCAGTTTGGTGAAATTCAGCCGTGTCATGGGAAAAGGGACCTCCATGTCAAATTTCTTGTGAATGCAGCTTCTCCTTCATTTATGGACAAGTTTGGATAAAACTTCACAAAATGTTTCTATTTGCCTGACATTGTGCATGATGTTGGGGTTTTCTGAAATTCTGCCGTACCAGAGAAAAAAAAGCTCTTCATGTCAAATTCAAGTCTGTACATCCTCGTCTTCAGAATGTTCCTAGTCACCTGACATTGCACATATAGCCCGAATTTGGTGATATTCTTTTGTCACAGAAAAAGGGGCTGTAATATAAGATTTCTTGTTAAAGCAATTCCTCCTTTAGCTATGGATGGATTTTCACGAAACTTTCATCATATGGTCATGCGCATATTGATCTGATTTAGTGAACTATGTTATGTCATGGAAAAAATGGCCTTATTGTAAAATTTCTTAAAACACAATTTGTGCAATTCATGTTCAAAGCAAACAACGCTTCATCTTGTGACTAGGAGCATATTTCAACCTTCCTATCATAAGATGCAGCATCACAGTTAAGAGGGCTTTCATTTTAATGATAATCCATTTGGGTAACCTTTGTCAATTGCACTCTTTTTTTAATGATTTCTACTCTTCAAGTCTTCAATAAACTGGTTGTAGCAGATTATTGTTTAAGTACTTAGTCTTGACTATTTTAGATTCAGACAGACTTACATTTTCATGTATCTGCACATCGAGGGATCAGTGCAACAGTATTATAAGTGCCTATATATTCAAAGGCACTTACAATAGTGTTGTGCTGACCTCTTCACATGTATTATATATTATTGTATACCATTAGCAGATCTGCAGAGTTTGAAATACCATGAAGAGAATGACCGAAAACCTCCTGTGAGAAAGGGGTGGCCCAAGTAAACTTTTTGACATATGACATGGATCTTCATGGTGCATATCCAAGTACAGTAAAACTTGTATTAAGCGACCACTTACAGGACCACAAAAAAGTGATCATTTGAAAGCTTGGTTGCTTAGTACATATTTTGTTTACAAATTAGAAACATCATTCAGATTGAAAACATACCGCATTTCTCCTAATAAATGCTTTCTTTTTCTTAGTAAAAAATATAGGGGTGCCACTATTAGAGAGGGTGCTATGATAAGAGGAAATACGTTATGTTATTGTAAATTTCTCAATAATCCTTTGTTGTTTAAATCCAAAAAGAATCATCTCATTAATATGATTCTATTGTGTTTTAAATTAAAGGATTCATTTACAAAAATTTTTAGGCAAATAATTTTTACTTTTTGTGATATTTTTGTTTTAGGAATGGAATTTGGAAAACAGACACTTAATTAAAATTGTCACTTAAGAGATATGGTCGCTCGAGCAAAATGAACTGTCTTTGTGTAAATCTCACTAAACCCTTTGTTGTTCAAGCTGATTAGAATTGGCAGTTATTTAAGAGTTCCTACAGGATTAAATTTTTAGCCTCTGTCATAGCGCAGTGGTAGTGCTTTGGACTGTCAATCTAGAGATCTCCGGTTCGTTCCATTCTTTCCAACAATGTGTCTCCCACCAATGAGTAGATAATTGTAGACCTATGTGGGATAGCAGCTTGAGGCTAGGAAAGAATGTAGTGGTAGCACTGGTGTGAGAAATACAAGGAATCCATTGTTAGGTGCTCCAGTGGCCACAATATAACTAATATTGTTGAAAGGGGCATTAAATCCCTTTCAAAATAAAATTCAAAAAGAATTAAATTTAGTGGGGAGAATATAGTGTCCATTTTCTTTCCATACCTTGTGTATAAAGCCGTAGTTATGAGACTTAAGAAGAAAACCGAAGATATGAAGCAAAGAAACCAATATGGTAGATAAGAAGCCATTTCTCGAAAAATGTTTCTTTGATTTTATCAAATCAAAGTCACAAAATAAAAGACTAAGTTGTAAGTTGCAGGGCTTGTGCTAGTGTTTGTAATTAGGGAGTCATTGACCCCTTATCCAATAAATTCTGGGGGTCAAATGGGATTTTAAACTGGTTAAAAACAAAAAAGAGCTAATCATTAGTAAGAATTTTATAGTTTAAGAGTCATTTGACCCTTTCTTTTAAAGAAATGAAGTAAGCAATCGATATGTTAAATTTGAAATAGTATATTGGATGCATCTTAAAAAGTTTAGACCCTAAGAAATTTTTCACAATGACCCCCTTGGAAGAAATGTTTATCGGTCAAAATAAGATATCAGATTTTTGGGGTCAAACCCCTGCTTAAAGGGTCAAAAACGAGCCCCTAGTTGCTTAAATACACATGATAAATGAACTATCTACATGACTGGTTTAGGCTTATTATTCCAAATTAAATAGGGAATAATTGTTTGTTCAGAGTATGATTTATATTTCATAGAGTGTACAACAAAAGATATATTTTCTTGAATGGAGGAAATGGCTTTTGTTGTTCAGGAAATGAAAATTTAATTGAACTTACCCGAAAAACTAATGATTATTCCATTTCTTGAATGAAATGCAAAATTCTTGAATGCAAAATTTAGGCAAAAGTCAAAATTTTAGGACAAATTTTCTTAAAGCTTGTCATTTGGAATGTGATTACTAGGCAACGGCACCATGATATCATTAAGATTCTGTTATTCGGATCCGCGCAGAAAGCCTCAAATTGAGTGAAATGAACAAAAGAATGGGTTTAATTTTTTGATAGTTTCACTGGTTAAATGTTGAGTTTATCAAATGATAATTGATTGTTATTTTTCGATAAACAACCAAAAAACATTTAAGAAAGAATTATTTCTGATCATTCTCTCAGCATTTACATCTTTATCATTTATTGAGGGAAACAACTCATATTGACATTGTTTATGTGTCTATAAATTGTGATATGTTTAATTTCTTTTTATGTTGTTTGATAAATGTTTAAAAATTGATTAAAATTGTTGTGTTTTGAAAACTTTGTTTTAGTTTTTTTCAGCCCTCCAGCTGATGGACATAAAATATCCAAAATTTGTAATGTAACTCCAAGAAAGATTGATTGTTCTGACTTTAATTAGGGGTCCAGATAAGAGGGGTAAAGCAAGTCTAAAATCTATATTTCTAAATGAAACCCTTTCTTGTTGGTACTCATTTTAATCGTCTCAAAGAGACCGTTCAAGTCTCGTAGAGACAATTCAAATGAGTACCCACAACAAAGGGTTTAAGTAAGGAATAATGAAATATCTTAAATTGAAATCCAAAATCCCTCTCTATCTTTAGCTCTGTCAATATCCTTAAATTTCCGACAGATTTACACAACACATTCTTTTTTCGTTCTTTTTCTACAATTTAAGCTCGCCCGGGACGAAAGTCTCGGAAGAGCTATTGTCATACCCTCGGATGTCGGCGTCAGCGTCGGTTTCGGCGTCCGCATTAGGTTAAAGTTTTTATACGTCCGCCTCCTACGCCGCCGGAGGCGGACGTATATTGGCGTCATCTTCTCCGTCTGTCCGTCCGTCCATCCGTCCGTCCGTCCACTTTTCTTGTCAACGCAACTCCTCCTGAACTACTGGCTGGATCTTCTTGAAACTTGGTCAATATTATCACCTCAATTGGTAGATGTGCATGAAGGAAGGATTTTACGGTTCGTTGATTTTTGCCTGAGTTATGCCCCTTGATAACTTAGTCTCTGGGTCCACTTTTCTTGTCAACGCAACTCCTCCTAAGTTTCTGGCTGGATCTTCTTGAAACTTGGTCAATGTAATCACCTCAATTGGTAGATGTGCATGAAGGAAGGATTTTACGGTTCGTTGATTTTTGCCTGAGTTATGCCCCTTGATAACTTAGTCTCTGGGTCCACTTTTCTTGTCAACTCAACTCCTCCTAAGTTTCTGGCTGGATCTTCTTGAAACTTGGTCAATGTAATCACCTCAATTGGTAGATGTGCATGAAGGAAGGATTTTATGGTTCGTTGATTTTTGCCTGAGTTATGCCCCTTGATAACTTAGTCTCTGGGTCCACTTTTCTTGTCAACTCAACTCCTCCTAAGTTTCTGGCTGGATCTTCTTGAAACTTGGTCAATGTAATCACCTCAATTGGTAGATGTGCATGAAGGAAGGATTTTACGGTTCGTTGATTTTTGCCTGAGTTATGCCCCTTGATAACTTAGTCTCTGGGTCCACTTTTCTTGTCAACGCAACTCCTCCTAAGTTTCTGGCTTGATCTTTTTGAAACTTGGTCAATATTATCACCTCAATTGGTAGATGTGCATGAAGGAATGATTTTATGGTTCGATGATTTTTGCCTGAGTTATACCCCTTAAAAAAGTAGTCTCTTGGTCCACTTTTCTTGTCAACGCAACTCCTCCTAAGTTTCTGGCTGGATCTTCTTGAAACTTGGTCAATGTTATCACCTCAATTGGTATATGTGCATGAAGTAAGGATTTTATGGTTCGTTGATTTTTGCCTGAGTTATGCCCCTTTAAAACTTAGTCTCTTGGGCTTATTGCCTGAGTTATGCCCCCTTAAAATTTAGTCTCTGGGGCTTATTGAAATTGCAACCTTGTGAATGCAACTCTTCCTAAGTTTCTGGCTAGATCTAAATGAAACTTGCTGGATGTTATAACCGGAATTGGTAGATGAGCATGAAGTAAGGATTTTATGGTTCATTAATTTTACCCTAAATTATGCCCCCTTAAAACTTAGTATCTAGGGCTTATTGAAATTGCAGCCTTTTGAACACAACTCCTCCTTACTTTTTGTCTTTATTTAAATGAAACTTGGTCAATGTCATCACCATAATTTGTAGATGTACATGGATCAAGGATTTTATGGCTCATTTATTTCCCTGAATTATGTCCCCTTAAAACTTAGTGCCTGGGGCTTATTGAAATTGCAGCCTTGTGAAGGCAACTCCTCCTAACTTTTTGTCTTGATTTAAATGAAACTTGGTCATTCTGAATTTGGTTCTGTCAAAATAAGTAGTGTCTACAATTATTTTTGTGAAACAGCAGCAAAGTGGCGGCGTATTTTGTGACGATGGCACTCTTGTTTATTTCTATCAATATTTATCCTAGAGGCTTTATTTTTTACAGAAACACTCATTAGGGCATAAGCTTTCCTTTGAGACCAACATCCATGTCGAAATGACCTTAAGACTGTGACCTTGACCCTTTCAAAAAAACTTTAACCAAAAACTTAAACCAAAATCTTTAACCAAAAAAAGCTTTAACCTTGCTTATATTTTCTGTAAGCTTTAAACAAGAGACATCATTACTTCATATGCACACTCATTAGGTGATAGGCTTTCACCATAGACAAAGGTTCTTTACAATTTGACCTTGACCTTGACCCTTTGTGGACTTAGAAAAACTTTAACCAAAAAACTTTAACCAAAAACTTTAACCTTGCATATATTTTTTTAATGCTCTAACCTAGGGACATCATATCTTCATATATATATACTCACCAGGTGATAGGCTTTCACCAGAGACCAAGGTCCTTCACATTTTGACCTTGACCTTTACCATTTGTGGACTTAGAAAAACTTTAACTGAAAACTTTAACCAAAAACTTTAACCTTGCTTATTATTTTCTGAATGCTTTAACCTAGGGACATCATTACTTCATATGCATCGATAGATCTGGGGCATATTGTTTTACTCATGTCTGTCTGTCTGTGTCTGTCAGTCCGTCTGTCCATCCTTCTGTCAGTTGTCTGTCCAAAAACTTAACCTTTGTATTCAAGATACAAAGCTAATATTTGGCATGATGATAGATCTCAATGATCCGCATCTGCTGGTACCAAAGTCAAGGTCATGTGACAAGGTCAAGGTCATCTGTCAAGGTCAAATGTCCCAAAACTTAACCCGAAAACTTAATCTTGCCAATATCTTCAAGCCTATTCAAGATACAAAGCTAACATTTGGCATGATGATAGATCTCAATGATCAGCATCCGCTGGTACCAAAGTCAAGGTAATGTGTCAAGGTCAAGGTCATCTGTCAAGGTCAAACTTTGAAAAAAATGCCGTTACGGGGGCCCTCTTATTTAACAAACACATCTTGTTTTTTTTTTTTTGTTTTTTTTTGAAAATGATGAAATTGCTTATTAGTCCCCTACCGGTGTTCACACCGGAGGGGACTATAGGTTTGCCCTCCGTCTGTCCGTCCGTCTGTCTGTCCGTCTGTCCCTCCGCTCAAATCTGAATCCCGCGATAACTTAATAACTAAGCAAGGGTTTTTGATGAAAATTGGTATATGACTAGATGGCAATGTGTAGATTATGTACATCATTTTATTTTTGTTTTTCGACTTAAATTGAGGTTGCTATGGTTACAGAAATAGTGAAAATATGGCCAAAAATGGGATCCTGCGATAAGATAATAACTAAGCAAGCTAGTTTGATGAGACTTGGTATATGACTATATGGCAATGTGTAGATTATGCACATCATTTTATTTTTGTTTTTAGACTAAAATTGTTGTTGCTATGGTTACGGAAATAGTGAAAATATGGCAAAAAATATTGGATCCTGCGATAAGTTAATAAGTAAGCAAGCTAATTTGATGAGACTTGGTATATGACTAGATGGCAATGTGTAGATTATGCACATCATTTTATCTTTGTTCTTTGACAAAAAGTGCGGTTGCTATGGTAACGGAAATAGTGAAAATATGGCAAAAAATGGATCCTGCAATAACTTAATAACTAAGCAAGCTAACTTGATGAAACCTGTTTCAAAATGTAAAAAAAATTATAAGCCATGTTAGTCAGGGTGGTGATGCAGCAGTATTAATCACCTCCAGTGAAAGTTCTCATTTCTTACCAACAAGACTGAAGAAAAACATCTTGGATCAGACAAGGTAACTGTTATTGATACTATTTCTTGCATCTGTCTATTGCTTGTATGAATTGTATAGTGGGCACAGCAGAGACAACAACTCATGTAAGTCTTGTCTTTCACAAGCAATTTCTTATTTTCTAGATTGCATTCCAAAGATCTCTACTTTTAGATCATATAAAAGCAAATTATGTTGGGATATTTTGAAAAAATTCAAATAGGCCCATGTCTGTTATGTAAAGAAAATAGGTCTAAAAAAAGATACTTATAATGATAAAATATAACTAATCAATCTCCAATTCAATTTATCCTTCACCAATTTAACAATTGATAAAAAGCATTTATATTTAATGAAAAGATAATGCTCTGAATTCTGTATTAACAATAATTAAGCCTGTGCGTGACATTTCCAACAAGTTTACATGTGCGCAACGTTGAGACTCAGATCATTCTGTGCTGCCGCACAGTCTGATCAGAGTCTAAACTATGCGTTCAAAAGATGGCTATGGACCTAAAATCTCTATTCCAAACCCAAAATTAATTATAATGTACTGCATGAGTGTCCAGGCTACTCTACATTCTTTCCATCAGACACACATGAAATTGTTGGAAATGTCATGCACAGGCTCAATTTAGATTTTGCCACCATGATGTTGTATAAGTTGTTGGCTTAGGCATAGCCATTTTAGCATGACCTTGGTCATGCCTTTATTGTTTAGGAGATAACTACTTTGATCTTGATATGTATG
Organism: Fragum whitleyi; assembly: GCA_948146395.1. NCBI lineage: Eukaryota > Metazoa > Mollusca > Bivalvia > Cardiida > Cardiidae > Fragum > Fragum whitleyi. The sequence continues at coordinate 22,074,628 of OX411548.1, read as the reverse complement.
TTCCATTCGGAACACCACTCGGCCAATCTCATGATCAACATCAGATGAACATAGACAGACTATTTTTAAAAATTACGGGAAAACCTTGGAAAAACTCGATGATGTCAGTTAAAATGGCGTTAGCCCTTGAAACTTTGAGTGAAAACATTTGACATTGTCACCGCTACTCGTTTAAGTCACTGACATGAAACCATTGTATCCTTATATAAATATCTTTAGATTCTAAAATAACGGCTGAAAAATCTTTATTTTTGAGAATGATTCATCATTCTCAAAAATTAAGATTTTTCAGCAGTTATTTACTGAAAAAGATAAAAATCTACAGTGCTAATTTTTCTTACACTGTTTCCGCCTAACAAAATGCACGATTTTGTTACATACCCATCCGCCTTAGATACATGCGAGGTCTGTTGCAGTTTACAGAAATGGCTAAGTGATGTTCCGAATGATGTATGTTCACAATCCAATAGTAGGCCCAGTCTTTTCCATCAAGGGGGATAACTTCATAAAAGAATTATACCATTCTTTTATCCAAGGTTTAATACTTTAAGGCACTTATCTCTGAGAGTTGGCACCCTCATATGGTCACTTTTTTTTCTTAAACCTTGTAACTACAGCTGTAATCAAGCTGTAGCTACAAGCTTTCAGAATTAAACAGACAATTTTTATGCCCCCGTATCGAGAGATCGGGGGCATATTGTTTTACTCGTGTCGTTCTGTCTGTCTGTCCCTCTGTCCGTCCGTCTGTCCGAAAACTTAACCTTGCCAATATCTTCAAGCCTATTCAAGATACAAAGCTAATATTTGGCATGATGATAGATCTCAATGATCCGCATCCGCTGGTACCAAAGTCAAGGTCATGTGACAAGGTCAAGGTCATCTGTCAAGGTCAAACTTTGAAAAAAAATGCCGTTACGGGGGCATTCGTGTTTCACAAACACATCTTGTTTCTAAATGCTTTACTCAGGGACGTTATTAATTCATACACATACTCACTAGGTGATAGGCTTTTACAGAGACTAAGGCCTTCCCAATTTGACCTTGATCTTGACCTTTTGTGGACTTAGAAAAATTTTAAAGAAAAACTTCATGTTTGATACAAAGTAATTCCATTGGTAACCTCATCTGCTTTTAGGCTTTCACTTTACCCTAACCTAATGCATGCAAAGAAGTTTTTATATTTCTTAATTACTACTCAAACAGATATATATAAGATAATTGACTTTAACATTGAAAGAAACCACTTTGAACTTCGGTCTTCGGTCAAGGGCTGTTTGTGACAAGCAGCTGTTTGGGCGAGCTACGTTGTCCGCGGACAACTCTTGTTTCATTATTTCAACATTTCTTTTTTGTCAAGCCCCCTTGTTTTTAGTAACTATTATAATGCCAAATTGGTGTATGCGTGTTGGTGCACGAGTCTAGTTTATCTCTTATAATACTGCATTTCAAGATAAATTGGCACAATTTTTTATCACTTGTGAGAAAATGGCCTAATTAAAAAAATAAGATAGCTTTTTTGTCCATGTCACCACTCAAGATTTGTTCGTTTGAATGGGGTTTTATCCCGCTTTCAACAATCTTTAAGTTATTTTGCAGCGGCTGGAGCACCTAACAATGGAATTCTGGTATTTTCTCACACCGGTACTACCATTACATTCTTTCCTAGCCTCCAGCTACTATCCCACATTTGTCTACGATAATCACCCATTGGTGGAAGACAAATAGTCTGAAAGATGAGTGCTGCCTTTGGGAATCGAACCCCAGACCTTTTGAATGATAGTCCAACACGCTATCAACTGTGCTATGAGGTCAGCTCACCACTCAAGCCCAAGATCAAATGTCATAACTGAGCTTGTGAGGAGCATTTATTGAAAGATTTATTAATTAACCTTTGTCATGCTGAACCTGGAATATTCCTGCTTTGACAGGAGGTATAGACAAACATCAGCCTGCACATATGTGCAGTCTGATGTTAGTCTACACCACCTGTTTCTCACTTTCAAACCAGAATTGTCAATAGTTAGTTTTTGAAATAAAAATTGACCTACAGTTGGTACTTTCAGTGCTTTTTGCCCTTTGATTTTGCTGGAAATTTTTATCCAAAATTTATTCAGCATGATAAGGGTTGAAAGATTACAAAACAACTGGGCACAAATTGCATTGGCTCAGTGCAAAACAGTTGTAACATAATGTTTATAGGAAGTTACAACTGCATCAATATTCAATTTTAAAATGTGTTCCATCACCTAAAAAGGGACCATCTGCAAACTCCTAAAAATCAATTTTTGAAAAAGAGATTGGTTCTAGTAGGCTCTATTAAATTTATGCTCTAATAAAATCCCATCCTTTTTAGCTCACCTGAGCACATCGTGCTCAAGGTGAGCTTTTGTGATCATTGAATGTCCGTCGTCCATCCTGTGTCGTCCGTCGTCAACAATGTAAGTGTTTACACTCTAGAGGCCACAAATATGGGCCAATCTTCATGAAACTAGGTCAGAATGCTGGTTATGTCACAAGGATGAACCATATTGAAAATGGGAAGGATCCATGCCAAATCCCGGGAAGAGGGGCCTAAATGACAATTTCCTTGTTTACACTTTAAGAGTCTACAAATATGGCCCAAATTTCATGAAACTTGGTCATAATATTGGCCAAGTCACAAGGATGAAGCCTATTGAAAATGGGAATGATCCATGCTTTATCACGGGAAAAGGGACCTTAATGATAATTTTCTTATTAACGCTCTAGAGGCAATAGATATGGCCAAATCTTAATGAAACATGGTCAGAATGTTGGTCAGGTCACAAGGATGAAACCCTATCAAAAATAGGAAGGATCCATGCCATATCATGGGAAAAGGGGCCTTCATGACAGTTTTCTTGTTTATACTCTAAGGACAACAAATATGGCACAATTTTCATGAAACTTGGTCATAATATTGGCCAAGTCACAAGGATGAAGCCTATTGTAAATGGGAAGGATCCATGTCACATCACAGGAAAAGGAGCCTTAATGACAATTTTCTTTTTATAACTCTAGAGGCTACAATTTTGGCCAAAATTTCATGAAACTTGGTTTTGTGTAGAAATTATCTCCTATATGACATCTGCCTATTTAATTGATGTGATGTCTCAGGGGTCAAAGAGACTCAGGTGAGTGATCTAGGACCATCATGGTCCTCTTTTAATGGAAATGAGATTATTCTAATAGAACCTCTGGGTTGTATTATAAATTTCATGGTATTTGTTTTCACTGCTGTAACTAGAGGAAGTGCTCATTAATCGGTTTAAGGTAATGGACCTGAATAGTTCCGCAACATTTCGGCACTCATGAACTTTCACAATGTTGACCGAGGTTTCCTAATGATTTCATTAGGAAACCTCAGTCAAAATTGTGAATGATCACAAGTCCCAAAATGTTGTGGAACTATTACAGGTCCACTACCTTAAACCGATTAATGAGCACTTCCTCTAGTTACAGCAGTGAAAACAACCGGGAAGATGTTCTGTACTGGACGTCCAACTCAAGTACCTGCAGGTCCCGATAATCACATGCTTTAGAAAGCAAGAACCCTGTAGTTTACTTAGGATCGTGTCATAGAATCTAACTTTATTCAGCAGCTATAACTTTTAAAGATTTAACATTGATCACAAGTTCCGATTCCTCACTAGGCATTGCTTTAAATGGCATCTAGGACGAAATCTTAATCTGACAAATCCAAATTTGAAAGGAATGCCTTTCTTAAACCTTTTTATTGATTCTTTGAAGTAACTTTGAGAAATTTGCCTAATTGGAGTATTACAGTTATTTTCACATCCAACTCCCAATGCCTACAACAAAGATTACCATTGCAACAACAAGGTTGTGACACTAGCTTCACTTTTGATTAAAAAAGTGCAGAGTTAAAAATGAGATTTTCCACTTAAGGGCCATAACTCTTTCCAAAGTAAATGGACCTTAACCATCCAAATCTCTGTTTGATCATATATTTCAAATTTGAGCGAAATCCATTCATAAGTTGCTAAGAAATTGAATGGAAAAGAAAAAACTGCAGACGGACCAACAACAAACACAGAAAGACTGATCAACAAGCTGAATCCTATTATACCCCCAAACTTAGTGTTAGGGGTATAATGACTAGGAAGGTTCATCAAAAACAACAAAAGGTTAAATATTCTAAAATTCTATTTACTTTACTCTTCCATCATAATCTGACATGTATAATATATAAAATATTGGGGTGCAAATAATGAATGCATTTTTTAACATTGTATAAAAAGTAATTTCATTGGTTAAAGCCTAACTATTGTAAGTGCATGAAGATGATTTTACAATTGTTTTTCTTTAACCACTCAAAATAAATGAAAGGAACAAAAAATTCTCAGTCATGAGTAAAGTTTATAACATGTAGTTTAAACAAGAGCACTGCCTATGGGTGCTCCTGCTGTCGGGTGCTGGATCTAAGTCCGAAAAGGGGCATAATTCACACAAAATGCGTTTGAAGTTATCCCCCTTGATAGTATAGGTTCTTCTTTGATAGTGAACATGTGTACCAAGTTTCAAGTGAACGCCTTCATTAGAGCCAGAGATATTACAAAATGTCAAACATTCGTACGACGACGTAGTATAGCCCTACAATGTCAGGGCTATAGCAAGACCTTGGGTTTTCTCAAAAAATGTTCAGCTAATAAATGTCAGAATAAGAGACAACAAGTGCATGTCGTATTGCGATGCAATACAGGAGTCCCCCACCAGATAACAAAAAATCCTCTCTTATAATATACCTCCTACTTAATAGATCTATAACTGTAAAAGTTTAAAGTTGCAAGCACTTATAGTTTAGGAGATATGATCGGGACAAGAATGTAAGACTAAAAAACAACAAAGGGCAATAACTCTAAAAAGTGACATGGCAGAGAAACAGTTCTTCTACATGACACTTGTCCTTGATAAGATCTATCAGTGTACTAAGTTTGAAGTTGCTAGCACTTATGGTTTAGAAGATATGATCCGGACAAAAATGTAAGGGTAAAGACAACAAAGGGCAATAACTCAAAATTTGGGCGTGGCAGAATAACAGTTCTTGAACATGACCATTGTCCTCAACAAGATCTATCACTGTAAAAAGTTTGAAGTTGCTAGCACTTATAGTTTAGGAGATATGATCCTGACAAGAATGTAAGGGTAAAGACAACAAAGGGCAATAACTCAAAAAGTGGGTGTGGCTGAGTTACAGTTCTTGAACATGACACTTTGCCTCAATGACATCTATAAGCGTACAAAGTGTGAAGTTGCTAGCACTTATAGTTTAGGAGATATGATCCTGACAAGAATGTAAGGGTAAAAACAACAAAGGGCAATAACTCAAAAAGTGGGCGTGGCAGAGTAACAGTTCTTTAACATGACACTTCTCCTCAATGAGATCTATAAGTGTACAAAGTTTGAAGTTGCTAGCACTTATAGTTTAGGAGATATGTTCTGGACAAGAATGTAAGGGTAAAAACAACAAAGGGCAATAACTCAAAAAGTGGGCGTGGCAGAGTAACGGTTCTTAAACATGACACTTCTCCTCAATGAGATCTATAAGTGTACAAAGTTTGAAGTTGCTAGCACTTATAGTTTAGGAGATATGTTCCGGACAAGAATGTAAGGGTAAAAACAACAAAGGGCAATAACTCAAAAAGTGGGCGTGGCAGAGTTATGGATCTTGAACATGACACTTCTCCTCAATGAGATCTATAAGTGTACAAAGTTTGAAGTTGCTAGCACTTATACTTTAGGAGATATGATCCGGACAAGAATGTAAGGGTAAAAACAACAAAGGGCAATAACTCAAAAAGTGGGCGTGGCAGAGTAACGGTTCTTGAACATGACACTTCTCCTCAATGAGATCTATAAGTGTACAAAGTTTGAAGTTGCTAGCACTTATACTTTAGGAGATATGATCCGGACAAGAATGTAAGGGTAAAAACAACAAAGGGCAATAACTCAAAAAGTGGGTGTGGCAGAGTAACGGTTCTTGAACATGACACTGCTCCTCAATGAGATCTATAAGTGTACCAAGTTTGAAGTTGCTAGCACATATGGTTTAGAAGATATAGCCCGGACAAAAGCGTGACGGACAGACGGACAGACGGACGGACGGACAGACGGACGGACGGACGGACAGACAGACGGAATCGAGCAAACCTATAGTCCCCCAACCGGTAACCGGTGGGGGACTAATAACCGGTGGGGGACTAATAAACAAATTAATTCAGAAAACTTGTTTCAAGAGCAAACTAAAACAGGTACAAAGATAACTTAATTTGAAGATCTTACCATCATTTTATGCTATTGTTAACACAACAAATTTTGAACTTTTTTTAATCAATTAGTGGCAGGAAATAGTTTTAAATTAGAAACTTGAATATGGAAACATTTCCTGAAAGAATTGAATGCTCAAATTTTCCCCTTTCTAATGCTGTGCACAACACATACCTGTTCTGCACAGAGCTACAGATATAGGGGAATTTTTGGTTTTCAATATCTTATAAGTCCTTACTTAAGCACTATGTTGTTGGTACTCATTGAAATGTCTCGTTCAGACAATTCAAATGAGTACCAACAACATAGGGTTTCATTGTGAGATAAAGATTCCAGACAGGCTTTACCCCTTCCTTATTGTACCTCTGGTGTACAGGAAGCTTTGGCAGACACTATATTCCCAGATCAGCCTGCACAGATATACAGTCTTTTTATAGCCTGGAATACCCGCGGCCGGTTTTACTAAACTTCTTATGAAAAATTTATCCCAAGTCAAGATCACAAAGCGTACCCGGTGTTTTCATTCGTTGTTGGATTCTGCCTAGCAATATCTCATTGGAAATGTCTTTTGACAATCTTGTTATATCTTGAGTTTGTATGATTATTATAATAAACAGGTACCCTTTGCTACATCTAGTTTTATTAGATATCACATTATCGTTAATTCAAGGAGAAATGTCAAATTTGTAAGCATAGAGTAATTGCTTCTTATCTTTACATTAAATCTTTCATATGTCACACATAAAACTGGAATATGAATCTGAAGGTCTATCTAAATATTTACTCATAAAAACTTGCTTTGAATAAAGAGTAAACAAGAGCCATGTCGGACATGGCCATCCCCCGCCGAGAAAGCTTGATAGTAAACTGAAGCCTAATAGATTAAGGGTTCTACTTTAAGAAATTAAGCCCCTACAAAATCTAAACCTTTAAAATAACAAAGGGCAATAACTCCAAAATTATGCAAGCAAGAGTTGTAGTTCTTGTGCACTGCACTTCTTTTCCATGAGATCTATCCACCCATAAAGTTTCAAGTTGATAGCTATTATACTTTAGGAGATATGCTCCGGACAAAATCTAAGTCTTAAAAATAACAAAGGGCAATAACTCCAAAATTATGCAAGCCAGAGTTATAGTTCTTGTGCGCTGCACTTTTCCTTTATGAGATCTATCCACCCATAAAGTTTCAAGTTGATAGCTATTATACTTTAGGAGATATGTTCCGGACAAAATCTAAGTCTTAAAAATAACAAAGGGCAATAACTCCAAAATAATGCAAGCAAGAGTTGCAGTTCTTGTGCACTGCACTTTTCCTTTATGAGATCTATCCACCCATAAAGTTTCAAGTTGATAGCTATTATACTTTAGGAGATATGCTCCGGACAAAATCTAAGTCTTAAAAATAACAAAGGGCAATAACTCCAAAATTATGCAAGCAAGAGTTGTAGTTCTTGTGCACTGCACTTCTCATCCATGAGATCTATCCACCCATAAAGTTTCAAGTTGATAGCTATTTTTAAGACTTAGATTTTGTCCAGAGCATATCTCCTAAAGTATAAAAGCTGTCAACTTGAAACTTTATGGGAGGATAGATCTCATGGATGAGAAGTGCAGTGCACAAGAACTACAACTCTTGCTTGCATAATTTCGGTGTTATTGCCCTTTGTTATTTTTAAGACTTAGATTTTGTCCGGAGCATATCTCCTAAAGTATAATAGCTATCAACTTGAAACTTTATGGGTGGATAGATCTCATAAAGGAAAAGTGCAGTGCACAAGAACTGCAACTCTTGCTTGCATTATTTTGGAGTTATTGCCCTTTGTTATTTTTAAGACTTAGATTTTGTCCGGAACATATCTCCTAAAGTATTTTAGCTATCAACTTGAAACTTTATGGGTGGATAGATCTTATGGAGGAGGAGTGCAGTGCACAAGAACTATAACTCTGGCTTGCATAATTTTGGAGTTATTGCCCTTTGTTATTTTAAAGACTTAGATTTTGTAGGGGCTTAATTTCTTAAAGAACCTGTAATCTATTAGGCTTCAGTTTACTATCAAGCTTTCCCGGCGGGGGATGGCCATGTCCGACATGGCTCTTGTTATTCTACATACAACAGTGATTCACTAACAAATAATGCTTTCTGTTGACTATATTAATGCTTTATCTTTAACTAATATGGATTATATAGATTGTAAATATACAGATTATTACAAATGAACCTTTTCCCTACACAGTCACAAGAGATGTTTGTAAAACATTTAAGCCCCCCATAAAAGCAGGTGAATAGCCTATTCTTTGTCAATCAACAAAAGGGAATAACTCACAAAATATTATGAGTAGAGTTATGGTTCTTGTGCACTGCACTTCTCCTCAATGAGATCTATCCACCTTTGAAGTTTCTTGATTCTAGCTTGCAGTCTTTATGAGATATGCTCCGAACAAAACCAAGGGACGGACCGACCAACAAACAGACAAGTGCAAAGCAATATACCCCCTCTTCTTCAAAGGTGGGCAAAAAAAGAAAGAACCTATTTCTTTTTGTTTCTATTGCAAACAACTATACCTCAGATAGAGGGAAGGATTTAGCTTTCAAAATGAAAAATTCTATAATCTAACAATCAAATTCTATGTTGTGGGTACTCATTGGAATCATCTTAATGAGATGATTCCAATCAGTACCCACAACATAGGGCCTGGATGAGAAATAACAGATTTAGATTGTCTCCACTCTTTATCTGAAGCCCTGACCACCGTTTTGCCTTTGATAGTTTGCTGCTTATCTACTTTGATTCTATAATGGCCTTTAGAAAATTGGCTAACATTAGGTTTAACAAGAGCACCACCTACGGGTGCCTACACTCGGCTGTTGAGTGCTGGATGGTGGGAAAAAATCTAAGGCGAAAAAGGGGCATAGTTTGTTCAAAATGCATCTAGAGTTATCCCTCTTGATAGTATAGGTTGCTCTTTTGATAGTGAACATGCATGCCAAGTTTCAAGTAATTGCTTTCAGTAGAACCAGAGATATCACAAAATGTCAAAGTTTTCACACGACAACGACAACGATGATGAAGACAACAACAACAACAACGACACAAAGGCTATAGCAATACCTCAGGTTTTATCCGAAAACAGCCGAGCTAAAAATTGACTGACAATAGACTTTAAACATTCAAAGAAAGCTTTTAAGTTTCAATAGTACCTAATTATGCATTTCATTCAGTTATCTAAAATGATTTACACACAGTCCCAGATTTTGATGTGTTGAAGAAACATAGCTATGAAAAACATTGTGGGAATTGCAGAAGATGCTCTTCAAAGCAACTACTCCTTCATTCAAACTATTTTCTATCCCAAAAATCTTTACGATTGTACACAATCTACATGTGGTTTGACCTTTGACAGCACCAAAATTTGTTGTCTTTGGACTGGGTTATATCATGGCAAGGTGCAAAACACATTTATTTTCTATATGTTTATAGGCAGTTACAACTGTTTAGTGCTGAGCAATCAATCATATCATGGTTGTCACTAAATAGCTGAACTCTAATTGCCATACATAAATTGTATTAAATGTTCCTATAAGTCAGTTCTACTAGGCATTTGTTGGTCTCAATGCAAATAATGTTTCCACTACAGTTTCATCTGCCATTGTAGAAATGTCTCCAATATTTTTATCGCCAACAGCTATCTTCCGTAAAACTCGTCGCATGATTTTTCCTGATCTTGTTTTTGGAAGGCCTGGTGCTTCTTGCATGAAGTCTGGAGTAGCAAATGGTCCTATCTTTTTTCTTACTGGAAGAGACAATCAGACTGGGTAATTATACCTATCATACGAGTCTGTGCATGACATTTCCAACAATTTGAAATGTGTGTGAGGTGCAAACATTGAGCTGCATAGACAACCATCTACTGTTAATATAATGTTACCTGATTAATTCAAGTACTTTGAGACCTTATCAATCTACTAAACGCATAGTGAAGACTCTGGTCAGACTGTACGGATGCACAGACTGGTCAGAGTCTTTGCTATGTTCATATGTGAAATTGTTGGAAATCTTGAGCACAAGCTCATACAAAAGGTAAACATCTAATAACCACCTTTAATGGAAAAAAAAAGTTAAATAGTTAAGTGCATTTGTTGGTAAGTGCTTATAAATTATTATCATATAAAGAAAATATTTCACCATCTTCAGTGTTTTTATAGTCTGGCACTACCAAATATATTCTCTATAGACAAATGTGTGCAAAAAAAAATTGTGTATAAATACAAAATATTTCAGCTTGTTTTTTAAATATACTGTCAATTGTGCAGTTTTTCCATACAAGTTTAATTTCGTTTCTTTGATGCTAACAGAGGTATTGGGGAGTTCATATTGAGAGAGAAGTGAGAAAATGATACTTGTTCTTTTAACTATTCTATAAAAGATATCTTGATACAAAATTTTGGTAAACCCTTGATAAATGAGGGTAAAATCATAGATTATGGAACTGCAAAATAGTAGAAAACAAACCTGCTGCTTTTAATTCACTGACAAGTTCATCTGTAAATTTGAAACCCTGAAATGTAAATTGATGACATTTTTTTTTAGATTTTTAATGTCGCAAAATATGAATATTCTTTGACACAAAGGGTACAAACTGTGTGGGAGGGATGAAACTTCTGTATTTTAGTCAATTCACATATGATTTTTCCATAACTGTATTTCTTTTGTGTATCTAGATATTTCACTTTTTTGTAGCAAGTGACCTAACAAGACAAGCAGAATCATCACATGTTGATGAGTCTCAACAACAAAAGGGAAAGAGCTGAGAAAGTAAATTGACAAGAAAGAAATATGGGATGGAAAGGATATGTTTCTCTATGAGATTTGCATTTTATTTTCTATTGATATCTTAAAAGTTCAAAAGAAATTTCATTAAAAATAACAACCAGAAGGTAAGACGGAATGCAAGCTAACAACATCCTTACAGTAGTGTTGGGCAATCGGTTTCAAATGACGCTCAATCATCAGTTTTTAGTTGAAAGAGTAAATCAACTAATGATCGATTGTATAATCGTTTTCTTAGAAATTAATACAGCATTCCCAATATCATTCTTTGGAGAATGTGATAGCATAGTTAAAACTTGTGACCTAAAGACTCATCTTGCAGATTTTCGTACCAACTCTATTACTCAGCAGGAAAAAGTTTTAACTGCCTATAAACATATAGGCAGTTACAACTGTTTTACGCTGAGCCATCAAACTGATGTCAGTTCTGAAAACTATATACTAAGAATGATGGCTTTCAATGATGTGTTAGGAACTGATAAATCAATTATGAAATTTCTTAGTTGATTATCACAATCTGAAGCCCAAAGCAATTGATTATAATCAATTAATCTGCCTATCACTACCTTACGGTAATAGATATAGAATGTAAAAATAAAGAATTGATATATATTAGATATAATGCTTTTAACTCAAAACAATCAAATTGTTGGCCTAAATAAATTGTGCATTAAAAGGATATTTTCCCTTCTTTTTTAATTGAGATGTTCTCTGTTCAAATATATCAAATTTACAAAGTTCTAGAACAAACTAATTCATCTTGATTCAGCTCACAGGGTCATGGGTACAATGAGATGCAATTAGAAATCACACCTGTCAATCAACAAGTGGATTGACCAATCAAAACAGTCATATATAATGGACCCCCATCATTATCTGCCATTTTCTTTAAAACACCTACTTGGTTAGGCAACTTTGATGTCCTAACTATACCTTAAATAGACTGAATAACAACTTTCAATTATTTTCATTATTTTTTTGTGTTGGTTTCATGTCCATGATCATACATTTCAGAGACGAATGACACATCATTTTTGAGATAGTGTGACATGACCCAGGTCAAAGGGTAGGGCCAACAATCCGCTAATTTATTAATACAAAACAAACCTGTTTCAGGGTGATGAAACAGTAGGTGCATTCACCCTTGACGGAATGTGGATGAGCGACGACCGCTGCTTCTGTCACTGCCTTCTGCTCTACCAGGGCGGATTCGATCTCAGCCGTACTAAGTAGATGACCAGACACGTTCAACATGTCGTCAATACGTCCCGTGATCCAGATATAACCATCTTTGTCCTTACGACCACCTTTACAAAGAATGTTGAAATATTTTTAGGAAGGAGGAATCGTTTACAAAAAAGCAAATTCTCTTTTGCTTACATTATTTTCTACCGTAGTTGATAAATACTGTTTAATTCATAAATTTTTATACTTTAAATGGGCATTCTTTTAATTTTGATAATTCTAGAACTTTGAGGTCTTATAATGGTAGAAGACCTTAAAATTCGAGAATTATCAAAAGAAAAAGAATGTGCATTTGACAAATAAAATGCTTTTTGATGGATTATCCAGAAATAACTGTTGATTATCATTTGATAAACTCACCACATGACTAGTGAAATATCAAAAACTAAGACCCTGCTTTCATTCTTTTCACCCTATCTGGCATTATCTGAGCAGAGCCCATTAAGTGATGTCATCACTAACAATGCATAGCAATCACAAAATGACGCACTTGAAGAAGCTTGTCCTAAAATGTTCACATTGTGTCCCGATTTGCATTAAAAAAAATAGAATAATCATTTGTTTTATCAAGTAAATTCAATTGATATTTAATTTTGTGAACAATAAAAGCTTTATTTTCAGTTGTTGCTGACACCACTAATTATAACAATATGACTTTTGTTGTTCACTCTGTGAAATATAAAAGCTGAAATTAAGCTGTTATACTTCATATATCAACTCCATATTTTCACGACAATTAAATTATTGCCTAACTGTTGCTCTATTAGCTGTGAATTGATGAACATTTTGAGAACAAACCCTACACATATCTACCAAATAAAAAAGATCAACAGTCTTGAATTTTTTATATGGAATTAAAAAAGAATATCAATGCATTCAAAATCGGCATCATGTTCCATTGTTCAGCCACCCCCTTACCAATTTACCACCATTTTCTTGTTTTAAAAATCATAACCACAATGCAACTTTGACAATGCTGGGGCCTTATTTAATTCTTTCAAGATAGATTTTGTCAACTACCGTGGAAATATGAAGTCCTGACTCAATATGGTGCTCATGACAGTGGTCAACACCCAGATTAATTTCAGTTAACAATTTTTTAGCAAGATCTCGTAAATTGTGTTGATTGACAGTTTAAGTAACAGGCTTGTAAGGCATAGTTTTTTTGTTCTTGATTTGATTTTCATTTGAAGCCCATTCATTATTGACTTGTTTGTACCGTGAAAATACGAAGAGCCATCGTATAATATGATTAAAATCAAAAGAAAGTATCAATTCATCGTTATTTGAAGTATATATTGTACAGTGAAAACTGAAATAAAACATTCATATGGATTTGGAGTTAGGGTTAACCCTCCTGGGAGTACACAGTTTAATAATCTTGTGCCCTGATCATAGCCAACTCTGCCTGTTTTCAGGGTTCAACACTAAGGGGAGTTCGGGATTCCGAGACTCCTTGTTTACCAGTTGGACTCCTTTGATTTGCATGCAAGGAGTCCACTGGACTCCAAGGGTTGAGAGGAAATATTTTGAAAAACAAATGCACAAAACTTGTTGAAGAAAACATTTGCTTGAATCCTGTATTGTTTTGAGAGAAAAAAATTTACTTTGGTAGAACATTGTGGAAACAAGGTGCCAAATTGTCACAAGATACGCCCGTCACACTGCTTAGTATTAACTGGGGGTTTGAATAGAACTGAGGTTATTTTGAATGAATATTTTTTGCACCCATGAAGTTTCATCTGAAAAACAACAAAGGGCAATAACTCAAAAGATAGGCCAGGTAGAGTTGTGTTTCTTGTGCACTGCACTCCCCCTTTGTGAGATCTATACACCCATGAAGTTTCATGATCCTAGCTATTATACTTTAAGAGATATACTCCGGACAAGATTCAAGTCTGAAAAACAACAAAGGGCAATAACTCAAAAAATAGGCCAGGTAGAGTTGTGGTTCTTGTGCACTGCACTCCCCCTTGATGAGATCTATACACCCATGAAGTTTCATGATCCTAGCTATTATACTTTTAGAGATATACTCCGGACAAGATTCAAGTCTGAAAAAACAACAAAGGGCAATAACTCAGAAAATAGGCCAGGTAGAGTTATGAATCTTGTGCACTGCACTCCCCCTTGTTGAGATCTATACACCCATGAAGTTTCATGATCCTAGCTATTATACTTTAAGAGGTATACTCCGGAAAAGATTCAAGTCTGAAAAAAAACAAAGGGCAATAACTCAAAAAATAGGCCAGGTAGAGTTGTGGTTCTTGTGCACTGCACTCCCCCTTGGTGAGATCTATACACCCATGAAGTTTCATGATCCTAGCTATTATACTTTTAGAGATATACTCCAGACAAGATTCTAGTATGAAAAACAAGAAAGGGCAATAACTCAAAAAATAGGCAAGGTAGAGTTGTGGTTCTTGTGCACTGCACTCCCCCTTGGTGAGAACTATACACCCATAAAGTTTCATGATCCTAGCTATGATACTTTAAGAGATATACTCCGGACAAGATTCAAGTCTGAAAAACAACAAAGGGCAATAACTAAAAAAATAGGCCAGGTAGAGTTATCAGGGTTTTCCCTGGGCCTCAGAATTTGGGGGTCATTGTGACCCCCATACCTTTAGAATTGAGGGTCATTTCCCCAATTTTGGGGGACAAATTTAAAGAAGCTTAGGGAGCACATAAAAACAAAATAAAGTAGACTGTAACATCTTCAGAGCCATATACATTTCATATTTTTCGGGGTTTAGTTGTTCATTCCTCCAATTTTGGAACAGGTCAAAAACATTTTAACCCTCGGAGAATTCAAGCTATAAATAAAAATATTAAACAAATTCAGATTTAATGACGAATGATTTCTTTGGTAGGTGGACCATAGTAATCATCATCAAACTCGCTAAAACAGCTCTATTTTGTTGTTCCTTTGAAAGAATGGCCCAAATGCAGACGATGGAAGTTTACACACTTTTATTTGTTGTTGCATTATGTAAGATCCGGTGTCTGGTTTACAGTAAATTTTACGACCGGAAATTGGGTCTGAGGTGGTTTAAATCGCGATAACCCGTCTGCATATTTTATCAGGTACCTATAGCTATCTAAAAATAGAATTTGGCTAGTTACAGAGGTCACGGAAATATTGTATCTGACGCTTGTTAACAAGCGAGTTATGTCAATTTTTAACCCAACTGAAAATCTATGAAAAAAGATCTCCAATCATACATGTTCACAGCACAGAGCTTTATTTTGAAACTTGCGTCACAAATGTCGCACAGGTAATTTTTTTGCGGGTCATTTGAGTTGAAATTGCGACAAAGACGCGCATTTTTTGCGTCAAGGAAAACCCTGAGTTATGGTTCTTGTGCACTGCACTCCCCCTATGTGAAATCTATACACCCAT
Organism: Fragum whitleyi; assembly: GCA_948146395.1. NCBI lineage: Eukaryota > Metazoa > Mollusca > Bivalvia > Cardiida > Cardiidae > Fragum > Fragum whitleyi. Next base: position 22,058,845 of record OX411548.1, on the reverse strand, counting down.
GAAGTTTCATGATCCTAGCTATTATACTTTAAGAGATATACTCCGGACAAGATTCAAGTCTGAAAAACAACAAAGGGCAATAACTCAAAAAATAGGCCAGGTAGAGTTATGGTTCTTGTGCACTGCACTCCCCCTTGGTGAGATCTATACACCCATGAAGTTTCATGATCCTAGCTATAATACTTTTAGAGATATACTCCGGACAAGATTCTAGTCTGAAAAAAAACAAAGGGCAATAACTCAAAAAATAGGCCAGGTAGAGTTGTGGTTCTTGTGCACTGCACTCCGCAATGATGAGAAGAATACAATTGCCAAGTTTGAAGTTGATCGGACTTCAAGTGACAGAGTTATGCTCCGGACAAAGAAGTGGACGCCGCCGGACGCCCAGACGCCCGGACGCCGGACGTCACGGGTGATCCCATAATACGTCCCGTCTTCGACGGACGGGCGTATAAAAAAGAAATTGCTTTTAACAAGCAATTTCTTCTTTTTCACAATGTTCTCCAATTATGATAATTTGGACTCCTTACTTTGAGCTTGGACTCCTTGATTTCATGTGTTAGGAGTCCGATTGACTCCTAAACCTCAGGAGTTTGTGTCGACCCATGGTTTTCAACTTGAGCAAGAGTGGTTGAAATATATCTAAAATTTGAATTTGAAAAAAAAACAACAACAAAAAAATTAAAATTTGGAAGACCCATGCCAACAGGTAGACAGAAATAGAAAAGATAATAATTATGTTATGAAGGGGCCGAAAAATTTCTTACCATCTCCAGTACAGTAATAACCAGGGAACTTTTTAAAGTAAGTAGATTCAAATCTCTGATGATTCCCATACACTGTTCTCATTATACCAGGCCAAGGTTGTTTAAATACCTGAAATTTATGATAATCATTTCGTCCACTCAATTAGCTCCTATTGTAAAGCACATTAAATCATGAAAACATATGGTAAAGTTATGGTGTTAACAAACTTATTGTCCTGATGCTCAAGTTGTATTAGAAGCCAATTGACATGAATGAACATAATAATTTTGATTGGTACATTAAAATCCTATTTAAACCCATCCCTGTCTTATCAAGATTTTTGTTAAAATTATATACGCAGATGGATATATTTGTATCTTATATTAAATTCTTGCAAATTCAGACTTCCTACATCAAAATTTCTATGAGCAATAAATTTCATGAGAAATGGCATTTTGGTACAATTTAAGAAGTGAGTTGCGATTATCAGGAATGACATTGTAATTAAAAAAAATTAGCTGTACTCACCACATAACCTTCTGTATCTGCTTCTACTTCTTTACCTTCTTCATTCACAACTACAGGAACTATACCAAAGAATGGGAATGTCTACAATATCATAAACAAGAGAATCAAAAAATTGTCTGTTTAATTCTGAAAGCTTGTAGCTACAGCTTGATTACAGCTGTGGTTACAAGGTTTAAGAAAAAAAAGTGACCATAGGTGGGTGCCAACTCTCAGAGATTAGTGCCTTAAAGTATTAAACTTTGGATAAAAGAAAGGTATCATTCTTTTATGAAGTTATCCCCCTTGATAGAATAGACTGGGCCTACTATTGGATTGTGATCATACATCATTCGGAACATCACTTAGCCATTTCCATAAACTGCAACAGACCTCAGATATATCCAAGGCGGATGGGTATGTAACAAAATCGTGCATTTTGTAAGGCGGAAACAATGTAAGAAAAATTAGCACTGTAGATTTATATCATTTTCAGTAAATAACTGTGGAAAAATCTTAATTTTGAGAATGATGAATCATTCTCAAAAATAAAGATTTTTCAGCCTTTATTTAAGAATTAAAAGATATTTATATGAGGACACGATGGTTTCACGTCAGTGACTTAAACGAGTAGCTTTGACAACATCAAATGTTTTCACTCAAAGTTTCAAGGGCTTACGCCATTTTAACTGACGTCATCGAGTTTTTCCAAGGGTTTCCCGTATTTTTTAAAAATAGTCTGTCTATGGACATCCGAGGTTGATTGTGAGATTGGCCGAGTGGTGTTCTGAATGGAACATACATATCAAGGTCAAAGTAGTTATCTCGAAACAACAAGTGCATGTCGTATTGCGATGCAATACAGGAGTCCCCCAACGGATAACAAAAATCCTTTCTTATAATATATCTAAGTAACAGTTCTTGTGCATTACACTTCTTCTCAATGAGATCTACCAGTGTACAAAGTTTGAAGTTGCTAGGGCTTATGGTTTAGGAGATAAGTACGGGACAAAAATGTAAGGATAGAAACAACAAAGGGCAATAACTCAAAAAGTGAACATGGCAGAGTGACAGTTCTTATACATGACACTTGTCCTCAATGATATCTATAAGTGTAGCAAGTTTGAAGTTTCTAGCACTTATGGTTTAGAAGATATGTTCCGGACAAAAATGTAATGGTAAAAACAACAAAGGGCAATAACTCAAAAAGAAGGTGTGGCTGAGTAACAGTTCTTGTACATCACACTTGTCCTCAATGAGATCTATACGTGTACAAAGTTTAAAGTTGCTAGCACTTATAGTTTAGGAGATATGATCCGGACAAGAATGTAAGACTAAAAACAACAAAGGTCAGTAACTCAAAAAGTGGACATGGCAGAGTAACAGTTCTTGTACATGACACTTGTCCTCGATAAGATCTATCAGTGTACAAAGTTTGAAGTTGCTAGCACTTATGCTTAAGGAGATATGATCCGGACAAAAATGTAAGGATAAAAACAACAAAGGGCAATAACTCAAAAAGTGGGTGTGGCAGAATAACAGTCCTTGAACATGACACTTGTCCTCAATTAGATCTATAAGTGTACCAAGCTTGAAGTTGTTAGCACTTATAGTTTAGGAGATATGATCCTGACAAGAATGTAAGGGTAAAAACAACAAAGGGCAATAACTCAAAAAGTGGGTGGGGCAGAGTTATGGATCTTGAACATGACACTTCTCCTCAATGAGATCTATGAGTGTACAAAGTTTGAAGTTGTTAGCACAAATGGTTCAGGAGATATGTTCCGGACAAGAATGTAAGGGTAAAAACAACAAAGGGCAATAACTCAATAAGTTGGTGTGGCAGAGTTATGGTTCTTGAACATGACACTTGTCCTCAATGAGATCTATAAGTGTACAAAGTTTGAAGTTGCTAGCACACATAGTTTAGGAGATATGATCCGGACAAGAATGTAAGGCTAAAAACAACAAAGGGCAATAACTCAAAAAGTGGGTGTGGCAGAGTAACAGATTTTGAACGTGACACTTCTCCTCAGTGAGATCTAAAAGTGTACCAAGTTTGAAGTTGCTAGCACGTATGGTTTAGAAGATATAGCCCGGACAAAAGTGTGACGGACAGACGGGCGGACAGACAGAGGGAATCGAGCAAACCTATAATCCCCCAACCAGTAACCGGTGGGGGACTAATAAAGGCATGACCAAGGTCGGTTAAAATGGCTACACCTAAGCCAACAATGTATACCACACCATGGTGGTAAAATCTAAAATGAGCCTGCGCATGACATTTCCAACAATTTCCTGTGTGTGTGATGGAAAGAATGTTGAGTAGCCTGGACACTCATGCAGTACATTATAATTAATTTTGGGTTTGGAATAGAGATTTTAGGTCCGTAGCCATCTTTTGAACACATAGTTTAGACTCTGATCAGACTGTGCGGAAGCACCGAATGATCTGAGTCTCAACGTTGCGCACATGTAAAATTGTTGGAAATGTCACGCATAGGCTCAATTATTGTTAATACAGAATTCAGAGCATTATCTTTTGGTTAAATATACATGTAAATGCTTTTTACCAATTGTTAAATTGGTGAAGGATAAATTGAATTGGAGATTGATTAGTTATATTTTATCATTATAAGTATCATTTTTGAGACCTATTTTCTGTACATAACAGAAATGGGTATATTTGATTTTTTTCAAAATTTCCCAACATAATTTGCTTAAATATGTTCTAAAAGAAGGTATCTTTGGAATGCAATCTGGAAAATAATAAATTGCTTGTGAAAGATAAGCAATTTCGTCATTTAAAAAAAAAAAAAAAATGGTCCTGACAGGCAGAGACATTCAAAATTTCACCAACTTGAAATAATTGTATACAACTTATTTCAATTTAGACCATTTTGAAACCAGTTTTGAAATGGATTTAAACTTCTCTTGCTGTTCATGGCATCTTCTTTACGTACAAAAATCTAGGGTTGACAATATAGACTAAGATCAGCCTGTACATACACGCAGGCTGATCTGGGTCTATACTGTCTGCTTTCTAAATAATCCTTGTGGGAGAAACTTGAGCAAAACTCGTTTTAATGTCAATGAAATAAAAAAAAAGAGTTGTCCGCGGACAACGTAGCTCGCCCAAACAGCTGCTTGTCACAAACAGCGCTTGACCGAAGACCGAAGTTCAAAGTGGTTTCTTTCAATGTTAAAGTCCATGATCTAATATATATCTGTTTGAGTAGTAATTAAGAAATATAAAAACTTTTTTGTTTTAATTGCATGTTTAAGGTTAGGGTAAAGTGAAAGCCTACAAGCAGATGAGGTTACCAATGGAATTTCTTTGTATCAAACATGAAGTTTTTGTTTAAAATTTTTCTAAGTCCACAAAAGGTCAAGATCAAGGTCAAATTGTGAAGGACCTTGGTCTCTGTAGAAGCCTATCACCTAGTGAGTATGTGTATGAAGTAATAATGTCCCTGAGTAAAGCATTTAGAAAATATAAGCAAGGTTAAATTTTTGGTTAAAGCTTTTCAGTTTAAGTTTTTCTAAGTCCACAAATGGTAAAGGTCAAGGTCAAATTGTGAAGGACCTTGGTCTCTGGTGAAAGCCTATTACCTGGTGAGTATATATATGAAGCTATGATGTCCCTAGGTTAGAGCATTAAAAAAATATATGCAAGGTTAAAGTTTTTGGTCACAAAGGGTCAAGGTCAAGTTCAAATTGTCAAGGACCTTTGTCTATGGTGAAAGTCTATCACCTAATGAGTGTGCATATGAAGTAATGATGTCTCTATTTTAAAGCTTACAGAAAATATAAGTAAGGTTAAAGTTTTTTTGGTTAAAAATTTTGGTTAAAGTTATTTTGAAAGGGTCAAGGTCAAAGTCTAAAGGTCATTCCGACATGGATGTTGGTCTCAAATGAAAGCCTATGCCCTAATGAGTGTTTCTGTAAAAAATAAAGCCTCTAGGATAAATATTAAAAGAAATAAAAAACTTTAACCTAATGCGGACGCTGAAACTGACGCTGACGCCAACAACGAAAAGCATTACAGACAAGATGTGTTTGTGAAACATGAATGCCCCCGTAATAGCATTTTTTTTTCAAAGTTTGACCTTGACAGATGACCTTGACCTTGTTACATGACCTTGACTTTGGTACCAGCGGATGCGGATCATTGAGATCTATCATCATGCCAAATATTAGCTTTGTATTTTGAATAGGCTTGAAGATATTGGCAATGTTAAGTTTTTTGGTTAACTTTTGCAGACAGACAGACACACGAACAGATGGACAACAGTAAAACAATATGCCCCCGATCTATCGATGCGGGGGCATAAAAATGTTACATGTACACAACAAGAAGACTTACTGCTGATCCTGGTTTAGTTGGTGTGGCACCAGGTAAGGGAGTTAATACATGACCACCCTGTAATCAACAAGGATTAAATAGAGGATAATCGTTTGTTTCAGAGTAAGATCGATTTATATTTCATTGAGTGAACAACAAAAGCTATATTTTCACGAAAATATAGCTTTTGTTGTTCACGAAATGAAATATTAATCGATCTTATGTGAAAAACAAACAATTGTTCTATTTCTTTAATGCAAAAATGGGACAAAATGAGGAATTTCTAGGACGTATTTTTGTAAAGCTCGTCAATTTTGCGCGTGATTGCTATGCAACGATCATTGTGACGTCACTTATTTAGCCCTGCAAAGATGACGTCAGAAAGGTTGAAATGCACAAAAGCAGGGTATAAGTTTTTGATAATTTCACCGCTTTTGCAGTGAGATTTTCAAGTGATAATCTACCGTTATTTCTCGATAAACGACTGAAAAGCATTAAAGAATACTCAGTAAATGGTCTAAACAAAATACAGATGATGTCTGTTAGTTAATTGAAAGGAAATTAACCATATTTAAAATGGCCCAAAGAAAAAGGAAATAGTAACATGCAGCTTAATATACTCGTTCCTACCCTCTTTTTTGTTAAAGCTTAAAAAAATACGAACTTAATTTTAATAACTGATGTTTTCTTGATTAATAGAAAGACTTATGGTCAATAACCTCTAGCAAAAATATGAACAATTTAGAGGTGATTAGAAGCTATATGAAATCATATAAACCACTAAATAAAATAAAGCATAAATATACAAAAGCATACTGTTTCTGTTTGCCAGAAGGTGTCCACTATTGCACATTGTTTGTTCCCAATTACATTATAATACCAGAGCCAAGCCTCGGGGTTGATGGGTTCACCTACAGTACCAAGGACCTTCAGAGAGTCTCTGTTATACCTGTAGATATATATGAAATATTAAAAAAATATGATACCAGGACCAGGTCTTAGGGTCGTGTTCTGCTAAAACCTCTTAACTACAGCTTGTTTACGATGTTTTGGAAGAATATTGATGATATATAATATACAGTGTATTACTTCACAATTGCACTCAACTAAAAATTTATAAACACCAAACTGTGTTTATTGCTACTATTTATAATATGACCTAGTGGCAGGAGTGAAATAATCCCATTGAATATTTTTTATATAACACGGTTGTTATCACACTAGTGAAATAACTATGAAATTGAGCTTACACCAAAAAGCAACACTATTTGTAACCGTGAAAATGACATCATAATGTATACATTTTGACATCAGTTTAAACAGCGTTTAAAGTTTTACAGAAAATTGAAATGTTGAATATCAAGAATTTTGACTTTTTTTAACAAAAGTTTCGGTCATATTATAAATGGAATGTAAAATTTGTGTTCATAAAATACAGAATTTATTAAACTCGTCATCTGAAACAGATAAAAACTTGGCGTAGCCTCATTTTTATCGGGGTATAGATGACTTGTTTTATAAATTTGGTATTCCATAACAACTCATTTAATATCCTCTATGTACTACTCACAGCAAGGCCATGGCCCAGTGCAAAACAGTTGTAACTGCCTATATGTTTATAGGCAGTTACAACTGTTTAGACTGAGCCAATAAAACAACAATACTTACTTGGTAACATAGTCATCTCCAAACCCCATGAGAGCTCTAATTGCAGTTGGTGCTGTATAAAACTTGGTCACTTTATACTTTTCTACAATGGCCCAAAACCTCCCAGCATCTGGATATGTTGGTATACCTTCAAACTACAAGTAAATGTTATAGGCGAGCTATAAATAGAGGGGGCATATCAAGTCTGTAATCTCAAACTGTTAACACATGCACTTTTTTGAACACTATTTTTAAATGTTTGTTAACATTCTGAAATCTGGAACACAGGGTTGGATCATAGGTTTAATTATTTTTAGAACACTTCTAAGAAGAACATGTTGTTGGTAATCAATGGTATCACCCAAAAGATATGTACCAACTACATAGAATCCTGTTGAGAACAATAGTAGAGTTGCATTATCCCTTCTTATCTAATCATTTGTTTGTTTGCTTGAACGGGGTAATGTGCCCGATTAAAATATCCTTGTCATTTTGTGGCAGCTGGAGCTCCTACCAAAGGATTTCTGGTAAATCTTGCACCAGTGCTACAATAACATCCTTTCCAAGCTTCAAGCTGCTTTCCCACTTAGGGTTGCAATAGACCTATTTCACATAAGTCTACGCATGCGCGGAAATCTCTCGACTCCGCCCCTTATACAAACGAGGGGGCATGTTATTTTAGTCCATAAATAGTTTATAGAAAAATAATATATTTTAAACCACAAAATACTCGTTGTTATAAACGAAATCAAAGTTATTTTTACACATAATTAGAATGTAGTTTTAATGCTTTAATTCTTCATGCTTATTTTTGTCATTTTTCTATTTTTTGCTTTTGATTAACTTATATTAATCTAACTCTATTTTGCATCCTGACCTATGAAGAAGTATTTTGTATTTCTTGTTGGTAATAATGTACTGAACTATTTTTTGATTTTTGTCATCAAAGTTTGTCTTTGAATTACGTTTATTCGTATATTATTCCCTTTTTTTTATTCAGATCTTATCATTTATTTCGCTCTTTTCATTGAAATACCAATACATGTATTACTAAAAAAAAAAAAAAAAAAATACGTAGCCTTCTCAATCATTTCTTTATATAGTAATTTCTTTGTATAAAACATTATTACCATCACATCGTAATAAACACACCGAGACAAGGAAATGTATTCTTGCAAAAAGTAATAATAAAAAATAAATTCAATAAATAAATCGTTGAGCAAATAATCCAACCAAATACGCCGAGCCCCAAATACGCCACCTCGTTTCATAGATTGTTTGTGATATTGCGCTGTTGAAACTTCGTGGAAAAAAGAGAAAACTGAAACCAACACATTGACGATCTTTCACTCTGTGAATCATGATTGAGGAAAAGTAGACCTATGTGATACAATGTATTTTACCGTGCAATATATATTTCTTTGTGAAAATGTTATCTATTCACAACAGCGTTTTTTTTTGCTCAAGAAATTTTCATACTAAGGAAATATTTAATGATAATATTAAATAGATAAATACGTGGTATCTTTTAAAAGGCACAGAAAGACCAGACTTAGTTAAAGTTAGATTAATGTTTTTTATCGTTTAGGGGCCACGTTTCTGATACTCATTTCGAATCGTTAAAATATTTCAGCACAAGCCCCTTGCAGCACTGTTGTTTTTCATATTGCTTGATAAAACTTAAGCGTTAGAAGATGTAGGGCTTAATTTAATCTTCATGTTTGTTTATGATTTTAGAAAGGGTTTTTCGATATGCCATAGACCCCAGATCAAAGAGCGGTAAAACACTTAGGCAGCAGTTATAAGTTACAACATGTGCGCTAAATAAACATTGTACTGGTGACAATTAAGCGTCGTATGTGACATAAGGTATTACGTAATCGTATTTAACTTCTATCACATCTTCAAGATCAATATAATCCATAAAAGGGGTATCTAAATAACGCGTTCAATAATTCATGAATTCCGAAAATTAATTGGGTTCGTAAGAGGTGAGTGTTAAAAAAAGGCTGTACGAAAAGAAATCAAGTGAAATTCAGAATTACAAATCTTTAACTTCGAAACAGCGACTGCACGTTTCCAATGTATTTAAAAGCCCTTCCCAATGCAAGTATGTGTTCAAATTTGAATCATTATTAAAATGAAATAGCAACTCGTAATAATAAACCTACGATGGAACTATTTCTCCCCTTTTCACATTATCTTTCACTCTCGATATGGTTTCGTTTTTTTTTTTGTTTTTTTTCGTAAGAGAGAGAGAGAGAAAAAAAAAACATGTGTCGAATTTGCATTCTGTCGTCTGCCGTATTTGTTATCTGTTTTTTATTATCTCTTTATTTTAATCATGTGTTTTTTTTGTATTTTTTAGTTAATCAATTATGATCGATTTGTGACGAACAATGACTAGTTCTAGGATTGAAATAATGAAAATGAATAGTCAAAATGAAAGAAATCCATACAAACTATCATATTGAAGTGTTTTCTCAAAACGGTAGATTTTCGATGGAGGATATCTGTTTCGACCAAATATAAATTCATCAAGTAGATAAACTCTGAAGAGTTATATCTGCAATTCATTCCACCCAACTAAAATCAAACGTCGCTTTTGTCAATATTTGAAAATAAAAATTACTAAAGCGGTCGAAATAGTTTCTAATGACATTTAAGTATTGGTTTGAATTATTAAAGATTAATGATCTATTTTATTAATAGTTGAAATCGACTGATTTATTCGGATAAATTTCTATGAAATAAAGAGTGGAGAAAAGAAGGACGCCCCCTCGTTTGCATTGTTATGTAAATTTGACTGGAGAGTACGCAAGGGAGATAATTACGTGAAATACCTCTATTATCAACCCATTGTTGGGTGAAAATGTACTAAATTTAGGTAGTGGAACCTGTTTCGCAACATTTTGGAACTCATGACCTTTCACAATGTTGACAGACGTTTCCTAGTGAAAATCATTAGGAAACCTCAGTTAAAACTGTTAAAATTCATTACTTCCGAAATGTTAAGCAACTATTACAGGTCTACTACCTAAATATGTAGCCATGGGGGATCAAACCAGTAATGTAACATCCCATGATTAAAGATTTAAAGTCTGATGGCTTATCTAGGTCTCTGATTAAAACTGCTTGGTAAAATAGAGAGGCAAAGAATAAGTAAATTCTGTAACCTTAAATTACAGCCTGAAATTAAGACAACTCTTAATTAATTGATTAATTGAATGGAGTTTAACGCCGCTTTCAACATTTTTTCAGTTATATCTCGGTGGCTGGAGCACCTAACAATGGTTTCCTGGTATTTCTCTCACAAGTACAACCACCACATCCTTTCCTAGCCTCCAGCTGCTATCTCACATAGGTCTACGATTATCAACCCATTAGTGAGAGACAAATAGTCGGAAAGAATGAGTGCGGCCATCGGGGATTGAACCCGAGACCTCTAGATTGACAGTCTGACGCGCTACCAACTGCGCTATGACAGCATTTAAGACAAGTCTTGAATTTTGAAGTATGTTTATGGTATAAATAGAGTCCCTTACAAGAACCCCTGTGGCCCCATTCAGCAGTGGTCCATATGTAACATAACTATGTCCAGTAATCCAGCCAACATCAGCCGTACACCAGTATATATCATCGGGCTGATAGTCAAAGTCATATTTAAATGTTGTGAAGTTAGGGAGTCACAAAACTGCCACCACTTACCAGATAACTTTCTGGTAAGTGGTGGCAGTTCTATGCCACCATATGAATGTTAAATCAAAGCTCCTTACAATAACCCCAGTGGCCCAATTCAGTAAAGGTCCCTTTGTAACATAACTATGTCCTGTAATCCAGCCCACATCAGCCGTACACCAGTATATATCATCTGGCTTGTAGTCAAAGTCATATTTAAATCTAGTGAAAATAGTGAGTCACAGAACTGCCACCACTTGCCAGATAACTATCTGGTAAGTGGATGCAGTTCTATGCCACCCATATGAAAGTTAAATCAAAGCTCCTTACAATAACCCCTGTAGCCCCATTCAGTAGTGGTCCATATGTAACGTAACTGTGTCCTGTAATCCAGCCAACATCAGCCGTACACCAGTATATATCATCCGGCTGATAGTCAAAGTCATATTTAAATGTAGTTGCAGAATACATCATATACCCTCCTGTGGTGTGAAGAACTCCTTTTGGCTTCCCCGTTGAGCCACTAAAACAGAAATAGCAATATTGTACGAAGTTAACACTTTCCTGTTTTACAAAATTTTGGACCTGTCCAAATTCAAAGGTTTTGCAGAAGAAAATCTAAAGTGGATTCAAATTGAAAAATATCTACTCAGTAGGGTAGAAAATAGTGTGGAAAAAGAAGAAATTGCTTGTCAGAAGCAATTTCTTCTTTTTTCACAATGTCTTTTCAATCATAAAATCACAGGCACTCAAAAAGCAGGGACTAACCAGCAAGGGTTAATTTTAGATTTTTTTTGAGTAGAAATCAACTTATTACCCAGTGTTTATTCTAGGTGGGGGCATTGGGGGATTACCCACTTTTTCAAAGATCTCCCATATTTTCTAGAATTGTGGGGGATCTTTTTACTATGAACAAAGGGTATGGAATAGCAGTTATTTCTCAACTGCTTCAAATTTGTGCTGAAATCCCTCACAGTTATGAAATCCTAGAAAAAATACTGTATTATCTATTTGTTTATATTCTGTTATAAGTTCCTTTTTAGTTCTATTGCACAAACAAGATGTAATTCAAATAAGCAACATACTGGTTGTCATTGCAAAATTCCATTACATACCAGGTCTGTATAGCCTGGAGAGCAAATTATCATTATTATTATTCATTTATTTTTAATTCTAGATGTTATGTTGATACTCCCTTACTGAGAGCACTGATTGGATAGAAAACATAGTTGGTAAGGAAGAATTTGTCCAAAGTTATTTTTTAATTTTTCAACAATCTTTTAATCTGATTTCTTTTTTCTGAGGAACCTTTTTTATAGGATTATCCAGCCCAACATTCAGGATTACATATTGGTACAAACTGTTTGCAAATAATACCCCGCTTTGCATGTGCAAGTATGTGTAATTTGCAAACAGTTTGCACCGTTTATTCATTCAGATTGCAGGGCAGGTTAGAAGGGCAAAGCAAGCATACCTTGTATACAACATAAAGAGAGGATCTTCAGCATCCATCCAAACAGGCTCACACTCATTGGATGCCGCTGCCATGAGAGTTGCCATCCATTTATCTCGGGAATCATTCCACTTTATATTGAGTTTATGACATGGTCTCTTTGCCGGAGGTTCTTCCCCGCCCTCGTTATTTGTCTGAGTCTCTGGTAGAAGGTGACGCTGTACTATTACATGCTCCATATTATGACCACTGTAATTATGAATGATACAAGTGAATAACAACAGTGTAGCTAGCTCAAATCAAAGTGTAAGCAAGAAAAAACTCAAGGCATTATTGTGGGCTCAAGCTAAAATCAAAGCTCCAATCAAAGTATATGCAAGCTCCAATAATCAAAGAGAACGCAGGCTCAAATCAAAGTGTATGCAAGTCCAAACTAAGTATATGCAAGCTCAAATCAAAGTGTATGCAAGTCCAAACTAAGTATATGCAAGCTCAAATCAAAGTGTATGCAAGTCCAAACTAAGTATATGCAAGCTCAAATCAAAGTGTATGCAAGTCCAAACTAAGTATATGCAAGCTCAAATCAAAGTGTATGCAAGCTCCAATAATCAAAGAGAATGCAAGCTCAAATCAAAGGGTATGCAAGAAGATAGCTAAGGCATCATCCAGTGGCTCAAGCACTGCCCAATATGAGTGTGAATGGGGTTAACTAGCTTCTATAGAAATAGTCCTCTATCAGATAAGCTTAGGGAGAATATCTTTGTCAGATTGTCAGAGTGAGGGCTATATTAACATAGGTAGAAGTAATCCCTCAGTACTAGATCAGATTCTCTTCATCAGCTTGTCAGAGGATGGGCTACGTTAACATAGGTAGAAGTTTACCCTCAGTATTAGATCTATTTGTAGGATCTGTGGCTCTACTTAGCTTATGTTTTTTCAGTTCAAATCTATAAAACCAATCTCTTTAGAAATCAAAATTTCTGTATCTCTATAGCCTTTGCTCTCCCATCCTTTTATTTGAAAGTGACAAAACAATGTGAATGCAGCTGCGTATTTACGTATCTTTCTATCTTTTTTTTACATCTTGGCAAGGCCAAAGAATACAAAACTACTTACTTTTTCTCACATTTTGCGATTGCATCATCAACAATTTGTTTAAGATTTATAAGTTTATTTCCTCTCCAAACACCATCTGAAAAATATTCATAGATGTAAAGAAAGAAAATTCCCACCGTTCATTTTATGCCTAATCAATAATATTATATTTTTGCAAACAAGTCTCCCTACCAATGAAGTAACATGAAATTTTCTTTTGTTGTTCTCTTTTAAGTTTCAGAATTGAATTTTCAAGCAAATTCATTGTTTTTCTTCTTAAACCTCATTACTGTAGCTTGTTTAAGCTGTTGATTTGACGTTTGGGAAGAAAATCAACAAAATATTCATTTCTTACACAATGAGGGCTGGATCTATCAGAGCCTATGAAAAATATTATACAAATTTATCAAATAGTTTCTGTGCATATAAGTGACACTGGTTTTTGTCTTAAAACTTCCTAACTTCCTACACCCTTGCTTGACATTTTAAACAGTTTCATATTTGCAATAACTTGAGTCTTGGCTCAGTGGACACCTTTATAAATTTGACACAGTCCTTTTTTGTGTGTTATTTCCTCACTTTAATTTTCAATTTTTCCACAATCTTTTTTTGCATATATTTCATTCAACCAATTTTACATTATCATGTTATCACAGTCTTTAGGGCTCGTGTTTGATCCTTAAACAAGGGTTTTGACCCCCCAAAAAAACATGTTTCCACCCTAAAAAAATTCTTGTATGGGGTCATTTTGACCCACTGAATTTTCAGTGGTGCAACCTATGCAATATAAAAGATTATATAGATCAATTGTTTTCTTCATACTATTACAAAACATCTGTATAAATGAAACAACATAAACAATAAAGTGTGTCTATACTTTATTGTTTATGTTGTTTCAGTATATTGATTACTTTAAAGACTGTTAATTGTTCATGTTTTGCTTTTTTTTTTTACCCCTTTAAACCCAGTTTTCACCCTAGAATTTTATAATCAAGGGGTCAATGACCCCCAAATTTAAGAAGCAAGCACAATGCCTGGTCTTCAGTTGAAAATTTGTATACAGCTTATAATCATGTTTTGAACATTCGCAAAATATTCTCAACCCTTCTCATGTTGTTCAAGACATTTGAGTCTATGCGTGACATTTCCAACAATTTGTTACAATTTTTTTGAGTTGCAAATATTGAGCAACAAAGATAGCCACATTATGTAATCAGAAGAATACCTTGCACCTAGAAAGACACTTTGAGAACTTATCTATCTACCAAGAGCAAAGTGAAGACTGTCAGACAGTGCAGATGCACAGGCTGGCCACAGTCTCTGTTTTACGCACATTTGAAATTGTTGGAAATGTCACACACGGGCTTATATTATTTGGTAGACAGCATAAACTGAGATCATGCAAAGATGTGCAGTCTGACCTAAGCCTACACTTTCTGCCTTTAACTAAATTATTGTGGGATAAAATTGGACAAGACAGTTTAAAATCTACCCAAACGAAATTCAAAATGAGCAGGATAAAGGTTTATTCTCTTTTTAGTAGTTTTACCCTGCATTCAGGTCAACAAAATGTGGCAAATTATTTACAAATCACACCCTACTTTGTACCAGTTATTGCGTGCAAGCAGGGTATAGCTTGCAATGTCTTGTTACCCTGAACACAGGGATGGTTTCTCTATTTGCTTTATACAAGAACCTATGGGAAATGATACAAAACTTTTGACCATACCTGCTGTAATAAGTACACTACATTTGGCATCTAAGATTCTGTCAGCAAGAGATTCAGAAGAAAATCCTCCAAACTGGAAATATAGCGTGTTAACAAATTAGCCTGTGTGAGGCATTTTAAACAATTTCACAAGTTCCCAAAGTAAGGTCTCTGGCAAGCCTGTGTATCCGCAATGTCTAATAAGAGCTTTAGCTATGTATTCTGTTGATAGAGGTTTAAAACTCTCTTCAAATGGTCAGCAAAATTGTATATATAATTGCATTGTGCGGTTGTCAAGGCTACACATCTAGTTTGTCCATCACATACACATAAAATTGTTGGAAATGTTATGCATTGGCTCAATTCAAGTTACATGCCAAAGAATTTATGTGACATAAGGTACTACAAGTTTAGATCAGCAAATTCACACTGTAACACCCATAGCTCAGTTATTACATAATTAGAGGACATGACTGCAAATCACCAAATTCTGGACCAATGGTTCAATTCTTGGCACAATGGATAACTAATTTTCTATCAGATGTGACATTAAACCAAGGGGCAATGTATCTGTGTTTTACATCAATTACATTAAGCAGGTGCATAAAATATTCCATAGCTCAGTTCAAAACAGTTGTAACTGCAAGTTACAACTGTTTAGCTCTGAGCTATTAAATGATATCTAAATTTTTCCAACATAATTTTCAAGGCTTTAAATCTGATGTTCTTAGTAACTTTAGATATTCAATAAAGAATACAGTTAAGTGCAGTATTAGCCAAGTTAATTTTTATATACTTATCTAGGATATAAATCATACAGCCTAAATTGTATAGGCTATGTCTTGTTTTTCAATCATCAATATGTAAAGAATTCAAGCAATAAAAAACAAGATATGTTTGTGAAACACACATGTTCCTGATACAGCAATTTTATCAGAAGTTTGACCTTGACAGGTGACCTTGACTGTGTCACATGACCTTGACACCAGCAAGTGCATGTTGTTGAGATTTTTCATCCTACAAACAAGAGTGCCATAGTCACAAAATACGCCGCCACTTTGCTGCTGTTTCACGAAAATAATTGTAGACACTACTTATTTTGACAGAACCAAATTCAAAATGACCAAGTTTCATTTAAATCAAGACAAAAAGTTAGGAGGAGTTGCCTTCACAAGGCTGCAATTTCAATAAGCCCCAGACACTAAGTTTTAAGGGGGCATAATTCAGGGAAATAAATGAGCCATAAAATCCTTGATCCATGTACATTTACAAATTATGTTGATGACATTGACCAAGTTTCATTTAAATAAAGACAAAAAGTAAGGAGTTGCGCTCATAAGGCTGCAATTTCAATAAGCCCCAGAAACTAAGTTTTAAGGGGGCATAATTTAGGGTAAAATTAATGAACCATAAAATCCTTACTTCATGCTCATCTACCAATATCGGTTATAACATCCACCAAGTTTCATTTAGATCCAGCCAGAAACTTAGGAAGAGTTGCATTCACAAGGCTGCAATTTCAATAAGCCCCAGAGACTAAATTTTAAGGGGGCATAACTGAGGCAATAAGCCCCAGAGACTAAGTTTTTAAGGAGCATAACTCAGGCAATAATCAACGAACCATAAAATCCTTCCTTCATGCACATCTACCAATTGAGGTGATAACATTGACCAAGTTTCAAGAAGATCCAGCCAGAAACTTAGGAGGAGTTTTGTTGACAAGAAAAGTGGATGGACATTAAGCCCCAGAGACTAAGGTTTTAAGGGGCATAACTCAGGCAAAAATCAACGAACCATAAAATCCTTCCTTCATGCACATCTACCAATTGAGGTGATAACATTGACCAAGTTTCAAGAAGATCCAGCCAGAGACTTAGGAGGAGTTGCGTTGACAAGAAAAGTGGACTGACGTACGTACGTACAGACGGACAGACAGAGAAGATGACGCCAATATACATCCGCCTCCGGCGGCGTATAAAAATGAACATTGTATCCACTTCAAGGAATTGGAAATGTTAAGTTTTTTGTAAATCACAAATGCTCTTGATTTTGGTTAAGCCTTGCAGACCGACAGATGGACAGACAGACAACAATAAAACAATATGCCCCTGTGTAGTACTATCAGGTTGTGTAATTAAATAAAGTCGGATGTTTTGTGTAAATAAATTTAATAAACACCAATTTACCACCTTCAAATCTACAATAAAAGTTCTAACTCTAAATTAACGTCAGCTTCCATGACGACAGTGATCTTACTTTATACTCTATCTCCTCAACTCGTAACTCCACTCGTGCTTGGCGGCTTCATCTCTTTATATACGAGAGCTTGGCCAAGGTCATCTGACCAAGGTTACCAGGTAACAGACTTCCATTCATAATATCATGTTAACCCTACCGACCCACATGCTGACGATAAACTAGATCAAGTATCCAGGTTATCAAAAACATAAAATTATATTGTCGGATAATTGGGGTGTTTCCTAAGAATCAAGGCAAACAGGTGATATCTTTAGTACTTTAACTCAGAAAGCATTGGCGGCATGACATTGTGTCACACCTGGGGATATAAAGAGTTTTGTGTAACATGTACTCACCACAATGGAGTGTATTGCACCAATTCTAGCGCAAGCTAACATAGCCACTGTAATCTCTATGGTCATTGGCATATAAATAGCTACTCTATCTCCCTTTTCTACACCTAGATGATAGCAAAATGAAACAAATTGTGATTTATTAGTTAATTAATTTTCTAGGAATTTTTTCTTCCCCATCATTTTTATCTTAATTCTTTTAGTAGTGATGGGCAGATTTATCAAATATAATTGATAATCAGTTGGTTTGGGCTTCTGACTGTGATAATTGACGAAGAAATTTCATAATCGATTAATCAGTTCCTAACACATAAATGACAGCCATTTTAATATATTGTTTTCAAAACAAGCATCAGTTTGATGGCCCAGCGTGAACAGTTGTAACTGCCTATATGTTTATATAGGCAGTTACAACAGTTTCATGCAGAGCCAAGAAGTTGGTAGAAAAATCTGCAGAAAGAGTTTTTGGTCATGAGTTTTAACTAAACCTTCACATTCTATTCCAAGGATGATACTGAGAGTGCTGTATTATTAATTTCTTAGAAAATGATCTAGTTGATTTACTCTTCCTACTAAAAACCGATTATTGTGATTTGAAAACGATTGCCCGACACTATCTTTTAGCATATTGAGCAAGCTGTACTTCTGTTCCAAAACTTCAAAAGAACTCCATCAACAGCAAGTTGACAGATTAAGTGCTTCAAAGACCTTTTCTAGCAGAGAGATAACTAATTTAGGACCTTGACCCCCATGAAATAATTAGAAAGCCATGAATGGCTTGAGTCGCTCCACAGGCTTGAAATTCTTGTAAAGCAAATAAAAGTTTTGACTAGATTTTTAGATATTTTGGGTTCTACTGATGTTGAAAATGATTTTCAAAGTTTCAACTAACGGTATATAACATGAAGAGAAATGATCTCCACCCATAAAAGACATATTTTTCATCCAATAACAAAAATTTTTTGCTGCACGATAATGGGTCATCCAAAGATCATACAAAAAAGTTTGATTGATATCCATCAATTACATTCTGAGAAAATGATTTTCAAAGTTTCCACTATATAACATTTTGAGAAATGACCTCCGCCCATAAAATGCACATTTTTCAACCGATCACAATAATTTTTGGTAGACTAATAAGGGTCTCTCAAGGATCATTCCAGTGAATTTTGGTTGATATCCATGAATTACATTCTGAGGAATGATTTTCAAAGTTTCCACTATATACCATAAAATACTTATTTTTCATCCGATTGCAACAATTTCTTGTAGACCAATAAAGGGTCACCCAAGGATCATTCATGTAAAATTTCATTGGTATCCATCAATTAGAATCTGAGAAACTCACTTTTTACCATATTTGGAAATTAGCCATGCCCATTTAATCCATGTTTTTCATTGGATCAGTATTTCTGGAAAAACTTTGAAAGAGGGTCACCAAAGGATAATTCCTGTGAAGTTTGGTTGAAATCCATCCAGTAGTTTCTGAGGAGAAGATTTTTAAAGAAAAAGTTTACGACCGGACGCACTGACTGACGGATGCAAGACGGAAAAACGGCCATAACAATAGCCACAGTGGCCTTTGGCCAGTGGAGCTAAATTTCCATGAATGACCGCAGTTGATTGGTCCCCTAGGTGGTCACTTAATGCAAGCTTTACTGAATAGCAACTTACATTTTTGGGGGTAATTTTGCTGACTCAGAGATTTAGAAATACAGGTGTAAACAATTTTCTCTCTTACTTTATGTTGACTTGTAAGAAATTTAATTGAAGAATATAAGTTAGTCAGAGGTTAAAGATTGTCTTACCTAGAGTTTTGAGTACATTGGAAAACTTGCATACTTGATCTTTAAGTTCACTGAATGTTATCTTCCCATCATCACCTGGGTCATTTCCTTCCCTGTAAATATATAATTCTATCATCTATGATTCTGTGTCCTGGCCCCCATTGATCCAAAAAGGTTGATAGGAATCTATTCAGTTCAATCATTGGATTTTGTTGGGATCTAAAAATCAATCTTTCAGTTACATTGTGGCAGCTGGAGCACCTAATAATGGGCTCCTGGTATTTCTCACACCAGTACAACCATTATATCCTTTCTTAGCCCCCAGCTGCTATTCCACAAAGGTCTACAATTTATAACCCATTGGTGGAAGACAAAAAGTCGGAAATAATTGCCACCATCGGGAATCAAACCCAAGACCTTTTTGAATGATAGTCGGACACTCTACCACTGCACTGTGCTATGACAGCCGCAGTTTAAGATACAGGCTGATCTTAATCTTTATCTCCTTCTACCATAACACAATTATTTCACTTCAGGAATAGAATGACAAGGATTCATTTGCAGATCAGGGGTCAACATTAACTGTTTTTCAATGGTGTCCCAAAAGAATTCCTATCTGTAAGGGTGTACTTTTAGGGATCTACTTCAGGAAAGAGTTGAAGACTGTTTACTCTTTTTTGAAGTTCAACCCAAGCAGATCATAGGGACAAGCATCAGATATTAGGAAGTCCTGACTACTTATTCGTGAGCCTCAGACTTGCAAAACCTGTGTCCCTTTTAAACTCTTGATTGTCTGAGCCCCTTAGTTAGTCTTTTTTCCTGTTTACTGTCTACCAAAGATTTTTGTACAACAGGAATATGCAATCAGAATATTGTTCAGACTTTTCTGCAAACTGAAAAATGCCTTAGATGTAAAAATGATAATCCTGAGTCATTTTTAGATAATTGAGTTTTTTGCGCTAGTTTGGTCAATAAGCTTGAAGAAATGCAAAGAGAGATCTTTGGTCAACATGTTTGGAGAAAATAGAGATCTATTGGGCATATAATAATTTGATATCAAAACAAATTGAAACACATCCGGTTATCAAATTATAATATACCTAGTTTTAATATAGATTTTGTTGATTTTGTTTTACTCAACGTCATCTTGATGGTTGCAACGTCACGAAAACATACATGCAAAGTGACACATTTTTATGGCTGCACTCTTATGTTTACCAAGGTCTATTCTGTAGAAATGCTGAGGGTTGTCAGGCTTTGACAAATACTTTGGTGAGTAAGGAGTCCAGTTGACTCCCAACATAAGAAATCGTGGAGTCCAAACTCAAAGTAAGGAGTCCAAATTTTCATATTTCGAAGAACATTGTGAAAAAGAAGAAATTGCTTGCTAGAAGCAATTTCTTCTTTTTCACATGTTCCTTCTGAAATGTTATCTGCAACATCTATAATTGTGAATAGAGCTAAAAAATTGATAGTTATTTTGCTTGTTGAATTGTTCTCTTATGACCAAAGGAGTCTATTGGACTCCCGACCTTCAAAATGAAGGAGTCCCACCTGGAAAATAATGAGTTTCAGACCGCCCAATTTTAAAAATACACCATGGTTTGATTTGAATTGGGGTTTTACGTTGCTTTCAACAATCTTTCAGTTATATCGCGACGACTGGAGCACCTAACGATGGATTCCTGGTATTTCTCACACCAGTACTACCACCACATCCCTTTCCTAGCCTCCAGTTGCTATTCCACATAGGTTTACGATTATCTACCCATTGGTGGAAGACAAATGTTGGAAAGGATAAGTGCAGCGGCCGGGGATCGAACCCGTGCGAATATAGACCCCTGGATTAGAAGTCTGGCGCGCTACCAACTGCGCTATTGCCGCGGCTGGAATACACCGTGGACAACGTGGGAAGGATTAAACCACCTTAAACAGACTGACTTTGATCTTTATCAGTCAACAGCACTGGAGAGTATCAACCTTTTAACCATGTCCTGTTTTTTTTTAAATTTTCAGACAGATCTTAAATTAGAAATGGTTGCAGACAACATTTTAAAAGTGGGTGCAATTTAAAAGAAACTATCCTATGTGGTAGGTATATTGTGCAAAAGTTTAAGAAGTTGCTGGCTTTATATTTATGAGTCTTGGACTCACGAATCCTGCGTCCCTTAAAACCCCTACATAACCCCTGAGGAAAAAAAATCACTGAACAGGGAGATAAAATGTTACGACTACATAGGAACTCCCCTCACTGACGAAATGATGAATGAAACTTTTGTTTGCCTGTATGGAGTTTTTACAACACCAATTTCAATTTAATCACAGTTAAATCATGGTGGCTAGTGTGCCTACCCATGGTTTCCTGTTGTTTCCCACACCAGAATAACCAAAATGTTTCATTCTGGCAACCAGCTGTTTGATATATGAAACTAACTTAAGGTCAATGTGTGACCACTTATCAAAGGTCTAGATGAGAAGGGGTATGAAACACAACGCAATTCTGAAAATTGCTTTATGCATTTCTTAATAAAATCTTCTGATACAGGTACTCAATGGAATCCCATACAATTCAAATGAGTACCAACAACACAGGGTTTGTGCAAGTTTTGAGGAAATACTTAAATCTAAAAATTCAATTTTATCTGTAGCACTTTTTATTAATCTCTTGACCTTATTTTCAAAGACCATTGCTATCAACAAGTCTGTTGGATTTCAAATCATTATAATTTATAAACCTTACAATTTTTTCTAAACATAAACAAAATAGGCTATTCTTAAAGTTAAAGTTTCTACAGATTTATCTAAATATGGTTCTGAGCTAATCAGCCTCAAATAAAAATAGGAGCACCACCTATAGCAGGGAATAAGACTAGCAGGGGCCCAGGTGCCCATGGCCCCTAGATTTTGGGCTTGGTCCCTAGATTTTTTGGGAAAATCCCTACGCCTCTAAACAATTTCGAGGGATCAATGCAAGACTGTACTAAGTGTATATACAATACACTTAGTACACTCTTGGCTTGAACCCTTGTAATTTTAAATATAGAATTTTTGAATCTTCGGCCCCTAAGTTAAAATTGTTAGTCGATTTCCTTGTATAAGTGCTTAGACTAGCCTGTTGGGTGCTGGACAGTGGATAAAAAATCAAAATCAGAGATTATAGGGCACAATTTGCACAAAATGAAGCTTCAGATAGAGCCCTGTCTTTGAAAGTTTATGGCAGAAATTTGCCATAATGATGAAAAGTCTAAGGAGGGTTAACCCTTGCCATGCTGAATAAATTTTAGCTATAAATTTTCATCAAAATCAAAGGGCAAAAAGCACTGAAAGTCCCAACTGTAGGTCAATTTTCAAATGAAAAACTAAATCTATTGGCAATTCTTGTTTGAAAGTGAGAAACAGGTGGTGTAGACTAACATCGGACTGGTGTAGACTAACATCAGACTGCACATATGTGCAGGCTGATGTTTGTCTATAGCTCTTGCCAAAGCAGGAATATTCCTGGTTCAGCATGACAAGGGTTAAAAACTTAAAATTATCTTTAAATCAATTCAATCAAGTTCACACAACTGTTCTTGTCTGAAGCCACAAACAAGCTACGCTACTTGATTAACCAGCTACATTGATTTATCTTATTCGATACAGTAAATGATAGGGCAATCACTGATACAAATGAAGCAAGGAGGCGTCTTAGACCACTGAATGACTTTGTAGAAGAAACTTTCCAGCAAAATTCAATACGTAATTTGGCCAATATCATAAGAAATCTCATTTCCCATTGAATGAGATCAATATCCACTAGGAAGCTAGGAAGTTATTCTTTTACAAGTTTTGATAGAAATTGAACAAATTGAAATCATCATCTTTTGAACTTTTCTCTGTTTTGAATATCTTAAACCTTCATCATCCTGGACCTGGGATAATCCCTTCTTTGGCAGAAGCTTAGAATATAGATCAGCCTACGCATATCGATGGTTAAGTGCAAGACTGTACTAAGTGTATATACATTGTATATACACTTAGTACAGTCTTGCACAAAACCCTTGATATGTGCAGTCTGATCTTAGTGCAGGGATCTGCCCAGGAATCAAATCATTGGGGCCAAATTGCCCATTGGGTTTGGAAAAAGTGGGCCATTTCAGAAATTGTGGGGCCTTACTAATATTTGCAATAAACAAAAAGTTTCCAGCCAGAATTATGTCATCGTTAAAGATGAGTAATCAAACCATTAGGCTTTTTTTACCTTTTACTTTACTTGCAGCTCGACACAAAAGCTTGTATACTGATCTGTTTGTTTTAAAAATATACATATTTTTTTTTATACACATTGGTAGTTGAATAAATATATATACTAGTCAAAACTTCTAACCGGCCACTTTAAAAACAAAGATATTTTTTTCTGTGGTGTTTGGATTTTCGTGAAATTTGCTATGTGAATTTTTAAGCAACTTTCCAGATGATTTTGGCGAAAAGTTACCGTTATTTCCTTGAATTTAAAGCGCAACATGAGAAAAGCTCAAAAAGCTCTAAATTTACACAGAGCTCAAAATATTGTCAATGTAGCGATTTTTGTCTCATGGGTCGTTAGCTGCAACATAGACTAGGAAAAAAACTGAAAATGTTCGACAATTGTGCGCGGCATATGACCCTAGAAGATAGTGATAGAGCTTATGTATGCAGAAAAACGGTTCCTAGAAACAACACCTAAAACACGTTTTTTTCAAAAATGCATAAAATATAGACTAATAATTCCCGCTGAGCTACAAAATGTAGGATATGTGAAAAAAATCAGTTTGACAATATTTGAGCATAATCGCTAGATAAAATGGTTTGCCGGTTGAATTTAAACACCATTTTACCATGCTTCCTATTGTTTCTGTTTCTCCTGTAGTCAAAGGTCACACAAAATTGACAATGTTTTCTGATTTTTTTCTTGGTCTGGGTTGCAGCTAACGATTTGCGTACTTTGGTATGTTGAAAGTGTAATATCCCGAGCTCCATTAAGATTTAGAGCTTTTTGAGCTTTTCCTTTATTACACATCCAAATTTGATAACTATTGGTAAATCATAATGGAAATCCATGTACATTATGCTTAAAAATTCTCACATCAAATTTCATTAAAATGTTAGTACTTTTAAAAAAGTTATCGTCATTTTTAAAGTGGCCGATTAGGACTTTTGGCCAGTATATATAATCATTATACTTCAAAATAATGAATTTTAATTTTTTGATAGTGAGTTCTCGATTAAACAGCGTGTCGAAGGGTACCATATTGACTTTTATTTTGGAGTAGGCTAAATCGCCACAAGAATGTCACGGAATTTGTCTTTCTACAGACACCTTATGTTGGGATGACACAGCCTTGGCAGGACTCTGTTAGTGTATATCACCTTATTTCCTGTTTTCAACCAGAATAGTCAGGCCTTTTTCATGCTGTTTTGACCCATTCCCCTCTTCAAAACACATAATTTTTCCCCCTTTTCGAGAAAAAAACCCTTATTTAAACAGGAATTATCAGGGGAAAAGATTTTTATCAGTTTTAAGCAAAAATAATCATTTAAATGAGCTTCTTATATGCATTGCTCATTGATAAAATTGACATTAAACACACAGCAATCATGACTTTTGATTGATTTTGTAGTGATATGAAATTTCCTCTATCACTGCTCTCAGTGAATTTTTCCCATTCAGAAAAGACCCACCACCTTTCCCCTAAATTTCAGAAAAAGATCTGATAGTTCTTTTTTTCTCAAAATAGATAATGGTTCACAACTAGTTCATCTATATTTTCATCACCTACACTTGATTTTAATTCAATTTTACCAAGGTTTTTTTTATCAGTATGACAGTTTCCACTCTCAAACCAGATCAATACTGTTTATCAATTTAAAATAAAACTGTTCTTTTTCTTAAAATAAAATTAATTAATCTTTTGAAAAGTTTGAAGTTGTTTGATTTTGAAAAGATCTCAGATAGAAAAGTAAAATGCATAAAGGTGTCAGACATCTGTTTCCCTGCTTAGTTTATCTTAAAAGAGGACCATTCATGCACATTTCTGTATATAAATATTTATTCTACTATTTAAAACGCGCAAGATATCGGTAAAGACAGAAGGCCAGGGACATGCTGCTGACTTTTGGACATGTAAACCTTAAGTCGTCATGACAAGGTACCTATACTGAGTATAGTCGTGAATAGATCCAAGCGTTCGTCACAATCTGTAAAAATAGTCCATTTTATAATAAATGAACAATTCAAAACATGCTTTATTTTATTTTCTTTAGATGCAATAATGCAACATCACCCCAAAACAAGGGGGAAGTGGGGTAGCATCTAAAGGCTTAAAATGATGAAATGGTAGTGTTGTTGAGAGAAATACTCGAAATTCATTGATAGGTGCTCTAGCCACCGTGATGTGACTAAAAAATTGTTCAAAGCTTCATTAAGCCCATTTATTAACAAGGCCGCATCCAAATCAAGTGACGTTCTGTATTTGATTTATGATTACTGTATAGCGTGAAATCATTGCCATGACTGATCGTAACCTCTATTAGCATATGTTACATGCTTAAAAGATTGTCACATGGTATTTCCTTTAGGTCTCGTTTAACTTCATGAATCAAGTTTTAAAATAAATATCTATTAAATAGCAGTGTGACAAGTAGACACTTGTCACCGTATATGAATAGAATTAGGCTTGAGAAGTCGAAAGACAGTGGTTCCAGTCACTGTGACAGCATATTTACTTTTCCTCTAGGCTTCAATCCATTTTAAAGATTTTTCGTTTCTTTTGGATAATGTTGAAGATCAATCGATCCTCAGAGATTTGTGTTACATAATTCATAAACTATTTGTTTTGTCCGCTTGTTTCCTTTTTGTTCTGTTTGTTTAAATTAGCTTTAATGCATCTTTTAATTTATTTTTTTTTTGTTGGGGTTTTATTGCGATGGCCGGAGAACTTAACTACTGGTGCCTGGTTACAGTAGTGGTATTTCTCTTACAAATACTACCACAACAACTCATTTAAGCCTCCAGTTGCTCATGCCACAAAGGTCTTTGATTATCAGCCAGATTTGCCCTTTAGACCATTAGACAGCGACTCATGCTTCCATACTTAAGTTCAGAAAATAGAATGTGATAAGTGAAACACAGCTTGGGGAAATAAATAAATTTTGTCATTCAAACACGAGAAAAAAATTCAGGGGCTAACAGAAGAAAGAAACCACAATACAAAAGTGAATTGACAGCTAATTTGAACCAATGATCAATGCAACTGAAATCACCTGACTGGACCTCTTGACAACACAGTCAAACAATGGGTATTGGTACTATCATGTTATACAAACTTAAAATTATTTATAATCCATGCCCTCCGCAGATTTTTGTTGTTTTTGAAGGCTTGCAACTACCCTCAATAATGTAAACAAAATGTTGACCTTATCTGAGCTTCTAAGGTCCCAATATCTCCTTCAAATAAGGCTTTCCTGGTTAATTAGCATAAAGACTGTATAAAAGGACAATTCAGCTTGATGATGATGATATTTAATGAATGAATAGCCATTTGAGGCCCTTGTTACATCATAATAAAGACATGTGTCATGAGTGAATCTGATACTAAAACTGATCATCTGCCAGGATTTTCCCCTATTTATAAGCTTTTGATCACCATAGTGACAACCTTACAAACCAATCAGAGGCAGTGGAAGGTCTCACTTATCCATTCAAAACGTTCCTGGCTGACAGGAATCCTGTCAGGTAAAAATGACAATTCCTGGCAACTGCAGCCATGTTGCCAGGAGCAAACCCTTTCAGATGCAAATGCTACATACAAATAAACAATATGAATTAGTGGTGCACATAAAAAGTTAGAGCACACCAAGACCTAAACATTGATACCTTACATTATAAGTCAATTACTCTTAAAAGCTAGAATTTGATATTTGAAAATCTGAAGTGGCCAGGAATTTAAAGGTTCCCTCCTTCCAAACTTAAAGGTCATAGCCAGGAATTCAATTACTTGTTTAACACAAATAATTCCCTAAAGTTAATGCTGTAAGGGTAAACAACAGTCAAAATGTAGTGTTAGTTATAATATAAGGACTTCTTTACAGAGTTAGATTAGATAATAGAGGAATACCCGGTAAATAGTTTGTAGTCAAGGGAGATAATCACTGCAGTCTTGTAAATAATCAGACGAGAAATGTTAAAATATTATAAAGCAGATTTCTCTAGCTAACTGCTGCAAACAGACCAGTTTCAACATTAAAATAGTCCTTAAATACTTCAGAAACCCAAACAAACACATTTTAATGTAAACTTGGCAGTTCAGCAATACAGTAACTAACGCCAGGAATCCTGGCAAGGCTAAAATAGTGGGTGGGGTAATATTTCCAAAAAGCACTATTTCCTTACAATAATAAATGTATTAATCGGTTGATTTATTCATTGCATAAAGGTCAAGTCATGTTGATATTTTCAAACTATACTAGGCATCAAAGTTTTGTCCTGGTCCTGGTCCAAATTTTAAAACACAGATGACAAATGAAATTATTTTCTAATATGAAATTGGCTGAAATCATACGCTTACGAGTTTCAAGTAGGATACTTGTAAAAATATTCCCATATGATTTGTGCTTGATAATATCTTTTTTTTCCATCTGTGAACAACCGCGATAACCTTTGGCTCAGATGAAATTATTTTTCATAGAGAGAGGCAGCTGAATTGAGTGAGGCTTGTTATTTTAAGGCTTTTGTCCATAAAAGACACACAAGCAATGGTAGCGCTGGAATGGCAGGCCTTTATCATGTCAATAGCCGAGCGCCTACACCACTAGGCAAACCAGAAGTTGATTCTAGTGTGTGTGTTTTTCTGTTTTTAACGTTGTTACCTTAGCATTTGCCCATTCGGGCGATAGTTAGTTATAACAGGAGATAATGCGAGAATACATTATTAACTACTGCTGAGATCTGTCAAGATTATTTTACATGATCAATGTAAAGCACGGGCACACATGGCCTTGGCTTAAGGTTTCATCCCAAAGATAATGAAAGACTGTGTGCTATTGTGCTTGCTCAGGAATAGAATCCTTGATATCAGAGTCATGTGATTAACTTTTGATGTCAGGTGCTCTACAACTGAGCTTATGGGGCTGACTAATTGAGTCTAGAAACCAAACAAATAATGTTTATCCTAAACTCTTCATCTTGGACCTAAAATTGTCATCAAGATTCAAGTTTATTGAGTAAATATCTATGACTAAATACTATAGGGAAATAACATGTTCAGAAAAATATATTATTTGAGACTCAGAGTTATCCCCTAAATACCTAAAATGGTGGTTTGTTTACATTCAGCTTTTGTGCGACAGCATGTGTCTTACCCAAACAACCTCGCAGGTTTCCATCGCAAGCACGAAAAACACGTGTTTGGGACACTTGACTTTTTTCCAGATTATTGTAAAAGATATTTCATGCTAATCATCATGTAGTTTAAGGTCCGTTGTTCTTCTGTCCTGAGGGTTGGACCGTCATGTTGCCGCTCTTAGTCGTGCTCGCCATTCGTCCCTGTCTCTTGCCATATCAGCTGTGAGGTTCTAAGTCCGAAGGTCTTCCGTGATGTTGTCCTTCCAGGTCTTTCTGGGTCTACCTCTTACAGCTCTTCCCTCAACATCCATAGTCTGGCATCTGCTGGTCCATGACTGACTGTGTTGGACGTGTCCGAACCAGCGCAATCTGTTGCGTCTCAGGATGGTGTCTGGGTGGATGATGCTGATTTTTTCATAAAGTGTTGTTATATCCACTTCATTGGCCAACATTCACTGGCATATAGCATCATGCTTCGCACACATGCTGCGTATATGTGTCCCCTGGTGCGAAGGCTGAGGGAACGGTGTGTTAGGATTGGTAGTAGCTCCCTGAATTTTCCCCATGCTGCTCGGCAACGGTTGGTGACACTGCATAGGCTGCCTGCTTCTG
Organism: Fragum whitleyi; assembly: GCA_948146395.1. NCBI lineage: Eukaryota > Metazoa > Mollusca > Bivalvia > Cardiida > Cardiidae > Fragum > Fragum whitleyi. The sequence continues at coordinate 22,029,317 of OX411548.1, read as the reverse complement.
CTGAGAGTGTATCCCCCAGGTAGCAGAACTTATCCACCACTTCCAGTTGATGGTTATCAATGGTGATACTCTCGACTGGCCGTCCATCAATTGGTCTTGCCGTCCCTTTGCACCTGGAGCACCTGAAGGTTTGGTCCTCTCGCAGTTGGCCTTGTATTCCACTGCAGGTCTTGTGCACCCAGTGCTTGCATCCGCAACAGTGAATGGAGTTCATTCCTACCCCTGACTGGCATACTCCAAAGGGATGCTTGCCCTTATCCTTCAGGATGTCCTGTCCTTTGTCGCAACACATGACCTTAGGCTTGCCCATGTTGACGCTGAGCCCCTTGTTCTCCATGTGGGTTTTCCATGTGCACAGTCTGGTCTTCAGCTCCTCGAGTGAGTCTGCTATGACCACCAGGTCGTCAGCATATAATAGCTCCCAAAGACTTCTCATGCCAAACTCCTGTGACAGTGCCTCCAGGACAATGATGAAGAGCAGCGGGCTGAGGACTGATCGCTGGTGTACCCCCACCTTGACATCTATTGACTCACTGTAGGTGTTTCCAACTCGCACTCTGCTTGTAGCATTGCTGTACTTGGACTGGACGAGGCAGACTATCCATTCCTCGATTCCTGCCCTCCTCATTGCCCACCATAGGACCTGTCTTGGCACTCTGTCAAAAGCCTTCTCTAGGTCCACAAAGGCAAAGTAGAGTGTTGTGTTCTTGATGAGGTATTGCTCCTATAGTTGGCGGACAATGAAAATGGCGTCAATAGTGCCTCTGCCTGGCATGAAGCCAAACTGCATCTCATTGATGTTGACTTGTTCCCTTATCAGCTTCTCAGTGACTCGCTCCATGACCTTCATAACTTGATCTAGTAGCTTCAGGCCCCCATAATTACCCCTTTCTAGGGCATCATCTTTCCCCTTGTAGCAGTTAATGATGTAGCTCTCATCCCAGTCCTTTGGCGTACAACCCTCAGTGATGATATGGTTCATCAGCTGGGTGAGGAGGCTCATACATCTGGGTCCAGCTGTCTTCAGCATCTCTGCAACAACTCCAGAGGGTCCTGCAGCCTTGCCTATCTTCAATCTTTTCACTGAGTCTTGCACCATCTTCTCTGTGATCAGGACAGGTGCACCATGTACAGGAGGGGCTGCAGTCAGCAGGTTAGGGTCCAGGGGAAACTCTACGTTCAGTAGCCTTTCATAGTGCTGCTTCCAGGCACTTCTCTTCGCTTCGTCATCAAGTGACATGTTACCATTGTCATCTCTCACACATTTATCTCTAGTCACATTCTGGTTTTCCCTCTTCATCTGCTTCGCAATGCGGTAGATATCGTCTTTCCCCTCTTGAACACTCTGCAGTTTTCTTTCCTCAGCATTCTTCTTGGCTGCATACACCACTTTTTTGGCCTCTCTCTTAGCCTTGAGGTACGGCTCCTTGCTGCCTCCCTTCAGCCATTCTCTGAAGCATTTTCTCTTCTTCTGAATTGCGGTGTTCACTTTGTTGTCCCACCACCAGGGTTGCTTTCTAGGTGGCCACTTCTTGGTCCAGCCACACACTTTCTCAGTGGAGGAGGCTTGACTTGATAAGGGACCAGGCTTCTTCCACAGACAATGTTGTGGGGTCTCCGCGTATCTCGTCCATGGCTTCTGCAAACTGCGTCCTGCATATGGCATCCCTAAATTTCCAAGTGCGGAGTTGTGTAGGGTTGTGGTCTTGATATCTGGTACTTCAACTTCAGGTCACAGACCAATAGTTTGTGTTGGGTTGCGCACTACTCTCCTGGTATCACCTTGATGTTCTTTGTGAGTTTCAGGCTGCTCCTCCGAAGCAGGATGTAATCAATCTGACTCTTGTGGCCTCCAGACTGGTATGTCACAAGGTGCTGATCAAGTTTTTTAAAAAAAACAGTCTTTTTAGCAAAAAGACTAAATATTGATCTATCAAAATAATGCCATTAAGTCTTTCTTGAATTCAATGGATATGACAGAAAACGATGTCTCAATAAATTGGTATACCTGGAATTACCAAAATATTGTTTACATACAGCAACATACAATCTAAAAAAATATTGTTCGTTTGATAATTTTGCATTCTTAATTCAAATAAAACTTTATTAAACCCAATTAATAATTATTATCATAAATTTAGGATTAATTTGGCAATAGTTTGGTTTAATTTGGTAATTATTGAATAATTTGGTAATTCCATGGATTGGTTTAGCTGATAATAAATCGCGACTGTGCCGGTTTGCTTTGACAGTAAAAAAAAGGACCGGTTACTGTACGAAACAATTGTGGGACGAATTTAAAATCGATCATCTCATATGTTACTTACCAGAAAAATGCAACTTTATTCCCTTTTCCATCCTTTACATGTCTGTCTACTGCATTGTAGCAAATATTTGTTTTGGCACCGGCCATCCATTTTATAAAGATCGGTCCTTTTCGAACGTCGAAATTGTATTCCAAAAATTGGTCTTTGTTAGCCGGCGGCGATTCCCAGTGAAAGTTCGACGCAATGTCTTCCCAGAATGCTGCCGGATCATTGACCGACTTTTCATACATTTGCCTGTATTGCTCCATATCCTTGACATGGGTTTCATTTTGCAAACGAGCCGGTGGCGGAAAAATTTCCAAATTCCCATTGCTTGTGTCAGCCATGTTGACTGTGATGTCGGTGATTGAATTTGATTGGTGCAGCCTATTATTGAATTCAACGCTGTATATGTAGGTACGCGAATAAGCATGTAAGCGAGCAACTGAAGCATGGGCACCAGTCTAGGGGTTTATGTTAAAAAGGGTCAGTATTCATTCTTTTAATTCATAGAGGTCTTAGATTAAAAAAGCATCGCATTGTATGAATAAGCCAAGCAGATGCACACATTTGTTTGCTTTTGTTTTTGGTTTTATAGAGACACGGTTTCAAAAAAAGTCATGATTCCGCCTTGCATATCTTGTAAATTTTTATCATGAAGCAAATATTTTATAAATTCAGCCATCAGTATCTCAAACATAATCTTCAGCATGAATTAAAAAGGTACACGAGAATAAGTCAAAATATTGGATATTAATTTCGATACGACAGCCGGCTACCATTTAAATTTAATTTTTGAACGATATCCAAATGCAAAAATAAGTTTGTACTTGTCATGATGTAAAACCCATATTACGATTTATACAGTTTATCCACCAATACATTTATGCGATTGTCGACCACCTCGAATTTATGCTAATTGTTGCCAATAGTATCCAATTTGGCAACCATGCTAGCTTTCCGTTCTAGACTGAGAATATAATAGAAGGCGATAAAAGAAAACAAGAGCACAGCGAGGGCATGAATTGCTCTTCTAACCCTGTTGAAAAGCTTTAGGCAAGATAGGTCTGTTTAAGATATAATCACTAAATATTTGAAAGTATTAAAAAAAAAATTCTCTAAAGTCAGTAAATGACCAAGATCCAGTTTCTTCTGATACTTGGCAGCCCTTGTCAATCTCCGGAAAGAAAAAAATCCTCAAAATGTCATCTATTCTGTGCACGTTTGAAGCAAATTCAATGGAAACTGTGGAACATATCGCAATTAAGAAGATCTTTTGAGTATACTTCAAAAGTCCTTTCGACCCTTGATAATTTGTTTCAACATATATTTTTTCAGCATATTTTATTTGCATAATTGAATACAAGTACATTACAGTTTACAATTACAAATCAATTTTACGCAAAAATAACGAGATCGTAAGCAGAGCTTATATTGTTCTTCTCCATTATAATATTCGAAAGATATACATTTTAATTACGTTATTTAATACAGTGAGAAAAACAATGATAAAAACCTTTTGAGAAGAAGGGACTGCTTTCTAAATAAAAGAATTTGTCGGTAGCAATTCTATTAGAAATATTTATTAGGATGTTCTTTGGGTGTCGTAAATAGGATTTTCTGATAAAGATATTTAGTGATATTGCTTGTTTGCTGGTATTTACTCATTCCTATTACAACTAAGATTTGAAAGCGTTTACTATCTTTAATATAGCGTTGGACTCACAAAAAGATTTTTTGTTGTCTTGAAAGTTCAGATCATTTTTACCAAATAAAGGCCATCTGCGTTAATATCAATTGCTTGCGAAAAATGATTAAGGATGTTTCTAAAAGAGGTATAATTGTTTTAATTGTATATCGCCTCGTGAAGGTAAACAATTGTATTATTATAATACAATCCACCCATAAATGTAGATATTCTGCCCAAAAGCTTAGTTTGACATTTGACATTGAATTGTAACCTTGATCGTTGAGGTTTTTGTATATTTTCTGACGGAGAACAATTGCGCCAGCTATTTTGAAACCCATTCATAGATGTAGGTGCTTTGAATTGGACGAGCTCAATTTTAACTTTTGGCCTTGAACTTTGACATTTGAGCTAAAAAATTGGTTTGAAATAGTAAATATGCTCATGACTAAGAATTTTGGTCCAATTGTTTAAAATCCATACCCAAGTGTAAGGTAAATTGTCTCTAAAAACAGAAGGAATAATGGATCAAATAATAGACAGACACCCTAACTGACACGATAATTTTCGAAATTTCTGAAAATGCAGGATATAACTAGAGCCAAATCTTACGTAATCAAATTCTAGTATAAAGCTTATTAAAGGACAAACAATATTTTTAATAGCTCGACTAGGTAGCAACTACATGTGGTTATAACTAATTTAAGTGTCTGGTGCCTGAATTATCAAGTATGGAGCACCAGTAGTTGGATTATGCTGACATAATGTTCAATTATTGGTAAAGTTGATATTACTTGATGTACGTGGTAAATTCAACGATTTTAATGCATAACTTATCCTTCTTTGATTTTCAACGATATGTTTTTCGGAAGAAAGAAATCCGACTTTTGATAAGTAGGTAACAAATAGTCTATAACATAAACTAATCTTTATTAATTGGATATGTGAAAGGACCCCTAAAATTCATAGACAATGTAACAAAATCTAAATTTTGATTTAATCCAGATTTTTTTTTATACTTTTAACGCATCTATTACATAGAACTTCAATTAAACCCGTGGGTTAGCATAAAAAAGTGAAAGTCCGGCTCTTGAATAAGTTGATTTTGAAGATTATGATTTGTAAATTTGCTTACAAGTTCAATGTTCAAAAGAAAAGGATATGTTTTCGTGCTACTTTTTTCATGAAAAAGAAGTTACTATTTACCAAAGAAAATGCAAAACGTTAATATCTCTGGCAATTATGGGTGAAATTGAAAATAACTTGACACAATTATTAATGAATGCGTGGCAAAATGTTGACAAATTCGCAACCTTAGATCCAATGTCAAGGTCACACTGAAAGATCAAAGTCAAAATTTTGCGTAAAATTAGAATGTCAATTCAATAGCGCTGGCGTTTATAAGGTAATATTAAAATAACTTGGCAAAATGTACACCACCACCTATCGATGTTTCATATGCAAACTCTACTATGACAGTAGTTTGAAGTTTAAGGTCACGCAGAAAGGTCAAAGGTCAAAATTAGAGTAAAATGTTATAGGTATATTTCGAAAATCACAATATCGATAAAGTTTAAGACCGGTTATTCTTAATGGATGTGCACAGATCTAAAACGGATATCTCGGGCGTTCTTTCCACGTCTAAATTAAACTTTTCCCGTGAAAATTGACCTATTTACTCAGGAAATATCTGCAAATCCTGATTTTGGCCGGATAAAAAAGGGGCGGTCTCTAAATGACGTCACGACGTTACTTAAATGTGATCCAATCCCCTTTTTATTACGTCCACTTTAATGTCCGCATTCCAAAGATGAATCGCCGCCATTATTGTGAGATTTAAAGAAACTTTATTTATTCGTCTTCATTGCTCGGAACGATGCGCAAAAATAATTACCGAAAACGTCTTTAACATACATCGCACGTTAATCGTTCCTGCCATAAAAACGTCACTGCTGTCGCTCTTTCAACGTCGATGATTCCATCAAATCTTATCATATAACTTAGCAACGGTATCAAACAATTTGTCACGTCATTCGCGTTCATTTGATACATAGTATTAAGAAATCCGATTAATATAACTACTTAAAAAAAGCGCAATTTTCCTTAAAACGTTTGTTTTTGGTGAACGAAATTTTCGTTCACCAGTGTTACCATGTACTTGTTGTACATCCTGTAGGATCTTAATAGCTTCGAAATAAAGTAGTGTCTCTTTAGATTCAATTTAGTATAACTCAAGACTTCTCTCCGCAAAATAACTGTTTATTTCGTTTATGGCGTGATACTAGAACTCTTCATCAAGTGAAGATAATGATAATTACCCTTTAAACACACAAAATGAGCTTGTAATAGTTAACCAAGCGAATTGATGATCGGTGTAAGCTTCTCGAGAGTTTAGAGCAAAAGCAAAGTTTGTGTCTGTACACTGTATAGACAGATACTATGCTTTTGATCTAAGCCTTCGCTGTTGTAACTTGAAGTAATTTGCTGGAAATATGTGTTTACTTAGATCGTGACCTCGTGACCTCATAATTAGACATACCACACGTGATGACCTACTACGATTTTATCTACCTTCTTATGAATGAGATACGAAAGGTCAAGTTTACAAACGAATGGAATGTTCCTATATTTAGCCCAAATTCTCATTAAAACATAAACACGCACGACTTTACCGTGACCAACCTTGATATGAAGTAAAATTTAATCCATTACCAGAAAGTTTATGTTCTCAACTGCCCAATCTTGCTTAAATCCCGTTTATATCTCAAACCTTGTTGTATTCTTGTGTACTGTAAATATCTTAGGTTATGGGTATTTTTGTATCATATTTACAAAATCCTTTTCCATGTTTTTTAGTTTCGAACAAGGACGGAAAACAGGGGATATAGCCATCTCGGCACTGTAAATATATGAATGGCGTTGTTATTTTGAATTAGAATAATAATAATAAAAAAATAATTATCCCAACACAATAGATCTAATTTCAAAATTTAACACCGAATGGAGACTGAAACGTCGTAACTATAGAATACCAAGCATGTAGCTGCGATGTTAAAGTCCCTACTGGCATTTTTTTGTCCCCTAGTTTTATACTGAAAACAAAATATTCTTCTTCAAAGATGAAATTTCCACAATCCAATCATTCATCTATTTGTTTAACCGGAAGTACTTAAAATATTACAAAAAAAAAAAAAACAACCCATCATTATTGTCGTACTTGGATGAAAATTAAAGATATGTTCTGTTCTGTTTCTTGTATCATTAGAAACGGTGACCAGTCTAGTGACATCTGCGGTTTATGCAATCGGGTTTGACATAACTTTTCAACACGCGACAGTCAGACTCTAGGCGGGTTTTAAGAATTATTCGACACGTGTTTTAAATGTACAACCTCTCTTATAACCTTTTGTTTGAATAGGGATGAACACCGCTATTAACCGTTTTTTTTTTCTGTAAAATCGCGGTGGCTGAAGCACGGGCGACCTTTACATAATCTGAACATATTAAGAACATATTTTGCCATACGTGTTAATATAAATAACCTATATGACGAAATTTGGATTGTGAATCAATCGCCTGTGGAATGGAGCACCTAAACATGGAATCTGGTATTTCTCGCACCAGAACCATAATAGGCATATATCCTTACATAACTGCAATCTTCTACCCTCTTAGGTTTACGATTATCCACCGATTGGTAGGAGCAATAGAATTTAAACTACGACTATATTTGGACAATCCACTAGCTGTACAAAATACTTACCTACATAAATCGTATTGTTTTTCTTTAATTCTTTTTTACGCAATGGTGTCAGATAATCATGCTTTCACAAAACTGTAAACTACCGAAAGAGACTAAAACCCTGTTATTACGAATATATATAGCGCTTTGGTTGAAGAAACAACGGTCTTTCATTTCTGAGGATGGTGGACCCCATTCAGGTAGTTGAGGTTCCAGAGCTATAGCGGATGTCGTTTAATTGTCAAAATGCTGTTTGAGCTGGTAAACTATGGGTTCCGCATCTCGATCCTTAAGTTGCCTGTTTTCTTTTCTCTGTCGCTCTCTGTCTGTCTCTGTCTAGCTGTCTGTCGCTCTCTCTATCTTTCTTTCCCCTTCTTTCTCTTTCTTTGAATTTACAGTGAAATTGCAGAATTGCCGAAATTTTGTCGAGACAATTTCCCTTAATTATTTTTTTACATTTATAATTTCTCTTTTCTCAACGATTTCGAATATCACTCTAGAATGGCATCAGATTCGTTCACCATCAGTACTTTCAGTGCTTTGATTTTCTATGTACCGCGTAACATTTAGTTTCGTAGTTTTAAGCAAATATATAAATTCCGATTGATGTCAGAATTAATTACTTCATCTAGGAATTTGATATTTGTCATTTTTTCAATCGGAAAGGAATCAACCTAGATTGAATGAAAATTAAAGTCATTCAAGACAATAAAGATTAATTGCTTAGAAATGCCTTGCTCGGAACACGACAGAAATGTTCCCTGGGTGAGCCTCTTCTAAAGTTGTTCAAGAAATTTGGATTGACCTCCCAAAGATGGGCGTAGCAGGGCGTGGCTTTTTTCACTATAACATCTTTAAAAACCTTCGCCTCCAGAGCCATTTGCCCGATTTCAATGAAACTTGGCATGATTAATCCTTGTGTCACCCTCTTCTAAAGTTGTTCAAGTAATTTGGATTGACCCCCTCTCATATATGGTCGTTGCAGGGCGGGGCTTTTTTTTCTCTATAACTCTTTAAAAATATTCTCCTCCCAAACCATTGGCCTGATTTCAATGAACTTTGGCATGGATGATTCTTGGGTGACCCATTTCTAAAGTTGTTCAAGTAATTTGGATTGGTCCCAAAATATGGGCATGACAGGGGTTATTTTCCCTATAAAATCTTAAAAACCTTCTTCACCCTAACCATTGGCCTGATTTCAATTCAACGTAGCATGAATGATCCTAGGGTGACACAATTCCAAAGTTGATGGACCCCTAAATATGGGCGTAGTTTTGGGGGATTATTTTCACTATGAAATCTTCTCCTGCCAAATTATTGGCTCGATTTCGATGAAACTTGGCATGAATGATCCCGATCCCCTTTGTTGTTCAAGTTGTTCAAGAAATATGGATAGCCTCCCAACTATGGGTGTGGCAAAGGGAGATCTAAAAATTCTTCTCCTCCCAAACTTTTGGCCCGAGTTTAATGACTTTTGGGGTGAATATTTCTTGGATGTCCCTCTTCTTTAGCTGTTCAAGAAATTTTGATTGACCAGCAAATATGGGCGTGACAGGGCCGGGGCCGGACAGGGACTGATAGAATTTCAGCAGAGGTACAGATAAGAGGGTGTAAAGCCAGTCTAAAATCTTTATTTCTGAATGAAACCCTATGTTGTGGGTACTTATTTGAATCCTCTTTACAAGACGATTCCAATGAGTACCAATAGCATTGTGTTTGTGCTACGTTAATTGAAATAATTTGGTTTAAAATCAAAAATACCCCCTCTATCTGGAGCTCCGAGGAAATGGCTGGTGATAATCAGACGTATATACATGTTTGTATGCTTTTTTAAAACATTTACAATCATTTAGAAACTTTAAGTTGGGTTTTAAGTCAGTTTCTACGCCAGGCATATTCAGCCGCCTAATACCTATACCCGAACATTCCATTGCAATAGGACTGTTTGTACACACGGCACACTTTGGCAGATACATCACTCAGACTTACATTCAAGCCACAGGTTATCATTTATAAAATGGATGGAGACGAGTAATGTGCGTGTTTTTTTTTTTTTTTTTTGGTTTGTTTGTTTTTTCTCATTGGGTTACGATACCAGACCATTTTCGGTCCCAAAGCCACGCTCCTGACCACTAGAACAGGGACTCCGCTGTTATCATTCATTTTATTAATTCTTTATACAATATTAGTAGGCCTAAAATGCTGAGAACGCGCTATTGGTCTCAACGTCTTTATAATTCGCTAGATTCTCGTAATGACATGTATATAGCTCTAAACGGACACATTCGTTTAACATCGTGAAAGAAGAAGTCTCGAATTTAACGAAATAAGTAAACTCGAGAAGAAATTTCCGTTCGTAGTCTATCGTGTGAACCTTAAGCCTTGTTTGACATCTAGCTTACGGAGTCCGTGCGGCGCCCGTAACTCGCCGTAACCCCAAAATCGTGCGGTGCCCGTACGGCGGCACACGGTGCCCGTTCGATCATCGCATGTTTTTTTACGGGTGCCGTGGACCCTTGCGATTTCGTATAAAAAATAGTTATACAAGTTTTTTAAAAATCGCAAGACCGCACGGTGACCGTAGCCCGTAGACACGTCGTAGACGCATCGCACGATCGCCGCGGTCACCGTGCGATCTTTCGCCTTTGAGTCTTTAACGGATAATTCTACGGTCCCGTCGGGTGATCGTACAGCGGCCGGACGGTTTACAGTTAAAATAGTTGACAAACCGTACGTTCTCCGTGCGGGGATCGCACGATTACCTTGCGATCGCCGCACGGGCACCTTAATGATTCTCGTAATAGTTTTATGAAAACCCGTGCGGACACCGCACGATATTTTGAACACATACGCCGTAGAAAATAAAATCGTACGATGTCAAAAATATCATACAAGAAATCTCAGGCTGCGATATCGTACGGCAACCGTGGCAAATTTAAACTAAGCTTTATCTCGGAATACAACTGTATGACGTTCAGAATAATAAAATGTCATATTTCACCGCCACATGGCTTTGTTAGCAATAAGTTGTCGGTCACTTATACAGATAGGCATATAGAGTTTATTAAAGGGGGGTTGAAAATTATAGATAATGGGACGAAATTTGCGATATTGTTTTACTCCCCCTTAATTTCACTCAAAGCTCGGTCCTTCCACTCATTCAATATCATTCCGCATTCATTTCGAAATCATTGACTTGGTCAGTTTCATGATGTTATCAAGTTAGTGTACCCGTAATAACATCGAAACATTTCGAAACAAGTGATCTTTCACAACGTTAACCGAGGTTTCCTAATGAAATCATTAGGAACCTCGGTTAACATTGTTAAAGTTCATGACTTCTGAAACGTTGGGGATCTATTACGGGTACTCTATCTTGACTGCATCATACCGCGTGTTGAATGTCCACAGGATCTAGTTGTACATTAGATTTGTTTGTTTAAATGGGGTTTTTATGCCGCTCGACAATCTTTCAGTTATATCTCGCGGCTGGAGCACCTAAAAATTGATTCCTGGTATTTCTCACACCTGAACTACCATAAAATCCCTTCCAAGCCTCCAGCTGTTATCCTTCAAAGGTATACGATTATCGACCCATAGGTGGGAGACAAATATTCGGAAAGAATGAGTGCCGCCGTCGGGGATCGAACAGTTGTACATTAGATAAATTAATACCACTCCAATCGTTTTCGAATTTTCTCTTGAGAGGAGCTTTGCTGTCGGCAACGTAAGGGCCCTGGTACCCCCTAGGAATGCAGATTTGTCTTTGCCTAGCAAGCCAAAGGTCCTGGAAAACTTTTCTTCCTTCTTCTCTTTTTATTGTAATTTATTAGCTCGGCTGTTATCGGAGAAAACCTGAGGTATTGCGTTAGCCTTGGTGTCGTCGTCTGCAAAAACTTTTGATATTTTGTGATATCTCTGGTTCTACTGAAGGCATCCACTTGAAACTTGGCACACATGTTCACCATCAAAATAGCGACCTATGCTATCAAGGGGGATTACTTTAGATGAATTTTGTGCAAATTATGGCCCTTTTTCGACTCCACCATCCAGCACTCAAAAGCCGAGCGTAGGCACCCGTAGGCGGTGCTCTTGTTGTACTTTTTGTCGTTTTCATGTTTGTTCTAAAGTTTGAAAAAGAACCATCACTAGCATATATTTCTAGTTTCGAGAATACCTACTACACTTTCAAACAGAAGAATTCTGTCAAGGTTGACAAAATTAATCTTGAAAGAATCTAGATTAGAGTCATTGCGGACTCTTGACACCCATGACCTCGGACAACCGTTCTCGTCGGTAAGGTCATTAATAAGAATTTGTGTGTATTTCCGTTTATTTGGCGTCGCTACCGTAGCACATGCCCACATGAGCCACTCCCCCAGAAGATGGTTAGTTGTTACGGCGGATAATGCAAGGATACATGACGAAACTACTGCTGAGATCCGCCATGGTTCTTTAACGTGCTCGGTGTAAAGCATCGTCTCACGGGACATCTCATCCGAAAGACAATTAGTTTGTTAGAGTGCCAGATGGGAATCGAACCAACGCGAGTGAACGAACTTCAATGGTTTTGAAGTCCGATGCTCTACCGACTGAGCTAATCGGGTTGACCTGTGTTTTGTTTTGAGAATTTAAACTAGGGCTATTAATATAAACCTAGTTTCACAGGCGATTGTTTCATAACGCCACTTTTGTCTTGAAGGTGTTTTCTTATAAAACGAGGTATCCAACTCTTTCCGGGGACAAACGCGTCCAGTAGACATCTAATTAAGGTAGTGGAACCGTAATAGTTCCGCAACATTTTGGAACTCATGAACTTCCACAATGTTGACCGAGGTTTCCTAATGATTTTCATTTGGAAACCTCGGTTAATACTGTTAAAGTTTATTTCTTCCGAAACATTGTGGAACTATTACGGGTCTATTACCTTAATATTTTCTTGGTTTCTAGCAGCTGTAAAATACCTTTATTCATTCTTTATTTTTACTGAATATTTTTTCTTCTCGCTGGTGTTTAAGCTATGAAAACTGGACAAGTAATAAGAAACGTATCGAACTTTAAACTTTTAAAGATGTAGATTTTGATTTAAAAAAAAATAAACTGCCTTGAATTGTGAATTTTACCTGGGATGAGTTAAATGTCTATTGATTGGCTGTTAAAGAAGGAAATTTATTCGCCATTTGCATAATCTCTATCGGTTAGAAACTCCCCTTATTCACGATTTAAATTCCTTCTTTTAGATAAACAAAAAATATTCCATTTGGTCAACCAATAGAAATTTGTAAGTATAAACAAGAGGACATGATGGTCTTACATCGCTCACTTGAGTCTCTTTGACCCCTAGGACATCACATCAATTAAATAGCCAGATGTCGACCAAGTGAATTTCTACATAACAGCAATACCATAGACCGTTTTGAGGGAAGATTGTGGCTGAAAGGATTCCTGTCCTGTTTCGCGAGCGCTTTGAGATGATACCCTGATTACCTGTTTTAAATCTGAACGCAGGGCTGGTTTTTTACTATGTAAAAAGGATACTAGTATGCCAAGACAGGTCCCAAATTTGACCATAATTTTTACCAATTGTGTTATGAACAAACTTTATAAAAAACAAGTATTTGAAACTCTATACCTGATATAAACAGTTCATGTCCTCTGGTTTCATAAAGAAACGTTTTTAAGGAATTCCTATTTCGTTTCTATATAAAATGAAGTGTGTCCGTGCAGCGCCAAAAATTGACCCCAGTGGCATGACAAGAAAAAAATTGGTAGAGATCCCCTACATGATGATACCAAATATGAAAGCTGCCTGCCTTCTAGTTTCAGAAAAGAAGATTTTTAGAGAATCCCTTTTTGGTTTCTATGTAAAATTGGTCTGCACCCGGGCAGAGCCCAAAAATGACCCAGGGGCATGACATGAACAAACTTGGTAGATGTAACATACCAAATGAGCCTGTGTGTGACGTTACCAACAATGGAATTTCTTTTGGCTACACTGCTCGATGTCAAACCCAGAGTATCCATCCATCCATCCATCCATCCATCAGTCCATCCATCCATCCATCCATCCATCCATCCATCCATCCATCCATCCATCCATCCATCCATCCATCCATCCATCCATCCATCCATCCATCCATCCATCCATCCATCCATCCATCCATCCATCCATCCCTCCCTCCCTCCCTCCCTCCCTCCCTCCCTCCCTCCCTCCCTCCCTCCCTCCCTCCCTCCCTCCCTCCCTCCCTCCCTCCATCCCTCCATCCCTCCATCCAACCATCCCTCCATCCCCCCATCCATCCATCCATCCATCCATCCATCCATCCATCCATCCATCCATCCATCCATCCATCCATCCATCCATCCATCCATCCATCCATCCATCCATCCATCCATCCATCCATCCATCCATCCATCCATCCATCCATCCATCCATCCATCCATCCATCCATCCATCCATCCATCCATCCATCCATCCATCCATCCATCCATCCATCCATCCATCCATCCATTCATCCATCTGTCCATCCATCCATCATCCATCCATTCATCCATCCATCCATCCATCCATTTTCCGCACAAACCACCCGACCAATTATTCGGAAACTAAGCAGGGATGTTCTTTTAGTGAAGCTCTTCCAAAGTTTTTTTAAAGAAACAAATTCCATCAAAAATTCTGGTTTTCATGGTAAAGGAAATGCCGAAAATTATCGAAAATCTGACTAGAAACAATTCTTCTAATCCTGAACCACTGAGCCAATCAAGCCGAAACTTGGAAGGGGTGTTTCATTGGCCCGGGTAAAGCTCTACCAAAAATGTTAATAGAATTTAATTGCATGAAAAACTCTGGTTTCGATGGTAACGGAAAGGCCGAAAATTGATGAAAATCAAGGCTTAGAAAAATATTCTCCTCCCTGGGGCCAATCAATTTAATTAAACAGGGATGTTTCCTGGGTAAAGGCAGTGATGTTTCCTGGGAAGAGCTCTATCAAAATTGTTAAAAGAACTTCCATTAATCCCCCCCCCCCCCACCTCAAACTCTGATTGACATGGTAATTGAAAGGCCGAACTTTGCGGAAAATCTTAGAAAAATTAATCACCTTCTCAACCAATTGGCCAATCCTGACAGGGGTGGTCCGACTTGTGCGATACTTCGCGGCTACTTAAGCTGTTTACTTACACCCATAACTCTAGTTGTAATGGTAACAGGAAGGCCGAAAATTCATCAAATTTACAAAAAAAAAAATCAAATGCTGTCTCTTTCAAACCATCCTAAGTGTACTTCAAAATTTTCCGTCTCGGTCTTATATAAGACAACCAGAGTTATGGGTGTAAGTAAACAGCTTAACTCAGAGATATCATAACCAGATTGACACGTTATGAGTTGACTTCCTCGGGTGAGCGATATAGGACCATCATTGTGCTCTTGTTGTTCTAACTCAGGTGAGCGAATTTGGACCAACCACCGTGGTTATTTTGTTGTTCTGATTACAAAAATAAGACGTTTTCCCCAGTTAGTAGGGGACTTAAACCTTTCTGTTGGAAGTAGCTTATTACGAAAATCGCCAGTTTTCCCTATTTGGCAGTGGATTAAAAAACATTTTTTTTTTTTAATCTAAAATTATAATTCAACGCGATATCGACCATATTTGCGTAAATTATCTGGTAAGATGTGGCATTAACATGTGACTTTTTGTCACCATACAATGTCTGAAATAAATTCCTTTCCTCTAAAAATATTTCATGCTGTCTATAAAATGATTCATTCTTGAATTGCCTCCCTTTGTCTGGTCATCCTCCGGATAAGGAAGTGACGTTATTACGGCCGTCAAGTCATATTGGAAATTAGAACTTAGCTAATCGCTCAAAAAATAGAACACATTTATAGTGTCAAGTTATGAAAACAATATCACTTTTGAACGACCCAATTTTTAATTCAGTTCCGCAAACAGACCTGCGTAACAAATCAATCTGAAACCGATTTGCGGAAAATCCGCCATTTGCATTTCTTGGAGATATAATGGCAAAAAAGACCTATGATCTACTGTTCAAACTGCTTTTAATTGGTGATTCTGGTGTAGGAAAGACTTGTTTACTCTTTAGATTCTCAGATGATGCGTTTAATACCACGTTTATTTCCACCATAGGTAAGATTAAGTCTTGCGATCAAGCAACTAGTTTTTACAAAATGAAACCCTTTTAGTATGAGATAAATGTATTTCCAACCGTTTGATAAATAATGTTCTTGGTTCTGAGATTCTGATTAGTAGTATCATGGAATACAAGATGATTTTCTCTCCCTTAAGATCGAATAGTCTAATCAATGTATCTATGGCTAAGCCTTAAGGTGACTGGTCAACTCGGCCAATTGGCAACTCAGCCCAGCTCATAACTTGGCCAAATATTATTTTTTTGCCAAAGCCTTCTTATTTTCGATTATCTTTTCAAGATCTTTAATACGAATACAAAAGTATTCAATCTTCATTCAGTTTTAAGGAAATTTAGGTATGCATCAGAAAATTAAAAAGTTAAATTGACATTTAAGGATCATTCTTAAATTTGTACATAATCAAACAATAATTTGAGAAAATATACTAAAAAGACAACATATATATACTTGTGATAATAAGAGAACCCCAGTAAGGTGTAATAGCATTGTTTGTACAAAAGTTGTACATATTTTATGAAAAATAATCTATGTTACTAATTATAGACTATATATTGGGGCCAAGTTATTCAATGGGCTGAGTTGACTGTTAACCAAGCCCTAATGAGTTGTAACTGTCCCCAAAAAGATAGTTTCAACTTTTCCCTGCAAAGCCATTGATATCTGTGTACACTGCAACTTTAAGAAGGTTCAAAATAACTTGCTAGAGACCAATTCTTTCTCGCACTGGACTAGATCCAAGTGGGGTGTATCCAGGAGTGCTGCAAAAAAGGGGGGGGTTAAACATACAAATAGGGGGGATTCGCATGCTTAGTATTAAATACAAAGGTAGTGAAATGTCTGGGTAGGAAATGTCTGAATTGTGAAATGTCTCAGTAGTGAAATGTCTGACACCCATATTAAACACCTTTAATGCAATTTTGCATAAAAATGAATTTAATAATTATGCCACAGAAGAGGGATGTTCGTTTGAAGCAATCATGTAATGGTCAAGCTTAACTGAGATGGTGCACTATGTAGATATAGCAGATTAAAAGTATATAGGTTTACCATGCAGTAAATGAAGCTAATTAAAGGAAAAAAAAAATACAATTTTTATTCACTAGGCATTGGCAATTATTATTGCAGGCTAATTCCCAGAAGTCCTCCTAGAAACTTTTATTGTGTGGTGGAACTAGTGCCACATATTGATGGCTCAGCACAAAAAAACAGGTGTATCTGCCTATATGTTTATAGACAGGTACAACTATTTCCCACTGAGCAATTGATATTATGTGAATATAATTTCTAATTACAGGTATTGATTTCAAGATTAAAACTGTTGAATTGGGAGGAAAGAAAATCAAGTTACAGATATGGTAAGAACATCTTAGTATTTAGTAATGAAAACATTTCAACGTTAACTACTTTACTTACAAGTTGCTGGGTAGTGAAAGGTAGATTTAAAGGATGTACTTTTCACATGATAATTGGATATCAGAATGCAAATATTTTTTAAAAAAAAAAAAGGGGGATAGGACTTCAAAATTAAGTACTGTAAAACAGGGTGGTATTTTGCCGTTTTGGGTCTAGGCCCTCAATAATATGAAAGTATCTTATTTTGACCCCCCCTTAATTCTGTCATTGGGTCATGTTTACCCTTTAAATTTTTAATATAAAGCATTTTTGTACTGCTACAAATTACAAAGAAAAAAAAAGGATTACTGCTCAATCTATGGGCCCAGACAGCCTGAATTCAATTTTCAACATTAAAGAATAGGGAATTTTCTAAAAAAATCTAGAGTCACAGTCCAAAATCTAGGGACCATGGGCGACTTGGTCCCTGCTTGACTTTTCCTGGTAATATATTTATTACGATTAATCAACTCCTACATTTCTTATGGATGTGTGATAAATATTCAACCCCCCCTCCCCTTCTACAAAGTAGAGGGGGTATATTGGTTTCACCATTTCTGTTTGTTTATCCGTCTGCAGTGCTCATACGTACACCTTTTTTCTTTTAGCTCACCTGAGCACATCGTGCTCCAGGTGAGCTTTTGTGATCATTGAATGTCCGCCGTGTGTCGTTCATCGTCCAGCGTCAACAATTTAAGTGTTTACACTCTAGAGGCCACAAATATCATCCAATCTTCATTAAACTTGATCAGAATGTTGGCCAAGTCACAAGGATAAACCCTATTGAAAATGGGAAGGATCCATGCCATATCACAGGAAAAGGAGCCTTATTGACAATTTTCTTGTCAACACTCTTCTGATCTTCTTGAAATTGGGTCGGAATGTAGGCCAAGTCACAAGGATGAGCCCTATTGAAAATGGGAAGGATCCATGCCTTATCATGGGAAAAGGGGCCTTAATGACAATTTTCTTGTTTAGACTCTAGAGGCCACATATATAGCCCAATCTTCACAAAATTTGGTCAGAATGTTTGCCAGGTCACAAGGAAAATGGGAAAGATCCATGCAATATTACAAGAAAAGGGGTCATAATGATAATTTTCTTGTTTTAACACTAGAGGCCACAATTCTGGCCCAAACTTCATGAAACTTGTGTCATCTGCCTATTAAATTGATATAATTGCAATCCAATATAATAAAGAATTCTGATTGGTTTAAATCGCACCACGTGGGAAAATCCACTGCACTTTATTTCTGTATAAAAGGCAATAGGTATTTCGGGAAACCCCCGAACTTCGATCTGCAAGTCTTGTGTTGTAGGAACTCGAATTAACCTAGTTCCCGATCATCAAAGCAAAATTTCTATTCAATCTATTATAGATTAAGATATTTTCGAAAGAATTTACGATAACAAGCATGCAGTTCTGATTCTGTGCCGACGTAAACTTAGAAAACAGCAAGTCGACGAAGACCGTCAAGCAACCCCCTCAACTAAGACCGACCACGCCGTTTTCGTTTAAAAACACAGACTTACTTGGCAGAAACAAGCTTTTTTGTCACAAGTACCTCTACGAATTTTAATGTTGTCGTTTATTTGTGTATCAGTTGTTTTACTTAATGACATTTCACTTCGATAGCGAGATAAACAATACACGATCTAAAAATAGATCGTGTAGTTTTTTACGCGGAGAAAGTAGACTTGAAGCTTTAATGTTTGGCCGAGTATTTTAATAGTTTCTTCGATCTATAGGATTGCAATTATAAGGGACGAGTGTCTTTTTCACTGCTTTTATTGGGGTATAAAGTGCAATTGCCTTAGCACATGGCTTAAACATAACGCCCTACGGGCGTTATTTGCCATGTGCTAAGGCAATTGCACTTTATACCCCAATAAACGCAGTGAAAAAGACACTCATCCCTATAGTGATGTCTTGGGTCAAAGAGACTCAGGTGAGCAATCTAGGAACATCTTGGTCCTCTTGTTTGAGTTATGAAGGTCAAAGGGCAAGGTCACAATTGAACTTTGTCTGAAATTATTTACAGATCTAGGACAAAGGGCTGGTGGTAGATATTAGTCTGTGTTGTAACATTTCTAGTTATACTATCTTAAATTGGCCTTCAAGCAATTTTTTGTTATAATTTAAGCCTTTGCTGTTTAATCCCTGCTTTTTACGTGTCTGTGATTTTATGATTGAGAAAACATTGTGAAAAAAGAAGAAATTGCTTCTGACAAGCAATTTCTTCTTTTTCCACACTATTTTCTACCCTATTGAATGGTTATTTTTCAAATTAAATCCACTTTAAATTTTCGTCTGCAAAACCTTTGAATTTGGACAGGTCCAAAATTTTGTAAAACAGGAAAGGGTTAACTAATTTGATACTTTCCAGGGACACGGCTGGTCAGGAGAGGTTTCACACCATTACAACTTCATACTACAGAGGTGCCATGGGAATTATGTTAGTCTACGACATTACAAATGCCAAAACCTTTGAGAATATATCAAAGTGGTTACGCAATATAGACGAGGTATGGTTCTTGAGACTGAAATCAAATAAGCCTGTGTGTGACATTTCCAACAATTTGATGTATGCCTGATGAACAGACACTTAGCTACCTGGCCAAGTCAACCCTGCATTAAAGATATCCTGCCGTTTTGCACAGACAGAATAAGTCCAAAGCTATCTATGAAGTGCATAGTTAAGACTCTTGGCATCTGCACAGGCTGGTCTGAGTCTTAACCCTTGTCATGCTGAACCCTGATTTTTCCTGCTTTGTCAGGAGCTATAGACAAACATCAGTCTGCACATATGTGCAGTCTGATGTTATTCTACACCACCTATTTCTCACTTTTAAACCAGAATTGTCAAAAGATTTTTTTTTTTTTTTTGGTTTTTAGCTCCACTGGCTGAAAGCCACTGGGGCTATTGTCATGGCGTTGTGTCCGTCGTGCGTCTGTCCGTCCGTCCGTCCGTGCGTCCGGTCGTAAACTTTTCTTTAAAAATCTTCTCCTCAGAAAGTACTGGATGGATTTCAACCAAACTTCACAGGAATGATCCTTGGGTGACCCTCTTTCAAAGTTGTTCAAGAAAATTTGATCCAATGAAAAACATGGATTTAATGGGCGTGGCTAATTTCCAAATATGGTAAAAAGTGAGTTTTCTCAGATTCTAATCAATGGATACCAACAAAATTTTACAAGAATGA
The DNA here is from genome assembly GCA_948146395.1 of Fragum whitleyi. Taxonomy (NCBI): domain Eukaryota; kingdom Metazoa; phylum Mollusca; class Bivalvia; order Cardiida; family Cardiidae; genus Fragum; species Fragum whitleyi. The sequence goes on along the minus strand of OX411548.1, from coordinate 22,008,816 downwards.
TCCTTGGATGACCCTTTAGTAGTCTACAAAAAATCTTTGTGATCGGATGGAAAATATGCATTCTATGGGCGGAGGTCAATTCTATATATGTTATATAGTGGAAACTTTGAAAATCATTTTCTCAGAATGTTACTGATGGATATCAACCAAATTTCACTGGGATGATCCTTGAGTGACCCTTTATCAGTTTACAAAAAATCATTGTGATCGGATGGAAAATATGCTTTTTATGGGCGGAGGTCATTTCTCTATATGTTATATAGTGGAAACTTTGAAAATCATTTTCTCAGAATGTAACTGATTGATATCAACCAAATTTCACAGGATTGAGCCTTGAGCGACCCTTTATCAGTCTACAAAAAATCATTGTGATCGGATGGAAATTATGCATTTTATGTGCGGAGGTCAATTCTCTATATGTTATATAGTGGAAACTTTGAAAATCATTTTCTCAGAATGTTACTGATGGATATCAACCAAATTTCACTGGGATGATCCTTGAGTGACCCTTTATCAGTTTACAAAAAATCATTGTGATCGGATGGAAAATATGCTTTTTATGGGTGGAGGTCATTTCTCTATATATTATATAGTGGAAAATTTGCAAATCATTTTCTCAGAATCTAATTTTTTGATATCAACCAAATTTCACTGGAATGATCCTTGAGTGACCCTTTATCAGTGTAATTTGATTGGATGAAAAATATGAATTTTATAGGCGGAGGTCATTCCTCAATATGTTAAATAGTGGAAACTATGAAAATCATTTTCTCAGAATGTAACTGACGGAATCATTTTCAACATAAGTAGAACCCCAAATAACTCAAAATCTAGTCAAAACAATTATTTGCTTTTACAAGAATTTCAAGCCTGTGGAGCGACTCAAGCCATTCATGGCTTTCTAGTTTTTTTTTTCAAATAAAAATTGACCTACAGTTGGTAATTTCAGTACTTTTTGCCCTTTGATTTTAAGGAAACTTTTAGCCAAAATTTATTCAGCATGACAAGGGTTTATGTTTCCCACTTGTGAAATTGTTGGAAATGTAAGACACAGGCTCAATTAGTAAATTTCCAGAAGACAAATTTTATACATGAATTTATTTCTAGTCATTGAGGTTGAAGGAGGAAGCTATGATAAGTTGCGCCAGCTTCACTTTATCACTAAAATATTGTGAACATAGTGTTAAGATCAACAATTAGTAGGGCATCCCCACTTAGGTCAGGGCGACAAAGTTCCTTAACTTTTGATAGTTAGTGTGATCAATAAATTTTGTAAAATGTCTCCTGTTTCACAGACCATTGGGGACATTGTTCCCTTGCCTCTCAAAGCTTGGCAGATCACTGGTTGAGGGTAGAAAAATTATGTACAGTGGTCTCGCAATATCTCGAACACACATGGGACCTACTAATTTGCTCGAGTCATCGCATGATTCGAGTTAATGCCAGTAGGGCAAAAGTGTCCTCTATGAAGACGTTTCACTGCGTATTCAACTTACCTTTGCTTATTTTGCCTTGAAAATATGCAGTACCTATGTAAAATACTCCTAGAGGAATAGTTTTTTAATTTCCTATGATTTTATGATATAAAGCGAATTGTTAATTTTATCAAATTGTCAGCGTTGAAAACAGAAAAAAAACACACAAAAAAGTCGATGTAGACGTCTGCGTCATTGTGTCTGTCCTCTGTACATTTAGCAATTTTAATGAGAGGCATTATCATGCATATTCTTTCTTCCTTACAATATTTTCGTAGCTATCGTTTCTAAATGACAAAATTTGACGTTTTATCAATCAGAAGATTAGCGAGGTTGCAAGCAACTCCTTCTTTTCTCACAGTGTTTTATTTGGAACTAACTTCCTTCGGGACAATTAAATATCAATGCATTTTTCTTTAACCACGTTTTGATGCCAAACACTTGCGATATGTGACCGAAACATTGAAACTACAGCTGAAAAAAGTGTAGATATTATATTTCGGTGGGCAATCTTCAATATCTTTCGTTTTAAAGGTGAATAATTTGCAGAATTAATCTCGAGGATGGTTTTCGAAAGACTTTCAAATTGATGATGAGCATTGATTCGACAAAAATTCCTATTTGTTTTATTGTTGTTTCCAAGTCTCAAAATTATTTTCTGATCATTGAATTTCCATCATTTCAACCCTAAAATTGAATAAGTGTGGCTTACAAAGAGGTGTGAAAACAAGTTGTCTGACTTGTCGAAACCCCGTGAAAAAGGCCTTAAGGTATTCTTGACCAGGGTTCACTCTGGCTCTCAAAATGTTTGGGCCATCACTTTCGCCAAATGAAAAAAGTTGGGGCCAACCTGGTGAAAATTGGGGCCACATTTCGGGTGTCTGGGCCGGTACTAATAGACAAAATTTTTATCTATTTTGCATCATTTGTATTGAAATAGAAAACAAAAGTAAAACAAACTGTCTATTTAGACTTTAAAAAAATCTGTTTTCTTCTGGAAACCTTCCTCTTACACACTTAAAATAGCTACATTTTGTAATTGAAACATAAATAGAAAAAGATAAAATCCTATCCTGAAACTGTCGTCAACCTATATTCAAAGGTGTTTGTTCTAACAAATTTATTGTTTTTTAATTGGTCAATTTTCTTTCAATTAGATGAAAGAAGATGTATTTGTAGGCTGTATCTGTATCAATCTTTGTTTTTTCTCATAGGATGATCAAAGAAACTCCGATGAATTTCAGCCTGTCCTGAGCTAAACTGTGCTTATTGTTTACAGTTATGACTTTTAAACATGATTTCACTATTTAAAATGTTTTCGTTTTTAGCTCCACTGGCTGAAAGCCACTGGGGCTATTGTCATGGCGTTGTGTCCGTCGTGCGTCCGTCCGTCCGTCCGTCCGTGCGTGCGTCCGGTCGTAAACTTTTTCTTAAAAAATCTTCTCCTCAGAAACTACTGGATGAATTTCAACCAAACTTCACAGGAATGATCCTTGGGTGACCCTCTTTCAAAGTTGTTCAAGAAATTTTGATCCAATGAAAAACATGGATTTAATGGGCGTGGCTAATTTCCAAATATGGTAAAAAGTGACTTTTCTCAGATTCTTATTCATAGATACCAATTAAATTTTACATGAATGATCCTTGGGTGACCCTTTATCAGTCTACCAAAAATTATTGTGATCGGATGAAAAATATGCATTTTATGGGCGGAGGTCATTTCTCTATATATTATATAGTGGAAACTTTGAAAATCATTTTCTCAGAATGTAATTGATGGATATCAACCAAATTTCACTGGAATGATCCTTGGGTGACCCTTTATCAGTCTACCAAACATTATAGTGATCGGATGAAAATTATGTATTTTATGGGCGGAGGTCATTTCTCTATATGTTATATAGTGGAAACTTTGAAAATCATTTTCTCAGAATGTAATTGATGGATATCAACCAAATTTCACTGGAATGATCCTTGGGTGACCCTTTATCAGTCTACCAAAAATTATAGTGATCAGATGAAAATTATGTATTTTATGGGCGGAGGTCATTTCTCTATATGTTATATAGTGGAAACTTTGAAAATCATTTTCTCAGAATGTAATTGATGGATATCAACCAAATTTCACTGGAATGATCCTTGGGTGATCCTTTATCAGTCTACCAAAAATTATTGTAATCGAATGAAAAATATGCATTTTATGAGTGGAGGCCATTTCTCTATATGTTATATAGTGGAAACTTTGAAAATTATTTTCTCAGAATGTAACCGATGGATATCAACCAAATTTCACTGGAATGATTCTTGAGTGAAGCTTTATCAGTCTGCCAAAAATTATTGTGATCAGATGAAAAATATGTATTTTATGGGCGGAGGTCATTTCTCTTTATGTTATATAGTGGCATTTTTGAAAATCATTTCAACATCAGTAGAACCCAAAATATCTTAAAATCTAGTCAAACCTTAGATTTGCTATTTCAAGAATTTCAAGCCTGTGGAGCGACTCAAGCCATTCATGGCTTTCTAGTCTTACACTACTACAGAGTCTTGGCTAGGTTGACTAGTTCGCAAACTTGGCATGTGCAAATGTCTGACTTTAATGGTAGACACATATTTCACTATGTCTACTCTACAGGCTCTGTGGAGTAAGAGAATTGATGATTACACTCAAAGGTTTAATGACGTATAAATATAATCCATAGATAATTTTGATTTAGGGTTTTTGTAATAAAAATTTAAGTTTTTATGTTAAATAAGCGATTCTTAGTACATTGCATACTAAAAATCTTTCATAATTATAATTTTTCTAACATTATTTTCATGTTAGAACTGAATTAGAACTTAATATAGAAAAAGTAAATTAAAAATTTTTAAAGGGAGGTAACTGAAATGCATTAATATGTCTGACAAATACTACACGAAAGTAACAATAATTCTTTTCTTACCAACTTTCTTCCTGATAAGAATTACTGTTTTTCATTGGAAATCCTTACAATTATCAGGGGTTTTTTTGCATGAGAACCTATTTTTCACCTCATAGAGATCGGGTGCCTGTAAAGTCACTCACTGTCGATATCTGAATAATGTTCATGATACATAGCCTACTTTTCTGCTCGGAGATTGTTTTTGCCAAGACTTTAATTAACAATTTCTAAACGGATTTTGGAAAGAATACAGCCAGTTTTGATTTATTGATGAAGATTCTAATGATTGTTTTTTTCTACAAAACACAATGCTTTTCCCAAGTTGATAAAATAATCTGCCTGTCAGACTGTAAACCAGTGCATGGCGGATCAGCTACGTCCACGACAATATTTACTCGCTAATTGGAGTGGTATCTAGAGTTAAATATTTAGCTATCATTTATTAAATTTTCAAATAAAATTTATAATTGATAGGGTTATTCAGTTTAAAACTTGCCAAATAGATCTCTGGTTGATATTTTTGCATTGAATGGCCACAATTTAACAACTTCCGTGCATGTCGCATTTTGTATTCGCCAATATTCGGTTCTGAGACAGACGAATACGATACATATTCGCCGAGAATAAGATATTCGGTTCACCGAATATTCGAGTGTATCGTTACAGCCCTAGTAAACAATGTAGTTAATGTAGCCGTTTGTAGCCGTTTAAAGCCTATTTAGTGTAATTGATATATGTATGAAATTGTTCAAAACCAATATGCATATACAGTGTGATAAACAACACGGGTCGAGCATGAATATGTAATGAGGTCAGATACTAGACCTGCCTACCGTGTTTGAAGCGTATAGGTAAATGTGAATGAATCCAGCTGTCAGTAAAAAATCGATAATCAGACCCCGTGAATGACGCGTGCCACGTGTAGGCTACTAGACGGATTAGCGAGTTTATTCCCTTAGGGCAGTCTGGTTATGTATATTGTTATTGATATTTGCTTATCGTGTATTGAGTTGGGGCCATTTGATAATTTTTGGGGCCACTTGATTTTTGTTGGCGCCAGGCATTTTCGCCAAATGAAAAATTCTTGGGCCACTTTTAAATTTTTGTCGCATTTGGCGACAATGGCGACCGACAGCGCCAACGTTGCTTGACGATGGGCCGAAATAACAAATATGCATTGAAAGTTAATTTTGATGTAAAACAATGGATGTCAGAAAGGTGTGAACCCCTTTGCTCGAGTGAATGCAGTAAAATTTGACCACGGGACTGAGATTGCTGCTCGAACGATCGAGCAATCGCGCGTTCGAGTAAGTGCAGTAATAACCAACAAGAAAATAGAGTAAGACGCGTCGGGACCGGAAGGCGATCTCGAGTTTTCGCATGAATTCGAGTTTTCGCCCACTCGAGGTAACGCAAGACCACTGTATTTAAGATTCTAATTAATGGCCAAATAAAGTTTTTTTTTAACAATGTTGGCTAATCATTTTCCCTTTACATGCTGAACCAGGAATATTCTTGCTTTGGCAGGAGATACAGACAAAAACCAGCCTGTTACAGTGTACATATGTGCAGTCTGATCTAAGTCTATACCACCTGATTTTTCCTTTTGAAACCTGAAAAATGTGAAGACATATTTTCCACTTATAATAAGGACACAGTTGTCGCAATGACAGCTCTATATATCTGTGTAAGTATGTCTGTCTGTCCCTCAGTCTGTCCAATTTTGTCTGCAGGGCTAAAATTTCTTCTAGCATACAGGCAATTTGCTAGTTAAAATTAAAGATTGCTAGTGGTTATATCTGACAATAGATTTTTTTAGCGAGTGAAAAAACATTTCCCATCTACAAGTCTTATCAATGTAGTCTGAAAAAGCTTACAAAACAACCTCCAAATATTGACTATTTTGGTCATGCCCTTTGAAAAATGCAGCATAACATGCTTTGATTTTTCAAAATCAAAACCTTCATAATTTACAAAACCAGATTTCGAGTGAATTTGCCTTTTAGTGGTTTAAAAGCCACTAGCAAAGTATTGCGAGTCATTTTTTCAGGGAAATTCTAACCCTGGTCTGAATGATTACTTGTAAATAAAAGGATGGATTTCAACATAATCTGAAAGCTGAAGGTCAAATGTTAAAATGCAGACTTGAAAACATTTCGAAGGTTCAGTGCAAGACTGTACTAAATGTCTGTCTATACAGTGTTTAAACACTTAGTACAGTCTTGCACTGAACCCTCAATATATCCTTCGACTACCATGTAGTTCAGCTTAACAAGGGTTAAAATTTCTACCTTAATGAATGATATGTAGTTGTGTTTACCTCCTATTGCAGCATGCAAATGAAGATGTAGAGAAGATGATATTAGGGAACAAATGTGATATGGAAGACAAGAGACAGGTGTCCAAAGATCGGGGAGAGGGTGTAAGTACATCAGAATTTCTCCTTCATGAAAAATAGAAATGCACAACTGCCCTGCTTTCAAGATGACTAAACCGTGCAACTGCTTGCACCGTTTTGTTATCCTGAATGCTTGGCTGATGATGGGAGATAAAAAGGCTCTATCATGATACAAGCCTGTGCATGACATTTCCAACAATTTGATATCTACTGAAAGTGCAAACATTTAGCAGACCAGGTAGTTACATATTATAACTAGAAGATTGTCTTACTGTCTACAGATACTTAGAGACCTTATTTATCTATAAAGTGCATAGCGAAGACTCTGGTCAGACTCTGTGGATGCACAGACTGACCTGAGTCTTTGCTTTGCACACATTTGAAATTGTTGGAAACCTCACGCACAGGCTCAATTATTATACCCCCACCTACAAAGTAGAGGGGGGTATATTGGTTTCACCATGTCTGTCTGTCTGTCCATCCATCCATCCGTCCGTCAATCCGTCCGTCCATCCGTCCGTAGACCTTTTCGTTTCCAGACTCTAACTCAGGAACCAAATGACCTACAATCATGAAACTTTATATAAATGTTCCTTATGACCCAAGGAAGTGCCCTAATGTTTTTGGGTCACATAGGTCAAAGGTCAAGGTCACAGTCAGCCTTTGTTCAATTTTCATTTCCGGACTCTAACTCAAGAACCAAATGATCTACAATCATGAAACTTTATACAAATGTTCCTTATGACCCAAGGAAGTGCCCTATTGTTTTTGGGTCACATAGGTCAAAGGTCAAGGTCACAGTCAGCCTTTGTTCAATTTTCATTTCCGGACTCTAACTCAAGAACCAAGTGGCCCAAAATCGTGAAACTTTATACAAATGTTCCTTATGACCTAAAGAAGTGCCTTATTGTTTTTGTGTCACATAGGTCAAAGGTCAAGGTCACAGCCAGCCTTGTTCAATTTTCATATCGGGACTCTAACTTGAGATCCAAGTGACCTACAAGCATGAAACTTTATGGAAATGTTGTTTATGATCCAAGGAAGTGCCCTATTGTTTTGTGGGTCATATATGTCAAAGGTCAAGGTTAATTTTTGTTTAATTTTCATTTCTGGACTCTAACTCAAAAACCAAGCGACTTAGAATCATGAAACTTCAGGCAAATGGTGATTATGACCTCAATTTTTGTTACAAACACATCCTACACTTATAGCACTTGCATTCTGACAAAGTGCTTGTGGGGGGTATAAGTCCGCTCTGCGACAGTTATAGTTATTTCGTGTAGACAAACTGGTCATAACTGAATCTAGAATAGAAATGTTATAACACCAGGGTGTAAGGGGTTTTCATGGTGATGCCAAGGGTCAACACTAACATTTCTGGCTCACCTGAGCAAGAACATGAGCTTGTGTGGTTAGGTTGATGTCTGCCGTCAGTCATCTGTTGACAACATTTACCTTGTATGCACTTTGAGTCCACAATTTTTGCCTGATCAATCTAAAAATTGGTCTGATGATAGTCTTGATGAAATCTCAGATGACTTGGAAATTGGGTCAGCATGGATCAAAAAATAGGTCACAGGGGAAAATCTTAGAATAACCTTGTATGCACTCTATAGGCTACATTTTGCGCCCTATCAACCTGAAAACTGGTCAGAAAGATTGTTTTGATAAAATCTAAGATGAGTTCAAAATTTGGTCAACTGGGTTAAAAAAAACTAGGTCATGGGAAATATTTAGAAAAATCTTGTATGCATTCAAGAGGCCACATTTTTTGCTGGAACAACCTGAAAATTTGTCAGAATAATTGTCTTGATGAAGTCTTAGAAAAGTTTGAAAATGTGTCAAAAGAGGTCAATATCTAGGTCAGGGGATCCTGTTGTCCTGCATGAATTTTTCCTTCTTTGTCTATATAAGGACAACAGGACAAGTGACATGTTAGGAATTTCAAAAATTAAAACATCCCTATTATTTGTCCTTTGTGCAAGATCAGTAAAAATTTCAAGAAATTTGGTTGCCCTGTCTGAAGATTTGCAATTTGTATAAAACAAAGTTTTATTAAAAAAATAAAAAAGCTATTTTTTTCTTGACTTTTCACAGATTGCCAGGGAACATGGAATTCCATTTTTAGAAACAAGTGCAAAGGCTAATATAAATGTAGAAAAAGCATTTATGGATTTAGCACAAGCTATTTTAAATAAGGTAAGTACATGTTTTATATAGAGGATATTGAATGAGTGGTCATGGAATACCGTATTTTATTAAATGAGTCATCTATAAACAGATATAAACGAGGCTGTGCCAGGTTTTTATTTAGTTGACAAGTTTAATAAATACTGTATTTTATGACCACAAATTTTATATTCCATTTATAATATGACCCTAAATTTGCAAAAAAATCGTCAAAATTCTTGAAATTCACCATTTCAATTTTCCACAAAACCTATAACACCGTTAAAATCTGACGTCACAATATATATATTATGACATCATTTTTGCCGTTTCAAAATAGCGTTGCTATTTGCACTGAGCTCATTTGCATCGTTATTCCACTAGTGTGATAATTTACTCCCGCAACGTTGGTCATATCATAAAATGGGATAATACATTAACAAATTGTCATAGCCTTGGTGTTGTCATTGGTGTGGGCATGACAAACTTTAACCATGGTTATATCTCAGTTATTATTGAAGACACCTTCTATAAACTCGGTATATATGTGCACCCTCACAAGAGCTACCCAGACAATTAAGAGGCATTATTCTTGACGAGTATTGTAAGAGTAATGCCCTTTTTTTCAATTAAATTTTTAGCATTGATCAGCACATGCAGCCAAGTATTGCCATCGTCATGGGATGCTCTTGAACTTTTGTTAAATGATTTTTAGCCAGTATTTCATAATATTATTATTAATTTATTAACAAGTTCACATGTGTGATTGATAATCGTAGACCTATGTGAGATAGCGTCTGGAGGCTGGGAGAGAATGTGGTGGTTGTACTGGTGATAGAAATACCAGGAACCCATTAATAGGTGCTCCAGCTGCCGCTATATAACTGAATTAATGTTGAAAGTGGCGTAAAACCATATTCAATCAATCAATTTAACATCACACATTTGTGAAAATGTTGCAAGTGTCATAAAGTGTCTCATTTGTACTTCATTCTAATACATGCAAACCAAAGATTCAGATAAGCATATCAATTCACACAGTCTGTATTTAGTGTTTTCAAAATGTGCACACAATGTGAAACCCCTTATATGGTCAATTGGTCTGCACTATTAGAAAAAAGTTATGATTACTTTCGGTATTAAGATTTTTTATAATTCCAAACATCCAACGTACCAGAGTTAAACAACAATAGTGATCAAAGTACATCTGGTGTTTAAGCTGCCATCATAGCACAGTTGATACCGTATCAGACTGTCAATTTAGACTTCCCAGGTTCGATCCCTGATGGAGACACTCATCTTTTCCCACTATTCGTCTACCACCAATGGGTTGATAATCATAGACCTACGTGGGAGGCGAGGAAAGGGTGTGATGGTAGTAATGGTGTGAGAAATTTCAGGAACTCATTGTTAGGTGCTCAAGCTGCCGGGATATGACTGAAATAATGTTAAAAACGGCTTAAAACCCCATTGAAACAAACAAACATCTGGTGTTGACCCTGCAAAAGCTTTATCAAATGTTGACCTATGACATTTTGAACTATATGAAGATTTATTTCATTTATGTGATGTTTTGGGAATGTAAATGCTTCACACTAAAATTGGTCGAGAATATTAAGGAGAGAGAATAAGCATTTTTCTATAAAGTATAATCCATGATTATTGCCCTGACAGGTCGGAGTCTAAGTAATGGTTTGTTGCACTTACGGTCAGGGTTGGCAATCGACCGGTCGATTGGAGTATTGACCAGACCGGTGGTCAATACTGGTTTTAACCGGTCAATACTGGTCAATACTGGTCGATTGGTGGTCGATTGGTCAATTCATATAACCATCCCCCATTATCTTGCCATTTAGTGCCATATTCTTTTATTATGATAAAAAAGACTAAAGCAATATTAATTAGTGATGTAGGAATAGTAATAAAGGAAACAAGTTATTTAATTTTGAAAGGCTAAAGGCAATCTGGTCCACACAGTGGTCAATTGGCAGTCAATTGGTCTTTTGAACTAAATTTTAATGTATTTCCTTTCATACTACAAATTTCATTGCTGTACTTTATTCTATTCATGAATAACTAAATAACCATACTGTAAAAGAAATTGATGAAAAGTAAAAGATAAAATTTGCCACAGTCTTTCAAGGGCCAAAATATTTTTCTGCAAAACCTGAATGACTATATTTGAATCTACCAGGGACCAACACATGTTATATTAACTGAGTCTGGCCTAACCTAATGATTACATTGGTGTGTTTTAGACTCTAAGTTTTATCAATACACAATTACTGGTCATTGAGATGATAGTAATTGTGCTTGACATCTGATTGCAATTTGAATCATGTGACAGTGCTTCAATTTGATATGTGTGAAAGTCTTGTCAATTAAGTTACCTTTGCCAGTTCAGGGTTTTCATTAAAAGTGACATTATAATAGCCTTTACAATGATCATGGCCAGCTCATTGATAAACCAGTATATCCATATATAAACAGTATGTGCATAATTTATACTATATTTCATACAGTAATAAACACTAAATTGACAACTTAATCTTACTCAGCCAAATTAAATATTCAATTAACCAGTATTAACCACCTGTTTTTTTGCAAATGACCAGTATTGACCGGTATTGACCAGTATTGACCACTTCCAGGAGTATTGACCGGGGCGGTTTTAACAGGTTAAAACCACCCGGTTAAAACCGCCCCGGTCAATACTTGCCAACCCTGCTTAAGGTAAAGGTAAAACGGCTTTTATTTACAATGACTTATAAAGATATTCAACATAAATAAGTTGAGACCTTAAATCATAGGCTGGTTACCAAACCGTTGTAACTTCAGCTTGTCCAAGCTGAAGTCATTAGGCTTTGGTTACCAAACAATGAAATGTGTTCACTTTCTCTGAGCATGTAAATCCTTTCAGTTTTAGGGTACAGTTAAATGTACGCATTAATGTTTATTGCAGAATTACTTTTGAAAGAATCTGAAATATTGAAAACTAAACTGGCCAAATTACATCACTGCTAAACCACGCCCTGCCAGTTGAAATATAATGCAGATTACCCTATATCTATACTTCTTCAGCATGAAAAATTTGGGTCTTTACCCTTCTAGACTAAGTGCTGTTCACAGGATAATCCTTCTATACAAAAATCTTTTACAGACAATGTAGACTTCACAATTAAGTAGTCTGATCTTTGTCTACACTGTCTGCTTTCAACTGAATTATTGTGGAAAACCTTAAGCCAGACTGGCTGAAATGTGTAAAAAAAATTAGTGCTTTTTGAAATTAGATTTGAAATTCAGCAGGATATGGGATTAACAACCGCTATTGTCTTGTATTTCAGACCCCTGGTAGAGATTCACAACAGAGCGGCGGTATTGATGTACATAGTCAACAGAACACAGGAACAAAAAAGTGTTGTTGATTTTATATTTACACGGCAACACTTTCTACTTAACCGTTCATCAATGTAGTTTATAACTGTCGCTTCTTGTGAATGTACCAGCAAAATTACCCTCTTTCATGTGAGAAGTGCAGTCATTTATTCCTGATAACCAACTGTAAAACCACCCGATAATTTACCTAACTGGATTTTATGTGTCCCCTTGATTTTCATTTGAGAAGAACACTTATCGATTCTTGAAAACTACCCATAAAACCATTTGATAATTTACCTTAGAATGGTTATCAACTGAGTTATGTTTTCAGTATGTATAAAATTTTTTCTAGAACCAGTTTGAAAAAAGGGCATAAAACATAGTACCGGTATATAGATAAAATTATGAAATATTCTGTATTAACATCTAAAAAAATCTTTCTTGTTATTTTATTTTACTTCTCACATGAAAGTGGGTGAATCTACTCCACTATGTGAAGTTCTTCCCAAACAAAGTTTCTCTAGTCTGCTCAACACTCTTGCTTTACCTCATTACTAGACGACAAAATTTGAAATTGATCCTATTACGAAAATGATTTGTCTTAAGGTAGTGGACCCTTATTTGTTCCGCAATATTTCAGGACTCATGATCTTTCACAATGTTGACTGAGGTTTCCTAATGAAATCATTAGGAAACCTCGGTTAACAATGTTTAAGTTTATTACTTCCAAAACATTGCTTAACTATTACGGGTTCACTACCTTAATGAAAGAAAGCTGTTTGAGATATTTAGATGTTTAAGATATGGGTCCCCAAAACATTGTAATTTTAAAAATTTAAGTATGCATAATAAGCATCATACATATTTTAAGCTTTTTTGTTATTTTCCAATAAAAAATTCTTGTATCTGACAGCAATTTTGCTAAAATGTGGATAAGTGTAAAATATTTTAATTTGGTACATGCATGGGATACTCTAGAGTCATGTGGCTGTCGTCATAGCGCAGTTGGTAGCACGTCAGACTGTTCATCTAGAGGTCCTGGGTTCTATCCCGGATGGTGGCACTCATCATTTCCCACTATTTGTCTACCACCAATGGGTTGATAATCATAGACCTATGTGCACCTATTTGGGATAGTATCTGGAGGCTAGGAAACGATGTGATGGTAGTACTGGTGTGAGAAATACCAAGAATCCATTGTTAGGTGCTCCAACCGCTGCGATATAACTCAAACAAGAGCACCGCCTATGGGTGCCTACGCTCGGCTGTAGAGTGCTGGATGGTGGGAAAAAATCCAAGTCGAAAAAGGGGTAAAATTTGCACAAAATGCCTCTAGAGTTATCCCCCTTGATAGTATAGGTTGCTCTTTTGATGGTGACCATGTGTGCCAAGTTTCAAGTGAATGTCTTAAAATGTCAAAGTTTTCACTCGACGATGACGACACCGACAACAAGGACACAGAGGCTTTAGCAATACCTCGGGTTTTCTAGGAAAACAGCCGAGCTAATAATATTAAAAGTGGCGTAAAACTCCATTCAAACAAACAATAAAGAGCCATATGGAATTAAATGAAAAAATATAACCCTACATACTTAAATTGTTGAATTACTTTTAAAATGTTACATCTGCAACTCCTTAAAAGCAGTATTTACAGAGTTTTGGAAGTACACCAGCAAAATGCTTTGTTATTGACTCATAACTAAACCCTTGTCATGCTTAATGAAAACCTTTGCAAAATAAGTTTAAAATCAAAGTGCCAAAAGCACTGAAAGTTAACCAAATGTGAGTTAGAATTGATTTTGGGAATGCATTGTTTTGGACCTTTCTGGTTCAAAAATGAAATTAAGGTGGTATGAACTAAGATCAGACTGCACATATGTGCGGCCAATCTTTGTCTAAACCTCCTGTTAAAGCAGGAATATTCTGAGTTCAGCATGGCAAGGGTTAAAAGGTGTTCATTATGACAAAAGTCATAATTGTAATTTTCCTTATACACATAACTTTCTTTTTATTTAAAGATTATTGGGATTAAGTTATACATTTAAATCAGCATTTTTTATTTTTTGTCATATTCAAATTCGTTTATATAGTGCTATTCTGTTGCATCCGAATTTCATAGGGGGGGGAGGGGGGAATTGATTTTGGTCGAGAATTGCAAATAAATCACTTGTGAGGGTCAGTGCAGAACTCTTGTAAGTGCCTTTAAGTTTAAAGGCACTTAAAGTTTTGCACAGACCCTTCAACATATTGTTTATCAAACCCTTGAAAGTACCATTCCATGATTTGTCCTCCATACACATGTCAATGGACAAGTGGCAAAGAAAAGTGTACTTGTACATAGGTAGAAAACCCGTGTCAAATGAGTCGGCAGAGAAATTCCACACACCTGTCTTTTATTGGATGATTCCATCGACTCTTTCCCAATTTTTCAAATAAGATAGTCCAAATTGAGAGAGGCTACAGAAAACATTAAAAAATAGGTGCAGTTTGAAAAGGAATCATCTTTTTTGGTAGAAAATATTGTGTGAATAGGGGAAATTGCTTGCCCCAAGCAATTTATTCTTTTTTCCAATTTTTCTCAAATATAGAATCACTAGGAGGTAAAATCCTTGGATTGAACAAGAAAGGGTTAATAATCTTCCAATGCATTTTCAATTCATTTGGTTTGGAAGATGAAAAAAATTCTTTGTTTGCTTAAATTTTCTTTGAAGGATGCCATTTGCACTCTTCAAAAAATATTGTTTTCGTGTGCAATAGCCTATAATTCATGCTGCATATAGAATATTCAGAAACCTAAGATAACTAGACTCCATCATTCAGAAATTATGTTTGTCTATGAAATCTTTTTTAAACACTTACAAGATGTAAATTTTTTTTGTAATTTAAGCTGCTATCTTCCCTTTGAAAAACTGCCACTGCATAGAAAAAAATCACCAAAATGTTTCCTTTATAAAAGCTATTTTTTTTTTCCAATCATTTCTGAAAACAGGCAGAGAAATATGAGAAGTTAAAAAGCATAATTATATTTATGGAGTCTTTTGATACATGCATAAAATTTAAGGAAGTTGACCCATAATAGTTCCGCAATGTTTTGGAAGTAATGAACTTTAACAGTGTTAACCGAGGTTTCCTAATGATTTTCATTAGGAAACCTTGGTCAACATTGTGAAAGAGCATGCGTTCTGAAATGTTGCGGAACTATTACGGGTCTACTACCTTAAGGTCATTTCACAAAGTCTTTGGTCAACTTGATAAACAAAGGCACGTTACAAATTATACCGATTTGACTTGAAGAAGAGCTTTAGCAATTGTGTGTATCCTGTATGGGCTGATATCTGAACAGTCAATCTTGCTCACATCTATTAAGCAACCATTTTAACATGGGACTGTTTCAAAATCCCCTTCTTTGAATTAAATATCTAAAAAATAGATATCACTGGTATAAAGATTATTGTAAATGAATTGTATGTTGTTAAAATTCACCAAAATCCTCTCATCGAGACAATTCTCTTGAGTTTTACAGCATAGCAAAACAGATTTGAGCCCTGATAAAGATGACTCATTCCTAAATCACAGTTAATGCTTTTTAGCTCCACTGGCTGAAAGCCACTGGGGCTATTGTCATGGCGTTGTGTCCGTCGTGCGTTCGTCCGTCCAGTCGTAAACTTTTTCTTTAAAAATCTTCTCCTCAGAAACTACTGGATGAATTTCAACCAAACTTCACAGGAATGATCCTTGGGTGACCCTCTTTCAAAGTTGTTCAAGAAATTTTGATCCAATGAAAAACATGGATTTAATGGGCGTGGCTCATTTCCTAATATGGTAAAAAGTGAGTTTTCTAAGATTCTAATTAATGGATACCAATGAAATTTTACATGAAAGGTCCTTGAGTGACCCTTTATCAGTCTACAAAAGATTATTGAGATCGGATGGAAAATATGCATTTTATGGGCGGAGGTCATTTCTCTATATGTTATATAGTGGAAACTTTCAAAATCATTTTCTCAGAATGTAAGTGATGGATATCAACCAAATTTCACTGGAATGACCCTTGAGTGACTCTATCAGTCTACCAAAAATTATAGTGATCGGATGAAAATTATGCTATTTATGGGCGGAGGTCATTTTTCTATATGTTATATAGTGGAAACTTTGGAAATCATTTTCTCAGAATCTAACTAATGGATATCAACCAAATTTTACTGGAATGATCCTTGAATGACCCTTAATCAGTCTACAAAAAATTATTGTGATCAGATGAAAATATGCATTTTATGGACTGATGTCATTTCTATATATGTTATATAGTTGATACTTTAAAAATCATTTTCAATATCAGTAGAATCCAAAATATCTAAAAGTCTAGTTATTTTACATGGTTATTTTTTAAACCGAAACACCAACATTTCTTTTTTCTGAAAGTCAGTAGAGAGTCCCATGCACACTTTATGGGCCTCATATTTGGTCTTTTTATATAAGGTTTTACTAAGTTAGCTTCCTTGTCGTAAGATTTGCTTGAATATGTGATTTTTTATGGAAATGAATTTTTCTACTTCTACATCAGCAGTCACTTTGTTAGGTCCATTATCAGTGCCTCTAAAAAGAATATATACATGTATATCAGTGATTAATTAAACTTTATAAATTTCATAATGAAATTGACATTATTTAATGCATGGTTTTATTTCTCAAAATTTTACACAAATGAACATTGAATATGTAGCTTTTAAGATCAACACTTGAGCTGCAAAGGTCAAATAGTTGATTTCTGCCCTCAACTTACATGGCAAGGAGTCAGCGCAATATTATTGAAAGTGCCTATATATTTATAGCCTCTTACAATAGTGTTGCACTTACCCATCAATGAGCATGTGTGTGACAATTCCAAGAATTTCATGTTTGTTTAATGAACATAGATTAAGTATCCTGGATGGTCACAATGTACATAAGTACATGATAAACATTCTCCTAAATCAAAGCTGGCGCTTTGATTCCGGACCTGTCTAGAAAGCACGCAGTGAAGACTTTGATTAGAATATGTGAATGCACAGGCTGATCTGAGTCTTGGAAGACATTGAGACATTGGGCACACGCAAATTTGTTAGAAATATCATACACGGGCTCATATATCATCATTTGGAGACCAAAACGTTGTATCTTCCGCTTTAGATTCATTTTTGTGTCACACCAGGGGTATAATTGTTGTTCAAGACAGAAATTTATGTGCTTTTTAGGTGTGGCTTGACATATCGTTAAGATATTGAGCTTAAAGTTAATGTCGTTTTTAAGTGACTAGTTCCTGCACTGTACCTGTACACTCACTTTAAAGATTGTGAATAAATGAGTGTTATAGGAGCCATTTTCTACAAGCTTTTGTGAAGCCCCACTTATGAATAACGATATAACTTGCATAACTTAATTTCATGCCTCGCTATCAGTAAAATCGGCGATATTGTTTTCCATTGTGCGTCCGTCCAAGGTACAGCCACATTTATGGAATATATTATCAAATCCATTAAGAAGCAATGTTCATATGATTTTAGGTACTTCATGTAAAAGCCATTTTCCGAAGAAAATCTTCAAGGTCAGTAATTTACTGTAATTTGGTATAAAATCGATGGCTTACTTGAAACAGTTGTAACTGCCTATATGTTTATAGGCAGTTACAACTGTTTCGCGCTGAGCCATAGAAATGTTTCAAGTGCTTCTTATAAAATAGACCTGGAAACCATGAATGGAACACTAAAATGCTTACTTTGTAATTTAATGTAAAAATCTGTACTTATGATTAAATTACTCATCTTAAATTGTGTTACTTTATATTAATCCCAACTTTCTACCAGACGATATTTTTGAAGCTCACATTGAGCACTTTGTCATCGGTCACCGTCCATCCACATGTCTATCGTCCTGCAATTATTTCTTTAAATATCTTTTCTTCAACGACATGACTAATAAATAGAGGATATTGAACGAGTGGTCATGGAATGGAACTCGAATTTATGAAACGAGTCATCTATGAACAGATAAAAACGAGGCTGCGCCGAGTTTTTATCTGTTTTAGATGACGAGTTTAATAGATTCTGTATTTTATGAGCACACATTTTATATGCTATTTATAACCCGATTTTTTTGCGAAAAAAAACCCCGTCAAAATAGCGTTGTTATGCGCTCTAGCTCATTTGCATAACACCCGTGTAATATCAAAAATATTAAACGGGGTTATTTCATTCCACCGACGTAGGTCATATCTCCACGGTTTTTTCCTTTGCCGAAGCTTTATTATTCTGTTAGAAAATCATATTCCATCAAATCAAACACGGGTTATGATGGCAACTGAGGTAGAAAATGAAGAAATTATTTCAAGTTCTTGTAGCAAACCGTTAGGCCGGGAAGTTACTGTGGTATAGCAGTACTGGATACAAAGTATAAAAATATGTCCCTGAGACTCCATATTGGCTTCACTTGGATAACCCAATCTATTATATAAACAAAGATAAAAAGCTACCCTCCGTGCCGAATTCTACCAAACTATAGTTTCTGGAGGTTAGATATTTTGAATTGACAAAATGGTGGTCCCCTTTAATTATTGTTAAAAATTTCTATCTTACCTCACAGGGGCACAACCGATTCTACACCGAAACAGCAAATATAAACATTATCACGAGAAGTTCCATGTTGTGTGTTAAAGAGGTCTGTTTGGGGGAAAAGGAGTAGATTTCTTTAATGCTTTTCGGTAGTTTATCCAGAAATAACGGTAGATTATCACTTGATAATCTCTCCGCAAAAGCAGTGAAATGATCAAAGACTTATACCCTGCTTTTGTTCATTTCGTCATATCTGACGTCATCTATGCGGACCGAAATAAGTGACGTCACAATGAACGATGCATAGCAATCACGCGCAAAATGATGCGCTGTACGAAAATATGTCCTAGAAATTTCACATTTTGTCTCATTTTTGCAATATAGAAAAAGAATAATCGTTTGTTTTTCGAGTAAGGTCGATTAATATTTCATTTCGTGAACAACAAAAGCTTTATTTTCACTCATGGCTCCCCCACTCGTGAAAATAAAGCTTTTGTTGTTCACTCAATGAAATATAAATCCATCTTACACTGAAACAAACGATTATCCTCTATTTATCTTTAAAAGACTTACTTTTAGTCTAGTTAGCAAGATACCAACACGTCTATTTACAAAAAAGTGCCCGAACAAACAACAATAAATATGGCAATATTGGTGTGAAAACTAATTTAGGAATGAATTTTGAAAAGTAATCAACAGTACTTTATATAATTTTCAAATCAGTTAAACTATATCTGAGGATTACTTTAAAGATTCTTTGATATACTTACATGATATAACTATCATTTCTTTTTATCTCGGCTGTGTTCTGAAAACCTTGGGTATTATGATCACCTTTGCGTCGTTGTTGGCGTTCTCAATAGTATTGGCGTTGGCGTGACAAACTTTAACCTTGTTCATATTCTGATGTTTTGAAGATATCTTTATGAAACTTCGTACAATGTATGTGTGTTCACTATCACAAGAGCTATCCAGACAACCATGAGAAATATCTTTTAAAGCATTTTTGTAAGTGTTATGTCCCTCTTTTGACTTAGATTTTTTGCATTACCACTTGCATCCAAGATTGCTACCGTAGTCGGTGCTTTTGAATATTTGTTGTAGTTATAAGTTCGTAAATTTTGAACACGCAAGGGCGTTTATAAAAGAATTTTTTAATATATTCTCTTCGAACATTTTGGAAACAAAATGATACTCATCTAGATCGAAGACTATTACTACATTGAGAATCTCTCATATTTCTTCCCTGCCAACTAGTTTGAACTCGAAGTGGGAGTAAAACTCTTAGGTTTTGTACAGTATACTTGATAACTTTTTGGTGTTACATGTGTATATCCAAATAATCGTATTCCAGATAAGTCTTTAAAGTATGTAAGATTGCAACGTTGTGCTATTTATAATTTTTAAATACCATTTGTGTCTGAAAACGTCTGTAATTCTTTATTTTTAGACAGTGATAAAAGTATTTTGATTTATATTGCCAAAGTCCGTACATTCTTAGAAAAACCTTAACTATCAAAAATGTATTTTATGTTTGTTACCAAATTTTATAGCCCACTTTTGCTGTCTAAAAGTTAAAGAGACCGTTCGTTAATTGGTTGTATAAGGACATTTTTTTAATTTACTACTTTGAACCAATATTTGATTTGTCTTGTGTATCTTTCAAAAAATAGAGCTAATCAACCCAGTATGTCGATCACTAAATAACGTTACGTGGGCGTAAATGACCCGATACGTGACATTTTCAACAATTTCAAATATGCGCAACGTTAAGACTCTGATCAGTCTGTGCAGCTGTACAGTCTGATCAGAGTCTTCACTATGCGACTAAAAGATGGCCTCGGCCCTTAAGTCGTTGTTTTCAACCCAAGATAAATTTTTATGCATTATATGATTGTCCAGGCCGCTCAACGTCTATCCATCAAGCGCACGTGAAATTGTTGGAAATGTCACGCACATGCGTAAATGTTCTGCGATGTCACGCTGTCTATTCAGATTTCTTACCAATTCGGAGTCCAAGGCTTTTTCGGATAAAGACGCGTTTAGATGAATTCGTCTAAGTATTAATGAAAAATTTACTAAAATATCGTTAAACCCATACAAAATGACAAAAAGAACATTATTCTCGACTTCTGATGAATTTAGTATTGGAATGCTCATCTGCGAACGTTGAAAAATACATTTGTATTTTGTTTTAAAGAAGGGGATTTTGAAAACGACCGCTAAGTAAAAATGGTCGCTTAATAGACGTTGTCGCTCGAGCAATATTAACTGTATATAGTTTGATGATGGGTTTTTTGAATGTTGTAATTGCGTTGGGACTCGAGAATATGCGAGTAGTAAAAAACCATTTCTGTTGAAAAATTGTAACGTTAGTTTCAAACGATCCAGACAAATTTGTGAGGGATTGTATTGGCCTCCAGATTTGTCCTTGCTATACTTTTGAAAAAAAAAGAGCTTAATCTAAGAGACCTGAATGCCGAATAAGCATTTGACAAAGTCTTACGAACGTGAAGTTCGTAACTGTGGTATAGCTGAAAATGGACCGACGAGAGTCGAGATCGAACACACGCGGTATAGAAATATAGAAAGTTTACGTTCGCTTACCACTGAACAAAAGATCTTCCCAAACACAAGTGTCAGGCTTTCTTTGAACAATTCCTTGAAGCTAGTAAAGGTATGTGAGGTATGGGAGGTAAATGCTTTTTAACTCACCCCTTTATTTTTACATAGTTTATTTCACAATAAGACAATAATTGTCTATGATGTACAATAATTAACATGATATACAAAATGCATATTTAAATATAGTTGTCAATGGTTCATGGAAAATGGCGGCGAGTAAATTGACTAAATGAAAGTTGGAGAAAATCGTAATAAGTTCACTTTAGTAATTGATTACGTTTCATTTATCGGGGAAAGTTGACAGGGGGAAATGCAATCTCTCGTTGCAAGAGACTTCCTTTCACCCGCCAATTTCCCATGTTTTTATTAAAAGCCAAAAGTGTATAACATAGCATTCAGTATGCAAGATTCAATACAATACAATACAATACAATATAAATACAATACAATGCAAAAACTAATAATAATAATAATAGACAATGCATAATATAAATAGATTACACATATCATTCGAAAAAACAATGCATTCAATAGCGTGGCACTAATATGTATAGCTTAAAGTGGTGAATTAAGATTAATTAATTGTATATCTTATTACATGTACATGTTTATACATATATTAACCATATTGCATAATGGGAAAGTTAATACAATGAAAGTTAATGATGTAATCGCAGTAACTACTTGTAAAGGGTTTCTTTTCTTTTCAGAAAGCTTTTGTTTACGTATGCTGCTAATCCTTTGATTATTTGCGAATTAGTACTATTAAACAAATCTAGGAATTTATGTTTAGTCGGTCAATCCCAAAAGTATTTGAAAATATATTTTTGCCTAAATTCTAGATAAAGGGGACATTGTAGAACAAAATGGAATATCGTAATAATCTTTTAAAAGGAAGATTACTAAAATATCTATGCTTAGCTAGCTTTCAGTACTTTCAGTACTTTGATTTGAATTTTTTTTATATAAGTTTGATGTCAAACCAATTGTCAGAACTTTTTTGATAACAGTGATCCCCCTATTGAAGTTCTATGAGGACCTAAAGCTCTTATTTTTACAGAAAAGATCAAAATGACTGCCAGGGTTGCATAGTTCGACACCCGGCCTCATGAAGGGAAAATCATTTTGAATTGCTATGGCAAAACCACCCGCAACCCATGAGCAGAAACACATATTTAGACCAAGTTGATACGATAATATGGCGTCAGAAATCGTAGCTATTGATGTACCCAGAGACATGCAGTAGTTCACCCCTTCCTCGTAGGTAAATGAATTCCTCTTGTTATTCTTTTGATGATGGGATACTGGGGTTGTTTTGTAATACAAATACCAACCCGATGCACGTTTCAAATAAAATCTCATTATATTCGTAAACGTGCAGTTTTTATCGCGAGGATTGAAGTTCACACCTGCACAATCACCAGTCTTGTTACAATTAGCCAAACAAGTTCCTAAAAATTCACTTTCCAAATGGATACCAATCTCGGCAACTCCTCCCAGCACGGTTCCATACATGCCTGATCCTATGTAAGTATAACTATATGTTTCACAGGAAAGTGCCGGGAACCAGGTACTGTTCTTTGTACATATCAATGTGATTGGGCATTGCAAAATATTGTCGCAGAACAACATGACCTTTGACCCTTTCTGACGAAGGTTACCAATTATTTGTACGTTGTCAAGGTCATTTAGACTAGGACATTCCGAATTCAAACACCCTTCTCTACATATGTTACTAGTTGTACAGCTTTCGTAACAATGCTTGTAGTGATCCGCCTGAAAAATATTTATTGAATAAAATTGATTTAATTAATGGAGATATGAAACTTAAAAACTTATCACACTGTTTAAATTCGCGAAGCAGGTGTGATTGTGCTTTTAATTTATAGATTAAAACAAATTTATCTCTTATTTTCTTGTGAACATCGTACAACTTTTTAGACATTTTGAGGTACTCATTTTGTCTGTGGAACTATATTTGCGTGTTAGCTTGCGAATTAGTAGAATGCTCTGAACCATTCTCAATTAGGAGTGAAACCACTTTTAAAAACGCTCAGAACGATCTTTTTTTATAGCTGTAACTAAAATTCAAAATATAAACCGTCGCGCAAAAAAGACAATCTCGGAAGTGCGTAATATGTAGATCGTGGTCAGACTGCACGGGTTGCGTAGGCTGATTAGGGCTTAAGCTATTCGCTCTTTTGCTGATAAGGCTAAATCTAGTCTAGTCGTTTATCTCCCCGCGGAATAATTGTTCAAAATTTGACATCGATGAACCTCCATCAGAACCAATCTCTTTTTCAAGCATTTATTTTAGGGAGTTCCAAGACGGTCTTTTTTTGGTTTACGGGCTACATATGCATATGAGCCTGTGCGTGACATTTCCAAAATTTCATACATGTGCACCGTATACACCCAGACCATGCGCACAGTCTGGTTAGAGTCTTCACTATGCAATTTCAAAATAGAAAAAGACCTCATGTCTGTGTTCATAAATGGAAAATATTGTGAATGGATTGTGTGGTTTTCCACAGTGTGCTCCCACTGACTGTCGGTCATCATCTTTAATATCAATTCTCTGTAAGCACTTACACTGTTAAATAGGGGTTGTGGCACGCTATGTCTCAAATTTTGATATAATTTAAACATGAGGATAGGGCTGACCCAAAAGTAAAAATAAGATAAAAAAAATCTTTAAATCACTTCTGGTTGCCATGGAAACAGACGTTAAAGATTGAAAAAGTCCGTTTTTGCGAGTTTTTAAATTCAAATATATCAGTAATGCAGCACAAACTAAAATAAAAACACATAAGATATATGTTCCCCATCATGGTTCTCTCAAATGAATTAATAATTTTTTGGGGCAAACGTTGTTTACTCATGTTTCCATAACAACAACACACATACCCTACTAAAATATTGATTTTTGCATTTTTTCAAATGTTATGACAAAATACAGACATTGTTTTCCGTTTTACAAGGAAATACCATGTTAACATTCACATAATAATAACCTTTGTGTTCGTTGCTATGGCAACATAAATTCATACCCATAAATGAAGACAATTTCAGAACATCTTAAGAGTCGTCCATTGACTAGATAATTGAACTCTCATTCAATGTTATGAGTAATTTACAAAATTGCTCAGATAGACCTTTTAGGACATATAAGATTTTTGTTCAAAAACCTGCAGGAAATAACCTGTTGCTAGGGGAACTATTATGTAAAAATGCACAAAAGCCAATTTTTAGTCATTGGATACGGGTATCCAACGCTAAGCAACCCGAAAATTTCTTAATCCTTATTAAAGTTCAAACCTTCCTCTAACTTATATATCAAAATAGTTGTGTAAACTTGTTTCATTTTGTAGGGAAAAGGCTACAAAATCACCAAAAAATGCTTAATTTTGGGTTTTATCCGCCAATTACCATGGCAACTATTACAATTTTTGTTCTTTTTTCTTGTATTTTGATAGAGGCATATTGGATCTCTATTCTTATCACATGTTAACTTTAAGGGACTTAAAATAACTGAATTAAGAAAATAATAAAAATGGTTGCCATGGTAACAAAAAAGCCCAATGAATTTTTTGCGGTTTTTGAAAGAGCACTTTTTGTAAGAGATGTCCCAATAATCATCATCGGTTCATCATGCTGCAAACATTTAAGAAATAACTCAGAAGTAACAAAAGCAGCCGTATTATGAGTCATAGTTACCGTTGTCAAGGTAACCAATGCACACAACAACAAAATAATTTTACATAATAAATTCCATCTACACATCAAATGTCAGTCATAAGCAAAGAAAAACAGGAAATTATAAACAATATTTTCAGATCAATTAATCAAAATAAGCCACATTTGTTGTCATGGTAACCAATCTTTTTGATACTAACTGACACAACACAAGATCTAGTTCAAAATTCTAGGTCCTTTTCTATCAAATACATACGAAAACAACCATCATCTTCATATAAATGTAACGAAATTGGTTTGTAGGGTTCCAGTCTATAAAAGACAGGATCAAAGTACCCACGTTCTCGTAGTCAATTAGAGCGGTAGGTTGGCAGTGTTTGTGTTGTTGCCATGGTGGCGCGTGCAGGATGGCACGTGCACCTAGAATCCAGTATAAAAGGAGCTGATTTCTCCGAGATCTGCTCCAGACCGCGACTGTTCATTGAGGTGACAACATCTCCGAAAAGAAAGGCTATTTATTAAATTTAATATTTATATCTTGGTTTGGGTAAGTGGTGAAAAAGACAAAGTACTGCCGGATATCTGAATTATTGCAATGCAGAGACTCTGGCAGAACTAGTTCTGTGCCGCCACCCCGAACCAGGTATAGTATTAATAGTTAAAAGGTGGTCCAGACCTTGTTCAGACCAAGTTCAAGGTGTGTCTGGAACCAAGTGTTCGGAGAGTTGCGGGTTTAAGCAAATTGTTTGAGCTGGTTCAGACCAAGTCTCAGAAAGTGTTTTTGGAGATCTTGGAACCAGGTTTAGAGGGTTCCGGGGTCATATTGAAACCTATTGTATTTTTTTACTAATTGAAAGTTAATTAATTGTTGATTTTAGGCAGATAGCTATTTTTTTCTAATTATTTCTTCAATCATTTTTAATATCAATATCATATGCTTTTATTTCGTCTGAGCTAGGTAGCCAGACCAGGTTTCAAATCATTATTAAATCCAAACCGCTCGGGATTTACGTTACAAAATTTGGTGGCAGCGGTGGGATAGGATTATAACAACCACCAGTTATATCTTACCCACTAGAAATGGACGCATTGGATGAGCAACTTCGGCGAGTGGACGCCAGACTTAGTATGATTCAGAACGAGATGGAAATCTCAAGACTAAAGACCGAGATCTCGTTGCTTGAGGGACAATGTCAGAGTCTTGCCGAGACGTCTGTTCTAGAAAAACAGGAACCCGAACGAGGTGTAAGAGTGCAGGATAAGTTTGAGGAGCATCCTCAAAACGGGACAAGGCTTGATGTTCCAACCTTGCTGACGCCATTTCTCAAACAGAAAGACAGGTTTGAGAATCCTGCGGTTTATGTTCGGAACATGGTTCCAACAGGACCTTTGACTTCGACACCACGTGGAACCTTGCAAGAAAGGTTTAACCAAGACCTCAATAAAAGTACTGAAAGTTCTTGCATGTTGAAAATGAAACCAGCAACTTATGACGGTACAAGTTCCTGGGACGATTACAGGAAGCATTTTGAAGCATGTTCGCGAATAAATGCTTGGACGAAGGAAGAACAGGGTCTTTACCTGTCTGTCTCATTGCGAGGGCAGGCACAGGGGATCTTGAGCAACCTTGGTGAAGACTCGTATGATTTTGAAAGACTTATGAATGCTCTTACTCAGAGGTTTGCTCCAACAAACCAAGCAGAGCTACACAGGGCGCAGCTGCGAGAGAGGAGACAGAAGGCTTCTGAAACTCTATCAGAACTGGCCCAAGATATCCTTAGGTTGACGAACCTCGCCTATCCGGCTGCACCAGTAGACGTGAGGGATGTCTTGACCAAGGAGCAGTTTATAGACTCTCTCGTTAGTTCGGATATGAGATTACGGGTCAAGCAAGCCAGACCACTAGATCTTAATGATGCGGTAAGACATGCCCTTGAGCTCGAAGCCTTTTCCAGGGCTGAGAAGAAGATCACAGAAGGACGTGGGTATCTCCACACTGTGTCTGAAACCATGGCTACTAGCCTTGAAGAAGTGGTTTCAGAAATTAAGCAAATGAAGGAAGAAATTAGTAAGATGAAAAATGGTTTGGAGAGTTTGCAGCAATCTAGGAACCAACAGCGAAAATCGAACACCGGTAACAAGCCGAATTGGAAAAATAGAGGGCCTAACCAGCCAAGGTTCCAAAACAACCGATCTGAGTCCAGAGACAAACGTGGGACCATGGAAGCTAAGCGAAGAGCTTGTTGCATTTGTGGATCATATTACCACCTTAGGAATAGATGTCCTCAGAACAGAGAGAGGTCTGACAACAAAAGTTCGGAACGAAGGGGATCAGGGTTATTTATCGAAGCAAGGATAAATAATCGAAGCTTTGACTTTCAGATAGACACTGGGGCTACTGTAAGCGTTTTGTCTCATAGGGTTTTGAAGCTGCTGAAACATAAGTACGACACTGAGTCGTGCAAACCAGTTATCACAGCTCCAGGTTCTTCAATTGATGTCCTCGGAACATCACAGATAGAAATAGAAATTGAAAGTTCGAAGTTCCCAGCTCATATGATAATTGCAGATATTGAGGCTGACGGAATCTTAGGTCTAGACTTTATGCAGGTAAATAAAGGTATTGTTGACCTAGGTACAGATTCTCTTATATTGAACGGGAAAGCTCACAGACTTTACACATCTGGAAGAATAGGTTGTGTTCAACAAACAATGAAGAGCATCTCTAGGCTAGAATATAAGAGAACTGGTTCAGAGGCTAAGAAACAATCTTGTAAGCGGCATTTTGTGCATTCGGTGACCCTACCTAGAATGGATGATACTGATACAAGGAAGAGTAGATTAGGTTGTATGCATTGCAGAAAGACTTTCAAGAAGAGAGCCTATCTGAAGAAGCACATTAAGAAGTTTCATTGTGATACTTCAGACCAATGTAAGGCTGATCAAAGCCCTAGTTACGAAGCGTTTGAAAAACATAGTCAGCAAGGTAAACCGTCCAATGGTAGGTCTTATGAAAAGCCTACCAAAAGGGTTCCAACCACGATTCAAACCTGTGATGGTACTGAAACAGGGTTGGATAAACCAGCTAGGTGTTCCGGCGTGACACCTAAGAATGAACCAAGTGCCAAAGCGAATGGGTTAGAGGGTTTGACCAAAGCATCAAAAAATGGAAAAGGAATCGAAGTTGAATATGGCTGAGCGTGTGGCCGAGATTTAATTTGATATTTTGTTTTGTCAGTCGGGACGACTGTAACCGGAGGCGTGGGTAGTGTAACGAAATTGGTTTGTAGGGTTCCAGTCTATAAAAGACAGGATCAAAGTACCCACGTTCTCGTAGTCAATTAGAGCGGTAGGTTGGCAGTGTTTGTGTTGTTGCCATGGTGGCGCGTGCAGGATGGCACGTGCACCTAGAATCCAGTATAAAAGGAGCTGATTTCTCCGAGATCTGCTCCAGACCGCGACTGTTCATTGAGGTGACAACATCTCCGAAAAGAAAGGCTATTTATTAAATTTAATATTTATATCTTGGTTTGGGTAAGTGGTGAAAAAGACAAAGTACTGCCGGATATCTGAATTATTGCAATGCAGAGACTCTGGCAGAACTAGTTCTGTGCCGCCACCCCGAACCAGGTATAGTATTAATAGTTAAAAGGTGGTCCAGACCTTGTTCAGACCAAGTTCAAGGTGTGTCTGGAACCAAGTGTTCGGAGAGTTGCGGGTTTAAGCAAATTGTTTGAGCTGGTTCAGACCAAGTCTCAGAAAGTGTTTTTGGAGATCTTGGAACCAGGTTTAGAGGGTTCCGGGGTCATATTGAAACCTATTGTATTTTTTTACTAATTGAAAGTTAATTAATTGTTGATTTTAGGCAGATAGCTATTTTTTTCTAATTATTTCTTCAATCATTTTTAATATCAATATCATATGCTTTTATTTCGTCTGAGCTAGGTAGCCAGACCAGGTTTCAAATCATTATTAAATCCAAACCGCTCGGGATTTACGTTACATAAATACCAAATTATATAGCTTCAAAAAAGCTTAATTTTACAAAATTCTGTGCTTTGAAGGTCGTTGCCATGGTACCAGATGATCTGAAAACATTCTTTTTGTCATTTTCTTCTCTTATTCACAGTCCCTTCCTATATGTGAAATTTCATCGAAATCAGAGACCATGTGTGCCAAAATTGTTTAAGTCGTTACAGAGAATGGGTATTAAATTGTTGGAACTGTCATGTACTGGCTCATATACTTTGACGCCAGCAATTGCGAATCGCGGAGTCAAAACTTCTCTATACTTGGCGCATCCACACCAACCAGAACAGAAATGCAAAAGAATCGTTCCTATTCAATTTGCATAGACCAGCAAGGGTTGGACCACAAACCATTGTTTCAAAATCCACAATTTGTTCCATAGTTTAAACTATGACATTTTAGTTCTTACACTATAACCTATATGACAAAATTTGGATTATAAAACGATTGCCTGTGAACTGGTACCCCGATGTCTGTGAGAGACAACGGGTAGTGTATAAATTTTACGGCAATCTGATTGGCTGTGTACTCTTCACGGCAAGTAAGTTCATACAAACCGCAAGAATTTTCCCATCATGCATGTCGATATCCGTTGAAATTTGGCGGCATTGTTTAAAATTGAAGTACTGAAATTCCGTTGCTTATATAAATATGGCCTAAACGAGATAAACATACGAAAGAAAAACAAAAAATCAACTCATTATTTGCTGTTTTTTGTCGCATTCATCGTGATTTACAATCAACTGCATGTTGCAAATCCGCTACCAAACGCTTTACGATTTTCTAGCTTCCGTTTAACGTTGATCAAATGACGTCACTACCGGGTCACATGACCTTACGAAAATTTTTAAAATACCTGTCTCTGGTATCGATAGATCTAGGGGCAGTAACCCAGTCCAGGTTGCCTTTTGGATGAACCCATGCCTTATTGAATCAACATGGAAAATATTTTATTGTATAGAAAGATTTTATATTTCTATTGGCCTACTCTAATTAATGCTGTCTTATTGTCGATGGGCTTCAACAGACAGAGTGAAATTCTATCCTTTGTCACAGCTAGTAAAAGTTCTCGGAACCACATGAATCGGCAGATGAAGCATTAACCTTAAAAATATTTTTGAAAAAAAAAAGAAAAAAATTAGACAAGGGTTCGACTCACAGAGGCCCCTCCAACCCCCGGATTCATTCGAGCGTGAATTTCTTTCCACTTTAAAAGATATTTCTGAAGTAAAATGCTCTAGAGCGAACCAATTCATTTATCCTGTATGATGCACAGACGCATTCTCCGATATCCCGGTTTCTAATCCATACTCTTGAACCTTTAGAAAAGGAGGCGTGCTTTCGAAATCTTGACCCCATTTATTCTCAAAATATAATAAAGCAAATGTGACTATTTGCGCCAAAAAGTCACTCTCGGAAATCCATAAAAATATTTGAAATATTTTCGGTTGCATTTCAAAAATTCTTATACAAGACAGTAGAATGGTCATTCTATATTTATAAAATCCGCACTGCGTTCTGTATCAGTGAACTTAAGACTGTTACGCATAATTGATAATAATATGCAATTAATTAAAATTCCTCTCTCAGCATTTCCCAAGAGAAATTAATGGTTGATATTATTATTCTTTTCAGAAATGCACAAAAACCCCGACTTTAATCTTCTTCCAATTTAGCATGGAATTTAGCCGGAGCCCAGCCGATCGTCAACGATAAGTCATCGATACAGTAATTGATTTGGAAAAGTCCGAGCGCTGTTCCGAATGTTCTGTTGCAGCATTCGGAACATCGCTCGGACTTTTCCGTAAACTGGAAAGTACCTCGGACGTAAGTGTAGTAATTTTTGGTTAATATTTCGGTAATTCGGTCCTTCGGGGTACTTTTGTTGATACGCTTGAAGAATAGTATATTCCTTTAATGTTTTCCGATCGTCTGTGGAGGTCAGTTTTGCATGTTATAATTTGAAAGCAAAACGCGGTAAAACACTGCGTTTTGTTTTCAAATTATAATATGCCCAATTCAAACCTTGCGTTGATTTTATTTTTCGCAACGTCATCCTTAGTTATGTTTGTGACGTCATATAAACCCACATGCGATATGACGCGCATTATGGCTCCACCCTTATTATTCCCGAGGTCTGGTCCGTAGAATCGCCGAGGGTTCCCGAGTTACAACAGAACTGTCTGTTGTAGTTTACGGAAATGGCCGAGTGATGTTCCGAATGTCATCGGCCTATGCACCGCTCAGTCGCAGACGCACGTTTTATCATTTACTGACCAATTGCATCCGTTTTGAATCGGCGACGAATCGACGACATCTTGCCGGCGTATCGTAGGCCTAATCACGTTATTTTTAACCGACCATGCAATTTCCGCCTCATACCAAGACAAGAATTTAGACATCGTCACATCCGCGGTTTTATGTGACTGTAGAGAATAAATATTTTGTACTAACATCGTCGACGTCCGAGGGAACCCATTTTTGATAACTTTTGAAAACAAGAAATCGCCGATGTGTCAGCGTCGCAAATTTTAATTGACTTAAAAATAGCATAACATTGAGACAATAAAATAGAAAAATGAAAACAGTATCATTTTTAGCCATTAGTCATACACTTCTTGAAGTTTTGATATTGTTTCACATTTTGTACCAAAGCGATGCACAAAAACGTTCACTCATTTATTGAAAGTAATAGTCATATTTTATAGCTCCCAACTTTGTTATGGAAATTGGATGAAATTAGCGATGTTGTATTACATCCCTCTTTTTTCATTCAAAACTTGCTCCTCTGTCCATTCGATTCCATTCAAAGCCATTAAAATAACATTATTCGAGCCAATTTCACTATTCTTTTTTTCACTGTAAGCTCTTATTACAAAATGCATTAGTGTCTGGTTTCAAGATAATAGTTTAGAGAAATTATAAGACCAACCTGTGGTATGTGTTTCCGATCTAAGTACAGTATTCCAGGAACTCTCGTACCATTACTAAATTCACCAAGTGGTTCATCGTACAGTTGACAGTACGTCGCTTGGCGTTTGAAGGTGATCGCCTTACAATGTAGGCGATTAATACAGGCCACACAACAGTCTCGTGCACTCCCGCCGATTGTACTCGTCATCTGTTGTTGACTATATGTCCCTGTCAGACAAGACCCAACGCGTACAAGATAAATTTCGGTTGAACTGTCATGATCGCAATTTTAGAAGATTATAACCGAAATCATTAAAACAGGGCCGTTTTATTCCATAATTATCTCAATATATGCACCAAAAAGAGCACTTGAATGCGTCCCATATCGTTAAAAAAAAAACCAACAAAATAACCTGCACATGCTTCGCGGTATTGATTTATCATTTGTAATCATGATATATGCATCAAATATAAATTGTTCGCAGTCCATTAATATTGCATTAAAAATACCGCATAACAGAAATGTATATTAAATTAGTATTCCATTTGTGGCATTCAAGACTCACACCTATCTCTCAAAAAAACCGCCCCGAAATGATAAAAAAAAAAAAAAAAAAAAAAAAAAAACCACCAAGAGGTCAATTATGGTCCTGTATCGCACACCTAGGTAAGTCAAGTCTTAACTTGTCAAACATGTTATAAATACCAGAGATTGTTTGATGTACACTAAGGCGGTTTTAAAAGAAATAAATTCAAATTTTGTCCTACTCAATTTTGATTTCTTTTGTTATTTTCGTAAATTTTCAACTTTTCTCTTACCATGGCAAACCAAAGTTATTGATAAAATTGAATTTTAGTATACCTACACCTAAAGATTACTCCTGCCAAGTTTAAAGTTGATTAGCCAAATGGTTTAGAAGAAAATGATTCTGTTCTAGAATTTCGTCAAATTTTTGCCTTTCAATTACCAGGGAAACCACGGTTTAGTGGAAGTAAATTCTTTTAATAAATTTAGTAGTGCTTTACCCAAGAAACATCCCTGCTAAGTTTCAGCTTGATATGCCCAGTAGTTTATGCCTTTTTGTTACCATGGCAAGCAGAGTTTTTGATAGAATCAAATTCTTATAACAACTTTTAAAGAGTTTCACCCAAGGAATATCCCTGCGAAGTTTCCGCTTAATAGGCTTCGTGTTTTAGGAAAAGAAGATTTTATCTAAGATTCTCGGCAATTTTGGTCATTTTTCAGGCTTTCTTTTACCATGGAAACCAGATCTTTTTATTGAAATATTAAACGTTTCACAACTTTTGAAGAGCTTCACCAAGAATTAATCTCTGCAATTTTTTCAGCTTGATTGGCCAAATGTTTTAGGAGAAGAAGAATTTTTTAAGATTTTAGGCAATTTTCGGCATTTTTTGAACCTTTCATTTGCCATTGAAACCAGAGTTGTAGATAAAATAAAATTCTTTGAACAACTTTTGAAGAGTTTCACCCAAGGGAGATCCCTGCCAAGTTTCTGCTTAGCCTGGTATACATTAGGAGGAGAAGAAATTTTTCCAAGACTTTTGGCAATTTTCGGCCTTTCTGTTACCATGGCAGCTAGAGAGAATTGAAGTCTTTCAACAACTTTTTAAGAGCTTCGCCCAAGGAACATCCCTGTCAGGTTACAGCTTGATTGTACCAGTGGTTTAAGAGTAGATGTTTAAAGAAATTGTTGACGGACGGACAGACGGACCATGGACGGACGACGAGCGACCACAATAGCTCACCTTGAGCACTTTGTATTCAGGTAAGCTAAAAAAAACTTCGTGTTTATTCAAAACTACCACTTCATTGGTATAGATAAAGTCATTTGACGTTTCATTCGTTGTTGTGGTCCTTTGTCCACAAAAATAGTGCTAGAAAGCACATGTTAATTACTAGTATCCCTGTCCCCATATACAAGAGACAACACACATTTGTGTTCGTGCAATGAAGACAAGAGGCCTAGATGGGAAAGAAAAATGTCTGTGTCGACTTTATCCACCGGAAGAAAGGACAGAAAGCCCCTGATTTCTCCGTTTCGCAGCAATAGATACAGTGCGAAAAACGCAGCCATTATAAGAGGGCATGAAATAGTGTGGTAAAAAATTATCGCAAATTCGGACGAAACTATCGCTATTGTACTTACTACCTCACTTTGATTTTAATCAAAACATGCTCCTCTCGCTCATTCAATTTCATTCCGCAACCATTCTAAAATGTTTCATATTTGTCAATTACATTCTGTTCTTTACTGCACCACGACGCAACACATCATTAAACTGTCATGATAATGCATGGTTACAAAATTGGGAAACTTCTATGAATGTTTCATGAAAATCAACCTATATATACCAAAATGAATTGTGTTAAAGAGAAATTTTACTTATAGACCCCTTTTTCTATGATGTTGGATAATTTCACTACAATTCGACATAATGCGAATTGCCATATGGCGCGGATCATTCTGTACAAGATTGCTGGAAGTCTTTCCGTACAAGTAGTTGTATTCATAGGAAAAAGCACTGAGGCATATATTCCATGACGTGGCATATCACAAAATCGCGACAAATAGTGGATTGTTTCTTGCCGAGAAACATTCTGTGAAAGTTTCATGCAAACGTTTTCAAGAACAAGAGCATCGCCTACCAGTGACAACGGCCGGCTGCAAGAGGTGGATAATAGAAAAAATATTGAGCATAACTCTACACGAAAAATCCGGACCTATCCGCCTTAGCTATAGAGATGTTGAAAACGCATGCCAAGTCAATTTATACTAAAGCCCTATTTTACTCGACGCAGCATATAACCGAACTCCAACAATGTGCACATTGTCACTTAATGAGGAATATTCTGAATAAATTTCATGAAAATGTGTAAATAAATCAAGGAGTTACGTTAGCAAGGAAATTACGTCAAGGCCCCTTCTCTGTGACGCGGCATATTACCTCCAAACCACGAAGATATACTGAGCGACTTTAAAAACGAAACAAATGAATTTGGAAACCATAGCACGGAAACGTTAATTTGTTCTAGCTGAAATAAGCTATTTTATAATATGACCGACGTCGCTGGAGTGAAATAAACCCGTTGAATATTTTTGATATAACACGGGTGTTATTACACTAGTGGAATAACTGCAAATGAGCTTAGAGCGAATAGCAACGCTATTTTGTAACCGCCAAAATGACGTCATAATGTATATACTGTGACGTCAGTGTTAAACGGCGTTATAAGTTTCGCGGAAAAACATTTTGACGATTTTTCGCGAAAATTCGTATCATATTATAAATAGAATATAAAATTTGTGCTCATAAAATACAGATTTTATTAAACTCGTCATCTAAAACAGATAAAAACTCGGCGTAGCCTCGTTTTTATCTTTTTGAAGATGACTCGTTTAATAAATTCAGTATTCAATGACCACTCATTCAATACCATCTATATATTGCCAAAAGAAGATGTTCTGTTACTTAATCGTTGTTCGATCTTGCGCTACTTTTAGTTCCGGAACAGCAGTTTATAGTTCAATCCTCTTTTGGCGTTGCATTTTTCATGGTGGATTGATTTCATTAAATCAAAAAGTGTCAAGGATAATTAACAATAGACTATTCAAAAACTGTTAAAAGGAATAAAATTTGCAAACTCAATTTGAAATGGCTATGCTCTGAATCGAGTATGTCACAAAAGTAACTTTTCCACAGAATCGGGAGGCTATTAACGTCGTTTGAACGCACAAATGATGGTTTATACAATCAAGATTTGCAAATCTGTAAGATAGGACCATGCCTATAATAAAGATTAAGAAAACTTTATGTTTCAAAATGACATTGGCGTCAAGCCGTACAGCTCAAAATGTAGGCTGTCTTTGACATCGTCTTTGCAAAGGGTTTGAAAGTGTGAACATGCTCTGTGTGCCGAATCCGCACAGAGAGCATGTTCACGCTTTCAAACTTTTGCAGACGATGTTGGTGGTTTTTCGCAAGGAATGGAAAAGGGTGCAAGTCACGTCATTTCTGGCCAATAAGATAACATCTTGGTGCCGTTCAAAATGGCTTTAATGTTGGATTAAAGGTTACTTGTTAAGGTATCAAAATAATTTTAGTCCGCGAATTTGTTCTTATACCTCTATTTAAGTGAAGTTTTAGGTATTGCGTGTTTAAAGTCATTCAGTATATGAACACGGTCACATGATTTGTACAAAATGGTCGAGGAGTTGCTCACATTCTACGAACGTTTCAAACAAATGTATCCATAAATAGGGGAGTTGTGCTAAGAAAGTTTACATGACGGATCATATTTCTGTTAAACGCACCATGCCGGTCCCTTAATAGCATTTTATGAAAGTTTCAAGAACTTCAGTGCAAAAATAAAGGGGAAGTGAACGAAAATTCTTAAGTAATATCTCACTAGGTCCCCTTTTCACACGACACTCAAGAGATTGGACCCATTTTCGAAAGGAATGGTCCTTGATAAAATCATTCCGACAAAAAAAAAAAAAAAAAAAACAAAACAAAAAAAACAAAAAAAAAAAACGAAGAACATCGGACAAACCTGTGGACTCGATCTACAGCTTACAAGCGAGTTAATGGGCGGACAAATAGATGGTACCACATTTTAATTGCCCGATTACTAGTAGCCTAGTGGGCGAAAGTTTAACATATTGCGTTTTTTAAGAAGTCTGTATAGAATCTCTAGTTAAATTGTCGATTAAACCTGAGATTGTGTCCCAACAGGAGGCGTCCTTCAATTAGAGGATATTGAGCGAGTGATCATTGAATACCAAATTTATTAAATGAGTCATCTATAAACAGATAAAAACGAGACTGTGCCGAGTTTTATCAGTTTTAGATGACGAGTTTAATAAATTGGATATTCAATGAACAACGACTTTATATTCTTTTTTAATATGACCCGAATTTCTGTTATAAAACAAGGAAATAACGATATTTATCGCTTCCAGCTTTTCCGCCAAACGTATAACGTCATTTGTGAAATGACGTCAACAAATCAACCATGACGTCATTTTCCCAACGAAAATAAAACGTTGCTATCCGTTTTAAGCTCATTTACATAATTAATCCACTAGTGTAACACATTTAATATGAAAAAATTCAATCAACGGGGTTATTTCACTCCGGCGATGTTAGTCATATCAGATCTATATTTTTTTCTCCTTTCATTACCGTTGAATAACGGTAACAAGTTGCTGCAAGTGATTAATCATTGAATAATTGATCATACGCGAGTTGCAGGCTGCTGATTCCGTTATGCACACGAATTAGACACGTGACGCAAAAACGACCAATTGGAAACCAACTCCGTAAAATCAAATTTGTTCCAGTAGAGGTTAACCGGATGAAGCATTTTGCAAGTCCTTAAACGGAAGATAGAATAATCATTCTAGATCAAGAAAAACAGTAAAATACCCAAGTTTTCGACACTATTCAGACTGCAAGATATACAACCTAACATGTAAGTTATTTTTTGAACAAGATGGCCATAGTGGCCCTTAATCGCTCACCTGAATTAACAATCTAAAAATATTCAAGGTATTTCTAAGATTTAACCCAATGCCCAAGTTTTTGACCCCACTTGACCAAATTTAGAACATGTCCAAGATTTCATCAAGATAAAAATTCTGACCAATTTTCAGGTTGTTTGGGCAAAAAATATGGCCTCTAGAGTGTCCACAAGTTTTTTTTAAGATTTGACGCCGTGACGCTAGTTTTTGTCCCCACATGACCCAATTTCGAACTTGTCCAAGATTTTATCAAGATAATCATTCTGACCAATTTTCAGGGTGATTAGGCTAAAAATATGTCCTCTAGAGTATCCACAAGGTATTTTTAAGATTTGATCCCACGACCTAGTTTTTGACCCCACTTGACCTAATTTCGAACTTGTCCAAGATTTCATAAAGATAATCATTCTGATTAATTATCAGGTTGATTGGGCAAATAATATGGCCTCTAAAGTGTCCACAAGGTTTATCTAAGATTTGACCCTGTGACCTAGTTTTTGACCCTACTTGACCCAATTTCGAACTTGTCCAAGATTTTATCAAGATTATCATTCTGACCAATTTTCAGAATGATTGGGCGAAAAATATGGCCTCTAGAGTGTCCACAAGGTTTTTCTATGATTTGACCCCGTGACCTAGTTTGACCCCACTTGACCCAATTTCGAACTTGTCCAAGAATTCATCAAGATAATCATTCTGACCAATTTTCAGGATGATTGGGCTAAAAATATGGCCTCTAGAGTGTCCACAAGGTTTTTCTAAGATTTGACCCTGTGACCTAGTTTTTGACCCCACTTGACCCAATTTCGAACTTGTCCAAGATTTCATCAAGATAATCATTCTGACCAATTTTCTGGTTGATTGGGCTAAAAATATGGCCTCTAGAGAGCCAAAAGTTTTTTCTAAGATTTGACCCTGTGACCTAGTTTTTGACCCCACTTGACCCAATTTCGAACTTGTCCAAGATTTCATCAAGATAATCATTCTGACCAATTTTCAGAATGATTGGGCGAAAAATATGGCCTCTAGAGTGTCCACAATGTTTTCCCAAGATTTGACCCCGTGACCTAGTTTTTGACCCCACTTGACCGAAATTCGAACTTGTCCAAGAATTCCGTAAGATAATCATTCTGACCAATTTTCAGGATGATTGGGCTAAAAATATGACCTCTAGAGTGTCCACAAGGTTTTTCTAAGATTTGACCCTGTGACCTAGTTTTTGACCCCACTTGACCCAATTTCGAACTTGTCCAAGATTTCATCAAGATATTCATTCTGACCAATTTTCAGGATGATTGGGCTAAAAATATGGCCTCTAGGCTGTCCACAAGGTTTTTCTAAGATTTGACCCTGTGACCTAGTTTTTGACCCCACTTGACCCAATTTCGAACTTGTCCAAGATTTCATCAAGATAATCATTCTGACCAATTTTCAGGATGATTGGGCTAAAAATATGGCATCTAGGCTGTCCACAAGGTTTTTCTAAGATTTGACCCTGTGACCTAGTTTTTGACCCCACTTGACCCAATTTCGAACTTGTCCAAGATTTCATCAAGATATTCATTCTGACCAATTTTCAGGATGATTGGGCTAAAAATATGGCCTCTAGGCTGTCCACAAGGTTTTTCTAAGATTTGACCCTGTGACCTAGTTTTTGACCCCACTTGACCCAATTTCGAACTTGTCCAAGATTTCATCAAGATAATCATTCTGACCAATTTTCAGGTTGATTGGCCTAAAAATATGGCCTCTAGAGTGTCCACAAGGTAAATGTTAACGACGCACAACGGACATCAAGTAACCCCAAAAGCTCACCTTAACCGGTAAAGTATTTCTAAGTTCATAAAAGGTCAAGGTCAAATTATCAAGGACCTTGATCTCTCACAAAAGCCTATCGCCTAATGAGTATGTATATGAAGTAATGGTGTCCCTAGGGTAAAGTTTTCAGAAAATATAAGCAAGGTTAAAGTTTTTGATTAAAGTTTTCAGTTAATGTTTGTCTAAGTCCACAAATGGTAAAGGTCAAATTGTGAAGGACCTTGGTCTCTGGTCAAAGCCTATCACTTGGTGAATATATATATGAAGCTATGATGTCCCTAGGTTAGAGCATTAAAAAATATATGCAAGGTTAAAGTTTTTGGTTAAAGTTTTTTGGTTAAAGTTTTTCTAAGTCCACAAAGGGTCAAGGTCAAGGTCAAATTGTCAAGGACCTTTGTCTATGGTGAAAGCCTATCACCTAATTAGTGTGTATATGAAGTAATGGTGTCTCTAGTTTAAAGCCTACAGAAAATATAAGCAAAGTTAAAGTTTTTGGTTAAAGTTTTTTTGAAAGGGTCAAGGTCACAGTCTAAAGGTCATTTCGACATGGATGTTGGTCTCAAATGAAAGCCTATGCCCTAATGAGTGTTTCTATTATAGGGATGGGTGTCTTTTTCACTGCGTTTGTTGGGGTATAAAGTGCAATTGCCTTAGCACATGGCAAATAACGCCCGTAGGGCGTTATGTTTAAGCCATGTGCGAAGGCAATTGCACTTTATACCCCAATAAACGCAGTGAAAAGACACTCGTCCCTTATAATTGCAATCATATAGATCGAAGAAACTATTTAAATACTCGGTCATACATTAAAGCTTCAAGTCTACTTTCTGCGCGTAAAATATTACTCAATCTATTTTTAAATCGTGTAGCGTTTATCTCACTATCGAAGTGAAATGTCATAAAGTAAAACATATGATACACAAATAAACGACAACATTAAAATTTGTAGAGGTATTTATGACAAAAAAGCTTGTTTCTGCCATGTAAGTCTGTATTTTTCAACGAAAACGGCGTGGTCGGTCTTAGTTGAGAGGGTTGCTTGGAGGTCTTCGTCGACTTGATGTTTTCTAAGTTTACGTCGTCTCAGAATCAGAACTGCATGCTTGTGATCGTAAATTCTTTCGAAAATATCTTAATTTATAATAGATTAAATAGAAATGTTGCATTGATGATCGGGAAATAGGTTATTTCGAGTTCCTACAACACAGGACTTGCCGATCGAAGTTCGGGGGTTTCCCGAAAGACCTATTGCATTTTATAAAGAAATAAAGTGCAATGGATTTCCCCACGTGATGCGATTTAAACCAATCAGAATTCTTTATTTTATTGGATTGCAATTATAGAAAAATAAAGCCTCTAGGATAAATATTGATAGAAATAAAAAACTTTAACCTAATGCCGACATCCGAGGGTATGACAATAGCTCTTCCGAGACCTTGTCCCGGGCGAGCTAAAAAAGAAATCTTAATATTGTTATCTTGAAGTTTAAGTGACATGAAAGAATGACTACTAAATAAGACAGCAATATGTTAAGTTCGTCTGAGTATGAAGTAAGAAAGGTGACTTCGGATAGTTCTCGTGAGAGAAATGCCCGAAACCCACCGTTAGGTGCCCCAGTCCACAGGCAATTTTTTCACAATCAAATTTTCGTCCTATAGGTTATTATGTAAGACCGTCTTAATATATATTAACATATATGACAAAACTCGGATTATGAATCAATCCTATGTGCCCCAGACACCGCGATTTGACAGAAAAATTGTTTAAAGCAACGTTCATCCTTTTAGCTCACCTGAGCACGAAGTGCTCAAGGTGAGCTTTTGGGGTTACTTGATGTCCGTTGTGCGTCGTTAACATTTACCTTGTGGACACTCTAGAGGCCATATTTTTAGCCCAATCAACCTGAAAATTGGTCAGAATGATTATCTTGATGAAATCTTGGACAAGTTCGAAATTGGGTCAAGTGGGGTCAAAAACTAGGTCACAGGGTCAAATCTTAGAAAAACCTTGTGGACACTCTAGAGGTCATATTTTTAGCCCAATCATCCTGAAAATTGGTCAGAATGATTATCTTACGGAATTCTTGGACAAGTTCGAATTTCGGTCAAGTGGGGTCAAAAACTAGGTCACGGGGTCAAATCTTGGGAAAACATTGTGGACACTCTAGAGGCCATATTTTTCGCCCAATCATTCTGAAAATTGGTCAGAATGATTATCTTGATGAAATCTTGGACAAGTTCGAAATTGGGTCAAGTGGGGTCAAAAACTAGGTCACAGGGTCAAATCTTAGAAAAAACTTTTGGCTCTCTAGAGGCCATATTTTTAGCCCAATCAACCAGAAAATTGGTCAGAATGATTATCTTGATGAAATCTTGGACAAGTTCGAAATTGGGTCAAGTGGGGTCAAAAACTAGGTCACAGGGTCAAATCTTAGAAAAACCTTGTGGACACTCTAGAGGCCATATTTTTAGCCCAATCATCCTGAAAATTGGTCAGAATGATTATCTTGATGAATTCTTGGACAAGTTCGAAATTGGGTCAAGTGGGGTCAAACTAGGTCACGGGGTCAAATCATAGAAAAACCTTGTGGACACTCTAGAGGCCATATTTTTCGCCCAATCATTCTGAAAATTGGTCAGAATGATAATCTTGATAAAATCTTGGACAAGTTCGAAATTGGGTCAAGTAGGGTCAAAAACTAGGTCACAGGGTCAAATCTTAGATAAACCTTGTGGACACTTTAGAGGCCATATTATTTGCCCAATCAACCTGATAATTAATCAGAATGATTATCTTTATGAAATCTTGGACAAGTTCGAAATTAGGTCAAGTGGGGTCAAAAACTAGGTCGTGGGATCAAATCTTAAAAATACCTTGTGGATACTCTAGAGGACATATTTTTAGCCTAATCACCCTGAAAATTGGTCAGAATGATTATCTTGATAAAATCTAGGACAAGTTCGAAAATGGGTCATGTGGGGACAAAAACTAGCGTCACGGCGTCAAATCTTAAAAAAAAAACTTGTGGACACTCTAGAGGCCATATTTTTTGCCCAAACAACCTGAAAATTGGTCAGAATTTTTATCTTGATGAAATCTTGGACATGTTCTAAATTTGGTCAAGTGGGGTCAAAAACTTGGGCATTGGGTTAAATCTTAGAAATACCTTGAATATTTTTAGATTGTTAATTCAGGTGAGCGATTAAGGGCCACTATGGCCATCTTGTTCAAAAAATAACTTACATGTTAGGTTGTATATCTTGCAGTCTGAATAGTGTCGAAAACTTGGGTATTTTACTGTTTTTCTTGATCTAGAATGATTATTCTATCTTCCGTTTAAGGACTTGCAAAATGCTTCATCCGGTTAACCTCTACTGGAACAAATTTGATTTTACGGAGTTGGTTTCCAATTGGTCGTTTTTGCGTCACGTGTCTAATTCGTGTGCATAACGGAATCAGCAGCCTGCAACTCGCGTATGATCAATTATTCAATGATTAATCACTTGCAGCAACTTGTTACCGTTATTCAACGGTAATGAAAGGAGAAAAAAATATAGATCTGATATGACTAACATCGCCGGAGTGAAATAACCCCGTTGATTGAATTTTTTCATATTAAATGTGTTACACTAGTGGATTAATTATGTAAATGAGCTTAAAACGGATAGCAACGTTTTATTTTCGTTGGGAAAATGACGTCATGGTTGATTTGTTGACGTCATTTCACAAATGACGTTATACGTTTGGCGGAAAAGCTGGAAGCGATAAATATCGTTATTTCCTTGTTTTATAACAGAAATTCGGGTCATATTAAAAAAGAATATAAAGTCGTTGTTCATTGAATATCCAATTTATTAAACTCGTCATCTAAAACTGATAAAACTCGGCACAGTCTCGTTTTTATCTGTTTATAGATGACTCATTTAATAAATTTGGTATTCAATGATCACTCGCTCAATATCCTCTAATTGAAGGACGCCTCCTGTTGGGACACAATCTCAGGTTTAATCGACAATTTAACTAGAGATTCTATACAGACTTCTTAAAAAACGCAATATGTTAAACTTTCGCCCACTAGGCTACTAGTAATCGGGCAATTAGCACATAGAGGGTTATCAAAACATTAAAAAATAGGCCTGTTTACACATTCACAATTTTAGGCTACGGTGCCGCTACAATTTGCCACGATTTTTGTAAAACTGTCATGTACTGTGGTGATTCGTAGTAGAACCGAGGTGAATTGTGATGACTCTTGATGAATCGTGATGATTCAGGAATCTCCAAGGTAGCGCTATGGAAGTTTTAAACTGTTTAAAACATTATGAATTCTCTTGTTATGTACTGTTGTCCTACAAATCATCCATGTTATTTCTACGGAGCTCAACAATTGGCCACAACCAAGGCCGCAGTGAATCATACTAGTACCATATTAAACTATACAAGCACTGTGAGCATTTGCTGTGCTACAGTGGTCAATCCTCATTAACCATAGCATTGCCGTCATGAATGATCGGTAGCTACATTACAGACGCGTCTTAAGTCATTGTATTTGTAGAGGCTGTAATCTTTAAATAAGTTTATGTTAAACCCTCAGTTAAATGTCACAAAGTTAAGACTTAGCATTTTATACAGATGATTCAGAAAATGTATACAGTGTCCAAGGTAAACTGTTATTTCTCATCCAAACCCTGTGTGGTGGGTACTCATTGGAATGAGCTGGATGAGGCAATTTCAATAAGTACCCACAAAATGGGATTTGATTTACAGTTTATGGAATTTTCCATCTCAAAAGCAAAATAAATTTCTGTATCTGGAGCTCAAGAAATAAAATACAGGTACTAACCTTGGTTAGCAAAGGGCAGGATTCAACATTTGCATTATCCCAATTCCCAAAGTATTGAG
This sequence comes from Fragum whitleyi, assembly GCA_948146395.1. NCBI lineage: Eukaryota > Metazoa > Mollusca > Bivalvia > Cardiida > Cardiidae > Fragum > Fragum whitleyi. The sequence goes on along the minus strand of OX411548.1, from coordinate 21,964,359 downwards.
TATTGGAAAGGATCCCATGAGTTCAAAGTAAGGCATTTCATCAAGATCATTTTATCAAGATCTATAAAATGTATATATATGTTATTTCAACCAGAAATTATTGTTTTGGAAACAAAGTTTTAAATCCTCTTTGCTCCTTATCTTTGTAAGGAACAAAGTGAAGTTAACACCTTTAGCTTGCAAAGATAGCAGAATACATCACCAACCTATACTTTTCCTTACTCTATCTTTGAAATTCTATCTTGAATGTGAATGAACAAACAAAACCCTGATTATCCAAGAGTTATTAGTAGGAATTCCATAGGACCCCCCCCCCCCACCCCCCACCCCCACCCCCTTGAAATATAGTTAGTATCAAACACTGAATGGTTTGGGTGGCCCATTGGTCCAGTGGTAAGACACTGGACTACTAATCCTAAAGTCTGTGGTTCGAATCCCAAACGCGGCAAGAATTTCAGGGATACTTGATATCCCCCGCCGAACTAAAAGTGAACTGGTAAGAAATCCAGAGGTAGCTTCGTGTGTATGGGTTCTTCACACTGGGCATGTTTTAAAAAGAACCAAGGAGGTCTATTAGTAGAAGAGCTAGGGGCGTATGAACCTGGATCTCCTTGTATCCGCCTCTTTCTCTCTCATGGTCCATACCATATATGCCTAGAGTATGGAGGGACCTAAATCGTACAATCACACACTGAATGGTTTCGGAAATAAGTTCAGACAAAATTTGTATTTTTGTTTCAGTTTATTACGTAACCCTGTCACAACCAAGAAACATTACAGACTATACGTTATAAATAAAGTACCATCATTACGTGTTCTTGATTTCCAGAGGGTGAGATTAAAGGTAAGTTTTGATGTTAAGCTAGCACTTAATGACAAAATGTATTCCGTTATAAGTTTGCCTGTTTTTGGAGAAAATCAAAGGTATTGCTATAGCTTTGGCATCGTTGTTGTCGTCATTGTTATTGTCGTCTTTCAAAAATGGCATTTTATGATATCCCTGGTTCTACTGAAGCCATTCACTTGAAACAACAGTCACACTGGCACAAATGTTCACATCAAAAGAGCAACCTATACTATCCAGCACTCAACTGCCGAGCTTAGACACCCTTAAGTGGTGCTCTTATCAACTCTTCTTATGCTGTGTGTGACATATTCCTGCCATATACAAAGGTTTGGTAGAGAAGGTATAGACTTAGATCGGCCTTCACAGATGTAAGTCTGACTAAGGATAAACTTTCTTCTTCCTACTCAATAAATGTGGATAAAAGCTGTTCAAATGTCCTGAAAATTAGCGAATTTATTTGAAACTAAATTGAAATTCAGCAGGATAAGGGTTAATAAAGAAAAGTTTATCTTTTGTTATAGGAAATAAGAATTTAAAAAGATAATTTATAAAAGATGTATATTTGATAAAAGAAATATTGATGCAAGTTCTATATGTTGGAACCTGGGGCCTGTTTTACTAAACTACTTACGATAAATATGATCGTAAGTCCAAATAAAAAATCGTACCTGGTGGTTTCAATCATTGTTAGATTCTGCCTTGCCAAATCTCATTGGAATCGTCTCTAGAAGACGATTCCAATGAGATAATGCATGGCAGAATTTGTTTCTTAGTTACTACTGTGGAAGCAACTTTAATTTTTGACTTACGCAAGAAATTATCTTAAGATGTTTAGTAAAACGGGCCCCTGGTCTGGAAATGAAACACATAACATACTTTGCCAAAGATCCTAAGGTTGGAAATAAAGGTAAATCAAATTTCAAAAATGACTGCTTAGCTAAAAAGTTGAAATGATGTGTTTAAGTAATTTTGATAAATTATCAGTAAGGGCTGAATACATATTTTTAGGATAGGAGACCTACAAAATTAAATGAAATTGGACATGACATAGGGGGGGGGGGGGTTTAATATATTTCGAAAAGATAAAATTTTATTCTAAATGAAAATTGGAAGTTTCTATGACATCTTACAGTTAGATTTAAATATTTTGAAGGAAAGAGAAGCAGCTGCAAAGATGTTTAAAGGGAAGAAAGGCCAGGCCCTGGCTGCTGATATTGGTAAAAAGAGTAAAACATTTGTACCGGGGGAGGGCCTCCCAGAGGCCAAGAAAGGGGGTCCATCAAAAGAAGATGTGGCAGCTATTAAGGTATCTGATGCTGTAAATCCAATTATTTTCTGTAGCTTAGTTATAGGAGTAAAATTGTCTCTGTTTCAATATGACATTTCAGTTAAATAATTATGCCCCCCTTTGAAGAAAAAAGGATAATATTGCTTTGAACTTGTCGGTCAGTTGGTCTGTCCGTAGACCATTTTTTGTCTGGAGCAAATCTAAAAAAGCATGCAAGCTTTTGTTTTCTTTTTAACTCACCTGAGCACAAAGTGCTCAATGTGAGCTATTGTGATCACCCATCGTCCGTCTGTCTGTCTGTCCGTCTGTCTGTCCGTCAACAATTTCTTTAAACATCTTCTCCTCCGAAACCACTGGGCCAATCAAGCTAAAACTTGGCAGGGATGTTCCTTGTGTGAAGCTCTTTAAAAGTTATTAAAAGAAATTAATTTCATCAAAAACTCTGGTTGCCATGGTTACATAAAGGCCAAAAATGGCGGAAAATCTTAGAAAAAATTCTTCTCCTCTTAAACCACTGAGCCAATCAAGCTGAAACTTGGCAGGGATGTTCCTTGGGTGAAGCTCTTCAAAAGTTGTTAAAAGAATTTAATTTCATTTAAAACTCTAGTTTCAATTGTAACAGAAAGGCTGAAAAATGGCCGAAAATGGCTGAAAATATTAGAAAAAGTTCATCTCCTCCCAAACCACCAGGCCAATTAAGCTGAAACTTTACAGGGATTATCTTTGGGTGAAGCTCTTCAAAAGTTGTTTAAATAATTTAACTTCATCAAAAACTCTGGTTGTCATGGCATCGGAATGTCTGATAAATGACCGGATATGGCTGAAAATCTTAGAAAAAAGTTTTCTCCTCCCAAACCACTAGGCCAATCAAGCTGAAACTTTGCAGGGATGATCCTTGGGTGAAGCTCTTCAAAAGTTGTTAAAATAATTTAATTTCATTAAAAACTCTGCTTGCCATAGTAACGGAATGTCTGAAAAATGGCCGAAAATGGCAGAAAATCTTAGAAAAAATTCTTCTCCCCTCAAAAAACTAGGCCAATCAAGCTGAAACTTGACAGGGATGATCCTTGGGTGAAGCTCTTCATAAGTTGTTAAAATAATTACATTTCTTCAAAATCTCTGGTTGCCATGGTAAAGGAAAGGATTACCAAGAGCACCGCCTACGGGTGCCTACACTAGGCTGTAAGTGCTGGATGGTAAAATAACTAATGGATTGTGAAAAAAACTAAGTAGAAAAAGGGACATAATTTGCAGAAAATGTTTCAGAAGTTATCCCCCTTGGAAGATAAGGTCAAGTTTCATGTGAATGCCTTCAGTAGAACCAGAGGTATTACAAAAATGTAATGTCAAGGTTTTTGTTTGTTTTTTCACAAATTTGACCTTGGAAAATGACCTTGACCTTAACTGATGACCTTGAACTTAGTACCAATAGAAAGTACTTGTCCCAGGCAATCATCATGAGAAATATGAACCCCCAATCACTTAACATTCAAAAGTAACAGCAGTTTGTCAAAATTTTTGCATTTTTTTCACAAGTTTGACCTTGAAAAATGACTTTGACCTTAACTGATGACCTTGAACTTGGTACCAACAGAAAGGCCTTGTCCCAGTCAATCATCATGTGGAATATGAAAGTCCTATCACTTACCATTCAAAAGTTATCACAAAATGTCAAAGTTTTCGCAAGACAACGACGACGACACCAAGGCTATAGCAATACCTCGGGTTTTCTCCAAAAACAGCCGAGCTAAAAATGGCATAACTTACCAAAAATCTTAGAACAATTTCTTTTCCTCCTTAACCATGAGGCCAATCTATTTTAAACTTAACATGGATGTTCTTAACATGTAGGTCTACTAAAGTTGTCATGGTAAGAGAAAAGTTGAAAATTTACGAAAATTAAAAAAAATCAAATTGCAGTAGGACAAAATTTAACCACCCTAAATGTACATTAAACAAATTCTGGTATTCATAACAAGGTTGACAAGTTATGAGTGACTTACTCAGGTGAGCAATATAGGACCATTTGAGGGGTCAGTGCAAAGCTATTTTAAGTGCCTATGTAAAAATAAGCTCTTAAAATAGTTTTGCACTGACCCCATGATTTTCCAAAAAATAATTGCAAAAGTTATGCTTTCAAAATAAAACCAGATTGACATGGCATTCAATCAAACAAGGAAAAATGTAAATTTCTATTTGGAAGACCAATCACAAAGTGTTCATGAATATGTTTTTCAGATATGGCAATAAAAATATGCTACTGGTAAATCTACCAAATCTACATGGTAAATATAATATACATGTACATGTATATATTTTCTGTTTTTCTCCTTACAGCGTGCAATTGCTAATGCTAAAACATTGGAAGAAGTTGAGAGGTTGAATAATATGTTGAAAACAGGACAAATACCTGGTAAACAGGCACTCAGTAAGGCGGGTAAGTATTCAAATTCTTACTTTGAACCTTTGTCTTGCGGAATTTGAATTTCGTATCAAACTAGGACATAATCTTTGGACAATTTAATCTGTCTTGCTCTACATTTTCCTACAACAATTAAGTAGAGAGCAGACAGAGTAGAAATCAAACTGTATATCTGCGTAGGCTGATATTAATCTATACTGCCATCATAACGTAACACTTTTGAATTTGGATAGGTCTATAATTCTGTAAACTGTTAATGCACAAATGGTCTTTGTTGGCATTTATCAATGGGAACACTTGGTGATTCTAAAGTATAGGCCTTGGGTATAATACGGGTGCAGCCATGAAAATATTCTTTTTGCATGTGGATTTATATGACGTCACAAGCGTCAAGAAAACATTGAATAAAATCAACAAAAGATTAAAAAAGGGTATATAATATGATTGATTTTAACATCCAGTGTTTTGCTGGATTTCAATCAATTTTTTATAGATCTATGCCCAAAAGATCTCCATATTTTTCTTGAACTGTATTGAACTCTATCACATGAAGCCATATTACCTAAAAATGATAAAAATAAGTACTACTCTTACATCTGAGGTACTTTCCAGTTTATGGAATGCACGATCTATGGTCTCAATGAGCATTTATAATTCATATTTTACATCTTATTTTACAGGCAAGGAGGAAGAAGAAATGGAAACAAATGGAACTTGAAGCAGATATAAATCATTGATGGAGTCTTTATACATTATCATTCATCTTCATTTCAATTCAGCTTGGCTTTTTTCTATGAAAACCTGAGGGTATTGCTATAGCCTTGGTGTAGTCATTGTTGTTTTTGTGGAAAAATTTTGACGTTTTGTGATATCTCTGGTTCTAAACATGGTACTTGTTCACTATCAATGGGGAAACTAAATGCATTTTGTGCAAATTATGCCCCTTTTTCGACTTAGATATTTATCCACTATCCAGCACCAAACAGATGAGCGTAGGCACCCACAGGCGGTACTCTTGTTTGCCTTTGCATCTTCAATCATTTTCTCATAACATTTTTTCCTATCAATAATTACTATTGATCACATGTTCAGTTTCCCTTTTCTCTGAAAGATTCTATACTTAATTAAGCAATTGATATTTTTCTTGGTTTAAATTTTGTGAAAAATATGGAAACAGGTTGTATGTACTGTTAATAAATAGGTAATGGTACCCATAAGAATAAATTTAAGGAGTTTAATCAGAATCTAATATGCCCTTTTATCATCCACTTAAACAGTAATTTTGTGAAAAATATAACTGATTATCTTTAAATCAAATTAAATAGCAGTTTTGGGGTAGAAAAGTTAAATAATATAAAAAATCAAGCATTTTCATCCGTGAGCTCTCCCTGCAATGGGAAAGATCTTTAGTACATAATCTATATTTCTAAAGATTTGGATACCATTTGATATAAATACCATGGTTATTTCAAGTTGAATTTGGTACTTCATCATAATAATATATACCTATGTCACCTAATCTGCAAAACATTATTGTTTATGCAAGACAAGTCGGAACAAGGAAAGGTGGTTTACTTTTACAAATATTTGCAAGCATTTGGTGGGGTTTTTTTTCCCAAAGATATATTTCGAACTGCAACAGGCAATCGATATTAATTGTTTCTATAATTCCAGACAGTTCAACTGCATTATTATTTACATCAGTTATTAAAACTGGTAAGAGTATTTACTACCATTGACATGTTGAATATCTTTCCAAAACTATAATTTGGCTGAACGTGATTTAAGAGCATTGTCAATCTAACGTGTATTGCATCTAAAAACTATAAAATGACATCCTCTTTGTATGTGTAATTTGTTGGATTGATATTATTTTCTTGGTCTGGTTTAAACAATAACCTTTTCAATTGTGAATGGATAGCAACAAAATAATCTGTGTGAAAGAATGGACTTAGATAAACAGTTAATCTAGGGCGAAATTATGTACAATATATAAAATGATGTATGTCTCTGAAGATACTGATGCTTTTGTTCTTCAATAAAGGTCGGGAAGCGATACTTCTGTGTTCTTGTTATTTCTACACACACTATTTTACTAAATACTTTTAAAATTCTATTTTGCAGATTTACAGTAGCCAGCTTATTGAAGTCAGGAGAAAATGTGCAATGGCTGTTTTACTTCTAGTTCAATATTTATTTTCATGCTCCTTCATCTATAGATCGGGGGCAGCCGCCACCATAGCGCAGTTGGTTAGGCATAAGACATCCAATGTGGAAGTCGTGGGTTCGATCCCCGGTGGCGGCAAATATCCTTTCTGACATTTGTCTCTCACTAATGGGTAGATAATCGTAAACCTATGTGAGATTGCAGTCGGAGGCTAGGAAAGGGTGTAATGGTAGTACAGGTGAAAGAAATACCAGGAATCCATTGTTAGGTGCTCCGGCCGTCGTGATATAACTGCGAAATTGTTGAAAGCGACGTAAAACCCATATAAACAAACAAACAAAGATCGGGGGCATATTTTGTTGAGGGACAGAATGTTTTGGCCTCTTCTGTTTGTCCTTTACTCTGTTCAAAAACAAAAAAAAAACTTTGACATTGGCCATAACTTTCAAATGGTAAGTGTAAGCCTTCATATTTCACCTGAGCTTTGCTATAGGGGAGCTTCCTGTTGAGACAACTTTCACGGTCAATGTCATTTTTAAAGATCAAAATATGTTGGACATTTCTGAAAAATGGCAGTGGTGGTGGCATTGGTCTTAAAAAACAAACAAATCTTGTTTTTTTCCACCAATTTCCCAATTTTTAGCTCCACTGGCCGAAGGCCAGCGAGCTATTGTCATGGCGTTGTGTCCGTCCTGCGTGCGTGCGTGCATGCTTCTCTTAAAACATCTTCTCCTACTAAACCAAAGGGTGGATTTTGACGAAACTTGGCCAGAATGTTCCTTGGGTGACCCTCTTTTAAATTTGTTCAAGAAATTTGGATTGACCCCCATATATGGGCGTGGCAGGGTGGGGCTTATTTTGACCCCGAAATCTTTGAACGACATCTCCTCCTGAACCATTGGGCCGATTTCAATGAAACTTGGCCAGAATGTTCCTTGGGTGACCCTCCTTTAAATTTGTTCAAGAAATTTAGATTGACCCCCAAATATGGGTGTGGCAGGGTGGGGCTTATTTTGACCCCAAAATCTTTAATTGACATATCCTCCTGAACCATTGGGTTGATTTCAATGAAATTTTACCAGAATGTTCCTTGGGTGACCGTCTTCTAAAGTTGTTAAAGAAATTTGGAATGACCTCCAAATATGGGCATGGCAGGGCGGGGCTTATTTTGACCCGAAAATCTTTAAACGACATCTCCTCCAGAACCATTGGCCTATTTAAATGAAACTTTACCAGAATGTTCCTTGGGTGACACTCTTCTAAAGTTGTTCAAGAAATTTGGATTGACACCCAAATATGGGCGATGCAGGACGGGGCTTATTTTGACCCGAAAATATTTGAACATCTCCTCCTGAACCACTGGGTGGATTTCAATGTGACTTTACCAGAATGTTCTTGTGGTGACCCTTTTCCAAGGTTTCTCAAGAAATTTGGGTGGACCCCAAAATATGGGCATGGCAGGATGGGGCTTATTTTGAGCCCAAAATCTTTGAAAGACATCCTCTCCTGAGCCATTGGACCAATTTTAATGAAACTTTAACAGAATGTTCCTTTGGTGACTCTCTTCCAAAGTTGTTCAAGAAATTCGGATTGACACCCAAATATGGGCGTGGCAAGGCGTGGCTTATTTGAGTCTAAAATCTTGGAACGATATCTCCTCATGAGCCTTTGGATCTATTTCAATGAGACTGTGCTAGAATTTTCCTTGGATGACCCTCTTCAAAAATTATTCGTAAAATTTTGATTGGATAAGATCCACTGGATCAATAAAATTCAGGTGAGCAGTTTAGGGCCATTCTGGTCCTCTTGTTTGAAAGTGATATCTAAATAGTTTTTTCCTTGTAAATTTACATATTAGTTAAATAAATTGATCTCTTCATAAGTCAGTTTCAACTTAGGAAAAGCCGGAATTCCTTTTAAATGCTGGTTACTTTCATTACCTTCTATTTTCAATATCTCTCTTTCAAATCTTGAGATTTTTAAGCAAGTGGAGCCATACAGGCCCTCTTGGGCCTCTTGTTGCAGTGACTGGTAGTCCCATCCCTAGAAAAGTACTGAGCTTTGTAATAGTGCAGTTGGTAGAGCATCAGACTACCAATTTCAAATCCGGGGGTGTCAGGGTTCAATTCCTGGCAGTGGTACATGTTCTGTCCGACATTTGTCTCCCACTAATGGTATAATATAATGGTAAACGTAAACCTAGGTGTAACAGCAGCTGGAGGTTTGGAAAAATGTAATAGTAGTGCTGGTGCGAAAAGTATCAGCAATCCATTGTTAGGTACTTCAGAAATTGCAATTTGCCTGGAAATTTGTTAAAAGCTGCGTTAAACCCCGTTTGAATAACAACTTACCCCAACTACATAACAACGACGGTGCGAATTGCCACCTGATAGTCTGACACGATCTCTTGGTGATAATTATCAATAGGTCATAAATCTTGACGTCGGCAAGAAGCTTTGACCTTCAGAAATAATTAAAGAATGTTAAATGAGTGGTCTTGAAATACTATATGGAACCCGTCCTGCGGAAAGGGACCATCTCGGAACTCTTTGAAAATTTGAAAAAGAGATTGGTTCGAAGTGTATGTCAACCAGAGATCGCATTTCAAAAAATCTTCGACTGGAAGGTAGATTGATCAATCTAGATGAAGAAAAAAAGCATAGCGAAAGGTTTCGACCCTAGTCACTTCGAGCAGTCTGACAAGGATCGACAATTTACGCGCTACCCTGATGGTCCCTTTTCGCGTGACAGGTCACCTACATGTATATTTGAAGAAAATGTTGGTTTGAGGTATACTGTCTTGTGTTCATGCAAAGCAGGGGTTAATTTGCAAACTGTTTGCTACGCTTCAATATCCTGAAAGCAGGACAGGTTTACCCTTGTCATTCCGTCCGTCTTATGTTGGTCTGTAACCCAAACTTTCGTCTGACTTAGAAACTTGGTATAGTATATAGAGAAGTATTATATACTCAAACTCATACTTTTAATAAGCTATAAACATCTACAGTGTTTCTAGCACAAAGAAAATCAATGAGAGAACATTTTAACAAAGATCGTGAACATTCTATTCCGTTAATTAATACCTGACAAAAACATAGAGTTAAGAGAATAAATGATCGTAGCTATCAAAATATTTTTTTTCAGTAAATAAAATTTAACGAATAAAATTTAATTCTATCCAAGCAAGACATTTTGCATTGTCTACGCGGATTAAGCATTTATATATTCATAAAAATATACATCACAAATTTAACATCTATGGAGAACTATTTCGACTTTTGTCTGCAAAATAAATAAACTTGGCTAACTTAATGATACTTTTTTGGAAGTCATTTGGAACAGACTTTGAAATTTATGCAGTGATGGCCAGTGACAATAAAAAGGTTTCAAGTATTTTCTTCTGAGGTCTGAGAATTTCGGACAAACTAATACAAAATGATATTCACTTTCTACCATGTTCATTTGACAGTTATTGCATATACGGTTTTCAGGATTAATATTATCATTTCGACCCTTTTCAATAAATAAATTGTGCGAAGAAGTTCTTATTTTTGCGAGAGATATCTTATATTTTATATCATACTGATGTTCTAGGTAGGGTTCTAATTGAAACGAGTGTTTAAAATATCCATATGCTTTTAAACGATTCGTATTTGCGATTGTTGATCTCCATTCTTGAATATAATTATCAAGTATTCTCTGCTTAATAAATGGTAAATTAATGTCAATCGCGTTTTGATTAATCCAAATGTAACATAGTCCATGGCGTTCAAGTATGCATTTTATTTGATAAACCCAATTCATTGCATTATAAGAGTTACCATTATCAAAATTATTTTTTAAGCAATTATAAACTGTTTTAAGTAATGTGTGTTCGTTTTGTTATAAAATGTGGATCCAATATCTGATCATATTAAATTTCCGGTTGATACTTAAAGGTGTCCTTCCTATTTCTCCATAGAGTGCTGCTAGGGGAGTTGACTTTTTAAGATTAAGGGTTCTTCTTAAGAACTTTGTATGCATTAATTCTACTTCCTTTCCAGGACGATAACCCGATATTTCGGATCCAAAATTTAATACTGAGCCAACGAGGCTATCGAAAAGTTTAATTTTTGTGAAATGGGCAATTCTATATCAAGAAATAATTTGAATAGGTTAAATTGGGCTGCCGATGCCCGTTTTGCAATGTCTTTTTGTTTTCGAAACCAGCTGCCATTTTTATTAAAGGTTAAGCCTTAATATTAAAAACAGTTTACGGTTTCTATATCTGTGTCGTTGATTTTGAATGTATGGCGGCCCTTTTCAAAAATCATAGCTTTTGTCTTAGTAGTATTAATTTTCAACCCAAATATTTGACAATAGTTATAGATATCGTTCAGTACACACTGCAAAGATTCGGGTGATTTCGCAAATATTACTTGGTCGTCAGCATATAATAGTATAAAAAGTTTTAACTCATTTATAGTAAATATATCTTCAAGTTCGGAATTAATATTTTGAACTAAGTCGTTAACAAACATTAATAATAGAGGTGAACAAGGATACCTTGTTTCAAACCGATTTGACAGTCCAGAAAGTCCGATAACTCTGATTTATGTCGAACGCAAGAGCGCACGCATGTGTACATTGACTTTAAAGCGTTCACAAATTTCGAACTGAGATTGTCGAGTAACAATTTTCTCCACAGTAGTGACCGATTGATGCTATCAAAGCATTTCTCGTAGTCTTAAAGACACAGAAAAGTTTGTTGCCAGAAGAAAGAACTTTCGATATGACTGCGTTTAATATAAAAATGCTATCTATTATGGATTTCCCTTTTTGGAAACAGATAATCATTTTTTACGTTCCAATTTATTAATCGATTAAGCAGAATTTGAGAATATATTTTTGCCAAACTATTAATGAGGATGATACCTCGGTAGTTCTGAGCGTCATTTGGATCGCCTTTCTTAAATATCGGAGTTATTATCCCTTTCCCCCAGGAATTAGGGTATTCGCTATTTAAAAACATTCTATTAAACAGTTTTGACAAAAATGGAGCAATTTGATCATAAGAGGATTTAAAATTCACTGAATAGACCATCTAATCCTGGTGCTTTATTGTTATTTTGTGAAAATATTGCTTTATGAATTTCTTCATATGTAATTACACAGTCAAGTTCTTGATCAATTCGTGGGAAATGTGCTGTGTCACCATCGAGGCTTTCAGTGCTTTGACTCTACCTGGCCTATTTTTTGAGTTATTGCCCTTTGTTGTTTTTCATACTAGTATCTTGTCCGGAGTATATCTCTAAAAGTATAATAGCTAGGATCATGAAACTTCATGGGTGTATAGATCTCACCAAGGGGGGGTGCAGTGCACAAGAACCATAACTCTACCTGGCATATTTTTGAGTTATTGCCCTTTGCTGTTTTTCAGACTTGAATCTTGTCCGGAGTATATCTCTAAAAGTATAATAGCTAGGATCATGAAACAGCATGGGTGTATAGATCTCACCAAGGGGGGGGGGGGGGGGTGCAGTGTACAATAACCATAATTCTACCTGACATATTTTTTGAGTTATTGCCCTTTGTTGTTTTTCAGACTTGAATCTTGTCCGGAGTATATCTCTAAAAGTAAAATAGCTAGGATCATGAAATTTCATGGGTGTATAGATGTCATCAAGGGGGGAGTGCAATGTACAAGAACCATAATTCTACCTGGCCTACTTTTGAGTTATTGTCCATTGTTGTTTTTCATATAGTCTAGGCTCTTATGTAAAAATATTGGGTCGATCGTGACACGTCGGACGAAAGTGCCAGTTTTTGTCTATGGTAAGCTACTATCATGAGATAACCTTTGCACTAGGGGTGCCCGACTTGGCGGGTCTAGATACGCCTTAAGAGCGATTTCAAATTTCGGATAAATGTGTATCCGGATACTTTTCCTTTTATTTTCAAATTTGCGAATTCTCTTTGTTTGACGTACAAAGATAACACCAAAGTGTCGTTTTTATCTCTACTTTACTCATTTTTAGTCCCGCATCAATTTTAATGGTAATTTTAGTCGGTGTCCAAGTGTTTGTTTGTCTAACCATCTGTATGCCATAGTATAGCTAAAAAGGCTGCATTATACGTGTAATTTGATAACCGTAGTTGAGATTTGTTGCACATACTTTTAACTATGTCATTTCCTATTTTTAAGTATCACTTGATGTCGAAGGTAAAAAGGTTATCTGTCGTATCTGTCCAAGCACAGCAATTCACAGGACCGGGAAGCACATTGCAGAGCAGTCCCAGCCTCGATCCCCAGTCGCGTTGAAAAAGTTTTCGTATCAGTCTCTCACCAATGAGCTGTTTTACGCTCGAATAGTGAAACCGGTGCCGCCAAATCGCATGTGATAGCGCACCAGACCGTCTATTTAAGTTGTTCCTAAATCGATCCGCGACGGTGGCACTTACCCTTACCGGCAATGTCCTTCCATCAACGGGTTTATACTCGTTAACCTATATTCGATTAGCAGCTTTAGAACTGGAAAGGACGTCATAGTAGTACTGGTAAGAGAAAATCAAGGAATCCATGGCTAGTAGTTCTAGACTCCTAGATGTGTTTAAAAGTTGTTTAAAATGCCTTACTCACTACTCAAATATGCTAGTTCTAATGAGACTAATATGAGAGCTCAACGGTTAGGTGTTCCAGCAGCCCCATTCAGACAGAAATTCATTGAAAAGTGTTCATACTTCCTGGTGAATTCAAAGACTAAAATTGTTAAACAATGTCTTTACCTAAGAAGAGCAAATTGATTGCCATTCTAGTCAGAAACTATCTTCCTGAAAGTCATATACTATCCGTGTTAAAACTTAAATACCCGGTCCTACGATTTCTATTAAGGATAGAACTTTCAATACATTTCAGGGGTCACAGAATGACATCCTATCAAAATGGTGACGATATTAAAACACTTATAAAGATGAAACAATTAAAAAAAACTAATAAAGAGCACCGTGTGCGGCTTCCAACACTCGGCTGCTCGGTGCTATGTAGTGTACGAAGATATGAAATCTTAAAAAAAGGAACTTAAATCATGCGAACATGCGTTTAGTTACAGGAACCCTTTGTCAGTACAGATTGCTCTGAAATATTTATTGATCAAATATTCAGTTAAAATCAAATGCTTTTAGCCATGCGTTCAATATTATTATACAGGCAAAAAGAAAAAAAAAGGTTTTCTCATAAAGCCAGTTACACGATGATGTCGATGTGGTTATAGTCATGCGAAGGTTGATCCATAAATTTGTAAAATTGGCCCATAACTTTCGCATTTCTTGCTTGTTTGGTGTATAGTTTGTTGAGTGTGTAGTTCAGTATCTTCGTACGGTATAAATATTATAAATGTTATTTTTTTTGTAAACTAATATTTGGCAGCCTTAAAATTTCGTTGGTATAGTAACATACAGGAGCTAAGGCAGAGGGAGCTAAAAAACAATGAAAATCCGTTACATCAATATTTTTTCTGAGAATATTCGTTAACGTTAGTTGAAATTTCTTGGCAGAACTAAATAAGACGCAAAAGGAAATCAATTGTAACATTTTAAACTCGGTTGGAAACGTTTTTACGTTGAATTAAGACTGATTATTCCAGAGAATAGTGATCTGACGTAAAAACAACACAAAAATTTACCTTTTATTTCCTATATTTGTTCCTCGTCCAAGTTATTCATCAACCCAAAAATTCAAGATGATTTAGGGAAAATATAATTATGTGCAAAATGAACCTTTTTCTAAAGTTACCCCGGATGTTCAAAGAGGGACAGGCTTTTAATGGGGATTTAGAAGGGTATACATTGTAATGAAGTTTCAACAAAAACACTCGTTCAAATTGATTTTTATCATTTTCCTAAATAAAGGTCCAGCATTAGGGTCTGCACTTGAATAGAATTATTACGATTCATACAGAACTATTACACAAATTTTATTCCAAAGGGAGTGTGGATACTTTCTGCAAGTTAGTTTATCAGTCACAGAAAGGCATCGGAGTAAACGGAGACTATGTAGAAAAGAGTCAACGATGACGTCATATTTAACGTTCTGGCTCCTTCGCCTACGTGTGGGCTGTATGTCAAAGACTTTTTTCTCCTCTCTACAATCGCTATTTATTGCACAAATTAAAAACTTTTCACATTTAGTATACAAATATTGCATTAAATTATTGTATAATTTTGATTTTGATAGTCAAGCTTTCTAAGGTTTTTCATTCTACGAAGTTCTGGATCAATCGTCGTACACTGTTTTTTTATAATTATTATCTTAATTGTTCATCTGCCGAGTGTTTGATACGCATTTCGAAAGAGTTTCACTTTGTGCGTTTTTTGTACTTTTACAAAAATCTATAGAACAATTTGATGGACATTCAGGTTATGCAAGAATATAGTATTATTTCATGAGTCTACGAGGTGGAATAAGATTAAACGATTGCACTAACTACTGGAACTGATCAGGTAACTCTCTAATACTTGCTTATTTTTATAAAAGCCCCTAAAGCTACTGTCACATAAACAATCCGACGAGTCGGCGATGCGCATTTATACAGAATCGATGATAAAAACGACGCCTAGTCGCCGAATAGTCGGCGACTGATCGGTTCATCAACCTATTAAATAGCGGACCTTTAGTAGATCGGCAATGCGTCGGTGAGTTTCAAGTTTGTAGCTGTCGGCTAGTCGACGACGTCTTTTAGATTTGTGGATGACAATATTGTATCGACGACTTATCGCTGTCTATCCTTCGAGCTCCGGCCGATTTTGTTCACATCGCAGAAGTCATTTCTGACCCTTCCACTTATGGAAGTGATCGGCGACTAGTCGGCCATGCATCGCCGGAGCATCTCACCGGCGTATCATCAGCATGCTTTGTTCAATTGACCATGATTTCTGGAGAAGAATTTAGCCATCGTCACGTCGGCCGAGATTTATGTAACTGCAAAGCATTTTTGTCCTGAGATAGCGACCGACGCCCGGTCGACGTCATTTTTTACTAATCGTCCGATGAAAAATAGGAATCGCCAATGTGTCGACGACGCTGACCTTTGTGTGACTTTAGCATAACATAGACAAAACAGATCATAAAATTGGAAAGTAAACAAACGCGTTTCATTTAAATCAATCATGTGCCTTATTTTCATTTCATCAATCACTTGGTTATTAATGAGTGTAAGGTTAGCAATTTCATTTTTAATTGAAATAAAAAAGCACTAATTTTCATAAAAAGAAAAGCCCGTGTTCCTGTGACGTCTCTTTATTTGCGACGAACTGGTGGTAATTCGCCGACATATTCGACGATTTGTCGATAATACAGCAAAAGCCGTGATGACATGGCAAAAATCAGTACTTAAAAGATTTTCTAGCAATTCATCATTGATTGACCCGCGATGAATAGTGACGTGAAAATTAACTACCACCTGGATCGCACTTTCAAGTCGCATATACGCGAGAAATGTAAAAAAAAAATGTGACGGCTTGAAAATCATTTTAGTTATACCCTTCAGGTATCACGAATCAACAAATAAGATCAAGAAGCAAAATTATTGAAATCATTTGATTTTCATTACATAGGTTCACCAAGAAAATAATAGGATACAGACAACGTAGCTCGCCCAAACAGCTGCTTGTCACAAACAGCGTTTGACCGAAGACCGAAGTTCAAAGTGGTTTCTTTCAATGTTAAAGTCCATGATCTAATATATATCTGTTTAAGTAGTAATTAAGAAATATAAAAACTTTTTTGTTTTAATTGCATGTAAAAGGTTAGGGTAAAGTGAAAGTTTGCGAAGTTGCAAAAAGATAGTCCTGATCGTAGGTTATACTATCAGCGTGAATCTGAAATGGGAGTGCCCGATTTTACAAGCTTTAAAATCTTGAAATCGGTGATCAAATATTCGGATAAATTGCTATCCGAATACCTTTCCTTTTGAGATTTTACAATTTAATTTAACTGGACAATACTCAGAATATTGTTGAGTAACTGACAGGGAGGAAAGTAATAACAAGGATTAAGATTATTAAAATGTCTGTATCCTATTATTTTCTTGGTGAACCTATGTAATGAAAATCAAATGATTTCAATAATTTTGCTTCTTGATCTTATTTGTTGATTCGTGATACCTGAAGGGTATAACTAAAATGATTTTCAAGCCGTCACATTTTTTTTTTACATTTCTCGCGTATATGCGACTTGAAAGTGCGATCCAGGTGGTAGTTAATTTTCACGTCACTATTCATCGCGGGTCAATCAATGATGAATTGCTAGAAAATCTTTTAAGTACTGATTTTTGCCATGTCATCACGGCTTTTGCTGTATTATCGACAAATCGTCGAATATGTCGGCGAATTACCACCAGTTCGTCGCAAATAAAGAGACGTCACAGGAACACGGGCTTTTCTTTTTATGAAAATTAGTGCTTTTTTATTTCAATTAAAAATGAAATTGCTAACCTTACACTCATTAATAACCAAGTGATTGATGAAATGAAAATAAGGCACATGATTGATTTAAATGAAACGCGTTTGTTTACTTTCCAATTTTATGATCTGTTTTGTCTATGTTATGCTAAAGTCACACAAAGGTCAGCGTCGTCGACACATTGGCGATTCCTATTTTTCATCGGACGATTAGTAAAAAATGACGTCGACCGGGCGTCGGTCGCTATCTCAGGACAAAAATGCTTTGCAGTTACATAAATCTCGGCCGACGTGACGATGGCTAAATTCTTCTCCAGAAATCATGGTCAATTGAACAAAGCATGCTGATGATACGCCGGTGAGATGCTCCGGCGATGCATGGCCGACTAGTCGCCGATCACTTCCATAAGTGGAAGGGTCAGAAATGACTTCTGCGATGTGAACAAAATCGGCCGGAGCTCGAAGGATAGACAGCGATAAGTCGTCGATACAATATTGTCATCCACAAATCTAAAAGACGTCGTCGACTAGCCGACAGCTACAAACTTGAAACTCACCGACGCATTGCCGATCTACTAAAGGTCCGCTATTTAATAGGTTGATGAACCGATCAGTCGCCGACTATTCGGCGACTAGGCGTCGTTTTTATCATCGATTCTGTATAAATGCGCATCGCCGACTCGTCGGATTGTTTATGTGACAGTAGCTTTAGGGGCTTTTATAAAAATAAGCAAGTATTAGAGAGTTACCTGATCAGTTCCAGTAGTTAGTGCAATCGTTTAATCTTATTCCACCTCGTAGACTCATGAAATAATACTATATTCTTGCATAACCTGAATGTCCATCAAATTGTTCTATAGATTTTTGTAAAAGTACAAAAAACGCACAAAGTGAAACTCTTTCGAAATGCGTATCAAACACTCGGCAGATGAACAATTAAGATAATAATTATAAAAAAACAGTGTACGACGATTGATCCAGAACTTCGTAGAATGAAAAACCTTAGAAAGCTTGACTATCAAAATCAAAATTATACAATAATTTAATGCAATATTTGTATACTAAATGTGAAAAGTTTTTAATTTGTGCAATAAATAGCGATTGTAGAGAGGAGAAAAAAGTCTTTGACATACAGCCCACACGTAGGCGAAGGAGCCAGAACGTTAAATATGACGTCATCGTTGACTCTTTTCTACATAGTCTCCGTTTACTCCGATGCCTTTCTGTGACTGATAAACTAACTTGCAGAAAGTATCCACACTCCCTTTGGAATAAAATTTGTGTAATAGTTCTGTATGAATCGTAATAATTCTATTCAAGTGCAGACCCTAATGCTGGACCTTTATTTAGGAAAATGATAAAAATCAATTTGAACGAGTGTTTTTGTTGAAACTTCATTACAATGTATACCCTTCTAAATCCCCATTAAAAGCCTGTCCCTCTTTGAACATCCGGGGTAACTTTAGAAAAAGGTTCATTTTGCACATAATTATATTTTCCCTAAATCATCTTGAATTTTTGGGTTGATGAATAACTTGGACGAGGAAAAAATATAGGAAATAAAAGGTAAATGTTTGTGTTGTTTTTACGTCAGATCACTATTCTCTGGAATAATCAGTCTTAATTCAACGTAAAAACGTTTCCAACCGAGTTTAAAATGTTACAATTGATTTCCTTTTGCGTCTTATTTAGTTCTGCCAAGAAATTTCAACTAACGTTAACGAATATTCTCAGAAAAAATATTGATGTAACGGATTTTCATTGTTTTTTAGCTCCCTCTGCCTTAGCTCCTGTATGTTACTATACCAACGAAATTTTAAGGCTG
The DNA here is from genome assembly GCA_948146395.1 of Fragum whitleyi. Lineage (NCBI taxonomy): Eukaryota > Metazoa > Mollusca > Bivalvia > Cardiida > Cardiidae > Fragum > Fragum whitleyi. The sequence continues at coordinate 21,945,373 of OX411548.1, read as the reverse complement.
CCAAATATTAGTTTACAAAAAAAATAACATTTATAATATTTATACCGTACGAAGATACTGAACTACACACTCAACAAACTATACACCAAACAAGCAAGAAATGCGAAAGTTATGGGCCAATTTTACAAATTTATGGATCAACCTTCGCATGACTATAACCACATCGACATCATCGTGTAACTGGCTTTATGAGAAAACCTTTTTTTTCTTTTTGCCTGTATAATAATATTGAACGCATGGCTAAAAGCATTTGATTTTAACTGAATATTTGATCAATAAATATTTCAGAGCAATCTGTACTGACAAAGGGTTCCTGTAACTAAACGCATGTTCGCATGATTTAAGTTCCTTTTTTTAAGATTTCATATCTTCGTACACTACATAGCACCGAGCAGCCGAGTGTTGGAAGCCGCACACGGTGCTCTTTATTAGTTTTTTTTTAATTGTTTCATCTTTATAAGTGTTTTAATATCGTCACCATTTTGATAGGATGTCATTCTGTGACCCCTGAAATGTATTGAAAGTTCTATCCTTAATAGAAATCGTAGGACCGGGTATTTAAGTTTTAACACGGATAGTATATGACTTTCAGGAAGATAGTTTCTGACTAGAATGGCAATCAATTTGCTCTTCTTAGGTAAAGACATTGTTTAACAATTTTAGTCTTTGAATTCACCAGGAAGTATGAACACTTTTCAATGAATTTCTGTCTGAATGGGGCTGCTGGAACACCTAACCGTTGAGCTCTCATATTAGTCTCATTAGAACTAGCATATTTGAGTAGTGAGTAAGGCATTTTAAACAACTTTTAAACACATCTAGGAGTCTAGAACTACTAGCCATGGATTCCTTGATTTTCTCTTACCAGTACTACTATGACGTCCTTTCCAGTTCTAAAGCTGCTAATCGAATATAGGTTAACGAGTATAAACCCGTTGATGGAAGGACATTGCCGGTAAGGGTAAGTGCCACCGTCGCGGATCGATTTAGGAACAACTTAAATAGACGGTCTGGTGCGCTATCACATGCGATTTGGCGGCACCGGTTTCACTATTCGAGCGTAAAACAGCTCATTGGTGAGAGACTGATACGAAAACTTTTTCAACGCGACTGGGGATCGAGGCTGGGACTGCTCTGCAATGTGCTTCCCGGTCCTGTGAATTGCTGTGCTTGGACAGATACGACAGATAACCTTTTTACCTTCGACATCAAGTGATACTTAAAAATAGGAAATGACATAGTTAAAAGTATGTGCAACAAATCTCAACTACGGTTATCAAATTACACGTATAATGCAGCCTTTTTAGCTATACTATGGCATACAGATGGTTAGACAAACAAACACTTGGACACCGACTAAAATTACCATTAAAATTGATGCGGGACTAAAAATGAGTAAAGTAGAGATAAAAACGACACTTTGGTGTTATCTTTGTACGTCAAACAAAGAGAATTCGCAAATTTGAAAATAAAAGGAAAAGTATCCGGATACACATTTATCCGAAATTTGAAATCGCTCTTAAGGCGTATCTAGACCCGCCAAGTCGGGCACCCCTAGTGCAAAGGTTATCTCATGATAGTAGCTTACCATAGACAAAAACTGGCACTTTCGTCCGACGTGTCACGATCGACCCAATATTTTTACATAAGAGCCTAGACTATATGAAAAACAACAATGGACAATAACTCAAAAGTAGGCCAGGTAGAATTATGGTTCTTGTACATTGCACTCCCCCCTTGATGACATCTATACACCCATGAAATTTCATGATCCTAGCTATTTTACTTTTAGAGATATACTCCGGACAAGATTCAAGTCTGAAAAACAACAAAGGGCAATAACTCAAAAAATATGTCAGGTAGAATTATGGTTATTGTACACTGCACCCCCCCCCCCCCCCCCCCCCCTTGGTGAGATCTATACACCCATGCTGTTTCATGATCCTAGCTATTATACTTTTAGAGATATACTCCGGACAAGATTCAAGTCTGAAAAACAGCAAAGGGCAATAACTCAAAAATATGCCAGGTAGAGTTATGGTTCTTGTGCACTGCACTCCCCCTTGGTGAGATCTATACACCCATGAAGTTTCATGATCCTAGCTATTATACTTTTAGAGATATACTCCGGACAAGATACTAGTATGAAAAACAACAAAGGGCAATAACTCAAAAAATAGGCCAGGTAGAGTCAAAGCACTGAAAGCCTCGATGGTGACACAGCACATTTCCCACGAATTGATCAAGAACTTGACTGTGTAATTACATATGAAGAAATTCATAAAGCAATATTTTCACAAAATAACAATAAAGCACCAGGATTAGATGGTCTATTCAGTGAATTTTAAATCCTCTTATGATCAAATTGCTCCATTTTTGTCAAAACTGTTTAATAGAATGTTTTTAAATAGCGAATACCCTAATTCCTGGGGGAAAGGGATAATAACTCCGATATTTAAGAAAGGCGATCCAAATGACGCTCAGAACTACCGAGGTATCATCCTCATTAATAGTTTGGCAAAAATATATTCTCAAATTCTGCTTAATCGATTAATAAATTGGAACGTAAAAAATGATTATCTGTTTCCAAAAAGGGAAATCCATAATAGATAGCATTTTTATATTAAACGCAGTCATATCGAAAGTTCTTTCTTCTGGCAACAAACTTTTCTGTGTCTTTAAGACTACGAGAAATGCTTTGATAGCATCAATCGGTCACTACTGTGGAGAAAATTGTTACTCGACAATCTCAGTTCGAAATTTGTGAACGCTTTAAAGTCAATGTACACATGCGTGCGCTCTTGCGTTCGACATAAATCAGAGTTATCGGACTTTCTGGACTGTCAAATCGGTTTGAAACAAGGTATCCTTGTTCACCTCTATTATTAATGTTTGTTAACGACTTAGTTCAAAATATTAATTCCGAACTTGAAGATATATTTACTATAAATGAGTTAAAACTTTTTATACTATTATATGCTGACGACCAAGTAATATTTGCGAAATCACCCGAATCTTTGCAGTGTGTACTGAACGATATCTATAACTATTGTCAAATATTTGGGTTGAAAATTAATACTACTAAGACAAAAGCTATGATTTTTGAAAAGAAACCGTAAACTGTTTTTAATATTAAGGCTTAACCTTTAATAAAAATGGCAGCTGGTTTCGAAAACAAAAAGACATTGCAAAACGGGCATCGGCAGCCCAATTTAACCTATTCAAATTATTTCTTGATATAGAATTGCCCATTTCACAAAAATTAAACTTTTCGATAGCCTCGTTGGCTCAGTATTAAATTTTGGATCCGAAATATCGGGTTATCGTCCTGGAAAGGAAGTAGAATTAATGCATACAAAGTTCTTAAGAAGAACCCTTAATCTTAAAAAGTCAACTCCCCTAGCAGCACTCTATGGAGAAATAGGAAGGACACCTTTAAGTATCAACCGGAAATTTAATATGATCAGATATTGGATCCACATTTTATAACAAAACGAACACACATTACTTAAAACAGTTTATAATTGCTTAAAAAATAATTTTGATAATGGTAACTCTTATAATGCAATGAATTGGGTTTATCAAATAAAATGCATACTTGAACGCCATGGACTATGTTACATTTGGATTAATCAAAACGCGATTGACATTAATTTACCATTTATTAAGCAGAGAATACTTGATAATTATATTCAAGAATGGAGATCAACAATCGCAAATACGAATCGTTTAAAAGCATATGGATATTTTAAACACTCGTTTCAATTAGAACCCTACCTAGAACATCAGTATGATATAAAATATAAGATATCTCTCGCAAAAATAAGAACTTCTTCGCACAATTTATTTATTGAAAAGGGTCGAAATGATAATATTAATCCTGAAAACCGTATATGCAATAACTGTCAAATGAACATGGTAGAAAGTGAATATCATTTTGTATTAGTTTGTCCGAAATTCTCAGACCTCAGAAGAAAATACTTGAAACCTTTTTATTGTCACTGGCCATCACTGCATAAATTTCAAAGTCTGTTCCAAATGACTTCCAAAAAAGTATCATTAAGTTAGCCAAGTTTATTTATTTTGCAGACAAAAGTCGAAATAGTTCTCCATAGATGTTAAATTTGTGATGTATATTTTTATGAATATATAAATGCTTAATCCGCGTAGACAATGCAAAATGTCTTGCTTGGATAGAATTAAATTTTATTCGTTAAATTTTATTTACTGAAAAAAAATATTTTGATAGCTACGATCATTTATTCTCTTAACTCTATGTTTTTGTCAGGTATTAATTAACGGAATAGAATGTTCACGATCTTTGTTAAAATGTTCTCTCATTGATTTTCTTTGTGCTAGAAACACTGTAGATGTTTATAGCTTATTAAAAGTATGAGTTTGAGTATATAATACTTCTCTATATACTATACCAAGTTTCTAAGTCAGACGAAAGTTTGGGTTACAGACCAACATAAGACGGACGGAATGACAAGGGTAAACCTGTCCTGCTTTCAGGATATTGAAGCGTAGCAAACAGTTTGCAAATTAACCCCTGCTTTGCATGAACACAAGACAGTATACCTCAAACCAACATTTTCTTCAAATATACATGTAGGTGACCTGTCACGCGAAAAGGGACCATCAGGGTAGCGCGTAAATTGTCGATCCTTGTCAGACTGCTCGAAGTGACTAGGGTCGAAACCTTTCGCTATGCTTTTTTTCTTCATCTAGATTGATCAATCTACCTTCCAGTCGAAGATTTTTTGAAATGCGATCTCTGGTTGACATACACTTCGAACCAATCTCTTTTTCAAATTTTCAAAGAGTTCCGAGATGGTCCCTTTCCGCAGGACGGGTTCCATATAGTATTTCAAGACCACTCATTTAACATTCTTTAATTATTTCTGAAGGTCAAAGCTTCTTGCCGACGTCAAGATTTATGACCTATTGATAATTATCACCAAGAGATCGTGTCAGACTATCAGGTGGCAATTCGCACCGTCGTTGTTATGTAGTTGGGGTAAGTTGTTATTCAAACGGGGTTTAACGCAGCTTTTAACAAATTTCCAGGCAAATTGCAATTTCTGAAGTACCTAACAATGGATTGCTGATACTTTTCGCACCAGCACTACTATTACATTTTTCCAAACCTCCAGCTGCTGTTACACCTAGGTTTACGTTTACCATTATATTATACCATTAGTGGGAGACAAATGTCGGACAGAACATGTACCACTGCCAGGAATTGAACCCTGACACCCCCGGATTTGAAATTGGTAGTCTGATGCTCTACCAACTGCACTATTACAAAGCTCAGTACTTTTCTAGGGATGGGACTACCAGTCACTGCAACAAGAGGCCCAAGAGGGCCTGTATGGCTCCACTTGCTTAAAAATCTCAAGATTTGAAAGAGAGATATTGAAAATAGAAGGTAATGAAAGTAACCAGCATTTAAAAGGAATTCCGGCTTTTCCTAAGTTGAAACTGACTTATGAAGAGATCAATTTATTTAACTAATATGTAAATTTACAAGGAAAAAACTATTTAGATATCACTTTCAAACAAGAGGACCAGAATGGCCCTAAACTGCTCACCTGAATTTTATTGATCCAGTGGATCTTATCCAATCAAAATTTTACGAATAATTTTTGAAGAGGGTCATCCAAGGAAAATTCTAGCACAGTCTCATTGAAATAGATCCAAAGGCTCATGAGGAGATATCGTTCCAAGATTTTAGACTCAAATAAGCCACGCCTTGCCACGCCCATATTTGGGTGTCAATCCGAATTTCTTGAACAACTTTGGAAGAGAGTCACCAAAGGAACATTCTGTTAAAGTTTCATTAAAATTGGTCCAATGGCTCAGGAGAGGATGTCTTTCAAAGATTTTGGGCTCAAAATAAGCCCCATCCTGCCATGCCCATATTTTGGGGTCCACCCAAATTTCTCGAGAAACCTTGGAAAAGGGTCACCACAAGAACATTCTGGTAAAGTCACATTGAAATCCACCCAGTGGTTCAGGAGGAGATGTTCAAATATTTTGGGGTCAAAATAAGCCCCGCCCTGCATCGCCCATATTTGGGTGTCAATCCAAATTTCTTGAACAACTTTAGAAGAGTGTCACCCAAGGAACATTCTGGTAAAGTTTCATTTAAATAGGCCAATGGTTCTGGAGGAGATGTCGTTTAAAGATTTTCGGGTCAAAATAAGCCCCACCCTGCCATGCCCATATTTGGAGGTCATTCCAAATTTCTTTAACAACTTTAGAAGACGGTCACCCAAGGAACATTCTGGTAAAATTTCATTGAAATCAACCCAATGGTTCAGGAGGATATGTCAATTAAAGATTTTGGGGTCAAAATAAGCCCCACCCTGCCACACCCATATTTGGGGGTCAATCTAAATTTCTTGAACAAATTTAAAGGAGGGTCACCCAAGGAACATTCTGGCCATGTTTCATTGAAATCGGCCCAATGGTTCAGGAGGAGATGTCGTTCAAAGATTTCGGGGTCAAAATAAGCCCCACCCTGCCACGCCCATATATGGGGGTCAATCCAAATTTCTTGAACAAATTTAAAAGAGGGTCACCCAAGGAACATTCTGGCCAAGTTTTGTCAAAATCCACCCTTTGGTTTAGTAGGAGAAGATGTTTTAAGAGAAGCATGCACGCACGCACGCAGGACGGACACAACGCCATGACAATAGCTCGCTGGCCTTCGGCCAGTGGAGCTAAAAATTGGGAAATTGGTGGAAAAAAACAAGATTTGTTTGTTTTTTAAGACCAATGCCACCACCACTGCCATTTTTCAGAAATGTCCAACATATTTTGATCTTTAAAAATGACATTGACCGTGAAAGTTGTCTCAACAGGAAGCTCCCCTATAGCAAAGCTCAGGTGAAATATGAAGGCTTACACTTACCATTTGAAAGTTATGGCCAATGTCAAAGTTTTTTTTTTGTTTTTGAACAGAGTAAAGGACAAACAGAAGAGGCCAAAACATTCTGTCCCTCAACAAAATATGCCCCCGATCTTTGTTTGTTTGTTTATATGGGTTTTACGTCGCTTTCAACAATTTCGCAGTTATATCACGACGGCCGGAGCACCTAACAATGGATTCCTGGTATTTCTTTCACCTGTACTACCATTACACCCTTTCCTAGCCTCCGACTGCAATCTCACATAGGTTTACGATTATCTACCCATTAGTGAGAGACAAATGTCAGAAAGGATATTTGCCGCCACCGGGGATCGAACCCACGACTTCCACATTGGATGTCTTATGCCTAACCAACTGCGCTATGGTGGCGGCTGCCCCCGATCTATAGATGAAGGAGCATGAAAATAAATATTGAACTAGAAGTAAAACAGCCATTGCACATTTTCTCCTGACTTCAATAAGCTGGCTACTGTAAATCTGCAAAATAGAATTTTAAAAGTATTTAGTAAAATAGTGTGTGTAGAAATAACAAGAACACAGAAGTATCGCTTCCCGACCTTTATTGAAGAACAAAAGCATCAGTATCTTCAGAGACATACATCATTTTATATATTGTACATAATTTCGCCCTAGATTAACTGTTTATCTAAGTCCATTCTTTCACACAGATTATTTTGTTGCTATCCATTCACAATTGAAAAGGTCATTGTTTAAACCAGACCAAGAAAATAATATCAATCCAACAAATTACACATACAAAGAGGATGTCATTTTATAGTTTTTAGATGCAATACACGTTAGATTGACAATGCTCTTAAATCACGTTCAGCCAAATTATAGTTTTGGAAAGATATTCAACATGTCAATGGTAGTAAATACTCTTACCAGTTTTAATAACTGATGTAAATAATAATGCAGTTGAACTGTCTGGAATTAAAGAAACAATTAATATCGATTGCCTGTTGCAGTTCGAAATATATCTTTGGGAAAAAAAAACCCACCAAATGCTTGCAAATATTTGTAAAAGTAAACCACCTTTCCTTGTTCCGACTTGTCTTGCATAAACAATAATGTTTTGCAGATTAGGTGACATAGGTATATATTATTATGATGAAGTACCAAATTCAACTTGAAATAACCATGGTATTTATATCAAATGGTATCCAAATCTTTAGAAATATAGATTATGTACTAAAGATCTTTCCCATTGCAGGGAGAGCTCACGGATGAAAATGCTTGATTTTTTATATTATTTAACTTTTCTACCCCAAAACTGCTATTTAATTTGATTTAAAGATAATCAGTTATATTTTTCACAAAATTACTGTTTAAGTGGATGATAAAAGGGCATATTAGATTCTGATTAAACTCCTTAAATTTATTCTTATGGGTACCATTACCTATTTATTAACAGTACATACAACCTGTTTCCATATTTTTCACAAAATTTAAACCAAGAAAAATATCAATTGCTTAATTAAGTATAGAATCTTTCAGAGAAAAGGGAAACTGAACATGTGATCAATAGTAATTATTGATAGGAAAAAATGTTATGAGAAAATGATTGAAGATGCAAAGGCAAACAAGAGTACCGCCTGTGGGTGCCTACGCTCATCTGTTTGGTGCTGGATAGTGGATAAATATCTAAGTCGAAAAAGGGGCATAATTTGCACAAAATGCATTTAGTTTCCCCATTGATAGTGAACAAGTACCATGTTTAGAACCAGAGATATCACAAAACGTCAAAATTTTTCCACAAAAACAACAATGACTACACCAAGGCTATAGCAATACCCTCAGGTTTTCATAGAAAAAAGCCAAGCTGAATTGAAATGAAGATGAATGATAATGTATAAAGACTCCATCAATGATTTATATCTGCTTCAAGTTCCATTTGTTTCCATTTCTTCTTCCTCCCTGCCTGTAAAATAAGATGTAAAATATGAATTATAAATGCTCATTGAGACCATAGATCGTGCATTCCATAAACTGGAAAGTACCTCAGATGTAAGAGTAGTACTTATTTTTATCATTTTTAGGTAATATGGCTTCATGTGATAGAGTTCAATACAGTTCAAGAAAAATATGGAGATCTTTTGGGCATAGATCTATAAAAAATTGATTGAAATCCAGCAAAACACTGGATGTTAAAATCAATCATATTATATACCCTTTTTTAATCTTTTGTTGATTTTATTCAATGTTTTCTTGACGCTTGTGACGTCATATAAATCCACATGCAAAAAGAATATTTTCATGGCTGCACCCGTATTATACCCAAGGCCTATACTTTAGAATCACCAAGTGTTCCCATTGATAAATGCCAACAAAGACCATTTGTGCATTAACAGTTTACAGAATTATAGACCTATCCAAATTCAAAAGTGTTACGTTATGATGGCAGTATAGATTAATATCAGCCTACGCAGATATACAGTTTGATTTCTACTCTGTCTGCTCTCTACTTAATTGTTGTAGGAAAATGTAGAGCAAGACAGATTAAATTGTCCAAAGATTATGTCCTAGTTTGATACGAAATTCAAATTCCGCAAGACAAAGGTTCAAAGTAAGAATTTGAATACTTACCCGCCTTACTGAGTGCCTGTTTACCAGGTATTTGTCCTGTTTTCAACATATTATTCAACCTCTCAACTTCTTCCAATGTTTTAGCATTAGCAATTGCACGCTGTAAGGAGAAAATATATACATGTACATGTATATTATATTTACCATGTAGAATTGGTAGATTTACCAGTAGCATATTTTTATTGCCATATCTGAAAAACATATTCATGAACACTTTGTGATTGGTCTTCCAAATAGAAATTTACATTTTTCCTTGTTTGATTGAATGCCATGTCAATCTGGTTTTATTTTGAAAGCATAACTTTTGCAATTATTTTTTGGAAAATCATGGGGTCAGTGCAAAACTATTTTAAGAGCTTATTTTTACATAGGCACTTAAAATAGCTTTGCACTGACCCCTCAAATGGTCCTATATTGCTCACCTGAGTAAGTCACTCATAACTTGTCAACCTTGTTATGAATACCAAAATTTGTTTAATGTACATTTAGGGTGGTTAAATTTTGTCCTACTGCAATTTGATTTTTTTTAATTTTCGTAAATTTTCAACTTTTCTCTTACCATGACAACTTTAGTAGACCTACATGTTAAGAACATCCATGTTAAGTTTAAAATAGATTGGCCTCATGGTTAAGGAGGAAAAGAAATTGTTCTAAGATTTTTGGTAAGTTATGCCATTTTTAGCTCGGCTGTTTTTGGAGAAAACCCGAGGTATTGCTATAGCCTTGGTGTCGTCGTCGTTGTCTTGCGAAAACTTTGACATTTTGTGATAACTTTTGAATGGTAAGTGATAGGACTTTCATATTCCACATGATGATTGACTGGGACAAGGCCTTTCTGTTGGTACCAAGTTCAAGGTCATCAGTTAAGGTCAAAGTCATTTTTCAAGGTCAAACTTGTGAAAAAAATGCAAAAATTTTGACAAACTGCTGTTACTTTTGAATGTTAAGTGATTGGGGGTTCATATTTCTCATGATGATTGCCTGGGACAAGTACTTTCTATTGGTACTAAGTTCAAGGTCATCAGTTAAGGTCAAGGTCATTTTCCAAGGTCAAATTTGTGAAAAAACAAACAAAAACCTTGACATTACATTTTTGTAATACCTCTGGTTCTACTGAAGGCATTCACATGAAACTTGACCTTATCTTCCAAGGGGGATAACTTCTGAAACATTTTCTGCAAATTATGTCCCTTTTTCTACTTAGTTTTTTTCACAATCCATTAGTTATTTTACCATCCAGCACTTACAGCCTAGTGTAGGCACCCGTAGGCGGTGCTCTTGGTAATCCTTTCCTTTACCATGGCAACCAGAGATTTTGAAGAAATGTAATTATTTTAACAACTTATGAAGAGCTTCACCCAAGGATCATCCCTGTCAAGTTTCAGCTTGATTGGCCTAGTTTTTTGAGGGGAGAAGAATTTTTTCTAAGATTTTCTGCCATTTTCGGCCATTTTTCAGACATTCCGTTACTATGGCAAGCAGAGTTTTTAATGAAATTAAATTATTTTAACAACTTTTGAAGAGCTTCACCCAAGGATCATCCCTGCAAAGTTTCAGCTTGATTGGCCTAGTGGTTTGGGAGGAGAAAACTTTTTTCTAAGATTTTCAGCCATATCCGGTCATTTATCAGACATTCCGATGCCATGACAACCAGAGTTTTTGATGAAGTTAAATTATTTAAACAACTTTTGAAGAGCTTCACCCAAAGATAATCCCTGTAAAGTTTCAGCTTAATTGGCCTGGTGGTTTGGGAGGAGATGAACTTTTTCTAATATTTTCAGCCATTTTCGGCCATTTTTCAGCCTTTCTGTTACAATTGAAACTAGAGTTTTAAATGAAATTAAATTCTTTTAACAACTTTTGAAGAGCTTCACCCAAGGAACATCCCTGCCAAGTTTCAGCTTGATTGGCTCAGTGGTTTAAGAGGAGAAGAATTTTTTCTAAGATTTTCCGCCATTTTTGGCCTTTATGTAACCATGGCAACCAGAGTTTTTGATGAAATTAATTTCTTTTAATAACTTTTAAAGAGCTTCACACAAGGAACATCCCTGCCAAGTTTCAGCTTGATTGGCCCAGTGGTTTCGGAGGAGAAGATGTTTAAAGAAATTGTTGACGGACAGACAGACGGACAGACAGACAGACGGACGATGGGTGATCACAATAGCTCACATTGAGCACTTTGTGCTCAGGTGAGTTAAAAAGAAAACAAAAGCTTGCATGCTTTTTAAGATTTGCTCCAGACAAAAAATGGTCTACGGACATACCAACTGACCGACAAGTTCAAAGCAATATTATCCTTTTTTCTTCAAAGGGGGGCATAATTATTTAACTGAAATGTCATATTGAAACAGAGACAATTTTACTCCTATAACTAAGCTACAGAAAATAATTGGATTTACAGCATCAGATACCTTAATAGCTGCCACATCTTCTTTTGATGGACCCCCTTTCTTGGCCTCTGGGAGGCCCTCCCCCGGTACAAATGTTTTACTCTTTTTACCAATATCAGCAGCCAGGGCCTGGCCTTTCTTCCCTTTAAACATCTTTGCAGCTGCTTCTCTTTCCTTCAAAATATTTAAATCTAACTGTAAGATGTCATAGAAACTTCCAATTTTCATTTAGAATAAAATTTTATCTTTTCGAAATATATTAACCCCCCCCCTATGTCATGTCCAATTTCATTTAATTTTGTAGGTCTCCTATCCTAAAAATATGTATTCAGCCCTTACTGATAATTTATCAAAATTACTTAAACACATCATTTCAACTTTTTAGCTAAGCAGTCATTTTTGAAATTTGATTTACCTTTATTTCCAACCTTAGGATCTTTGGCAAAGTATGTTATGTGTTTCATTTCCAGACCAGGGGCCCGTTTTACTAAACATCTTACGATAATTTCTTGCGTAAGTCAAAAATTAAAGTTGCTTCCACAGTAGTAACTAAGAAACAAATTCTGCCATGCATTATCTCATTGGAATCGTCTTCTAGAGACGATTCCAATGAGATTTGGCAAGGCAGAATCTAACAATGATTGAAACCACCAGGTACGATTTTTTATTTGGACTTACGATCATATTTATCGTAAGTAGTTTAGTAAAACAGGCCCCAGGTTCCAACATATAGAACTTGCATCAATATTTCTTTTATCAAATATACATCTTTTATAAATTATCTTTTTAAATTCTTATTTCCTATAACAAAAGATAAACTTTTCTTTATTAACCCTTATCCTGCTGAATTTCAATTTAGTTTCAAATAAATTCGCTAATTTTCAGGACATTTGAACAGCTTTTATCCACATTTATTGAGTAGGAAGAAGAAAGTTTATCCTTAGTCAGACTTACATCTGTGAAGGCCGATCTAAGTCTATACCTTCTCTACCAAACCTTTGTATATGGCAGGAATATGTCACACACAGCATAAGAAGAGTTGATAAGAGCACCACTTAAGGGTGTCTAAGCTCGGCAGTTGAGTGCTGGATAGTATAGGTTGCTCTTTTGATGTGAACATTTGTGCCAGTGTGACTGTTGTTTCAAGTGAATGGCTTCAGTAGAACCAGGGATATCATAAAATGCCATTTTTGAAAGACGACAATAACAATGACGACAACAACGATGCCAAAGCTATAGCAATACCTTTGATTTTCTCCAAAAACAGGCAAACTTATAACGGAATACATTTTGTCATTAAGTGCTAGCTTAACATCAAAACTTACCTTTAATCTCACCCTCTGGAAATCAAGAACACGTAATGATGGTACTTTATTTATAACGTATAGTCGGTAATGTTTCTTGGTTGTGACAGGGTTACGTAATAAACTGAAACAAAAATACAAATTTTGTCTGAACTTATTTCCGAAACCATTCAGTGTGTGATTGTACGATTTAGGTCCCTCCATACTCTAGGCATATATGGTATGGACCATGAGAGAGAAAGAGGCGGATACAAGGAGATCCAGGTTCATACGCCCCTAGCTCTTCTACTAATAGACCTCCTTGGTTCTTTTTAAAACATGCCCAGTGTGAAGAACCCATACACACGAAGCTACCTCTGGATTTCTTACCAGTTCACTTTTAGTTCGGCGGGGGATATCAAGTATCCCTGAAATTCTTGCCGCGTTTGGGATTCGAACCACAGACTTTAGGATTAGTAGTCCAGTGTCTTACCACTGGACCAATGGGCCACCCAAACCATTCAGTGTTTGATACTAACTATATTTCAAGGGGGTGGGGGTGGGGGGTGGGGGGGGGGGTCCTATGGAATTCCTACTAATAACTCTTGGATAATCAGGGTTTTGTTTGTTCATTCACATTCAAGATAGAATTTCAAAGATAGAGTAAGGAAAAGTATAGGTTGGTGATGTATTCTGCTATCTTTGCAAGCTAAAGGTGTTAACTTCACTTTGTTCCTTACAAAGATAAGGAGCAAAGAGGATTTAAAACTTTGTTTCCAAAACAATAATTTCTGGTTGAAATAACATATATATACATTTTATAGATCTTGATAAAATGATCTTGATGAAATGCCTTACTTTGAACTCATGGGATCCTTTCCAATACTCAATACTTTGGGAATTGGGATAATGCAAATGTTGAATCCTGCCCTTTGCTAACCAAGGTTAGTACCTGTATTTTATTTCTTGAGCTCCAGATACAGAAATTTATTTTGCTTTTGAGATGGAAAATTCCATAAACTGTAAATCAAATCCCATTTTGTGGGTACTTATTGAAATTGCCTCATCCAGCTCATTCCAATGAGTACCCACCACACAGGGTTTGGATGAGAAATAACAGTTTACCTTGGACACTGTATACATTTTCTGAATCATCTGTATAAAATGCTAAGTCTTAACTTTGTGACATTTAACTGAGGGTTTAACACAAACTTATTTAAAGATTACAGCCTCTACAAATACAATGACTTAAGACGCGTCTGTAAGGTAGCTACCGATCATTCATGACGGCAATGCTATGGTTAATGAGGATTGACCACTGTAGCACAGCAAATGCTCACAGTGCTTGTATAGTTTAATATGGTACTAGTATGATTCACTGCGGCCTTGGTTGTGGCCAATTGTTGAGCTCCGTAGAAATAACATGGATGATTTGTAGGACAACAGTACATAACAAGAGAATTCATAATGTTTTAAACAGTTTAAAACTTCCATAGCGCTACCTTGGAGATTCCTGAATCATCACGATTCATCAAGAGTCATCACAATTCACCTCGGTTCTACTACGAATCACCACAGTACATGACAGTTTTACAAAAATCGTGGCAAATTGTAGCGGCACCGTAGCCTAAAATTGTGAATGTGTAAACAGGCCTATTTTTTAATGTTTTGATAACCCTCTATTTGCCTACATTTGTCTCCTTTTAGGCAAAAAGGCTCTTTATCAGTATGTGTAATCAGGATCTTAATTTTTAATCTCTATAAATCTTGCAGTAAAGGCAAGATATATTGTTAATTTGGTGTACTTGTTTTCGGATTTCTACAAAACTTTACATGACACCCCAATTAATTTGTAGACAATAACAGTGATTCTTACCTAAGATATGTGAGACTCCTTAATGTTGAGAGTGGGTCCAGATCACCCAGCTCTTGTAGACTGTTGTTGGACATAATTAATGATTCTAAATTTGGCATGCTTTCTTCCAAACCTTCTCCTATACGGCTGCAAAGGATAAGGTAGAAGATATGGAAGGAGTTGTCAATGAAATACAATAAAGTTATTGAAACAATTAATACTAAAATTTTAAATCCCTTCATCTAAAAACTAGAGGTCAAATCATTGCTTCACTAATTTATAATTTCCTTTTACATGTGCGATTTGCAACAGGTTCACTTTACTAAAATGCACCTTTGGTCCTATCATAAAATAAAAAATTTCTCCTTATAATGTAAAGTTGTCCAAAAGGATTTGTTATATTCATTGAAAGGAAACTGTACTTGGGTAATACAGATTTATCAAAGTGAAAACCATTTCAAAGCTCTTCAATTTATGAGAGGAAAAATATAAGTTAAGTATATGATTTCTGTTTGTATTGAATGACCCTCCAAAGCCTATTCATTGTATATAACTACATGTATATAACTTTACTACATGTGCTAATTGTTCTATTTATTTGAAAGTCAATCTGTACTTTAATATTTCTAAATAATTTGTTGTGTGCAGACTTTTAAAATACAGTCCAACTTGAGGTGTAACTGGAAATTCTACAAAATAAATTATTGATTGCTCAACACGAAACAGTTGCAAATATTACAAACATATTATTAGTTCCAACTATTTCACAGTGAGCCATCAATATGGTTTATATAATTTCATGCATACTTACACTACTCTGTTGTTGTTTACTAATAAGGTTTTCAAACGTCGTAACAGTGGAAATCCATCTAACTTGCGTATATCATTATCTGAGAAATCTATAGTGTCAAACTGATCCTGTGAAAGAAGACAAAAAAGTTGAAATAAAATTATCGGTGGAAAAGATGCACAGAAAAGTGTAGGGCTCGTTATGTTTGAAATTGAGAAGTCATTGACTCATCACTTAAGAAATTCTGGGGGTTAAATCTGAATTTAAAGGGGTCAAAATGAAAGAAAAGCAAATAATTAGTAGAATTTTGTATATCTTATTGTATCTTTAACTGTTTCTTGTAATGATATGAAACAAGTAATCAATTTGTAGAACTTTAGATTGAAATTTGTGAAAATCTTAGGTTTAAAACCATGTTTTGACCCTTAGTAATTCCTTTCAAGGGGGCCAAAACGACCCCTTTGGGAGAATTTTCTAGGGTCCAAATTGAGATATTTTCAGAGTTTTGGGGGGTCAAATCCCTGGTTTAAGGGTCAAATACGAGCCCTTGTAGGTGAGTATATGGACAAATTTTGCCAAATATTTTGCAAACATTTTCATCCTGAAAGTAGGGATTATCTTTTCAAAGCTTTCTGCCATAATTTCGGTGGTCAGCACAAAACTATTGTAAGTGCCTATATATTTATGCACATTTACAATAGTTTTTTTGTGCAGACACCTCTAAATGAGTTTTCCTCCAATTTTAAAATTCTTTTAGTTGTTTTTGTTAGATTTTGACTTATCCATATCCATTCCTTAATAACATCAATGTATATTTCCTGCTCATAAAGAGCAGAAGGGTCAAAGCCAAACTATCGCAAGTACCTACAATTGTTTGCGTGAAGCCCTCGAGATTTAAAAAGCCAGCTTTTAAATTTTAGTTCCTCCATTGAAAACATCCTAAAAATTGGCATTTAACTTGTTTCAGACAAAATTGTGAATTCAGCATGAAAATGGTTAAAATTTAAACATTTATTCGATAGTACTGCTAAAATTTTGTGTTGTTGGTACTCATTGAAATTTGACATTTCTGTTCCAATAAAGTACCAATAATGCAAGGTTTGTTTGTTTGTTTGAATGGAGTAATATGCTGCTTTTGAAATTATTTCAATCATATCATGGTGGCTGGAGCACCTCACAATGGATTCCTGGTATTTCTCACACCAGTTCTACTATCACACCCTTTCCTAGCATTTGCTGCTATCCCACATAGGTCTACTATTATCAACCTTTTTGTGGGAGACAAATAGTCGGAAAGGATGAGAGCAGCCTTTGGGGATTGAACCCGGATAACACAAGGTATCATTGAGAGTTTCGGACAACTTACCAGAGTTGCTCCCATGTTTTCAATGACTGGGATTTTATAGCCTGAAATGAGAAATAAAGAAAATCACCACCAAAGCAATTGTACATGTACTCAAATAACTGTACCTACCTACCTACCTACCTACAAGATTCTTTCAACATACCATATTTCCTCTATCTAGAAAGCCATGAAAGGCTTTAGTCACGCCACAGGCTTGAAATTCTTGTAATAGCAAGTTTTTAATAGATTTTTAGATATTTTGGGTTCTACTGCTGTTGAAAATGATTTTCAAAGTTTCTACTATATAACATTTTGAGAAATGACGTCCACCCATAAAAGAAATATTTTTCATCCGATCACAATAATTTTTACTAGAATGATAAAGGGTCACTCAAAGATCATTCAAATGAAATTTGGTTGATATCCATCAATTACATTCAGAGAAAATGATTATCAAAGTTTCCACTATATAACATATTGAGAATTCACCTCCGCCCATAAAATACATATTTCTCATCTGATCACAATAATTTTTGGTAGACTGATAAAAGGTCACTCAAGGATCATGAATTACATTCTGAGAAAATGATTTTGACAGTTTCCACTATTTAACATATAGAGAAATGACCTCTGCCTATAAAATACATATTTTTCATCCAATCACATTTATTTTTGGTAGTCTGATAAAGGTTTACCCAAGGATCATTCATGTAAAATTCAATTGGTATCAATCTATTAGGTTCTGAGAAAAGTCACTTTTTACCATATTTGAAAATTAGCCACGCCCATTAAATCCATGTTTTTCATTGGATCAAAATATCTTGAACAACTTTGAAAGAGGGTCACCAAAGGATCATTCCTGTGCAGTTTAGTCGAAATTCATCAAGTAGTTTCAGAGAAGATTTTTAAAGAAAAAGATTACGACCAGACGCACGGACGGACAGACAGACTACGGACACTACACCATGACAATAGCCCCAGTGGCCTTCCGCCAGTGGAGCTAAAAATGAAAAGATAACCATATTAGGTGGATAACCAAGAAAAAGATGACTTATAAGGATGTAACAAATAAGGACATAAGAAAAATGAGATAAATTGACCCCATTGTTAAGTTGGAATGCGGAGCAATTCCAACTTAGATTTAACAAAACCGCAAAATGAACCCAAGATAATTTCATTTCGGGTTTTCTGCTAACACATATCACGTGAACAGGATGTGAATACACTCCGGCCTATTTTGTACATCTCAACTTCACACAGACATACAGTTTATTTCATCAAGAAGTGATAATGGTGAACAATTGCACAACTATCACTTCATGTAAATAATTAACACGCTAATTTATTTTTTAAACGAAATATTTTGAAACTTGCGTACGAATTAACTAGTAGCAAATGTTTGCATTACCATATTTGGAAATCATGTGATAAATAAAGTCCAATAAAGTGAGCTATTGACAACAGCACTATCCAATCACGTGATCTGCTTATTTGGTAATACGCGACCTGTTTTTCGTAGAATTGTGGCAATAGCACAAGCCAATCACGTGATGTGCTTATTTGGTAACGTCGCGACCTGTTTTTCGTAGAATTATGTTACAGCTCGTTTTAGAGGTCTAGTTTCTCTTTCTGAACGAACTTTTTACACTCTTCAACAAAATACCAAAGTTCATTTTATTTTTTATCTAATTGTTTCGTAAACAATTATTAGAAACGCGCAAAATCTGCAGATTAATTATTTGTATTAACAACCCGATCCAGCAAATATTCCCTTCTTATTACTTCTTTTGAAAAATGGGAATCCCATTTCCAAATCGAGCAAAAATTTCACTTGACGGTGGACGCAGCAAGGATCGATGAAGGTATAGATCCACAAGTTTAAGTGATAGATCCAAGGTCAATTTTGTCTATACCTGTATAGACAAAATTTACATTTGATCACTCACTCTAAATTGCGGGTCTATAGGCAAACATTTATCTTCTCTTTCTGCTTTTGTCCTTTTTCTTTAAAATTGCTTAGACATAAATTCACTTGTGCAAAAATACGCAATCCTTTAAATATCATTGAAGATTTCCACAAGTTAACTACAGCCTTTGTTTTTATCAAATATTTGAACGAGTTTACCAGCCCCACGTGTTTTGCCTTCAGGGGGCACGTTCAAAAAAGGTCCTACGACCAAAATTTGATCGTATCGCAATCGTACGATTGAAATTGGCTTTCAAGAAACATTCTTGGCTTTCAAACAACATGTTTCGTTTAATTTACGCATAAATTTGCGTTACCTAAAGGCTAGTCTTGAATTTTGCGATTGTGACAGTGGATGCATAGTATTTATTCGGATTTCATTTTTATACGCAGCTGGAGGCGGTCGTATATTGGCGTCATCTTCTACGTCTGTCCGTCCGTCCGTCCGTACGTACGTCCACTTTTCTTGTGAGCACAACTTCTCCAAATTTTCTGGTTGGATTTGGATGAAACTTTCACAGAATGTTCCTTATCACCTGACCTTGCGCATAATGTCACGGTTTGGTGAATTTCAGCCGCTTCATGGAAAAAGAGGCCTTCATGTAAAAAACAAGAGCTGTCACTGTAAGATGACAATGCCCCCGACACCGCTTTGATTTTAAATTATGGCCAATCTATGTTGAAGGTCAAGGTCATCCAGGGGTCAAGGTCACCAAAGTATGTGCCTACAGAAAGGTAATGTACCAAGGAATGATGTGGTAAAGTATGATGCGAATATGTTAAGTAATAAGGAAGTTATGGCCAATGTTAAAGTTTTTGGACGGAATGACGGACGGACGGACAGACGGACGGATGGACGGACGGACGGACAAGTCAAATTTATGATGCCTCCCTATTGGGGGCATAAAAAATCTTGTTAACTTCTCCCTCATTTATGGACCGATTTGGATGAAACTTTCACAGAAAGTTCCTAGTCACCTGACCAAGTGCCTATTGTGACGGTTTGGTGAATATTAGCCGTGTCATGGAAAAAGAGGCCTTCATTTGAAAAATCTTGTGAACGCAACACCTCCTCCATTTAAGGACCGATTTGGATTAAACTTTTACAAAATGTTCCTAGTCATCTGACCAAGTGCATATTTTAATGCGGTTTGGTGAATTTTTTGTCAAAAGTCGAGACGTATTATGTGATCACCTGGGCGGGAGGCGTCAGCTTCGTTAGTGTCTTGATGTCATAGTCTCTTGAATGCATTCCAACTTATCAGTACTTTCAGTACTTTGATTTTAAACTACGCTAGAAAATACAAGAAATTACTAATAAGTTAAATATCTGACATTTTTCAAATCAGAATTGGACTATTAAGATTGAAATCGGAAGATGGTGCCATTTAGTTTTGCGTTAACTTCATAATCAACCGAATATCGATAGTGCGTGACTATTGGGTTGCGTGAAAATGGGTACCTGGAGGATATATGTTATATAGTGTATATAGTAAATGGGTGTATTGGCACACTTATAGGAGAGTTGATTGTTATTGTTTACATTGAGAATTTCACGCGCATGCGCATTATTGGTAGGCAGAAAGAGTCAGATCTCTTAGCTATTTAGAATTAGTTTTTTGTCTCCTTAAATAATGTTTTTGTTAAGAAAGATTGTAACCTAGAATCTTTGAATAAACATGGTCTAGGGTCTGTCTTACATAGACGCTCAAATTGCGCAATTTTGCTCGAGGGACTCTTAAACACGTGTCCGTGGTTTAGCGCATATATTCTTCCTTTGTAAACTTGATGTTTTCTTTTTTGTCAATTTTCACGTCATTCATGAAGAAAGTTGAAAATCATGTATGAAACATAGTAAGTTTTTAGGTTTTCAAACATTCGTAACTCAGTCTACAGCACTCATGAAAGTTCTGACAAAGCTGTAGTTGAACCGTTTCTGTAAACAAACACAGAAATAGTTACATTTTAAGATTTTTATAGAAAGTTTGATGAAAGCAGCGGTGGATGAAGGATTTCTACAAATGGGGTACTAATATAATATAAAGGAAGAGAAACTTCGTTTCCCTAGTATTACAAAGTTTTGTTTGATTTTCTGTGTAAAAATGAAACAACTAGGCTAAAGATGTGGATTCTTTTGAATCCCTTTTTTGCATCTGCCACTTGAACAAATTAACTTTCCTTACCGCTTTCCATAATGTAATGAATTTGTATGACATGAACTAAATACAAAAGTTTGACTCAGATTAATCGGTTCACGTCGTCAAGTAGAATTAAACTTCGTAACTACAGCCGTTCGAGATCTGTTGTATCCGTAGTCGCGCCTTTTTTCAAGGGTAAAATCAGACGAAATGGTCATATGAGTTTAATGTTATTGGAGAAAACGTAAGATGAATAAGTAAAATTCATTAACCCTTCCCAATAAAGTAATTTTACCGAGTTTAAGATGACTCGGGTTAAACAACGTTTGCGGAAAAAGTGCCTTGTAACGTTGATTCGTTAACTCGCCAGAATTCCAGAACTTTCTATTTATTTTTCCTCACATTCATTTTATTTTTTTGTTTTTGAAATGTAGTTAAAGTCGTCGTTGAGCAACAGAACATCGCAAATCCATTTTAATCAGGCTGTATTGCGATGTTTCAATCGCCACATTAGCTTTCTATTTCAAGATTATTTTTTGTCGCCTGGTCGGGGTAAAAAACGAAGATTTACAAAGGACGATCACAATATTTCATTTTTAACAAATAAAGAATTTACGTATGCTTCAATTTCTTTCCTTCCCGTTAAAATTCGATTTTTTACCCTCTTATTATTCATTGGGAACTACATAAAGCAAAATAGAAAAATGGTTCGGAGTATATTTTGGATTTTGCGGCTTCCATTTCCCGCTGAAGCAAACGCTGCGTTTCAGATATGCAGTAGGCCTAATATTTGATTAAAAATTATCCCGGTCTTTTTTTCAAATTTGAGGAAGAACTATTAGTATTAACAGCTTGTTCAATACACGGAAGATCGATCTACTAAATGAACGCGGCTCAGAATTGAAAAATCATGTGGGCCTTATTTATCGCCGCTGAAATGGAAACTAAAATGAAATATTTTATCAAAAGCTTGATTTAATCTATGACTGATAAGGTATTAAAAGATTTGTGTCAAATGAAACTTCAAACTTTATGCCTAATGAATGGGTAAAGGTTTTGTCCAAATGAAAGCAATCAATCAGTGGCGTATGCATCGTCACAGTCAGATCAATTAAATTTGACATGTGTTATAGAAGTTTGTCTTTATGACACATGCAAGTGTGTGATTAGCGGCTACTGTTTTATGGCATGGGCAATATCCATAAGACAATCCGGTTGCGGTCAGATGAAAGAGATTCCGCGGCCGTGTAGTATGGATCATTGCGTTAGAAACAGCGAACTTTATGACACATGTTTGTGTTAATAGCGGCTTATATTTTTATTTCGCATAATGAAAATTCTCTGATAGGATTTTACAGTCTAACTAGAAAAGCCGATAAGTTGGCAGATCGTGTGTTTGGTGACATTCGTTTATTATCTAAAATTAACCAATTTTCTAAATGTGCGGGGGACTTTTTGCGTAAGCAAATCGGTTTTCAACAGTAGGTGGTGTTCTCAAAACTTACAGATTGAACTAAAAATTGGATTAATAATTTTAAGGCAAATAAGGGAAAAGGGCCATAAAAACCTTTCCAAATGTTTGAAATTTCCGTGACAGGATGAATATAACGGAAATTGGATAAAGAAAAATCGGCATTGAAACTCGAATCAGCTCAGTATAGGTCAGATATACTATATTTCGTTTATGAGTGAACATAAAACGTAAATACAGCTTAATTCATGTCGAATGTGCGATATATCAGTTGCATAACAGCGATTTGTTTGCATTCATTTGCATTTCTGGGTGGTTATCTTTCGACGAGAAATATTCTTTTCACAGACAATGTCACGCGATGACAACTGCATAATCAAAAGGTTGGATGATTTATCTAAAATTTGACACCTTTGTCAACAGGGAATAATCATTAGAAATGTACAATCCAATAACTTGAATATTGGATATTTTACTATTTGTGTATGTAACTGGTAGACCTTTCTGCCTACAGCGATTACCCGGATGTAAACATCACGTGACCCGTGACGTCACCCGTCAACTCATGTATTGGATAGTTAATCAAAATGTTTAAGTGTGTTTAGAGGGGATGAGAAATTAATCAAAATGTTTAAGTGTGTTTAGAGGGGATGAGAAATTGTCATCTTCTTTCGTACCTAGAGATAAAATAATTTGAGACTTAAGTTTAAAGTGAAGTAAAGATGCATAAATCATCTAATAACACAAAACTTTATCTCATATTTACTCAAATAATAAAAGTGAAATGTGATATATTTCTTAAAAAACATATTTCCTAATGAGTTCAATCAGTTCATTACTAACAAAGAAAACTTTAACAAGCGAGTATTAATTTAAAAAAGATACAAAGACAAAAAATATACTTTCATTCCATCTTTATACATATACCTAATACATACAGGCCGAGTTGACGGGATGAGCACAGGCACTTTGATTCAGAATTTTACAACAACTTACAATTAACACTATGATAAATAATACACAAGGTAGTGCAGTCGCCATTTTCCAAGGGAACGGATGTTTTTACAAGCAATTTGGTTCTCGATTCTCACGAGTAAACATGTTCTGTGATGGAAGCCAAAGATGCTTTTAAAAACATCCATTCTCTTAAACATGGCGGCTGCACTACCTTGTGGATTATTTATTATAGTGATATACTTTTAAGTTGTAAAATCCTGATACAAAGTGCCTGTGGGGATGAGTTATTCACAGGCCAAGCTGACTGTGAACCTTTTCTGCCCTGAAGTAACTATAGAGGAAAAGTTGTGCCCGACATGGGACTCGAACCCACGACCCCCGGAACACTAGCACGGTGCTCTACCAACTGAGCTAACCAGGCACCTGGTCATGAGTCTACCCATTATCGAACACTACACTCCTCCCCCTTTTAACCAATTGGAGTCGGTCCCATACCACTCCTAAATGGCCGAACCCAGCGTTTTCCGTTTTTTCTGACACCATTGAAGTAGCTATAGAGGAAAAGTTGTGCCCGACATGGGACTCGAACCCACGACCCCGGGAACACTAGCACGGCGCTCTATCAACTGAGCTAACCGGGCACCTCGTCATGAGTCTACCCATTATTGAACACTACAGCCCTAATATACTTGGTATTAGCATTATTTGATCTAGCGACCTTCTTTTAAGCCCCTCTATTAATTCTCAATGCTTATATTCAAGCCCATTGTCAAGATCACCTAAAAGTGAATTTTAAATTAGTCCAAACACTTTTGTTGTAATGTTCCCCACCCACTTTTGGCGGTAGCAAATTTACCCCGTAAGTCAAGTTCTCTGTCACGGAGGGCATTTGTGTATTGTGCTGACTGTTCGATGAGTTCAGCTGTTAGTTTAACCATCTTTGTTTATCTTCTGAATTTGTCGAATCAGGATCTTTGTCCTGATTCTGCCAGATTTATTCTAATTTCTACGTTTTCCTCACATGTGTAAACATTCACTACGCATGCGTAAAATCTGTTTCGTCCACCTGAGTTTGGATCTTTTTCTTTTCGTGAAATATTCATTCTTTTTCATCACATGATATTCAAGCAAAAAAAATTTAAGATTAAGATTTATCATCTACAATATTGAGAACCCCAATTTAATGACATAGAAGATTTGTCCAACCAAGCAAGCACCAAACCCTGAACTATTTGCAACAGAAATGATTTTTTGCTTTCATATTCCGTTTTTAAAACCTTAATTGTAAGTCACAGTAAAAAAAGTTGTCATTTTAAAGGCAAAATGTGTTGATTAAACGTTTTTGGATGCATACCCTTTGTACTATAATATGTGGGTACATTACAAATACAATATGTGTAGAAATCCAATAAAATAATAATCTTGTTGTCTGTTTTAATAAAACAAAACAAACAATCACTGAAATTGATAACACATACCAACCTTTTTAAAGTCACGCATTAGTTGTGTTTATTGTTATCAATAGTTTTATGTTGTATAATATTACCTTCAAAATATCTACATTAACCCAACCAACTTCTCAGACCGGGACTGTTCAAAATCTGTATGGCTTGAAATTATGATAAGTTAAGGGAGACCGGGGCAAAGTGTAACATTTTTTTTTAAAACAATTCACATATTTTCCGACACCATAGATCTTTTGATTTTTTTTAAATAAGTATCAAAAATTTAACAAATTTCGAAAAATAATAATAAAAAAACCCCAAAAAACTTTAATTAAACAATTTCACCATACTATATAAATTTTGTACGCAGACAAAAAAAAAAAAAAAAAAAATCGGAAAATGTTACACATTGCCCCGGGCTTTTGGAGAAAAGTGTTTCACCTTCCGGGGCAAAGTGTTACATGATATGGCAGTCGCCAAGAAAAGGACTTCTATTTGCCTTTTCAATACCGGGATAAACACGAAAGACTATTTGGCCAAATATTATTCTAAATCAGACTGCAAGTTTCGCACACACTGACTTAGTCATCCACGGTCGTTCTTGCGCCTTACCACATGTTTCAAGACGTTACCTTAATGATAAGATACTCAGACCATTTCCTAAAATATTTCTTTTTCCTTTTTTTATCAAGAACATAAACCATTTAGCTCGTATTGTATGGCCATTTGAATAAAATCTAAGGATACGTTAGACTACTGGTGCCCCTTATAGCTTCAAACAAGTCTTCACCGACAGAACTTGATAATGGCTAGATTGTATTAACTACTCCTATTAAGTCTCCTAAATTCTACATTTATAAAATGATATAAAAAAATCTGTAATTTTCCACAACTATTTAGTAATTAGCCCATTGGACCGCAAAATCCTCATTTTAACATGCCCGAATATATAGCGCACAATGCATTTTGAGAAAAGGTGGTTACTCATGCAACAGGAAATTTATCTTTTTCGTACACCAGTTTCTATTGCATATGATTATATGTTAAATAATTTACAGAAACGTTAAAACTGTAACGTAGTAGTTGTAGTGGTTAGTACTTCGCAATAATAAATCAACACAGTCAGTATAGCATAATGAGTTTATTAGAAAAGAACAAGTTGAATGTTCAGATTCTCAAACACGACTGCTCTCCAAGACTAGACTGCAATGCCCCCTCTCTCTCCAGCATGCATTATTTATACGTTTAAAGTGACCTTTAGGAATTCTCCAGACTTGGCACTCTCATGGATGCCAACATCTGTTATTTACAAACTAGTGAATTGTTTAGATACATGTTACTAATTATAGCATTAACTCTAAACTATCTATCAAAACTTGAGTTTCAATTATAAACATTAAAATGTCAGTAAACAACTTGACTTTAAACAATACTAAATAACCCATAACAATGAAGACAGTAAACACGTTGACCTTAAACAATTAGCTACGTCATGCATTCTGGACAATCCCCAAGGTAACAAACATATTGACATTAAACAATGAACACGTGTTTAAATGTCAAATTTGACTTGAACACTGTCCAATAAAAACATTCATGTATAATACTGCACGTACTGCATGTCAGAGATAATGTATTATAACAATATATTAAACTTTATAAAAGAGAAGTTAATATCCCTAATTACTTAATTAGTTTACTGATTAATTACTTAGTCACATAGGTCACTATGTTATAAAACTTGTCTGAAGCTTTTTTGAAAGCGTTTCAGCCTAAATCTTGTTATCTGGAAATTGAAAAATGGTGTTAAACACAATCTGGGCAAAATGTTGCATTGTAACACTTTGCCCCATGTCCTGTGTAACACTTTGCCCCGACCGCAGCTTTTCGGAAAATACATCCAATGCAAAGAAAAGAAAGGTTAATGATACAATAAATTGTACACAAAAGCCTCGTTTTCTGATTTTTCTTAAGTGGACATTCCTATTTAATGTCTCTGACATACAGAAAAAATGCACAATAAAAAAAAACTTATCTATGAAATAACACCAGGGGCCAGTTTCATCAAAATATTTAGGACATATTTTTGTCTTACTGATGACTTTTAAAACAGTTATAACAACAATCACTTTACATAGGTATTGATAGATTGGTGATACGTGGTTTTTGTCCTAAATATGTGGTAAATCATCGGTAAGACAAAAATGCGTCCTATATGTTTTGATGAAACTGGCCCCTGGGTCATAAATGATGTCAAAAAGAAAGTATTTCAAACGCAACACTTTGCCCCAATCTCCCCTACAAATTATTTGTGGTTCATGGTTACTTGCAAAAATAGAACACAAATTCATTTAAGTACACGATTAAAAAAGAAGACATTTTTTGCCAGTATCCATAAAAAATAAATAATTGCATCATTCCGTAATCTGACATACAAACACTAAAATGCTGAATTTTCCATAATTGCCCTGATTTACTCTAGAATACTGTAAAAATATAGAATCTTTTATGAAATTTTATTTGAGACAAGCTGATCTTCACTGAGTCTAGAATAGTTCTTAATAAGAGCCTCAGCGAGCCCTCGGGTTTTGCCTTTTGCATTTAACATCTCCTCCTCGAGACCGTATTCATGGACACATTGATCAGCGCGAAAGTGAATTATCTTATACGTAACATAAATTCAGGGATCTTGAAATCTTTAACAAGTTTGAATTGTTCAAGTCTCTAATCATTATAAAATGGGCATTCTGTTAAAAATGTGAATTTTATATCATCGGATGACATCCTTTTATAATAAATTTGCTGTTTATCAATTTACTTAAATTTTGAAAATGCTTATCAATCTAAATAAAGTAACTTCGGAACAAAGTTGGCCATTCGGAACTGTACGTCCTACCTCCGACCATCAGGTGATGTTATACTTCACCAAGGATTGCTGCAAGTTTTAAATGCTGATCATGAATAACTTTGTGTTTGCTGAACAGTCAAAGAAGAAGAAGAAGAAGAAGAAGAAGAAGAAGAAGAAGGGAAAAAGGAACAACAACAACAACAACAACAACCACAACAACCCCCTAAGGCCTATTTTTCTTGGAATGTATTGGGCGTTAAATAGATGATTCTTTACTGGAACCCTGAATTCATAGCAAAAACATCAACTATGACGCAAATAGGACATGACCGGAACTAGGGAACCCAACGGTATTACATAAAAACCATACAAGGAAAGGCATAAAACATTTATAATAACAAAACTCGAATATACTAGTCATGTAGTACTGCGCGGGATCCTTAGAAGCAAACCAATCCATAGTGACGAAATAGAGAAAATACTCCAATGAGTAGCTAATGCTAGTCTCGGCCATATTTAACAGCTCGGTCGATGCGTCGCTGGTGCCTCGTCGATGTCTTTGTGTGGAATCGGTGTCAAAATCGACAGCTAGTCGCCGACTGATCGGTACATCGTCGGTTCGATTGTGGATTTTTCGGAGATCGGCGACGCGTCGGCGAGTTTTTTAAATCTGCTGACGGGTAGCCACGACTGACATCTTTTAGATTTGTGAGAGACAAAAATGCCTCGACGACGAATCGCCGGCGATCGGCTTTGACCGATAATCGACCAGAGCACGGCCAATATAGTACACGTCGCAGACGTATTCGTATCATTGTTGTTCATATCATTTCTGGCCAAGAAATTAGACTTTGTCATTTATCTTACAACTATACAAATATACATGTGATAACATTTCATATGATTTTTTATGATATCACATATTTTTTTTTTAGAACAATGATATAATGCGGTTATTTTTAGAAACCTGCATTTCTGTTAGAAACATCGACGAAAAGAAGACAAAAAGAGGTTATAAAATAAATAAGATACGTACATAGTGTATTGTATGAAAAAATATCTAACTCAGTTGTGAGAATTGATAATTGTCTCGACAGAGGCTCGACAATTTTCAATTCTCCCAACCTCGTTAGATATTTTTGTTTCATATAATACACTAAGTACGTATGATATAATCGGAGTTTTTTTTTATGTGAATGCAAAATGGATATTTTGTCCTGATATCGCCAGCGCAAAATCGAGGCCATTTTGTACTAATCGGACGATGAAAAAATGGAATCGCCGACGTGTCAGCATCCCTGATTTTAATGTGACTTTAAAGCAAATACATTAGATCTAGTGTAAGCAACTGCACGAGATACGATTGAACTCTTTTGGCAAAACCTAGCTGATTGAAGGAAAACACTATAGTATGCTCTTTGAAGTAGCAAACAACTTAGTTGAAATAAATTCTAAAAAATATCTTTCTTAACCACCAGGAACTAACAGAAAAATCATGACTGTGCCTATAGCTCGGCCTTGCGTTCGGGATGAACTTGCGTGCATTTAGCGGTGTATAATAGGAAAACTGTTTTCACAGTTTTGTCATCCTGAACGCCTGGCTGGTGTCCCCACTGCCACTTAAGATGGATTTTGTCAACCGGCAAAGTCGTCCTTCTTCCACCGTAGCGGGCTCCTACTGTAACTGACTGGAATAGCGTTCCTCCCGGAAATAATTTGAGATATTCAACGGTCTCGAACAAGCGTTCAAAATAAGAGCAAATGATAAGGTGAGGGAGGGGGTGGCTTGAGTCATTACCCTAACTATAAAACTACACAAAGTGTCAGAATCTTCAACTTGTTGAAGGAAGCAACAGGAAAAATAAATAAATAAAAAAAAATAAGAAAATAAAAAAATAAAACACATGAAATATGATAAAAGAGGTCTATATCTCGAACCAATTAAATATTAAAGCCACTGAGCTAAAAAATAAAATTTCGATGACAAATGATAGTCTAACGTAAATCTGTCAACATTAAGCCTCCTTTTTTATCGACACGTTTTTTATGCATATTTGAGATAGTAAATTGTCAAGTGCATCTGATTTGCTACTTAAATATAAATTCATTGAATTCTGACTATAGGACGAGGAGAAATTAGAAACGGAAAATACAAAAATCTACATTTAAGGCCCACTTTTCCGTGACGCAGCCTCGAATTCAGAAAATTAAATAAAAAAGTGTCATGGAAATTTTATTTGAAGACCATATATGAAGTTTCATTCAAAATGGCCTCGGACGGACGGGTAGACACGGGGTAGTCTAGCGCAAAAGCCGGGAGCTAAATATGTTCCTCCGAAATATTTTTCGTGGATCATAAAGAAACAGGAACGACCCTTTTAATTGAAAACCCCGGGCACAATATCCTCGCCAACTGAAGATTAGGTTTACCACCAGAGTCCAAAAAGATATTTAGTGCTGGCTAGTAGATCTGCCCGAAAGTCACAGTTAATATTCTGACCGTCAATAAATTGTCTACAATAAAAGCAAAACGAATTATGTAAGAAAACAAATGATGCTTTCTTTATGCACACGACTTTGGTTATCCTTTTTCATTTATCCTCATTTGATCTTGCTCGATTGTTTTCAAGTAAAAGGACAGTTTCAGCTTTCATATTTGAGCTAGGAGGGGGAAATTTGTGCTTGTTGGTGCCGCCGCCATAGCCCAGTGGAAGCGCGTCAGTTTATTATTCAAAAGGTCCCGGGTTCGATTCCTGACGGTGGCACTCATTCTTTCCGACTTGTTGTCTTCCAGCAATGGGTTGCAAGTTATCATATACCTATGTGGGATTGCAGCTGGAGACTAGTAAAGAATTTAATGGCAGTACTGGTGTGAGAAATACCAGGAATCCATTGCTAGTTGCTCCGGTTGCCGCAATATAACTGAAAGATTGTTGAAAGCGGCGTAAAACCCCACCCAAACAAACAAACAAACAAATCGTGTAAGTCGTGTTTGTAAATTTCACCAATACGCTTTATCAATTTCGACAAGTAAGTGTCATGGTTATGTTCTCAGGTGCTCCAACGCATTGTGAATTGAGACGTCATTCTTCTGTCTACGCCTGTAAAAAAATCTGACTTCGACCTACGTAAAAATACTGAATTCGACCTACGTAAAAATACTGACTTCGACCTACCTAAAAATACTGACTTCGACCTACCTAAAAATACTGACTTCGACCTACCTAAAAATACATGTACTGACTTCGACCTACCTTAAATACCGACTTCGACCTACCGAATTAGTTTAAACGATCAGCGACTTTTCTTGATTTGTCGAGAATTTGTTACTTTCCAGTCTGCATAACGTCTGCACTTCACGGAAATGAGTTATTATGATAAGAAGTTCAACCATTTTTCAGCTATTCAAGATACTTTCTTACAGTACAACATGAAAACTTTGACGGACATCGTAGCCTGAGATCAGCAAGCACAGATGTGCAGTCTGATCTTATTTTCACCACCAACTTTTTATTGCTGGCGAAAATGAGCCCCCCCCCCCAAACTGCGATTTGTTTGAACCAAAATTCAAAACACCAGGATAAGGCTAATTATTAAAGGATTGGTTCACATTATGTCACCTGGAAACTGATTATAGCACAGACGTAGTCTTCATAGGCGTAACTATGATTTTGAAATTTTAACGCACTCAGAAGGCAAACACCAAAAATAAAGGCCCTCCGTCCGCCCATTCCCCATTGAAAATGATTTAAGCGTTGCAAATAATTAAAACATCGTAACTACAGCTTGAATAAGCTGTAGTTATGATGTTTTGATCATTCATCAACGATATCTTTTGAAAGAGGATTTATAAGCATTACGCACTTGCGTAATGTGCATAATGGCAGTTACGCCCCAGGTCTTAATCGATTGCTTCGCCATCCTCGCTAAAAATAAGATGTTTCAAGGGACTTCTTTTTGTTACATGACTATATTGTACGCTTGAATTCCGTGAGCTTTATTGTATTTTTATTGCTTAATTTGATAGAACTAAATAACGTAATAAAACATTAGTTGAAAATGAAAGAATATCTCAGTTTAAATGCTTGACATCCATTGGTGATAAACGGATATAGACAACACAAAAGAATATTAGTAACTTTATTAAAATAATTAAAATGATAGTGACACTAGAATTTAAAAAAAAAAATGCTTTTGATATTATGGAAAAAATCAAGTAAGATCTCAAGAACATTCCAAATTGAAGTACAGTGTAACTTGATGGAAAATTATGAGACGTATAATAATATACAAACGATGATGAGTGTTAAGAAGTTTTATCGCCATTAATATAAACAATATATCATAAAATCAACAAGATTATCGTCTACGGATGCCAACACTCGGATGTAAGTGCTGGAAAAATGAAAAAAATATAACGAGGAACAAAAGCTGTACAAATCCTCGTAAATCAAGATTTAGAACTAAAGTATAAACAATTTTTCTACGTATTTCATTGTCTAATGTTGTTTTTTTTGCGAAACAATAACCAATATGAAAATTATTTATATTGACAAATCAAATCACAGAGTAAATGCTGAAGACAGTAAGTCTTTCAAACACCAGGCGCCTTGTTTACTTAACTTCTTAAGAAAAAACCCAATCGTAATTCAAAATTACAAATCGCACTTGGTGTTTTCTTAAATTGTTGGATTCCCCCTTGCAATATCTCATTGGAATCGTCTTTAGAAGACAATTCCAATGAGATGATTCATGACAGAACTCTATATTAAGATACTTCTGTAGAAGCAACTTTAACTCTTGATCTACGAAAAACATGATCGTAAGATGTTTATTATGACAGACCCCCGCAGTGTTATTTTCAGTGATGGATGTGGAAATGTTATGAAACATTGCAGATAAATCGACATAGTGTTCATTCACAGTCTGTTACACTGTCAATGGAATTTGTAATTGTCCTTTGGTGATGTTTTCTGGGTACCAGCCCCACATAAATCCACTAAAAACGCTTCGTTCATAGACAGACCAACTGCAACACTTCAATAGGAAGTTAAATGTTCAGCTTTAGCTTACTGCTTCTTATCACGTGTGCTTCTAAACAGCCACATCACATCGAACAGTCCGGACTCACACGTCCTTCGTTTCGAGACGCAAAATCAAATTTATTGTTGGTGACCACTTGAAGAAGTTCAAGATTATCATATTGTGTCTTTACAACTTGCTCTGTGATTTCTTGTTAAACACCCACAGTGACGATATTTATCTTGTCGCAGAAACGCATTCGGTAGTTCAAGTTTACCACGCCCCAAAATTTTCTTTGTTCCCTTCCGGTTCCAGAGGTTGTAAAAATGCGTGATAGTGTTACCGGGTAATGAGGTTCGTTTGAACATATCTGTAGCTGATCTCTCTCTAGAAGGACTACGAGGAGCTTCGCCTGCAGCTCGAGCTTTGTAAATATTGTCTGTTTTCATTGTTATAACTACAACGTCATCTAGTGAAGCTTTATGCTTCAATCCACACATTTTGAAAAAGTACTTCGTCGCTTCTTTTCACCCTTTGAGATCGTCAAACAACTGCAAGTATGTTGCGTATGACGAATGTTGTTAAACTGAGTTAATATTTATAGGCCTACCTCTGTTGGCAGATTTCCCCGACGCCCAGTCGTTTGACGTCAATTGAGACTTGTCTCAATTACAGTGTCGTCAATGATAGACAAGTTTGCACCCACTATCGTGAGTATCATCAAGGACTTCAACTATTGTTCTTTCGCCGTCTTTGATATTGATCCTAGCGCTGCGGCATAATAAATATATACATGCAGATATTCAGGACTCCATGATACCTCAGGGTTATTACAAAGGTAAAAAACGCAATTTTAGCATGTACTTGGACTTCTAGAATTTAAAACAAATCCTAACAGCGTCATATTCTATTGACTTTTCATTAACATTGGAAAAAGACATATTTGTGAAGATCAAGAAAGCAACAAACTGACAAACTTAACCTTTACACCCAACTGTATGATTCAAGTTATATCAATGTCGTATTGAAAATTTCAATATGACATTGAAATTACTTGAATGATACAGTTGCATCTAGATCTAATTTTACAAAATCATACATTGAAAGTGAAATAGTATTATTAATCATAAGATGCTCTTCCTTGGCTGTACTTACCAAGATTTAAACTAAAAAGGCAGAGGTAAGGTTTGACATATCTAAACAACTTCTGCCAAGACTACTAGAAATTATATGGACCATTTTATTATGTACAATTCCTACAGATGTAGTAACAGATATCCAAAACTTATGTCCTTATTTTTAGATTCTTTCTATATTTATCTTGTACTTTATTGTTACCACATCAAAGGGACAAAACGTTAGACGATCTAATTAAAGATACTGTCTCAAAATACAGGACCATGTCATCTGACCAGAGTACATTTAACCTTCTAAATCCTAGTGCTTCTAAATTTTTCTTAGAGATAGTTAACAGTCATCTTTTAATAGTTAACCCTTTCCTGTTTTACAAAATTTTAGACCAGTCCAAATTCAAAGGTTTTGCAGACGAAAATTTAAAGTGGATTTAATTTGAAAAATAACCATTCAGTAGGGTAGAAAATAGTGTGGAAAAAGAAGAAATTGCTTGTCGGAAGCAATGTCTTCTTTTTTCACCATGTTTTCTCAATCATAAAATCACAGGCATGTAAAAAGCAGGGATTAAACAGCAAAGGGTTAAACACTCAAATACCACATTCTTGATTGTAAAAACACACATATACTCGTAGACATATATGAAGAGAAAATGCTTCTTTAAGCCTAGTTTTCATTTGGCTTATTGAGCCGATACGGCGCCCGTAAATTTGTCGTTAGCCAGAAATCGTGTGGTACCCGTGCGGCGAGAAACGGTGTCCGTGCGATCATCTCACGGTTTTACGAATGCTATAGACCTGCAATTTCAAGTGAGTGATCAAGGATAAATTTTACATTGAAAATGATAGGAGATAACGGTTTCTCGAACCTCACTCTTCTTGTGGAACTATACAGATCTTGCGTTGGTTTGTACCAAAAAGTTGTCATGAATTTTGTTTGAATATGAAGAACGAACGGAGGCGATGGTCCGTAGCAATGTTGTACAGCCATCGCTCAGTCGCCTCATGGTCACCTCACGGACTCGGTGTGATGTTACACTTTTAAATATCTAGCACATCATTCTACAGGCCCCCGTACCGAGACCGTATCGAGACTATTTGATCGCCGGACGGACATCTCGGGAATCCTTATGGCAGGTTTATGAAAAAATAAAAATAATAATAATAATAAAAAAAAAAAAAAGAAAATGTTGACAACCCGCGAATTTATGATCACATACCCCGTAGAAAATAGAATCGCACTGTGTCAAAAATATCAAACTGAAAATCGCTAGCTGTTATACCGTACGGTGTCCATGGCAAATATAAACTAGTCTAAATGTATATTTTTTTTTAATCATAATTGAATGAACTTGAAATTTGTGTTTAAAATACTGATCTAGCTCCGCAATTAGTAACTTAATGAAATTATCCATTAAGCATCGGATATGATCGAACACTATTCACGATATGATATAAGGTAATGGGTATCATTTGAGATTCTGAATTTCTGACAAAACCTTTAGTGTTGCCCACAGTCAGTCCGTGGCAAACATACATTCAAAAATCAAAACTGTTTGCATCTAACAGATTTTTCATTATGTCGTCTGCTGGACCACACACATGATGAGAAAGAATTACTAAATATTTTGTCTTATTTATTTCTACCTCCAAGTCAATAATTTCGAGACTTCATCTATAGTAGTTTATGTACGGGTTTTAGTTCGGCTGTTTTCGGAGAAAACCCGAGGTATAGCTATAGCCTTGGTGTCGTCGTCGTTGCGGTGCGAAAACTTTTGACATTTTCTGACATCTCTTGTTCTACTGAAGGCATTAGCTTGAGACTTGGCACACATCTTAACCATCAGAAGAGCAACATATACTTTCAAGGGGGATAACTCTAGATGCCTTTTGTGCAAAAAATGTCTCATTTTCGACTTAGATTTTTTTCACAATCCAGCACTTAACAGCCGAGCCATGCTCTTGTTAAAAAATAGTTTAGATATATAGGCGCGCAAAATGATGTTTTGGCAAAATTGACGATATATTAAATTGAAAGATTTGATACATCTCGTGTCAATGTTTTTATACACACATTAGAAGAAGGTATGTGTCAATTCTAAAAGAAAGTAAGTTTGCGTATTGCAAACCGTGTTAACAGTGTCGATAGTTGTTTCCAAGTTGTCACAAATGTAATCCGCCTGCAAAATGACTAGCAACTAGGATAAACAGAGTGAGCCGATTCAAAATCGATGCCTTATTAATTTGATTATTCATTGCAGCTCATTCATGAAATGATCATACGATTAAAACAATACATGTCAGCTTAAATGAAGAGGCGTTTTAAACTGTATGAACTTAGTCTTTGTGAAGCAGCTCTGTACATATTGGGTCAAGGTCAGCCCGATTAGCTCAGTTGGTAGAGCACCGGACTTCAAAACCATAGAAGTTCGACGGTGTGGGTTCAAACCCGGGATGGCACACTAATAAACTAATTGTCTCTCGGATGAGACGTTAAATCGAGGCCCCGTGAGACGGTGCTTTACACCGAGCACGTTAAACAACCATGGCGGATCTCAGCAGTAGTTTCGTCATGTATCCTTGCACTATCCCCCGTAACAACTAACCGTCTTCTGGGGGCGTCGCTCATATGGACATGTGCTACGGTAGCGACGATAAATAAACGGAAATACACACATTGGGGTCAAGGTTAGAAATAAAGAAAAGGGACTGGTAAGAAAATACGCCTTCAGAAACAATTTAAAAATTGTTTGAAATAAGCATAGCACATACTTTGTTCGGGTAAATTTCACTTGCACTCAATAACAAATATGTCCCGTCACGCGAAAAGGGACCATCTAGAAACTCCGTTAAATAATTATTTGGCAAAAAATTTGGATCAAACGTAGGTCAACCAAAAGGCGTATTCCACAAATAATTACATGAAAACGTAGAAAAGTCATTCTAGATTTAGAAAACTTGATATTTGTGGGAAGTTTCGACCCTGGTCAACCTGCGCATGTTGCGCAGTCTGGCCAGGGTCGACACTTTTCGCTTTTCCGTCAAGGCAAACGGCTTTGCGGTAGGTTCGCACCTTCCGCTTCAAAGACCCAAAGCTACACATATAATATAAAGATATTTATCGGCAAGGTGATAATTTGTTTTGAAACACACATAGCAGGAGAAAAAGAGGACGTTTGGAGGTCAATGGCGCCGAAAAAAATGAATTAGTTAGCAACATCATTTAAATTGTCATTAATCTCGATCAAAACCATTCAAAATCACTTCCACAGCGCTCCAATCATTCATTCCAAAAACTAACCAAACCATTCAATAACGATTCAAAAATCACTAAAAAGGTAAGATCAACAACTAGATTCAAAACAAATTTAGCAAGACAAAAACGCGATTTTACTGACATAATTGAAATTCTTAGCTTTTGATTGGTTTTTTGAGGAAATGGGAAGCTAATCATTGATATTGTATTCATGTTTTACTAAAGGGAGGTAATAAACATTGCTAATTTTGTTCATCTTAAACAAAATTAGCGATATTGGATTACGTCCCTCTATTCTGACTCAAAACTCATCCATAGCATTCATTCAATTTCTTTTCAAAATCATTCCAAAACATTCACCATGTCAATTTCATGATGTTTTTAATTGTAATACCCGTAGCGAGTTTCTCAGAAGACTGAACGAAAACG
The DNA here is from genome assembly GCA_948146395.1 of Fragum whitleyi. Classification (NCBI taxonomy): domain Eukaryota; kingdom Metazoa; phylum Mollusca; class Bivalvia; order Cardiida; family Cardiidae; genus Fragum; species Fragum whitleyi. The sequence continues at coordinate 21,907,525 of OX411548.1, read as the reverse complement.
ATTACCATATAAGTACCTGATTAATAATGGTTAGTAGTAATTCAACAAAACATTTTACAAAATACAAAGTGCATCTCAAAGGTTGTTATTCAATGCAAACGTGTAAATTCTATTTTTGTCAAGACTTGTTTATTTTTTATGAGACTTTTTTTATGTTTTTCGTTAATTTCTAGGGGGGGGGGGGGGGGGGGGGGGGGGCGAATGTTCATGCGTGGCTTTGTTTTTTATCGTAATCCGAATGGTGTCAAGGATTAAAGGTCCGACTGTGCCACTTGTCATGCGGGTAAAGACTTTGCACATGACATTAAGGTAGTGGGACCGTTATAGTTTCGCATCATTTCGGAACCCATGATCTTTCACAAAAATGAAGTTATTAGGAAACCTTGGTTAACAGTGTTAAAGTTCATTACTTCCGAAAAGATGCGAAACTATTACATTAAGACCCACGGTCTAATAGCTGCCCCCAGGTAGCACATGTGCCAGTGAATTGTGCTATGTATAACTGCTATAAACGTTCCAAACAGCTATATACATGTTTCACTTCAATCCAAAAACTATCTTTCGGTTAAGAGCTCTTAAATATCCAACCGCCAGAAAAGGACACATAAGGAATGTGCGTATTTTGCGTATAGTCGAAAGTTTTTGCATGCGACTTTTTTTAGCTCCATTGAACTTAACGTTTTGCAGGACAACTGGAAACGAAAGAGACTTAGACTGAATATTAACGCTCACCATTTTGTGGATTGGTTTTCCCCCGAAAACAGTCTTAAAACCCGAAGTACACACTTTTAAGATTGCGTCTGTTTCTTTATTGCCCACATAACGCCAGCCGTGGCCTAGTAGCCGATATCGGCCCCGTGTACTACAGACATTTTAACACTTTCCTGTTTAACAAAATTTTGGACCTGTCCAAATTCAAAGGTTTTGCACACGAACATTTAAAGTGGACTTTATTTGAAAAGAAAAATAACCCTACTGTAGGGTAGAAAATAGTGTGGAAAAAGAAGAGATTGCTTGTCAGAAGCAATTTCTTCTTTTTTCATAATGTTTTCTTAATCATAAAATCACAGGCACGTAAAAAGCAGGGATTAAACAGCAAAGCGTTTAACCCGTTACTGAGACTTTTGGTGACATTCGAAGGGAACTAAACGCTGATATTTAGCACAAGTTATTGACAGAGTTGTCTTTCTTCGCATGTCAGAGCTGCTTGAAATACCATGTTGTACCGTCAAAGATTATCTCGTATTAAAAGGGCTGTCACACCTCAACGTTTTAGCCAGCGTTTGCGGAACGTGTTGGATTTTTCATAACATGCTTCGAGCACGTCGGGTACGCTATGGACACGTTCCGTACACGCTGTAACACGTTGGCACACGCTGTAACACGTTGGCACACGCTGTGATACGCTGAGTATCTCATAAAATTTTGTGCATGCATAAAATTTCTCAGCGTGTGCCGAACGTGTTGAAACACGCTCCACACACGTTCCAAACACGCTAAGCACGCTAGAGACACGCTAGGAGTTCGTTCAAATACGCTACGGACACGCTAGAAACACGTTCGCCCAAAGTTCAACGTGCTTCTAGCGTGTCTCCAGCGTACAGGGAACGTGTGCATAGCGTGTCTCCAGCGTACTGAACGTGTGTCTAGCGCGTTGCCAGCGTGTCCATAGCGTGTTTTTGGCGTATGACAGCCTTTCAGTATTCAACGAAAATGTAAAAGTTCCGCTGAATATTTGTCTTGAAGGTCTACCGTGAGCTTGTCGTAAATAAATGTATATGTGCACGAACGTGTGTATGACTATTTTACATATATGATCTGTATAATTCCTCATGATCAGTCTAAGAACGACTTGAAAACTCGATTATAAGTAGCATTCTCTTAAGGCTGGTTGTCTTTTCTTCTATATAAATGAGTCTTACTTAAAAGCTATTTGAATACTTCATTTACGGATTTTCTTAATTCCTTAAATTGTCGAGGTGGAAATGTATATTTAACAGTGCGTTTATAGCTTTTGCGACTGCTCTTTGGTAAGTAAAATAATACGTTCGCGAAATACTTTACACATTATACAAACATTTATTCGTCTTATTTGATCATTATCAATATACCACATAGACAAGTACATCGTTGTACCTAGTGGACAGAATACAAGACGTGTTTTACTGTATTCTGTTCTGTTCAGAATAATTGTCTCTATTATATGCACTTCAAGTTTGACATTTGATACACCTTTTACCCCCTAAATATAAAACTAGCTATTCAAGATTGAGAGAGGCTGTAGACGGGAATCAAAAGTTGGTCAAATTTTTAATCAAGTCATCCTATGCAGTAAAGCGTATTGAGGTAGAAAGGAGTGTAGTTACTTATCCTTCCGTAATAATTTTCGAGTAACAAGTCCAAGAATCAGTCTGTAATCTTTTAAGCTTGTTATATGCATGTTTTGATATGTAAGAGGTGCCAGTGTATTTTTTCCGTCTTTTCCTATTTTTCTTTTAGATGAACCAATATACTTTAAATTTGAATATGTGTAGTGACCGGTGGCCTGAATGATATCTTGCAGAATTAATATTGTCATCAAAACACGCTGCGAACACGTTATAACACGCTTGCAGCGCGTTACAAACACGCTAAACACGTTCCGAGGACGTTACGAGAACGTTGGACATACGCTCAAGAACGTTGGTATACGCTGACATACGTTATCAACACGTTCTGGACACGTTACTCACGCGTTGCTCACACGCTCAAACTCGCTATGAACACGCTACAAGCGCGTTGTGAATTGACAAATAGAAAATGTAGGTCAGCGTATGCCGACGTTTTACAGACTAAGTCGTTTTCTCAAACGCGTTAGGCACACGCTGGCTAAAACGTTGATGTGTGACAGGACCATATTCATTCAAAGTATGAATTTGATATCAATAAATAATAATAATAATAATAATAATAATAATAATATCTTTATTTCATGAAGGTAGAACATTAAGACATTTTTCAAATGAAAATAACATGAAAATAGTCTTTTTTACAAAGTTGCCTTCGTTATCAATGAAAAAAAAAATATTAATGAAAAGTTTAAAAATGGTAATGGTGAAAAAACAAATGCTTCTATAGTATATGAATAGCAAAACAAAATATGATAACAATACGATGAATCACAGGAAATTAGTTAGGGAATAGGAAATCCTCGGACAGAAACAGCTCTTTTTTTACATGCTTATAAGTTTTGTGAATGGACTTTAGAATTTCGTAATAGCAAATGTTGTTTAAGCTGATTTTTGAAACTAGATAAAGAATTTGCGTCTCGAATAGAAATAGGAATTTCGTTCCACACGTTCATACTGAAGTATGAAAATGCATTTTTCTTGTACAATGTATTGAATTTCGAGTTGGTAATATCATGGTGAGCAGAAGACCGTAAATTGTAGTTAGGGTTTTTACAGAATGTAATAATGTCCTTCATATATCCAGGTGTAAGATTATTAAGACATTTAAATATCAAAACACAGGTGTGATAATTACACCTATTATCGAAAGTCAACCATTTAAGTGGTCCAAAAAGATCTGTTGATGATGTTCTAGTTGAAGCACCTAGTATAACTCGGGCTGCCCTTTTCTGAAGTACAGACAATTTGGAAGTTCTATATTTAGCACCCTTCCACCAAATTGTACAGCAATAGTCAAAGATAGGTAGAATGTAAGCATTATAAAATAACTGTTTCATTTCAAACGTAAGATAAGTCGAAATTCTTTTAAGTAAGGAAATTTTGCTGGCAATTTTAGAACATGTTTTTTCAATATGTGCATTCCAGGACAAATGTTTGTCTACGTGAACACCTAAAATTTTATGAGAATCAACAATTTCGATACAAGTATCATTTATTTTTATATCTATGCTCAAATTTTTAACTTTTGTTTTTGGTCCAATAAGCATACATTTTGTTTTATTTGGATTTACAAGCATATTGTTATTCGAACACCAACTATGTATAGAATTTAAACTTTTCTGTAAACTTAACTTTATTTCATTAGGGTCGTACCCGGATTCATATAGCGTCGAGTCATCTGCATAAAGGTCTAAATTTGAAGCTTCAACGTGCAAAGTCATATCATTTATGTAGATTAAAAACAAGAGAGGCCCTAAAATAGAGCCCTGTGGGACACCACAAGATACAGTTTTTGGAGATGAGTATGTATTATCATATCTCATGTATTGTGTCCTGTTCGACAAGTATGATTCAAAAAAAGCTAAAGATTTCTCTGAGAAATTATGTAATTTGAGTTTATACAATAAAATCTTATGATCTACTAAATCAAACGCCTTTTTTAAATCAACGAAAATTGAACCAATAATCTTTCCGGAATCAATTACTTTTGACCATTCATCAATAAGCCGAAGAAGGGCTGTTTGACAAGAGTGTTTTTCTCTAAATCCTGACTGGTGATTCGATAATACACCATTTTTATCCAAAAATGAAACCAATTGTTTATACACATGACGTTCAAAGATTTTTGAAAGAGTCGGCAATATTGATATCGGCCGATAATTATTTGGATCTTCTTTTTCTGCGCCTTTAAATAATGGTAGAACACATGCTTCTTTTAATGCATTTGGAAATATTCCCTTTGCAATGCTGTTATTAATTATAGAAGTTACTGGTAGGACAATGTGATCGCCACAGGATTTTAAAACTTTTGCACTAATTCCGTCAGTCCCTGAAGATTTATTTGTATCAAGATTTCTTATAAGTTGGCAAACCTCTAAAGGTGTGATATAGTCTGTGTCAAAAACTTGATCTTCTAAGATGTTTTTTAAATGTGTTTGTAGGAAAGAAAATGTGTTTTCGTTGAATTGAGATTTTGTCACAATGTTTTCTATATTAATGAAATGATCATTGAAATGATTTAAGACATTTTGAGTTCCTTCAACATGTTTACCGTCAAATACCATTTCCGATGGTAACGGGGAAGAGAAATAGTCTAAATCGTCGTTGTTTTGTATCTTTCTAAGATTTTTCCAAATATCTTTACTACTCGTGCCTTTATTAACGGCATTATTGTAGAAATTCTTTTTGTTTTTACGAATAAGATAGACTACTTTATTTCTCATGCGTTTGTAATTTTCCCAGTCATGAAATTTATGAAAACGGTCACGGTCAAACATAGCTTGTTTTACCTCAGGATTTATCCGTTTAGGTAGAGATTTGCTTTTAATACGTTTACATTTTTGGGGGGCGTGCTCAGATAGAACATTTTGAATTATCTTATAAAACGATGTTAGAGCTTGCTCTGGGTCATGCTCAGTCTCAATAAGATGCATTTGCGAAGAACATAGATCCTTTTGAAATTCTGACTCATTAAAAAATTTAAAACTTCTATATGTCATGTGTAAGTGACTTTTCCCTTTTAAAGATTTATTTCTTATTTTTCGTGTCATACAAATTGGGAGATGATCACTAAGTGAAAGATGGGACACAAAAACTTCTGACACCCTGTCAATCCGATTTGTGTAAATATGGTCTAAGATAGTGGAAGCTGTTTTAGATATGCGGGTTGGTGAATTAACCATTTGGCTAAGCCCATGTTTTAACGTAAATTTTGACCACTCTTTGCACTCAAAGCTTTTTTTATTTGAAAGATAATTGAAGTTTAAGTCACCAAATATGTGATATTCAGTACAACTATTGTCTGCTTTCTTTACTTGTAAATCAAATGAGGATATCCATTCATTATTAGATTGTGGTGGGCGATAAACAAAGCATAATAAAAAGGATTTAGAATTTTTATGACATATTTCAATCCATAAAGACTCTACATCATCGGACTCTAATTCCGACCTACGCTTAAAAGGGATCTGACTTTTTAAATAAACCAAAACACCTCCACCTTTTTTTGTGCTGTCTATCTTTCCTTTCATAAGTATAATTGGGGATATTGAGATTATAGTCATTCAACGAATCATTCAGAAATGTTTCGCATGAGCCAAAAATATCAATATTATTCGAAAAAAGTATGTATTTAATCTCATCAAATTTTGGAAGAAGGTGCTGGATTTTTAAATTTACAATGTGTAAACCCCTTTGTTGAAATTTTATAGATAGGTCTATCGAGGTACGCGACTGACTTCTGAGAAAATCATCATCACATTTTGAAATTTGTTGGTTTACAGGTATTTTTAAGTGTTCATTGGGTTTTTGATTAGAATATGATTTAGAATCAAATTTAGAAATAGAATTAGAATTAGAATTCAATTTAGAATTTGAATCTGTGTACGAATTAGATGCTTTAGATTTAAGTGTTGTCTTAGAAATAAAATTTACAGTGCTACACGTACACGGAAATGTTTGACAATCTGAACTTAAGCTTAATAAAGTATCGAATTTGTTACGAGTGGAAACAGCTGTGTATCTGTCCGTGATTTCCTAATGCGAACATAAACGTCTACATTCAGAGGTAAAATGATTGTTCACGCCACAGTTCATACACCGGCGGTGTGAAATGCCGTTGTTATTAAATCTGTTTGAGACCATTTTGCTTTGATATTTTTTTCTACAGTCCTCAACTTTATGACCCTCTTGACCACAAAAATAACAGCACACAGGAGAACCTCGTCTTTTTTCCGAAGTTTGCTTAAGAATCGGAACGTACTCATTATATGCCCTTAGTAGAACAGACGTCCCCTTATCAGACAAATGAATCTGATCCTTCCAGTATGAAGGCGTATAAAGCCGGAGTCGTTGACTGGTTGGAATACATGTCACATTATTATCATGACACAAAAAATTCAGATAATTATTCATTTCTGATACATCAACGTCTATTCTTGGGGTAATTTCCGATATGTAGATTTTGGTGCACGGAGATTCAGATTTGATGTAGTTTAAAGTATTTAGGAAGTCTGATTCAACAGTTTCTTCATCTGTCCCCGACGCTAGATCGTTTCCACCTGCCTGAATTATAATATCACTGTATGACTCAAGGTTCGTCATCTGTAACTTTCTTTTTATTGTATTTATTCCCGCACCTCGATTGGTAGAGACATCCACTTTACGCGATAGTCCCCTTTTATTTATCCGCTGTAGAATGGAACTCCCTATCAATAGTACCTTGTCTCCGGTAGGTTTTCGTCGATCGTTTTCCTGTGGTGGGCTAGATTTAGATTTGTCAGCAGACGCTCCATTTAATGATACAGGTCTGTTCTCTTTTTCAGTGCTTTGAAAGTTCAATGTTTTTTCACTATCCCTTTTACGCTGTGTTACTGACATACGGTCTGTAATAGACTGGAGTCTCGATTGTACTGTTGATGACACGTTAGTCAGTTCATTCTTTATAGAGACAGTTGATTCAGTAACATTCTCGATTTTGGATTCAATGGATTGTGTACGAACTTTACAAACATTCTTAATTCCAGCTATTTCGTCTCTTATCAATGTAAATGCCTCGTTCGTCGAATGCACGTGATTAAGTAGAATGTCTTTCACCTCATGTAATTCCTTGAATATGGCATCCATACTAACTTTTGATTTTGATACGACATCGTATACTTCCGGTAAAACTGGTTTGTTAGAGTTACCGACATGCTGGATCTTTGATTCCGACATTGATGAATTCGGTATAGAATTTGATTCTGCAATACTCTGATTTATTACGCTTTCACTGACTGTCTGGTCATGTTCGGGTACTTCAGTTACACTCGGAAGACACAACCTGTCATGATTTACTGAGGTACTTTCTGTCGTACACTTGTCTTTATCGGTGTCGATATTGCGGCATTGAATCAGAAGGGCTTTAATTTTTCTGTTCACTTCTTCAACTGAAGTATTTGCGGCAGCCAGTTTGTCTTTCATGGATTCGAATACCTGCTCAATGTGGTTTTGTACAAATAATGATGACTGTTTGCCATTAACCAGACTTGAGTTACGGGTATGATACAAGTTCAGTGTATATAAATGGCCGTCATTGTTATATAACTTGTAAATATTTTCGGTTATACTCCCCTTTCTGTCAGTGACCGGTATTTTGATACATTTAAATGGTATATCAAGTGATGAGTAAAACCTTTCTAGTTCACTTCTGAAGATCTCATAAAACCCCGTGTTGAATTCTAACTTAACTCCTCCACCAGTTTTTTCAATTTTAATTTCAATCCTGTCTGTATTTCTAAGTTTCTTCATCAGGGACTTTTGTTTATTCACTTCATAAGGTCTTTTTGTAGCTGTATTCTCGGCGTTTTTAAATCGATCTACGATTTGTAACTGGCGTTTTAGCTTCTTGTTCATTTTTGCTGAACTTTAGTTTCTCCTATATAAATATTTGAACTTAATTAGAACACTTTCAACCTTGAATTATTTTTTTCAGTTCAATCCGTTTTAATGGCGACGTTAACGGTAAAACATACGTTGCCTATCGTGACGTCACTGACGCGCCATTTTATATAACGTCAATCCGTTTGTTTTTTTCCATTTCAAAATTTGTATTTCAAAGTGGGTAGAAGTTCAACATTTGATTTTTTTTATCATTTCCACCATATTAATCACAATTCTAGTCACTTACTTGGATTTATAATGATTATCCATGGTATATCCCGTTTTCCAAGTTTCCATCGGTGAAGTGAATGTTGAAAAATCTTAAATATTTCCTTAGAACAACTTTCCTCCGAATAAAAATTTACACCACTAGATGCGCTATGAAAAAGCGAATATGATTAACGCTCTTTTGACATCTTTAAGTTCCAAATGAAATAAACCACAGCAAAATTGTATAATTTGAAAATCGCGTCCAAAAAAAAAGCAAAAGCTTGGAGATTTTACTATTTCGGAAAACCGTAAGAAAACCGTAATCGTTGCAGAAAACCGAGAAAACCGGGAAATGCCTGATTGCGTAGGCATACTTGTAATTTTGGCCGTTAGGGGCTTAAAACAAAATCTTCCTCCATTCAGAAAGTACGACTCTAGAATGAAAATCTTATTCTTTTTTTGTTCTTTTAGTCATTTTTTTCTTAGATGATATAGCGGGCGCACATTAACTTGAACCTGAACTTTATGCAGAATAAATAATTAGGCTCATGAATACATTTCCGATGATACTTCGGCACGTGACGATCAAACATAGACATTCCGTTATACTGTACAAATTACAGGTGTCCGTAGACTTAATAGTATACCGGTAAACAGGGCATTTAGCCATGGAGCAGACTCAATTCCAAAAACAATTATTTCTGCTTGTGCACGACTGTGACAGGGAAATTTATTTTCTGAATTAATCGGCCGATTTTCACGAAAAAAGTTTCATTTTGAAAGTCCAAGAACACCCGAGGTATTCGTTTAATTTCTGTGAACATTCAATTAGAAAAATAGGCCCGAAACACTACCTTCTTCGCGAATTTTTAGATTTGATGTTCCTTTTTTCGTTTCATTTTTTTTGCAAATAAGTAGAAATTTCTCAAAATTTCGTCCGGTGACCTATGCTGATTTTTTGTTTATTTTGTAGCGAAAAGAATATGCTTTGCATTAATCAAATAAAAATTATGGGTCTTCGGGTTAGATTTTTTATTAAATTCGTTTTTGTGAAGTTGTGTTGTTGGAACAGTTTTCATCGAATTCAACGTCGCACCAAAACCAATGGTACTATGCTTATTTGGCGCCAATCTCCGTGCAATAACCTATTCTAAAATATTGAAATTAAGGTTTATCGTAAAATATAGGATTCCAAAGTATTAAATCTGAATGTGCTTTTAAGAAAGACAAAAATTCACCTAAGTTTTATCCATTTAAAAAGACAGCTTTTGTGAACATTTGACGCGACGTTGAAATATCCTTTGATATGCGATATCTTCGCGGAATCGAATTTTACAAAAAATCTAACCCGAAGACACAGTTTTTTTTTTATTTCAAATTTCTTCAGTGGAATGGTTTGGCAGCAACATATCTAAGTTTCAGAATAGGTCGCCGGACAAAATTTCGAGAAAAAGGGCAATATTTCCAGTGACTGTACTCGAAAACAGCAACGCAGAAGGCATTAACATTTAATACATTACACTTGATTGTATTTTCTTACACTTATATCTTCATATCAATAAAACATAACACCAGGCGTCTTTAAACGAAGCAAATGACGTTTACGGGATGAAATTCGGTTCACTATTTCCGAAAAATGGGTAGATACTGATTTTGGTCCCTAGAATAGGGGTCGGTCCCTTGATGACGTCATGACGTCAACTCTACGTTATGAAACTCCTTATTGTGACCGAAATATGAAAGCGGGTACTTGAAAGTTCAGTTTTATCGCAGTAGGTATGATTTGCAGACAATTTAATATTTATACTAAAAATGGCCCTCTATGTGTCCGCAGTTACCTTAAATCACAAAGTGCAGGTTCAGGTCAATATGCTTACACTATACACTTCGTGTAGAAAACACATATGTGCCCAATCACGCGAAAAGGGAAATCTCGGAACTCCCTAAAAATAAATATTTGAAAAAGAAATTGGCTCCAGTGCGGGTCAATAAGAAGATGCATTCCAAAATGTCTTTCTTAGGAAAGTAGTATGATCATTCTAGATTCAGAAACTTTGATGATCATTCTAGATTCGGAGAATTTGAAAAGTGCGCAGCCTGCGCAGTCCCCAAAGTCTGACAAGAGTCGACACTTTTACGTACTACCCAGATGGCCCTTTTTGCGTGACGGGTCTCATATACATACATTGATTTCCTTTATCTTAAGTGCTTAATGTACGGATTTCATCTGTCAGAAGATTATCTTATCTTTATGTTGTTCACGTTTTTGTAGGCATATTATATCATTATTGTCATATGCTAAAATAATAATTTAATTCTTTTTATCAACATCATCATCATCATCTTCTTCTTCTTCTTCTTTTTCTTCTTCTTCTTCTGCTTCTTTTTTTCTTTCTTCTCCTTTTTTATTCTTTCTTCTTCTTCTTCTTCTTCTTCTTTTTCTTCTTTATATCTTCTTCTCCTTCTTTTCCATCATCAACCTCACCATCATCATCATCAATCATCATCATCCATATCATCATCATCATCATCATCATCATCATCATCATCATCATCATCATCATCATCATCATCATCATCATCATCATCATCATCATCATCATCATCATCATCATCATCATCATCATCATCATCCTCTTCTTCTTCTTCTTCTTCTTCTTCTTCTTCTTCTTCTTCTACTACTACTTCTTCTTCTTCTTTTCTTCTTCATTTTTCTTTCTTATTCTTCTTTTTTTTCTTCATCTTCATCTTCTTCTTCTTCTTCTTTTTCTTCATTCTTCATTTGAATTATTCATCTGAATTATTCTTCTTCTGACTATTATCATTATTGTGATCATTATAGTTTTCTCAAATTTATTCTTTACCATTCCAATTCAAATACAGCATATTTGTTCAATCTTTTTGTATCTCATACTCCCTAACTTTACCTGACTGTCTGTCCATCTCACTGTCTGACAGCCCGTGTCTTTCTCGAACTCTCTTTCTCTCGCATGCATATACCTTAACATCCCCACAAGCTGCTACAGTTAATAATATCTTGAAATTGACAGGATGAACGATTTCGGAATGATTTTCGAATGAAATTGAATGAGTTCGATTAGTGGGTTTCGAATGAAATTCAAGGGAGATAAAACAAAATCGATAATTTTGTCCAATTGGACGAATTAAGCGATAATATTACATCTCCCTTTAATACAATCTACGTATTTTTTCTAATCTTTTGTATTCACGGACTAATCAAACGCTTTTAAATCATTACTTCCAAATAAAATAATGTAATTATTTGACGATTTGATTGAAATGTTGATTATTTTTAACAATTTTGGAAAGTTTTTGAGTGATTGGAATGAGTGTTTAATATGAATGATTTGAGTACTGAGCGAATGATTATGAATGGTTTTGATCGAAATGATTGTAAATTTCATCACGTAATAAACTGTATCGTCTTTGCTTGAACACAAAATATTATTTTCATGGTGTGGACCCGTAATAGTTCTGCAACGTTAAGAAAGAAATAAAATTAAACAGTTTTAACCGTGTTTTCCTAATGATTTCATTAGTAAACCTCGGTCAACATTGTGACAGATTATGCGTTTCGAAATGTTGCGGAACTATCACGGTTCCACTGCATTTAAACTGACTCAAAATACGAAAAAATAATTGATTTCTGTTTCGCTCCAAAGACTATACTTTCATTTTCATGGAGGTATGAAACTAAAACCCGAATCTTTCTTATATTCGCATCTACTTCGCATATACAACAACAACAACAACAACGCCACCACCACCACCACCAACAACAACAAAAAGATTCTTAATTTTTCCCGAGTCCCGAACATTAATGCCTTTCGAAGTATGATTTCTAGTTGACCGATATTAGGGAACTCTCAGATCGGCCCTTTTTTTTTTGCACGCTTGATCTCATACATGGATAATAAGCAATACGAATTTTTATAATATGATCTATGTCTCGGGAGAAAAATAACCCCGTAGATCATTTTTGATATTACGTGGGTGTTATTACACTAGTGGGATAACAAGGCAAACGAGATAAGGACAAATATCGTAATTCCTTCGTTTCATCACAAAAATTCGGGTCATATTATAAATAGGCGCAACCCCGTTTTTATCTGTTTATAGATGACTCGTTTAATAAATTTGGTATTTCATGAGCACTCATTCAATATCCTCTATATGTACAGCTTTTTCTAAGATGTTTCATTTCGTAATTGAATTGAATCTGGAAAATGAATTAAGGCCAAAGTGATTCGTCACAAATTAAGAATACCATTTGGGAAACTTGTCTGAATGATTGGGTTCGTTTCATTATTATTGTTTTTATGTAAACCAAAACTCCGATTATGTCACATAATTGTTCTGGTCTATTTTTGTAAAGGGAATTTCTTTCTTCCTATTACGTTTTAACATCCTAAAGCACAAAATGTCCTAATTTGGTCTTCCGTCGTGTTGATTTGTTGTAATTAATATTGCGATTTAAGCAAATCGGCTGGTTTCTAATTTCATTATTACCAAATATACTGATCCACAAAACGGAAACGTCACATTGTTTAGAATTGTGTATGTAAAAAATAGTGAGAATTGAGAGACATTTGATGGTTTTTAGTGACAATACATTCAACTGAACTCCAAGTTAAAGAAAAATGTCCCTTTGATCAATTTTTTGCTTTCCTGCTTAAATGGTTTGTGCATAGCGTAGGCAATATCTTTATTAGGTGGAGTGAATTTTTCAGTGGACTTTTGCAAAAGCCATATGATCATTTTCGTAAAAAGGTACAGTTAATTTTATCGTGAAATTCACCTCAATCATAACCATTATAAATCGCTCACTCAGCGCTCCATTCACTCATTCCAAACACTCACTCAAACCATTAAACAACGCTCAAACCGATTGTAAAATATAGAATCAACAGCATCATTCAAAATAAATTTTGATAGAGAAAAATCACGTTTTCTCTGACTTAATTCAAATTGTTAGCGTCTAATAGGATCTTGAAGAAAAAGGAAGCAATCTATAGAACTTGTATGCATATCTTATCAAAGGGAGGTAATAAATATGGCTAATTTTGTTCATCCTGATACCTCTTATAGGATGACCTCCCATTAAATTCACTGAAAACTCGCTCCACACACTCATTCAATTTCATTCCTAAATAATTCCAAAATCAGTCACCTTGTCAATTTCACGGCGTTATTAACTGTACAGGTGTTAAAACACCCAAAAGAAAAATTGGTTATTAATGTAAATTCTTCATAAGAAAGCCTCTGAGATTCCTGTCCAAATTAGGGAAAAATCAATTTAAAGATTTCTTGCACTGAAATAAACCATACTTTTAATGACGCTATAAGTCATTTAACAATACTCTTCGATACAAACAAATCGATGGTTAAGCGCAAGAGTGTACTAAGTGTATGTAAAGTGTATATACACTTTGTACACTCTTGCACTGAACCCTCGAAATACAAAAAACAGCAGGTATTGGAAACTTAGAATGGAACACACGAATTTCCTAGAACAGATGGTTGTTCGACAGAATCTGAAGACTTAGTCTCCACCAAAGCCCCCAAAAACTACTCGAAATCCTGTCTTTACAGACACGCATCCATTCAGAGACTACATCGACAACCATTGCTTATTTAAATAACCATATTTAGAGTAAGTTCCAATTGCATTAACTATATAATTGGAGTTCGACACAAACGAACGCATCTTTACGATTATATGGGGTCGTAGTGTTCATTCTCTTTTTTCCAAAGATTTGGGCTTATTTGCGACACGTAAAACATTCAGTCTGAAATATTGCACATCAATACCAAGTCCTCTATCGACTGAATGTAAGATAATAAGTCCATCAACCATACTACACCCCCACCCCTTAAAAACAAAAACAAACAAACAAACAATTTCACGATTTTCTAACGGTATGTAAAACTGCTCGTAAGTTCGATCGCAGACTGTTATTTTCAGAATAAGCACGTCGTTCTATCGAGTAACATTTTTGAAAAAAAGCATCTGGTAAATCTTATCGCGAAATTAGGAAATTAACCATACTAGTACAGTTAGTAATAAAGTGAAATTGACAAGGTGAATGATTTGGGAATAAAATCGAATGAGTGCGATGAGTGAATTTTGGGTGATATTCAATTGGTGTAACTAAAATATCACTTATTTCGTCCAAAATTGACAATAATAGGGATATTGTTCACCTCCCTATGATACAATATAAGTATTTTTCTGTTTGCGTGTCTTCAAGGACCGATCAGACTCTTTAAAATCCGAAACTTGCAATGATAAAGTCGATAGGTATGAAATTGTGATCGCTTTATAGATTACGAAGCGTTTTTTGAACAATTTCGAAGCATGCTTGAGTAATTTGAGTTAGTGTTCATACCACGAATGAGACGCTGAGCGAATGATTTAGAATGGTTTTGATCGAAGCGATGGTCTATAATTTTGTTAAATGTATGAACATCTTCTGTGACTGCCTTAGGTGTGTCGATCCTAAACGGGGTTCTAGCTGGATGGCGTCCTTTCAAACTATTCTAGGTTCTCGTCGAAACACAAATTTGTTAAGCTCCGAAAATAGACGAATTGATCGACCTGAAAATCGTCCAATATACAGTACATAGTTCTAATGGTATTGTAGAAAGTGTGGTGATGGACAGTTACTCTTTTCATGCCTCGGACAAGTTTCATTTTCCATCTTGAAAATTCGCACACATTTGATGTGCCGAAGAATAATATTCAGAGAGAATTTCAATAGGTTTTTAAGGACGTCCGCACATCCGGTTTTGGATTTTCCGCCATTTAAAATATTTGCATTTCTGTTACCGTTATAGAGCTTTGAATTGAAATTCAAACTATATTTTTGGATAGAGCTGAATGCAAGGTTGTCAAAACATGTAAAAATTTGTATAAAATCAAAATTTTGTTTTTTCTCCCAATTTTTCGGAGCATTTTTCATGATTTTAGAGTATTCAGAGAAAACGACAAGCCAGTATTTAATGTTACCCCTTGCCTATTTTTCGGATTGAAAGCAAATGAAATTTACGAATATGGTAAAAAGAACCACTACCTCATATCCCTGAACCATATACCAACAAATTTGTTATTTCCAATATTAAAAAAATGTGTTTTAAAATTTAATTGTTTTTTGAGAATTACCTCCCTCTATTTTAACAAACGAGTCAAAATATTTTAAAAAAGTAAGACTATGACCCCAACTTTTTTCATGTCAAAATATTCCTCATTATATCACAAATTTATAAGAGAGAATAAGAAAAAGGTTAATAGTAGAACTATATTTATTTTACTGTGAAGCATGTGTTAGAAGCCTTTAATTTAAAGGAAAAATACTTCTATTAAGGACCGAATAAAGATGTCATAATTTTCTTTTTCTTCATTAAAATTCATAATTATAATTATCATTACATATCTTAAATAAATTAGTGGAATGGAACAAAATAAAACACAAGTCACTTGCTTTCAGAATATTTATTTGTCCAAAAGTGATAACTTCACATCAAGGGTGTAATTTTCAAAGGCAAGAACTTTAGCTTTCAATTTTAATATGGACTATATTGGACTGTCCTCAGTCGTTTTTATTTGTATTTTCAGAAAAACTTTCTGTGCAGTTCCATAAAAAGCCTCTTTCGTCTAAGTTCATATTAAAAAGTGCTGCACAAAAACTTCTTTCAGAGACAGGGGACTTAATTGATTTTTTGTGATGACTGTCGCATTTAACTCCCCTTGAAAAATACTGCAAAGAAGAGTCTGGCAGCCAGATTAGGGCTACATGTACATAAAAAATCTGGACCCGAGGTTATAAAACTTTTCTCAGGCCCAACTGAGAATTTTCTTAAATTTTAAATTCAAATAAATATATGAAAATAAAAGATAATATTAATAAGTTGTTATTTATAACAACTTATTAATATTATCTTTTTTTAATACATTAAAATGAGTATTAAAGTAGAATTACGGATTTAATTTCAAATTGAAATTTAAGAAAATTTTGAATTGAGGATGAGAAAAGTTCTATGACCTCGGGCTCTGATCACGAGTGAACGGAGTATCCACTAGTGGCAATCATTTAAACCAATTTCCAGAAAAAGACCAAAAGTTTTAGTTATAATGCGGATATGGAAAACAACTTAGTAAAAAGAAACTATGTCACAAGCAGTTCCTTTTTTTTAACCCACTGTATTTCCCTCAAGATTTTGTAATCTCATATCGTTGCTGAGGGATCAAAACCTCGTTACTACAGCTCAAATAATCTGGAGTTACGAGGTTTTGTTCGCTCAGCGACGATATATGCCCTCTTGTAGCGAAGCTGCAACCAGGAAGTACTTTTTCTGAAACAGCTCTATATATAGTATTCAAAGTGTTATAAAACCCTATGCGAAATACAAGCAATTTTTGTTTAACAATTAAAAGACATTCATTGATATAGAAACACGCAAGAACCAGTTTTATGATATATTTAAAGATATACAAATGAATAGATTAAATAGAAATAAGACGGGATTTTCCACATTTTTATAATTAGTTTGTTATGTAATACGCTTGACAAGACGAGAAACTTGCCAGCATACGCGCTATATTTGAAATTGGAATTGAACAAAACGGAGGTATGTAATTATGCTTTTATTCTTTTTTTTGAAGAAAAGCATTGTGGAAAGTACAGAAAAAAATAAAAGCTTGATACAAGCTATTTCTTTATTTTCAACAATGTTTGAATACTTACGTTTTTTACGTTGCGCCAGAATAAGGGATTGCTCCGGAATTGTTTTGCATCTTATATACATAGTAGATGAAAAGATAATTGTAAGAACATTTCATTTGAAAGCATTTGGACCAACACTGATTTTTTAGTTGCAATTCAAAAAAAAAAAAAAAAAAAAAAAAAAGAAAAGAAAAAACCCATATCACTTTTTATATTCTTTATCTAGCAATAGTTTGATACTTAATTTAAAGTAATTTCAATTTAGATGATTCCGTAACATTTCGGGCATTCTGATTGGCTGAAACATTGAATTTATTTCTCAATGAAAACAATTTGAGTGAGCAGCTGTTTCGTAGTCTGCAAAAAGTATTCCTACTTTAAGAAATCTGTCTTTTTGTCGTTAAATCTTTCCATCTTTTGCTTCTTGATATTGTATTACAAAATATCAAGTTATCATCTTCGTTTTAGCGGAAAGAAGCTTTATACCTAAAAAGTTAGAAACACTCATGCGTGATTCCGTATCGCATATCCATGATGCAGTGTGATTAGATGCCTTTTTAAGAAGTCTGAAGGTCGGCCCTTAGAATGTGGTAACTGGCCCAATGGCAAGTTTGTAATAGCTTTAAATGATCTGTCTCCAAAACAAAACAGCAGTTACTCATAGAATGATATCACAAGAGAGTGTTATATTGGCACAAATTTACTATTTGACCCTGTGTGTGACATTTCCATCAATTTGACATGTGTATGAACGACCAAAATTTACCAACCTTGACTGCCAAGTAGTATAATTAGAAGATTGTCCGACTGTCTTAAGACAATTTTGGACCTTATCTTTCTACAAAGCGCGAAGCGAAGACCCTGGTCAGACTGTGCAGATGCACAGGCTGACCAGAGACTTTGCTTGGTGCACATTTAAAATTGTTGGAAGTGTAATGCAAAGGCTCATTTAAAAGACATTTAAAATACGGTCAAACTTCAGTTTCTCGAACACGGATATTCTCAAACACTACAGAAAATTCGAACAAGATTCTAAATGCTGACGAAGTTTGTTCATAATTCATTGTGTTCGATCTAGGAAAACTCGCATACAGGCAGTGTCGAGCAACCTGGACAGTATGGGAAACATTTGAAAAAAAGGACGTTCAAGTAGAGATCAACAAGAGATCCCTTTTTAAAAAAGAAAAACCTTACTTAGTTAGGAAGAACTATATACTAGTCTTGATTCAGAAATCCTTTCAAGTACAAAAGTTTTCGAACCTATAGTCAACCTGCGCCGTTCGCGCAGTCTGACTAACATCGACACTTTACGCACTTCCCAGTGTTGCCCTCTGATGCCTCACGGAGAACATACGTATATCGAGGGCTTAGAGCAAATCATAGTATGTGTCTATATTCTGTATAGACACATACTAAAATTTCGATATAAGCCCTCGATCTTTAAAATAATTATAAAAATATAAACATATTTATTTAGCCTGCACTATAAAATAATTTTAGACATAAAGTTGTTTATTTGACACAACTTGAATACTGACATATCCTGATAAATGTACGAGGGTTGTTCAAACATTAACCGGATTTTGCCTCGCAAAATTTCATTTTTGAAGCAATCAAACTAAATTTGGTATCATTCGCTGTCGGAATTCAATACTCATGTGGTTATGTAAAATTGGTGTAGGTATCGAACAAAACGCTCGCGCATCTGCCATATAAAATGCCATCGTAACGGGTACCCGGCGCAGCAGATAAAATAATCCATATATTTGGTCTTCGTTTGTAAATATTCTTTCGTTTCTAACTGTTAAAAAACTTGAAAATTAATTGAGTTGCTGGAATAAGTATAACAAATACCTTAATTTGAAGTTATTTGACCGTAGAATTTTTCGATAAGGTCCGTTTAAAATGCGACGGGATAAGTGTTTCGGAACGTTCAAGACGACGTCAACTGAATGCTCGGAATTTTGATTTCTAATTATTCCTTTCGAAATCTACAAAAGTACCGAAAGACATAAATCAAATACTTGTCACGCTGAAAGGGAATGGTTCGTTCTTCCAAATGCTTTATTTTATCGGCAAGTACGCTTCCTTGCCCCATGAATTAAGAAGAAGAACTGACAGAGAGAAACTTATCCAAGCAACTGTAAGGAAGTCAATTGCATAGTCTCTTGAAGATACAGACGCTTCTCTAAGGGGTACCTTTCTGACAACTTTGATTTTGCATCATTCGATTTTACCTTTATACAAACCGCAAAGGCACAGCTTAATGACGGGAACACTGAATTCATCCTTCTTCCATGAATAACGAGCCGAGACAAGCTAAATTATACATCAAATGTCTCGATTTTCGACAACGTCGCTAGCGTCATGTACTGTGCGCCGCCACCTAATATCCATGTTTTTTTGTTTGCGTGTGAAATGACTATATATCGTTCAAATGCTTCAGGTTTTGGCAAGTCTGAGCAAAAAATGTGTCTTGTTAATATGAGTATACTTTTTTCACATAGCGATTAACCAATGATGATTAATTGACAAAATCCGGATAAAAGTTGAACATCCCTCGTAATTCTTCGGAAAATCTTTATAACACATTATTGAGACAGAGATCGGATATATCCGAGGCAGTAAGGCGTGTTAATAAAAAAAATAAAAATAAATAAGAATGTAGGAAATACTTGACATTATACTTTCATAAAAAATCAAATAGCAGATGTTCAGACTCTAATCAGTCTGACCAGTTTACGCAGTATTTATAAACAGAATTGTGTCCAAGGAGTAGCCTTTTGAAATCAAAATGTTTTTTTTTTCTTTTAGAGATTTTGAATCTATATAATTGGAAGAACATAGGCACCGGTGGGGGAAAATTGCAGTTGGGTGTAGACAGTATATCGTAAGTCAACCTGTTTTACTTTGACGTAGCCCCCAATTAGCTAGTCAGGGAGGGAGGCTACATCATTGAAGCTAAAGGTAGCTCCTCCTGAACGTGATTTTCAAGTATCAAGTCTGCACTGTCTTCGTGAAGAACACTTCCCTTATCTTTAGATCTTCATATATCCCATGCTGTGCCTTTAACTGATATGCTATTGCGTTTGTGAAGACACGTAACAGGTCTCTTTGCAAATGACATCCATTCGGGATAGTGTCAATTTTTGCGAATCGTCACATGTCATTAAGTATCACTGACTCGGTAAGCTTGATAGTTTTACGATGATGAGTAGTTGAAAGATTTGATTTAACAAGTACATTTTGAACGCGTTAAAATTGACTCGCTGAGCTTGCCTTAACTGGTGAGTCACGCCACTCGTTTCCTCCAAAAGTGTCATCAGATAATAAATTGACCCAATAGGTTACTCTCAAATGTAATATTATCTATATGAGTGACCAAAATCTCGTAACTACAGCTTAATATAAGCTGTAGTTACGAGAGTTTAGTCGCCTTCTGAAGTTGTTAAGAACCTTGTCTTTGACAGACCACTTCGCGGTGTGAACAACCCTCACGTGCGTTCAAGCTTTTAGCGCCATGATAATGTTACACGTGATCGCAAGTCAAATAGAATTCTGTGGCTCGTTTTACTAAACATCTTACGAAAAAAAAAATGATCGTAAGTCAAAATCACTAATTGTACCTGGTGATTTCATTTATTGTTAGATTCTGCCTTGCAATATCTCATTGGAATCGTCCTTGAAAGACGATTTCAATGAGATGATGCATGGCAGAATTCGATATTTAGTTACCACTGTAGAAGCAACTCTGATTTTTGACTTACGCAAAAAATGATCGTAAGATGTTCAGTAAAACGGGCCCCAGAGGAGTAAGATTTTTAAGAATCTTAAGAAATCTGATCGGGATATCACGTCAATCTCATTCCAAATTCGGGCTGTCGTCATAGTGCAGTTGGTAGCGCGCCGAACTGTCATTATAGAGGTCCTGGGTTCGATCCCCGAAGGCGGCACTCATTCTCTCCGACTATTTGGCTCTGGCCAATGGGTCGATAATAGAAGACCTATGTTGGATAGCTGGAGGCTAGGAAAGGATGTAATTGTAGTATTGGTGTGAGAAATATCATGAATCCATTGTTAGGCACTCCAGCCTCCGTGATATAGCTGAAAGATTGTTGAAAGCGGCGTAAAACACCATTAAAACAAGCAAACATCATTGGAAATTTGATGATGCGGTACGGTATGTCCCGATTAAAAATCTTAAGATTATTGAAAATCTTATTCAGCTCTGATAATCCTTTTTTTTTCTTTAACTGTGACAATTTCTTTACACAAAATCTATTATTTTGCAAACATTCGCAACAAATTACCTCACAACCACGCCTAAGAAAGAATAACAGCAACAAGTAACCATCTTACATTCATTATGACGGTGTAAGACCAAACCCGAGGATAACAACAAAATTAAAATGCATTGGAAGGATTATGGTCTCGATGTGAAGAATTCAAAATTAGTTTACTTGGACTTCAAAATTATTTCCCTGGGCAAAGAATTTGAAAAAATCTCTTGTCCGCATTTCATCGCTCAAAAGTTTTTTTAATTTTGAATTTTGTCATAATGATTTTCTCATAAGTGAGAAAATTGAAATTGTGTGATTGGGGAAAACTCGGAAATGGGGTTTGGATCTTGTGTGAACTTTTTTGGCTACATTTGCGGCTCTAATGCCTTGAAGGTTGGCGGAAATGTTTATATCGATTTCGAACAAATTTGATGTTAGGGTACACGGTGTCAAACACTAGGGCCTCAAATCTTCGAAAAATCTTGTAGGCACCCTTAAAGTTAAATTTTGTGCTCAGCTATTTTCAAACTTGGTTAGAATGTTTGTCTACATATCTTAGATCAATGTTAGATCAATCTGATAATGGGCCATATGTATCCATAAAAACTTAGGATGAAAGAACTTATTTTGATGCTCTTTTAAGGAAAATGAGTAACCTAAGGAAAAAGACTGACTTATTTGCCTTTTATAACAGTTGAAAACAATGTCACAGGCCGGCGCTAAATGACCAATGGTCCTCTTGTTAAGTATCAATATAATCTTTTATGTCCATACATTAATTATAGTATAACAACTAATTTACAAGTTTATTTTTTTAAGTTGAAATTAGTGAAACCATTCTTAATCGCTAAGATTCAGCGCTCCATTCATTCATCCTATACACTCGCTCAAACGTTTCAAAAACGCTCCAAATTTACCAAAAAGATAAGATCAGCAATTATATTCTAATAAAAATCGCAAGAAAATAATGATTTCCCCGAATTAATTTGATTTTGTAAAAGTCTGACTGGTTTGCAAAGATATAAGATGTTTTTATAGAACTTGTATGCATATTTTATCATTGGGGTTGGGGGTGGGGGTGAGGTGCGGGTGTTAATAAATATCACCATCTTTGTTCATCTTGAACGAAATTAGCTATGATCGATTACCTCTCTTTAATTTCATTCAAAACTCTTGCCTCTCGCTGATTCAATTTCATTCCAAAATGATTTCATTATCATTCAGCTTGTCACATTCACGATGCTCATAACTGTATATGAAAAGGCTACTTTTCTGCACAATAGTGCTTATAGTGCTATATATATTGTTTATTTAACTCTGATCAAGTTTTTATTGTCATTATAATTATTATTATAAGAATTTTTCTTTCTTTTTCAATTAACTTTGGTCTAACCTTTGAAGCTGCAAATGAGAGATATATGACCCGTCACGCGAAAGGGACCATCTCAGAACTTATTAAATAAGTATTTGATAAAGAGATTGGGTCCAGCATAGGTAAACCAGATGTCGCATTTCAAACATTCTTTCACTGGAAGGTAGATTGATCATTCTAGATACAGAAAAAAGCACATTGCGAGGAAGCTTTGACCCTAGTCAGTCCGCGCAGCACGTGCAGTCTGGCCGGGGTCGACAGTTTACGCGCTACCCAGATTGAGCTTTCGCCTGATAGGTCACATAAAGAAAAGACAAATTCCAAAAAAGTTGGTCTTTTTGTTTGTGAATTCATTTCCAATGCCACACCGACATGTTGGTTTTCGACATTATTTCATTCATACTGTTGTAGCGGTTTAAACAATCGTTACAAACGAATGTCGAAAGCATATGTGACCCGTCACGCGGAAAGGGACTATCCAGGAACACCGTAAATTGAATATTTGAAAAAGGGATTGGTTCTATTGCATGCCAAATAGAGGTCTCATTTAAAAAATTCTTTAACAGAAAGGTAGAACGATCACTCTAAATTCAGAAAAAGATAAGAGTGCAAAAAGTTTCGACCCAAGTCAGTCTGCGCAGTCCGCGCAGTCTGACCTTGATTGACATTTTACGCACTACCCGTATGACCCGTTTTTTGGTGACGGGTCACAATTATCATATAAATAGTAAAAAATTATGCACCTGAATATAAACCGGGTAAATTATTATATCAGGTTATCGACGTCTATGTGTATTTTCTGAGAAGGCCCTCATGTATGATTTCTTGGTAAAACAAAATAACGAATTGTGATCCCTTTTGAGAAGTCTGTACTTTATAGTTGCTAGGGTAGTATTTGCTCTCATAGACGGCGGTTAAGAGTTATGGCAAAGGTGCTAGAGTTTAGTTGGTTAAAGCATCACCTGCTTCACGTCGCGAAAAATCATATTTTGCTTTGCACGTGCAATTATTCACAAAGGGAAAATGTTTTGAAACGTTCGCAAACGTTTTGTGAATCGTAGGCGGGTTCTTTAACGTTAGAATAACATTGGTTTTAAATCCCAGTTTTCGCAGTTAAAAGTCAAATGCTCCACAAAGTGAGCTAAAATATTTACCTGTTATGACCTTGGATCTGCTTATGTATGAAAGTGATACGCCAATGCAATGTACGCTTACTGACCACAGGCAATTGTTTAATAATCTTATTTTTTCTAAATAGGTAATAATGTGAGTCTTGTATTATAATCTATAGGACCAAATTTGGATTATGAAACAATTGCTTGTGAGACTTATCCAGATTGGTGAATTTTACACCGTTTTTCTTGTTCCGTCTTCATGTAATGAATCACAGAAATATGTTATTTTTTCATATTGAAAGTAAGCGACAAAATGTCGTAACTACAGAATTTTCGCGGTTGTAGTTACAACATTTTTAGTCGCCCGTGCACTGATGATAACTGATATGCATCGGATGATTTGAAATGAATGTATCCTTTTACATTTAGAAAATAGGTGACCAAAACAGCTGTAGTTTCGAATCCTTGGTCTCCCATTGCTGATATATCAATGACGATGTGACATTAGATCGCCGCTTACCAGCCCTGCGTTCGGGATCCCAAAACGATGCAAACATTTTTCCAATTATACCCCGCTTTGCATGTGCACTTGCGTGCAAAGCGGGGTATAATTTAAAAACCGTTTGCACCGTTTTGTCATCCTGAAAGTATGACTGATGCAAAAACATTGTTAATACAGTTTCAATTACGCAGTAGAATTCGCTATTTTGACTCGTAGACTGTGTACAAATGTTGTAAAAGATCGTATTCCAGTTATACGAGGTGAAAAACATGTAAGTTAACCCACATTATTAATAAGTGATACGTCAAGTAATGGGGCTTTGATACGTCCTTTATTAAAATTTAGGTCAGGGTTCGTTTACCGAAAATCTCATTATACGGTGTATAATTTTATCATATTAAATCTTATAAAGTTCAGTGAGTAGATTCTTTTTTATTTTAGATTTTCCGAAAAACACATATTCATGTTTCGGAAAATCTTATCTACAGTTGGAAAAAGTGTTAAATAATACATAAGCCTCTTTTCATAGCCCTACATTAGTTCCTCATTGAACGTCCCCGATAAGACTTGCAATTAGTTACAACATGCTTAGGCTTCACTAGCAGGTCACATGGAACTATTACATTTCCCGTTGCGACCATTATAGCAAAATCTAAATAGCTCATACCCGAAAATTGACGGGAAGTAAAGGCTTATATCTAATAAAAGAAAAATCTATCGCGCATCCAAATAGGCCATGTCGAATACAGCTTGATCATAGAGTAATCACGTTATTTTTAAGATAACCCTCCCCACCGACCAAATTTCACAGTCACAGTCAGTTATTACTTTGATTAGTATACACGAACACGCACGATGGCTGTTCGTTAAAGAAAACAAGGCTATACCAGTCCTGCGTTCAGGATGACAAAACGGAGTAAACTGTTTGCCAATCTTACCCCGCTTTGAACGCATGTGTACGTGCAAAACGGGGTAAGATTGACACTTTACATTGTTTTATCATCCTGAACGCTGGGCTAATGAGTTAATTAAATCATCATGAATTACAAGTTCTAAATGTCCAAGCTAGATATCTTTGTTGTTATTTAAAAAAACCCTCATAAGTACATCTTTAATAAAGCTATTTTATAGTTACAAGATTTTTTTTATTGCACCTACGATACACAAATATCTCATGAATTGATTTAAAATGATGCAAAGAGTTTCCAAATTATTTCTCATTTTGCACGCAAGTTCACGTGCCAAGCGAGATATAAAAGGTCACTTGGTTGCACCGTTTTGTCATCCTGAATGCAGGGCTGTTTCACTTTCGCTTCTAAGAATGCGCAATTAACAATAAGGTTGATAAGAAAACTTATTCATGATCTACGAGTTTTCTTGCTCCACTAACCGAATTTGATAAGACGTTAAACCACGCATTTGCATTTATAACATGCAATTTCACTGTTTAAAATATAATTTGACCCGATTAAAAGTAGTTTCGTATTTCCAATATCACAGGTAGCCGAAATCGCGATAAGCTGTTGACTGCAAAACCTGGACCATTGCACTTGTCAGAGCTATATAAACATGAGGGTCAAAACGGTCCTTATTCGCTGTCATGCAATATATTTCAGTCCAGTTGATAGCGTAGACATACTTGATAGGCATTATGTTCCGCTCCTAATCTTACGTAAGCGTCGCAGTTACGTCGGATTATTTTTATGAAAAGCAGTTATATTTTTGTTAAGATTAAAATTAAAATCGATTTATAGCCTAAATGAGCACACGTTCTTATATCATTTTAAAACACTTAATTCTGAAAGCTATGGCTATAAAAATATATTCGAATCCCATTTAAGAATTCGTCAAAATGAATCCGTACAATTTGTCCCGGCCATACTATTTGACAATGATTTAATTTTGGCTATATTTCACTAAGATTAAGTCAATTTCGACAGTTGTTGAGCTAGGATTGTTTGAGATAGAGACAGACTTTTCTTAGCCTTGATTTTTACCATTTTTTGACTTGGCACTGCGATATTCTTTCATGGATACCATTTCGTTAAGATGAACAGTTTGAACAATTTTGATGATGGATTTACAAAATTTACTAACCTCTAGAATATATAATGCAATAAACAAACCATATTGTAGTTTCGAACAGAATATGTTCAATTCAATGTAAGAAATTTATAAATACTGTTACTTTGCCTATTCACGGACATTCAATTTACATGTTTAGATCGATAAAATCGGAAAAGAGGATGAAGAGATCAGGACAAATTAAATCAGCTTCAAGAATGATAAAATATACGCGATTGAAAGAAAATGATGCATTCAAAATGACCAAAACGCTTGCAAAGTATATATAAAAAAAACATTATTTTAGAATATTTTCATATTTTTTTTTTTGTCCAGGTTGCCCACAGTCCGACCCACTCGGGACCTTTCGGCGATTCTACGGAATAGACCTCGGGAATTATGAGGGCGCAGATATGAAAGCGCGTCATATCGTACGTGGGTTTATATGACGACACAATCATGACTAAGATGACGTACGTAGCGAAAAACAAAATCAAACAAAGGATAAATTGTACATATCGAGGGTTTGGTGCAAAACCGTAGTAAGAGTGAATACATTGTATATACACTTACTACAGTCTTGCACCGAACCCACGATATTATAATTTGATAACAAATTTGATAACTGCGTTTTGACATCAAATTAGATTATGCATTAAAGATATCTACAGACGATCGGAAAGGATTATTAAAGCTGCTCTTTCACAGATTGGGAAAATGGGATTTTTTAAAATTTTCGTTAAATAAATCGAAAGTAACGATCTCATCATGTTGAAGCCTTGAAAATAATAAGATTCAAACTGGTAATGCATGGAAAGAAAGGCCGATATTCCTGAATTGAGCAAAATTCATTCTGAAAAATAAAGCAACTACTAACGCCTTAAAAATCATTCTTCAATTTCGAGCCAACTATTTACGTCTGTGCCATTCACATATTGGTCTTATTCAATCAAAGATTAAGGTAAATGTATTTGACAGCTGGAAACTTCATATCAATACATGCAAAAATGATTATTCGCGGAAATGAACGATTTTGATATTTATAGACTGGAAATTTATAGACTGGATCCCTTACTGATCTTTCCGCTTCAAAAAATACGTTTCAAAATTATTGAAATATGTTATATTTAGTGCCAATGCCATTGGGCCATTCTTAAACGTCTAAATATACACGAATTTCCTAGTCAAAGAACAAGTTTTTATTTTTCTATGAAAAACTGTGAAAGAGCACATTTAAGGTGTGTTTTTCGTCAAGCGTATTAAATAACCGAAGAAGGCCTAAATCTCAAGAAGCCGAATTTACTAAAAATAACCAAAAAATTACTACACTTACGTCCGAGGTACTTTCCAGTTTACGGAAAAGTCCAAGCGGTGTTCCGAATGCAATCCGACCATCACACAGACAATAGGCCTACGATGAATCGAACTTGTTTTTTACTGAAAAAGTAATATTTCCCATGGTATCTTTAATCGTTAGCAGTCATGTTATGTTTGAAAAATCATTCAGCTTTAATTAATATCGACAAAAAAATCTGACACACAAATGTCATCAAAGTTTGGCATTTAGTTGTTTTTATTTTTTTTTTTTGTTCAAATTTTCTCGGACTGAAATTTTGAAATACCTCTAAAATGGACTAATTTGTGAAAATTGCAAAGAAAATTCTTGTCTATGATCGCTTGTCATAAACACCAAGACTAAAATTCGGATCCATACTTCTTTCAGAATACACCAAATTGAACGGCTTTTCATATAGAAATAAAAGACCGTTCTATAAAAGACTATACGAGCCTGTGCGTGACATTTCCAACAATTTCATGTGCACATAATGGGCAGATATAATGAAGCCTAGACACATTGCATAAATATGTTTAATTGACCACCTGATGATGGGCTTGGAACCTTTCTATCTGAAGAGCGCATAGCAGACTTGGGTCAGACTGTGCGGACGCACAGACTGGCAAGAGATATTGCTTTCCACACTTTTCAAACCGATGGAAATGTCACGCACAGGCTCATATTATAATTCTTATATTTTAAGGATTTCATTTACAAAATATGAGACAAAACAGCGAGAGTACAGACACAAGTGCAGAAACCACTGTAACTTGTATATCTGATGACGGAGCAGTCGACAGGGAGACAGATATTGAAACAGATGTGGATCACAGATTGAATAATCAACAAAGTACAATGGAATGCAAAAACGAAAACGTAAACTATGATAATTGTATCTGCCAGCGTCAAAGTAATATCACAAGTGTTCGACGAACCAAAAACAACATAGCATTTAGCAAAAGGGAAAGAATAAAATGTGCTGTTGTAGTTTTCATTAGCGTTTCAATCTCGGTTATTGTGAATGCAGTGATCAATTTCAGTGTGAGACAAACACCAGATACTCCGATATATGGACTTGAAACGAGTACAAAGACTTTAGATATGAAACAGGAGGAACTGCAGAAGGAAAGATTGTGTTTCGAATGCGCCTTGCTTCGTGCCTATATCGACCAGTGGGCATGGAATAATGACGTCACACAAAACCGTCTGTTGGACGAATGCTGTTTTGATGATTATCTTACCTTGCTGCGCACGTTCAAATTTGTGAGTGTTATGAATTATCTTATAACTATACACATAACCGTGTGATAACATCCTGTATGATATTTTTTATGATATCACATAGTTATTTTTGGAACGAAAATATTATGCGTTTATTTTGAGAAACTTGCATATCTGTTAGAAACACCGAAGAAAACAAGACAAATAGAGAGATTTTTAATATAATACATATTTAGTGTTTTGTATATTTTTTTTATCTAACTCGCTTGTGAGAATTGATAATTGTCTCGGCAGAGCCTCGACAATTTTCAATTCTCCCAACCTTGTTAGATAAGTTTTATATTATACACTGAATACGTATTATACACTAACATGCAAAGAAGCCTGTTTCGACCTGATATCACCTGTTTGATAACATAATATGATATTAGACAGTCTATTTTTAGAAACAATTTGCATACACTCTCACACGAATTTCTATGATTTTTAAGGGTTTATTTAAAAAAAAAGCATCATAAATAGAACGATTTTGAGTACGCAGCTTTTTTGTAAGCTGCCACAAAAAGTAGTGCAGCGAGAACTCTATTAATTACTAACAAATCTTTACATTTTTTTGCATCATGATAATGAATTATAAGATTTGAAAATGGTATTTATACATTTCATGGAGATACAAAACGGAACACCTAATCACACCCATGTACTAATCAGTTTCGTAGTTTGATACCTCCACGAAATCATCAAATTCTCTCTTCATCACCTGAGGTAGTTAAGAATATTTTGAACGAAATTGAAGTTAGAAGTTAGTTATTCACGAATTGCCTTCCGCATCTAAGTAAAAATTTGTCTTTTTGCAGTACACAGATGTGAAAGTTTCACAAATACAAAGTGGTAAGTAACATTTAATATGCTAAATATAGTTTCTTTTTTATACATAATCTAATTGGACTAGCTGTCCTCTGGTATAGATATTGTTCATCACAATTCTTGAATGGCAAACATTGACATAAACAAGTCTATGGCCACTAAAAAAATACATTGTTCAGTATTCTAAATGGTCAAGAGGAAGAACAAGAATTTACTGTGTTTAAGAAAAAGTATTATCTTCTTTTGCTTCATCAAAAGAGAATAGCATACACAATGTATTAAGCATTTGGGAATCAATATATTGTTTTTCCTTGATGACGTTAGTATTGATATTATGAGTTTATTGTCTGGAATATTCCTAAGATATTTGCGTCAGATTCTATAATACTTGAAGAACTTTATTTATAAATCGGTCAGTCTCTATTTCTTAATTGTAAAGACTCAATTTATATCATGTATAGAAATCGATTACCAATGTCAATCAATGACTTGGTTGATTCATCTACTGTCAATCTGTGTTGAATATGAATCAAAAATCAAAGAGACGAATGATAAATCAGTCTGAAAATTTAAAACGGTCGGAAAATATCGGCAATGTCAATCTTTCCTCGACAGATTCACGCATGCATATACTCCTAGATTATAAAACGACGTCGATTAAAAAGATATCATTGTAACCGCATTTGCATCGTTGCTTGATTTCAGAAGTAAGCAGGACATCACATGACATGCGACAGATACATAACGCCATCAAAAACGTATCCGATATTACGAGAAAGGCGCCGAACGGTACAGTCACCCCACAGATAATATACCACATTCCTGAAGAAATCCAAGAAATGGTCGGATCTTTAGCCCAAAAGAAAAGGTCCGTCCTGTACCTTAAGAGTGACAGCCTTGTGAATTCTGATAAAAACCATAGTAAGTAATTTATCATACAATCAAGCATGTATTTACATGATAACAGCTGCCTGACAACATATCAGGAAGTCTATTATTAGAAACAATTTGCATGTGCTTGAAATTGACCTGAACACTTTAACTTGGACTTCTTCGAATTTAGATATTTCTTCTATTATAATTTTGAAACGAGTGCATGATAAAATGAATATTCTGTGGTTGTGAGAAATTATCATGACTGGACATAGCCTAATCATGATACTTTATCCCAACCTCGACCAGATGACATTGGTATTTTAAGAGACCAACTCACTATTCTCTATTTATCATGCAATGATATCGACCTCATATTACCTGGCTGATAACAGCACGATATCAGACAGTCTATTTTTAGAAACAATTTGGATACACTTTCACCTAAATTTCTTTATTTTTTAAGGTTTAATTATAATCAAGTAGTGAAAAATGATTGCATGATTGGGCACGATACCAACAGAATGGTACACCTGTAAGGAGACATGGTGGAGGTAGGAGTAGAGCTACCTCCGTCACAGAAGACAGTTTTTTGGTACGGTAACGCAGCTACGTTCCGACCTTCAAAACGCCTTGGGAGTAAGTTTTGACTCAGACCATATGAACAGGGCTGCATGAGCATAATCTGAGGTCAAGAAGACCATGTTTTCGTATTCCGCTGTCCCGAGTTCATTATCTGCGTCGGTTAACATGGATATTGTACCACGTTGGCTGGCGCATAAGACGCTGGCACCCCGTGCTATTCACGGATGAGTCCAGGTATTGCCTGGACTACACTGTTTGGCGGACTAGGATGTGGAGAAGGCCGGGGGAAAGATTTCATGCAGCAAACATTGCACGGTCATTATCGGGGTGAGTCCATCATGGTTTGGGGTGGCATCAACTTGGATGGGCGGACTGATCTTGTTATTTTAGAAAGATGTACTCTGATAGCTCGTAGGTACATTGATGAAAACCTCATTATCCACGTAAGATTTTACGCTGGTGCTATTGGGGATGGATTCATTATAATGGATGATGATACCCGTCTACACACGGCCCGTATAGTCCAAGAGTATCGCCAGGAAGAGGACATTCCACGTCTGGACTGGTCGGCTCGCTCAACGGACTTATATCCGATAGAGCATATGTGGAATGAGCTACAGGTCCGAGTTTCGGCTCGCCAGATCCAGCCAATGACGTTCCATGAGCTCGGCCAGATCCTTAGAGAAGAATGGTCTGTTATTCCCCAAAGAGTAACCAAGAACATAATCAGGAGTATGTAGAGGCGCTGTCAGGCTGTTATTGACAGTGCCTGCTCTCATACTCGTTATTTCAAGAAAACAGACCAATTTCTAGGGTCTACCTGTCTGGTCTACATTTAAAGCCTTCTTATCATTATAAAGCTTTATTTTCTTCTTAAACTTGATAAACTATTAACAATCGACCATTTCTCCAACATTCTTATGATCAAATTTCATTTTTCCTAAAGTTGAGGTGCTTAGCAAACTTTGGGTAGTCACAAGCGTTTTTTTTTTTTATCCTGAATGATCCATGGATGAGTTAACAGTTCCACCAGATCATCTTCGCTAGTCAAGCGTTATACTTACTTTGTTCCTAGACTGGTAAACCTGTCCAATCTACGCTACCCTCCGATACCCTCAATATCGACAGATTGAGGCAGGCTCGCCAGTCAACTTTGTTCCTTGCTTCCATTCGGAACCGCTCTTGCTTTTCCGTAAATTATTAAAGATACTCGAACGCAAGTGTAGTAATTTTCAGGTAATTCGGCTTCTGATGGCAATTAAGTCAATACGCCCGAAGAAAAAACAAAACCAACCAAACAAACAAAACAAAACAACACAAAACAAAACAAAAAAACTGTTCATGTTTTCAAATCAAGTCTATGAAATTCTTTTGGACATATAATAATTTGATGGCAAAACGCAGTAGAACACTGTGTTTTATTCTCAAATTATAATATGGCTAATTTTAGTCTGTTTTTGATTTTGCTGTTCTAAACAATAAAGATTCCTTTTTCAAAACAAATATTCGCTGGGGGAACTGAGTTAAGCACCTGCAGCTTACTTGAAGCTGTAGTTGCGGGGTTTTTGTCGCCTGGAGCATAACAAATAAGTCTATGGTGATACAGATATCCGAATCATTCATAATTCGTATTCGTCCGTTTTCACAAATAGTAATATATCTAATGTTATGTAAATAAATCGCCATAACTTACTGTTCCACATGAGGTTGAAGAGACATTTGTAAACAACAACAACAACAACAACGACAAAAATTACATGTTTGATTTTCTTTCAAATATTTTGTACTAACAAATGTAACTTAAACGGATTTTTAAGGTGCGCTGAGGGATGCCCACGACCCTCGCGTAACCAATTGACTTGGAAATTAAAGCTAAAAAACACCCAAAAAACTGTACCAGTTAGTCACTTTAAAATTCCTCATAAGCAAACGAAATCATGGAATTATTAGATCAATTTGAATGAAATTTTGGTCAGTTTGAACAATTTCGAAGCGTAATTGAACGATTTGGAGCATTTTGAATGGCATGAGCGAGTGTTTGGAATGAATGGATGGAGCGCTGAGCGAGTGATGTGAAATGGTTTTGATTTGGATGAGTGTCAATAACATACTAGTAATGTTGTAGCTGTACGCTAATGTTTTATTAATGTTACATGTTTAATGTTACATATTTTATTTATAAAATCAATGAAAAACCTATAATTTCAGTTTGTCTGGTCAAGTGGTCCACTGGTGACCTCTTCTTCCCTATAATTCAAGGCAGCTTAGAGTTGCTTCAGAACAAGAGCGGAGTGATGAATAAAGAGACAGGGTATTTCAGCATACGAGTTGAGATCAAGTTTGAAGCTGACTTACAACCCAACCAAACTCGGTGAGTGATGCTTCAACCCTTCATATAAACTAACACAAAACAGTTTTTTTCTGTTGAATACTATATTATTTAATTTTAGGTGATTTCACCAGTTTCCATTCATTCTAATTGGCCGAAAATGTTGCCCCTATCACTTAGAAAAGAATTTTTGAGCATAGGTTATTTATATCGCTGATAAACAATTATGATGGCGGCCATCTTGGTAGATCGCCTCCATATTGTCCTCCCTACTTTTTTGAAACCGTGATACCATGGAGTATATCTGAACCAAGTGTTGTCATTGACTGCCATCGTGAAAGCATTTTGTAAATTGAACCACTTAAAGCCAATATGCTTAGTGGCCAGCTTAAAAAATGGCTGCCATCTTGTTGTCTTGCCATCATGAATACCGTGTTGTTTTTTTCTGAAATGGTGTGCCCAGTGGTGTATCTGTGTCAAATTTAATGCTTGCATCACAAAGTGAAAGATATTTCGGGTAATCGGTCCACTACACAAACAATAGATCGTTCCGACATTAAAGAGCTTTAACAATAATTCAAAATGGATGACTATTGAAGAATGTGTGACTTTTCATCGTACAGGGACAGATTAAAAAAGATCGCTTCGTTTTACTTTTATATGCGAGATTTTCGTTCAACGAAAATATCTTAACCCTTCATTTGTTGTTCTAGTTTTAACAGACAATAAAGACAAAGACAAGGCCACATATGCGCGCAGCCTTATCAATGCCTACACTGTCTGCCTTCTACGTAATCATTCAGAAAAAAACCCCAAAAAACAACTAGAATTAAGCATTGGTTAAAACGTCAAAAAATGCAGGTTTTTGGATACATACAGTTACAGACATCGTGTAATTGAAATAATAAATGATTTTGGAATTATTTCGGAATGATATTGATTGAGTGAATGGAGCGAGTTTTGAATAAAATTCAAGGACAGTAATACAATATCACTAATTTCGTCCGCATTGGACGAAATTAGTGATATTTTATTACCATCCTTTACAAAAATCTACGGACTTTCCAATTTCTGTGTATTTACGTACTATCTGACGCTTTAAATCCACACCAGAAAAAACGACGTGGAATAATTTAATCGTCGTAGATGAATTGTTTCTCATTTTGAACGATTTCGTATTTTTTGAAACGATTTCGTAGCGTTTTGAGTGATATTGGTGATTATTTGTAATGACTGAATGGAGCGTTGGGTTTCCTATTTAGAATGAAATTGTTAAAGGTAAAATGTCAATATTAAGAACATCGTGAAATTGACACTCATTCTGATCAAAACTATTCTTAATCGCACACTCAGTGTTCCATTCGGTCATTTGAAATACTCACTCAATTTTTTTCAAAAACGCTCCAAAATCACTACTTAGAAAATATCAATTACATCCTGAACAAAATTAGCGATATCAGATTACCTCCCTTTAATTTCACTCAAAGCCCACTCATCGCACTCATTCAATTCCATTCCAAATCATTCACCTTGCCAATTTTATGATGAAGTTAACTGTACCAACAGTATACCTCGTCTACTTCAGCACCGAAAGCCTACGATACTACATTAAATACCGATCCCAGAAAGGAAACCTAGTAACAATCGAGACGTTCGCGGAGACGTTCACGTTCAGCAAGGACCGTTCTGAATACAAAGGGGTCGTCTATAAAGTAACCAGGCTACGTAAAGGAGATAGGATAGAGGTTCATGTTTACGATAACGTCGTGTCACGCGAATCGGGAGCTCATAGTATCAGCATTATCGAGGAATCTTGATGATTCAGAACCACACTGTGTTCAGGATACCAGAAAGTTTGCGAATGTTTAAGAATTGTACCCCGCTTTGCACGTTAGAACGCGTGCAAAGCGGGGCTTAATTTCCCAAACGTTTTGTGAACGTTTGTTACTTGAATGCAGGCTTGGCTACTAAGTGAGATGGTGCTGTGTTTTACATGGAGCACGTGTATCTTGAGAGAAAGAATAAGATGACGAAATTTCGTTTCTATTCTGATCCAGCTGAAATGGAACGAAAATAACAAGCACATTTCGTTTGAACGGAAATAACACTGATTGTAGTCACTGAGAGAGTGTTTTCTAACTATATGATATAAGAGAATGCTTTTAAAGATTGAATGGTCTATTTATCGTGATGCATTTATCAAATAAGGGAAAGCAAGTATGATTTTGGGTGAAAGATACGTTATGAGTAGAAAAACAAATAACACCGCAGTTTTGAAAAGAAAAAGCCATTTCAATGTCAAAGTATTTACGAGTACAATGTATATACTGAGAGACTGTAAAAACGCAACAAAGTAAATTTGTATTCTAAAAAGGGAAATGCAAGATAATTTTTTTTTATCAAAATTAAGCTATATATCATGCTTTTAGGCATTAACCCTAAGCGTATCTAGGCCTTTGAAATGTTTACGCACCCAGAAGGCGACAACGAAAGAATATGCCTATATAGAATAAGGGCGACGTATACGTATACGTATGGACTGTACCAAAAGATGAATGCCCCCGCCATCTCCCTTTTAATGATTTGAACGTTGGTGAATTTTAAAACATCGCAACTACAGCTTGAATAAGCTGGAGTTTCGATGTTATGATCATTCATCAACGTTATATTTCATTAGATGATTATTTCTTTTACGCACTTGCGTAAATTGCGTAATGGGAGTTACGCCCTTGTTTACATTGTTATGTTTTATGCTATCAAGACTTGCGAAGCTACAAAGCATGACTTTACATGTAAAAGCTTCAATAGACTGTAGGTGTCACTGTTACGTAGGCGTCATGTAGTAACCACGCTAAAGGTAAGCTCAGCCCTAGCCGACATGCCTACAGTTAACAACATCGTAAAATTGACAAAATGAATGATTTTGGAATGATTTTGGATTGAAATTGAATGAGTGAGTGGAGCGAGTTTTGAGTGAATTAAATAGGAGGTAATCCAATATCGCAAATTTTGTTCAGGATGAACAAAATTAGCGATAATGATTACCTATCTTTGATATAAAATGCCAACAAGTTCTATAAATAGCTTACTATTTCGTCAAGTACCTATGAGACGCTAACAATTTGAATTATGTCAGTGAAATCACGATTTTTCTCTTTCAAAATTTTTATTGAATGACGTGATTAATTCTATATTATTCAATAGGTTTGAGCGTTTTTGAATGGTTTGAGTGAGTGTTTGGAATGAATGATTGGAGCGCTGAGTGATCGATTTAGAATGGTTTTGGTTGAGGTGAATGTCAATTTCACGATGTAACTAACTGTACAAGGATAAAGAAAGAATGGATGTCTTTGTATGCCGATGCCACGTCCACTTTAGCACCGTTGTTCCTTTTCCGAAAGGCATTGACAAAGTGACAATCGGGAACCCTTGGCGATTCTTCTGAATAGACATAGTGAATTATACCTGCGCGGCCGTGAAAGCGCGTCCTTTCGCACGTGGTGTTTACTAAGTAGATGACTTCACAAACACCAACGGATCTTTGAGTTAAACAAAATCGACGAAAGATTAAAACTGGGCATATTATAAATTGAAGTATATATGTAAGAATGCCCACAGTAAGCTCAGACGGACACGAGATGGACTCAAAGTCCTTTGGTCGTCAGTTTTGCACCTGGTTACTAATATCACAATTCTATGTAAAAGAGAGAACTGTAAGATTTTAAAGGCATGTAAGTGATCTCAGTTTATTGCTCAATATTTTTGTTAATACCGATTCTATCCAAACTCAAATTCCTAAGTTTTGTATCACAGTTTGTTGTTTTTTATGTATATGTTGTATCTTCATCAAGAGATATTAAAATCGCTATAATGAATAGCTTTTCTCCATCTTTTAGTACTTTTGTTTCGTCAGGATGTGCAGTGAGTAAAGTGTTGACCCAAGTTCGTCTTCTTGAACTGTACAGACTGATTAAGGTAGTGGCCCAGTAATAGCCCCGCAAGGTTTAGGAAGTAATGAACCTTAACAGTGTTAGTTTTGTGAAAGATAATGAGCTCAGTAATGTTACGGAACTAACACGGGTCCACTAACTTAAGGTCGATACTTTGCATACTAAACTAAGTTTCTGAATATATGTGATAACCATTCTACCTACCCGTAAAAGTTTTCTTTATGTCTCCTCCCTGAAATGTTGGAAGGACACAAAGTAACCTATATACAATGGTAATGTCTAATATTCGATTGGATACTGCGAAGGTCTAAGTCAAAGGTGAAGGTCAATAGGAATAAAGACTTAAAGATCTTGGTCACATCGTGTCTAGGCCAGATCTTCTACAGTTAGCTACATCATGAAATTGACATTCATCTCAATCAAAACCTTTCTAAATCACTCACTAAGCACTCCATTCATTCATTCCAAACACTCACTGAAACCACTCAAAAACTCCCCAGAATGACTAAAAGAGATACAACCAACAATTTAATTTAAAATAGATATACAAAATCGCGATATAACTGATATTATTGAAATTGTAAGCGTCTGATTGTTTCTTGAAGAAATATGAGCTTTTCATAGAACTTTTGTTAAATATTTTATTAAAGGGAGGTAAAAATATCGCTAATTTTGATCATCCTGAA
This sequence comes from Fragum whitleyi, assembly GCA_948146395.1. NCBI lineage: Eukaryota > Metazoa > Mollusca > Bivalvia > Cardiida > Cardiidae > Fragum > Fragum whitleyi. The sequence continues at coordinate 21,869,082 of OX411548.1, read as the reverse complement.
CAAAATTTAACGGTATTAAATTACCTCCATTTATTTTCACTCAAAACTCACTCATCAAACTCATTCAATTTCATACCAAATATGTTCCAAAATCATTCACTATGTCAATTTCGCGACGTTGTTGCCTTAACATTTATTGAGTGAATTCAATCCCCAAATCAAGGTCATAGACGAAGGTCAATTAACTAAGTAAAACCCATCTTTAGAATGTACCACCATCTGATTCAATCGCAAGATGAGGACCAATGCCTAACCTCAAGGAAAACTGATCTCTGAAGTTATTTCTTTCTACGGCTCAGTAACTGATGGCATTCGTATCTAGTTTTAAAATGCGACATCTGATTGACTTCCGCTGGATCTAATCTAATTTTCAAAATTTCATTTTAAGATACAACTTGGTTCTTGTGTGCGTGACGGGTCACATTATTATAGTGATTTTGGACTATGGGATGTGTTGTCCTGAAAATAAAACTTGAAACACGCAAAATGTAGAAAAAAAACGGTTTATTAATGAAATGAGCAACTGCGTGAAATTTTCAATTAATTCAAGTGTATGCAAGTCTGACCTGAGGCTTAACTATGTGGTTTGTAGACAGATACGGTTTTCGAGGCAGTCAAGCAATCTTCAAGTTACACTTTCTGGTAGTCTAGGCTACATAAATTCAGTCTATCACACACGCATTTCATAGGCGTAACTAGGACTTTAAAATTTTTACGCAATCAGAAGGCGACAACCAAATAGATATGATAAATGCGATTTGTGGACTGTGACAAAAGATGAATGCAATCCGTCCGATCCCTTTTTATGACTTAAGCGTTGGTGAATAATCAAAACATCGAAACTTCAGCTTGAAAAAGCTGTAGTTTCGATATTTTGCTCATTCGTCAACCGGATATATTTCAAAAGATGTTTATTCTTTAACGCAATTGCGTAAATTGAGTAATGGGAGTTACGCCTTTGCATTTAATTGTTGGAAATAACTTGCATAGACTAGCAAGAGCTTTCAACGCTTTTTGAATATCTAAGGTCCCTTTTGCGTGACAGGTCACATATAATGATGAACCATCTAAACTGCCCTGTGTTCATAGAGAAAATGTTCATGAAACGTTTAAGAAAAGGAAATCCGCTTTACACGTACATTTAAACGGAATGTCATTTTAAACGTTTGCCAACGTTTTCTCATTTTGAACGCAGAACAGGATAAAATGCGGGTCACAAAGATAACCATCAGAGTTGCGAAACCGAAAAAGAAAATTGTTATTGAATGTGATAAATTTTGATTAAGATATTAAGGGGTATTTTATTGAAATTCATTATCAACCCGGTTGTACATTGTATTATATTACATGGTTCGTGTTTCTGTGTATCTTGTCAATTTAGGTCAATGCACAATTTCAAAATCCTTGGATTTTAAAAAGTCTATTTGTAAATTTTATATATTGATTAATTGCCTACTTTTTTCCATACACACAGTATACCTGTTTACTCTTAAATGGTTCAATTTGTGTTGCTACCATCACAATTTGTGCATAGATAATTGGCTAAGAAATTGTTTTCATGTCTCTATTTGAGATATTTTCTAAGCCGGCGCACATGTTAGTCCCGAAACAAAAATGCCTCATAATGGTACAATCTTACTCTTTAGCTTGATCGTATATAATTATTAGATATGAAATTAATCTGTTTTGAATTCATTAGGAAACGACCTAAATGAAGACGGCAAAACTTGATACGAGTCAAATAGAAAGGGTAGCATGTGTAGATGCAATGTGTTACATCGGGTTTTATTCGCGAAATTCACTCTCGCTAATATTAGCAACTGACTGAACACGTGAACTATAGGACATATGTAAATTATACGTGTATGTGTATGGCGTAAATAAGAATAAAGAAATATGTTTCTCTCTCGCTAAGATATTTGCTCCCCGCGAAGAGTTTCGGATTTACAGTATATATTCAAAACACCACAGAGCCAAGCATATTGCACGTTGATCTAAGAATCATTATATGGATGAATTACAAACACAAACGACAGCAACAACAACAACAACAAATTATGCTTCTATGGTTCTTATAGTTAGTTACATGGTAAATTGGTTTCACGAAGACATAGAAAACTATTCATGGAACCGGCATGAATATTTAATTAAAGGGTATTAATAAACATCGCCAATTTTGTTCATCTTGAACAAAATTAGCGATATTGGATTATCTTCCTTTAACTTAACGGATTTCTCGCTCCATACATTCATTAAATTTCATTCCAAAAGCATTCCAAAATCATCAATTTGAGAATGTGTTAACGGTTTATCATGATTTAAACATTATTTATGGTAAAGTTAAAAGCATTGTGAAATTGACAAGATTTTGGAATGAAATTGAATGAGTGTGTGGAGCGATTTTTTTGTGAAAATTAAGGGAGGTAATCTTTTGCCGCTAATTTTGTTAAGGATGAACAAAATTGGCGTTATTTATTACCTGCCTTTAATATTTAATTTGCATAAAGGTTCTTGAATAGTTTTCAATGTCTTCAATAACCAGTCATACGCTTGCAAAATTAGTTTATGCTAGTGAAATCGTGCAATTTATCAACCGATTTTTATTATATCCCCCACCTACGAAGTAGAGGGTGATATATTGGTTTCACCATGTCTGTCTGTCTGTCCATCCGTCCATCCGTCCTTCCGTCCGTCCGTCCGTAGACCTTTTCGTTTCCGGACTCTAACTTAAGAACCAAGTGGCCTACAATAATGAAACTTTGTACAAATGTTGCTTATGACCCAAGAAGTGCCCAATTGTTTTTTGGGTCACATAGGTCAAAGGTCAAGGTCACAGTCAGCCTTTGTTCAATTTTCGTTTCCGGACTCTAACTCGAGAACCAAGTGACCTAGAATCATGAAACTTCATGCAAATTTTGCTTATGATCCAAGGAAGTGCCCTATCGTTTTTGGGTCATATAGGTCAAAGGTCAAGGTCACAGTCAGCCTTTGTTCAATTTGCGTTACCGGACTCTAACTCAAGAACCAAGAGATCTACAATCATGAAACTTCATGCAAATGCTGCATATGACCTCATTATTTGTTACAAACACATCCTGCACTTATAGCACCATCTTCACGAGTCAAGGGGTATCGAATCGATAGCTTCTTCTCGAAAAGTAAAACGTTCGTAACCCTTGGTTCGACAAGATGTTATAGCACTTGCATTCTGACAAAGTGCTTGTAGGGTGTATAAGTCCGCTCTGCGACAGTTCTAGTTTTGAATGTTGTTGTTAATCTTTTCCTTTTACTGTTTTTGGAGCGTTTTGAAAGGATTGAGTAAGTGTTTGGAACGAATAAATGGAGCGCTAAGTGAGCGATTAAGATCGCAATGACTGTCAGTTTCATGATGTTACTTACTGTAGTCAATCGGGAACCCTCGGCGATTCTACGGAATAGACCTCGGGCGCATCTATGAAAGCGCGTCATTTCGCTCGTGGGTTTATATGACGTCACAAATATAACTGAGAATGACGTTGCGAAAAATAAAATCAACATAAGGTAAAAAATCCGGCATACTATGGTTTGAAAACAAAACGCAGTGTTTTACTGTGTTTTGCTTTCAAATCATGATATGCCCAAAAAATCTGTATAGACGGTCCGAAAGCATTAAAGGAATTTGCTTTTCTTCAAGCGTATTAACCAAAGTACCACCAGGAGCCGAATTTATTGAGCTGCTGTAGTATGGAAATGATGGGAAGGAGAGTACCGAATAATATTGAAAATCATGATAGTGATAACGATAATAATAGAATGATCATTTCCAACAACGTTTACGCCAAATCAACTAAATCAAACGTTTGTAAGCGGTATTGTAACGGTATTTTTTTTCAAATTCATGATTGACACCATTTGGTTCATTTGCCAGCAAATAGACAATGGATATTATTTAAAAGCTGACTTAAATTGTCTCTTTTTTTACCCGGGCAATTTTATGACTCATACAATTAAAATAGTAATCTAGAGTAAAATCACTGTAATGATGACCCATATATGACCCATAATGCGTGGATTTGAAGAAACCGTCTTGGAACTATGTAGAATACATGTTTGAAAAGAGGTTTGATTCAGAAGTCGACAAGAGATAGTCTTAAAAAGCATAAAATATTAATAGGTAAATTTTTTATAAAAGACTAGGGAAAAAAAGCGAAGAGTCTCGAACCAGCCCTGCGTTCAGGATGACAAAACGGTGCAAAATGTTAGCCAATTTTACCCCGCTTTGCACGTAGGTGCATTTGCAAAGCGGTAAATAATTGGCAAACAATTTGCAACGTTTTGTCAACCTTAACGCAGGGCTGGTCAGCCTGCATATTTCGCACATGTTGAACAGACACTCTTCTCACTCCCTATATGTAGTCCCTTTGGCACGAGACAGGTAGCAATCATAGGCAATTGTTTTATTTTCTGATGTTTGCCTTGTGTATAATTAAATAAAACTTAAATAATGAATTATAAACCAAACATGTTTTTTAAACAATTGCCTGTGTCACAAATATTAAACATTCACTCTCTTCAATCCATTTGTTTGCAAGGTGTGATTAGTAAGAAAGTTGCCGGTTTGTTCTTTCTTATACGGTGAACCGAATTCAGTTTCACCAGATGGATTCAATATGAAATGCGTGTGCCGAAAATTTTAACCCTTTCCTGTTTTACAAAATTTTTGACCTGTCCAAATTCAAAGGTTTTGCAGACAAAAATCTAAAGTGGATTTAATTTGAAAAATAACTATCCAGTAGGGTAGAAAATAGTGTGGAAAAAGAAGAAATTGCTTGTCAGAAGCAATTTCTTCTTTTCTCACAATGTTTTCTCAATCATAAAATCACTGACACGTAAAAAGCAGGGATTAAATAGCAAAGGGTTAAAGCACTTATGAGTTTCCTTGACCCAGTATATAGTTTTACTTTCAAATTTCGGTATAAAACCCAGTATCACATTACTTAAACGAATTTAATGATTGCTTTTGCCGTGTCATTACTTAAGGTAGTACGCACGTAATGTCATGATGTCGGAATTTCGGAAGACATTTTCATATTTCGGTTAATCTAAAAATCGTTATTTTTCGGTGCACGACATTTCGTCGAAAGACACTTCGTCGAATTACAACACTTCGTCGAATTAGTCAATTGGTCGAAACGACATAATGGTCGAGTCTGACCTTTCGTTGAATTCATTTTCGTCGAAAATTCGTCGAAATTTCGTCGAAAATAATATTTGAATTAAAGAATATAAACGGACCTTTTTCGAAAAAACTTTATATGAACTGAACTATATGGCGTACATGTTTAGTCAATCTTATACTACCAGAAACTTCTAAATCATAGCTTTAGATCGTTATCATTCATTTTATTTTTAAGTCATCGCATAGCAGTGAAGCAGCTATGCAGTAAGTGCCTATACAATAAATATGCACTTGAGGGAATAAGACATTGCCATGACGTCATCAACTATGAGATTACTACTTCATTTTCTTCTGCTACAGTTAAAACGTCGGAAATTGACAATATGAATGATTTTGGGATGATTTTGGAATGAAATTGAATGAGTACGTGGAGTGAGTTTTGAGTGAAATTAAAGGGAGGTAATGCAACATCGCTAATTTTGTTCGAGATGAACAAAATTAGCGATGTTTATTACCTCCCTTTAATATAATACGCTTAAAAGTTCTACTAATAACTTCCCTTTTCTTCAAGAACCAATCAGACGCTTATAATTTAAATTTTGTCAGAAAATTCGCGATCTTTTTCTTATTATATTTATTTTGAGAGTAGTTAGTTATCTTATCATTTTAATAAATTTGTAGTATTTTCAGTGTTTTGGGTGATTGTTGGGAATGAATGATTGGAGCGCTGAGTGAATGAATTTGAGTGGTTTTGATCGGAATGATTGTCAATTTCGTGATGTTCTTAACTGTAGATTTTTTGAAAAGTAAGAGGCATTCATTGAGAAAACACTAGTCATATTGGCTGTGACTTTTTCATTAAGTGTTGATTACCTGAAAAACAATGTATTTTTAAAGGTAGTGGACCCGTAATAGATCTGCAACATTTGGACAGAAATGAACTTAAACAATGTTAACCGAGGTTTCCTTATGATTTTCATTAGGAAACCTCGGTTGACCTTGCGAAAGATCATGAGTTCCAAAATGTTGCGGATCTATTACGGTTCCACTACCTTAATTATAGTAACTTCTTTACCAATAACCGTCTTTCCCCAACATTTTTAAAGTAATTTGAAAAATGGTTCCCAATCGATTTATTAGCTGAAAGCTGAAATTTGTATCTTATGCGTGGTCACAAATTTCCAGAAGAAGAAGAAGGGGAAAAAAAAAAAAACAAAAAAACAAACAAACAAACAAAAGAAATACCAAAGGCATGCAAAAGGGGAAACAGAACAGAAAAAATAAACCAAAATGATGCCGTTGTTTAATTTACAACGTACCCATCATCTAAAATTAAACAAGATTTAAATTTTCACACAGCGTTTATAAACTTTCTTCAAGTAGAATTTTCTGGTCAGGAATTTTACTACGGTGACATATTAACATTTTTAGAAAATGGAATCGTAATTCAATTTTTGATATGGATTTTCCCGAAAAGACGATAAAGAGTAAAAGAAAGCGAAACTAAGTCGAGTTGACCTGAATTTTCATTTCAGATTTCGCAAGCAAAACATTTTCCACTGCAGTTCTTTTGATAAATGTGGCATTCAGACCAAGCGTTCAGGGGCCCGTTTTACTAAACATCTCACGATTACTTTTTGCGTAAGTCAAAAATTAAAGTTGCTTTTACAGTAGCAACTAAATATGGAATTCTGTCATGCAACATCTCATTGGAATCGCCTTCTAAAGACGATTTCATTGAGATAGTGCAATGCAGAATCTATAAATGAATGAAAACAACAGATACGATTATTGATTTTGACTTACGATGAATTTTATCGTAAGATGTTTCGTAAAACAGGGCCAAGTACTTTTAAACTACTTTTCCAGAGACGGTTACCAGTCTATTTTTTTTATATTCTTGCAGCTTGTCAAATTTTCTAGTTTACTTCATTATTGGTTCAGCGCCAGGCTAGTGTAAGTGCCCATGAGTATATAGACACGTACAATAGCTTTGTACTGAACCTGTGATATACAGGTCCGATTATATACACCTAGTCTGAATATAAATAATTATGTCCTTGAATAAGAGAGATAGAGAAAGAGAGAGAGATAGACAGACAGATAGAGATGGAGAGAGAGAGAGAAAGAAAGAGAGAGAGAGAGAGAGAGAGAGAGAGAGAGAGAGAGAGAGAGAGAGAGAGAGAGAGAGAGAGAGAGAGAGAGAGCGAGAGAGAGAGAGAGAGAGAGAGAGAGAGAGAGAGAGAGAGAGGGGGGAGGGAGAAAAGGGGGACGATCGGTAGTTATGCAATCAAAAACCTTGTTATTCAGTTAAGAACATTGTGAAATTGACAAACTGAGTGATACTGGAACGATTTTGTAATGAAATTGAATGAGCAAGAGGAGTGAGTTTTGAATGAAATTATAGAGAGATAATCCAATATCTCTATTTTTTTTTTTTCAATTCGAACAAAATTAGCGATATTTATTACCTCCCTTTAATAAAATTTACACAAATTATAAAAATAGCTTTAAATTAAGTAGCGATTTTTATTTTGATTGAGGTTGTTGATTATATCTGTTTGGTGATTTTAGAGCGTTTGTGAATGGTTTGAGTGGGTGTTTGAAATGAATGAATCGAGCACTGAATCGAGCAATATCAAGTGGTTTTGATCGGAAAGGGTGTCAAGTTAATATCGGCTGCCGTAGGACTGTTTGTCTGACTTACTAACTTACTACTTTCGGATTTGATTTGCTTCAGCGCGTATAGTATTTTAGTCGTTTTGATTTTCTTGTTGATCGAATTCGTACTCTTCTTTTGGTGATGAAAATGATTGCACCAGGTTATTTTGAAATCTAACCTTTAATGTATGAGTGATGCATCGGAAACGCTATATTTCAACAATTGACCTTGACATGTGACCTTGAACTTAGAGCTATTCAAGACTTTAAAATGAATCATCCTCCCACGATCGAGAGCACTTGTGCCAATATATTTTGAAATTCATAGAGAATTTAAGAGTATTTTTCTTGAAAGCTCGGACGGAGATCTAGACGGAACCGAACGGATGGAAAGACAGGCACACGAGCGGACAGTGCTTAAACAACATCCCTATCAGCAGTGAGTATGAATTAACTAATGGATTTCTTTATTAAATTAAAAGATTGTCATTTTCAATGACCATTTCAAAGCAACATTTCTTAAACGTTTCTTGAAAGTTTCTAGAACGATTTTGTTACCAGTAGCCTCAAATTAAAGCCGACAGCCTATTCTATGAGTAACACTCAGCACGCAACTAAAACATTTCTTATTTGAATTGTTAGCAGCTAGTGCGCAAGGGAGACAACGTATTCTTATTAACACAATTTTAGTCTCCATTACTTCCCTTTAAGTTTGTTGCGTCTACATTGGAAAAGGTCCTCCTCTTCCATAACATTTTATTTGTGACCCATTACGCGGAAAGGGACTATCTGGGTAGTCCGTAAATCATTTTATCATGCAATGAAGGCTGTATTAAGCCCCGTTCCCACTGTCACGGTTTGGACCCCCGGTTAGTCCCGGATGAGTGGTCCGGGGGAAACCGTGACAAACCGGGAATACAACCGTGGCGGCACCGTGAATATCCTGGACCATCCGGGATGAACCTTGTTGATCCGGCAACCGACCCCGGATGTTTTAAAATGTTTAATACAACCGGCAGTCACCGGGACTCACCGGGAGGATGTCAAGAATCGGCTTAATCCGGAGAAACACCGGCATATTCCGGGGCAAGTCCGGTTCTCTACCCTGGCTCAACCGTGATAGTCCCTGATGATCCGTGGACATTTTCAGCTAAGCCCCGTTCCCACTGTCACGGTTTGGACCCCCGGTTAGTCCCGGATGAGTGGTCCGGAGGAAACCGTGACAAACCGGGAATACAACCGTGATATGAAGGGGCGATACCGGCGGCTACCGGTGCGCTACCGGCGACGACCGGGGTTACACCGGGTCGTACCGGGATCAACCGGGATCACGCCGGCCCCTGCACCGTAAATACACCGTGGCAAACCGGGAACAAATCGGGATAGTCCGGGGTCGAACGGGAAGATCCTTCTAGTAAACCGGGGGTACACCGGGGCAATGTCGGGAATATGGGAATATGAATCATTTTTTAGAGAAAAGATCCCGGATCATCCCGGAATACCGGCTCTTTCCCCACCGGGAGGTACCGTGGGTGTCCGGGACCAACACCGTGACAGTGGGAACGGGGCTTTACCCTGATAACGCCTGCCTGATAACATTATATGATATCAGTCAGTCTTTTTTTAGAAACAATTTGCATACATTTGCACCTGAATTTCTTTGATTTTTTAAGAGATTATTATAATAAAGCGCTGAAAATGATTGCATTATAAATAGTATAACACGTTAGTGTCTTAAAATATCAATGTTATCTGGTCTAGGCTGCGAGAAATTATCATGACTCGGCAGAGCCTCGTCCTGATAAATTCTCCCAACCTCGACCAGATAACATTGTTATTTTTAGACACTAACATGTTATTCTCAATATGTTGACAAAGGATTGGATCAAACACAGGTCAACCAGAAGGTGGATTTTGGAAATAATTACATAGGACGGTAGAATAATCATTTCATTTTCAGAAATTGTGTTATTAGTGAAATGTTTGATCCTGGTCAGTCTGCACAGATCGCACAATCTGTCTAGGACTGACACTTTTCGCACATGCCAGATGGTGCCTTTTCGTTTGACGGGTCACATTCTAGATAATTAATATGGAATTAAGTTGCTGTTTTTTCCTACTTATTTCATAAATATCCTTGCAAGCTGAATCCAGTAGATGAGGTTAGAAATTACGTGACAATAAACATCAATGACCAAAAACGTAAGTGGTCAATTAGGAAGTTTGGGTGTGTACCGGTAGTTAAAACACCGGACCATCGTAGGCACCATTTGCATGAAGTTCTAAAGTTTCTATTTAAATTCGCGTGACATATGAGCTTGTTCATTGTCACTAAGAACCGTTAGTCTTTGGCCTTAGCGGTATAATTTTATTTGAGCTTGTGCGTCACATTTTCATGTGTGCATGATAGGCACACGATGAGCAGCAACGATTATTTACTAGTTCTACCGGAAGTTTTGTTGTGACGCACAGGACTAGTCTGTGACGTCCAACACAATTTTTATCTAATATTAGATATGTTGCATCAAACAAGCAAGCAAACAAACAAACAAGCAAAAAGGACGTTGCTTTTGAAGGGGGTTGATACTTCATGGCTGTGGCCTATTGTAACTGTCTGAATTATTATTTTCTTATTTGCTTTTTGTTCGAAAATACCAAATGTAAGTTCTTTAATTCTGTATTTAAGAATTAACAGTGAACAAGCATTTGGAAGTATTGCATGGCAATACCAAGTCCCCTACCGGATAAATAAATATATCCCTATAGCGGTATCTTTTTTGGTGGTAAAGGTTATAACTACCTCTCCAAAATATTAGTTGTATCAGATTTTATGTATCAGCTCAATACCTCTGAGGATAAAAAAAATCCGGAAATTTCCTGGTAATTTTCTAAGTCCAGCATCCGGATCTTCCACAAAAATCAATGGATTGGAACCAAATTCAAACTTGATCTGTAACTCATTGATGCGGACTCACAAACCAAAAATCAGCTCAATATCTCCAAGGATTAAGAAAAAAAGTCCGGAAAACTGAAATTTCCTGGTAATTTTCTAAGTCCAGCATCCGTATCTTCCATAAAAATCAATGGACCGGAACCAAATTCGAACTCGTTCTGTAACTCATTAATGCGGAAGTACATACCAAAAATCAGCTCAATATCTCCAAGGGTTAAGAAGAAAAGTCCGGAAAACTGAAATTTCCTGGTCATTTCTAAGTCCAGCATCCGTATCTTCCATAAAATCAATGGACTGGAACCAAACTCAAACTCTTTCTGTAACTCATTGATGCGGACTCACATACCAAAAGCCAGCTCAATATCTCCAAGGATTAAGAAGAAAAGTCCGGAAAACTGAAATTTCCTGGTCATTTTCTAAGTCCAGCATCCGTATCTTCCACAAAAATCAATGGACCGGAACCAAACTTGAACTCGTTCTGTAACTCATTGACGCGGACTCACATACCAAAAATCAGCTTCATATCTCCAAGGGTTAAGAAGAAAAGTCCGGAAAACTGAAATTTCCTGGTAATTTTCTAAGTCCAGCATCCGTATCTTCCACAAGAATCAATGGACCGGAACCAAATTTGAACTCTTTCTGTAACTCATTGATGCGGACGCACATACCAAAAATCAGCTCAATATCTCCAAGGGTTAGGAAGAAAAGTCCGGAAAACTGAAATTTCCTAGTAATTTTCCAAGTCCAGCATCCGTATCTTCCTAAAAAATCAATGGACCGGAACCAAATTCGAACTCGTTCTGTAACTCATTAATGCAGAAGCACATACCAAAAGTCAGCTCAATATCCCCAAGGGTTAGGAAAAAAAGTCCGGAAAACTGAAATTTCCTGGTAATTTCTAAGTCCAGCATCCGTATCTTCCACAAAAATCAATGGACCGGAACCAAACTCGAACTCGTTCTGTAACTCATTGATGCGGACTCACATACCAAAAATCAGCTCAATATCTCCAAGGGTTAAGAAAAAAGTCCGGAAAACTGAAATCCGGACTGACAGACAGACGGAGGGACGGACGGAAGGACGGACGGACGGACGGACAGACGGACAGCCGTCGGAGCGCAAACCTATAGTCCCCTTCGGCTTTCGCCGGTAGGGGACCAATAAGCTACAGCCTTTAATACTTCATGGATCCGACATTTGGTAAAATGTCGATGTGACAAAAGTCATTGGTTTCCCACCAATGGGTGTATGATTAAAGGTACGTTGAATGAACAGCCGTTCGCTCAGATGAAAATTTCGTTTGTACTGGTGTGAGAAATGACAGAAAACCATTGATAGGTGCACCAATCGCCTCGATAAAACTGACACACTCTGTTGAAAGTGGCATTTAATTTCATACAAACAAAATAAAATTTAGTCTTCATGGAATCTGGATGTGACTGAACAACAGTATTCAAACGTCTAAGCATAGAGAAAAGCTCGACCCTTGTAGAAATACTGCTTCCAGACATCGGTTCAATTAGGGAAATATTGGTGAGATATAAGTCATTTTCAACCATTCAGGTTTTATTCTTTCAATTGGTACTCAATCCCCATTCGCTGACAATAACTTCCGGTTAAAGTTCAACCAATGATTATCTTTTACACAACCGAGACCGAGAGTTCAAAAAGCTTTGCTTTTCATATAATTTCTTGATTCATGTCGTTCAAAATCGTATAAAACTATCAAATATTTTTTTAATTTGACAAAATGCCATTATTTTTATTTTCTGTTTAGGACTTTTGTAAAAGCGTCTAATTGGTACGTGAAAACATATAAATTGGAAAGTACGTAGATTTTTCTGAAGGGACGTGATCAAATATTTCTCAAATTGTCAAATTTTGACGAAATTGGCGATATTATTTTATCTCTTTTAAATTTCATTCATGACAAAACTCGCCCCCCCCCCCTCACTTTCATTCCGAAATAATGCCAAACTCTTTCAACATTACACAATGGTCTTAAGTCAAGACTACACAAATTATTTATGCATATTTAAGAATTGTCAGAATATATATATAAAACAATATGACACGAGTGTTGTAATTGTAAAGATATTTTACTCCAATTAAGAACATCACGAAATTGATACGGTGAATGCTTTTGGAATGATTTTGGAATGAACTGAATTAATGCGATGAATGGATTCTGAATGAAATTAAAGGGAGGTCACACAATGTCGCTTATTTTCTTTTTTTTTCAGAATGAAACAATATGCTTACAAATTCTATAAATAGCTTCATATTTCTCCAAGAACCAATTAGACGCTTCAGATACCAATTATGTCAGTGAAATCGAAATGTTTTTTCTAGTTTTGTTTTTTTCTAGCTTAACTTATATATGTCAGCCCGATTAGCTCAGCTCAGATGGTAGAGCACCGGACTTCAAAACCATTGAAGTTCGACTGTGTTGGTTCGATTCCCGGGCTGGCACACTAGCAAACTTACTGTCTTTCGGACGAGACGTTAAACCGAGGTCCCGTGAGACGGTATTTTACTCCGAGCACGTAAAAGAACCATGACGGATCTCAGCAGTAGTTTCGTCATGTATCCTTGCACTATCCCCCGTAACAACTAACCGTCTTCTGTGGGCGTCGCTTATATGGGCATATGCTACGGTAGCGACGATAAATAAACGGAAATACACACGCTTTACATATTTTGAATAAAGTTGTTGATCACAATTTTTCTAGTGACTCACGAGCGTTCTTGGAAGGTTTTAATCCGTGTTTGGAATGAATGAATAGAGCGCTGAATGAGCGATTTAAAAAGTTTGTGATAGAGATGAATGTCAATTTCACGGTGTAACTAACCGTAACTTATAACTTAAAAAAAAATAAAAAATGAGTGGTCAACAATTTGCTTATTTCCCACCAAGCACGGCGAAGCACAGAAAGACATTTTCTGACCATTGAAAAAGCGAATCTAGTTTATAATATGTCGATGGAGTATTAACCCGTCATTCCTGGGAGATTTTCTCGGTGGCGGATAGATCCCGTCTAAAATAGTCCGTGAATGAGATTCATCCTGGGAAATGGCTGCTTAGGACGTAAATCTCGTCCCGAAGGAGATTTCCCGGGATTTAGCTCATAAATTGCACCGTCAAATGGCGGGATCCCACAAAAAGAAGTTTGACGAGTATTAAGCCAGTTTGGTTGCAAAGACTTATAACTTGATAAAGAAACATGCTTTATTTCAGTGGTTTTGGAGTATACGAATACAGTTTTGTTGGAGAGACCACTCGGCATGTTTGATACGTTCAGTCCACTCGTTTGGAGATCTTTCATCACCTTTTAGAATTGAATGAATGTTGTTCCACGTTAAAGATAAGGAAATCGACATTATTTCCAGTTCCATGAACAATAAAAAAAAAAAAAAAAATAGCCGACCCCAAAACAACTACAGTAAGTTACATCGTAACGAAATTAGCGATATTTATTACATCCCTTTATTGTCTTTGTCGATACTGTAATACAAATTTGGTCGAAACAGAATTTCACTTTTTACTTATTTGTCCAAAATACTCCGATCTTAGAAACAAATATAAAAAAGATTCTATCATACTTTGCCTACTATTAAAAAAATTACGATCTTATGACAAACAAATCGAAGTCTGTTGTTTTAAAATTAGCAAAATATCTTGATTACGCATTTTCTCGTAGAAATTGATTAAATATGTCCACGTTTACTATATGTTCTTCTGTTAATCCATGCACTTCTCTTATTTGTCTAACTTATATTGATATTTGCTGTAAACATTGTAAAATTGTTTAATTCGATAAACTTTTTGTATTGTATTGTATTATTAAAGTAGCAGTATTAAAAAATCTATTCATTAATATTTTTATGTCTTCCTGAAACAACCAGGGGCTGAAAAATTCAAGCAAGGAAGTGAAACATGGATTTTTTCCTAGCGAATTGAATATAGATGATAATCTTTTTATAGTGATTTTCGAGGGTTTAGCGTGATTTGAGTGAGTGCTTGGAAAAATAAATGGAGAGCCGAATGAGTGATTCAAAATGATCTTGATCGTAGTGAGTGTAAATTTTACGATGTTCCTAACTGTATGATAAAGCTGCACTGCGTTCAGTATGACAAAACGATGCTTACAGTTTTGTCAATTATTACCCGCTTTGCACGCAAGTTCACGTGCAAATCGGGGTATAATTGGAAAACTGTTGTCATCGTTTTATCATCCTGAACGCAGGGCAAGTTTTGTCTCAATTAATCACAAAGAAGCGGGATAAAGAAAGAGTTCCACTATTGAAGCTTCCCATCTTTATCCCTTGTTGAAGTTATCAGAGGAAAATCCGGATGGCCGAAGGCGGTTTTGGCTTTTAGATGTGTCGACGTCCGGTAATGTGACGACTCTTTGTCCGGATCTGAACCGCATGATCAGTGAATTAACTCAGTCCCTCAACGCCAAGAATACATATGGTGTGCCAGTCTGGTCAAAGGACTTTCCAAAGTAGTGCAAGTATAAATAACGCGTACAGTTAATAACATCGTGAAAATGACAAGGTGAATGATTTTGGAATGATTTAGGAATGAAATTGAATGAGTGTGTGGAGCGAGTTTTGAATGAATTTAATGGGAGGTAATCCTATATCGTAAATTTTGTTCAAGATGAACAAAATTTTCGATATTGTTTACCTCCCTTTAATAAAAAATACATTCAAGTTTTATACATGGCTTCCTATTTCTTCAAGAACCTATGAGACGCTAATAATTTGAATAATGTTTGTGAAATCGCGAATTTTCTCAAAGAAAATTTATTTTGAATGACGTTGGTTATTCTATATTTTTCAATGGGTTTGAGCGTTTTTGAATGGTTTGAGTGAGTGTTTGGAATGATTGAGTGGAGCGCTAATTGATAGATTTAGAATGGTTTTGATTGAGGTGAATGTCAATTTCACGTTGTAGCTAACTGTATGCGCAATAATATAAAAGTTACAAATGTGAAAAAAGAACCATAAGGGATGCGTGTGCACTCCAAAAATTTGTAATTACGCTCTTAATTATACACATGCAGGTCAAAAATAAGGATTTTTATGCTTTTTAAGCTCACCTGAGCACGAAGTTCTCAATGTGAGCTTTTGTGGTTAGGTGGATGTCCCCCGTCCGTCGTGAGTCGTGTATCGGCAACAGTTACCTTGTTTGCACTCTAGAGGCCACATTTTTGGCCCAATCAGCATGAAATTAGCTAAGAATGATTGTCTTGATAAAATCTCGGACAACTTCGAAATCGGGTCAAGTTGGGTCAAAAACTCGGTCACGGTGTCAAATCTTAGAAAAAACCTTGTATGCACTCTAGAGGTCACATTTTTTGCCCGATCAACCTGAAATTTGGTAAGAATGATTTTCTTGATAAATTTCGGACGAGTTCGAAATTTGGTCAAGTGAGGTAAAAAAAAGAGGCCACGTGATCAAATTTTAGGAAAACCGTTTATGCACCATGGAAATTACATCTTTTGTCCAATCAACATGAAATTTGGTCAGAATGATTGTCTTGATTAAATCTCAAATGAGTTGGAAATCGGGTCAAGTTGGGTCAAAAGCTAGGTCACGGGACAAATTTTAGAAAAACCTAGTACGCGCTCTGGAAGTCACATGTATGCCTGAAAACCTAAAATTCAGCCAAAAAATTATTTTTCAAAACCTGATCATGCGCGAATGTCAAGGATAATGATGAAAATTGACATGCGTAAAATTAGCGGTTGCACATATATCAGCTGTGCGTACATGTCGCGTATTCGCAGTGCACTCCTTTAGAGTGGACTTATGTTCGAAAATTCTTTACTATCGACGCCCGGTCTTGTGACAACGCTTTGTTTTAATCTGGGACTAATGTTATAAACTATTCTCATTCTCAAATTTCACCTTGAGAATAAACCATTGCTAATTTAAAAGTATGTTTGTAAAAGATACATTGTAATTTTAATTAGATGTTATAGATAGCAACTTAATAATATTATCTTTTTTGTTCATACATCTATTCAAATTTAAAGTTTGAGAAAAATCGCAGTTGATAGTGAGAAAAGTTTTGTCTTCTCGACCCAAGGACCGTATGCTCAGAAATGTTACTCAGTCTCTTAACATTAATATCGTATATGGTGTACATTACCGTCCAAAAGACTACTTAAAATTGTGGACGTAAAAAAGAACGCATGCGCTAATATATTTTACAGGTGCAGCCGTAGGTTCTCTTCTTGCACGTCAATAGTATTGACATAAGGATATAAGAACCGCGCGCAACCACGTCGAAAATATGGATGTGCATTCCTGTTATAAAAATAGGCGCGCACGTCCGTTGTTTTTGTATTAATTGTGTTTCTATCATTTTAACATACACTTGTATAATTACAATCGGGCGTCCGAAAAATCACGAATGCACACATATTATTGCTCACCGAATGCGTTTACGTGTTGATTTAGACGTTCATGACTAGTAATTTATTTCTTTCCCACAAAGACATCAGAATTAAACATGCCGACTTCCAGTAATATGACAATCCTTTGTCCTGCGATGACATTTTTTTCGAATCTGAACCGCACTATCTCTGATTTAACCCAGCGTCAATATTAATCCTTGTTATGCTGAACATAGAAAGAGAAACACATTCTTTGCCCACAGACACAGACAAAATTATCTTGCTAAAAAAAGGGTCAGTCTTTTTCGTTTTTGTTGAAGTGATAGACAAAATCAACCTGCGCACGTATTCAGTCTAATCTTATGCCCAAATTGGTTTTAGAAAATTGCCAACAATAAGTTCTTTTTTGCGCTTTGGATCCTTCTATCTTAAATGTAATTTCAATGACGTTCATGTGAAAACATGATGTTGGTACGATGGTGCTATCACGAAAAAAGTACAATTATTATGATATCGGAGTAAAGTCGTGATATCATGATATTGTCTTTCGGTATGGTATTCTCGCAGCTCGCATTAGCATCCTCGTTCTCTCGCGATTGCTTTCATCTATTCTTGCTTTATCGGTGTCGTCCTGATTCTCCCTCATTTGTAAATCATCTAAAGTCAACTCCCACTTTAACGACATTTTCATTATAGCATCATTTTTACTTACCGACAAAAATTCGTTGGGAACAGATTTGCACAGAGCATTTTGATTCGTTACAACGGAACTCTTGTTTTCCGACACCGAGACTGTTTTCCAGGGAACAAAAGTGCAAATTCCCTATATAAGCTTGTTCATTACAGCGACTGAACAATTATGTTCAAGATGATTAATTACTCACAACCATAGACATGATAAATAACCACCTAAAATTTATTGATAATTGTTCAACTTAAGTATTCTTCCGATACATCGACATTTGCTTTACAACGAATTATTTTTTGGAAACAAATGTGGTCGTTGTAACGAGAGTTGACTTTGAAATGTGTGAAAATGTTTGACATGCAAAAAATTCAACGGTAAAGTAACACCTTGATACATTTAGCCTTTCAATACACTTTATTTAGATTAGGTCTATATAAGCTTTCCTCTGTTTTGCTATACAGAAAATGTTAGTGTTTAGACCATTGCATATAAATTTTGATAGAAATGTACATGGCAAATAAAATATAAAGAGAAGTTAAATAATGGAATTCATAAATTGAAAAAAAAAAGAAACTGAATAAATTGTTTCCTTTAGATTGTACAATGTACTATATATAGTATTTTGAATAAATGGACGCTGCGTTTTTCGGCAACCCTGCATTGATTTACTTTAGTTTTATAGGTTATTGGATTTATATGGGAATATATTGTGTCGGACGAGTTCTTTTGGCAGTGTGCCCGAGCTTGCGAGGGCAACTACGCCAAAAGAACGAGTCCGACACAATATATTCCCATTTAAATTCAATAACCTTTTTATTGTATACTTTGATATTGTTGGGCGATATTCACTTCTTTTTTTATTATTTTTTTACATCGCCTGTACTTCAAGAACGATTTTGTTGATAAATTTAAACCGCTTTTAAATAACAGTTACGCAATAGACCTTTTCCCGCAAAATCCTTTCCGTTATATTTTTACGTTCGGATGAATACATCCGTTGCTATGAAGTAACAGTGTAAACAAAAAAGACGGCGGACATTTTTTGTGTCGATTCGCATTTTCGATCTTTAAATACGCGTTGATTTTGACTTACTTTGAATAAAAATGAAATAAAGATATTTATAAAAACTTGTTCATTTGTTATTCTTACCAGTTACACGTTCCAGAACTGACTAAACCGGCGTACTTGATTCCGGAGCAGACTAGCGATAGTCATGAAGGACGGGACGGAGTGAAAGACGAAATAAAGAGAAAGATAGGGAGGAAGAGAGATAGATTCTAGATTTATAAAAGACACAAAGGGATGGGCATGAAATAGTTTTGAAAGAGTTATGTTATAAAATAACAAAAGAAAAGAGAAACAAAAACAGTGATTTGGAAGAAATTTGAGGGGGGGGGGGCATCTGAGTCGACGGAGATGGGGAGGGGATGAAGTGGTTTATTTCTCGGAGAATGTTTCAAGTAGATGAAAACAAACACTGGTGAATTAACCTTTAGGCATTCGAAGAATTTGAAACGTATTTCTTTACTCTGACAAAACTATTTCTCGAATATTAAACGCAAAAAGAAAGCGTTGATAATGTGATTTTATGTTGACTCATGGCGAGGTAGCAACCAAAAAGTAGTCCAGTCCATTTGTGCACGTGAAAATAATCTTAGTGCAATATCAAAGTATGCAATATCAAAAAATATTGCACACTTTCCCCCCGTACAAATACATAGAGACAATATCAAAGTATATAATAATCTTCCGATACACTGATATTTTCGTTTCAACGACATTTTTCCTGAAAACAAATGTGGTCGTTGTAACGAGAGTTGGCTGTATAATTTGCGAAGTCTAATAAAGGGGGCGATAAGGGGTAGGATTTGATTATTATAAGGTGCAAATCCTATCAATTAAAGTTATTTGTTGTAATTTAAACAATTTAAATCACGCAAACTATAGGGAATAAAAAAAGTTCGGGACTTTTGGCTGGTTAACTGCATGCCCCCGAAATGGGTTTCGATCCTTGCGGAACCAAATAACCTTTGCGACATTTGTCTAACATCAATTAGTGTATAACGTTTATCTTAGTGGGATGATAGGGTGGGACGAAATGGTGGTCATGACTTGTGTGAGAAATAACAGCAATCCATTTTTTAGATGCCGAAGCCGCTGCGATATGACTGAAAGTTTGTTAAAAGCGACATTCAAACAAGAGCGTATGTACATGCATACTATGTTCGTTTTTTCATAAAGATAGAATTCTCTTGGTTAACAATGTCCACGAGTCTAGGACAAAACATTGCGTGAGATGTTTGTTAGTTCTAACGTTGAACCGTCCCTTCAATTTACCTGTAGAACTGCGACGAGGGGGTCCCGGGAGAAATACGACCATTAGGAGTTCATCAATTTAACCCTTGCTTTTATTCCATCGATCATTTTAGTTTGAGGGCACTTTTTTTTGTGCACAATGTGAAAATGCATTGTTATCATAAAGAAATGTCTATTTCGTTCAAATAGTCAATGAATGCATTGATCAGTTATTAGTTTATACATTTTCGGCATGTAGCGTCATTTAACGTTGGCGTTTTTTTTTTTTTTTTTTTTTTTCCAAAAAGGTTTGAACTCGATTGCCGATATAGAGGACGTCAACCATTCTATTCGGTCATTTGCTTGATTTTTGAATTTGGTTTTACGCCACTTTTAACAATCTTTCAATTACATCCTGCCCTAGCTTCCAGGTACTATCCCACATAGGTCTTGATTTATCAACTTATTGGAGGAAATAATCGGAAAGGACAATTGCTATAGTTGAAGACCGGGTAGATGAAATGAAGATCGAGAAAATCAATGTTGAGAAAATAATGCAAGAAGAAGAAGAAGAGGAAGAAGAAGAAGAAGAAGAAGAAGAAGAAGAAGAAGAAGAAGAAGAAGAAGAAGAAGAAGAAGAAGAAGAAGAAGAATTCGCCAAAAATGTGTGGTTTTATAGTTTTCATTAAGTTGGATGTATATACAGAAGTCTGCATAGGATGAGAATATAAAGTAGAATTACCTGATTTGCCGCTTTTTTACCTGTTTGCTTTGAGATGATAGATCCACGGGTTTAAGCGAGTGACCAAAGGTCAATTTTGTCTATACAGGTATAGACAAAATTGGCTTTTGTTCACTCACTAAAACTTGATGGTCTCATCGGCATGAAGGAGAAGGCCGTAAACATCCATCCCACCACTAATTG
This sequence comes from Fragum whitleyi, assembly GCA_948146395.1. NCBI lineage: Eukaryota > Metazoa > Mollusca > Bivalvia > Cardiida > Cardiidae > Fragum > Fragum whitleyi. The sequence goes on along the minus strand of OX411548.1, from coordinate 21,847,990 downwards.
GACTTTACCTGTCGCTCCGTTTTTACCTTGTCCTGTGAAACAATGGCAAATAAGGCAAGAACAAAAACTAATGAGACGTTGCCGAGTATTCATTGTCTAATACACGCGGCTTAGTTTTCACAATAATTATTTGCGACCGTCCTTCAGTCACGATTTTCCACGAAGATAAAACCCGGCATCTCGAGTTATCAGATTTCCCGCTCAATAAACCTTGCAACAGTGTTGAGGAAAATGTCAACCATATAAGAAATGTTCGAGATAAAGGGATGAAATTCTTCCAAAGTTAGCTAATAACTATTATTCTTTTCATTTTGAATTACTATTTTTTATTTGTTATAAGTATAACTGGCAAATCGACCTGGAAAAAAAACTGTTAACTTCATAAAAAATCAATATTTAATGAAATAAGCTTTAATAAACGTATTCGCCTGTAAGCTCCGCAAGCAGGATGACGCGATTATCTTTGCATTGGATCACCGGAGACCATTAGTATATTTGGTTTCAATATGGTTCCCGGACATTTCTTTGATGAACAAATCGAATCGCACTGTCCCAGGTGAGCAAGGTGCGTACTTGATTAAGTAAAATGCTGGAATATTGTTCTCTGATGAGAATGGGAATTTGATATCAATTAGAGATAGGCAGACATAAAGCGCCTGTGTGAAAGAGCTGTATTGTGTAGATATACAAACTACCGACAAAGCTTTATAAGGTTATATTAGCTATTCAGTTAAGAAAATTGTGAAATTAACAAGCTGAATGATATTGGAACAATTTTGGAATGGTATTGAATGAGCGAGAGGATAGAGTCTTGAATGAAATTAAAGAGAGCTAATCCAATATCACTACAGTCAATTCTGTCTTAAGCAAGCACCCAAGGGACATTCAAAAGGTGCTTTCTTAAGACAGGTGCTTGCTTAATACAGGTGACCGCTAATACAGGTTTGACTGAAATTTTGTTCATTTTGATATATACTTGAAGTATTCATCACCCCCTTTAATAAAATATGCATAAAACTCTATTAATAGCTTTTTATGTCTTCGCGAACCAATCGAACGCCAATCGGAAGCTTACAATTTTAATTTGGAAAGGGAAATCGTGGATTTTTTTTGAGTGAGTGAATAGTGCGCTAAAGGAGCGATTTAGAATTTTTCGTCTGTAACTTTACAAGCCCTTTTTAAAAGGTTGAATCCGGAAGGCAAAGTGCATTATGTAAGTGATGTCCTACTATTTGGGTAGAGATGATTCGCAAATATTGAAGTCCAGGCTAACAATAATCGTTATGGTCTATAGATACAATCTTGAACCTTGAAATTATCTTTAACAAAAAGTTATGAAATGTGCAGACAATTACACGTACGTGAGGCACAAACTTTGAGCAGATTAGACACCGACACAATGGAAATAGAATATATGCTGACGCCTAAGAGGCGATTAAGGCCTTATCTATCAACATGCACAGGCTGCAACGAGCTTTTTTGCGCACATTTGAAACTGTCTGAAATGTCACGCACAGGCTCAAATGTCTATTTCATCAGTTCGTCGAACGGAGGGCTATGTCCATAGACATGTATCAAAGGCATCGCATGGTTGTCGGACGCAAGGACAACCTGCGATAATTTGCTTACAGATCTTTACCACATCATCGGAACGTCTCCGTGCGATCACCGTATGAAAGCCCTTCGTCGACCGTACGCTCGACAGTTAACTGATTTAATGGTCTTCGATGTAATAAAAAGACGTAAGAAGTCATAAACAATATACGGAAACAATAACAACAACAAAAACAACAAAATGTCTGGCTGTGGTATCCTTCCTTTGAGTCAAACCCCTGATTGGGGACTAAGACTTGTGCGTCACTGTCAAAGACAAAAAAAAGTAAAAAGTATAAAAGAAGAGGGAAATTTAAAAGGTTAAAAATAGGTTAAAAACAAAGCTGGTTGGGATTAAGGGGAGATGTGTCCTATCCGGCTTACAGCCTGGCTGAACTCATCATGGGACAGGGTCACTACTTCGGATGGTAACGCATTCCAGTGGACAATAGTTCTGGGATAGAAAGAAAATTTGTGGTAATCAGTCTTAGTTTGGAGCTGCTGGAGTGCTAGAGAGTGAGAGTTTCTGAGAGGTCTTGTGGGTGGAACAATGTAATTTGGGAGTGGGATTGCTACTCTCTCATTTAAGATGTTGTGAAACATAGTCAGTCGCTTATCGATCCGTCGCAAGTCTAATCGTCTCCAATCAAGGGTATGCAACATATCCATGACACTGGAAGTGCGGCCATAGTCCCGCATGGCCCAGCGAGCTGCCCTGCGCTGCACAGCTTCTAACTGATCAATCAGTACTCCCGAATGTGGAGCCCATACTGCAGAGCAGTACTCAAGCTGTATCTTCGGCGTCCAAGGCAAATGTAAACCAAGGTCAATGTTTTTTTTACATCAGTTCGAGGTATCAATGCATTTCTATTGTAAGTGCCTAAAAATATTTAGGCACTTACAATAGTACTGCGTTGTAGTTCAAGTTGAAATCTTGTGATTCAGGCCATTATCTTTATCGACTAAGAAAAAAAATCAGAAGACAAATAAGTGTATGTTATTATCATGTTATCTTTTTCACTAGAAAGGTGGATGGTCGGAATACCGGTATCATTCACTGAAAAGCAATGGAATGATATTGAAGTTTCTGATATTTTGTATAAAGTGCTTTTTCTTCAAACTGATTGAATTTTCTGATTTTATTTGAGGAGAATACTGTCTGTCATCGACGAAAATATAATTACTGCAATTGGAAAAAAAAATAGAGAAACAAAGATTTGGCGCTAGCCAACCATTTGCTTGCAAAAAAACTGATAACCTGTAAATGCGAGATTCATCCAGTCAAAAAATAAAATAAAAAAATAAAATAAAATAAACGCGTGTACATTGCAGACGTAAAAAAGAAATAACAATGAACAACTTGAAAAAAATACTATATAACCGTTGACAAAATCTGAATTGAGTGCTATCACTGTCCGACAAACAAAGGTTGGGTCGTTGACATCGGTATTCAGCAAATCGGTGCATGTCAACGTTTTTCTTTTAATTTCTTTCATACAGAGATGTTGAATAGTCACGAAAAATATTTCAGCCAGAGAACGCCTTCCAAATGCAGTCCTAAAGTTAAACGGTATAGAGATCGGAAAATCTCATGGATACTAGTTAAGGGTTAAATGGATGCTAAGGACATCCGATATTTCACAGTACAAAATTAAATCGCGGCTTGTAGGTCGTAATAAGACTAATTGTGATCCCGGGTTCTATAGGGTGTCATTTGGAAACAGTACCAGCCGATATTTCTATTTAATTCGTAGCCGCGGCAATAGCGCAGTTGGTAGCGCGCCGGACTTCTAATCCAGGGGTCTATATTCGCACGGGTTCGATCCCCGGCCGCGGCACTTATCCTTTCCGACATTTGTCTTCCACCAATGGGTAGATAATCGTAAACCTATGTGGACTAGCAACTGGAGGCTAGGAAAGGGATGTGGTGGTAGTACTGGTGTGAGAAATACCAGGAATCCATCGTTAGGTGCTCCAGTCGTCGCGATATAACTGAGAGATTGTTGAAAGCGACGTAAAACCCCAATTCAAATCAAATCAAATATTTAATTCGTTTTTTTTTCTCGAACTGACGGCGTACAGTTAATAACTTTGTGTAATTGACATGGTGAATGATTTCGGAATGATTTTGGAATGAAAATGAATAAATCCGATGAGTGAGTTTTGAGTGAAATTCAAGGGAGGTAATCCATTATCTCTAATTTTGTTTTATATGAAAAAATTTAGTGACATTTATTACCCCGCTTTAATTAAATATGCATACAACGTCTAAACACAGCTTCCTATTTCTTCAAGAACATTCGGACGCTAACAACTTCAATTGTATCAGTAAAATTGTGATTTTTTCAAGCTATTTTTTCTATTTTGAATGAAGTTGTTAATCATATCATTTTAATTGAATTTTGAGCGTTTTTAATGGAGCGCTGTATGAGTGTTTAAAAATGGTTTTGATCTCGTTGAATGTCAATTTCACTACGTTTCTAACTGCACATGTATTTATAACATCACTTCACCAAAGATGGAGCTATTGCATTTTGGCATCACGCATATACTTAGATTTTCTCAAAAGTCACCCTACACACTTATCAAATACCATTCCGAAATCATTCCAAATATCGTCCAACTTGTCAATTGCATGATGTTTTTGGCTGTATACATGTAGAATCTAATTATTCCTTTGTACCAGAACGAAGGGCCAGCGAACGTCAGATAAAACCAAATTAGTAATTTAGGAAAGCTCACCAGGTAAATCGAATCCGATGAGGCTAATAATCATAATATTAAAAGGCAGCATCTTTGTAATTATCACCTTATTTCCCGGAGGCTCAGGTGTGCTCCGTGGACGGCATCGATTTTTGGGCCGTAAAATCAGTTTTTCCAGGTCTTATAAACTGCCGTTTTCTAGTTCTACTAAACAAAAATCCAATACGTTACCATGGTAGTTTGACAAAATATCCCGGGTGCTTTTTAGCACTTCAGATTGACAGCGACGATTTGATTCTCATGCTTGATAATATTTGGTGACCAGTGGGCGGACTGTACAATTAAACACATAATGAAATTGACTATTATTCCAATCAAAACTATTCAAAATCATTCGCTCAACATTCCAATCATTCATTCCCAACACTCAGTCTTATCAATCGAAAACGTTTCGAAATTGTTAGAAAAACAACAAAAAAAAACCCAACTCGAAATCGATCAAAATGATCAACATTTCAACCAAACCTATCAAGTAATTGCAATATTTTATTCGATCACAATGATTTTTTAGGCTCTGATTTGTCCGTGAAGAAGAAAATCAGAAAATATGTATATCTTATTAAAGGGAGATAAAAAATATCGCTAATTGGGCGATATTATCGATTAAGTTATACCTCCCCCTGAATTTCACTCAAGACTCACTCGCCGCGCTCATTCAATTTCATTCCAAAATAATTCAAAAATCATTCAACAGTCAATTTCACGATGTTATTAACTGTATTGATACATGTACATGTAGATAGCATCATTCATGATTGCGAATATTGTAGAGTTTGAAACATGAATCAGTTTGATTTTACTTTTGTTAAAAGTGAAAAGGAACCTTCTTGATAGTGTTTAAAGTGTCGACCATAGTCAGTCTGCGCAGCGTGCGCAGGCTGACTACGGTCGAAACTATTCAAACTTGGCTGATTTTCTGAAACAAGAATGATGATTCAACCCTACTGTATAGCATTTTAATGAAATGAGCCAAGCGGTCGACCCCTACTAGATCAAATCTCATTTTCAAATGTTTACTTTAAGCTGTTCCAAGATGGCCTGTTTTCCCTTGTAAGGCCACAAATGATCCATTATACGAAAGTGTACCTTTCGGGAACCCTGCGTAACAAATATCTTATACAGAAATGAAATTCAAAAGGTCAACATGGGCACAGGAGATTGTTTCATTCTACGAGTTGCATATTATCATATATAAACACATGAGAAAGAATCAAATCATTAAACATCCACTAAGATCTAAAAGCAGTATTTTACAATGAACATAGATGGTTTGTTTTTGTTTATTTGAATGTGGTTTTACGCCGCTTTCTACAATTTTTCAGTTATATCGAGGCGACTGGATCACCTAACCATGAACTTCTGGTATTTCTCTCATTCGTACTACCATTCAACCCTTTCCTAGCCTCCAGCTGCTTTCCCACAAAGGTCTACAATTACAAACCCATCGGTGGAAGACAAACAGTCGGAAAGGATAAGTCGGGAATCTAACACGGGACCTTTTGAATGATAGTCCGACACACCACAATTACGCTATGCAGCGGCCTCAGAAAGTTTGGTAGATAGGTCAGCTTAGATAGACTCACAGAGTGTCTAGAAAAGGCTTAAGGTTTCATTGCTGGTCAATCTGTCACGGGCGATTCTTTCACAATCACTCTCAATCACTCGCATAATTCAAAACGCCCCGAAATCGTTCAAAACACTACGAAATCGTTCAAACAATCACGTTTTTTATTCACATCGTATAAATCATTTTTCGACTTGAATGGCCGTTATGGATATTTTAAGCGTCTGATTGGTTTGAAAAGACACGCATACACACAAAAAAAGAGAAAAGTATGCAGATTTTTAAAAGGGATATGATAAAATATCCATAATTTCCTTCAATTTGGACTAAGTTAGCGATATTATATTTCACTCAAAACTCATCATACGTTCATTCAATTTCATTATAAAATCATTTCAAAAATCGTTCTACATGTCAATTTCATAATGTTTTTAACCAAATACGTCGGCATCTCACAGGGGTTCAACTACACCAGTATTCGTATAACATTATGATTGTAAAGTAACAAGCCCGGTTTCGTAACTACAGCTTGTTCACTGACCATTTGATAGCTTGATTTCTTATTTTAACAAAGATTTTTTTTAACGAAGTTACAGGAGGGACATGATCTTTCGGTCCCCTACCAGGGTTTGACGCTAACTTCTTTTAACTACCAGCCCGAAGGACCTGTAAGCCCTAAATATTACAGGTCCTCCCTGATAACAATAGGTCCAACATGGAAACCATGTTTGACTTAAAGCAATTTAAGGGATAAATAGCCTGGCTCCCAGGCTGTCAGTATAGTCCGCTTGACTTCTATATGGACCAACCTTTTCATCAATTACAGAAAATTGCGTTTGAATGAAGGATTTGTATGTGGTAAAATCTTAATTTCAGCTTAATACCATTCCAAAAAAAATTTTTTTGAAAACAAAATAATTTCAAAATAATGATTTTGTCTATATACTTAATGTTAATATTTTCGCATTTTCCGCTCTTAAACACGAGGGGTGATGGAGGCTGTTAAATTTTAAGAATATATAAACATATAGTAAAAACACGTGGTTTTATACTCAACGTTTGACAGATGAAATGTCGATTATTCCTTATTTGGACATGCTAATTAGCATATCGACGTTCATGTCATCTTAAACTTTAATATCCCGTGATTTGTATCGTTATAACCCGCCTTCTTAACAAGTTGTCTACGTGAAATTCCCAACGACTTGGTTAAATAATGCTTTTTGATTGGTCTAAATATGTAATACGGGGTTCATCTCAGAAAAGATAAAAACATGATTTACAATTACCAATTATCTGGTCAAACGGCTTCTTAACAAAGAGGGAATTCATTCAGATTTGATATCCAGAGGATGTAAAACTCTTCGACAAACGTAATTTTATTAAAGTACTCGGTTTTATTGCAAAATGACTCACTTACAATCTAACACTTTTGACTCGGCCCCTATGCAAATCAGAACTATTTTTGGTTAAACAATTCGCTGTTCCGGTTAATACGGACACAAGGAGGTATAAGGGGCTAGAAGTTAACATGTAGACGGACGGACAAAATTCTTATTTTACATTCAAAAATTCTGAAAAACAAAATTCGTCATGGTATTAGATCGAAAATATGATATGACAAGAAAAAAATACGTTCTATTATTTCATTTTTAAGATTTTCGGGGAAATGTTGGTCCATATAGAAGTCAAACGGACTATAAGTGTTAAATAAGGCACATCACTCTTGTTTTACTATTTCAATTACATCCCATATTCTCAAAAACTGACCACTGATCGGCAAGTCAGAGAAATATATAAGATGATATAGAATTTTACTTTCTGTAGTTGAATTGCTCATTTCACAATACTTCAGATCAGTGGGACGGGAGCCAGTCTAAGGGATAAATTGCAAGGAAAATATTGTAGGAAAAGAAGAAATTGCTTTTGACAAGCCATTTCTTCTTTTTCTACAATGTTTTCCATTTGGTAATGCAAATTTCAATTTTGGTAAGGCAGTATTTTTTTCAAAAGTGGACCGTTTTAAAAAACTTATAAATCACTGCCATTCTCTACAGGCCTGAAGGACCTGCAGCTTAGTAACTTCTACCAGTCCTCCCTAAAATCTACAGGTCTCGGGCCCGAGGACCGGTGTTAGTGTCGATCTCTGCCTACTCTTTATATTGATATGAACGCTCGTATAGTGTATTCCTCATCATTATCTAAAGAATAAGGACCTATGCCTCAAAATATGAAAGCTCACCTTAGATATCAAATTGATTTCATTAGAAAACCTCGTAACTGCATCTTAATAAAAGTTAAGGCAGGTAAACGATACCAACAGCTATCATTAAGCAATAAATAAGATTTTTGGTAGCCCTTGACGCATTTTCAGATAAGCCTCATTGTAGCAAGAGCCTGGGGCCTGTTTTACTATAAGTTTTACTATAAGTCTTATGTTTATCTTTTGCGTCAAAAAAGTCAAAAATTAAAGTTGCTTGTACAGAAGTACTAAATATGGAATTCTGCCATGCACTATTTCATTGGAATCACATTCTGAAGACGATTCAAAAGAGATAGTGCAGGGCAAAATCTAACAATAAATGAAAACACCAAGGTACGATTTGAGATTTTGACCTTCGATTATTGTTTTAAGTAAGAAGTTTATTTAAGCGGGCCCTGCTCTTTAAGTAGTGGACCCGTAATAGTTCCGCAACATTTCGGAACTCATGATCTTTCACAGTGTTAATCAAGGTTTCCTAATGAAATCATTAGGAAACTCTGTAAATACTGTGCAAGGCAACGGGTGTGCGTGGTTGATTAACTTGAAAATATTTTGTTGGAAAGTGCATGTGTGTTCATTTGATTCTCTAACAAGAATTTGTTTGAAGGCCACGTTGAAAATAAGCCTAGTTGTCTTAACATGTAACCTTCTTTAAATAGAGTTATTATTATTATAATGATAATAATAATGATAATAATAAAAAATAATAATAATCATACTACTACTACTATTTCTACTACAATTACTTCTACTACTTCTACTACTACTACTACTACTACTACTGATAATAATAATAATAATAATAATAATAATAATAATAATAATAATAATAATAATAATAATAATAATTATTATTATTATTATTATTATTATTATTATTATTATTATTATTATTATTATTATTATTATTATTATTATAATTGTACCCTACGGAACTATTACGGGTCCACTACCTTAATGCAGTTATAGCATTTCATAAAACAACCGTCGATATGACATGATGGTCAGGTGAGTGATAGCGGACGCTGGACAATGATTAGCCATTACAATGGTTTTCTCACTGTTCAGTCCAGGGCCGAACTATTACGGGTCCACTACCTTAATGCAGTTATAGCATTTCATTGAAAAACCGTCGATATGACATGATGACCAGGTGAGTGATCGCGGACGTTGGACAATGATTAGCCACTACAATGGATTTCTCACTGTTCAGTCCAGGGCCGAACTATTACGGGTCCACTACCTTAATGCAGTTATAGCATTTCATTGAAAAACCGTCGATATGACATGATGACCAGGTGAGTGATCGCGGACGCTGGACAATGATTAGCCACTACAATGGATTTCTCACTGTTCAGTCCAGGGCCGAACTATTACGGGTCCACTACCTTAATGCAGTTATAGCATTTCATTGAAAAACCGTCGATATGACATGATGGTCAGGTGAGTGATAGCGGACGCTGGACAATGATTAGCCACTACAATGGATTTCTCACTGTTCAGTCCAGGGCCGAACTATTACGGGTCCACTTCCTTAATGCAGTTATAGCATTTCATTGAAAAACCGTCGATATGACATGATGGTCAGGTGAGTGATAGCGGACGCTGGACAATGATTAGCCACTACAATGGATTTCTCACTGTTCAGTCCAGGGCCGAACTATTACGGGTCCACTTCCTTAATGCAGTTATAGCATTTCATTAAACAACCGTCGATATGACATGACGGCCAGGTGAGTGATGGCGGACGTTGGACAATGATTAGCCACTACAATGGATTTCTCACTGTTCAGTCCAGGGCCGAACTATTACGGGTCCACTTCCTTAATGCAGTTATAGCATTTCATAAAACAACCGTCGATATGACATGATGGTCAGGTGAGTGATAGCGGACGCTGGACAATGATTAGCCACTACAATGGATTTCTCACTGTGCGTCCAGGGCCGAACTATTACGGGTCCACTACCTTAATGCAGTTACAGCATTTCATAAAACAACCGTAGATATGACATGATGGCCAGGTGAGTGATCGCGGACGTTGGACAATGATTAGCCACTACAATGGGTTTCTCACTGTTCTGTCCAGGGCCGATCACACTGTGATATATTCTTTTGTGAAATTAATTCCCACCCGATAAAGTTACTGACGGCTGCTCCGACCAAACTGTCAAAATCAGATCGTTTGAATGGCACGTGCCAGGTTATTACGTTGATGCTCTTGGAAGGATGCTAGAAAACAAATAATAATAAAACAAATCTGCCCTTAGATCCGCATTCAACAATGTTTTCTTGCTTGATGTAAACATCACAATCTTTAAAGCAATTAAAAAAATATACATGTATTGTAATATAGCGTTAACAACATCGTGAAATTGAAAATTTGAATGATTTTGGAATGATTAAGAAATGAAATTGAATGAGTGTGTGTAGCGAGTTTTAAGAGAATCTGTCCTCAAATCGAGGCTATATCCGGCAAAATCGTATGTTTTATCGGTGTAGAACATTCCGTTCCGAAGGAATCGAACAATGTTTAATTCATTCTTCTCTTCATTCCTCTATTTAAAAAAAATATCTGACGAGGTTGGGAGAATTAATAATTGTCGAGGCTCTGCCGAGATAATTATCAATTTTCACAACCGAGTTAGATAATTTTTTTTTTTTATTTCAAAACACTAAGTATGTATTATATTTATCTTATAACCTCTATTTATTTTGTTATCGTCGATGTTTCTAGCTAAAATGCAAGTTTCTAAAAATAGCCACATTATATCATTGTTCTAAAAATTACTTTGTGATATCATAAAAGATATCATACGGGATGTTTGTATAATTATAAAATAAAATGGTATATTTTATAAATCGGCATATTTTTTTTTCGTTTTGTACCTCAATGACAGAAAATTGCAATAAATATCAACAATAAATTGAGTATAAATATAATATTTAAAAGTAAATTAAAAAAAGATAATAAGGGCATAATGAAATCGCTATTTTTATCAATTAAAGCCTCTATTGCGACTAGTCGAATTGCCCGAAATAGATGGCTCAAATGAGTTGACTGCCACGGTGGACTAGTGGTAAATGCACTCGACCCGTGATCTGGAGGTCCCTGGTTCGAGCCCCACTGTCGCCGGGGTGTGTTTCTGGGCAAAACACTTGATAGCCAGACCCAGTTCACCCAGCTGTAAAATTGGGTAGCAGTGGGTTTAAACCATCGCCTCTCTCTCAGGGACGTGAAAACATCAGGATTGAGTGTTCGAGAGCGATTCAATAAGCTTAAGCTTTCGTCGCAATCGAACTAAAATAAATTAGTATAAACTAAGTGAGTACAATGGCTGCCTTTGTGGCCTAGAGATATAGTGGTGACCTGTATGTCCGTGGTTCGAGCCCCACCATCGCCCAGGTTTGTTTATGGACAAAACACTTCACAGCCAGTCCCAGTTCACCCTGCTGTAGAATTGGGTTGCAGTGGATTCAAACCACTACATGAACCTCTCTATCAGGGACAAGACAACATCTGGATTGGGTGTTCCACAGCAACTCTATAAGCCTAAGCCTTCGTCGGAGTCGAACTAAATCAGATAATTATAAACTACTTCGACTTTGTTTGAATCTAAACAAACCCTCAATTCAGCCCTGCGTTCAGGATCACAAAACGGTGCAAACAGTTTTCCTGTTTTAATGCTGCGATATGACTGAAAAAAAATTAGAAACGTCGTTAAACCTCATAAAAAACAAAACACACACACACAAAAAACATTCACAATACATGTACATGTAATGGCAAAGATTCATAAGACATTGGCTTGTTTTTGTGAAGTTTCTAGCGTGTGTTGTTAGCGCAATTCACGGAACGTCCCTAGTTCAAGTTCACTGTCAACAAAATTAGCGGGTTTGTCCTTTATGTAAGGTCCGAGGATGGGGAAAGACGTCAATCGCTAATGCTCGCTAACTGTCACCGGGCAATGAAACCGAATGTTATCAAATTAGACTTTGCGCGACTGAAATGTTGTAAATACAGCTTTGTTGAAGCTATATTTACGACATTTTGGTCGCTTGGCGACTAAATAAGCTATCCGTCCGTTGGTCATTTCGTAACTTAAGATTTATATTCTATTGAAAGTTCTTAAATGACTCATCCATTTTTTTCATTTTAAAGGAATATAGAAAAGAATTTCAAGTGAGTGATCAAAAATAAATTCTAAATTGAAAATCATAAGAGATAACGGTTTGTCGAACCTCACTCTTTCTTGTGGATTTACAATGAGATATTTTAGCTTTTCTTTGGAAGGACTAGCTTGCTGAAGCTACAATGAAAATACTAATAAAAGCCAGCAAGGTTAGAGTTTTAGTATCAAGAGCAAAACAGCCGTGTTTTACTCGCGATACTTTGTTACTCCAGCAGAAGTTTAAACCACGGTAAGAAGAAAAAATGGGTGTATTGCTAAGCCTTTTGTGCACTAATATTTTGCATATTCTCATTTCCCCCATCATATCAGACGAATAAGAAATATCGGCACAAATATCTTTCTGATAATTTCACAGACCTAAGACTGAATTATGTTTAAAGTCTGTTTTAGAGTCTATGTAGTAAAGTTCCACACGTTATTAGCGTATTGGAAGACTTGTCTCCCTTTGCTAGCTAGAGATGACGTGTGTGACACTGGGTAATGAATATTCAATAACCACAGTGAGCAATGGGACACTCAGAATGGCGCGCTGTGATTGGTCGAGGATAATTACCGTCGTCCCGGTAATATAAACCGAAAATTCCTTACAAAAACGTGAAAGTTATTTTTTATTAAAGGTGATGACCCTCAAAACAGGTGCTTTGAGCTTAAAACAGAGATCTTAAAGGGTTACGTGAGATTTAAAGCTCCCGGATCGCAGGTATCCGAGATTGTTTTTGTCCTGCGATTTCATAAATAGCGTCGTTCTCGTATCCATAGCAATGGGATTTCTGAAATCGAGTAATTTTCTGGATATATCACGCACGCTGGATCTGTCAACACGTAGTTGGTGACACAGGATAAAAGTTTTTGTTGCTTTTTGCCTTTTGCGGACACTACTTATTATTGTTATAGCGAGCAATTGAGCGAAGTGTGTTTTTTTTCTTTTAAGTTTTACGAGTTGGATTATTTATATGGTAAATTGACTTTTATTTCAACCTTTCCCCCTACTTTAAAATTGCACCAATCAAATACCACAAAAAACAGAGATAAAATCTTTCTAAATTTTATGGCCTTTTTTACAATCTATTTCGTTCGATCTTTTCATTTTTTATAAATATATAAGCCTTTCTTTTCTTTATTATTCATAAGCAGGAATAGCAGAATTAAACAATGGGTCGTAAATGAAAGTTGTTTTTTATTTCAGAAAATGGAGATATTGAAAGGTAAAATGACCACTGTAGAATAAAGTAAATATTTTAGTTTGAACATTTTCTCTCACGTAAACGCGGGCTGTAGAGGATCGATGCGTTTTTCACTTTACATCTAGTTATCCTAAGGGTCAATGCCATTTTGGGTTGCCAATCCTTCAAATACATTTTTAAAACTATTAGTGTATCATTCATTCTAAAAAAACCATAAAACTGAGAAAAGTGTTGTATCAATTTGAAGCAAAGCCAATACTATTTATACCCAAGAAACTATTGTGAAACAATAGAAAATTGCTTGTGAAAAGCAATATCTTCTTTTCACAAATGTTCCCTTTTCAAGTTTTATTTGCTATTTGCGACCCGTCATACGAAAAGGGACCATCTGGGTAGTGCGTACAGTGTCGATCCTTGTCAGACTGCGCAGACTGACCAGGATCGAAACTTTACGTACTTGGTTTATTTTCTGAATCTAGAATGGTCAATCTACCTTCCTGTGAAAAAAAAATAAATGCGACCAACGGTTGACCTATACTGGAGCCGATCTCTTTTTCAAATATCTATTTTACGGAGCTCCCTGATGGTCTTTTTTGCATGACGGGTCAGATTTAAATAGGGAGTTTTCTTTTCAAACTGTGCCCACTTTTCACCTGCTAACTCTTTGAATTTGGATCATGTAATATAATTTTGACAAGTAGAGGAAAAATATATCAGCAAAACTTCCTCAATACTTTCTTTTCATTGATTTCTATCGTATAGTTAGTGAAAAAATGATAATATATGCATAATAATACGAAGCAATGAGTAAAACAAAGAAAAGGAGAACATTATAATTGATCATCAAATTATAACTCGAAATCAAACGCTACCAGATATAAGTTATCTATCTATTTATATCACAAAGTTTATCGAGCATGGTATTATACTTCTTCCACGATTTGATGTAGGACGTACGTAGCAGCCCATAGAATACTGGAATAAAAGAAATCAAAATATTTCTGAATTGTACGACCAATTTGAAGTAATTTGAACATTTCAAAGAAAGGGTCATATAAAGTTCATAAATAGTTGTATAAGTCGAGGAAATCTGAATGGCTAATTATTCCATCCTATCGAACCTTATATAAATATAATCTATTACGATCTGTCCAATAAAATTTCTTAAAATTTTCACATAATCATATTCTAAAAGTACACAGTTCAGAATTTGTTGCTTCGGCGGCTTACATATGTACGACAAAGGTTAGACTGATTGTTTTGGCGTTTAGTGTTTGTCTTTATATCTGCTTATTATATAATGCTATAATATTATATAATAATATAATGTTTTGAATAACTACTCTATTATATAGTAGACTGTAACCCATCAAGCGATAAAACACTACCAAGAACACTTTTTTTTTTACACAAGTTGGTCCCCAAAGCTGTGCAAAAAGCACCAATCTAGCCGACCTGCACAGATTTCACGGACTGACGAGGGTCGAAACATTTCGCTTTCGACACATTATCGGAATTGAGAATTATCATTCTACATTCCTGTATAATTTAAAATTCGACATACTACTTCGGATTGACCTCTGCATGAACCAATTTCTTTTTGATATGTGACCCGTCACGCGAAAGGAACCCCCTGGATTGTGCGTTAAATGTCAACCCTAGTCAGACTGTGCGGACCGCACAGCCTGACTCTGGTTTCGCAGTTGACTGATTTTTTTTTTTAAATCTAGAATGAATGATTATTCTATCTTACCGGGATAGAAAATTAAAACCTTTTGGACTTTCGATTGACCTTCAGTGGAACCGGTCAATATTTCAAATATTAATTTAACAGGGTTCTTGGATTGTCCTAAATAAGTATGAAATATAATTGTTTGAAAGAGAGAAAAATATGGTCCCTTTTAAGGTGACGGGTCACTTATTCATTCAGAGACGATTTTTCAAACAGCACACCAAAAGACGTGTAAGGTAGAATGGATGTCTTTTATTTATTGTTTTAAGTGTTTGAGGGGGAGGGGATGTAAACATTTTCTTTAACAGTGAGATTTTTCATGGTAACGATGCAAATCTATTTTTGTAGGAAAATCGTTGACCGGGTGAGATAGTTCGAAACCTAAGAAGAAGGGAAAAACGGCTTTGAACAAATAGAATTAAAGGTTAAAAGGGTCTTCTGAATCTCTTTACAGAAAAAAATCTAGTTTTAAGATATATCGTGTTGATGCACTAAACCGTTGGCTCCAATCTATAAAGAGTGACAATTTTCAAGAAAGAAAGAAAGCCGGTTAAGACCAGCCATGTTGGCTTTAGATCGGCGTATTGATATGGACGACTTTAACGGACACCAAAATGGAATCTCCGAACTCAACAAGAGGGACATGTTCGATACATTCCAATCATGGGCTTTAAAAACTTACGGAGACACAGGAAAAACGAAAACAGTGACGAGAAAAAAGTACAGCCGGATAATTCGAATATTGACGGGGGACGAGGAGGCGACTACGGAAAACTCGAAGTTTCGATTCTGGGTGAAGGCGAAAGGATTCAAGCTTGGACAGATCCCCACGCTCAATTCTGGGATAGACCGACAAGTGTTGTACGTGCCTGTCAAACCACTGGTAAGTTTGGTCTTGATTTTTTTCCAACTTTTACACTGTTTGTCTTAACACATTCCTTTTTTACAAAATTTAGGACCTGTCCAAATTCAAAGGTTTTGCAGACGAAAATTTAAAGTGGATTTAATTTGAAAATTAACCATTCTGTAGGGAGGAAATAGTGTGGAAAAAGAAGAAATTGCTTTCCGGAAGCAATTTCTTCTTTTTCTCACAATATTTTCTCAATCATAAAATAACAGGCACTTAAAAAGCAGGTATTAAACAGCAAAGGGCTAGGGTAGTGGACCCGTAATAGATCCGCAATGTTTCCACAGTCATGATCTTTAAAAATGTTAACCGAGGTTTGATTTTCATTAGGAAACCTCTTTTAAGATTGTGAAAGATCATTGGTTCCTAAATTTTGTAGAACTAATACGGTTCCACTACCTTTAATATTCTTTTAAACAAGAATGAAAGTAGCCTAAGTAGTGCAAGTGAGACATCATTTTACAAGCAGTTCGATTTTTTTCAGATTCATGTAAGTTCCAAATACAGAGAGGGTATTTCAGCTTTAAGATCAAAGTATTTCTATAATGATAAAACAAACCCTATTTTGTTTGTACTCATTGGAATCGTCTTGTCAATGAGTACCAACAGCATAGGGCTTTGTTGAGAATGAAAGATTTTGTACTGGTTTTATCCCAAATCATCTGTACCTCTATTAACTAGTTTAATTTTGTCTCAAACTTATTTCTGGATATTTCAACGAATGTTTTCCCCACAATTATTGAGTAGAAATCAGTCGATGTGGGCTAAGATCAGACTTCACGTCTGTGTAGGCTGATCTTAATCTATATAGTCTGCATAAGATTTGCGCCCAGTAGGAATATAAAGTGAACAAGATGAGACGGGTAAATAAAGCCTAGAGTGATTAAAATTGAATAGTAGTATTGAAACGGATAAACATGTCCACAGTTTAATATTGGACAAGATGAAAACAAAACCGAAAAAATCAAGAAATATGAATATGGCAAAATTATTAATCTAAAGGGAATGAACGATAAGGGGAGAGTCACGCACGTTTTGTAACTGCTGATCTTGGCATTGAACTTCAATATCGTATACAAGCCTATATTAAGTTGTTAATGTCGCTAATACCTAAGGTATGGGTGCGACAATAATGTTAGATAACCAGGAAATTTCCTTAAGAATCATCAAAAATTCTCAAGACAAAACCAGTTTTTAGTAAGTTTGTAGCAAGAGAGCACAATTTTACAATGTAACAAAATTAATGCTAATAAAATTGATCAGATGCAGGAATGTCGAACTATATGATTAAATAACGAAAAGCTTATGCTAAATAACATATTCATTTCTTTTTTTTTTGTTAGATTTACGTAGTTGTTTCCCCCAATTTAGATACAACTTGAATAGGAATATGTGAAATTTTGCACCCTAAGCCTTTATTCACTCCCAACCTATACAAAGGAAGAATACTAAGCTTTATGTGTCGTGCCCGTAACTTGGATAAAGATTTTCTTATCCAAAGTTACTTGCTTAAATAAAATTAAAAATACCATAAAAAAGATAAAGCCATTAGATTTTCGAATTTCTGTTGCCAATGATGTTCGCCGGAATGAAAAAAAAAAAAAAAAAAAAAAAAACAATGCGAAAAACACGAATATCTTATATGTCCCAAAGTGACGGCCCACCAACCCTGGGTAAGGCGTAAAATAGGGATAAAAAATGGAGATATTTACGAAACATCACGCGCAAAAAGGCCCATCTGGGGTCTCATTAAGATGAGTATTCGAAAAGTAATTGAATCCAAAAGAGCTCAGTATATTTGGAGGAAAAATAAATATGAGCCTGTGCGTGACATTTCCAACAATTTCAACTTTGCGTAAAGCAAAGACTCTAGCCAGTTTGCGCATCCGCACAGTCTGACCAGAGTCTTCAATTTATAGATAAAGTCTTAAAGTACCTGTAGACAGTTCGACAATCTTCTAGTTATAATATGTAACTACCTAGGCTGCTAAATGTTTGCTCTCCATGCAGATGTCAAATTGTTGGAAATGTCATACACAGACTAATATTTTAGATTCGGAAATTATCCCAAGAGAGAAAAGTTTCGACATTGGTGAACAACCCATGCAGAATGACCAGGGTCTGGACTTAAAGTATCTGCCAAGATTCAAACCTTCTTTTTCGGCTGAAACTTGTTTTCATACTGCCGTGAAAGAAAATTTGAGTAAAGATCTAGTTTGTTTGCCTGCATGCACACTGAGTTGTTCCATCAGATCTTTGGCTAAAACTGCCCTGCGTTTAGGATTTGAAAATGCTTTGCGAACGTTTTGAGATGATAACCCGGTTTGAACGTGCACATACGTGCAAAGCGAGGTATCATTTCATATAAACGATTCCCTAACGTTTTCATCCTGAACGCAGGGGTGGTAAAATATGTTTTTTTCTTAATTTGATGATACTGAATCATATTCGTAATAGCCCCTGCGTATATGAAACTATAGACCCGCCCTGCGTTCGGGCTTGAAAAACGATGCGAACTGTTTGCAAATTATATACCTCTTTTGAAAGATTCCACAAAAATTAGTCCCAACAGAAAATTTGTTTCTTTGTTGATAAGTCTTAGAAGTTTTCCTTCATGATATAAAATTATAAGATACAAATAGAATTTGTGTTGATTTCATGGAGATATGAAACTAAAATCCTTATCATACTTATGTATGAATCCATTCTTATATTTTTAAGTTATCATGGAGCATTTTTGAATGGCTTGAGTGAGTGTTTGGAATGAATTAAATGAGCGTTGTGTTGGCGAATCAGAGTGGTTTTGATAGAGATAAATGCCAATTCTACGATGTTACTTACTGTATTAAGGCATATGAAGACTGATCTTTACACGAATTCATAGAGAAATTAGCAGTCGCTATATTTTTAACCGACAGTCGAAAAGGGACCATCTGGAAAATGCGTTATATGTCGACCCTGGTCAGATTGCGCCGAGTGCAGAGACTGACTAGGGTCGAAACATGTGACATTTCGCAGAGATTCCAAATCAGAAGTGATCAATCTATCTTTTTGTGTAAGAACCTTTAAATTGTAGCTCATCGTACAGTTAAGAACATCGTGAAATTGATTATGCGAATGATTTTGGAATGATTTCAGAATGAAATTGAGTGAGTGTATGGAGCGAGTTTTGAGCGAAATTATTCTTACGCAATATCCTAAGTTGTATCTTCTTGTGAGAGCTTTTTTTGAAAAGCGACCTTTGGCTAGTACTAATCTCTTTTTCAAATACTTATTTAGCGGAGTTCCCAGATTGTTCCTTTTTGTGCTACGGTTCACTTTTATAAATTATACATTCATTTCCCTAGATCCCAAACACAAATACGGGACCCCTAACAAAAATATTCAACAAGTATTTTTTCCAACCACCCTCATGATCCAATGCCATAAAACAGTCATTATGGATGTAATTGCTCTTAATTTCTCTGCGATGTTCCCTGAGCGCAATAAATTCCAATTTCTAATGGAGGACACGTAAAAACAATAAGTTGCATTCCTGACAAATCTAACGTGATAACGAAAACCAATCGGGCATTGTTTGATTTTGTCCATCGGTCTTTTGCACGGGGCTCATTGCGTAGCGTTTGAACTTTGTTAACTAAATGATTAACAAAACTAATGAAAGATAAAAGTAAATTCGAAGGAAGTGTATTTAGAAAAAAAGGAAAATAATTTTGCTAAAAATCACTTATTGTTTTCTATTAATAAAGATCAAGGACGCATTCTATCAAGTAAAATCAAAGATTTTATAACTTCAATTTGTTATTACTTTATTGATATTTTTAAGGGTTTTAAGGGAGGGGGGGGGGGGGGTTGAATAATAATTCGGTCTCGAAAGCATAATTTTAAGCCGTTATACAATAGGCCTAAGAACTCACTTCGAAGAAACGATCCTTATTCAGCATTGGTTTAAGCAAAAAGCTCCAAATGTCGAAAATTGCTCGAACGACAAGGCAAAAGTTTTAATCTCAAAGTGAAGAACGCACTTATGAAATAATAAAGTTGAAAAATAAAAGAAATGTAGTATGTTGCTACATACAATCGAAATAGTAAAACAATTTGGTGGTCTACTTAATTAATTATTATTATTATCACTATGATTAACATTACTTTAAGAATAATTATCATTACTATTTGAAAAGAAATGCGAAATGAGTCGTTATCAAAGTCGAAATTGAATATCGACCCCTTTGTATTCGACATTTACAAAGGTAAGGGTTCAACTTGAAAAAATAAATCGGTGAAGGTGTGTGCCCCGGTGTCAGCGTAAAACGCCGTTATCTGTATATTTTACCCTCCCGGGACGTCTTTGTAAGCGCGTGATAGCTTGAGAGCCGAATGTAATGAATTTTACGGTGTCTTCGTGCTCTTTCATCGATTTGAGAGCCGCTAGGCGGACAAAATCGGATAAAAGCTTAGTTTTTGTCCCGTATATTACTAATGATTTGGTCCCCCGGTCCCGCTGTTTATGGTTTTTGCCGGCGAAAAAACGTTCTCAAAATCCCGTCTGCACCTCATCATAGTGGCGTGAACTTGTGTTTTATTCAATTTACTCGCGAATAACCAAATCTGGGAAATATTTTTCCGCCAGGGGGCGCACTAGGAACACATAAAATTGATGTGTCCGGGAAACGCCGAAATACCAGAAATTGTGACACTTGTCGAGCGTGAAACTGAAAATAATGGTACATCGGCTATCATTTTAAGACAACTAGCTAAGAAATATGTATACTAGTTAAATAAATAAAGAATCTATTCGAAATAAAGTTTACTATGCAATTATTAATATATTATTATTCTATATAAATAATATTATCATAAAATTCTATAGCTTCAAATAGCAATCTATTATTGACATAGCTTTTATTTCTCGTCAGCCCTATTAGCTCAGTCTGCAAGAGCACCGGACTTTAAAACTATTGAAGTTCGATCGCAAGGGTTCGATTCCCGGGCTGGCATACTAACAAACAAATTTTCTTTCGGATGAAACGTTAAACCGAGGTCCCGTGAGACGGTGCTGTACACAGATCACGGTTAAAGAACTATAGCGAATCTCAATGGTTTCGTCATGTATCCTTGCAATATCCCCCGTAACAACTAATCTTCTTCTGGGGGCGTCGCTCATATTCTCATGTGCCAAGGTATCGACGTAAATAAATGGAAATAAACATAGCTCCTTCGTCTTTACGACAAATATATCAACGACCAATTCAACTACGACTCCTCGATTTCTCAATGCAAAACAGTTCTAACTGTCGATATGCTTATAATAACTTACACTAAACTTCCAAGCACATGTTTGCAAACCGCCACGTTCTGTTCTGATGGTGCTACATCAAAGGTAAAATTTCCGCAAATTTTACGCTCATTATTACGAGGACAACTACCTTCAAGAAAACTCCTAAAACATTACGAGCCCGTGTGTGACATTTCCAACAATTTTGCATGTTCTTGAAGGGACAACGTTAAGTAGCATTGGAAACCGCGTTTAGATATTAGAAGATTGTGTGACAGTCTAAAGACACGTTGAGACCTTTTCTATCTACAAAGCGTGAAGTAAAGACTCTGATCAGACTGTGCGGATGCACAGGTTGGTCAGAGTCTTAATATACGCATATTTGAAAATGTTGGAAATGCCAGACACATGCTCATATCTCAAAGGATGTCGACCATTTCTACTAACATGCTGACCGTCACACCGGCGACTATTTTGATGACAACTTTTTCTACACTTACTGTTACTTTGACATTTTCTGCTTCGGCTACTAATATACATTTTCTATGACATTTTGTACATTCTGTGACTATATATAGACAGTTAACAAGATAATGAAAATGATATGGTGAATGATTTTTGAATGAAATTGGAATGATTGAATGAGTGCTATGAGTGAGTTTTGAGCACAATTAGAGGGAGGTAATCCAATATCGCTAATTTTGTTCATGAAACCAATCAGACACATATAATTTCAATCATGTCAGTTAAATCGCGATTTTGCCTAAAATTATTTGGTTTGAATGCAGTTGTTGATTTTATCTTTTTTAGTTAATTTGGAGCGTTTTTGAATGGTTTGGGTGAATGTTTGGAATGAATGAATGGAGCGCTGAGTGAGCGATTAAGAATGATTGATTGAGATGAAGGCCAATTTCACGAATTTTTTAACTGTATACGGGCAAACACGGTAACTATAATGTGGTAGTAGAAAATTTGTCCTAGGGATAAGGTATGGGAAAAGGACACCAGTTACAAATAGGAGAAGATTATACTTGAAGCACATTGAATACTTGAGTCCAATAGAACGACGGGTTTACGCATCTGAATCCATGCTCCTCCTTGTGAAAAAATTCCGCGGGTCATTGTATTTGAAATGACGAAAAATAATACACATCCAAACTGAATTAGACCTGCTATTCTTATTTGTAAAAAAAAAAAACTGTATTTTTTTCAAAGAATTTTAATGTTTTAATGTTTAGTATATGCTTGTTTATTTTAGTTTGATTTCGAAAGAAAGCTTTTAGTCGCTCTCGAATTCTCAATCCAGCCCTGCGATCAGGATCACAAAACAGTGCTAACTGTTTTCCAATTATACCCGCTTTGCACGCAAGCGCATATGCAAAGCGGGGTACTTTTGGAAAACTGTTTGCACCATTTTGTGATCCTGGACGCAGGACAGACCTTTTCACGTCCCTGCCCTGTGTTCAGGATGTAAAAGCGTTTCGCGAGCGCTTTGAGATGACACTCCGCTTTGCACGTACACATACGTGCAAAGCGAGGTATCATTTCGAAAGCGCTTCGCTAACGTTTTCATCCTGAACACAGGGCAGATCTCCAGGAGCGCCTCTACCACTAGTATATCGAGGGGGTATTCTATTTTTAATGCTGTTCAAGGGAAGAGGATTCGAATTAGTGTAAACAATTTATATAATTTAAAGCTGATTAATAATAAGGAAAAAAGTATTTGTAGCTTTGAAAATCTAAGTAATAGCAAGTTTGTGTTTTACAAGTTTTATAAAATACTATTCCGTAAGCTTGACCAATGTAGTAAAAATTTTAGGCCAGAGTACAGTTATTTCGTATCGATATTCCCGATAAAACCACGGCATTTCTTGAAATTTTCCTTCTACATTTACCTAACGTGAATTCATTTGATATAGTTCTCTAAAATAGCATATCCGTTTATTCCATTATTATTTATTTCCATGTTTAAAAAATGAAAAGTAATGATACAAATCAGAAAGAGCCAGAAACTGTTTTTGTTTTTTTGTTTTTTTCACTAAGACGTAATATCTGAAAAAATCCCATATTTTCGTAGAGATCTACTTTCCTCCGTTTTTTAAACTTTTAGAAGAAGGGTAAAACCCGATTTGAAATCCCATTACTCATTGTGAAACATATCCCATATAAGGATATTAGGAGGGAAAGCCGAGTCGCATGTCAACACTTTAAGAAACCAGACAAGGCCTGCAGAGTAATAGAGATCCTTCTTTAATGGACTTCGGATAGAAGAGTAATTCGGATATTGAGTTTAAGGAAAATACCATTATTTCTCCACCAAATCCTACGTTGTGGATACACATTATAATCGTCTTTGTAAGACGATTTTAATGAGTACCAACAACATAGGATCTGATCAACATTTAAGGGAAAAATGGAAAATATTCTACTCAACAAGAGCCTCAAAAATTTGACAGGCTTCTTTCTCCGAACTCGGGAAAATGAATCGGGCTCAACTTTCCGAAGTTTTGGGTCTTCCTCATTAAGACGCTTGGACGACCGTTATTTGGATGAAAATTGATACGTCCCAGACGCTCTTTATTTGACAGAACTGCGTGTGAGAAAGTTGAATTTAAGACTTGAATTGATTTCTTATAAAACTCTTACCAAGCTAGCTTGTATTCGTACATAACATATGGAAGTTGAAACATACTTGTAATTTAGATCGGGGCCCGAGGTTATGAAACTTTTCTCCTTCTCAACTGAGAATTTTCTCAAACTTTGAATATAAATAACGTCATGAACATAAAAGATCATATTAATAAGTTATTTATAACAACTTATTAATATCATCTTTTATGTTAAAACGTTTAAATGATTAATAAATCAGAGTTACGGCTTTAATCTCAAATTGGAACTTGAGAAAATTCTGAGTTGAGCCTGAGAAAAGTTTTATAACCTCGGGCTCAGAATATTTTCTCTTCGTGTAGATTGGCAATAGTATAGATCTTATTGGCGGTATTGGAGATTGATCATTACACTGATTTAATATTATTGTTAATTTTATTGCTCGCCTTTGTGTCAGTTTAAAAAAATAAAATCTTGCACATCAAATTCACAAACTATTTTTTATTTGAAAATATGAATTTATGACTTGTATTCAAATTTTATTAAAGGGGGGGGGGATAAGTATCGCCAAATTTGTTCACTCTGAACAAAATTAGCGGTATTGGAATACCTGCCTTTAATTTCGCTCGAAACTTACTCATCATACTCATTCAATTTCATTCCAAAATAATTCCAAATCATAAAAGTTGTCAATTTTACGATGTTTTGAACTACAGACTATCCGAAAATAATTTTGGAAACAACAACAACAACAACAACAACAACAACAACAACAAATCCAAAACTTTAATCAAAATTGTGATAACTAAATCTTCAATTTGGAAAACTCGGAAACATTTTGATCTCCACACCAAAACTTGCTGCTTCAAACATGTCACATTCAGCTTAACCCTTTCCTGTTTAACAAAATTTTGGACCTGTCCAATTTCAAAGGTTTTGCAGATGAAAATTTAAAGTGGATTTGATTTGAAAAATAACCATTCAGTAGGGTAGAAAATAGTGTGGAAAAGGAAGAAATTGCTTGCAAGAAGCAATTTCTTCTTTTTTCACAATGTTTTCTCAATCATAAAAACACAGGCACGTAAAAAGCAGGGATTAAACAGCAAAGGGTTAACCTAAGATACCGTACTTTATTGTGCTGCGGTCCAGTGTTCAATACCAAAACGTTCTTTATCAACGTTTGGAAAATCTTATGCGTAGAGCGAGGTATAATTCTAAAACGTTCGCGAATGGTTTTGCATCATGGACGCAAAGTTCGAATTATTAAATACTTTCCATTTAAAAATCGCTTACATGTATTTCCATATCCGTTTAAAGTGGTAACCTGTTTAGCAAGTAATTCTGAAGAAAGTAAACAAACCCTAATTCCTATTTTTCTAAAGAAATTGTTTATTAGGAGATGACTATAGTTTTTTCTATATTTTCTACATCTTTTTTTCTTTAAAGATAGTTTGACCATCGTTCGCAATTTGTTGAAATAAAATTAGATTCGATAAAACCTTGAAAGAAAAGAAGAAAGGAAAAAACAAAATCGCTTGGTAAAAAATCTAAATCCTGGAAATTTGTCCTATTTTAAAATGTTGAAAAATCACGGTACTTTACTTGAGATACTTAAAGCATAGAAATGGCAGAGTGCGACCCTTGGGATTGCATTTCTTCTTTCATCGTATTATAGCTAAGAATGAAAATATTTTTGTGTAAGATAATTCGTTTAAAAACTGTTAACGCTCACACATTTGTCCCACAGGACTTTGGTTTAAATATATTTCCAAAATTTTATATTTAGTGCAAAACCTCGTGTTATGAATTATCCCGCGAAAGGCTTTTTTGGGGGTTTGTGTTTTTAAGCTTGATCATAATCTATTCCGAAGTATGCAAGTTTTTTTTCCTGGAAATATTTCTGTTCGTTCGTTATCCCGTTTCACTTATCAAAATAAGAATGGTGCCCAGCATTTAGAATGACAAAACGATGCGTACAGTTAACACCATCGTGAAATTGACAAGGTGAATGATTTTGGAATGATTTAGGAATGAAATTGAATGAGTATGTGGAGCGAGTTTTGCGTAAATTAAATGGGAGGTAATCCAGTATTGCAAATTTTGTTCAGGGTGAACAAAATTAGCAATATTGATTACCTCCCTTTGATGAAATATGCATACAAGTTCTATAGATTGCTCCCTATTTCTTCAAGAACCTATCAGACGCTTACAATTTCAATTAATTAAGTGAAATCCGATTTTTTTACCGAGCTGTTTATATTTTGAACGAAGTTGTTGATATATTTTGGAGTTTGGAGCGTTTTTTAATGGTTTGAGTGAGTGGCTAGAATGAATGAATGGAGCGCTGAGTGAGCGATTTAGAATGGTTTTGATTGAGTTAAATGTCAATTTCACGATGTATTTCACTGTCCTTTTTTGCAAAATTTGAACCGTTTCGTCATCCTGGTCGCAGGGCTGGTCTTGGAGTGAAATAAGCCCATTGGATGTTTATTTATTACACAAGCGTAAAAGAATGATGCTTTTATGGAAAATTTCACAAATAAAGGTGGAATGAATTTACAGTTAACCACATCGTGAAATTGACACGGTGAATAATTTAGGAATGAAATTGAATGAGAGTTGGGAGCAAGTTTTGAGTGAATTTAATGGGAGGTTATCCTATATCGCCAATTTTGTTCAGGATGAACAAAGTTAGCGATATTAAATACACCCCTTTAATAAAATATGCATACAAGTTGTATACATAGCTTCCCTTTTCTTCAAGAACCTATGAGACGCTAACAATTTGAATTATATCAGAGAATTCGCGGTTTTGCTCTATCAACATTAATTTTGAATGAGGTCGTTGATTCTATATTTTTCAATGGGTTTTAGCATTTTTGAATGGTTTGAGTGAGTGTTTGGAATGAGTGAAAGTAGCGCTAAGTGAGCGACTTAGAATGGTTTTGATTGAGTTAAGTGTCAATTTTACGATGTATTTCACTGAAGAAACATTCATGTAGTGGAAGCTTACTCCATTTTGTATGGTGGCATAAAACTGCCATCATAAACAGGATAATTAACACGAAACAAATGGTGTAAAACGGGTTATTTTGTACTTTTTCATGACATGCATTCATCATTTTCTGTCTGTTAAGTTACCAGCCCTGTGTTCAGGATGTAAAAGCGTTTCGTGAGCGCTTTGAGATGATACCCCGCTTTGCACGTGCACATACGTGCAAAGCGAGGTTTCATTTTGACAGCGCTTCGCTAACGTTTTCATCCTGAACGCAAGGCAGATATTTTGAAATTATCAGTAATTTTGGTGCCTTAGTGCTCAGGAACGGACGTTTCTTACTATAAAGCTTTTAGTAGTTATAAAGATGTTTGATATCGCGTGAATTTTCACATTCCATTTGCAATTTGACAAGTTCAGTCGATATTCTTTGCGTTTGTTTTATCGTGAAGATTTCACGTCATTGCATCGGTCGGCGTCTTTTATTAACGAAAAAAAAATATATATCATCTGACTTATTCGGAAGTATTATACAGAGAAAGCCACTTGCTTTGAAAAAGTCTAAAGAAAATATGCGTCTAATTTACGCTAGTATGAATTGAAAACACACACACACATACACACAACAAAAGTATCCGTCAGCCGAATCAATGATTTATGCTATTGAATCAGCGGCGGCACTCATTCTTTCCGACTATTTGTCTCTCACCAATGGGTCAATAACCGCAGACCTATGTGTGATAGTGCTGGAGGCTAGAAAACGGATGTAATTGTAATACTGATGTGCGAGATACCAGGAATCCATTGTTAGGTGCTCCAGCCGTCGCGAAATAACTGAAAAAATGTTGAAAGCGGCGTTAAACCCTATTCAAACAAACAAAGCTTTTAAAGTTGATGTTTCAGTGTATAATTTAAATAGAAATCGATATATTCTAAAAAGTTTACATGCTCATTTTTAGATATACATTGTTGTAGGACCGGTTTAGAATAAAATTCTTATGCCTTTGATTAAGATATTCCTTTTAAAAAAGTGAATTGGGAGTAAAATTGCAGGGCGGTGCCTTCTATGTTTTAGAAAGAAAACCAACCAACCAACCAACCAACCAAACAACAACAACAACAAAAACGATAAATAAATCCAAAGCGTATATACAGGATACCTTTACCAATATCTAAGGTAGATAAGTTTGTTGGAAAGATCTAATCTAGAGCAACAGTTCCTAGGTAATTTTAATTTATTTAATTTCTTTTTACCATGCCGAGTGTATTTTTTGTCAGGCGAAGGTAAACGGGCCAGTCTCGAATTTCAGTATTGTATCCCAATATGGTTTTAGCTGGCGGTATTCGCTATGGGTCGTATAATTAGCGCTAATGACAGGAAGTGCCTCAGTAGTAACAGCGGAAGTGGGCCGATGGTTGCTTTTAAGATTCGTCCCATTAACATTCGTCCCAAGTGAGGACGCTAAGTGAACCGATTTTGTCATCGTTTAACTCAACCCTTTACATGTACTTCCTTTTATCGCAGTCATGACGCTTGGTACTGTTTCGGTAGTCTAGAAATATTTAAAATGGGACACTAGAAAGCATTGTAGAAAAGTTCGAGGAAAAAACAACGGAATCATAGGCGTAACATATCCGTTGTAAGTTTGTTGCTTTCTTATGTTCCTAATGAATACATAGAACGACTCCCAGTCAATTCATAAGAGTAATTCCATTTTAAAATGTCTAGTGCCAGATTTCTTGATAAGAATTTTTACATGTTATCGCGGATGACAAACAGTTTGCAAATTATACCACGCTTTGCACGCAAACCATTTTCTCATACTAGACGCCGGGCTGGGCAACAATTTATAGCTACTTTTCCACTAGCTTTTGGTAGACCAACAACGATATGGAATACAGTTCAGGACATCGATAAAATTGACAATCAGCTCGATCAAAACTATTCAAAATCACTCGCTCAGCGCTTCAATCATTCATTCCAAAAATTCACTCTAACCATTCAAAACGATCCAAAAAGCACAAATGCATTCAAAATAAATACAGATAGGCAAAATCGCGATTTCGCTGACATAATTGGAATTATAAGCGTCTGAAAGGTTTTTGAAGAGATGGGAAGCTATTTATAAAACTTGTATGCATATTTTGTTAAAGGAAGGTAACGAAACAAACATCATCCTGAACGAAATTAGCGATATTGGATAACCTCCATCTTATCAAACTCAAAATTCACTCATAGCACTTATTCAATTTCATTCCAAAATAATTCCAGAATCATTCACCATGTCAATTTCATAATGTTGTTAACTGCAATTAGAATAATTATTATAGCCATTTAATTCTCCTACATGCGTGTTCGATAGTCACCCGGGCTATTGTCGTAGCGATGTATCCGTCATGGCCCCTGTCCGTCCGCTCGTGTGGGCATCCGGCCGTAAACTTTTCTTTGACACGATTTACCCCCCCCCCCCCAAAAAAAAAAAAAAAAAAAAAAAAAAATGGATGAATTCAAACAAACTTCACAGGAATGATCCTTGGGTGACTTTCTTTCAAAGTTGGGCAAGATATTTTATCCAATGAAAAATGTGGTTTAAATGGGCGTTGCTAATTATTTCCACATATATTTAAAAGTGACTTTTTTAAACGCTTAATTAATGGATATCATTCAAATTTCACAGGAATAATTCTTTGATGGCCCTAAATCAGATTATAATAAATGTGATGAGGAAAAAAAAATACTGATGGGTGGATTTCATTTCTCTAAATGGATATCAACCTATTATTTAGGGATCTTTCTGATGTCACTCTTTCATTAATGCTGTTTGGTGGATTATCGAGAAATAACGGTAGATTATCATTTGATAATCTCACCACAAAACTCGTGAAATTATCAAAAATTTTATACCCTGCTTTTGTGCGTTTCATCCCATCTGACGTCATCTATGCGGGTCGAAATAAGTGACGTCAGAATGAACGTTCTATAGCAATCACGTGCAAAAAGACGCGCTTTACGAAAATATGTCTTAGAAGTTTCAAATTGTCTCATTTTTGCAATAAAGAAATAGAATAATCGTTTGTTTTTCGAGTAAGATCGATTAATATTTCATTCGTGAACAACAAAAGCTATATTTTCCTGAGTGGTGGAGCCACGAGTGAAAATATAGCTTTTGTTGTTCACTCAATGAATATAAATCGATCTGACACTGAAACAAACGATTATTCTCTATTCATTTGTTTAATTAACTTATAGTAGATACAATTAACTTAATTTTGGTTGGGTAATCTCACAAAAAATAGTTCAATTAAACCGAAAACATGCATTTTATAGACAAACTGAATAAAAATAAAACTTTCTAATAAAATGAAATATCACAAGGCGGATTTCAAATAATTGTGTAAAGAATTGTGTATGTGAAATGCTTCTCATGTTTTATAAAAAGCATAATCATTCTCTAATAATAATTATCAGGAGATTTTGACCTGTGGAGCGAATAAGGCGCTCAAGCACATTTAGTTGAAATTAGATTTTTAAAGAAATCTGGCCATTTTTTATTCTATTTGCTCTTAAATTTGAGGGGGGGGGGGGGTTACAAAAAGTCACAATACTCGTAATTTGCATAATTCTCTGGAAAGTCAACGCTTCTGATTATAGTATGCTATAGAGGAAGTGCCCTTCTGTTCAATATGATCAAATGACAAAGTGTTGTCCCCGCGATCATGCACTTGGTTAAATCCGAAAGTTTTAATCAAGCATCTAAACGATGTTGTAATGATTATCCGACGATCGTCTTTCCTAGTAGTTCAATCCTTTCCCGATTAGCCAACATCCTGTTAACAGATATAACTTTGTTGTAAGTCGAAAAAGAAGTTTCAATAAAAGAAGAACAACAACAAAAATATTTTAGTACTTATAAAAAGCAATAACTATTACGAAAATCCTTTTTAAAGCTTGATATATATACGAGGTCTTCCTAACGAGGAATTGCATGGTAATGGGTAGCATATATGTGACCATTTCGAAGGATAGGAACTTCAAAAGTTTTGTCTTGCATGATCAAACAACCCATCATACTCTTACAAAATTCAATTATGTTAGTGAAATAGTGGATTTTATCTATCGATATTTATCTTATGTTGTTGATGATACTTCATTTTATTGATTTCGATCGTTTTTGAATGGTTTGAGTGAGTATTTCGATTGAATGAATGGAGCGCTGAGTGAGCGATAGAAAACGGTTTTGATCTGAATGACAGTCAATTTTTCAATTCTTCTAACTGTATGTTGATTTTCAAGTATATCATCTAAAATCTTAGTTATTTTGTAATGGGTTGTGTATATTAGATCTTAAGAGAACATTTATTGAAATGAAATGAATGTTCAATTACCTGATATATTGATTTCAAAACGAATGTTTTTTATTAAAAGAATTTTGCTTTTCTTCTCTGACTAAATAAGTGTTATATTATTCATACATGTGTATCGGTCGAAGAACTGCCCTGTGATCAGAATGTAAAAGCGTTTCGCGAGCGCTTTGAGATGATACCCCGCTTTGCATGTACAGATATATGCAACTCGTTTTCATCCTGAACGCAGGGCTGGTTGTTTTTGTATGTAAGTTCTACAAATGACAATTTTCAAGGAACTTCCTGCATGGGATAAGAGTTTTAACATAATGTCGCAGTAATAATAAGCCGCGAACACCTGATGCACCCAGCTACCTGGGATTTTAATAAACGACGGTAGGCTTCAACGGATCGGAGGGGGATATATGAAAATTCCGATATCGTATATTTCCAGTCGCCATGGCAACACAAACAAGACTAAAAATCCCAATCTATGGTAACCGTCCAGATTCGATTGAAACTTTAAACCTATCATTTTACGTGAGTTTGGTATTTACGGGCTAGCGGTAATTGTCAATAATTTTCGGTTACCTGTCTGGCGCTCTGTCTTTCTACCTGGATTTACGATTCCGCATTTCTCATTATTATTGGACGAAATCATTCCTGACAGAGATCGAATTGTATGCATAAAATCTTTGCGTTCAACCAACGCTTGATCTTCTTTTTTGGAATAATTGTCTATATGCACACTTCATAATGGGTAAAGTAGGTAAAGGTATAGAAATCGACTTCAAGCCTCGAAATAACAATTTCGATCAATTGGCTGAAGCTGATAAAAAACAACAGCACAACAACAACATAAAATCACTAAATGTCTTTTTTGCATTATAATAATCTATTCCAAGAGTATGTGTTTATGAGATCCCGCATAATACAAAACGAAATATGTAAACACGCATAGTTCCAATCCACATATTAATGGAACCACTATCTTTCAGCAGAACAGACGATGAGTAAGCCTGTGCGTGACATTCCCAACAATTTCAAATGTGCGCCAAGCAAAGACTCTGGCCTGCCTGTGCATCAGCACAGTCTGGCAAGAGTCTTCACTGTACGCTCAGTAGATAGCTCCTGACTCATAGTATCTGCTCACAATTTGGGGAATGTTTTCAGTATAGCGTGTGGCTGTCCAGGCGGCTCAATGTGTGTCCATTTCAAACATGCAATTGTTGGAAATGTCACTCACAGACTCGAATAAAATTATGTTTTAACCCTTTCCTGTTTTACAAAATTTGGACCTGTCCAAATTCAAAGGTCTTGCAGACGAAAATCAAAAGTGGATTTGAATTTAAAAATAACCATTTAGTAGGGTAGAAAATAGTGTGGAAAAAGAAGAAATTGCTTGTCAGAAGCAATTTCTTCTTTTTTCACAATATTTTCTCAATCATAAAATCACAGACACGTAAAAATCAGGGATTAAACAGCAAAGGGTTAACACGACGTTATAGACGTTAGGTAAAACATAATTCGTTTTTAATTGTTTACGAAGAAGGTGACTATCTTGCTAAAAGAAGAGAATATTTGTTTATGGAGGCATGAAACGGAAAATCGAAAGCGCATTCATACGTGAGTTTCATAAGGGTTTTCATTTCATAACTGCATGAAATCAACAAATACTCTCTTCATAACTTCTTAATTGATATCACAAAGAAAAATGAAAAGATGCGTAAATTATGAAACGAATTTTCTTCGGGATTACTTTTTGCGGACGCTCCCAAAATAGCTGGGTGTTCAGAGTTGGTTTCAATGAGAAATAAAATTATTTCTTCAGCCATTCAGAATGCAAGAAAATTGATGAAATATTTTTGAATTGAAGTATACTTAGTCAAAAAAGTTTAGCAACACATGATATATTCGCTTGATATTTTTCTGAAGCAGATACATGTATAATTGAGTCGAATGAAGCAAAACATTGAGTTCAATGTCTAAGCAATTGATTTATGCTTTTGTGTTTTTTTTTAATTCCAATGGCGGCTCTACAATCACAAAACATAGCCAAAATGGCGGGTGGGGCAGATTATAAAAGTCACAGTCTGTCATTTTTTGTCCAGCTTTCGGCTTTTCCTTTCAATGAAACGCAGTCTGGAGTCAGAAGCTTTTAAGCAAGTGTTATCTTTAGTAATTGGCTGTCTTTCATACCAAAACGAATCTTTTGCATATAAACGTTTGGTTGACGTTACGTGATTGACGTCACCAATATTTCTGAAGCTATACGTGACGTGGCAGATTTCAAATTGAAGTAATCATGGGGAGGTTTATGATCCACATTTCTCGTCTTTTACATCATTGGCGTCTTAGATAATTGATAACACAGAAATGCCGTTATGTGATCATCCTCCATTTATAGCCCGGTAACTGTTCTCTTTAATGATTTGAACGGCTTTCTTTGAATAGTTTTAGTATTCATCTAAGGTGGTGAAAAGCGAAAACTTCAGACTGACTGTAGGTTGCAAATTGGTACTATCGACGTAAAACGCATAAAAATCTCACGTGACGCTTTGAATGGCGATCAGCAATGTCAGCTTTCTTGTTTCGGATAGCCAAACGATACATGTAGGCTCATCGCTCAGGCACCAATTCACTAAACAAATGTTAATTCAGTCTATTTTACAGTACAACCAAAAGTGTTGCAAAACTTTTTTGACTATGTATATTTGTTAACGATTAAAAAGAGAAATTTCTTATTTGAAAATTTAAGAACGGTAAACCGCAGGTAGGCCTTCAAGTTAAGTCTAACAAGAATATAATGAAAATAAACGAGTCTGCGGTCAGAGGACATCTCAAAGAATTTAAAGTACGGTAATATTAGCCGACGTTGATGGGATACCGAGATTCATAACAATGGTTGCTAGGACGACTCTGCAAACAAACATTTACGTTTTTTGAAAAAAAAATCGAGATTAAAGCAATTCTGTTATAATATTCATTTTAATGCATTAACATTAAAGATTTAATATTTTCTTTTATTTTCATACATTTATTTAAGTCTAAAATTCGAGAAAATTCTCCGTTTTTTTTTCAATTTGCATACACCTCCACCTGAATTTCTTTGATTTTTAAGGGTTTATCATAATTAACCGCTGATAACGGTTGCATGATAAATAGAAAAACATGCAAGTGTCTTCAAATATCAATGTTATCTGGTCCCGGCAATGAGAAATTATCATGATTCGGCAAAGCTTCGTCATAGTAAAATCTCCCAGCCTCGACCAGATAACATTGATATTTTAAGACACTAACATATTATTTTCTATATCTTTTGTAAATGGTGCTGACTTCTAGGAACGATGACGTCATTTCTGACGCATTGTTTTCATTTTCAAAGAATCTTTATTTAGCGCAACTATGCGTACACAAAGAAGATAATATGCCCGTATTTGAGTTCAATCCCTTAGCAAATAAGGAGTTTTTGCACCGATAGAAGAAAAAGAATTAAAGTAATTGAATAATGTTTTTAGAAATAAATTGACCTGCCGAATATTTTTTTAAAAAAATTCAGGTAGGTGATATCAGGTCGATACAAGCTTCATTACATGATAAAAGGATATTTCTGCTATCTGTTTTTTTTTAATAAGAGACAAAGGTACTTATTTTTGTGAGAAAGTAAGTACTTGCGGCGATAACGACTTTAGGTGCTTTTGGATGCACTGCGATCTCGTTTAACAATTTCCACAAAGTAATGGCGATTCTTTTTTAAAAGATCTTGTTGCCTAAATAAAAGATATCCGAAAAACATTGGTTTTCTGTTTTATGTCTTCGTGAGCGAGATTCATCGCGAGTGAACTGATATTTGCCCAACTATTTCAATTAGAACAAAAATGGATGGCGGCGGAATCTCTCATTAAAATGTAAATCTTGTTAGTGCGTTAATGAAGCTGTAGCAGCTAGATCGATCGTGCCTTTAAAAATGTCCTGGACTGCTTTTATGTCCTGTTCGTGGATCATTTCGCTCCGAGGACTTTAGTTATGAGACTTAAGAAGAAGTCACTGGGATTGAATTCTTGTTCTCACGCGATATGGCCGTCATTTTCTGTATTCTCGTATACCGGAAGTCTCGCAGCCACGAGATTTTGTGTTCCTTTTTTTCAAATAAAATGGAGCAGAATGGATAGAACTGATAAGCTTTATCCTATAAAATAAATGCATCCAACAGTGCAACGAAAATATATGAGCCTGTGCGTGACATTTCCAACAATTTGAAATGTTTTTGAGGTGCAAACATTGAGTAGGGTAGACAACTTATACTGTAAATATAAAATCACCTTATGGTCTACAGATACTTTGAGAGCTTATCTTTCTACTAAGCACATAGTGAGGACTTTGGCCAGACTGTGTGGATGCACAGGCTGGTCAGAGTCTTTACTTTGTGCATATTAGAAATTGTTGGAAATCTCACGCACAGACTCATATGTGACCCGTCACTCAAAAAGGGTCATATGGGTAATGCGTTTAAATGTCGGCCATAGTTGGGTTAAAACTTTTCGCACTTTACAAATTACATGGACGTTGAGTGCAATTTACATTCTTGTAAGAGAATTTTTGAAATGTTCCCTGATTACCTTATTTCGTGCAATGGGCCACATATGTTTTCCACATATAAAACACTAAGGATCAGCATGAATGAACAGAGAATATGAATCTGCTATTTGTTTTTAATCCTCATAAATAGCCCTTATTTTTAAGGTAAATATTTTAAAGATGTGAACCTTTTTGAACATAAGTTCTAAACTCCTTCATTCTGATTCTGTTTTTAGTGTATGTGATTCCTTTGGTAGATACAAGATAAAAAAGGCATAGAAGCGGTGCTCTCGCAATATGATAAGATAAAACCTGGCCAGCATTAAGGATGAGAGTACGTTTTCGCATGTTTTATCATCTTGAACCTACGGTTACTTTTCGGATAACAAAGCGCTCATGGGCAATTCTGAAACAATTTCCTGCATTGTTTTTAACATGACAAAAGATACCATTTAAATGTTTATAACTTATAATGTATATATAGAGAAAAAAATAGAATAAATCAATTTAAAAAATAACATATAAGGAACAGATAAATTTATTAGATAAAATAAAGACGTACACTTATATTGCAATATTTCGCAACTTATAATTAGGAACAAATCAAACAATATTTTGTACATGCGGTTCTAAGTATAAATTAGATAAAAGACAATCGGATAACAAGAGACTGACCAAATAGCACATGTCACGTCCATAATACGATCCCGGCATGACGGTGACACACTGCAGCTGAGCGTGATAGACGCCCAAATAAGGTAATAATTGGAGATTTACACCGCCATTATGTCCGCTATCCCAGGCTGTGACAGGTCCAGGAGTGACCAGAAGTCAATCCAAAACTTATTGACACAATATCGGACACGCAGGGTTATTACTATTTCCCCATATAAACGTAATTGACAAGCTGCTCTGCTGGAGACGGTCTGCACGCGGTCAACATTAACGTAGGACCAGACAGAGTTGCATTGCTTTTGGAATCAACAATTGAGAACATCGTGAAATTTACAAGATGAGTAAAATTCGAATAATTTTGGAATGAAATTGAATGAAAGGGAGGTGTGAGTTTTGAATGAAATTAAAGAGAGGTTAATACAATCCATAATTTCGTCCAAATGGACAGAATTTAC
This sequence comes from Fragum whitleyi, assembly GCA_948146395.1. Classification (NCBI taxonomy): domain Eukaryota; kingdom Metazoa; phylum Mollusca; class Bivalvia; order Cardiida; family Cardiidae; genus Fragum; species Fragum whitleyi. Next base: position 21,810,864 of record OX411548.1, on the reverse strand, counting down.
GAAATTCTATTACGTCTGTTTAATAAAAACTACGTATTTTTTTTTTGCTTGAGTGTCTTCATGGACCAATCAAACGCTTTAGAATTAACAGCAGCCAATGAAATTGTTGAATTATTTAATCAATTTGAATGAAAATTTTATCGTTTTCAACGATTTCAATGTGTTTTTGAACGATTTCTGGTCGCCTTTTGAATGGTTTGATTGGGTTTTAGGAGGGAATGAACGAATGAAGCGATCAGTGAGTGATTTGGAATGGTTTTAATTGAAATGTTACTAACTTTTTAAACGTATTATAGTAATACCATCCATTTTCATTCCATAATCATTCCAAAATCATTCACTTTGTCAATTTCACGATGTTGTTAATTGTATATATGCAAGTTAAAAGCAAGACTATTGTGATGAATGTTTTTGAGTCCATTATCTATCCCTCACAAGAAGCCCTGTTTGAGAACTTCTATAAGAGGCTTTCCTCTATCGTTATTTGTATCGATTCATAGCGCAACCTGCTGGGTTCTACAGTTAGTTACATCGTGAAATTGACATTCACCTCGATCAAAACCATTCTTAATTGTTCACTCAACGCTCCATTCATTCATTCCAAACACTCACTCAAACCATACATCAAAAATTACCTAAGACCAACAGCTACATTCAAAATAAAAGTCGCTACAAAAATCCACTATTTTCCTGACTTAATTAAATTTTGAAAGCGTCTAATAGATTCGCGATGATATAACAACTATTGATACATGTTTAACCTGCTTGCATATTTTATCTAAGGGGGTTAAAGACATCGCAAATTTCGAATAACACTAGCGATATTGGTAACCCCCCCTTTAATTTCATTCAAAATTTAACCATCTCGCCTGTTCAATTTCATTCCAAAATCAATCAAATATCATTCGGCTTGTCACGATGTTTATATTTTGTCGCTTGTACGAAGCTGTAGATACACGTGTTGATCGACAAACAACTTATTTTTTTCCAAATGACGGGCTAAAGACAGTTTAATTATGGCTATTGATTTGATAAATTATGAATCGTTGGCCATAAAAATTCATCTACCCATTGGAAGGATCGAAAATACATCGAAGATTTTAATTACCGTTTAATCATTGTATAATTTACTGATAAAATTAAAATATTGCCACACTTTTCGAAAATTTGTCGTTTTCACGATAAAACTCGGAATTGAAATTTCTCTGAAATTGGTTTAATAAACTGATATCCGTAGAAAACCATATCAACTGCACTTTTAATGGTATATATTTCTGTGCAAAAGTTTCAGTAGTTCAATTGGATTACCTGACATTTGTCGCTTTCTCTACCGGATATCCGGAACCGGAAGCTCGACTTTTGTGTTGTCGTCTCGGATCTCGCGTGACCTCGCGTGATGTCAGGACCTGTTGCGGTGATGGGATAGTTCTGTAAAAGGATGTGGAGTTTCGTTTGGCACGAAATCTCTCGTTTTGTCAACATACACTTATCTTTGGTTTATCTAGAAAAGTGAAGACAAAATAAATTGATTCTTATGTAGGTATGCGGCATAGATCCTGGAATCTGAACACTGGCAATTGTTTCATAGTCCAAACTTGTGTCATAGTTTATAATACCGGTAATAACATGCCGTATTTTAAAATTCATACGACAAAATTTGAGTAATGAAATAATTACCTGTATAAGAACGCAAAGTGGTGCGTTTGAATAGGCTTTTATTTTTCATATTTTCACAAACAAACGAAGCATATTAAGATATTTTACTGTTTATAATGAAATACCATAAAACACAAAGAACAAATACTTAACAGTTGATTAAAAGGATTTCTTATGAACTTTTTTTATATAAAATATATAGATACAAATATGCGAGCTCAAAACTTTTTATCGTCATTGTTTTCTTTAATTGATCGTTTTCTTTCGAATTTGTCATATACAAGTTATATTATTGTAACATACGCTTTACAATTAAGCATAAAGGACATTGATTAAGCCACGCAAGTTTTCTTGAATTTCTTATGTGTGTGTTTGTGACTTAAATCATTGTTTCTCAACTTTGTCATATACTTTATCAAATGGCTCGGTTTTGGAATGAATACGAAAACAACTAAATCATTTAATATAAATGTGTAATTTCTGGTGTAAAGTGGCTTATACATGCAATTTGTAGATTTATTATATAATTTGCAAATACACAATGCGTTTATATTTGACTTTATATATTTTACCCTGTGCGATCACTCAATCAAAATCACTTCTGCCAGTGTCATAAAAATAGTTAATAACTCTACATTAGAAAATGGCTAATTATGGTTTTACCGAGCCCTAAGATTGCCATAAAAAGCAATGTAATGGAAAATATGATCCTATATAAAAAGCATATTATGGACGATCATTGAAACGACCCGTATAATATCATCTCATTTAAGATTACCTTCAATCTATTCTATACGGACAATGGTCCAGGAATAAGCTCTCTTATCCGCTCTACATGCAGATAAAATGAGGATTAGTGCGAAGAAAATCATTGTCTAGCTTTTCTTCTAAGCATCTGATTACTCTGCACAGTCTGACCAGGGGCCCGTTTAACTAAACTTTTTACGAAAACATTAATCGTAAGTCAAATTCTCAAATTCATTGTTGGATTCTGCCTTGCAATATCTCTTTGGAATCGTCTTTAGAAAACGATTCCAAGGAGATTATGCATGGCAGAATTTCATTTTTAATTACTACTGTAGAAGCAACATTCATTTTTGACTAAAGCAAATGAATGATTGTAAGAAGGCAGTAAAACAGGCCACAGGATCGAACAGTTTTGCGATCACGGTTTTCTTCATTGGAATATAATATATGATAATGTAACCCGTCACGATGAAAAGGGACTATCTGGTTAGTGCGTGTGGGTTGCGTTCTAGTCCGGCTGCGGGGAGTGCGTAGGCTGACTTAGGCCAAAACTCTTCGCATTTTACTAAACTTCTTACGAAAACATTAATCGTGGATCAAATTCTCAAATTCATTGTTAGATTCTGCCTTGCAATATCCCTGAGAGATTATGCATGGCAGAATTTCATTATTAATTACTACTGTAGAAGCAACTTTCATTTTTGACTAAAGCAAAAAATGGTCGTAAGGTGTTACGTAAAACAGGCCCCAGGATCGGACATTTTCTCTTTTCACGGTTTTCCTTATTGAAATAGTAATATATGTAACGCGTCACTATGAAAAGGGAGTGCTGGTTAGTGCGTGTGGGTTGCGTTCTAGTCCGGCTGCGGGGAGTGCGCAGGTTTACTTGGGCCAAAACGCTTCGCATTTAGCTGATTTTCTGAAACTATAACGATCTTTTAACCCTCTTGTTTCAAATAAAGATACTTAAATGATTGATTTCAAACCAGAACCTCGTGTCTGGTTGAATTTTGCTTGTCTTAATCTCCCTTTTAAAAATTACTTTATGGAAGTTCATGATAACCCTTCTCGTCGTGCGAGGTCAAAAGTATAAAAAAAATACCTAAAGAGGTCGTCAAGTAATATTAGTATCCGGTATTTTTATGCTAGGAATAATTTGTCCTGCTAATCAAAGCGATCAAGGTCTTATAATCCTATTTATTCGGAAAATCTCGTTCGGAACCACACACCTGAGTATATTATCCGGGTCTCAATTAGCCGACTCTCTAATCATGGAGGAAATTATCAAAGAGAACTTCTTTCGTACACATTAATTATCGTCCGTCTTCCCTTTCACATGCCTAATTGACCGTCCTGTGTCTCCTCTTTTTCCCCCGTATGGACGTCGCAATGCGAGAGGTTGTATTTGTAATTGGACCATAATGGAAGCTATTTGTTGCTATAATTGGCCTGGCGTACTTCGTACGGTACAAATAATGAGAGTTGAAAGATGAAAGAAGAGGAATTCCCGGGGGTCCCCAGGCCTGACGATGGCTTTCCGAGACAATCACCAGGTGAAATGCACCATTGTATCGGACAGACTATAGGAAAATGTGGCTTCAAATAAAGTGTCTGATATTATGTCTCACGAACCTTTATCTCGAAATATTTATCTAGATATATATTTAGATATTGTTTATTTTCCAAAGAAGCAGGCATAATTAGCTACTGTCACATAAACCCTCTAACGGGACGCTTCGCCGACGACCTTTTGTGGAATCAGCGACAAGCCGGCGACCTATCAGGATTTCGGCCGTTTCATTAGTAGATTTTCTGAAACCGACAACCAGTCGATGTCTTATCTTCGAAAACCTGCCGACTTTTCGGCGACGTCTATTAGATTTGAGGAAGTCGATAAAGTATCGACGACTAATCGCCGGTGATCGGCCTGCCGGACATTGAAGTGGTACAGTTAGTTACATCGTGAAATTGACATTCGCCTCATTCAAAACGATTCTTAATCGCTTACTCAGCGCTTCATTCATTCTTTCCAAACACTCAATCATTCCTTTCAAAAACGCTCAAACCCACTGAAAAACATAGAATCAACAATGTCATTCAAAATAAAGTTGGATAGAGAAAAACCGCGATTTAACTGATATAATTAAAATCGTAAGCTTCTAACAAATTCTTGAAGAAATAGGAAGCTATCAATAGAACTAGTTTGCATATTTTATTAAAGGGAGGTTATCATAATCGCCTATTTTGTTCATTATGAACAAAATTTGTGATATAGGATTACCTCCCATTAAATTCACTCAAAACTCGCCCCACACACTCATTCAATTTCATTCTTCAATCGTTCCAAAATCATTCGCTTTTCAATTTCACGATGTTGTTAACTGTATTTTTTCTGAGATTTTCTATTTCTTTTTGTGACTGCAAAATAAATATTTTGTCTTGATATCGCCAACGCCCGTTCGGCGTTTTTGCCACTAATTGGCCAATGAAAAATAGGAATTGCCGACGCGTTGGCGAAGCCTATTTTCATGTGACTTAAGCATAAACAAGGTTCAAACAAGGCCTCGGTTACAACAAATATCTTGTTAACAGCATGAGAATGCTCAAAGGAAACAATTTGGAATTTATAGCCCTGTCAATTGAAAATGGATATTAGCATACGCACAGACGCAAGCGCTTAAAATAGAGTTGTAATAGTAATTATTATAATAACTATTAAAAGAACCGGCGTTCAATATTTAAACAAGAACACTTCAATATACAATATAAACTAGTGAATAACATCGTGAAATTGACATCCATCTCGATCAAAGCAATTCAAAATTATTCGCTTCAATCATTCATTCCAAATACTCACTCTAACCATTCAAAAACGACCCAAAAATCACCAGAAAAATAAGGTTAACAACTGCATCCAAGAGACATAATCGCAATTTCACTGACGGTTTTGACATTATAAACGTCCGATTGTTTTTTGGGGAAGCGAGAAGCTATTTATAGAACTTGTTTGCATATTTTATTAAAGGGAGGTAAAATACATCGCTAATTTTATTCATCCTGAACAAAATTAGCGCCATAGGATTACCCCTCTCTAATTTCACTCAAAACTCATTCATATTAATCATTGACCATGTCAATTTCATGATTTTGTTGACTGCAATCAAACAGTTAAAGGCACCTCATTCGTATGAATATGAATACATTTCTTTGTTTCAAATATGTTGTACGTGCGGAGGGCATTCGGAACACCACTCGGCCAATCTCACGATCAACCTCGGATGTAAATAGACGGACTATTTTTAAAAAGTACGGGAAAATCATTGTAAAACTCGATGACGTCAGTTAAAATGGCGTTAGCCCTCGAATCTGTGAGTGAAAACATTCGACGTCGCCAACACTACTCGTTTGAAGTCACTGACGTGAAACTATAGTATCCTTATATAATTAATTCTTAAATAACGGCTAAAAATCTTTATTTTTGAGAATGATTGTCATTCTCAAAATTCAGATTTTTCAGCCGCTATTTACTATAAAAAAATCAATCTTAAGATAGCGCCGATGCGCTAGTTTTTCTTACTCTGTTTCCGCCAAACAAAAGGAACAATTCCGCCTTTCATACATCCGAGGTATGTTGTAGTTTACGGAAATGGTCGAGTGATGTTCCGAATGGCGGGTCGCCTGAACACCCCATTTTGTCATGGATCTGAGAGAAAGTCCGCCTCCAGTAACGTATATCTGTATTCCAATTATAAAGACAATAATGGACACAAAATAGTCTTTTATTATTTTTTTTACCTGGATTCATGGAGAAATCCTCATAATATACATATCGATTAGTCCGTGATCACCCATTAGTACATAGGCCATTCAACAACTGGAGAACATGTCAGCGGCAGAACCAAGATTTTGGTAAAAAGGGTTCGAACATCCATTTAGTATTACAGTTAAGAACATCGTGATCTTGGCAAGATGAATGATTCTGGAATGATTTTGGAATGAAATTGAATGAACGTGTAGAGCGAGTTTTGGGTTAAGTTAAAGGGAGGTAATCCAATATTGCTTATTTTGTTCAAGTTGAACACAATTAGAGGTATTTATTACCCCCCCCCCCCCTTTAATACAATATGAATACAAGTTCTATAGATAACGCCCCATTTCTTTAATAAGCAATCAGACGCTTATAATTTCAGTTATGTCAGTGAAATTGCAATTCTTTTTATCTAAATTTGTTTGTTTTGTTTGAATTGGTTTTACGCCGCTTTCAACAATTTCGCAGTTATATCGCGGCGGCCAGAGCACCTCACAATGGATTCCTGGTATTTCTTTCACCTGTACTACCATTACACCCTTCCCTAGCCTCCGACTGCTATCTTACATAGGTTTACGATTATCTACCCATTGGTGGGAAACAAACGTCGGAAAGGATATTTGCCGCCACCGGGGATCGAACTATCTAAATTTATTTTGAATACAGTTGTTAATTTTATCTTTTTTTTAATTTATCATGGGATGTTTTTGAATGGTTTGAGTGAGTGTTTGGAATGAATGATTTGAACGCTGAATGAGCAAATTAGAATGATTTTGATTGAGATATTGTCAATTTTACGATGAAATTAACTGTGCACACTCTTAACCCATATCCTGCTGAAATTGATTTTTTTAAAATCAGTTTCCCTATTTTTTTTTACATATCAATGAGTCTGCCTCAAGATTATTTCTACAAAAATCAAGAGGGCGGATAGTTTAAACTAAGTTTAGACTGCACAGCTTTGCAGGTTGATCTTAGTTTATTCTACCCGACAAATATTGCTTCACCATAGGATGATGTCTTGAACATCTAGACCCAAACCCCCTCTGAATCCGCCGCGGCATGCAATTGGGTTAATAAAGTTTCGGGTTCTGCTTACTATTTTATCGTAACTTTTTTTCTCAATTTCATGGAAATTTATTGTCAGTATACTGTCCCTTTGCTTTTAGGTCTGATTATATTAAGTACAAGATCATTTTGCACTACGTTCGCATGGCAGCCTGGCCACATGTATTTGATAATATGGGAATTCTGAAGTGATATACCTGGACGCATAAATAAGGAGAAACGACTAAAAACGATACAGAACTCCTTAAAGAAATGATATAAACTTTACTAAAATTATAAATGATAAGATTTTTCCTTTTTCAACTTTCCCATCGTTTGCTAAGGGTTGCAACCGCATGGTCTACAATTATTGCTGATATCGAGCCAGACTAAACTGCAACAAATGACAGTATTCCAAGTTATTTTGGGTGGTAATAAATTACAATCAATTGCTTTCGATGAAATAAAATAATAATAATGATAATAATAATAATAGAAACCAAGTGATATATTGATGGGACGTTTCACCCCAGACATACAAATTGTCCTTTGTAAAGTTCATTTCTTTATGAAATACATTTATGTGTTCCTTTCGCCATTCTCATGCTTACTCTACTAGTTTGACTCAGATGTTTCCATACATATTGAAGAGCCTTACCTGTAAATTATACGGGTCTAATTGAGTGCCAACTAGGCGAGAGAAGGACAGTTAAGTATCCATGTCCTTTTGTTAACCTTGTAAAATTGAGCTTATTAAGCACGACAGGATCGATCAAAGGCTTATCGCTGTGGAAAAAGAATCTAAGCAGAGGTACGGAAAAGAGAGAGAAAAGCCAGTCTAAAATCCTTATTTCTCATTAAAACCCTATATTGTGTGTACTCATTTGAATTGTCTCGACGAGACGATTCCAATGAGTACTAAAAATGTAGAATTCGAAATAATCTTATTCGAAAAGTTTCTTTCCGACTATTTGCCTCTCACCAATGGGTTGATAATCGTACACCTATGTGAGATAGCAGCTGGAGGCTAGGAAAGAATGTGATGGTTGTACTGATGAGAGAAATACCGGGAATCCTTTGTTTGGTGCTCCAGCCGCCGCGATGTAACTGAAAAAGTGTTGAAAGCGGCGCAAAACTCGATTCAACCAACCAACTTATTCGAAATGCGAAACTCACCCTCTTTCTGTGGCTTTGGTTTTAGGTGTTTTTTTTTTATTGTTACTTAATGGCGAGTTACAATTCAATTCAACGTTGGGAATCAAAACTACATATTTGGGTTATTTTAGAGGTAGTAGCAATTCATTGTTGCAAATTTTCATGGAGTTGTTATTAAAATTGTTTGTTGTACAATTACATGTGTCTGTTGTTCAAGTTGGAAATACGGCGACTTGCCGTAAACTTGACTAATATATGACATGATGAACAAGGACCAAAACATTCTGTCATTAAATATACTTTAGGAAAAAATGTCTGTCAAACCGTTAAAAATTGTTTTGGAAAGGGCGTTCAAAACGCTATTTAGTATTATTCTATTCATTACAGAAGCAGTCCGAAAAATGTTTCCTGATATTAAGTCGGTAAAAGATAAGGATTTTTGAGAAAATTGTTGTAAAGAAAAAAGCGTTGACACCGAAACGGGTCCCAGGCTAATTATCGTTGCCAGATCGGTTCAGGAATGACGGAAAACTTGGACCTCGGGGTTTTATTCCTTGATATCCGAACTGAAAATTACGGCTATGGTGAGTCGCACTAATGGGACGAAGAAATAGACTCATAAAAAAACTCCTTTCAATAGTTGATGGAATGTGAGGGATTCGCTGAAATGAAGGATCTTTAACTGAAAACAAAGGCGTTTGTTTAAAAAAAAAAGTTTTTAAAGATTAATATCTTAAAAGACTTATGATTTTACATAAAAGCTGTGCGTGATCATTCCAACAATTAGACATTTGCGTGAGGTGCATATATTAAGCAGCCTGCACAGCAGCAATGTGTAATTAATGATTTTTTCTTACTTTCTAAAAATAGGCTACTTTAAGACCTTTGACTATGAGATGCATTTATTTACAAAACCAAAACGGAAATCCCTGCCAGAGTTTGTGGGCGACAGACTGGCCAAGGTCTTTTTTATGCGCACTTATGATTTGTTTGATAAAAAATTATAAAAAAGATAAATGAAATAATTAATTCTAAAAGCAGCAGTTGTCACCAAACATAAAAAAAACAACACATACACATAGATACGAACGAAAGTATAAACATTATAATTTTATTCGTACAAAACAGTCGCACAAATTACAATTCCGGGAACTCTTTAACCTGTGGCGTAAAAACGACTGCCTAATTAAGGCACAATTAGGCATGAGAAATTACATTTTGGCTTTCCCCTCGGCTAATGCCAGTCTTTAACTCTAGGACGTTTTTTATATCCTAGAGACCTATTAACCTCTGGAATGTGGTATCTTAACATCCTGTCAACACACGAAGGCTTCAATGAAATTGAAACACAGTGTGCTTTTACAAGACTGTAGTCGTGTCCATCAAAACCCAAGCATTCTGATTGGCTCTAAAGTTTTGTTTCATTACCCAATGAACGAGTACGCATGGGTTTGTAGCTTTTCCGAAAAAAAGTTCGAAATGAATATATTAAAGTTATTGAGAAATTTCTAATATTTTTTCTCTTCGTGAGATTATAGAACATAAGATATGAATAGCATATTTTTACTTATTCATACAAAGTGATAAGGAGTCTAGTTTCACATCTTCATAAATCCATTGTAAGGTGCTCCAGCCGCCGCGATAAAACTGAAGAATTACTGAAAATGGCGCAAAACCCCTTTCACTCAAACAGACACATCCACTTATTCAATATATAGTCTCCGCACATCTAATACTGCGAAGCTTTACTTTGTGAATATAGGATTAAAACCAGATTAGGCCGAACATGAATAATGACTTTACATACATGTAGAAAATAGTAAAAATCTTCTAATCTACGATACTTCTTTTTAAGAAGATTATCAGAAGAAGGTTTTGTGACGAGCGAAAGAGAATGACTTGCACAATTTATCTATTTCTATTATAAATAAACTTTTGTGAAACTATACCAGCCAAAAAGAAAACGACAATGAATAATCAAATAAAAGTTTTCACCGAATTACAAATTGGCGTATAAAGAATTCGTCCTGTATTTGTAATGAAATCCCGTCGAAGAGAGAGTTATACATTACCGTTGAAGTACCGGGTCTATTAAAGTCACTCAAATGAACGGACTAAAACTTTGTTTTCTCATTTTCCTGAGCCGTAATTACAAATCCATTTCTGGTTAGGCCAGCAACAAGTCGGGATAACGTATAAATCCGAGGATTTCGAACAATTACTGTCGGCCGGGTTTAATACCGCTCAGTTATTTGTCAGTGCGGGTAATTCGTAGGATGTTTTTACGTCCAGCCGGGCTTAAAACTTTTACCCTTCAGAGAAACATCCTGGTTCTTTGTATTTCTTGAAAAAAAGTGCAATATCGCATGCAGCTGTTATGAAATACAACAAACAAATCTGTAGAATTCTGGATATACTTTATATGAATGACCAACCGAGCATTTTAATGGAACACGAAAACATATGAGTTAATCAAACTGCTTCCGGAAACATTGTTTCAGCCGATGTCTGTGGTGAAGGGTAAAAAGGAATTTCGAGTAATGGGACTTGTAATACGTCTTGATTTAGTCCGAAACTTTCTAAGACGAATTTATGAACTTTGGATTGATGGGTACAGGGGCCGTCTTGTTAAATCTGATTAAGTCTGAAACAGAGATATATTTATTTTGTTTATTTTGCGATTTAAGAATCAAATAATTCAGTTATACCTACACCAACCCTATGCTGTTGGTACTCATTGGAATCGTCTAGACGATTCCATTGATTACAAACAACGTAGGGTTTTAATTGAGAAACAGCAATTTTTAGACTTTCACTGCCTTCTTCTTTCTAGATTTCTGCTGCATATGTCTTCGATATTTGACTTCTTGGTCAAAGTCACTAGAGTACTTTGAAATGTGACGAAAAATATATTTATTTTATCTTCAAAAGATCATTTTTTTATGAAAAGAGCGTCGCTTGAAGCAGTGGTTATAAGAATTTTAGCTCGGCTGTTTTCGGAGAAAATCCCGAGGGATTGCCATAGCCTTTGCGGCGATGTCGTTGGAAAACTTAAATATTTCTTAATTTATCTGCTATTACTTAACGCATTCTCTTGAATCTTGGAATGAATGATGATAATAATTATTATCAGATGATCAACAGAACTTACAAAGGGACGTAACTACAAATGTGTTTGTAGAAACTTCGTACAAAGTATGCCCCTTTTGGACCTACATATCTTTTTATCTATTTTCCGACACCCAAAAGCCGCAGGTATGGTGTGCTTTTATTTCAATCCTTGTTTTGTCTTTTTGCAAAAAGAAGGCTCATTTCTTTGAAGGTAAATAGCGGTGCCATAGAACCAGAGAAACAAACTGCGCCATGCCTTAAATTACTGTACGCATATTACCGCTTGCGGTTTTTTTTCTTTTAGTATTTTTTTCTCTATTTCTTAGGCAAATATTGTGGAAGGCCTGGTCGAAAGTAAGCCCAATAAGAACTTTACACATGGGTAGATTTGTTTCGCGTTTTGGAGAAAAATCTTTTGAATTTTGTAGCATCTCTCTGTGAACAATTGGTGGGTTCTCATGACGTTACAAGCATAACCGAAGATGGCGTTGCGAGAAAACAAAATCAAGGAAAGGTTAAAACTTGGCATTTTATAACAAAACGCTGCGTTTTGATTTAAAATTAAATTAAATTAAACAAATGTCGAAAAGATCACCACGGACGAGCAGAAAGCATTAAATCTTCAAGCACATTGACCAAAGCAACATGAGAAGTATCTTGGACATAAGTGTGGGATTTTGAGTTATTACTCAAAATCCTACACTTATGTCCGAGATACTTTCCAGTTTACGAAAAAGTCCGAGCGGTGTTCCGAATTGTCGACGAAATGTGAAATACGACATCAGGCATATTCTGACGAAGTTGTCATACTATATTTTTCAGATAACCACAGATTTAATCGACGCGAAGATGTAATTAACCTTAAAATATCCACTTTGCTAACGTCCCGGGGCCACGTTTTCCTGTGGCCACTCAACCACACTTTGTCACATGTCATTACCAATTCTTTACATGGCCGAGGATAACAACTTTAAGCTCAACTTCTCAATCAATGCAAATTTTTCACCATTTTACATAGGATATCCCCCCGACTCGTCTTTCCCATCCCAAATCGAATTATCCGCTGGCCGTCACGTGTGAAAATTCCCTGATCCGCATAGCAATTTGCTCCTCTCTTCGGATACACATCTTCAATAGCCCGGGAAAACGCACTCTCTTTCCTTTACTTAATTTTTGAACTATTTCAATTTCAATGTTATTCTGAAAACACTCTTTTTATTCAATCGCAATCCCGAAAGTCAAATAGGAAAAAAGTACTTATTGATTGGGGCTCACAAAGTATCGGCCGACCATTCTTTCAGGGTACTGGTTTAAACATATTTTATTGATGAAAAAGTGTATACAGAATGTCATAATACAGAATAATAATTTAATTGGATTAGAACGAAAGCATAGCTTCAGGATACTGAACAGCCCCCCCCCCCCCCCCCCGTCGCGAACAGCTTTCAATCTTGAAACCAATTCCTACTACCCATGCGTACCCATGGATTCCTTCAGAAAAATGACTTTTGTAGTTTCTTTGATTCTCACCGCTGCAAAAAGTTTGTATTGATAAATAACACATATTTCTTTTCACTGTATAAGTTAAGTTTCATAGGGCATTGGGTAAATTTTGTTGCCTTGACTCTCAATCAAAACTATTCTAAATCACTCAATCGGCGCTCCATTCATTCATTCCAAACACTCATTCAAACCAATCAAAAACGCTTCAAAATCACTGAAAATGATCATATCAACATGTACTTTCAAAATAAAAATTGATTTCACGGACATAAATGAGTTTTGTAAGCGTATTACGTATTCGTGAAGACATATAAAGCTATTGGTGGAACCTGTATGCAAATTTTATTACATGGAGGTAATTATATCGCTTATTTTGTTCATCTTGAACAAAATTAGCAATATTGGATTACCTCCCTTTAAATTCACTCAAAACTCGCTCCGCATTCAATTTCAATAAAAAATCATTCCAAAATCATTCATCTTGTCAATTTCACGATGTTCTTATCACGTTCATCCAAGATAACCAACTGGCTAGAAAACATTTCACACTCAGCCTAAACACAAGACTGATCTCGATTCTCATATTTTGCTAGAAGTCGATTTTAAAAGTTAAGAGATAATGAGCGGAAGTGTTCTGTCCCATAATGAACTGCGCGTATTTATCAAGCGGTAATCTCGCATAATCGCGTCCGCGGCGAGCTTTTCCATCGATTGTATCTTTACGAGAAAAAAGTACATCCCCGATCTATTTTCGAAATCTCATTAATGGCGAATCATTAAATTTTCAGTTGTCATTTCCTTGTATTGTTTTTTCGAAATAATCGTAAAAGAAATTTCCTACGTCAAATATTGAAATATACTCGTATTTTGAGCATTCAATTAATGCAGCGTGTATCATTTGGTAACGGCATGAGTTAGACCCTTTACATATCGGAAGTTGGAAATTGAAAATGATCAAAATTACAGAAAAAATATTATATTTTTTCACAAAATGTATGTACCATTTAGTTTGATCTGAAGTACAGTTAAGAACATCATGAAATTGACAAGCCGAATGATATTGGAATGATTTAAGAATGACAATGAATGAGCGAGAGGAGTGACCTTTGAGTGGAATTAAAGGGAGGTAATCTAATATCGCTAATTTTGTTCGAGACTAACGAAAGTAGCGATATTTATTACCTCCCTTTAATAAAATAGGCACTAAAGTTCAATAAATAGTTTTATATACCTTCGCGTACTAATCAGGTCTTTACAGAAGTCAAGTGAGTGTTTGGAAAGAATGGGGCGCTGTGTGAGCGATTTAGAATGGTTTTGATGAATGTCAATTACATGGTGTTACCAACTGTAACTGGTGAGAGATATACCAGGAATCCATTTGTGATTGAACTGAGTGATATATCAATTGTTCAAATGTTCTTTTTATACATTTTTAGAACGAAGGAAATGGGACAGAGAACATCAAGGAGTATAAGAGAGTGGCCATCGTCGAGGACTTTTTTGATATCATCTACAGTGTACACGTGGAAATGGACGGCAGGGGAGGCAAACATGCCGGACAGAAACGTACATATCGAGCTGTAAGTACACGTGAACAGTTAAGAACCTCGTGAAATTGACACTCATTATGATCAAAATCATTCTTAATCATACATTCAGCGCTCCATTCATTCATTCCAACCACTCACTCAAATCGACCCAAAACGCTCCGAAATAATAAGAGAACATTTCGAAATCATTCATTGGGATCAATATTCTATTCAAATCGATCAAATTATTTACGACTTTATTGGCTGGTTTGAATTTCAAAGTGTCTGTTTGGTCCACGGAGACACACAAATAGAAAAGTACGTATATTTGATTACAGGGAGGTAATAAATATCGCTAATTTTGATCTTCTTGAACAAAATTAGCGATATTGCATTAACCCCCCCCCTCTAATTTCACTCAAAACTAGCTCTGCACACTCATTCAATTTCAGTCCAAAATCATTCCAAAATAAATCATGGTCAATTTAACGATGTTTTTAACTTTAACCTGTAATGAAAAAACTCTGTAAATTAGATTTATTTGAGCCTTCGCGAGACATTTAAATCATTTCTTGTTAGAGTGTTAGAAACGCACTGAGCAGTCTGAACAGCCGCAAAGTAGATAAAAAGATAAAAAATGTTCTCTGATTGTATCTACAGAGTATATAGGTCTGTAACTACCTATTAATCGTGTATTGAAGACTCCGATCAGACTGTGCTGGTGGATAGACTGATTGTGGTGTTAGAGTTGCTTACATGTCAAACTGTTTTCACGCACGTGCTTATATACGACACGTAGAGATGAACCGAAAGTCGCATTTCAAAAAATTCTTATTCTGGAAAATAGTATGGTTATTCAAGATTCAGAAAACTCAGCGAAAGTGCGAAAATTTTCGACCCCGATTGCTGACTTTGGTCGATACTTTACGCTCTAACCAGCCCTGCGTTCAGGATGTCAAAGAGGTGCAAATTTTTTGCCAATCATACCCCGTTTTTCACATGCACTCGCTTGCAAAGCTGGGTATAATTGACAATTGTATGCACCGTTTTGCCATCCTGAACGCTGGGCAGGTGGTCTTTTTTCGCCTTACGGGTCCTATACATAAATATCTGCCGTACTAAAAAACGTATGTACAGTAAGTACAAGAACCACACGTCTAGTCGTAACACAAATTATTTGTAGTCGCTTCATTCCGTCTCCCTAATACAAGCCTAACGAATTCTTGTAAAACAATTGCTTAAAATTATTGAGGACCCGAAATATTTCGTTAATCAACTGAGATTTTACTTAAACTATGAACTTTTATGAAATTTATCTCATTTCATGTTTTGTGAGATAATTTAGGTGGAAATCCACAGGTATTTTTCAAAGAATTTAAGCAAAAACATCAAATAATCTCGGGTTGCAGTTTGAGTAAAGTCTTATTTATGTATAAACACTCACAAACATACATACAAACACGGGCCGAGGCCAACTTTCTCTTTTAAAAAAACAACAACAACAAAAAAAAACCGAATATTATGCAAGTGATATTAGCAGTTTCTACATTAGAAGAGGCTGGAAAGATTTCATTATTACTGTGGTCCCATTTCGAATGAAAAGAAGCTCGACACTCTAATAAATCTACAAAATAAATATAGAATACATTTTTCTTATTCTACACAAGGTCCCCTTGCGAATATTTGCGATCCGAGAACTGAGCAATGAGAAAACCTGAAACCCGTTGAATTTTCTGGGATTTTCAGTTTTTTACCTTAAAATTTTCTCCCCAGACGCGCTTGTTACGATATTCAATTATTGTTTCCCCATTCGGGGAACGTCTCAAAACCCTCCGCTTCCGATAGTTACGCGATTAGAGCGTACAAAATGGGGTATAATATTGCCGGAGTTTTTAATGATTGTGAAAACTGATACCTCCCTCGGTGTATATATGATGGTGAAAACTGATACCTCCCTCGGTGTATATCATCTAGAATCCAATATGGTCTTTATATACCTGGGAAATGACATCGGCGCTCACGTCTCGGATAATGGGGAATCTCTTTTATTGGGATCCTTTTGTCTCCGAGATATTTTTTTTTTTTACTTTCTTCTCTTGTTCTGAGATTATTAACAGTTCTTATGCTCCACTGCAGATTTCTCAAATTTCATTTTAAGATATAAGCTGTTATTTTATTACAATATTTATTGATAGTGAATGAAAATAAAAGTTAATTTTAATAAGTTGTTATAAATAACAACTTATTTATATTATCTTTTACTTTCAATCATCTATCTAAATTCTAGATTTAATAAAATCTAAAATCTAAGTTGAACAAAAGAAAAGTCTTATAATCTCGGGCCCTGATGGTAGTAGTCAAATGGCTAGTAATGTAAGCAGTTTCTATATAAGAAGAGGCTGGAAAGATTTCATTAAAATTGAGGTCCAATTTCGAATGAAAAGAAGCTCGACATTCTAATAAATCTACCAAATAAATATAGAATACATTTTTCTTATTCTACACAAGGTCCCCTTGCGAATATTTGCGATCCGAGAACTGAGCAATGAGAAAACCTGAAACCCGTTGAATTTTCTGGGATTTTTCAGTTTTTTACCTTAAATTTTCTCCCCAGACGCGCTTGTTACGATATTCAATTATTGTTTCCCCATCCGGGGAACGTCTCAAAGCCCTCCGCTTCCGATAGTTACGCGATTAGAGCGTACAAAATGGGGTATAATATTGCCGGAGTTTTTAATGATTGTGAAAACTGATACCTCCCTCGGTGTATATCATCTAGAATCCAATATGGTCTTTATATACCTGGGAAATGACATCGGCGCTCATGTCTCGGATAATGGGGAATCTCTTTTATTGGGATCCTTTTGTCTCCGATATCTTTCTTTTTTTAACTTCTTTTTTTTTTGTTTTAAGATTTTTTACTGTTCTCATGCTGCACTGCGTATTTCTAAATTTCATTTTAAGATATAAGCTGTAATTTTATTATAATATTTATTACTAGTGAATGAAAATAAAAGATAATATTAATAAGTTGTTATAAATTACAACTTATTCATATTATCTTTTACTTTCATTCATTTATCTAGATTCTAGATTAAATGAAAACAAAAATCTAAGCTGAACACTGCGACGTCTCTGGGCATTTCCGACAATTACACAAATGGATAAAGCAAAGATTCTGTCCAGGCTGCAAAACCGCACTGAATAAGAAACGATCCTAACAAATTACAAGAACAGAGTTTTTTTTTTAATATTCTGAATTTGATACGCGTTTGAAGTTTGGAAGGTCATTTTTAAGTGTGGCGTTCTCTGAAATAAAAGTATTTGGTGATTTTGTAATTAAATTCCCTTAAATAAAATGAAATAAAAATAACGCTAGTTTCAAGCTAATTCATTATCCCTTGCCATACTGAATGATAAAAAAAAACCTTGGCAAGATAACATTGAAATCAAACTGCTGAAAACATTAGATGCACTAATTGTGAATCAGTATTTGTTTTGAAAATATAATTTCAACACTGTTCCGGTATTGAAATGAAAATCAGGTGGGATAGATTAATACCACCTTGCGTATATGTGTATGCTTGTTTTTTATCCATAGCTCCTGCCTAAAGGGAAATAATCGAGACTCAACATGACAAGGGTTATAACTATTTCTTATGTTTTTAATAGAGCCATTCCATTTCTTATGATATTTAATTTTAGCAAATAAGTGTTCACTTATGTACACATAATTAACATCGAATGGGAACTCAAATAGGCAATTGACTATCAAAAATATGATGTAAAGAAAATGCTAATGTTTGATTTATTTTCCAAGTCACAAGTAAAATACTTAATGTTTATCTAAGTGCGAACAATCACGCGAAAAAAAGACCTTCTTTGAACTCCGTAAGATAAGTTTTTGAAATAGAGATTGGTATCAATAAAGGTCAATCGGAGGGCGCATTTCAAACAATCATTTATAGAATCTCACTGGTGATGATTCAGCATTCAGAAAATGAGCCAAATGCGCAAAGTTTCAACCTTAGTCAGACTGCGCAGTCCGCGCAGTCGGACAAGGGTCGACACTTTACGTCCTACCAAGTGATCATTCAGCATTCAGAAAATGAGCCAAGTGCGCAAAGTTTCAACCTTAGTCAGACTGCGCATGCACCTGACGGGTCACAAATGTTAACTAATTTTTATTCAGATCGCGGAGACCTACTCATTTCTACCCAGAGAAGCTGTGACCCGGTTCTTGATGGCGTGTACTGACTGTCAGAAACGAATGCATATCAGTGCCGACAACCATCCCAAGAATCACGTGATCGAACGAAATAACAACAACAACGAAACGCTGGTTCCGAAGATGTTGAACGGTTTTATCGGTAACCCACATATCGTAGATTTTAGGTGAGTACTGGTTATCTCCCTTACATTGTAAAAAAGAAATGTGTTCTTTCATCGGTCGATACCTGCGGCGGATCAAGGATTTCAGTAAAGGGGGTTCAAGCATACATGTTAAGCATTTGGAACATTTAGAAATTGAACCCGGTTTTTCACTAAACACTTTTCAAACTTGTTTCCCCGGTGATTTCACTTTGACTATATACGGGGGCTATCCTGCGTTAATGATGACAAACGTAGAAAAGTGTAACGTGAAGTTTGTGCATGAATGCAATTTATTCATTTATTTTTTCATTTAAAACAGATTTATCGTTCAAAAATAATTGTCTTCGAATTCAAAATTTGTTCTCAAATTCGCAAAATGGCTTTAGACCTGTATCATTTTCGAGCACGCTGATGATTTGATCAAAATCTACATACTTAATACAGTAAAGCTTGTTTTAAGCGACCAGGAATTGGACCACCAAAAAGCGGTCGTTAAAGAAAATGGTGGCTTAATACGCTTTTCTTTACAATTAAAAAATAGAATATGTAAATAATTGCGAGATTCTCATGAATCCTTTGATGTACAAACTCAACAGAATCGTCTTATTGAGACGATTCTGACGAGTTTTAACAGTATAGGATTCATTTAAAATATTTTTTATACCAGTGGTATCTATTTTTTCAGACATTTCGATTTAAATAAGGAGATTTTGAAAGCTCGTTTAATAGAAATGGTCGCTTAATAGACGTGGTCGCTCGGGAAAGATTGACTGTATGTTCATTTTCGAAGTAAACGGTACATGAATATGAAATTAAAAATAGTCCTTCTTTAAGAATGATAAACGCTGCAAACTGTTCGCCAATTTTAACCTGCTTTTCATGGAAGTGCTCGTGCAAAGCGGGAAAAGATTGGCAAACAGTTAGGACCGTTCCGCCATTCTAAACGCAGGACAGATCTCCTATTTTATGTTAACAAAATGTAAAATCAGAAATGTTTGCCCACTTTGCACGTGAACTATCGTGCAAAGCGGGCTACCATTTCTAAGCTTTTCCACACGCTGACAGGGTTCGTTACAATTCATTTCAGAGTGCCTATAACTCAGACGTATATAAATCAACTGAGAACGACTGGTTGTCTCCCTTTGACTGGCTATTCCGATTTCTTTGACGTGAGTACTTCACCGTTTAATATCATTTCCTTTCTCCTACATCTATTGAAAGTATGTCAGTATAATAAAACCACCACCAACAACAACAATTCCAACAGCAAAAAAAAAAAAAAAAAAAGAATGTAATTTAAAATCCCTGTTATAATATTTCAGTTACTTTCTTCATTCTTTAAGACATACATGTAGGCTTACATCATGTATTTATGCTATTATTTGTTACACAAAAGAAATAGGGGATAATATGTTTAGGTTTCATAAAATATGTTAGCCGGCTGAGGTTGGTTGAATTTATCATGACGAGACTTTGTCGAGTCATGATAATTTCTCGCAGCCGAGACTAGATAACGTTGACATCTTAATGCAGTAACATATCATACTATTTACCATTCAATCAATTTTCCAGTGTTTTATATCTATAAACTTTTTAAGTCAAAGAAATTTATGCGAAAGTGGTTCAGGTGAAGACCATAATTATGTAAGTTGTTTCTAAATATAGAAGTACCTGATATCATTTATGTTATCATGCAAGTGATATCAGGTCAACACAGGCTTCAATACATAATATATTATACATGTATAATCAACCAAAATCATTCCAAATCACCCGCTCTGTGCTCAATTTATTCAAAGCATTCACTCACGCCATTCAAACACGCTCCGAAATCGTTCGAAAACACTTCGAAATTGTCCAAAACGATCACTTTTTTATTCACTTCGAATAATCATTCTACATGTTTATGGCTGGTGTGGATTTTTAAGCGTGTAACTGAACCTTAACGATAAAAAAAAAAAAAAAAAAAAAAAAAAAAAAACAAACAAAACATGTAGATTATATAAAGGGAAGTAATAAAATGTCGATAATTTCGTCCAATTTGGACGAAATTAGTGATATGGTATTGCTTCCGAACAAATTTCACTCAAAACACTTATCCAATGTCCTTCCAGAATCATTCCAAAGTCGCCCTTCTTGTCTTTTAGGGCTTAAACCTATTTATTTTACATCGATTGGGAAACAAGTTCTTACAACTTAGATTAATCCCTCTCGATTCTGCTTCCTGGAAAATTCACCAGTACTCGCGCCGAATGTGTGGGCCAATGAAAGAACCAAGATCGATAACCGCTCCCGGGAATCGAACTCAGGACCTTTAGGTCAAGAGGCCGACGCTCTACCTCTGGACCACGGACACCACAAACTTTGACTTCTTGTCAAAATCACGATATGTCTTCCTGCAAAAATGAATTGTTTAATTTAAATTGGTCAGTCAACTTTTGAATGGCATCAATGATCAGTGAATCACCTCCCATTACTTTCTTTTCTTTAATGCTTTTCGGTGGTTTTTCGAGAAATAACGGTAGATTATCACTTGATAATCTCACCGCAAAAGCAGTGAAATTATAAAAAAAACTTTTACCCTGCTTTTGTGCATTTCACCCTATCTGATGTCATCTATGCGGGGCGAAATAAGTGACGTCTCTATGAACGTTGCATATCAATCACGTGCAAAATGACGCGCTTTACGAAAATTGTCCTAGAAATGTCAAATTTTGTCTCATTTTTGAAATAAAGAAATAGAATAATCGTTTGTTTTTCGAGTAAGATCGATTAATATTTCATTTTGTGAACCACAAATGCTATATTTTCACTCGTGGCTCTGCCACTCGTGAAAATATAGCTTTTGTTGTTCACTGAATGAAATATAAATTGATCTTACACTGAAACAAACGGTTATCCTCTATATATTTGAGAACCATGATTATTATTCATAATTTGATTCCGTGCTCGAAACTTGACTATTCGATCGCAAGCCACACTCCTTGATCTCCGTCACGACGCATCCCTCGTTATTAAGGTAGTGCACCCGTTATAGTTTTGCAACATCTCAGAAGTAATGAACTTTAACAGTGTTTACCGAGGCTTCCTAATTGTTGAAAATATTTGCGATAAAGCATGCTCATATTTTACAATGCTTTCTTAGAAGCTTCCTAAATACGAAACCTTGGTTAACTTTGTGAAAGAATATGTGGTCCGAAATGTTGCGGAACTATTACGGGTCCACTATTTGAAATCATAATTCATGTGCAAAATGAATATCGTTGAAGGCTTGAAACAAACTGAAATTCGTCGAAGGACGACCTAAGTCTCGTAACAACAGCTTAATTCGCCCATTTTACGAAAATATTATAACCACAATGGCGGGGTTAAAATGTCACCTCTTGATTGGGCAATCGATTATTCTAGAATTGGCACCTGCGATCTATTAATCGTTTTATTGACTGAAAATGTAGATTTCCAAACTGTAGAACTGTAATTTAGCCAAAATAGCATACACGTTTTAAGTCAGAATAAGGCACTATTGTCACCCTCATAATATATCGGGGAGAAATCGGCATGGTTTTCCAAATGACAGCTTTATTACTATGGAAACAGGGTTTAATTGCACCAATTTCTGTTATCTCCAATTTCGGCAACCTACAAAAACATGTGGTGTATATTTTAGGCTGTAGTGGTGCTTTGTGACGCGTCACTTAAAAAGGTAAAATGATGGGTAAAGAGTTTTGCTTTGACATTTTTGATTTAAGAACATATTTTAAGAGAATTAGAGATTAGATTTGTTTTCATACTGAATAAACTATTACTATATTGAAATATGAAACTTTAACACCTTTTTATACTGTAATTGATTAAAGAACAACAAGAACAAGAAACAAAACAAACAAACAAATAAAACAAAAACCAAAACAAAAAAAAATCAGCCTGAATAAAATAAATAAGACCCGTTATGCGAAAAGAGACCCTCTAGGTAGAGCGTTAAGTGTCGAACCTAGTCCGACTGTGCGGATTGCGCAGGCTGACTAGGATCGAAACTCTTCACATTATGCTGATTTTGTGAATCTATAATGGCCATTCAAATTATTCCTGTATAAGAAGTTTTGAAATGCGACCACCGATTGACCTGTACTCGGATAATTCCCCTTCTCGTGATTTTATTTTACGGAGTTCACAGTGGGTCTTTTTTTTGACGGGTCACATATTTAAAACCCGTTACGCAAAAAAGGGGCCATCTGGGAATTCCAACAACCGAATATGTCATAAAAATATTTGATCCGGGAGATGACAACCGGCTGTTGAATTTCAGCAATTCGCAAAAAGATTGAATGATTATTCTACATTCAGTACAATCTGCGCAGTCTGACTAGGATCTACATTGAATGCTCTACCTAGATGGTTCTTTTCGGCTGATGAAATACAATTGCTGAAAATATTAGTGATAAATCATGTTCATATTTTACAATATCTTCTTATGAGCTTCCTAAAATTGAAAGCAATAAATGCTTAAGTGGGTAAAAGTTGAATGCCGAATGCTTCTTATTCGGGCTTTAAAACTACATTTATAGGGCGTTGCCTTTCGTGTTTACGCTTTTTTCTAACAGGCTCAAAAGATGCGAAATAAAATTAGTAGCATAAATAACATCAATTTAATATCCACCGTTATATTCCCTCTCCTTAAGATGAGCCGGGCTAGCAGATCGATACAGCGGATCCACTATCACCTTTCCCGAACGAATGCAGACGACATTTTTTGTATCGGATCAAAGGTGGTTAAATTAGTGTGCTCCCGGATTCCCAAATCACCTTAGCTTTTATCGATTCGTCCACCTTTCAAAAAGTCTTATCGTTTCAGCTTTTTCCAGCGATCGATTTTTGAACAGTTGATTAATTTGGTCGTTGTTTTGTGTCTTTTTTCACCTTATATGGATTTTCTAGCATTAGACGTTTAAGGTCCACGAAAATTAATGCCATGGATATTATTTCATTATTTCATTATTTGGACTTTTCAAAAGCACAATAAAAGAATCTAAATAAGTAAAATGATTTTTTTCTTGACACTGAAGTACAAAGGTATTCTTTAATGCTTAATGGTGGATTACCGTGAAATAACGGTAGATTATCACCTGAAAAACTCACCGCCTAAACCAGTAAAATTATCAAAAATCTATTCCCTGATTTCCTTCATTTTATCCTATACGACGTTATCATAAACGTTGCATAGCAATTACGTGAAAAATGATGCGCTTTAAGAAAATTTGTCCTTAAATTTTCAAATTTTATCTCATATTTGCATTAAAGAAATAAGACGATCGTTTGTTTTCCAGGGAAGATTGACTGATATTTTTTCGCGATAATAAAAGCTATATTTTTACTCTTAACTTCGCCATTCCTGAAAATGTGGCTATTGTTGTTCACCCAATGAAATATTGTTGTTTCAGTGTAAGATCGATTTATATTCATTGGGTGAACAACAAAACCTATATTTTCACGAGTGGTTGAGCCACGAGAGAAAATATAGCTTTTGTTGTTCACGAAATGAATCACCAATCTATCTTACTCGAAAAAACAAACGATTATTCTTCATTTCAAAAACGAGACAAAATGTGAAATTTCTAGGACATATTTTCGTAACGCGCGTCTTTTTGCACGCGATTGCTATGCAACGTTAATGACGTCACTAATTTTGCCCTGTATACAGTTAACAAGATCGTGAAATTGACAAGGTGAATGGCTTTGGAATAAATTTGGAGTGAAATTGAAAGAGTGTGTGGAGCGAGTTTTGAGTGAGTTTAATGGGAGGTAATCCAATATCGCAATTTTTGTTCAGTGTGAACAAAGTTAGCGATATTTGAAACTTCCCTTTTATAAAAAAAGATGCAAACAAGTTCTATATATAGCTTCCTTTTTCTTCAAGAACCTATCAGACGCTTGCAAATTGAACTTTTTTCGTGAAATCGCGAGTTTCTTCTATCTGTATCTGTTTTGAATGGCGTTGTTGATTCTATCTTTTTCGGTGAAATTGGAGCGATTTTGAATAGTTTGCGTGAGTGTATGGAATGAATGAATGGAGCGTTGAGTGAGCCAATTAGAATTGTTTTTGGTTGAGATGAATGTCAATTTCACGACTGTAGATGACGTCAGATAGGATGAAATACACAAAAGCAGGGTATAAGTTTGTGAAAATTTCACTGCTTTTGTGGTGAGATTATCAAGTGATAATCTACTGTTATTTCTCGATAAACCACCGAAAAGCACTAAAGAAAAATCGATCTTACACTGAAAAAAAGCGATTATCCCCTCTTCCCCCCTCTCTCTCTCTCTCTCTCTCTCTCTCTCTCTCTCTCTATATATATATATATATATATATATATATATATATATATATATATATAATAATGAACTTTCATGGAAAACAGAATATATAGCCTACACGTGCTATAAGTTCTCGTGTCTTTTCGATGTCGCTTAAACTATAAAACGTGGAAGTCCAACTCATGGGCCTTTACAATGCCAAAAACATGTTAATTTAAGTACGTAATCGGCCTATTCTGTGACAAGCTTTACAAATTTCTAAAAGGAGTTTTCTGTTCGGAACTATAGTAGCATGTAATAAAAAAAAAAGTTTCAGAAATGTATTTTTGAGTTCATCCTTAGGAAATGGCTATTTTCTTAAAATCATTGTGTGGATAAATTTTGAAATTAGAATTATCTTTTTAACATAATCAGTTAAAGTTGTTCTTTTTAAAATTTTAAGACGAAGATTACAACGCAGGGATTTGAAAAAAAAATCGGAGGGGGGGGGGGGGGCTACAACCGAAATAAGCTGAGGAATTTCAAAATCTTATATAAGGACCTTTGTTCTATGAGGAGCCTTTAGCAGGTAAATAGAAATTCTTTAAGTTTGAAGTAAGTCAAATTGTCACGCGTTTTTTTTTTCCGTTGAATTAAAAAGATGATAAAAAGATATAATAAATTTCAATTTAGTATTTTAAAAATGTACTGTTTTTGTCTTCTTCATGACTTAGCATTTCTTTTTATTGTTTCCGTAAAAGGTTCAGGATTAAACAGTTTAAGGTATATAAAATGTACAATTCTAAAGACATAGGTCAACCATTAAAAATGTCGAAAGAGCAGATATTTAAAGTACCAAATCCTTTACTCAGCGAATTGACTAAAACAAAGGTAAGTGTGATATACGGTAAACAACGTCGTGAAATTAACAAGGTTAATGTTTTTGTGAGTTGTGAGAGAAATTCATGGAAGATAATACAATATCGCTATTCAAATTTTGACAAAATTGTCGATTTTTATTACAGTTAACAACATCGTGAAATTGACAAGGTGAATGATTTTGGAATGAAATTGAATGAGTGTATGGAGCGAGTAATATTAAAGGGAGGTTATTCAATATGGCTAATTTTGTTCAGGATGAACAAAATTAGATATATTGATAACCTCCCTTTTATGAAATATGCATACAAGTTCTATAGACAGCTTCCTATTTCTTCCAGATCTAATCAGACGCTTACAATTTCAATCTTTTCACCGACTATTTTTATTTTGAACGAAGCTGTTGTTACATGTTTTTCAGGGGGTTTGGGGCGTTTTGAATGGTTTGAGTGAGTGTTTGGAATGAATGAATGGATCGATTTAGAATGATTTAAATTGAGACGAATGTCAATTTCACGATGTTACTACCTGTACCTCCCTATCATAAATTAATGTAATAAGCTGTTTTTTGTTTCTTTACGGAACAATCAGACGTAATCCACACCAGCCAATAAAATAGCGAAATAATTTAATCGATCTGAGTGAAATGCTGGTCGTTTTGAACGATTTCAACGCGTTTTTGAACAACCTTTGGACGTTTTTGAATGATTGGAGTGAGTTTTTAGAATGGATGAATGAATCGCTAATCGAGCGATTTAGAATGGTTTTGATCGATGTGAATGTCAATATCATGATGTTACAAATTATATGCGTGACGCGTCATTTGAAAATGGAGTTGCTTGGAATTGCGAAATGAACCAAACCTGGACATTATTCACTGGGTAAATGGTGCAAACTGTTTGCTAGCTATGCCCCGCTTTGCCTGTGCACTTGTCTGCTTAGCGGGGTTTCATTTGCAAACAGTTTGCACCACTTAGTTATCCTGAACGCATTTATGGACAAACTGCGCAGGGGATGATCGGAGTCGAAACCTTAGGGTTTTTTGGCAGTTTTCTTGATAAAAGCCGAGTTCCCAGGGGCCTGTTTTACTTTACATCTAACGATCATTTTTTTCGTAAGTCAAAAATCACAGATGCTTTTACAGTAGTAACTAGGTATGGAATTCTGACATGCATAATCTCATTGGAATCGTCTTTTAAAGACGATTCTAATGAGATATTGCAAGGCAAAATCTAACAATGAATGAAAATACCAGGAACGATTTGTGATTTTGACTGACGATAATTTTTTCGTAAGAAGTTTAGTTAAACGAGCCCCGGGTCTGTTTACGACGGTTGATACATTTTCATATAAACTAAAAGTTATTTTTCAGATTTTAATCCAATGTATTAAAATACGTAGTTTATAAATATCTCATGGATTCATGCTTTGTTATATTTTAAACTAAACTAGAAAATGTGTCACTGTTTTCGAAATTTTCGTGGTGTTTTAGCGTTTTTCACATCAGCATTTTCATTCATCAAACTGTATTTGCAATGTCTTTGTCGTACAATGGCGATTTTCCCAATTTACAATGTACTTGCATCCTTTTTTCGAGTCTCATGCTACATGAATGCGAACTCAAACTATCGGACCGGGGTACAGTTAGTAGCATTGTGACATTGACATTTATTTCAAATAAAACCATTCTGAATCGCTCACTCAGCGCTCCATTCAATTTTTTCAAAACACTCAGATCATTCAAAAACGCTCCAAAATCACTAGAATGACAAGATTAACAATAATGTTCAAAATAAAAATCAATCGTTTAAATCCACGATTTCACTAACATAACTGAAATGATACGCGTCTGAATGGTTCTATTTAAATGGGAAGCTATCTATAGAACTTGTATGTATATTTTGTTAAAGAGAGGTAAAAAATATCGCAATCTTTGTTCAGCCTGAACAAAATTAGCGATATTGGATTACATCCCTTTAATTTCAATTAAACTCCACACACTCAAGGAATTTCATTCCAAAAGCATTCCAAACTGATTTATCTTTTCAATTTCACGATGTTCTTAACTGTAAAAGTCATTTTTGAATGCGTCTGTAAGAAAATGTAAAATTGCAACACAGGCAGTCATTTTCTTGAATTCACTTTCGTGTCATATTGGTAACTATACATTACTATCGAAACTATATGAGAATTCGGATTGGAGGCCATCGTCAAATGAATTGTAAACTAAGAAAATTAGTTAAGAAAATGAGCACGGTGTAGACGAACCCTCCCGCATTCAGGATGGAGACGGTTTAGAAATGGCATCTCACTTTTTATGTGTACTCATGTGTAATGCAGGGTACAGCTACTTAACGTTCACAAACGTTTTTTCAACCCGAATAAAGGGCTGGTGTTTTCTATCAGGTTATCGAGTGTCTGTTGAGAGTGGTTTACGAGACAAATTTCTGTTGCCTGAGAAATAATTGAAAGGTAAACGGTATCTCGAGACACCCATAGATTAGGCAGCAATATTGATTTCCACCGGTTTTCCAGGGACTAAGAGCATTATCCCTTTACCATAATCAACCAAATTTGGAACCCTCCAAATTCTAAGATTCAATAATTCAATACTACAAAACGGGAGAAATCGATCATAAAAATGGTGTTTATGAAACATTTCAAGGGACAAGAAACATTGCTCTTTTTAAAAGAAAATGCTTCTTTTCGTAAAGTGGTTTTCTTTATTTCTTGGAAAAAAGTCGAAATCCCGATTAATTTGGTGAAGGGTAAAATTTCTGCGACAGGTACGCCGTATAATGACATCCAATCGATCCGAGGGGTTCCGAATGGTTACCGGCGTTGCCTTATCCAAAATTTAGAGTATCGATTTCTCCCCAGCTATTTTAGTTTCGCACAGGTAGATTGCTTTGTGCTCATCCAAGCTCGAAGACATTTTTCCGTTCCACAACTTTGACGGAGTGTCATTGGGGAGACTTTTTAGAGAAACTGGCCATTAGAAAAGTGGTAATTTTGTGACATGTTATTTCTTATAGCCGATTTTTTTCTTCTTTCGAAACTTATCGCGATAAACAAATGCGTAAATGGCCAAATCGTTTGCTTCGGATTTTTTCCCTTTAACCGTCGTCATATCGTAGTTGGAAGCGCAACAACCAATCATTCAAAAGATCGCGGGTTCGATTTTCGACGGCGTCACTCATCCTTTCCGGCTATTTTCCTAACAATAAAGGGCTTATAATCGTAGACCTAAGAGGATAGCAGCTGGAGGCTAGGAAAGGGTGTAATGTAACGTAACTGGTGTTAGAAATACCAGGAATTGTTGGGTGCTCCAGCCACCGCGATTGAACTAAAAGATTGTTCAAAGCGGCATAAAATCCCATTCAACCAATCAATAAATCAACAACTTTGACATTTGGGATATTTGTTTTAGAGAAACAAGCCACAAAAAAAGCGGTACATGTAACTTAAGGCAGTGGACCCGTAATAGTTCCGCAACGTTTCGGAAGTAATTGACTTTAACAATTTTAACCAAGGTTTCCTAACGGTTTTCATTGGAAATCTCGGTCTACATTGTGAAAGATCTGAGTTCTGAATTGTTGCAAAACTATTACGGGTCCACTACCTTAAAGTAACATTTTTTTGTCTAATTTCCTCGTCGGATAGATTTTTGTTTTCCGTCAGGAATCTCGAAGCGGATTTTTCCGTACAGTCGAAACTGTTCGAAGTAAACAAATGTTCCAACGGCGAAATTGTTTGCTTTTATTTTCCATACCTATGAATGAGAGCCGATATTTTTGGTATGGGAAAACATAAATATCGCTCCTTAATAGTTGTATTTAGATATCAATGCAACGTTATTTATGTTTTCTGATTTCTATGTGTTACAATTTTCTTATTTGAATTTCCCTAAATAAAAAAAAAACAAAAAACAAACTACGTATTAAGTTCCTTAAATGGCAATTTTCAATTTCTAGTCGAAGAAGTAAGTGGCTTACTTTTTGAAAACCTTTTGAAAGTACTTAGAATTAAATTTACCCCGGAAATAAGTATTTACTTTAACAAAAATCTTCCTTAAGGACATAATTTAAAAATAATAAGATTAAGAATCACTCTTCTAGAAATTTGCTACATTTACAAACGTCGTGAAATTGACAAAGTGAATGGTTTTAGAAAAAAATGAATACGACTGCGAGTTTCAAATGGGGGAAATAGAATACCGCTCATTTTGTTTAAATTGATAAAGTGCTATTCTGTTACCTCCCTTTGATAAACTCGTGCTGTTCTAAAAACAGATTTGTATGTAACTAAATAATCAGACGTTTCCAAGTTAACGCTAACCAATGAAAACAGGATTTTCTTTCTTGTGATTTGAATGAAGTTTACGAATGGCTTGGATGATTTCGACGCTTTTTGAAAGAGTTGATTTATCCCTTTGCCGTTTAATCCATGCTTTTTACGTGTCTGTGATTTCATGATTGGGAAAACATTGTGAAAAAAGAAGTAATTGCTTCTGACAAGCAATTTCTTCTTTTTCAACTCTATTTTCTGCCCTACTGAATGGTTATTTTTCAAATTAAAACCCACTTTAAATTTTCGTCTGCAAAACATTTGAATTTGGAAAGTGTTTAGAGTATGGTCTTTATGGACGGAGCGATGAGTGTCGTTTCATTATTTGGGATAATTTTTACAATTTTATAAACTGTACATCAGAGCCCGAGGTTATAATTTTTTTTTTTTCTCAGCTGAGAATTTTTCTCAAATTTTGAATCTGAATGAATGTATTAACATAAAATATAATTTTAATAAGTTGTTATTTATAACAACTTATTAGTATTGTCTTTTATATTGATACATTTATTATAGTTCTACTACATGATTAAACATTTTATCTCAATTCGAGAACATTTTAGATTGAGAACATTTTGATTTGGGAATGACAAAAGTTTTATTATCTCGGGCCAAGAAGATTGTTAATTCTACAGCAGTAGTCTTACTCTTTCACCGTTTTCATATATAGAACAAGTTCCTGATGTTTTGTCTGGCAACGTGAATCTGTAGTTAGGAAGTTGTTGTTTTAAAAATAATTCTATAAATTGTTTCAAAAATAAGACAAAAATATTTGTTCTTACTTTTAACAATTTTCAAAATGCTTTAAGTGAATACGAACACTTATTAAAATGAAAGAAATAAAACTATTTTACATGATTAAAATGTAATGATTTTGGTCGTAATGAAATATTGGGTATAATCATGACGATAATTATAATGCCATAGTTGAACATAAAGCGGAAGTGTTAATTAACCCTTTCCTGTTTTAGAAAAATTTGGAATTGTCCAAATTCAAAGGTTTTGCAGACGAAAATTTAAAGTGGATTTAATTTGTAAAATAACCATTCAGTAGGGTAGAAAATAGTGTGGAAAAAGAAGAAATTGCTTGTCAGAAGCAATTTCTTCTTTTTTCACAATGTTTTCTCATTCATAAAATCACAGGCACGTAAAAAGCAGGGATTTAACAGCAAAGGGTAAATTGAGACATTTTCGGTAAGGGTTACGGGTCCCCAGCAGCCGAATTTTGGTATCGATTTTTGTAAATGACACACAGGTAACGTTATTATGTTCCATAACGAAAATTGAGGCAGTGCTGGGAAGCGAAATGTTGTACCTCGCATCGATTTCTTTGTGATGTTGATTGCTAACTAGCCCGTTACCGCAGCAGACGACATCTCGTATAACAGTGGGAAACTTGGTACAGTTAAGGACATCGTGAAATTAACTTTCATTCCGATCAAAACCATTTTAAATCCATCACTCAGCGCTTCATTCATTAATTAATTCATTAATTAATTAATTAATTCATTCATTCATTCATTCATTCATTCATTCATTCATTCATTCATTCATTCATTCATTCATTCATTCATTCATTCATTTACTTATTCATTCATTCCAACCACCCACTCAAGCGATTAAAAAACAAAAATTAACAACAACATTCAATATAAAATCGCTTGAAAAACACACACAATTTTCCTGATTTAAATTTGAAGACAGAGAAATGTATTTATGGACCATGTATGTATACTTCCTTTAACGGCTGTAAAATATGTCTCTAAAGTCTTTCGTCGTGAACGAATTAAGCAACATTGTATTCCTACCCTTAATAAATTTCATTCAAAACCCACTCATCCCAGTCACTCAGTTTCATTCAAAAATCATTCAGTATGTCAATTTCGTTTTGATCTTATCTGTATCAAGCCTAGACTTTTGTATCAAGCAAAAACAAATTCTTCTTTATGTGAAGCCCATACAATAAGTGTTTTAAAAATACTTACTTATTCCCAATTGTGACCCGTCACGCGAAAAGCGGGAATCTGGGTAGTTCGAAAAGTGTCTATCTCAGTCAGACTGTGCGGACTGCGCAGACTGATTTGGGTCGAAACTTCTCGCACTTCGCTTTTTTCTGAATCTAGAATGATCAATCTTCCTTCCTTGGAAATTTTCTTTGAAATGCGACCTCTGGTTGATCTATGCTGGACCCAATCTCTGTTGCAAATAATAATTTTAAAGAGTTCCCAGAAGTTCCCTTTTCGCGTGACGGGTCACAACTACATTACTGATCAATCAATCTCGTTCTAAATTTTCCAGTCGAAATTTCTCGATTCAAATAAATATACAGGAATTCGGAATGCTTTCGCTGTATAATTTAAGGGGTTCTCACATGGTAAATGCCCCAGCCATTATGTTAATGTTGTCAATTTGTATTCAAGAAAATTAGGAACCGAGCCTATTTGCAACACATTTTTATCTGACTTACGCATACTCCAGATTCAACACGTATTTTTGAAATACGGCTTCATTTCATCTTTAGCAAGAGAATTCGAAAGGGCGCAGGGTAAAGGGATGTTACCAAAACTTCTGAAACGAGAATTCGAATAAAATCTTTTAAAATAAAAAACATTCCAACTTTTGGAAATTGGCTGGATTTTCATGCTTTTTTTAAAGAGGTATTCAGGAGAAATGAAAATATTAAACTTAAGATTTCGTCACATCTTCAGGTTCCGGTCAGCGTTTGAGAAAACGTTAGGAACCGCCCGTGGTAATTACAGTTAAGAACAACGTGAAATTGTCCCTCATTCTGATCAAAACCATTTTAAATCAACCACTCATCGACCACTCAATTCGTTCATTCATTCTAAACACTCACTCAAGCCATTCAAAAAGCCTTCAAAATCACAAAATCCTAGATCAACAACTCATTGAAAATAAAAATCACTAGAAAAGTCCACGATTTCCATGGCTTAGTTGAATTTTGTAAGCGTCTGATATGTTCGCAAAGACAAATAAAAATCTTTTTACAGAACTTGTTTGCATATTTTAATAAAGGGAGGTAATAAATATCGCTAATTTTGTTTATTTTGAACAAACTTAGCGATATTAGATTGGCTCCCTTTAATTTCACTCAAAACTCACTCCTATCGCTCATTCAATGTCATTCGAAAATCGTTCCAATATCATTCAGTGTGTCAATTTCACAATGATCTTAACTGTTTAGATTTATAGACCTGCAATTTCAAGTGAGTGATCAAAGATCAATTTTACATTGAAAATGATAGGGGATAACGGTTTCTCGGACCTCACTCTTCCTTGCGGAACTATACAATTTTTACAATTGATCGTGCGTGAGCGATTATGCAAATTAATATATCTTTGAATACGATGTTATTGTAAATACTAATGATCGCATACACGGGCCACAGTTAGTAATATCGTGAAATTGACATCTTTATCAAAGCCATTTTAAATCGCTCACTGAGCGCTCCATTCATTCATTCCAAACATTCATTCAAACACCTTCCAAAATAACAAAAAATGGTAAAATTAAGAACTGCATTTTAAACTAATGTAAATGGGCGAAATTGCGATTTCACCGAAAAAATTGAAACTTTAAGTTTTTTGAAGGAGTGGAAAGCTATTTATAAAACTTGTATGCATATTTTATTAAAGGAAGGTAAAACATTTCGCTAATTTCGTTCATCTTGAACAAAATTAGCGATATTGGATTACCTCCCTCTAATTTCAGTCAAAACTAACTCATAGAACTCATCGATTACATTTTCAAATCACTCCTAGATCATTCACCATGTTAATTTCATGATGTTGTTAACTGTTATTATCATACTCGTTCGCACCCCCTAATTGTTAAACAATCGGTTTTCCCGTTGCCTTAAAAATATATCCGTCGAAATCTTAGGCAAAATTGACTCTTACTCTGCGAAAAGTTTTCAAACTAACATAATGGTACAAGTTCAACGTCCAGTATCACTCAACAGTTTCAATTTACCATGTCTGATACAATGAAATTTTGACATTCAATCCTTCCCAAGCCGAAAACATTTTAGCCGGGTCTAACAAGAGTAGAACCTTCGGTAACTTACCACAAGCTTTAAGTACATGCATACAGTTGACAAAATCGTAAAAGTTGCAAGGCAAATGATTTTGGAATGAGTTCGGAATAATAATGAATGAGTGGGAGGAGCGCATTTTGAATGAAATTAAAGAGAGGTAATATAATATCGCTAATTTCGTCCACCCGGACGAAATAAGCGCTATTTTATTACCTCCCTGTAGAAAATAGACGGATTTTTCGACACAGACCAATCAGACGCTCTAAAATCAACACTAGCCAAGAAAATCGTGGAGTGATTTGATCGATGTGAATGAAATTTTGCTCGATTTGAACGATTTTGAAGTGGTTTTTTTTTCGCAATTTCGGAAGATTTTTGAATGGTGTGAGTGTTTGGAATGGTTTTGATCGATATGAGTGTCATTTTCGCAAGGTAATTAACTTTACATGTATTAAGCATTTAAAAAATCGCCACCGGTTCTTAATTTCAACAAAAAATGCAAAAAAATGTAATAAAGATGCGTATAACAAAGATTGTAGGATCGAATTTTACAAACATTTTTTTTTCTATTTCCACAATGTATCCTATAGGTTCAATATCACAAGGCCATGTGAACATGGAGTAGTGAAGAAAAGGGTTAATAATCATCGAAATTACGGCGATAATAATGAGGGCAATTTGTTCATACCAATTTTTGGTAATAATGTACATAGTCACTCAATAACGAGTGGTTATAGTTAACAACATCGTGAAATTGACACTTCGAATGATTTTGGAATGATTAAGGAATGAAATTGAATGAGAGTGGGGAGCGAGTTTTGAGTTAATTTAATGGGAGGGAATCCTATATCGCAAATTTTGTTAAGGATGAACAAAATTAGCGATATCGATTACCTCCCTTTAATAAAATATGCATACAAGTTCTACACAAAGCTCCCTGTTTCTTCAAGAACCTCTGAGACGTTAACAATTTGAATTATGTCAGGGAAATCGTGATTTTTCTCTATCAAATTCTTTTTTTGAATGACGTTGTTGATTCTATATTTTTTCAATGGGTTTGGGCGTTTTTGAATGGTTCGAGTGAGTGTTTGTAATGAGTGAATGGAGCGCTGAGTGAGCGATTTAGAATGGGTACGATTGAGGTGATTGTCAATTTCACGATATAGTTAACTGTACTTAGAATATATACTGCGTACATTAAATCGGCAAGACTATTGTGTTTCTGGGTAAATTCGGAATTTTCTAAATAAAAAAGGAAATAGCCTGTTTCCCTGATATACCAAAGTGAAATAGTCCTACACCGTTACACGTGACCTTTCGGCAGGTGTGAAATAGGGGGCACAAGGGGATAAAATCATATTTCTTATTTGGAAACACGGGAATTATTGGTGTATCGTTTTTATGTTTCACCCCTGTCGCTTTACGGTGAGTTGCGGAGACAAAAACTAGTCAATAATTTTCAACAGCTTGCCGGTGGAAAAGAGGGGATCACAATTTTCCGTTATATTTGGAGAGAGGGGGAGAGAATAATAAGAGCGGATGATTTAGTCGTGTTATAGGTGCTACGAGAATCGATATAGGAGTGGTTGTATTGCTAGTTGTTGAATTTGGACATTTTTGGGGACAAAAAAATGTCGAAAAAAGGAAATAATAAGGAGGATAATAACAACCAAGATGCTGCGAATGTTAGTATAGCTTTATATTTATTTTTTAACCCTTGTCATGCTGAATTAAAATCTCTATAACGTTGCTTAAAAGCAAACTGCTGAAAGAACTGAATGCAATAATTTAAATTTAGTATTTTGTCTGAAACTATTTTTAAATAAAATGGAAAAAAAAACCAAACAAAAAACAGGTGGAATAGACCAAGATCAGGCTACATATATATGCAGGCTGATCTTTGTCTATACTTCCTGCTAAATCAGGGATATTCCTGGTTCATCATGACAAGATTTAACGAATAAAGGACATCTTACATTGGATAAGAAACATAGTGGAAATTGATAAATATTTGAAATTTTAACTCAGAGGTTTTTCTGCGTATCTTGATTATCTGGGTTAATCTATTTGGCAATTATAAAATAAATCTGCTGCATTGATGTACTTCTCTATTCTTTCCTAAATCCTCGTAACTGCAGCTCGATTTAAGTTGTAGTAACAACGTTTATAATCAAAACAACAATTTTCAATCGTTGGCTCTGCTCACTTTCATTATTTTAATCTCACACCATTTCAAATTATTTTTCTAACCAACATACGTGTAAATACTTTTTATGATGTAAGTAATAAAATATTCAGACACATTTAACCCATTAACAGACAACTGTCATTTTCGAACCAATAGAAATATATACGACATAATAGTGCTCTTGATGTTTTTTCCGGGAAAGGCACTATACAGGATATACAATTTTTTGGGAGACGAAGATCACCTCGTTGCAAATCAACTTTGCTTTCCTCAATTTTTAATCAATCATGGGCAGTGGCGGACTCATAGGAGGGGGGTGGGGGGGGGGGGGGTAGCGATTCAAACAAACCCATCTCTTTAGCCTAGTCATTTCAGTTTCATAAGGGAATCAATCAAAATACGATTTTATAAATAAAACGAATCCCATTTTATAACTTACGAACCCCATGACAGGAATCCTGCATCCGTTTTGGAGGGGGGGGGGGGGGGTTATAGCACGACCAATGAAAAAGGTGACGGTATCAGGCTCGACTTTTTTGAGCTAGTATGCATGAAAAAGTCTGTCTTCATATTTGAAAATCATCAACACCATGGACAGGGGAGACTCTCTTTCTTGTAACATACTTTTTTTCGTGTTAGTATCAACGGAGGATTCAGGATTTTAGTAAAATTGAGTTTAAACTTTTCCATGGGTACATGTCATTTCGCGGTACATTACACAATTTTGATTCAATTTCCCCACGAAATTGCAAAAAAAAAAGGATGCAAGGGGGTTCTTTGAACCAAGGACCCCCACCCCCTCATACTTTAGCTTATTGGTGTTTTTTTAGGCTCAGAAAAGTTGAAAAGTTCTTCTTAGTTCTCGTTTTCTTTCCGTTTTTTGTTTAAATGGATCTAGCATCTTTACTTGCCAGTCGTTATTACATTACGGCATGACAGTACTAAAAGATAGCAACTGCCCATATAGTGAATGGGCACTTTCGACCATTAATCGCTTAGATACCGATTTATCCCTTTCCTGTTTTACAAAATTTTGGACCTGTCCAAATTCAAAGGTTTTGCAGACGAAAATTTAAAGTGAATTTAATTTGAAAAATAACCATTCAGTAGGGTAGAAAATAGTGTGGAAAAAGAAGAAAGTGCTTGTCAGAAGCAATTTCTTCTTTTTTCACAATGTTTTCTCAAGCATAAAATCACAGACACGTAAAAAATAGGGATTAAACAGCAAAGGGTTAACATGTCTCTAACCACGATTACCGACTCCCAAAAGGACGAGGTTTACTAGACTTCTAAACTTATGAATTAGTTAAATTAGTCAATATTCCGACTAACTGTAGCATGTCTCCCATTGTGATATCGACTTTTTACAGTTCCTTAATGTGCCTCACTCACAACCTGTCTCACTCTGCCTCTTACCCTGTCATCGAAATCTGGGACTCAATCACTTTGTCATTTTCTTTTATGGCTTTCCATCACTCTACCTTTTACAGTCATCGAAATCTGGGACTCAACAATATGTCATTTAAAATTTGGGCTTTCCATCACTACCTTTTACACTGTCATCGAAATCTGGGACTCAATCACTATGTCATTTAAATTTTGGGCTTTCCATCACTCTACCTTTTACACTGTCATCGAAATCTGGGACTCAACAATATGTCATTTTCTTTTATGGCTTTCCATCACTCTACCTCTTACAATGTCAGCGATGTCTTGGACTCAATCATTATGCCATTTAAAGTTTGGGTTTTCCAACACACAACACTTATCCTCTTTCGCTGCCATCGAAAGTTGGACTCAATCACCATGTCATATAACTTTCGGGCTTTCCAACACTTAGCATGTACACTGTCATCGACATTTGGAGTCAATCACCATTTTTGGCTTTCCAACATTATTCCTCTTGCAATGTCGTCGAAATCTGGGACTCAGTCACCTAAGTAATCCCGTCTTTCAGACTCGACTTCTGTTGTATCCTAAAATTGAATGCGCAGATCTCTTATTTTATTTTAGAACCTTGCTTTCTTAGATTTAAAAGTCTTAATGATAATAATAAGTAGAAATTAAGACGCTTTTGCATATCATTCGGTAAGTTTATTTTGGCAATTAAATCTGGTGACATAAGTTTCTATTTGGTAACGGATTATAATAGAGATGTAGTAACGGACTATGGGATCAATTTCGCCTTACTCATTTTCATCAGTTCTTTGTTTTCTGATCAAAGAGAGAACGTGTGGCTGCGGTACAAAGTATTGGGCCATGACACTCGCTTCTAAATATAGCACAGGTGTGCGCATATCGATTAGTAAAATTTTAAAGGTGACATTTACACCCAGACGGCAAAATTATTGGACTTTGGCAAAATGAAAGTGTGTTGGCATAGCTTATCTCAAAATGTAGACTGGAAAAAAGAAAACGAAATGCATGCGGTTTTTGAATAACGGGGTTTTCCCAATACTAATGCAATTAAAAAATACTGACATAGAAAAAGGAAAGACAAAAAACGCTGTTTAAGAGTTAAACTTGATTTCAAGCGATGATTTCCAGGGAATTGGAATATAGGATTTAAGGGTCATGTACACCTTGCTATTTATATGCCTTGGTAAGCTGTAATTACTAAACAGGGCAAATGTGATTCTTTATAAAATTGATTATACATTTGGATATTTGAAATTTAAAAAGTAATTTAAAAATGATAGTTAGGTAAAATGTTACGCTCAGCCTAAAACAAAATTAGCACTTGGGATAAATAAATAATAAGGAAAATTTAAAACGAAACATTTATTTGTGTTATCGATTTAAGATCAGAAATATATTGCCTTAGTCTCAGTTTAATTTGACTAACACCAATTTCTGTTACCGTATTTCATCGATTACCATCCACCCTATCGTTTGAATGCTTCTATCGAATTACATATTGGACAACATTGTAGAAAACGGATTAGAGACAATATTTCTTTTATAACAATATCATCTTTATTTAGACTGCCCTACCATCCTGTCGAACCAAGGGTTACGAACGTTTTACTTAACTTATTCGAGAAGAAGCTATCGATTCGATACCCCTTGACTCGTGAAGATTACTGAACTACCAATTAACTATATATATTTATCTTTTTTTAATAAACTTTAATTTGGAATCTTTCTTGAGATTTGAGCCAAACAAAAATGTTGTCGATTTTTGTCACGGATTAAAATCATTCCTGTAAAAATATTAATAATCAGAAAAACCTAAACAGGATTTGAAAAAGATAAAACAAGTTGCAACCCGCGCAGTCTGACTAGGGT
The DNA here is from genome assembly GCA_948146395.1 of Fragum whitleyi. Classification (NCBI taxonomy): domain Eukaryota; kingdom Metazoa; phylum Mollusca; class Bivalvia; order Cardiida; family Cardiidae; genus Fragum; species Fragum whitleyi. The sequence continues at coordinate 21,770,883 of OX411548.1, read as the reverse complement.
CGACACTTTACGCTTTACCCAGATGGTCCCTTTTCGCGTGACGAGTCACAATTATACATTTGTACATTCAAGGAGGAAAAGTTCGTTTGCAGTACTTAGTTTTGAAATGTCAAGTAGCAGAAGAGTTCTATATGTTTCAGTCATCATTTTCGTCTGTTTTGCTTCCTTAAATTTCGGAAGTTTTATCGATACATTTTAAGACAATTGCGTTAAAGTAGTTATATATGGGTGTGACTTATATGCGAAACTATTTTCTGTTTCTCTAAAACAGTGTTAAGACAAGAAAAGGTGAGAAAGGGAATGCTCATTCTGCTCTCTGGAAATCTCCAGAAGCAGTGTCGATCCTAGACTGGCTACTTTTTGAGTTCGCTGTTTCTATATATCACTTTTGTAAATAATTTCAAACCAATAATTACTGATTCCAATAAATACATAAGGCCATTTCACAGTTTTTCAGTAGTAATTGCAGTCCTTTCAACAAATGAATTATACAGCCTGAAATGCCACCAAACACGTTTAATTTAAACGGAACAAGACTCGCACTTTCAAACCGTCTGACTTGAAATGACTTACATGCGTATCAGTCAAATGCTGCCCACTTTTGGAGATGACAAAATTGTGATCAAATTGAAAAAAAATATTTTTTTTTGTAATAACAGTCCTCGTGGATCGTTGTATTGAGTCATCTTTCAACAGGCGCTGTACATGCATTGTTGATGAAATAAACACGTAATGCGTGTCATATTAGCCAATTACAACCAAACGGTGTACATGTCACAAGTTATATTCACAAAAACATGAATTTTACCCTTTATCGGGCATTTGTTTAAAAAAGGGCTACATTTGAAACAACAAAAAATATCGCAAAGAAGCTAAGAGAGACAGCTTGATTAAAACCTTCTTGTTCATTGGACGCTTTTTGGTGATTATTATAGGTGGCATTCGCGAGCGTTTTCGTGTCTGGCGCATGAATGTTTAGTCAGTGCATGTTATGCATGTTCCATTAACTATTTTAGGACTTGAATGATTGAAATCAGGACCCCGTGCGAAAAATAGCCATGTAACTTGTATAGCATCATAGCTGACGCACACAGAAAAGCAGAAGGGATTGAAACAATTACTAGTAACTTACCCTCATAATATCTAAACCTTAACCCTTTTCATACTGAATTTTAATTTTCCGCCAACTTACTCATTTAAGGGCATTTCAACCAGTAATGTTGGATTTTTCTACAGTAATGAATAAGTAAAAAATAGTTAGTGTAAGATCAGACTGCGCTTTTTTGTGGGCTGATGTTAATCTATTCAGTAAACAATCCCTACTCGTGCTGTTCACAATATACAGCAGATGTACAAAACGTTTTTGCAGACAGTATAGACAAAGATCAGCCTGCACAGACATACAGTCTGATCTAAGCATTTCGTAAGAAAATTTGAGATGGAACGGGTCAATTTTTTCAGAAATTAGCAATTTGTTTGAAACAAATCTTGTAGGACAAGGATTAAGCGTTCCTTTGGCTTGATACGCGCATTTGATAAGTTCCAGAGAGCAATGTATGGTACCATTTTAGGCGCTTATGAGCAGTCTGTTCTTCCGAACTTGGAGCTTGTTTGTTATTTTTAAACCTTTATTCGACATTGCCTTTATTTTCGTGACGAGTGGTACAAATGTAGATAAATTCCCATATATATTTTCAGGACAGTGCCTCAAGTGGACCCAGTGAAATGAGCACAGAGACAAGTCCGTCCCCTATTGACGAAAACAGAAGCTCAAAATCAGACCTGAAAATTGGTATGTAATTTTGTATGGTTACTATGTCACTTTAAGGAAAACTTTAAACGATAGAGAATTTTTTAAGCTTTTTATGTTTATAAGACACTGATGCATTTTAGTTGTTTGCAATTAAACAAAAACGACCATATTATTGCCCGTTGTCGAAAGCATCGTCGCTTCCATGATTCGAAGATTCAGGTTCAATTTCCTGAAGTGATAATTGATCGTGGGTTTTTTTTTTTTTCATTGACCAACACATTCTAATTGGGTACTGGCATGCGTTCTAAAAGAAAAATTCGATGTAAACTGTTTGCAAATAATACACCGCTTTGCACTTGCATTGGCGTGCGAAACGGTGTACAGTTTACAATTTTCTATCCTGGTGTATTCTCCGGGGGGGGGGGGGGGAGGCAGAGAGGAATAAATTGGAAGTGAAATAACTTGTTTCCAATTCAATGTAAAAAAAAAGACTTTGAAATTAATTCAATTCGAATACGGATAAAGCAATAAGTTACCCAATTGCGTCAAATGAAACATGTTAGTCAGCTACCTTTTAAAAGTAACCATGAATTATTAAAGTCAAAAGTTATCACACTGGGTGCGTTGTTAAGTTGACCCGACAATAAAGCGCTCTCTCTTCTCAATAGAGTGACACTTTCCAGATATCAGAAGTCGCATTATCGACAGTTTCTGAAACCAGGATTCTCTCTGTTCGTCGACATAATACAATAATATTCTATCAAACATTATAATCTAGAAATACTAGAAACGTTCTACAAAATAAATATAGCAGAATGAATCCCCCATTTTTGGAATGTTAAACGAATATCATGCATAATATTTTTATTACATATCTCGATAAAACCCCTTTCTATTCATACATGTTTTGCATCAAAAACAGGTCCTTAAGTTATTCAAATTTGAATGCTCATAAATGAGCCTATGCCTGAGATTTCCAACAATTTCACATGTGCGCAAAGCAAAGACTCTGACCAGCCTGTGCATATGCACAGTCTGACCAGAGCCTTCACTTAGCGTTTTGTAGATGGACAAGGTGGTTTTGTAGAACAACAGGTATTTCTATATTTATAGTTAGAGGCTGTCTACGCTGCTCAATGTTTTCATCTCACACACATTTCCAAATATTGGAAATGTCATGCAAAGGCTCATTATAGTTGTCTCCCCCAATCTCAAACTAGCTTTCAAATATTTAATTCGAGGATTATGCAGGGGAAGAATAGGGGGTACACTGATTAACCCTTACCGTCCGTCCGTCCGCGACGAAAACTTTCGTCTAACATTTCTAAGCATCTATGAATCACAGCAACTTGAAACTTGGTACGTTGTGCTAACTGCAGATCATACAGTTACTTACATCGTGAAATTGACATTCATCTCAATCAAAACCATTGTAAATCGCTCACTCAGCGCTCCATTCATTTATTCCAAACATTCACCCAAACCATTCCAAAATCATTCCAAAATCATACGGCTTTTCAATTTCACGATGTTCTTAACTGTAAAGGTCTCCGTCCGAGCACACTCAAATAAACAAAGAAACAAAAAAAGGAAATCTTTAAAAATTACATTCAGATTATTCAACGGATGTATATTATTCGACACAACGTAGAAATGCTTAAACTAAAATATCTCCTGAAAAAGAGGTATAGGGTACTGATATTATGTAGAAATTATATCTTTGTGGCGATCTGGCTTAGGCTTTCTTTTACATAAAGTTTCGATGTCCCATGGGTCAATAAGACAGTTGAGTAATCTTGGTCCTGTTGCTTTTTGTTACAAAATAAACCAACAAATGGAACATATGTAGAATGATACTAGTAGAAGCTAAGCATATAGGTAACAATTAAAGAATAATGAAGATTGGTCACCCTTCATGCAGAAAATCAGCACAATGATTTTAATAAGTTTCAAACCTAGTCAGCGGACACAGTCTGACTAGGGTCGACACTCAATACACTAACCAGATAGTCCTTTTTCGTTAGACCGGTCACAAACATATTTTAATGCACGCTGGATCTTAGTCTTTTTTTTAAACCAACATTTTTTTTTATTTCTTGATAGAGGAAAAATGAATTATTGAATTCTGCTTATAATTTTCTTCATTAAAATCCGGTATTTACTTTTTGTCGTCTTTGCTGTAGCAAATTACTTTCTTTTGAATGGCTTATATGGCAGGCAATATTTCGTAAAATATCAAATTCTTCAAAATATCAAGAGTTTATCAGATTCGGGAACGCCATATTTTTCTCATTGTTTTCTAAATCGTTCCAAATCTGTCTAAGGAAGTTCTGCAGAACACGGCTACTTGATATTGTGTCCCAGTGAGAAGGCCTTCTAAGATTTCGCCACGTCGTGTTAAACAGAACACTCTGTTGCTTTCGGGTTTTTAGATTTTTATGAGCTTGAATACAGAGCTACAGATAGAGGGACTATTTCGGGTTTTAATTTTAATTTTTCACTAGTCCTTGCTCAAACCCTTTGTTGAAAGATAAGGCCCTTTGTTGTGGGCGCTCATTGGAATTGTCTCGACGAGACAATTCAAATGAGTACCCTTAACATAGGGTTTCATTGAGAAATAAACATTTTTATACTGAAGTTACCCCCGTTCATCTGTACATCTGGGAATAAGTCTTGAAATAGTTTGAAAAAGAATTGAATAAAATAGATTTTGTTTTGATGAAGGTGTATACGCCGATGTAAAAAAAGGATGTTCATTTTATTTCTGATAATTAAGTGATATGAACCAAAAAGAAGGCGAAATAATTTACTAAATTTGATGTATTGTTTAAATGAAAATACTTACTTCACAAGCGTACAAAAAAGCCGCATACCAAAAATTCTTTATTGGGGATATGAAATTAACTGTTAAGCTATTCCGAACGCTTAGTTTGATACTCGAAACTGAAATAATTATAAATAATAATGAATTTTAATAAAAGTAAAAAAGTCAATGACTTGAATCTCTTTATGTACGAACATTATAATTACGACAATAGTTGTCATTATCACATGTATGTGATTTGGAAATAATAATGAATCAATTTGAATGTGAGTGCGTTTGTATGTTCGTGGTTACCTGGCCTTGACTAGTAGAACATTTGCAAATGTATAACAGTTCTCATCAAATTGTCTTTTAATTTCTATTGTTTCTGAGGGTGAGATGATCAAATATCAATTTTAGACATAGTTACTAATTACTTGATATTTAATGGTTTTCTAATCAGTCGCATGTATAATTTAGGAAGTACCAGCGATTTCAAATGAGTATCAAACCAAACTTTAAAAGGAAAAACTCATACCCCAGTAATAACACATATCTTGTATCTCTAAACAAATTCAAATTGTTCCTCAGTACTGTGTTGCAAATTTTTCTGGACTACCGAAAGAGAGATAGGAATAAGAACTAAAGAATACTTATAGCTTCATCGAGCTTCATCTATGACCGATTTACGAGCAACCTGTTTTATGTTGAATAGGTTTTTCTATTTCTGCAGTGACTCGGTAAAATTAGGAGACTCTATAGTTTTCCTCTAGAAAGGCACAGCGAGTCCGCTGAGGAAAATCGATTCTCCGTCCTTACTCCTTATGATGAACGTATCTTCAGTTTCATTCTAAAACCTCTTAACTACAGCTTGATAAAAGCTGTAGTTAGGAGGTTTTAAAATGAATCTGATGTTGAAGATAGACTGAATGGGTAAACTATCCTGAAAAGAGGAGAAATAATACAGAAATGCCCGGTTTGTCCGACGCGGGTTTATCGTGCGTGGAGAAGAAGATATGCCTGTTGTATACATCGTGAAATTGACATTCGCCTCAATCAAAGCCATTTATAAATTGTTCATTCAGCGCTCTATTCATCCATCCGAACACTCACTTAAACCATTCAAAAACGCTCAAACCCATTGAAAGATATAGAATCAACGTCATTCAAAATAAATTTGGATAGAGAACAATCGCGATTTCACTGACAAAATTCAAAGTGTTAGCGTCTCAGAGGTTCTTGAAGATATAGGAAGCTATGTGTAGAACTTGTATGCATATTTTATTAAAGGGAGGTAATCAATATCGCTATTTTTGTTCATCCTGAACAAAATTTGCGATATAGGATTACCTCCCATTAAATTCACTCAAAACTCGCTCAACACACCCATTCAATTTCATTCCTTAATCATTCCAAATCATTCACCTTGTCAATTTCACGATGTTGTTAACTGTATTTATAAAAAGACTGAAAAAAACAAAACTGATTCCATTTATAAGAATTAAGTTTAGAATCCAAAGCTTTTGATTTAAACCAACTCGTAAAAATATTATCTAGACGCTATTATTTCAGGTTGTTTGAAAATGTGCTGTACGTGCCTATGTACAATACCGTTTTATGAGAGATTATAAACATTGCATTAACTGTGTAAGAAATTAATGACGAAGTCACTTTGTCATTTTCGTCCGCTTGCATTCTAAAAGGGGGAAACAACTTACGACGACATACACGAGTAATGCTGATGTCAACATTTAAATTGAGATCGGATACCGTTAAGAGAGTATAAACGATTTACAATACCATAAACACATCTTTATATTTATCTATTTTATTTAAGTTGTAAGAGGAATGTTCTTTTACTGTAAGAAATCCCCCAATAATTCGTCGTTTGGGCACAATAATTTACTTCTGCATTAAATGATAAGAAAGTCCGTTGCCTTAGGAATAAGCAAATTAAAAAAATGGAATAAAAAAAAAAAAAAAAATACACTGGACTTTTGGCCGCGAAGGCTGTCTCTTGTTTATGTTTACCATTGCCGGATTAAGAAAATTATCTTTGTGCTTCACTGTACTTTAGTATGTGATATATCAATGCGGCTTATGGTAATTTACCATAAACACAATGCATAAGTTACAATGATATATCACATGGTCTTTTTGAAACATTAACTCAAGCAAAATCTAAAAACCTTTTTATAGAATTTTGAATAATCATTTCTGTAAATTTTCCCTATCAACTTCACAAATTTTGTAAACAAATATTTCAAAGAATTTTTTCGCTGACAAGGAAAGCAGTTTTGAATATTCATCGTAAAGCCATTGTAAGCCTATTCTATCCTGTAAAATTTTGATCCCTGGAGCACAGCGTCTCCTGAAATACGGAAGAGACATGGTGCCTTATGTTTCTACTCTACATTCACTTTGATTGCAAAAGGAAATACGAACTTCTCAGAAGGAACCATCGCCAGAAATATGGATTTGTAACCCGTCGGTTGTAAAGGGAAAATAGCGTAATGTGTAGAAGACTTAGACAGATTGTGCCGGCTGCGCAGGATGGCCATGTTCGAGAATGTTAGCTCTTTGCTCATTTTCCGTATCTAGAAAGATCTTTCTACCATCTTCAATAAGGACTTTTTAAATGCGACCTCTCCTGGATTCAAACTCTTTTTCAATTTTTTTTTTCATAATTCCAAGATGGTCGATTTTCGCATGACATACACATCAGATCAGAAAGAAAAAAGTTAATGTCTGTAAAACTAACTTTTCCCAGAAAACATTACAGAATTTGCTTTCTTGATCTATCACTTGAAAATCTAACACTTACTCAGTCTGAATGAAGATTTCTTTTAAAGAAATGGCATTTTGTCGAACATTTTAACTAGTCTGCCAATTTCCCCCCAATAACAGGCAAGTAGAAAGGTGGTGTATACTAGGATCAGACTGCACGCATGTTCATACTGATCTTTGTCTTCACTTTTTGCCAAAGCTTTTTGTGCTGCAGGAAATAAACTATAAACTGCACGAAGAAGGTTAATTTATTTTCTCAGTATGAAAGTTTGCAATATTGAGTTATTGAATAACCAACACATACAAAAAAGATTTTGTTGGTATTTAACATATGTACAGTTAAAGACATCGTGTAATTGACCCTCATTCATATCAAAACCATTCAAAATCGCTCACAGAGCGTTCCATTCATTCATTCGTTCATTTTTTTCATTCATATATTCATTCATTCATTCATTCCATTCAAACACTCACTAAAACCATTCAAAAATCACTAAAAGGAACTACTGCATTCAAAACAAATATAGCAGGACAAAAATGCAATTTCAATGTAAGCGTCTGATTGGTTTTTGAAGAAGTCAGAAACTTATTTATAGAACTTGTATGCATGTTTTATTAAAGGAAGTAATAAGCATCGCTAATTTTGTTCATCCTGAACAAAAAAAGCGATATTGAATTACCTCCCTTTAATTTCACTCAAAACTTACTCATATCACTCATTCAATTTCTTTTTAAAAAATCATTCACCATGTCAATTTCAAGCTGTTGTTAACTGTAATTCTCTATTTCGGCTGTAAAGATTCATAAAATGAAGACAACGAATTAGAAATTTATGTTCAGCGCAAATTTACCATTGAAAACGAGGGGATTTAGTATTTAGAATACCTGGATTTCAAATATCTAACTATTTCATTCATAGGATTTTACTTATAGAAATATCAGCTTACTAACAGATGGTTACCTAAGCATTGATAATTATAAGCCGTCGCGGGTCGGGTTAAAGTAACACGGGATAGAGCAATATTGAGCAAAAGAAGATTTTCCTAATTATGTTATTGTAAATGTTTTAACACGTTATTTGTAAAAATGAAGATAATAATAATAAACCTAAATATAATCATAAAGTGGGATAAACTGGGAAGTTGCAAATTACTGCTAATAAACAGGAGCGACTACAATTCACCAAACGGTGCAGAATTAGACCGCTTCAACTGAAGGATATTTATCGAAGGCCTTGGTAGTAACACGTTGGTCAATGTTTGGTTCAATGTGAGTGTCCATGTGCTGAAAAACATTTCCTCGTGTGGACACAGAGAAAAACGCATGGATGGCAATACTGCCGAACAACATTGAAGATTTTCTATATCGTCTATCCTATTTTCTTACAGTAAGTAACATTTTAAAATTGGTAGGTTGAATGAATTTGGACTAATTATGAATGAAATTGAATGAGTGTGTAGAGCGAGTTTTGAGTGAAAATGAAATAGAGTTAATCCACTATCGCTAATTTTATTCATTTCGAACATCACCTCCCTCGTTCAAGATGAACAAAATTAGCGATAATTATTTACCCCCTTTTAATGAAATATACATACTTTTGTTTTTATGTGTCTTCATGGACCAATCAGACACTTTAAGATCCACACCAGTCAATAAAATCGTAGAATAATTTGGTCGATTTGAATTAAATCTTGATCGTCTTGAACGATTTCGAATTGATATCTAATGTTTTCGGGGCTTTTTTGATCGATTGAGTGAGTTATTTTGAATGAATGAACGGAGTGCTGGGTGCATAATGTAGAATGAGTTTGCTCGGAATGAGTATCAATTTCACGATGTTTTAACTGTAACGAAAACGAGTCCTACATTGAGGTCGACAAAACGTTTGAAAAATTTAGACCTCGATCTATTCGTAAGATAAGGTACAAAAAGGGATTCAATTTCTTAAAAGTTTCGCAAGCATCACTCTCTGAATGCAGTGCATAAATAATAAAAAAAAAACTCTATTTCAAGCACTACTACAATATAAACATCAACTGAATTACTACTTGTAATCTGTCAAAATTAAAAAAAAAAGAAAATCAAGGACTCTGGTCAGTCCGAGAATTCACAGCGTCTGTTCCTTGTAGAAATTATTGTTAATGAAAAAATATTAGATTGATCGGAATCTGAACTTTATGTATAGTAATATTGCCACGATTCATTTGAATATCCACAACTAAGGGCGTGTAGAAGAGTTACTGTATTTTAAAAGTCTGAAATGCTTTCATCCCCTCTTTCTATCTATAGCTCTTTAACTGAGCGGAGAGCCTTTGCCGCATGATAAATGAGCCTGTGCGTGACGTGACATTTCCAACAATTTGAAATTTTCGCGAGGTACAACATTTAGTAGGGTAGAAAGCCACATACTATAAATATAAAGATACACGATGGTCTACAAATACTTTGAGACCTTATCTATCTACTAAACGCATAGTGAAGACTCTGGTCAGACTGTGCGGATGCACAGGCTGGTCAGAGTCTAAGCTTTGCGCATATTTGAGATTGTTGGAAATCTCACGCAAAGGCTCATTAATGAAAGACAGACCATGTACAATGTACTTAAACGGTCACGTTGCATATTCTCGAGCCTCTGGCGCCTAATCATGAAAACATATATTTTTCTGGAAACGTTGTTATGGTAATATACGGTCTTTCCTATCTAACATTTGTTAAATTAGATACTTGAAAGGAGTCACGATAGATATTTTCTTGACTGATAAGCATTAGAAAACACGCTATCTAACACTGTCATGCAATTGTAAAAGATCTACCAGGTTTTACAAAGACAGAAAAAAACGCTAAAAGGTAAAACAGAATTGACCTTTCCACGCGTTTTTTTAGGGCAATAATGCATACTCATGACTTGGTAACTTTGCAATCACCCCAATTCATTGATATTACTTTGGATTCAATACAAGTCTTTTTTGGTCATATGTATGCCTCAAACATACTCAAATAAGAATATTGGAGTTCTATTGGAGAAAAATGAACACGTAGTTATACAGTTAACTACATCGTAAAATTGATATTCACCTCAATCGTAATCATTCTTAAGCGCTCACTCAGCGCTCCATTCACTCATTCCAAACACTCACTCAAACCATTCAAAAACGTTCAAACCGATTGAAAAATATAGAATCAACAACGTCATTCAAAAAAGAATTTGAAAGAGAAAAATCGCTATTTCTCTGGAATAATTCAAATTGTTAACGTCTCAGAGGTTCTTGAAGATATAGGAAGCTTTGTGTAGAACTTGTATGCATATTTTATTAAAGGGAGGTAATCAATGTCGCTAATTTTGTTTATCCTGAACAAAATTTGCGATATAGGATTACCTCCCATTAAATTCACCCAAAACTCGCTCCACACACTCATCCAATGTCATTCCTTAATCATTCCGAAATCATTCACCTTGTCAATTTCACGATGTTGTTAATTGGACTTTGGGAACTCTAAGGTTCAACCAGTCGGCTCATCGGGCAATCGGGCCAGTGTTAGTGAAACTTCATGCGATCAGTGATGTTGCTGTATTGCGTGATGTCCCGTAGGAAGATGTGAACAAAGTAGAATCTCACGTTGGAGTACATGTAGACCAACATAAGTTTCCTCTATTTGCAGCGAGAGACTTAACTTGCATGAAATGTGATGAGCTTTCCTAAACACGCAGAGATTGGAAGTCATGCAATTATCATCGTGTTTCTGAAAACATAGCTCAATGATAGAATTTAAGTCCTTGTGACTACATTATGTCGTTTACGTCCCAAATGTCGTATCTACGGCATTCTATGACAAATCTTTGCCTGATTTAAAGTTATTTCATCCATCTTTAGACAATTTAAACGGAACTATTTAGGCAAATTGTCATTGTATTTTTATCGCAAACATTACCTATAAAATGCATGACTACAACTTTTAAAAAGATGCGGTTCGAAAGCTTAAATTTGCTGCCTTAATTCAAAGGAAAAGCCAATAGAGAACGTTCTGTTTTTTTTTTTCTTTTTTGTTGTAAAGTTTCAATGTATTGAGAATTAGAGTTAAGTTCATAGTGAAATTGATCCCCATTACGACCAAATAATTCTAAATCGCTGTCTCAGCGCCCTATTCATTCATTTCAAACACTCACTCAAACCATTCAAAAACGCTCCAAAATACCAAATAGATAAAATAAACAACTACATTCAAAATATAAATCGCAAGACAAAAATCTACGATTTCCCTCATTTAAATATTTTTGTTAGATTCCGATTGGTTCGCGAAGATATGAAAACGTTATTTTTATATAGAGTTTTATGCATATATAATTAATGGGGATAATAAATGAAAAAAGATGAACAAAATTAGCGATATTGGATTACCCCCTTGAATTTCTCTCAAAACTCTCTCAAAGGAGTCATTAAATTTCATTACAAAAGTCATTCACCATGTCAATTTCATGATTATGTTTTTTAAAAACTCACTCCTCTCACTCATTTAATGTTCTTCCAATATTGCTCCAATATCATTTACAGTTAACAACATCGTGAAATTGACAAGGTGGTTGATTTGGAATGATTAAAGAATGAAATTGAATTAGAGTGGGGAGCGAGTTTTGAGTGGATTTAATGGGAGGTAATCCTATATCGCAAATTTTGTTCAGGGTGAACAAAATTAGCGATATTGATTACCTCCTTTTAATAAAATATGCATACAAGTTGAAGTTCTACACAAAGCTTTCTAATTCTTCAAGAACCTCTGAGACGCTAACAATTTGAATTATGTCAGAAAAATTGCGATTTTTCTCTTTCAAATTCTTTTTTGAATGACATTGTTGATTCTATATTTTTCAATGGGTTTGGGCGTTTTTCAATGGTTTGAGTGAGTGTTTGGAATGAGTGAATGGAGCGCTGAGTGAGCGATTAAGAATGGTTACGATTGAGGTAAATGTGAATTTTACGATGAAGTTTACTGTAGCAGGTCAATTTCACGATATTCTTAACTGTAATTCCGTTTTTGCCCGTCCTTTGTCGTCAAAGTAGCTACTACGTCACAGCGATTGCCATATGAAAACATACAGAACTACTTTTTTAAGGATTGTGAATCACATGGTTCTCACGTTAAATGGCATCAAGACCGGTGGTATAAACGAGTCGTTGACCAGAATAAAGGCTTGGTGTCATGTGAGGTCCCCTCAGAACTGGTCAATTCACGCGTCTTTTCCTTGAGAAAACGGTGTCTGAATTGCGAACCACGCTTTTTGAACTGACGTCCAGCGACTTTCATTCCTAAAGCCGTATGTCTTACACAGGTCGATGTAATTGCCTTTTCAAAAAACATGCAGAGAGCGTATCTCGTCCTTTTAGCAAAAAATGCCGTCGGAAACTCTTTGACGTTTGTTATTAAAAAACCCTTGTAATTAGTTCATATTTGTAAAGAAAAAAACGATATTTGAAAATCAACCGAATCAAATGAGCCACGACTTTTTCCTATAAAATGACACCCACAGAAAAATACCGGTGATCTGTCCTGCGTTGAGGATGGCACATCAGTAATACTGTTTGCAAATTATAACCCGTTTTGTACGTTTACTTGCGTGCAAAGCGGGGTATGATGTGCAAACAGTTTGCACCGTTGGTCATATTGAACGCAGGACAGCTTATTTTCGAAACAAACTACTAATATGCGTGTTTTCGGGTGTAAGTTCCTTTTTGCTTGATGGACCTCGAGGGGGTCTGAATCTAGAGCACGTTTTAGTAGTGAACTCACACGGCCTTCCCTGGAACAAAACACCTATAGCCTTGAAGGAAAATGTCTTTGTCACGGGGTTGAAGCGATAATCACGTGGCCATCTTCTCCTAGGATCACCGTTTGTTGAGAAGAACTGATAGGGAGTCAGGATTCTTGATACAGTTACTAACATCGTTAAATTGACAGGATGAATGATTTTGGAATTATTTTTTTTTAAAAAATAAAAATGAATGAGAGTGATGTGTGAGCTTTGAGTGAAATTAAAGGGAGGCAAAACATAATTGATAATTGTGTCAATTGGACGATATGAAATAAGCGATACTTTTTTACCCCCAACCCCACCCCCTTGATAAAATCTACGTATATTTCTGATGTTTTGTCAAGACAATTAAGACGGTTTAAAATCATTACCATCCAATAGATATAGAGGATATTGAATGAGTGGTCATGAAATGCCGAATTTATTAAACGAGTCATCTATAAACAGATAAAACCGAGGCTGTGCCGAGTTTTTATCTGTTTTAGATGACGAGTTTAATAAATTCGGTATTTTATGAGCACAAATTTTATATTCTATTTATAATGTGACCCGAATTTTTGCGAAAAATCGTCATAATTCTTGAAATTCAACATTTCTATTTTCCGCTATTTTCCGCGAAACTTATAACGCCGTTGAAAACTGACGTCACAATATATACATTATGAAGTCATTTTCGCGGTTACAAAATAGCGTTGCTATTTGCTCTGAGCTCGTTTGCATAGTTATTCCACTAGTGTATAACACCAGTGTAATATCAATAATATTCAACGGGGTTATTTCACTCCTGCGGCGTAGACCATATTATAAAATACAATTATTTGATAGAGTTTGTTGAAACGTTGATCATTTTGAACGACTTCGAAGCTTATTTAAACAATTTCGGAACATTTTTGAGTGATTGGAATAAGTGTCTTGCTTATAAATGATTTGGGTACTAATCGAATGATTTTGTATATTTTAATCGGAATGATTGTCAATTTCATTATGTGAGTAACTGTTTGTATCGTTTTTCAAATGAAAGACCCCCCTTCCCCACAAAATCTGATCAAAAACACGTTGCAGTAGTTGCTTACAAGATGGTCTCCCCTGTCAGCCTACCGCGATCTCTCATCGTCACGGGTTTTCTGTTCGATAATCACGTGGCAATTTTTTTTCTGGAATCTTTGCTCATATCTCATTTAAGAAGAAGAAATAATGAAAATAACTGCAGATGAATTTTTACGGGTATGGTCGATCACCCGCAACAATTGTAATTTGCAAAATGATTTAGTTTTTTAAACGCCATTTTTAACCGTCTTCATTTTAATCGTTTAAGTATTATGGTTGTCTTATGATTCCTTGCATTTCCTTACTTCATGACAACTCCCCTCTCCTTTCTATGTATATTTTGTCGTTTAGCGACCTATACAGTAAATGTCATCATAAAATCGACAAGGTGAATGATTTCGGAATAATTGCGAAATGAAATTGAATGATTGGGAGGAGCGAATTTTGAATGAAATTAAGGGGAGGTAACATATTTTCGATAATTTCTTCAAATTGGACGAAACTATCAAAAATATATTACCCCCCCCCCTCCTCTCCCCTTTAATAAAATCTATATACATTTTCCATGAGTTAGGTTCTTCGTGGAAATAGCAGACTCTTTAAAATATACACCAGCTAATAAATCATCGAATAATTCGATCGAACTGAATAAAATTACTAACGTGTTGAACGATTTCGGAGTAATTTTGAACGTTTATGAGCGTTTTGAGTTTGTGTCATGAATGGAGCTCTGAGCGTGGGGTTTCGAATGATTTTGCACGAGCTGAATGTCAATTTCAAGATGTACCTAACTGTTTGTATCACATACAGCTTGGGTAAATCTTTGGATGCGATATATTAGAATAGTCACCAACTAATGACACCACAATTGAAAATAATGATCTAGTTGTTAACAAATGTGACCCGTTAAAAAAAAGAGTGGTTCTAGTACAGGCCAACCAGAGGTCGGAATATCAAAAATTCCTCTATTGGAAGATAGATTGATCGAGATTCAGAAAAAAAAAAAAAAAAAAAAAAAACACGGTGCGAAAAGTTTCTACAAAGGTCAGTCTGCGCAGTCCGCGCAGTTTGACTAGGGTCGACACTTTACGCACAAGCCAGATCGTCCCTTTTGTCGGGACGGGTCACAAATATAAAGAAAGGAAACACTGCTGAGAAATGGATTCAGGCCAATATTGATCTATTACATGGTCTAGTATGAACTTAAAGCACTTCATATAAAAAAATAAAAACCAGACCCGACAACTATGACGATGTTCTAATTAATAAAATTTGAATAATTCAAAAGTTCTATGGTGTGTTTTTTGCGGTCTCCGTGATGCTAATTCAAGATTACTTTTTATCGAAGTATTTAGGCTTAAAATCGATGCTTATTTGTGTCACAAGAGTGACTTTTAACACATCTTGAATTAGAGTATCAGAGCGACTGAATTTTTGCGGAGAACTAGATGAAACAATTGTTCCTTACATGTATCACTATCTAATAAAAACTTTCTTGGGAGATACAACCAAGCAAATGCGTATCTTGCTTTATTTAAAAATGAATGAATAAATAAAATCTTTAATTAAATAATTTCTTACGTATTCATTTCCTCGGGGAAAATGCTTCAAGTGCTACGCTTTACGTCTTTGAATTCGCGTATTTAAATATTGGTGTATTGGTAGCATTTTTACAATTTGTTGGAATAGCTTCTTTTTTCTAATATGGCTATTTCAAACTCCCAACAAGATTAAAGCGAAACAGGAAGGCTTTTTTATACTACCTAATTTCTTTTTTTCTTTTATATTTCAAATTAGAACACATCTTAATAATAATACATTGGCCAATGGTATTTGAGTTTCTGACATATTGTACTTTATATTCGGTGACCGTTTTATCTTTTTCCATTTTATTTTAGTTGATTCTGTAAGCTTTTCAGTTTCTTTGTGAGAACTTTATTTATTCAAGCATCGAGGGAAGCTTAAAGGTCTCCCAACAAAATCAATGCAGTCTTAAGAGAGAGACCGATAAACAGACGAATCTTATTGGCTTATGGTCTTGACCCGGTTGTCCATATCATTTAAGCGCTTCAAAGAGTGTCTCTGACAGCGTTTTGGAGACAGGGATTGGTTTCCACGCACCTGTCACCATGGTAATCACTTTATCGAGGGCCAGAAGTGATCGAGCTAACGATAGAATTTGAAGACCAATTTCCTTTTTAAGTATATTGCTCAGAAATTAGACGGGAATAAAGATCGAATATTACCTGTAATATGTAGTAGGCCTATTAACTAATGGCAATGAAAACACCACAACTATGTTTTATTGAAGAATTGAGAATGAAAAGGAAATCGCAGAAAATTCTTCGTCAGTTACTGTTTACAAGCAGGCAAATTTCATTACGTATTATTTTCAAATAATTTCACCCGGAAAGGGGATGCGCACAAAATGATATATCCTTCCATTCAATTCAATATATTACATGCTTGTATGTACAAAATTGAGCTTCCTATGGAAATGTACGAAAGCATGACATTCTCGCCCGAAACATCTGCTCTGCGTTCAGGGTGACAAAAACGGTGCAAACTGTTTTTCCAATTATATCCCGCTTTGCACGTGCTCTAGCGTTAAAAAATGGAGTAAAGTTGGCAAACAGTTTGCACCGTTGTGTCAAGTCAGGTTCTTATTATTCGCTCGAATTTTGACATCCAAATTCTGTATATTTTCAGACACATCTTATGGTTCGGACATTATACCCCCGGTCCCTGCGCCATTGGCTTCGACCCCGAAATCCCATGGTCTAGAAGACTACTTTCCCCTTAATATGAGCGGAAGTCACAGTTCCCTGTCCCCAGCCCCTAGAGACGAGAGTAAGGGACACCCAGAGAGGAAACGGAGGGCAAGCGACGACAGTCTTGAGGTAGAGTAATACAGTTACCAACATCGTGAAATTGACATTCATCTCAATCAAAACCATTCTCAATTGCTAAGTCAGCGCTCCATTCATTCATTCCAAACACTCACTAACACCAATCAAAAAACCCTAAATGACCAACAAAGATAAATGCAACAACTATATTTAAAAATATAGCTAGATAAGATCACAATTTCACTTCAATCTTGAAACTGTAAGCGTGTAATTGGTTTTTAAAGAAAAAGAAACTATTTGCAGTAGTTGCATGCATGCTTTTCAGCAAAGGGAGGTAATAAATATCGCCAATTTTGTTCAGCTTAAACAAAATTAGCAAAATTTGATTACCTCCCTTGGGTTTTACTCAAAACTCAATCCTCTCTCTCATTCAATTTTATTCTTAAATCCTTCCAATATCATTCGGCTTGTCAATTTTACAATGTAGTTTACTGTAATAGAGTTAACAACATCGTGAAATTGACTTGGTGAATGATTTGGGATGATTAAGGAATGAAATTGAATCAGTGTGTAGAGTGAGCTTTGAGTCCAATTCAAGGGAGATGATACAATATTGGTAATTTTGTCTTGCTGAGACGATTCCAATGGGTACCAACAACATAGGGATTGTACTATAGTTATCAAAATACTTTGATCTAAAATCTAAAATATCCCCACTATAAGTAGCTATTTAATATAATGCCTTTTTCTTGATATCAGACGTCATCAAAAGCCAGCGAGACAGGGACAAATGAGGACTCTAAAGATCGAGATGACGATGATGACGATGATAATGATGACGATGAAAAACTTCTGGCCAACACAAATATAGACCCGGAGAGATTGAAATCTTTTAATGTGAGTTTTGCAACATAAGTATGTATAGTACATCAAAATTATAAAAAGGTGTTGTCCGTCGACAAAAAAATGGATTGCAATTGTGTTATTGGCTAGATATACAAAATGTATATGTATATTTCAAAGTCGTTCGGGAAACGTTTGTGTTTTCAAAATGATAAAATACAACATGTTTTAAGCATGTAAATGATTTTAAGTGACATTTATGTCTATGAGACATAAGTTAACCTATCATACATGTGTCCGTTCGTCCGTATTTTCGTCTATGTCTGCGACAAAACATTAACTTTATTGTTATTCTAGCTTCTATTAGATATAATACTTTATAAACTGGCATGGTGATGGATACCAAAAAAGAAATATCTGTCCTATCAAAGGTCAAAATCATGTGTCAAGGACATAACGATTGTCAAGCGTTTTCGAAAATTACATGTAAGGAAACACTTAACTATGCCAAATTATTTTGCCTTTTTAAGATACATTTTTCATTACTTTATTCATTACTACTTGGCCATTGAGGCAGTTACTTGGTCTCTTGACAAAGTCTGGGTTAATTGTCCATTTCAAATGCCATCCAACACATCTTATTTTAGCTTACGAGAAAGTTAGTTCATCGTTATGTAAAAAAAAATAAAAAAAGAAACACACACACACACACACACACAAACATCACACGACCTATGCAATGTATCATTTTAAGACAATTTTAGGGGTATTTTAAAACCCTCTCTGATTTGCACCGCAAGTTGATAATCCTAGAATTGATATTTTAACGAAAGAAGCTACTCAAACATTAAAATATTATATTTCTTTTTTGTAAGAATTTCTGTAAAAAAGTAATTAACTGAAACGCAAACAGCGGTTTCCAAAAATTTCGGAGGAAAGTACAATGCAAAATGATTCTATTTCTCCTTATAAATTACACCATTACTATGCCTGCGTGAAATGTCTAAAGATCATGATAATTATTAAACACCGTATGTACTCTTATGACTACCTTAAGATAATATCTGAGATATGTATCCCCCCTTACAAAATGTCAATGATATGTGACCCGTCAGGCGAAAAAGAGCCATCTGGGTAGTGCGTAAAATGTCGACCCTAGTCAGACTGCGCGGAATGCGCAGACTGACTAGGGTCGCGACGTTAACTACTTCGATATTCACTATTCTAGAGTGGCCAATCTATTTTTCTCTACTTTACCGCTGCTTCATTCGGCCTTTTTTTCAAATATTTATTTCATACGCGTAAAGTGACGACTGAATTGGATCGAGACTTTTTCACATTTGCTGGTTTCCTAATTCTAAAATGGCCTTTCTATCTATCCACCCATGTAAGTTTCATTGAAATGGCATTCACATTCACCTCGGTTGGACCAAATATCTTTTTAACTCATCTGTGCACAATGTGCTTAAGTGGAGATTTTGGTAAAACCTTGACACCATAAGAGTGCATACGGTGTTTAATAATTCGCCCTGCGTCGTCTTCTTTCTTAAAACTTCTTCTCCTCAACTGCTTGGCCAATTTCCATGAAACTTTGTCAGAAAGAGTCTTGGGTGACACTTATCATCAAATTTTAACCTTGTTTCCAATGTCTTTTTACGGTGTTTCTATATGGTTTATTTTTTATAAGACGGGCCACACATTTTTGTGCTTTTTCAGCCTCCAAACTTTTTTTTTGACAAATGTAACCCAAGTTAAATATGTGAAAATCACTTTATTTGATTCACTTACTTTTCCCTGATTTCAGAATGTTATTTTGTATGTTTTCAATCATTGGACATATCTTTATTTCTGATAATAGATGTTCTGTCGCCTGTTTGTCGATGAAAACTTGGACAGGATGGTCCCCATATCCAAACAGCCGAAGGACAAAGTTCAGGCCATTCTTGATGCTTGTGACCGACAATTTCCGGAGTTTCACGAACGTTCAAGGAAACGGATCCGAACTTATCTCAAATCTTGCCGTCGAATGAGACGTTCGAAAGAAAATGGCTGGGAACCAGTAAGTATGTTTAAAACCAATTTCAACAATACAGAATGGCTGGAATTTTAAAGATTTGGGAAACTTATAACTGTGCATATGAAACAAAAAGGAAACCAGTTGATTTAAACCACTGGGGAATTATCAAAGCTTTTAGATTAAAATGAGAAAATAAAATTGTGACAGGAGTTTTGAGAGGCAAATGCGCTTTCAGCCTAAAAAGAATAAGCGATGATCGTCTTACTTTTGTAAATGACAACAGGCAAAGGGCATGGCTTTAAATATTGTGATATAAATCTTATAATTTTATAAGGAAAATAATAGAACTAATGAATTGTTAAGATAGATTTAAGAGCTTTGTGGCACTTCTTGCTTTTTATATTAAATAAGAAATTATTTTCTTGGACTTTTGGTTTGATAGAAAGAATATATTTTCAAAATACAGGTAACTCAAACAGTGACGACTTAGGAATGGGTAAGATTATAAGAACAAACGCAATAATTGCACATATTCTACGTTCCAAAAAAAGTGAAAATGTTTAATTACTAAGGCTAAATCTAAAAATGTTAAAAAATGTTTTAAAAGGAATTTTGCTAATAAAAGGGAGATAATATCACTAAAACATGTACATGTTCTACCAAGATTTTCTCCCTTTATCCGCTTTCCCTTTATCGTTCGAAATATTTCTCCTTTTCAGCTACGGCCTACACCGCCCCATCTCACATCTGCAGCTGCTGAAAGCTACCTCGCCCAGGCTTGTGAAAATGAGAGTATCAATGCCAAGAGAATGAAAATGGGTCTCGAACCTCTACCAGTACGTATACATGTATGTCAGCTAAATTAAACATTTGGATCATTTGTGAATTTTTCAAAATGCCTATTTGTTCGTAAAGTATCGCTTTAGGGAATCTTGCGCATTAACAGTTAAAGTACAACGTGAAATTAACAATTATTTTGGTATGGTTTCATAATGAAATTGAATGAGTGAAATGAGTGAGTTTTCAACGTTTTCACGGGAGGTAATACAATACGCAAAACATGATCGTAAGATAATAAATAAAACAGGCCCAGGCCCCGAAATTTAAAACCAAGAAGTCTATTTCGTTAATCCTATGAGACTTTTCACAAATTTCAAATTCAAAAACATTCCTGTTTCAGCCTATATAGGCTATGTAGGCCTATGTAGGCTGAAATAGGAATGTTATTGAATTTGAAATTTGCGATATAACAGGACTGCCAATGTATATCAGCAATATGATTACCTTTTCAAATGCATTCTGTAGTAGCCAAAGACACTAAACCAAACATTAAAGTTTGAACTATTTAAGTTCAGCGCAAAATAGGGTTTATTATATCTGATCCTGATTCAGGTTTTTAATTGGAATATCTCAAGCGACGGAGTTCAGGATATCCCGATAAAGGATACAAAATGTAAAAATTCTTTATCCTAAGAAACGCACCTCAGGTATGACATCGGGTTTTTTATTGGATGATTTGTTGTCTAAAATTTTAATTGTAATTACCTTGCTCTGTTTTCAAAGCTAAGGTTGAAAAAGTGCAATTATACATTGCTCCATTGAACCAACAGACATCCTTTGATAATAATGGATAAATTATTAGTTTCAAAAAAGCTTTTTGAGTAATTATTGTGGGTTAATATTTTTCATAATATGGCCTACGTCGCGGGAGTGAAATGACCCCGTTGAATTATTTTGTTATTACATAACTATAACGATGCAAATGAGCTCAGATCGAATAGCAAACGCTATTTTGTAACCGCGAAAATGACGTCATAGTGTATATATTGTGATGTCATTTTTAAACGGCGTTATTAGTTTCGCGGAAAATTGAAAAGTTGAATTTCAAAAATTTTGACAAATTTTGCAAAAATTCGGGTCATATTATAATTAGAATATAAAATTTGTGCTCATAATATACCGATTTTATTAAACTCGTCAACTATAAACAGATAAAAACTCGGCGTAGCCTCGTTTTTATTTGTTTATAGATGACTCGTTTAATAAATTCGGTATTCCATGACCACTCATTTAATATCCTCTATTTAAATCGTTACCAGAAGACTTCAGTATTTTATTTTTTTCATTCCAGGCCAGTGCAATGCCAGTATCTCATCACGCGCCACCAGTTGTCTCATCACATTCGTCACCCGTCACACAGAAGCCAGTCCCGTCACAGATTCCCTCCCCTAGGCCAGAACAGAGAGAACCCCGTGAATCACGTGATTCAACCCAGGCCACACCGACACCAACGCCAACTCATGTTGATAGACACACGCCAGTTACTGTATCGAGTGCAGCAGATTTTATCCGCAGTCACCAAGCTCCGCCAACTGCTTTTAGACCGCCCCCTGATTTCCCGCCATTTTTTACAAATGGGAATGGTCTATTTCGTCCAGGGTTTCCAACCTATCAACACCCAGCCCATCACCATCCGTCAGTCTTACACAGTCCTATACAGCCGGCTACCATACAAAATGGTGAGTTTTAACTACTTTTGTAACATGTGCCATATTACATGTATATATTACATCAGTTTGTAGCATCGTGAAATTGATATTCACCTCAATCAAAACCATTCTGTTTCGGTCCATTTCTACGCTCCATTCAATCATTCCAAACACTCATTCAAAATGTTCAGAAACGCTTCAAAACAATTAAAAATCCTAGAACAAATCATAATCTTTTAATAGAAAATAAAGTAGATTTTTTAGAGGAATTTAACCAAATATTGCTTATGTCGTCCATTTTGGACGAAATCGGCGATTATGATCCCTTAAAATTCATTCAAAACTCGCTCCACACAATCATTCACATTCATTAAAAAAAAAAAACTCCCAAATCATTCGACTCATCAATTTCACGATATGACTAGCTCGACTTGCATTTTTATTCGAATAAGATATTTCTAGAAAACGAGCATTTTTTAACATGTGTTACTTTGTATACTCTATTTGATCATAGAAACACGATCACGTAACTCATTCAATACAAATGCAATGTATTTTGATATGCGTGCATATAATCTACAACACCTGAAAAAATACTATTAACGACAATGAAAAAAATGGATTAAAGGAAATTAGATTGACTCCATCTAATTTTGGCTTGTAGAATGCTTTTAAATAATAACTACATTTTTCATTTTTCTTGGTTAATTCCATTCCAAATCAGTTTCTTTACCATTCATCATGTAATTTTTAATTGTTCTTTACTGTATTGATTCGCTTTAAGGTCCGACAGATCTGAGTATGAAGAAACAGTCCTCTAAGAACCAGTTAAGCACGAGTGAAATAGCTACCATAAAACAGTTGATCTCTGGTTACCGGGAATCAGCCGCCTTTCTATACAGATCCGCAGATGAACTAGAACAACTTTTGTTACAACAGAACTGAAATGGGTACCAGATACCAGCAACAAGGGGTGATCTCAAAGTGTGCGAAAGTTTTATCTGGATGTTATCGTTTGCTTCACGTTTAATATGGAGAGAGCCATCTAGTTTAAAAAAGAGCTTTAGTTGAAAAGGTTCAAGGTTTGAAGTTCCTAAATAGCTCGTGTTTATGGAACATGGGTTTTAATAACAAAAAAGTGCAGACGATCAATGTACGGATTAATACAAAGCGTATAGCATGTTTGAGAAAGGTTGCCCTAAATTAATATTTCAAGTTTAAAAGAAAATCTTATTTTAGCCAAAGCGTGAAATTTCCAAAGATTTTACATAAAACGAGGAGTTCAGACAGACAAATCGTGGATTTAGAATATTCTCTATTCAATTAAAGAAGCTTTAAGCAAATTACTTTTAAGGGTGAAAATTGAGGGCTCCGATCAAACTGTGCGGTGCGCAACATGTGAAGTTGTTGCAAATTAAAGGCACATATTCAATAATATTGTGATTGGTACAGTAAGGAACAACATGAAATTGGCTTGTTGAATGATTTTCGAATGAAATTGAATGACTGCAATGAGCGAATTTTGAGTGAAAATAGAGGGATGTAATTCAATATCACTCATTTCTTCCAAATTGAAAAAAAAAATGAGTGATATATTTAACCCCCTTTAAAAAAACTTGTAATTAATGGGCCAACTTATTTCTGGCCCGCTTTCGGGTCAGATGTAGACTGGTCTCACTATCGAATATGAGATTGGCCTATTCTAGGCTATTCTGATAGTCGATATGTGGACCAGTCTAGAGCTGGTAGCCCGTTTTCTGAGAGATACTCTGATATTGCGGGAAACAGTACCCGCCCAGGGTCAGAAATAAGTTGGCCCATTCTGTTTGTGTCTCTACACGGACCAATCGGTCGCTTTTAAATCTACACAAACATTTTAAATCTTGCAATGGTTTAATCGACTTCAATGCAATGGTAATAGCTTTCAATTACTTCGAAAGATTTTTTTCTTGTGTGAATGTTTTGAATGCAAAGAATGGAGCGCTAAATGAGTGATTTGGAATGGTTTGATCGGAAAAATTGTAAATATCAAGATGTTCATTACTGCTATTTATAAGGCTATCTAGAGGGCAAGGCAATGTACAGATTATGTTTCATTTTGAGGGAATATGACGGCGAGGAATTATTTACTCTATTTTATATATATCAGCATATCAGTGCAATTGAAACTTCTAGTCGTATATAAATGTATGTTTTTATTTATATGATTTGTAAATATTTTGTTGTTTTGGGGCCAATATACGGGCAGACGGGAATATTTTTTTCTTCAAACACTACGCATTCTTTTTTGTATAATAGACTTGTTACAAAAATACATTTTTGTGTAGCATTTATCTTTTAAGAGGCCGTTTAATCGAAAGAGGAGTAAACGCATACTGAGTAAAAATTGCGTTAAGCGACCAATAAGGAAACCAATGAAAAGCGGTCACTTATGAAAATGGTCGCTTAATACAATATTTAATGATAAATATACCGCGTTATTTGATAACATATAAAGATTGTCACATAATTCTTACTTAATCCTATGATATTCGAACCAATAAGAATAGTCGCATTGAGATGTTTCTAATGGGTTCTTACGTCATAAGACCTAACGATAAACATTTTCTCTTTGAGAATGTCTACTTCTTTGGAGATTTGCTTACGGTGAAGGGACTTTTAATGATGGTCGATTAATAAAAGTGGTATCTTAATAGAGGTGGTCGCTCGGGCAATATAGACTGTAGTTGACTAAAGAAGCTAATTTTCTGTCAAATCTTTAGAGCTACTTCTATAATTGAGCTATGGCTAATTATTATCACCTTAATTGAACGAACAGAGTACTCCTAGTTGAGAAGCTATTCTTTACCTTGCAGGGTTTTTCCAAGAGATGACGTAATTTTACCTTATTACTTTCCAATCTTTCGTTCCCTGTTATATTTTACTTATTTGTTTGAAATTTACTTAATTTCGGTTTATTAATACGGTTCTTTAAACCAAAGGGTATAGCATGCTAAACAAACAAAAAATAAATAAATGTTACTCGTCACGTGAAAGGGGACCATGTGCGTAGTGTGTAAAGTGTCGACCCCAGTCAGACTGCGCGATCTGCACAGACTGACTTGGGTCGAAACTATTCGCACTTTACTTATTTTCTGGAACTAAATCAATCAATCTACCTTCCTATAAAAGCAATTTTTAAATGCGACCTTGATTGGGTTGTCCTGTACTAGAATCAATCTCATTTTCAATAAAAATATGTTTTACCGGAGTTTCCAGATGGTCCCTTTTCGTGTGACGGGTCACAAATATATAACGTCAGTTGGTCAGTTGGTGACCAAAACCTAGTTACTCCTGCCTATGTAGCAGTAGTTACTAGGTTTTTGGCACCCGACTACGATATATCTGTTATAGTTAGAAACATCGTCAAATTGACAAGATGGGCGAAAATGGGAAGATTTAAGAATGGTATTGAATGAGTGTTGTGGAGCGAGGTTTGGTCGAAATTTAAGGGATGTAATACAACACCGCTTATATCGTCCATTTAATCTATATTTTATTACTCCCCTTCAAAAATCTGCGTTTTCTTCTGTTTAAGTGACTTCACGGTCCAATAAGACGCTTAAAATTCCAGACCGGCCAATAAAACGGTTGAATGATTTTTTTCGATGTGAATAAAAAAGTGACCTTTTAGAACGAATTCGAAGTATTTTTGAACTTATTCGGAGTATATTTGAATCTTGCGAGTGTTTGTGAATGAACAGAGCGCTGAGCGAGAGATTTGGAATGGTTTTGATCGAAATGAGTGTCAATATTACGAAATTTTTAAATGTACATGTAAAATACTCAACGGATCGCTTCTGTAAATCAAAAAATCGATTAACCAATAAAAAACGCCCATTCATATTGCGCTGACTGTTGAAATCCGACATAGATATATAGGAACTTTACATAAGTTTTGAACTTGTCCCTCGATTTATGATAATATCGCATGGACGATTAAGCGACCAAAGTATTGATGTCTGTACTATACAAATATTCGTGTTATAACATCCCATATGATATTTTTTATGATATCACATTGATATTTTTAGAACAATGACATAATTCGGTTATTTTTAGAAACTTACATTTCTGTTAGAAACATTGAAGGAAACAAGACAAATAGATTTTATAAGTTAATATATAATACGTACTTAGTGTATTGTATGAAAAAATATCTAATCCGGTTGTGAGAATTGATAATTGTCTCGGACAATGATCAATTCCCACAGCCTCGTTAGATATTTTTTCCAACAAAAGGCTTATTGCGTATTTTGGATACTCATTGATGATATCATCCGAGGCACAAAGCAATTGCAAATATGTAATTTAATTGTTATTTGTCTTTCCCAAGTCAGTACGGTTTTGTGTGATTGTTTTTCTATGATTTGGATGATTATATACCGGTAGAAAAGTCATTTTTGACTAAACTTGTAAATGATTACGTGCGAGTCAATTATTTTGTCCCTCTGCTTTCGTGCTACATAAAAGTCTTGGTTACACTTGAATTTATTTAAAAAAGACGAAATTTATTTTGGGCGCATAAAAGATTGTATAATACTTACTATCAATTTTAATCTGAAAACCCAATTGCATTACAAAAATTTAGTGTTATAGTTAGTTACATCGTGAATTTGACATTTTTCTCAATCAAAACCATTCTAATACGCTCACTCGGCGCTCCATTCATTCATTCCAAACACTCACTCAAACTTTCAAAGACTTTTCATAATAAGTAAAAAAAGGTAAGATCAACAACTGCATTCAAAAAATCACTGACGTAACTAAAATTATTAGCGTCTTCTTAAAGAAATGGGAAGCTATTCAAAACTTTTGCATGTATATTTTATTAAGGGGAGGTAATAGATATTGCTATTTTGTTCATCCTGAACAAAATTAGCGATATTGTATTACCTCCCTCTAAGTTCGCTTAAAACTCACTCATAGCGCTCATTTAATTTCATTCCAAAATAATTCCAAAGTCAATCACCATGTTAATTTCACGATGTTGTTAACTGAAACAGTAGACCTTCCCCAGAAGAAGAGACGTCACATTCTTATGTTTTCTAAACTCATTCTCATTTTGCTTCACTGTTAAACATTTTATCATTTTTTTATGTATTACATGTATATAGCCATTGTATAGATAAAACTTAGTGATGATATTATTATATGAATCATATGTACGTTGATGTCACTTTGCCAAAACAATCGTGAAATTTGATAATTGTTATAAACAACATTCGTGACCAACTGTCTTCCAGGGAAATTGAAAATTGGAATGGATAAAAAATGTCTGAAGTTGAAATAATGTGTGAGCCAAAGCATTTCGCTTCTAGGATAAAATTTTGTACATTGCTGTACATAAAATTTAAACTTTTAAAAGCCAACACAACGTGAAAATCAAAAGCCCTGACTAATTGACATCGTTTTTAAGCATCTCTCTTATCAAAGCATCGAGTACATTTATTGTCTATTTTCGCACGACGACCAGTTTATTTTGGTGAAGTGACGTCAAACGTTTAAACTTTATTCGTTGTGACACAAGCTTGCCTTATTTTATCGGCAGATTTGAAACTTGTTATTGAATAGCCGTTATAAAAAATTAAATTGTTAAAATAGAATTTCAGATTATGGGAAAAAAAACGGTTTCTGTTGCATGCTGTTAGAAATACAATATATATTGTCAACGAAAAAGAAGCTTGATTGGAGCTTTCTCATTCACCTTAAGATACCCATAAGACGAATCATAAACAATTAATACAATTCAACAGGTAAAATGGCTACTCGAATGCACTCTAGATAAAAAGACCTACAGAGAGCAAAAAGTTTCGTTTGAGACGTCGCAGCGAACTGAGGCTATAATTTGACGTAATTTGACGTTATTTTTGCAGCGTACAATTGGAGAAAAAAACAAACGCGTTTCATTTGAAACAACCATATGCCTTATTCTGAATTATATCAAAAAGGGGTGATTGAAATGTGAATACTTATCATGTTCGGGTTTGTATCAACTTTTTTCAGAATGTGGACACTCTTTATTTACGTGACAAAATCAATTTTGTATAAACAAAAGCATTGAATTTCCGAATAACTTAAAAGGTATATAAAAAAGATAAAAGACTTGGTATTGTTGGTCTTGCTATACTATAAACTCATCTAAACCAAGGAGAATTTCTTATTTGAATTAAACCGGTTATTATATCATTTTTCTGCCAATAATTTCGAAATAATCTATTAAACGCGAAACTCGCAACATAAAACGTCGTTAAAATGAGAAAGCGTGACATTTTTCAGACTTTTTCAGCATTCTCGCATTTAGCGTTAAATTCACAAAATAGAGATTGCTATATATTTTTGAAAATAATGGACTGACCATTTTCTCTAGTTTAATTTTTATTTAAATTAATTGACATTTGATAAGAGTTTATTTATTCCTCGCGAAAATGGTGCGAAAAAAATGACGTAATTTCAAAAAGCGTGACATTTTTTCAGACTTTTTCACACGAAAAATTTGTATTTGATTAAAACACTCAAATAAACCAAATTCAAACTGAAGAAATAAAAATCTGACCATTTTTCTTAAATGTTTTTAGATTTAACAATTTCCTTCATTTCGAGTGATTATTTTTACGTTGAAATTTTTAAGTCGTCATTTTTTGCTCCATTTTTAGCAGCGTTACACTTTCCCCTATTTTATTTACGTGAAGAGATTTTTGCAAAATTATATTTGAATTTTTCAAAATTCGCACTGCATAAGGACTAGTATTCTAGGTATCTGTGTGTAAAATTTTACGATGATAAAGTGCGAATCCGCGATTTTTTAGCTTTTTGAACATGAATTAAAAAAGAAGCATGTTACGCGTTACATGCGCTTTTTTGCGATTGTTTATATAGTAAAAGCGATATTATTTTTTTTACAGCCATGGGTATCAGAATTTAGTATCTATAAGATGGAGCTTTTCGAAAGCTTTAAAATGATGTGCAATAATGTGCTGTTTTAGGCTGTGCAGCGATTTTATTTCAAATTAAAACAAAAATATGACTGAATTTCATAAAATAGCCCGACGTTACTGCGACGTCTCTTTCTGTTCACTCTTCAAAGCTTACGCAATCTTACAAGACCCTGGTTGTATGAAGGATATTGGTCGGTTAATGTTGACCGGAACGTAATTTCAGCCGTTCAGATTTGTTGTTTCAATTGGTGCAATTGAAACAACAAACCTGATTGGTCGAAATTAACTTCCGGTCTATATCTAACCAATGGCTACCTTTAACACAACTGGGGACTAGACGATTCATGTGTTCTTTCTCTATGCATAATGGGACACATATTCTATCAAGCTTAATTTTATACGTCAGTAATGGTTTGAAAAGAAACATCACTGGAATTGATTCCTTTATCAAGTTTCATTTCTGCCAAAAATACTAATTTTAAACTAATTCAAATTTAATTAGAAACAGTATAGATAAATGACTTCGGGTCTTTTCCCACAACGTTTTCGATATCGCCAATGTTTAAGATTTTTTAAAAGAGAGATTGTTTAGGAGGGCTTATTCTTTGGCCATTAAGGCATGACAGTCCAGATTTAGTGTAATATAAAATTCATCCATATTTTAAAAAGCTAGTCGTTGTACAAGTGCAATTATCATGTATTTCCTCATTTGAGGGGATACTTAATTATTTATGACTATTTATATATGAATTATTGTTGATATATATATTTTAACTGACAACATGTCATTCCTATATGTATATTAAATGTCTCTCGATTTTTGAAGTAAAAGTCAGTTGTTTTCTAAAATCTGTTTTTTGTTTTATTTTTACCTTCCTACTGTTAATAACAACGTGAAATTGACTCTCATTCCGATCAAAACCGTTCTTAAACGCTCACTCAGCGCTCCATTCATTAATTCCAAACACTCACTCAAAGCATTCAAAACGCTCAAAAATGACCAAAAATGAAAAGATTTATAACAGCATTCGCAATAAAAATCGATAGATAAAATTCACGATTTCACTAACATTTTAAGCGTATAGTTGGCTTCTGAATACATAGAAAGCTAAAGAACCTGAATGCATATTTTATTAAAGGGGGGTAATAAATATCGCAAATTTTGTTCATCCTGAACAAAAATAACGATATTTGAATACCTTTCTGTAATTTCCTTCAAACTTCGCACTACACACTCACTCAATTTCATTCCAAAATCATTCATCTTGTCATTTTCACAGTGTTATTAACTGTATCCTAGTTTAAAACTTTGCGAAAAGCAGTCTGGATCGAACAAAACGTTTTTTTTCAGATTTAGCCTTTCTAGTGCAAAGACCTTCAGGCTATTTTAATTTCGATGTGCCCGAAGTCCATTCGTCAGTGCGGGCGTCAGCCGCCGACCGTATTTTTCTTTGTAAATATTCTCCTCAGAAGATAGTGGAAAGATTTCAACCATTTCGGAAAGACTATTGATTCATTGAAAAAAAACACTCTTTTTTCCAAAGGGAAAGAACTTTGTTTTGGATCTGGGAAGGTCGCAGTCACCAATCTAAGAATGTCATAAGTAATTTTATAAGACGGTCATTAAAGTATTTCTCACTGTTTTGACATCAATGAACAACATAATAGGTTACTTACGATTAGCGTACGCAATATTGTTCACTTAAAAGTGTTAAAACCAACCATTGTTAACTGAGTTTGTCGTTTTAACTGTACATCTTATCTGCTGGATTTGTTGGAAAAATCTCAGATCCAGGGTTGTAGGCTACACTGTATAGCTCACTTGCTTGAACTTGGAAGCGCGTGATTGGTTCGAGAAAGTATAAAAAACTATCTAGAGATCATTTAAGGATACCTTTTGAAAGGTAGATAACAAATTTCGCTAATTGTGTTCGTCGTGAACGCAATTACCGATACTGTGTTATCTCCCTTTAAATTCATGTAATATTCGCTCCTCCCATTCATTCATTTTTTTCAAAACCATTTTGAAATCATTCACTTTGTCAATTTCACTAATTTCGTTCACTCTAACACCGCTGACAAGATGTAGTTTAGTAGCCCAGTGGTTAAGGAGAAAATATTTGAAGAAATTATGAGCAGACAGACGGTCGACAGATCATTTCTTGCTAAGTTGACCTACAGTTAGTTTCATCGTGCAATTGACATTCACCTCAATCAAAGCCATTCTAAATCGCTCACTCAGCGCTTCATTCATTCATTCCAAACACTCACTCAAACCATTCAAAAACGCTCAAAGATATTGAAAATTTAGAATCAACGACGTCATTCAAAATAAATTTTGATAGAGAAATAAAGCAATTTCACTGACATTATTCAAATTATTACCGTCTCATAGGTTCTTTTATAAATAGGAAACTATGCATAGAACCTGTATGCATTTCTTATTAAAGGGAGGTAATCAATATCGCTAATTTTGTTCAGGATGAACACAATTTGCGATAAAGGTTTACCTCCCAATAAATTCACTCAAATCTCAATCGACACATTCATTCAATTTCATTCCTAAATCCTTCCAAAATCCTTCACCTTGTCAATTTCACGATATTGTTAACTGTTCTTAAAACTTAAAAATAGAATTACACCCAATAGTACATCTGTGCAGAAATACTTTTCAAGCCGGACGATGTACAGATATGTACAATTGTTATCTTTCTGAGCTGATTTAGTCAACCCGTATTTGTTTCTATACATAGAGTATATGACAACCTTGAATTACGACTGATAATTCATAGGGCATATAGTATGACCTCATTGTCAATAGCTATAATTGTACATGAACATGTAATAATTGACCTCTTGTGGTGTCTACGAATAAAGAAAAGGAGAAGCAACAAAAAAAGCTGTTTCAAACAATAAACTGCAATAGAATAATCGAAAGCAAATAAATGGGAATATTTTTTTTACCTAATTTTAAAAGTTATGTTAATTACTGGAATGTTAGATTTAACGATTTTTAAAGCTATGAAACAAATTTCTTGAGGCATTATCATACAATTTTTCATTTAAAAAAACAAAAACAAACATAAAAAAACAACAACAACACCCCCACACACTCACACAAAAACAAAACTAAACAAAACACACACACACACACACACAAAAAAAAAAAAAAAAAAAAAAAAAAACCCCAACACATTATCATCGGCGTTAACTACAAATTATACACATATTCGAAATGAATGATGGTGATAATATTCTTTATAAAATTAAAACAAACTAGGACACTTTTCGTACGTCACAGAATTATCGTTTTGTTAAAGATAACAATATAAACAATATACAGTGATAGATTGAATTTATAGGTACAATTAAGAATGATATAAGCATATATCCCATGTATAAGAGTGTCAAAATGCCTATACTTATTTAGAGTTAGAAACCACTCTGGATATCAGGCTAATGGATAACAACACAACAAGCGTCATGGGTATGTTTTGATCATCTTCACGAGTCAAGGGGTATCGAATCGTTAAGATCTTCTCGAATACCAAGATAAGTAAAACGTTCGTAACCCTTGGTTCGACAAGATGTGTTTTGATAGAAATGCGTCTATGTGTGACATTTCTAACAAATTCACATGTGTGCGAGTTATAAACATTGCGTAGCCTAGACAACGACAAATTGCAAAAATCATAGTCGCTTAATTCTTTACGAGGGGTAAAAACATTGTCTATCTACAAAGTCCATAATGAAAACTTTGGTCAGTCTGTGCGGATGCACAGGCTGGTCACTAACTTTTCTTTGCACACAAGTGAGATTTTGGAAATGAAACACAAAGGCTCATATAACAATCTTTTCTCATTACAAAGTGACAAAATCTTTGTAATCAGAAAATAAAAGGCACAGAATTTACATACAACAATGTCTTTCTAAAATGGAGAATGAAAGAAACAAAAGAATATATATGCATAAAAGAAACGTCCACAAATATAAACTTGATTTAATGACTTAATTACATTTTTCAATTCGATACATATGAAAACTTACTTTCTTTTCTAGACCGATCTTTCGACTGGTAGGTTCCACGATCCTTTCCGTAGCAACGCCTTTTAAGTAGACGTGTCAACAACGCTTCTGGGGTCTGATGCACAAAGCATTGTTGAATATGTTTAATGTGCATTTAGAGACATTTAAGAACCTAGTACTAAACCGTTTCAAAATCTTTAATGTTTACTTACGTCAAATGGTACGTACGAACATTATCAGCCAAAAATTGGATCTACGGAGGCAAGCTATTAAAAGTAGGCGTTGAGCTATTAATACAGACTTCAAACTGTTCCTGAAACTTGAAGGGTGGTTTTAAAGCGTTTAAGCTGCTTTGGACATTTCCCCGGTTGACTTTTGCAACTAACCATGTGTTTTAGTCTTTGTTCGTTACTGCGAAGACAAGATGACGGCATCAAGTCGTATTGATGTTGAATATAGAGGACAATATGTTAATCATTAACACACTTACGATTAAGAAAACTGGTTGACACGATGACTGCTGTAAAGTCTCAAAATAGCGTCTTATAAGCCAAATTTCTAAAGAAAAGTGACGGTTTGAAAGCCTGCTTGATAATTGCCGAATCAATTGTAACTCAACAGTCGTCATTGAGCATTAACTGCCAAGTTTTATCCTTTTTAAGACAGGGTTTCAACATAATCACAGGATGGAAGGTTACCCCATCCACTTTTCAACCATGCAATTTACGAAAGAACTTTCAGGCAGAATGAACAGCTATTTAAAACCGATATATTGCGAAATGGCTACTCTTATTTTTTGTGGAATAATGATTTTCATCTTTGTGAACTGTATTTTGATGATGTGGTCAAGCGAGGCGCATCTGTTTGACAACGAGCACGGGTAGCATCATTAATTTCATCCCATACATGCGGCTTTGTGGTTGTTCTACCCGAAGTAGCAAAGAAATATTAAAATTCGTGTATTTTTTTTTAAATTATTTCAATGTATATTTGTGGGTGTTTCTTTTGGAGTTAGGTGTAAATAAAGATAACATAAGGCAGAAAGAGTGAAAATAAATGTCGAAAACTTAGAAGAAAAAACAATTCAAACAGAGAAAGTGCTTTCTACGAGTAACATTTGAACAAGAAACTACATATCTTGAACGTTTTTCGGATTAATTACACTAAGTAATGAACACTCTGCATGAAATATCGCAAAGCGGACAAGGAAAGTATCGACGCTGGATTAAATATCGTCCCAACCACATTTATTCATGTTCTATGACTTCACGATTGACTTCGATATCACACAAAATTACTTTATAGAAGTTCGAACGCGCGGCCGAATCGTTTTCAAAGCTTACATTCTGGATAAATATTAAGGTTACATTTATAAACGCAGAAAGCTTTAAATTTATTATCACTCCAAAGTACATGTACGACGAGGGAATCGCCTGTATCAAATTAGCCCTGCGTTCAGGATGACAAAACAGTATATAATGTAATTAACAGGTAATAAAGCTACAGGGACAGTTTTTCACTATTTTTAGGGGGAATGCTTTACCATGCTGCAGTGATATACTTTCACCACGCTTCTGGAAAATACGTTAACATCGCTGTGGGCAAAACTTTTCACCTTGCGTGGTAAATGTAAACTGTTTTCACTCGCTTCAGAGATATTTTTCTTCCTCCTGTCAGGGAAAATTCTATACCTCGCTGCGGGGACAACATGTTACCTTCCTGTGGCTATTTATTTTACTGATGAGGGGGATTCTTTTTTATCACATTGATGTTCTTTTTTACATAGCATTGGGCGAATCTTTTCACTTCCCGCGGAGTAATTTTACTTTGTTGTAGGAATTTTTCTTCCATGCAAGGAAAATGATTTACCCTGCTTTTTGGATATTTTTTAAAGCATGTATCGGGGATTTTTTATAAATCACTATGGGCAATCGTTTTCACCATGCTTCGGGAGTTTCTTTTAAACTAACTACGAGGAATATTTTTACCTCCCTGCAATGAATTGTTACCTTACATTTCTCCACTTTTTTAAGCTGCATGAAAATTTGTTTTACTCAGCTGCAGGAAAGGGATTTTATTACCTTGCTGAGGGAAAAATAGTTCACTACACGTCAGGGAATGTATTTATTACGTGAACGTATGATAATGGAAGTTGGTTGTGGCTGTGTGTGTGTGGCGTATGCGTCGATCTCTGAATTTCCCTTTTATGTCGAGAATACCATTTTCATGGTAAATTGATATATAAGCAGTCCAAAAAATTACGAAGCCTTGCTTTTAGGCACAATTTTTGTCATTAACTCCCAAATTAAGCAATATTTTTTAAAAAAAAAATCTTATTGAAGTGTGTCAAAAAAGACAGCATTGTGAAATTAATCTAAATACTAGCTGGACTTGCTTTTAAGAGGTCAGAACGTGACGCCGATTATGTCCGAAGACGCTTTTTTATCATTACTGACTATATTATCAATTCATCCAATGTTCGCGGATTTTAAACGACAAGGAGGAATATATACATGAAGAAGTTATACAATAGTTTTTTTTTTTTTTTTTTTTTTTTTTTTGGGGGGGGGGGGGGGTCATAGTTTAATTATTTTCTGCTGATAAAGCCCAAATATTCACAGTAAGAGATACACTAAGAAATGCTGGTCTACGAGTTTCTAATGATTTAACATACCAACAAAGAACTAGATTAGATGAACTTCGGAAGCGAGGAATAAAGGGTTACTTTAAGAAGGGAATTTTGTATACAGTTGAAAATACTGAGTACGAAGAATCTGGTAAAGGAAGAGAGTACAAAAAAGTTACTAAGAAATTGAAATCAACTAGTTTCGAGCCAAATGTACATCCCTTACCACACATGGATGTCGATAGTACTTGCACA
Source organism: Fragum whitleyi (assembly GCA_948146395.1). Lineage (NCBI taxonomy): Eukaryota > Metazoa > Mollusca > Bivalvia > Cardiida > Cardiidae > Fragum > Fragum whitleyi. The sequence goes on along the minus strand of OX411548.1, from coordinate 21,734,605 downwards.
GATGCATAACATGTAGGCCAAAGCCCGCTGTCGAATGAGAAACTTAGAATTCTATCATGGAATATTGGGGGAATCGCAAAACATTTAAACGATAGAGATTTCATACATTATGTAAATGGGTTTGAAATGCTATGTTTTACAGAGACTTGGTCATCTGATACCGATATAGTAGAACAAGAGATCGACGGCTACATCCATATTTCGTGTCCTGCGTTGAAATCTGTGAAAGGTGGAAGAAATATGGGAGGCGTTAGTATCTATATAAAATCATTTCTTAGTCATACGGTATGTCGTATGCTAGAGGAATTAAGTTTTGGCGTTGTCCTCAAGATTAACACAGAAATACTTTACACAGACAGTGAAATACTATTAATGTGTGTTTATATACTCCCTGATAACTCACCATTTTACGAGTCTTTTAGTGAAAGGGGAATTAAACTTTTAGAATCATTAGTTACAGAAAACTTTAGATTATTTTCAAGTCATGAATAAATAATATGTGGCGATTTCAACGCTAGAACTGGCAACCTCCTAGATTTCATTCCAAATTTCACAGATGTACCGGAATTATATGAATACGAGCAAGTTATTGAAACACAAGTGGAAAGTGTAAGGTATAATGAAGATACTGTTGTCAATAAGTATGGAAGAGATCTTATATCATTCTGTAAATCAAACAATTTGTTCATTCTTAATGGAAGGATCGATGATTACAGTAAATCAAGTAAGTTTACTTTTATAAGCCAAACTGAGTGTAGTGTGGTCGATTATTTTATATGTTCTTCTACAATGATATCATTATTCTTAAATTTAGATATAGAGACAAGATCAGAAAGTGATCATTTACCTTTATGCTTGACAACGAGATCTGTTTGTAATAAGAAAATTGTTAGGTCATCAAAAACAATGAAAAGAAATTCCAAGCGGGCCACATTCAGTGAAAACGATAAAGAAGAATATCAAATGATACTAGGAGAAAGTCTGCTAGAGAGAAACTATGAATATTTATATGAACTAATCAACGATATTAGTTGTAATATAGATATTATCATAAATAATATTGAAAATATTATATTGGAATACTCTCAGCCTTTTACCTATAAATCAGGATCGTGTATTCAACATGTAAATAAACAAAGATGGTTTGATAAAAAATGTAAAAATTTAAAAACAGTTAAAAATAAATGTTTAACTAAGTTTAGGCAATCAAGGTCAAACGAAGATCTAGAGGTATATATCAAAAGTAAAAATGAGTATAGTTTATACTGTAAAACACAGCGCGCATCATACAATAAAAAGCGCAAGGAAAAGATATCAAGACATATCAATGACCCATTGAAATTTTGGAGTTATTTGAAACCGGACCTGAATGGTCCTCAATTTAGCCAATGCATAGAAACTGAAGTATGGGTTGAACATTTCAAAAATTTATTCAATAATGGAAAGGGTGTAGCTGATTCGATTGATAATTTGGACACTGACAACCTATCCGAAATAGAAGATTTGTTTTTCAATAGTGAAATTTCAGAAGACGAAATTCGTAAAGCTATAAAGAGTTTGAATCCATCGAAATCCTCTTCCGGTAATCTAGCTGCTGAGCAATTTATACATGGAATTGAATTCTTAACATATGTGTTAAAGCAATTATTTAATAGAATTTATTGAACGGGAGAATTCCGAACAGCTTGGACAAATTATACCCTAATTCCGATTCACAAAAAGGGATCTAAAAGTGACCCGAACAACTATAGAGGAATTTCATTAATAGACGTGTTTAGTAAATTATATATAAGTGTCCTAACCGATAGAGTTACTTTTTTCGCGGAATCTTTTTTACAAAAATTTCAGAAGCACAAGCCGGCTTCAGAAAAAACTACAGGACTGTTTACAATGCCTTTGTTCTATATTCTGCTGTTTCAAAATATTTATGCAGGAAGGGGAAAAAGTTATATGTTGCATTCATAGATTTTGAGAAGGCATTTGACTCAGTCTCTCATTCTAAATTATTTACAGTTCTACGTGAGAAAGGATTAAAAGGTAAATTGCTCTCAGCTATCCAAAGCATATATAGATCAGTTAAGGCCTGTATAAGAAATGGTTTTGAAGTTATAGATGTTTTTGATTGCCCCATCGGCTTACGTCAAGGATGTAAATTGAGTCCAATATTATTTTATCTATTTATAGATGATCTGTATTCATCCATGTCTACAACAGATACCTCAGGGATTCAATTATTCCCAGATCAAATACAAATTTGTATTCTTTTGTTCGCTGACGATGTAGCTCTTCTATCAGACACCATAGTAGGACTACAAAAGCAACTTAGTACACTGCACAGTTTTTGCGGAAAGTCAGCTCTAAAGGTTAATGTGTCAAAGTCAAAAATCATTGTCAAAAAGGAAAAATGGTTTTATGATGGTTCAAGAGTAGATTGTTTAAACAGTTTTTCATATGTAGGTCTTCTTTTCACCGGTAAACTGTCATTTTTTTCAGATGGCAGAGAATCAAACAACAAAAGATAAACGCGTTTTCCATTATATAATTAAGCGTTTGAAAGATTACCACCTTATGAGGCACGATATGTTTTTTTAGAATTTTTGATAGCAAGGTAAGCCCGGTGCTTTTATACGGAAGCGAACTCTGGGGAATAGATATTCAGGATTGCACGGAAAGATTTCATCACTATATTTGTAAATGGTTCATGAATGCCCCGCAGAAAGCATGTAACGCAGCAGTTTTAGGGGATACAGGGCGTTTTCCACTCTATGTATTAGCACAGCACAGGTCTATAAAATTTTGGCTTAGATTATTAAGATGTAATGAAAATAGATACATTGAAAAGTGTTACAATATGCTAAAATTTCTTGACGAAAGTGGTTATACAAACTGGGTAACAAAAATCAGACTAAATCTTTACAAAAATGGATTTGGATATGTTTGGGAAAGCTAAGGAACTTTTAACGAAAATAAATTTCTTACAAATTACATAAATAAGCTGAAGGATCAATATATACAATTATGGCATATCCAATGTGAAGAAAATAAAAAAATTAACATTATATGTTAATTATAAACAGGAATTTGTATTTGAAAACTATCTAGATAAAATTGATGTTCATAAATTCAGTAAAAGTCTAGTCAAATTTCGAACTTCATGTCATTCTTTGATGATCGAGAAAGGCCTTCATATAGGTATTGAAGCCAAGGAAAGATTTTGTATTTTCTGTAATGAACAGGAAAATGAATATCACTTTCTTCTTGTTTGTCCCTATTATCAAGATATTCGTACAAAATACTTACCTAAAGAAATTTATGAAAAACCATCTTTGTTTAATTTAAATGTATTATTAGCAAGCAAAAAGGCTAGTCTTGTAAGATCTCTTGCGATGTTTATATACTATGCCTTTGAGAAGAGATCAGAAGCCTTATAAAATTATTCTTTGATACCTTGAATTGTATATTCCAAAGCACTTATATCTCAAGTAGTATTAGTTACCGTAGAAAGTGTATTTTCTTTGACGATTGTGAATTCGTTATTTTTTAACTGAAATACTGAATACATAATGCTTATTAGAATTTTTATGCTTACCCTACTGATTATATATTTTATTTCGTGCAAATTGTCAATCTAATAGAAATTTCAGCCAGTTCGCTCCAAGTTTTTGTATTTAAAGCAGACTGTGTAAAACAGAGATCAGACTACACGTCAGTGCAGGCTGATCTTAGTCTCTACCGACTGCCAAACCTTTCTGTAAAACATAAAGAGGTTGTGAGCAGCATGATAAGTTGAAATATTCTAAATATCTGATATGACTTCATATTCCATATTTCAGGTTCGGAAGGCTGTAAAATATGTCTTTGATTACCTCATCGATTATCTATTTTGTATTATTTGTAAATGTACGAGGGATGTTCAATTATTATCCGGATTAGGTCTATTAAGCATCACTGATTTATCGCTATGTGAAAAAAGTATACTCATATAAACGGGACACTTTATATGAACAAACTTGCCAAAGCCTGAAGCAGTTGAACGATGTATATTCATTTCACACGCAAACAAAAGTACATGGGTATTAGGTGGCGGCGCACTGTACATGACGTTAGCGACGTTGTCCAGAATTGAGATATTTGGTGTTGTGTAATTAAGCTTGTCACGACGCGTTTTTCATAGAAGAAGTATGAATTCAGTGTTCCTGTAATCAAGCTGTGCTTTTATGGTTCATATAAAGGTAAAATCGAATTGTACGACGTCATAATTCTCAGAAAGGTACCTCTTAGCTAATAGCCTATATTTTCCAGAGACTCGGCAATTGACGTCCCTACAGTTGCTTTGACAAGTTTCTCTCTGTCCGTTCTTCCTCTTTACTCACGGGGCATGGAAGCGTCTTCACCGATGAAAATTAAGCATTTGGAAGAATGAACCATTCCCTTTCAGCATGACAAGCGTTTGATTTATGTTTTTCGTTATTTTGGTAGATAATGAATAAAATTATTAAAGATCAAAATTCCGAGCATTCAGTTGACGTCGTCTGGAACGTTCCGAAACACTTTCCCCGCCACTTTTTAAACGCATATTATCGAAAAACTATACGGTCAAATAACTTCAAATTATGACAATGCATTTGTAATACTTATTCCAACAACTCACTCTATTTTCAAATTATCCAACAGTTAGAAAAGAAGTTATATTTACAAACGAAAACAAATACATGTATTATTTTATCTGCTGCGCTGGGTACTCGTTTCCATGACATTTTATATGGCAGATGCGCACGCGCTATGTTCGATAACTATATCAATTCTACATAACCATATGTGGATTGAATTCCGACAGCGAATGATACCAAATTTAGTTTGATTGCTTTGAAAATAAAATTTTGCGAGGCAGAATCCGGTTTATTTTTGAACAACCCTCGTATTGGGTATATGGGCCGGTGGCCTTCATACATTCCAAATAAACTAAGAAACTATGATACTATTTTCTAAACTAATCATAGTTCCTTTGGTGGTGAGAAACGATTGCGACTTTCCAAATGAAATAAAGGTCACTCGGGTATTTTTCAAGCATACGAAGCGAAAAAGAAAGGTCCGAAATTTAAAGTGACTGTTTTTATTACCACGATTAGCTGGGAGTAAACATATAAATAACTGAAGGAAAAATAAAGAAAAAAATACCTTAGTATAACTATATCTCGCTAGAAGTTCAAACCAAACCCTGTATCTATTGAATAGACGAAGCAGTATCATATTTATTCTGCCCCCAAAAGATAGGACCCCTTAATTACTCAACCTACTATCATGTCGTTTTGAGCGCTAAATGTCCATGAGTTATTCATTAGATTTATAACTTCTTTAAGGTACTGTATCGTTCTTTTCTTTGTAATGTACTCTTGTTTTAAGTATCAAATTATGCCTTTAACTAACTATTTAGGCATATAAATGATGCTATGTGACTTTTTTCCGACAATTCCACATGAGTGCAAAGCAAAGCCTCTGGCTAGCTTTTGCATATTCACAGTCTGAATAGAGACTTCTCTCTGTGCTGTTTAGAAAGATAAGGTCTTAACTCCTCCTCGTGGTCAGCAAATACATGTATTCTTATTGCACTGGGTGGTCGTCTAAGCTACTCACTGTTTGTGATTCAATTTATTTTTTCAGCCTTCATGACTAGTCAAGATAGAAATCTTACTTCGCTCTCGACGACCCCAGAAAGTGCCAATAAAGGTATACTCTTACTCTTTTGACTAGAACAAATGATTACAGAAATCATCAAGAAACCTACACCGTTACATTGATTTCAATAGGCATGACAAAATAACAATGAAAGTAGTCATAATAAGAGTCATATTTAGAAAAGCAGACCTAAGTTTAGAGAAAGGTTTAATTCTAAATCTTTTATCGAAGAACGTATATTTTAGACGAGAAAAATAAATTTTTGTTAGTTTGTTAAGTGTAGCTGAAGTTTTGCCACATTTTAAATGGATAACTATTTGCTTAGTACAGTTAGCTACATCGTAAAATTGACATCCATCTCAATCAAAACCATTCTTAATCGATCACTCAGTGCTCCATTCATTTCAAACACTCACTCAAACCGTTCAAAAACGCCCTAACCCATTGAAAAATATCGAATCAAGAACGTCATTCAAAATAGATTTTGATAGAAGAAATCGCGATTTTACTGACATAATTCAAGTTGTTAGCGTCTCATAGGTTCTTGAAGAAATATGAAGCTATCTATAGAACATGTATGCATATTTAATTAAAGAGAAGTAATCAATATCGCTAATTTTGTTCATCATGAACAAAATTTGCGATATGGATTATCTCCCATTAAATTCACTCAAAACTCGCCCCACACACTCATTCAATTTCACTCCTAAATCATTGCAAATCATTCACCGTTTCTATTTCACGATGTTGTAAACTGTAGGCCGTCTGCGGCGAATTCTCTTAAATCATGGTACATTATAAAATGTTTTTCTTTGTTAAAAAGCACATACTCTTTGTTTTTAAATGACGAAAATCACAATGCTGACGCCCAATACATGTTCTTTCTTATTGTCTTTATTTCCGTTATAGACGAGTCTAACTCCAACCACGGAACAGTTGCTGGTATTATCGTTGTTTGCGTATTCCTTGTGGTCTCTACTATACTCGGCCTAATTTTCTACTTGAGACGTCGAAACAGGTGGGTATTCGTTGTGCATGTTTCATGTATCTTTTTGTTCAAAACTGAGAAAATAAAGGCACATTTAAAAGAATTATCAAACTCCGAGTTCAAAAAATGTTTGCAATTAGAATGGTCTTATAAAATCAAATTCTTCTATTTTGTTCAAATCATTCACAAACATAAGACAACATCGAGCGAGTATATCAGCAATTGCTTCTGAATATGAACTAAGAATGTGGCTTTAAACAATATCATAATAATATCAGCGATACATGTAATACAATTGACAACATCTTGAAATTTACAAGGAAGCTGATACTTTGAAATAAACAACAGCTTTTATTACATCAAAAAATGACTTGTTCGATTGAAGTATTTTGAATTTTATCGGCGCATTTGAATCATGTGACCAGTGTGGGATAGCAGCTGGAGGCAAGGAAAAGATGAAATGGTAGAACAGGTGTGAGGAATACTAGGAATTAATTCTTAGGTGCCCCAGCCGTCGTGATATGACTGAAAGATTGTTAAAAGCGGTGTAAAATCCAACGCAAACAATCAAACGCATTATATTTCGGGGCGTTGTTTATCGATTTGAGTGAGTGGAAGTAGTGCTTTAAAAGTAGAGCTGATGGGGCAATTTAAAAAGAGTCTGTGCGTGATATTTCCAACAATTTGAAAAATTAGCGAGGTGTAAACATTGAGCAGCGTAGACAGCCTCCTACTGTAAATATAATGTTACCTGATGGTCTACATATACTTTGGGATCTTGTCTATCTACAAAACGCAGTGAAGACTCTTGGCAGAACCTTTGCTTTGCGATTATTTGAAATTATTGGAAATCCCACGCACAGGCTCAGAAAGTTTTGATCATGATGAGCGTCTATCTCTTATATGATATCGAATTGAATACCTATTTTATATTAAACAGGTCATCTTTAACCAGATAAAAATGGGGCTGTTTTAGATGCCGAGTTGAATAAATTCTGTATTTAATGAGCACAAATTTGATTATTCGACTATAATATTACCCCAATCTTGGGGATAAGAAAAGAAACTTTTGATATTTAGCGATTCAAGTTTTTCCGCGAAACATATAAAGCCGTTTGAAAATAACGTCATCAAATCCATTATGAGGTCATTTTGTCAACAAAACATCACTTAACTATCCGTTCTCATCTCATTTGCACAGTTATTCTTATTGTGTTATAGCTCCCGTGTAATATAAAAAATACTTAACGAGGTTATTTCCATCCCGCGACGTTGGTCATATAATAAACGGTCTTATTAAATAAGAAATACGTTTACGTTTAAGTAAATTGCACGTGCCGAAATGATATTAGCGTTTCGTAGCCTAACGTGTCACATATTTTTGTGCATACTAAATATAAAAGACAGCGGCAAAATTTATAAACAATGACTTAATACTTGTTTTTAGAGAAGTAGGACCAAACAAAGACTTTGACAAGATCACACAAAACAGAGTTAGTGAGACAAGTACATCATGGACAGAGATAGATAAAACCTCGGAACGTGCATCAGGTACCACAACACATTCTTTAACTTCTTCCCCTATTTTATCCTATATCCCGCTTAATCTAAATTTCGTTTCAATTAATTTGCTTATTTTCGTAAGTCTATCTATTCTGCTCAAATTTTTCCAGCAATGATAAAGCAGAAAGCAGGTAGAGCTGGCTAAGATAAGACTGCACGTCTGTGCAGACTGAACTTTGTCTATATTATCGCTCGAAGCTTCTTATAAAGCTGGAATAGTTCTCGAAAGTATTGGTTAGGTAGGACAAGACCATTTTTGAAAACTGCAGATGGCAATTAAATGCGTTCTCAATGTTAAGTAAGGGCACACTTGTTTAAAATTTCGTGACTTTTCACTTTCATCTTTAAATTTCAAGTTTTATCCTCTTCCAAAATAAATGAATAAAAAGTGAAATAAATAAATATATTAAAAACAACTACACTCAATTAGATTAAGTTATTGTATTTTTTGAAATATCTTAAAAATAGTTGTTTACATTATGCAATAACAAGAACATGTGCTTGACATTTAAAATGTGCGCCAAGCAAAGAGTCTGGCAAATCCGCGCATTCACTTCAGTTTGAAGCTTTGTTGATAGAAATGATATAAAAGTATCTTTAGACAGTCAGACAATTATGAAATTTCAGTATCTGGCCTTCAAATATTTTTAAAAGTGTTTGCAAAATTGCAAGTCACGCACATGGAAAATCGTTTTAAATGTCATGCACGAGTTCATATAATTTACTTTGAAGGTATATCAACACACGCTATCCATGATGAATGTCATGATGTGGAGATGCAGCCATCAAACCTGTTTCCCCTTACTCCTGTTGAGTTTTCTCTCTACGACAACCCAGAACTAGAGGATCAGACTATTTATGATAAAGAGCTTAATGAGTTTGAGACGACAACGACAAAGAATTCTTCTAAAATAAGTGACTCATTAACGAAGAAAGATGACTTTTTGGAAAGTGGAAAAAGAAGGCAGAGTGATAAAAGTGAGAATTCGAAAATTCATGCAAATACACACGACGTTAAAGAACAAATGAACACTGGGTACTTGAATGACGAGGATTCGGACGATTATGAATTTGTTGAAGTAGATCAAATAACTGAAACTGTGCAAATGTCAAATTCAAGAACAACTGAGGAGGATCAAATGAATACAGATGATGATGGTGTATATGTTAACTTCACACTAGGCAGGCGGGGATCTCGTGATGATCAAAAGGAAGAAATAGTTAATGACAGTGGGAAGTATAAACAGCACATATCCACTAAACAAGACAAAAAGCCATCTAAAGCCCCGATACCACAACCTAGATTGTCTCTTAAAGACTCTCAGTCCAATCTTTCGATCACGGATTCGAATAATCATGAAAAGGTAGAAATCAACGTCAAGAAACAAACCGATCCACCCGAACTCAAAATTACCCCTAAAGACACCGAAAATGATGACAGTGATACAAATGAGGATGATCTTGGTGATTATGATAGTGTTGATCTAATATATGACGTGCCAAGAAATAACAAAAGTATTCATGAAGAGAGTGAAAAGTTATGAACTTGATTTTTAGATGAGATTTCATAGCGTTGAATTGATTCCCTGCTTACAAATACATTCTTATTTATTCTTGGACACTCTTTGAAAACAAAACTTACAATCGCTTAAACCATTTCAAATCATTCGCTCATTGCTCCATTATTCATTAAAAAAAATTCATTCAGCCCATTCAAAACCGCTCCGAATCGTTAAAAAGCACTTCGAAATCGTTCAAAATGATCACAATTGTTTTTTTCACATCGAATAAATAATTCTTGAATTTTAATTGCTGGTGTCGATTTTAGACGTCTGATGGGGCCGAAAAGACACCAACTTTTTCAAGGGAGATAATAAGATACCGATAATTTAATCAACTAAGGACGAAATTATCGACATTGTTTTACTTCCCTTTAATTTCACTCATAACTAGCTCTACATACTCTAAACAATTTCAATAAATCTTCCAACTTATCAATTTTACGGTCGAAAATTCATTGAGGTGAATCATAAAGTAATGTTTTGCCTCCTCATATCTAGATGCCATCGGTAAAATATTTGAGGTGACAATGGACATGAGCTTTCGGATTCTTATCAACCGGAAGCGCGTATTTATTTAATGCGCGTTGCTAATAAGACCGGGTTTAATAGAGTGGAATGACGATACTTAAATTTCATCATCTAGCTACTATTCAATATAAGATGCTAATTTAATGACTGGACTATTGAATTTACATATTTGCATGTAAGGTATTCTGATTTTTTTACCAACTTAAGAACATTACATGGTCCTTAAATATATCGCATTGCAAGAAAAAATCGTTGGGCATTTCCTTTTTCAAAAATAGGTTTTGTGGCATTTCCCCCTTTAGATAACCAAAATGAGTCCATACGTTATTTTTGATTACATTTAATGAAAATGATTTATGAATCCGCTTCGCGTTTTCAAAATGTGGGATTAATTTTTTAGTTTCATACCTCAATGCTATCAGCAAATACTCTCTTCATCTCTTAATTGCTATCAAGCTTTTAGAACAAAACCTCCACGGATAGTAGAATCGCCTTGGTAAAAATCGTGACAAGTCGGACGAAAGTGTAATTTTTTGTTCATTTATAGTGGGTTCGATTAGCAATATTTTGCACTAGGGGTGCCCGGATTTAAGTACTTATGAGACTGGAAATCGTTGCTTTAATATTCGGATAATGAGCTATCCGAATACTGTTCCTTTTAATCGAGAAATGTTCAATTTTGCCTAACTCCGACCTATAATTTTCCTTAAAAGAATATTTACATTTATATTACATTAAATTTAAAATAATGGATATTACTTTCCGAGATATACGATTTCAGGGAGATATAAAAGACATCTTTTGCCACAAAAGAGACCTAATTTTCGTTCTTTTGGGCTATTTTTAAAAAAAAAATAAAAAAAAGGTTTCTAATCGAGATATCTCCAGCAATTCAACGGATATTCTACGATGTTTAACAATCTTACAGGTTTTATAAACCCTAATCCAAAAGAAGACATATGCCACCAGATACAATCATGTATATATATTCTAGCGTAGTAATCGTGAAAACGCACCATCTAATCGAAAAAGGCCGTTTATGAGTTCATGATTAATATAAGAAACATGCAACCTAGCACTCTTCCTTTTTCTTTTACAAATAAAGAAGAAAAAAACCCAAACGATTCCTTATTCGCATTTATTTATTTTCCACATACATTCTTTTAAATTAGATAGTCTAAATAGAATCTTTATCAGATTAAGTCTCTTCAATTGAAAATATATTAAATCGAGAGAAGTTACATAGCGAGTCTTTTTTAATCTTAACCTGAATGATACATCTAATCCTGACAATGACAGTTTGACTGATATGATCAGCCCACAATCTTTTGATGCAGGGACTTAAAATGATGCTGGCAGTGCAAAGAGATGCCTCATCAAACGCACGAAAGTCCCTTTTTTCTGAACGAGAAAAAGTTACCCGTGAACATTGGTCAATGTTTTGTCTGTTGTGGGCTTTATGGGGCTTTTATAAATTTCACCAAGTTCAGACATTTACCTTCTCAATTTTTATGGACGTTGCAAAAGTTAGATTTTATCTTACCTCGTCAACACATAAAAATACATGAATTCCAATATTTATAAATTTCCCGAATGTTTCTCGTATGGCCCTATATATGTATATAACCATCTTCGTTGTCGTCATCGTGTTACCGACGTCGTGCGATTTTTTCTTTTCTTTTTTTTCTGTGTGTGTTTTATTTCAGCCCTGAGTTTACGATAACGATAGTTAGATACGCTTTTCTTGGAAATCCAGGGTGCCATTTTTTGAGCACTTACTTTTTTTCTAACCGGACCGCAGTGCTAATATAACTAAAGCACTTGCTTTTCAGTTTGAATATTTGTTCAATATGCTTAAAGAGTAATCTATACTTTAAATGGGGGTACTGTAACTAAATGCATCATCGAAAAATTATGCCCTTTTTTTATGAAATCCATTTTTTCATACTCTACATAGCACCAAACAGCTAAGCATTGATAGTTTCTTGCGTTGCTCATGCAGTATTTTTATTGTTATCATTATCAAAATGTGTTATAACCATTTATATATGATGTCATCTGTAACCCTTGAACAGCAGTGCAACTCTTGTGATATTCTTTAATAGATGTACTAAACAACGAAGTGTATAACAGCTTTATCACGAATATATATAGCTTTCAGCAAGATAGCTGCTAATGGCAATCAATATGCTTCTTGGATTATGACATTATCTAATATAAATAAATAATTTTGACCATAAATATTAACAGTATTCAATGAAATTACGTCAAATCGCGGCTGCTGGAACACAAAATCCTCCTGTTTTTATATCACTCACGACAGTGTTACCGTCATTTATTAAATGGGGGTTTACGTCGGTTTTAAAAGCTTTTAGGTGTCACAACGCGGCTGCTAGAGCTACTACCCATGGATTCTCGGATTTTTCCTTACCCATGACATCCTTTCCACATCATAGTATTCATGAAAATCCTTCCATTTATGGGAAAATAAATCGAAAAGGATGTGCGGAGCCCAATAATTTGGAATCAGACGCATTAGCAACTGTGGTATGACGGCTTCAGTACCACTTTTCGAGCCTCAAGCAGCTCATTGGTGAGGGGCGATTCTTAGAACGACCTTCCTTGCGGCAGTTGATCAAATCCGAGACCGGTCTCGTTATTGAGAAAGCACAGTGCGCTTCCCAGCTTCAGCGCAATGGCTGTGAACAGATAAACCAGATAACCTTAATCTCGACATCAAGTGATACTTGTCAATAGAAAATGACTTAGATTAAGTTATATGAAATTTGCCTCAAGTACGATTGTCAAAATACATTTGAATGCTGTTTGGCTATTTATGAACACAGGCCTACAGACGGATGGACAATCACACGGTCACCTGTTGAAATTATCACTTTTATTGATGTTAGGACATGATATGAGTGAAGTGGAGACATAAACGGCACTTTGGTATCAACGTTGTACGTTTAACGAACATAATTTTCGAATTTATAGATAAAAGGAAGAGTATCCGGATAGACATCTATCCGAAATTTGAAATTGATCTTATGTCGTTTCTATGCGCGTCAATTCGGATTATTATTAAACGAGCCACGGCGTTTATTTCAGATTAGGTTATGGTCAGCTTATCCCTTTCAAAATCAAAGTTTAGATTCTTTTCACATAAAAGCAAACGCTTTGTACAATTAAAACCATTAAGCCTGTGCGTGACATTTCCAACAATTTCACAATTATGCGAGTCACAAACTTTGAGCAGATAAGATAAGGGCACAATGGAATAAGAATATATGCTGACTGCCTAAGGAGCAATTAAGACCTTATCTATCTATATAGTGCATAGTGAAGACTCTGGTCAGTCTGTGCGGCTGCACAGGCTGGCCAGAAGCTTTGCTTTGCACACATGTGAAATTGTTGGAAAAGTCACGCACAGGCTCATTTTTGAAACGCCAAAATGTTACATATATTGTGATAACATGCATAAGATGACACCTATTCAACGTCGTTTTAGTTCAGGTATTAAGGTAGTGGAACCGTAATAATTCCGCAAAATCTCGGAACTTATGATCTTTTACAATATTAACCGAGGTTTCCTTATGAAAATCAATAGGAAACCTCGGTTAACACTGTTAAATTTTATTACTTCCGTAACTTCGCAAAATGATTATGGGTTCACTACCTTGATTGCATTTCCGTCTGTTATTGATATTTTCTCTTGCTTTGTAAAATAGTATTATATGATTAAGCCTGGTTTACATTTCTCACACCATACGATATCGCAGTCTGTGATGTGGAACTATTACGAGTCCACTACCTTAACACCGCATTCGAAGTTTTTCAGTCAAATTGCGGCTCAATCGACTAACCATGAATCCATGGTATATCTTGCACCAGTATTACCATTTACTCATTTCATAACCTCCAGCTGCTATACCACCTCGGTAACGATTGGTGAGAGACAAATGTCGAAAGGGAGATGTGACGCCGCAAAGGATTAACAGTGACTCCCTAATTCGGAACATCGCTCAGAATTTTCCGTAAACTGGAAAGTACCCCGTAAGTGTAGTAATTTTGGGTCTTATTTTAGGTAATTCGGCTGCTTTTGGTACTTCGGTTATTTCATACTCTTAAAGAAAATCATACTTGTTTATTCTTTTTTTAGTTCTTCGTTTGTGGAGCCATTTTGGCCATATTATAATGTGATAAAAAAAAGCTATAAACACTGTGTTTTGTTATCAAATTGTAATGTGCCCGTTTTTATTCTTTTTTTTTATTTTGTTTCATGCAACGTCATCCTTAGCGAGATCTTTGATGTTTGTGATGTCATATAAACCCGCGTGCGAAATGACACGCTTTCATTGCTGCGCCAGTATTATTCCCTAGGTCTATTCCGTAGAATTACCGACGTTTTCCGACTAGAGACACCCTGTGATTGAAGACTTGGATTCCGGCCCCCTATCAACTTGGGTTTTATGGTGGCGCATAGAAAAATAAATAATACATTATATAGATATTTCAACTGTCCTTTATCCTATTGAGGGATTGCTAAATCCGCCCACATCAGGGGATGTAACTACCACATACTCAGACAGATTGGCTCAAACTCAAATTTTAATGCAACTACTTGTTACAAATAATTTTGAACCGTTCTGCGAAAAGGGGCTATCTGGGATATCTATCAGAATAATTATTTGGAATAAAATGGTCCGTTATTGGTCAACCAGAGGTCGCATTTTCAAAATTCTTGTGAAGAAAAGTAGAATGGCCATTTAAGATTCACAAAATCAGCATAATTCGAAAAGTTTCGGCCCAAGTCAGCCTGTGCAGTCCGCACTGGGGTCGACACTTTAAGTGCTATTCAGACGGAACCTTTATGCGTGACGGATCACAATAAAGATAAGACCTAGCATGCATTCTGCTCTGTGCAATGAATAATTAATAATATTTAGCTAGTCAATGGCTTCGACAACAAAGCGAAAATAGACCTGTAGGTTCAAAATAAATGTTCCTGACCTACATGATAGACAGGATAAAGTGTCCATCAAAGGTTTGCAAGTAATCCATCAGAAGGTCTTATCTAGCGATTCAAATATTGAAACCGCTGAAGCAACGGGAAAATTTATTTTTTCCATACAATAAGAATTATTACTATGGTCGGAAATCGTTTACGTTTCTTCTTTTACAAGTACATGTACTATTTACTACATTTACTACATGTATTTTCTATTCTTACTAGGTCCTTACGAAAATATATGATGATGATTATCGACTCGCTGTAATCGGCGGCTAAGAACAGGCTGTCTACCAGGTCTTCTAAAAAATATAGGAGTTTTAATAGGAATATTTTTTTTTTAAAAAAATAGGAGTTTTTAGCTCATTTAGAGTAAAAATATAGGAGTTTTTCCAGTGAAAATTGTTTATCCTACGCTCTTATACTAACAATCCTTACCTCCACTCTTGCTTTTTCTATGTTAATTAATGTCTAGATAAAGTAACCTTTCAGTTCCATAGCATCACAGTCCAGACAGGAGGCTGCTGTAGAGCATCATCATGATCATCATCATCTGAATTGGCACCTTAAAGGCTAATGTCCTATTCAACTGCCTTGTAGGTGACCAAACAGGTGACGAGGAACAGATGAAGTGCACCAAAGCATATATATATATATATACAGGATGGTGATGCTATGGAAGACATAGAGATTCTCTTACCTGAAGAAAAAAGAAGCAAAGAGCAGTATCAAAGCAATATTTGCTATCTGATCATATATCGGCAATACATTTTCCTAAAAATATAGGAAATATTTTCAAAATATAGGAGTTTTATAGGAATATAGGAGGTGCTTAAAAATATAGGATTTGGACCCAAAATATAGGAGTTTAATAGGAATATAGGAATCGGTAGACAGCCTGTTAAATTAAAGAATCAAAACTGCGTCAGTTATTAATTGATCAAAGAGCGATATCAGGTTATGGACGGGGAAGGTTTTTTTTAGTTCCTACAACACTTGACTCGATGGAAGGGGATTTTCTCGAAAGGCCTACTGCATTTTAACAGAAGTTAAGTTCTTTGGATTTCTCCAAGTGGTTCCCTCTCACCAATGGGTTCATAATCGTTGAAATATGTGAGAAAGCAGTTTGAGGCTAGGAAATCTTGATCGTTTTTAACAATTTCGAATTGATTTTAACAATTTCGGGGCGTTTTTGAGTGATTTGGGTGAGTATTTGGAATGGATGAATGGAACGATGATTGGGTGATTTAGAATGGTCTTAACCGAGGTTATTGTCAATTTCACGATGTTACTTAAAGTAGATCCAAAGAAAAAGCCAAGTGCGAAAAGATAGATCTAAATGCAGCCTGACAAGGGTCGGCACTTTATGCACCATCCAGATTGTCCCTTTTCAACTGAGTGGTCAAATAAAATTCTATTTGTGCTCTGTAATCAACAATCCTAATTGACCTAGGCATTTTTAGATCGTTTGGGTTTTTTTTTCAAAATATTCCTCTATTATAACTAGATCATATTGGTTATCGAAACCTGTTTGACTTTTAATCATCATCCGCGGCACTTATTATCGTTGTCGTCGTTGTTGTCGGCGGTACTGTAGTAGTAGTAGTTGTTGTTGTTGACGTGGTGGTTGTCATATCGCTGTCTACAAAAGAAAAAAAAATAACCATAATTCATACGAAATTAAGCTTTTGTTGTAGTTGTTGTTGATAATGAAAATAAGGGTTCGTACTAATATTTTGAATAATACAAGCTATCAAATGGGTGGAGATTTCCTTTAATAAAATTAAAAATCTTCAAGAAACAGCCTCATCATCAACAACAACTACAACAACAACAACAATAACAACAAGAACTAGAATTTGTCGAGTTTTCGTCAGTTCAAATATATAATAGATTTCAAATGTTTAGTAATACTTAGATCGAATTCAATATTCCAATGTGACATTTTTTTTTTCAATAATATGACGTTGAAATTATTCGAGTAAGCGATATGTTCAACAGAACAGAATCACAAGGGCGTGAGGCACGAGCATTGATCATCCTGGGCAGCCCGCTGAAAATAATGTGTACACAAGATTATCGAAACAGCTGCATCAGAGGCTAAATCACCGAAAGGGGACTTAGGTTAGGGGATGTTACATCGACGTTATACACCCTCTAATAAGCTGATGGAAATCTATTCCGTCAGCTTATTAAAGGGTGCTACGGTAATGCAGTTATGGGTCCCCCGACTCCATTCAGAGCATGTCTATTTACTTGAGAAACTTTCCTTTTCAGGTTAAAATTTCCTAGGACAGTCTTTTTCTATACATGTATGATCATCATTGCATAAAATGTAAGATTTGGGGTCGTTATAGGCATACACTAACGATCAAAACCCGGGCGTGAACGGTATAAAACGTTGATTAATATGTAAATTCACGTGCCGTTAACGCCCGGCTTTTTTTTACTTGAATATCTTCTGACTAGGCCTATACATTTAATAAGTTTCTATGTCTAAAATTAATTGTAGAGCATAAATAAGGACGTTGATATTATTCCCGCGTAAAAGTTTAAGACGTCCTAAAATCACCAATGGCAACGACGGTATAGACAAAAATGACGACAAATTGCTTAACGCAATTTTCCGGTCAATTCTTGGGTTTGGAGCTTTCTTTAAAGCGTTTCTATGAATCATTTATCATCCATTTTTGTTTAAATACAATAGTCATTGATTTTATGCGATAATAGCGTCAATTCACGTTTTTTAGGCGTTAACATTTGCAGAGACCCTCAAAATGCATTAACGCCCTCGTGCTTCGCACTCTGGCTTTAAACCATTTTCGGGTCTCTACAAATATTAACGCCCTCAAAAACGTAAATTAACCCTATTTTAACAAGTATCCCCATGGTTCTTGTTCCTTCCCAATACCCCTATTCTTGACGTCACGATCTGTACGCAAGAGCGCCAATGACAAAGCAATAAGAATATTCGCTGTCAGCTTGAAAATGGGTTAAGACCTAACCAATATGAAACTTCATACATTGGTTGTACGGGATAGAACTAGTTTTACCTTACCCACATGTATAATTGTTGGAAATGTCACGCGCAGGGCTATGGTTATTTGTTTTGCTTTTTTCTTCGTCTTAACAGGGGCAAAATAAAATATTAAATCCACCCTCAAATTTAATGATGGAGCTACATTTAAAGTAATCGTGTAGCAAGCAATGCTAATAGTATTGGAATGATTTCGGAATGGGATTGAATGAGTCGTAGGAGCGAGTTTTGAATGAAATTTAAGGAAAGTAATATATAATCGTCAATTTCGTTATTGTATTTTATCTTATAACTATACAAATATCCGTATGATAACATCCCGTATGATATTTTTTATGATATCACATAGTTATTTTTAGAACATGATATAATGTGGTTATTTTTAGAAAGTTGCATTTCAGTTAGAAACACCGACGAAAACAAGACAAATATAGGTTATAAGATAAATATAATACGTACTTAGTGTATTGTATGAAAAAATATCTAACTCTGTTGTGAGAATTGATAATTGTCTCGGCAGAGCCTCGACAATGATCAATTCTCCCAACCTCGTTAGATATTTTTTCTCATACAAAACACTAAATACGTATTATATATATCCCTCTTTAATAAAATCTATTTGCTTTTCTGTTTGAGTGTATTTATTAACCAAACAGACGCTTTTAGCTAGCAATGGACACAGGCTTCTTAATTTACCTACGGATTTTTTGCGCGTTGCCTTAATAGACAGGATTTTATAAGATTCTAATGAAGGAAATTTTAGTGAGAAAATGATACTCTAATTTCATAACCTAGCTACTTTTCATAATAAGGTATCAATTATTTGACTGGACTATTGAATGTAACAATATATAAACGTTAAATTTATCATTTCATTAGGAAGGGCCATCATAAAATCACCAAAATGTTCTTTTTTCCATGGAAAGGTATGATTAATTTTGCACCAAATAAAGGAATATTGTGGTTTTTAAACATAAAACAAAAAACATTGAGCCATTTTTTTTTCAAAACAGTAGTTTTGTGGCATTTTTCTCTTTAAAGGTACCCTAAATTTAAGCATTTCCAACTTTTGAAGGCGTGCTTTTAAAATGAAATTAATCAAAGAGAAATTTGTTTGTTAGCAGTCATTGTGTATATGTGTAAGGTATATATATAGGTATTTACTTTATAAAAAGTCAGCTGGTTATAAGCTTAAACTAGACAGAAAGCGAACTGAAAAATGGTCAGTACCACCCAAGGGCAGATAACTCTAGCATGAACACAAACACGGAAAGGTGCCGTCAAATTATATACGTACATTCAATGTTAATCACAACATATGTGAACAGAAAAAATCATTTGGCAGAAACCCCATGTGTCCATTGCTACCCTAACTGTAGATTAATAAAGAAAACGAAATGGAACAGAACTTTTGTCCTTGGGTATATCATACTATTTTCAACAACCTTTCAGCACGCAATATGTCCCATATATTTTTTTTATTATTCAAGGTCAACACAAGACGAAGACATACTTTCTGTGGATGAGTTTGCACAAAAATTGCAAGCTTGTTAGAATCCATGTATTAATTATTTTTTTATTTGATTTAATGCAGAACTTCATCGATCAGGGCAAATAATTTTTCATTCAGAATTGTTATCCCGTGGTTTTCTTCAAGCGCCATTTGTTGAATTACAATTGAAATTCGATTGATAATCTGCACGAAGACTGTTCTAGACATTTTTAAAATCCAATCAATCATTTGGATGAATATACTAGGAATTAAAATGTGTCGATATCTAATTAAAATTGAAAGTGACTTACTTCGCTTACAATTGGCATTGGCCTACTTCTCATAAAAAAATCTTTACCATTATTTTCATGAAAAGCCAAAAGCTCATTTACGTCAATGTCACCGGTAGGAAAGTTCGAGCACCAGCCTTGCGTTCAAGATCACAAAACGGTGCAAACAGTTTGGCAATTATCCCCCGCTTTGCACGCAAGTGTACGTGCAAAGCGTGATATAATTGTTTGTACCGTTTTGTGATCCTGAACACAGGGCAGGCATTTCTTTTCGAGAAAATAACATCGGTCATTTCGTTACACACCCGCCTTCATAAACACACAGAAAAAATATCTCTTAGTTACTCTTTTTTATTGATTTTAATAAATTTACAAGTTTGAGTGAGTTTTGAAAGTTCAATTTTGTCAATGCTGACCCAGTTTAAATTAGATAGTTCACATCAACTTCTACAGTGTAATACATCGTGAAATTTACATTTAACTCAATCAAAACCCTTCTAAATCGCTCACTCAGCGCTCCATTCATTCCAGACACTCACTCAAACCATTCAAAAGCGCTCCAAAACTCACTGGAAAAGATTTATCAATAACTTCTTAATTCATTGAAATTGTTAGCGTCTGATAGGCTCTCTAAGAAAAAGGGAGCAAAATATAGAACTTGCATGCATATTTTTAGTAAAGGGAGGTAATCAATATTGCTAATTTTGTTCATCATGAACAAAATTTGCAATACTGGATTACCTCCCATTAAATTCACTCAAAAGTCGCTCCACACTTTCATTCAATTTCATTCCTAAATCATTCCAAAATCATTCACCTTGTCAATTTCCAGATATTGTTTACTGTACATTCCACATCCATATACATGATATAATTCTATTTTTGACAAACAAGAGATACGCGTCCCTTATATTTTTTTGTGAAGCACTTTGTAACCTTGATTATGAAAACAATCCCCTGAACATTATATCCTATTGTTTAATTTATTCACCATTTTGTGCGTCTATAATAAAAACAGCAACAACGGCAAAACAACAAAAATAAAACAAAACAAAAAACACACACACATACACACACAAAAAAACCACTACACACACAGACAACAATAAACAACGCCTGTTTTTAAATTAATGATTACCGTGCATTGATATAGAATCAAATACTTTAAGGACACAACAAAGTACTTTTACGATTACAGTTAACTAGATCGTGAAATTGACTTACACCTCAATCGTACCCATTCTAAATCGCTCACTCAGCACTCCATTCACTCGTTCCAAACACTCACTCAAACCATTCAAAAACGCTCAAACCCATTGAAAAATATAGAATCAACAACGTCATTCAAAAGAGAATTT
Source organism: Fragum whitleyi (assembly GCA_948146395.1). Lineage (NCBI taxonomy): Eukaryota > Metazoa > Mollusca > Bivalvia > Cardiida > Cardiidae > Fragum > Fragum whitleyi. Next base: position 21,713,103 of record OX411548.1, on the reverse strand, counting down.
GATAGAGAAAATCGCGATTTCTCTGACGTAATTCAATTTGTTAGCGTCTCAGACGTTTTTTAAGAACTAGGAAACTTTGTGTAGAACTTGTATGCATTTCTTATTAAAGGGAGGTAATCATTATCGCTAATTTTGTTCATCCTGAACAATATTTGCAATAATGGATTATCTCCCATTAAATTCACTCAAAACTCGCCCCATACACTCATTCAATATCATTCCTGAATCATTCCAAATCATTTACTTTGTCAATTTCACGATGTTGTTATCTGTATAATTGAGCCTGTGCGTGTCATTGCCAACAATATCAAATGCGCGACAAGCAAATACACTGACCAGCCTATGCATCTCTCAGTTGCCTAGCTGAGACAGATTCCATTTTAAATGTGCTTGACCCAAGTGTCTAGTGTAAAGTGAAGTTTGGATCAAATCTGGTGGATAGTTTGGGAGGAGCAGATTTCTACAATTGTCAACGGACGTTCGGACAAACGGCCAAATGGATGGACGCCAGGCATTGATTGATCACAATAGCTCTCAGTGATCTTTGCGTAAAAGTTATGAAATAATTTTATTTACTCTATGGTGTGTCGATAAATAAAGTCTGACGGAGGAGGAGTTAGTTGCAAAAGGTAAAATCTCAGGGCGTAATTGATATTCACTTCGGTCAAAACCATTCTTAATTGCTCGCTCAACGCTCTTTTCATTCCAAACACTCACTCAAATAACTAAATTACGCTCCGAAATTGTTCAATGATCAACATTTCACTCAAATCGACTAGATTATTTCGGTATTTTTCGGTATTTTATTGGCTGGTGAGGATTTTTAAGCGTCTGAATGGTTCTTGACATTACGTCCAAGATGTACTATCTCCATTGAATTTTACTCAAAAATTGCTCCTCACACTCATTCAATTGCATTACTTAACCATTCCAAAATCTTTCATTTTGTCAATTTCACAATGTTTTAAAATGTATTATGACCATCAGAAGATTGTAAAAGCCTAAAGAAAACCTCTCAATTGACACGCAATGAAGAGATAACGAAAATCTAAATGCATATAAAAATATTTTAAACGTTATTTATAAAAAATATTTTGATTTCGGAATTTGTGTTTTAAAGTGTCTCAAAGTTCAGATTTTAGAGATATTTTTGATTTTTCATTGGTTACGAAATTTGATTTAATGTAGAGCGGTGTAGAGTATTCTCGGTTGGCGGCTAGTCTCGGATAGCCACGTGTTTCTCCTATGTATTGGCCAGGCCAGGTATATGATCCATTTGCGCTTTATTTTGTTTTATAACTTGTTTTATTTTAATATCTGCTAATGACGTAAAATCAAATGAAGGAGGGGGAATACCATATTTTAGATAAGATATTGTGGGAAAAGCTTTCAATTCTGATAAATGTGTTTTTTTCACATATGCACACCGTACAACTGGTTTCGGCGACGACAGGTGAGAGTTAACTACGACAAAATCGGAGAATTATACCGCGGAGACGGTCTACGAGGTCATAAAAATTTATTCGTGTAAAGAAACGAACGAAGCTCTGGTATTCTAAAGTTGACGAGCAAACATATATCACGAAAGAAAACTTTATAAGAGACTAGTCCGGAAAAACCCTAGAATCTACAAGGCTAAAATCTTGAGCAAATTACTTGAAAATGAAACGAAGAACCCTAAAGAACTCTGGACCACAGTTAACAATTTAATGGATAAACATTAAACTGATCATTCAGAGGATATAGCCCCAGATATTTGGATGAATCATTTCAAATCTTTGTTTAACATTGACTATGTGAACAACATTAAGGACATTTCATTTTTGTTAATTGTCAATTGTTAATGTATTTAGATATCAAGAAAATACACTGTAAAGATGTTTGAATCACATGAAGATTTACATTTATTTCACTTATTAGATAAAGTATCCGAGATTTACCGCCAGCGGCCAAGATCAGATAACTCAACCTGAGTTTATTTTATCTGGTTTGAACATATTATTAATTTATTAGTATAACCTTTTATTATATAATCATGTTTAGAATAGATAGCATTCATCAACAAACGCTTCAAGATAGAAAAAAATATTGCTTATTATTGCTTAGTTATCTGCATTTTTTGTATAAAAAATGTTAATCTGGCCGCCAGATAATACAGTATCTTTTCAAAGGGAATTAAATGTGTCAGTCATTGCATAAATTCCAATTAAGTCCCTTGTCTCTGAAAAGAAGATTATTTGTTCAGCACTTGTTAATATGAGCTTGGATTAAAGAGACTTGTAATGGAACAACAATACATTTTCTGGAAATGCCAATAAAAACGACTGCGGCCAGTCTAAAAGAAAGTCTAAGATATCCGGAAATAACCGACACCGTGCTATCTCGATTTTTTTGTCCATGCAAGAAAACTATAATCTAAATACACAAAAGTTTTTTTCTTAGCATTAATGAACTATAAAATTGTTTGATTGTTGGAATAATACTTTTTACGATCCCATAAATATGTCCATAAATCTCACAATGACTCAATTTCGACTCTTGGAATGATTGCAGGGAGTAATCGAGCGCTTAGTAGTTTTTCATTTTAATATTATTTTCATTGGAATTACATTCAAAATAACCTTACCTTATTTGTTAGATGTGAACATTCTTATTATATCATTTAAAACGTGGTGTCGTTTTAGAATTTGATAAGCCTTCCCACCAACCAACTTTAACGCCAATTTAAGGTAACACGCACTTTGAAAAACTTCGTCTGAATTTCACCTACCTTCGCATGTTAGTTATTAATAATATTTCACACGTCAAACCGTTTTTTTTTTGCGAAATATTTCACATTTATTGATATACATCGCCCTCAAGTTGCCTAGTAACGCATGCATAGAATTAAACGTTATTCATCAACTCTAAGCATTTCAAATGCGATTGCGTCCTCCATAGATTTCAAAAAACTTTGATTTTTTTCCCTTTGTTTTATAAAGTCAGGACAAACAATTTGATACCAAATTTTGTGGCATTTAAGGTGGAAGAGGACAATAGCGTTTTTTGAGATAAGTGCATAAAAATTGTTATCTATGGAAACTATGTCTTAGCGAGATCTTAACGGTGTATATTTTTAAACGTTCAAATCAGAATTTAGGTTACCATGACAGCGTTAATATGTTAATTTTACGACGAATGGTAACGTTATTTCTAAATTAAAAAGTAATAATTATACACACATCAGATCGCATAAACTCAGACATCACATACAATGTATATACCAAAATTTGTTCGATTTTCTCAAAAAACGGGATATTAGTTACTAAAGTTTTAATATAGCATTTGCGTTTTGACCATTTATTAAGCTTCATTTTGGTACAATTTTCGTAACAAAAACGTCTTCAATTAAATCGCACAGCGCATTTATATGGTGCTAGGGTAGTTTGAAGAAAGCGCGCCAAATCGTCATTTTTACGACGTCATGGTAACGTAAATTCCAAATTAAAAATGAAAAAAATTACGCCGTTGTCCTCTTCCACCTTAAACGATAACGACGTCAAGTTAACTGACTATTATATACAAAATAGCGCAACGGCACGTTTTGTGAATTAATGAAAAAAACACTGCTCATTTATTTGTTGATTCTTTTCTTTCTTTTCTTATTTTTCCGACATAAACGGCTTCTCGTCCAATCTCGATAAGGCCCCATCTAACGGACAACATTTCCGCAAATAAGAATAGCTGAAAATAACGCGGGTATGAGTAGAAATACATGTATAGATTATTGATTGATAAGTTTAATGCTATTTTCTGGTTTGAAAGAGAAAATCAGATGTTAAAGACAAAAATCAGACTTCACTAATGTGCAGTCTGAACTTTTCCTTTTCCTTCATCCTAATCAGGAATGCTCCGGGTAAAGCATGGCAATGGCTAAAATTCCTACCTGTATAGTAATTGTTCCCTGCGGACACTAGTTCGTTTCCTTGCACACCGAAAAAGGCAGCATCAAACAATGTACAGTTTCGCGTGTTTCTGTTATACGTGAACGATAGACACGAAGTGGTAGTTTCGCAGTAGATACAGCATGCTATAGAACCTCTACCAGATTGGTCGGGGACAACAAGCCACCACATGACACTCTGTGTCGGCTGTAGCTCTACTATGATATCACTCTTCTTCCAACTTATACCTTCAGGAGATGAAGAGAAAAAACTTACAAAGTTTTAAACAACAACAACAACAACGACGACGACGACGTCGATATGTACAGAAACTGCAAACGAAAACAGCAACGTTGTTATGGGAGACCACTCTAACCATTGTCCTGCATAGCTTCTTTGGTTTAACCCTTTCCTGTTTTACAAAATTTTGGACCTGTCCAAATTCAAAGGTTTTGCAGACGAAAATTTAAAGTGGATTTAATTTGAAAAATAACCATATAGTAGGATAGAAAACAGTGTGAAAAAAGAGGAAATTGCTTGTCAAAAGCAATTTCTTCTCTTTTTACAATGTTTTCTCAATCATAAAATCACAGGCACGTAAAAAGCAGGGATTAAACAGCAAAGGGTTAAATAAAATGTCTGACTCCTGCCAGGGAAGATCTACCGTGGCTCAGTGGTTAGGGGATTGGACTTATAAACCAATTATTTGAATATAATTTGTCCGCGTTGGTTTGACACCGGCGTTCGTAAGTAATTTGCAGCTATTCTTCGGTTGCGGACAGTTTGTATGTAAGATGGGGGCTCGTCTAAAGATTAGGCCATTGAGCCATTTATGTCGGCATTGTACCGACTTTGTTAGTACATAAAGCACAATACTGCCTATATAGGCTTATCGTCATCAATATATGATGACTCTTAATGGGGAGTGTGTTATGGGAGACCACTTTCACCGCTGCCCCGCATAGCTTGTTTGGTTTAGATACAATGTCTGACTCCTGCGTCAGAGAAGATATTCTTTGGCTCAGTGGTTAGCGCATTGTACTTGTAAGCCAATATACAATATTCAATACAATATACAAATTCTTTATTAGCTATTAAGGTAGTGGAACTATAATAGTTTTGCAATGTCTCAGAAGTAATGAACTTTAACGATGTTAACTGAGGTTTCCTAATGAAATCATAAGGAAACCTCGGTTAATATTGTGAAATAATATGTGGTCCGAAATGTTGCGGAACTTTTACGGGTCCACTACCTTAAAAGCTCCCAACACGAGCAGAGAATTTTACAACTAATCAACTTTAATAAAACATCAAACAAATGGCAACGGATAATCAATGATTTGAATATTACTTGTCAGTAATTTTAAGCTATGCTTCGGTTGCGGACAGTTCTTCGCAAGAACGTTAAAATCGTAAAAAATAAATCGGATACTTTTTGATACCTTTATCACGAAAGAATTTTCATAATTATTTAAGATCGAACGAAGGGCACTTTTTCTAAAGCAAATGAAGTTTGCGAAAGAAACAGTGGTCTTCAAGATAGTAATGAACACATTTTTCCCGCCCAATGAATTGTTTTCTTGTTCACATACAGTTAAAAACATTGTGAAATTGACATCCATCTCAATCAAAATCATTCTTAACCGCTCACTCAGCGCTCCAATCATTCATTCCAAACACTCACTCAAACCATTCAAAAAGGTTCAAACCCATTGAAAAATATAGAATCAAAAACGTCATTCAAAATAAAGTTTGATAGAGAAAAATCGCGATTTCACTGACATGATTCAAATTACTAGCGTCTCAAAGATCGTAAAGAAATTGAAAGCTATGTATAAAACTTGTATGCATTTTTTATTAACTTGGGGTAATCAATATCGCTAATTTTGTTCATCCTAAACAAAATTTACGATACAGGATTACCTCCCTAACATTCACTCAAAACTCGCTCCACACATTCATTCAATTCCATTCCCAAATCATTCAAAAATCACTCACCTTGTCAATTTCAAGATGTTGTTAACTGTATATTGTAGATTAACATTGAATAGTCATTACATCAAAATTTGAAGGTACCTTTCATGTTGGTTTTCATGCTAGAGTTATCTGCTATTGAAGAGTAATGGCCATTTTTCGGTAGAACGTTTATATTCGTTTTAGGTCTTACATAAACTCAGTACCAGCTGAAGCTTTAAAACATAATCATGTTGATAGTCCTTGTACATGTAAACAATGGCTGTTGCCAAGGAAATTTCTCTTTGACCAATTGTATTTGCATAATATGCCTTTAATAAGTCAAAATGCACTAATTTTTGTAATTTTAAGCGATGAAAATGCCTCAAAAACCTGTTTTTTAAAGAAATTATCCAATTATTGTTTCATATTTTCCGAAATGCTTAAAAACCATATTTTTTTTTCTTTATTTGTGAAACAATCAAGCATATCTTTCCATGCAAATAAGAAGGTTTTTCGTTTTCGCTATTTCATATTGATCCTTCCTAATTGAATGACACTTATAACGTATCTCAATTGTTTAATGCATTGATCCAGTCATTTGATTGATATCAAATGTTGAATAGAAGCTAAGTAATGAAATTTTACCATCATAATTCTAAGTTATTTCCATAAGCAGAATCTTATCAAAACTAGTCTTTTCTTTAACATAAACCCCACGGGAGGCCGTTGTCCATTGCTACCTAAATTTCCGGAATATATCAATATTTCATACTGAATTTCTGAATTTGGCCATGCACAAGGGACCGGCACCTTAAAGATATTATGTTACTAACTCTAAGCCACGTAACAGCACGTTTTTTAGGCGTTACTTATTCTAAAAGCACGAATTTGTTTAACATTTCGTACAAATGTATATTAAAGCTATTATTGAATTAAACTCCAAATGAGTTCTTCCAGGTTGATGGGTTACAGGTTGTAGGGAAATCCGTTTCTAGTGCCAGTTGGAGAAGGTAGTGACCATACACACTTATCAGCTAGATTTTTTTTCTTGAAATTTATTTATATGCGTAAAATGTTTTTGAACACTTTTTTTTAAAAAATGTAAATCATTTGTTGACAAATTTTTGTGTCTATCTAGGATCGTGTTGGTAGATGTAGTTGACAGAATCAGCCGAGTTTTGACGAATGCCTTTGTATGTCTCGCTTCGAAAAGATTAACGCCACTTTTTGCATGTCTCAGAAATTATTAGCTAATGTGAATTGTTTTTTTATACTTGGTAATATAAATTTTAATCTGAATACTTTTTCTTTGTCCCTTTTCGCATAAATGAAAAATCGAATGACGTAGTTCTCTGCTAAACTGGTAGCCCTATGAATTAATAGTTCTACTGAGTAGGGGCAGTAACCAAGTCAAAGTTCCTTGCTAGAATTGTATCGTTTTTAAAGTATATAGTAATAAAAACATTAAATAAAATCAGATGGTAAATATAACTACTGTAATATTTAATATGCTCGTCTCTCATGATTGTTCAAAATTATTTTTTTCTTATTTTTTTCTTCTTTAATCAGTTTGAAAATTTAGTAAAGTAATTCAAACAAACAAATATGTCTCATATTGCTCAGTTCGTATTTATGCTAAAAGTACGTGTATGCTATACAGGGGATTATCTGCGGCGTGGATTGATGTTTTTTTATTATATGACATGAAGTCCCAAGTTCCATTGCTGCATTGCTATATTGGTATAATTGTTTCCTAATAATGATCATTCTTCTAAATACGAAATCATTTTTATGCCGTTAACTCCTATCCTACATTCTTCCATAGCCAACACCTATGTTACATGTTATACTTTTTCTTGTTTAAAATTCAATTTCGTAAAATTACGCAAGATTTGGAGATTTTCTGAAATAATCTGCTGCTCAGACAGTATATGTGGAGAACCTCACCATAGCGTCATGTCAGCGAAACATTTTGAAAATCTAGCTTAAAAATCACACAACTTTTGTTTTATATGGAAAAAACCTGTTGCCCTATGATGTTCGAGGTAAGCTGATATTCATCTAGCGGAGATCAGACAATTTGATAAACTCACAAAAGCTTGATTAAGGTAGTGTATCCGTAATAGTTCCGCAACGTATCGTGAGTAATGAACTTGGACAGTGTTAACCGAGGTTTCCTAGTGATTTTCATTAGGAAACCTCGATTAACATTGTGCAAGAACATTTGGTCCGAAATGTTGCGAAAAATATTACAGTCCCACCAACTTGAATAACATTTTTTTTCATCTAGATTCGGTTGTGATAAGACCTTCCATCTAGCATAAACTAAAATCGGAACGTATAGATCTACAGAATAAAGGTAAATGGATTTGAAATGATATCGGAATGCAATTAAGTAAGTGAAGGAGCCACTTTTTGAATGATGTGTAAGGGAGTTTTATAGAAATATCGCGAATTCGTTTAAAAAAAAGAATTTAGCAAGATTTGAATGTCCCCATTTAAGAAAAATATATATGTACTTTTACACAAAAGAACACATGTATCTACCAAAGCTTCCAAATGAACTCATGCTAATAAAGATAAGATATGATTTGATTGCCTTGAATTAAGTTGTGTAGTAATTTGTAATTTTTCGGTTCGGTTTCGAATGATTTCGAAGCGCGTTTTTTTTTTTTTTTTTTTTTTAATTGAACGGTTCGAAATATGTAATGAATAGAGCGCTGGTCGAGCGATTTAGAATAGTTTTAATCGGATTGAGTGTCTCTTTCACAATTGTATTTGCATGTATTGCAAACAACATTGTGAAATTGACACTCATCGCGATCAAAACCATTTCATGATCATTTGTTCAGCGCTTCAAACATTCATTCCAAACACTCACTCAAACGAACCAAAATCGCTCATTAATTGTTCAAAAGCGCTTCGAAATCGTTCAAACATGATCAATATTTCGATAAAATCGATTAAATAATTGTATGATTTCATTGGCTGGAGTTCATTTTCAAGCGTCTGATTTGTCCGTTAAGACACAAAATTAGAAAAGTACGCAGATTTTATGAAAGGGAGGTTAAGATTATTGATTATTTCGTCCAATTGGACGAAATTATCGATCATGTTTTACCTCCCTTGGAAATCATTCAAACTCGCCCATCACACTTACACAATGTCATTCCGAAATCATTCCAAAATCATTCAACCAGTCAATTTCACAATGATTTTATACTGTACCTACCTGCTGTTAATTCGTATACCATCACCAACTGCAGAATTGTATATATTGTTTCATATTTAAGCATCTTTATGCTATTTATTGCACATTTATTTTTCAGTACATGGATAAGACACACATTCAATTAATGCACTATGGAAATTCTTTATATAATGCAACTATCTATGCAAAATTTAAACGCAGATCAAATGATAAATCAATAGAACTTGCATTTCTGTACTTCTTTTATTGCCTAAACATCTCAAATATATCACATAATTCCTCCCGATTTTACATTTCATGAAAAATAACGCATTGTTCATCGTACAAATCTTTTTTATCTGAAAATTGGTCAGGTAGCATCGATTAAAAATCCTAACGATTTCTGATGTAATTGTTATTAAATAAAGGAGACTTAAACTAAACCAAGCTTTAAGTACAATCTCATTAAACAAATTGTTTTTTCAAAAACATCTTTTTTTTCTACAGAAATTATGTCCATTAGTTATCCGAATGTACATTGGTACTTCCCGTCACAAGATGAAAAACAAACACGTACACCACATCGAGATATTGAATTCCACCATGATGAATTACTCGTCCACGGAGCTTTTCTAGTTTTAGCGAAGAAGATAGTATGTTTCTATTTTGTTCGAACTTTAATCCTTTGCGGACGAATGTACTTAAATCCCGACTCAATGATAATCGTTTGACAAATATTACTTGAACGTTTTCATATCATACAGCTAGTAACATCATGAAATTGACATTCATTTCATTCCAAACAATTCTAAATCGCTCAATGAGAGCTCCATAAAAAAATCGCTACAAAATTACTAAAACAGAAGAGATCAACTACTGTATTCAAATCAAATATAGCTAGACAAAGTCGCGATTTCACTAAGAAATCGGAAATTACGTGCGTCTGAATAATTCTTGAAGAAGTGATGAGCTATAAATAGAACTTATATGCATATTTTATTAAAGGGAGGTAATAAAATTCGCTTGTTTTGATCACCCTGATCAAAATGATCGATGTTGGACTACATCCCTCTAATTTCACTCAAAACACTCATTCAATTTCATTTAAAAAATTATTCAAAAGTCATCATCATGTAAATTACATGATGTGGTTATCTGAATGAAGGATAAATATAACACTCGTATTTACGAATCATGTGGAGGAGTGAAAAACCCTTCTAAGTGTATATAAATATTGCAGTGGTTTTGCGCTGATCTCACGATATTCTTTGTTATACAGAAAACAACATCGCGAAGTTTACAGGATGATTTTGGAGTGATTTTGAAATAACAATGAATGAGCGTTTTGAGTGGGTTTTGAGTGAAATTCAAGGGAGTTAATCCAATAACGCTAGTTTTGTTCAAGATGAACAAAATTAGCGATACGTTTTACCTCCCTTTAATAAATATACGTTATATCCGTGTGTGTGTCTTCCTGGACCAATCAGTTGCTTTAACATTCCACACCAGCAAATAAAATCGTAAAATAATTTGATCGATATGAATAAAATATTGATCGTCTTTAACAATTTATAAATGTTTCCAAATGATTTTGGAGCGTTGTCGATCAATTTGAGTGAGTGTCTGGAATGAATGGATGGAGGGCTTAGTGAATGATTTTGAATGATTATTATCGAAATGATTGTCAATTTCACGATGTTTTTAACTGTAGATAAATGTTTTAAAAAAATAATTTCAACGTGATGAATCAGTAACAGAAGCTTTGAATATGAAATTGATAGGTTGATTGATTTTGGAATGCTTTTGGAATAAAATTAATTGAGCGTAGTGAGCGACTTTAAAATGAGTTTCAATGGAGGTACAACTTATTCGATTATTAAGTCTAATTGGAAAAAAATAATTGACATTTTTTTTACCTCCCTTTAATAAAATCTGCGTCCTTTTCCAATTTTGTGTCTTCACGGACTAATCAGGTGCTTGAAAATTAACACCACCCGAAATTCTGCAGTTATTTAATATCTGATTGAAATGTTGATAATTTTTAACGATTTCGAAATGATATAGTGATTGGAATGAGCGTTTTAAATGAGAAATTGAAGCGCTGAGCAACTGTTAATGAACGGTAATGATCGAGATGAGCGTCAATATCACGATGCGGTTACAGTTAACAACATCGTGAAATTTACAAGGTGAATGAGTTTTGAATTATTAAGGAATGAAAAATAATAAGTGTGTGGAGCGAGTTTTGAGTGAATTCAATGGGAGGTAATCCTATTTCGCAAATTTTGTTCAGGATGAACAAATATTAGCGAAATTGATTACCTCCCTTTAATAAATTATGCATACAAGTTCTACACATAGCTTTCTATTTCTTCAAGATCCTCTGAGACGCTTACAGTTATGTCAGAGAAATCGCGATTTTTCTCTATCATTTCTTTTTTTGAATGACGTTGTTGAATTTATATTTTTCAATGGGTTTGAGCGTTTTTAAATGGTTTGAGTGAGTGTTTAGAATGAGTAAGTGGAGCGCTGAGTGAGCGATTTAGAATGGTTATGATTAAGGTGAATGTCAATTTCACTATGTGATTTTCTGTAAGTTCCAAGTGATTCGTACTGTGTCACAGAATTGCTGAGATTTCATTCTGCAAGGGTTGGTGTCCATTATATAGATTAGATTTAAAGATTCTAGCTTATTACAATGCTTTCTATTCACGTCCCCAGCCATCAATGCTTCTTCGTCTTATTTTATATTGGATTTGTTTTGAATAGGAGAATGACAAGGGCTTATAGATAATGGAAGCAGTGCGTCATCACTTGGGACTAGTCCGGTTACCGGTAATTAGAACCACTGGTCAGGGAAAACTAATTCGGAACATCACTCGGCCATTTCCGTACACTACAACAGACCTCGGGTGTATGTAAGGCGGATGAGTATGTAACAAAATCGTGCATTTTGTTAGGCGGAAACAGTGTAAGGAAAAATAGCACTGTAGATTTATAGCTTTTACAGTAAATAACGGCTAAAAAGTCTTAATTTTTGGAAATGACGAATCATCCTCAAAAATTAAGATTTTTCAGCCGTTATTTAAGAATCTTAAGATATTTATACAAGGATACGATTGCTTCACGTCAGTGACTTAAACGAGTAGCGTTGACGACGTCGAATGTTTTCACTCAAAGTTTCGAGGGCTTACACCATTTTAACTGACGTCATCGAGTTTTTCCAAGGGATTCCCGTAATTTTTAAAAAAAGGTCCGTGTATGTACATCCGAGGTTGATCGTGAGATTGGCCGAGTGGTGTTCCGAATGAGGAGAAACTATGTTCCGGTAACTGCTTAATTACACTGCTGGCCAGTGAAAGCTGCAATGCACTTCCACATGTATACTTAACAACATCGTGTAAATGACAACATCTAATTGACAAATTGAATGGTTTCGGAATGATCTTGGAATGCAATTGAAAAAAGTGAGTCGAGCGAGCTTTGAATGAAATATGAGGTAGATAATAATATAACTATCATTTCGTCCAAACTCGACAAGATTAACGGCATTTTAATACCTACCTATAATAATATCAAATGCCATTTTATATCTGTGTTTTTTAAAGGACCAATCAGACGCTTTGAATTTCTTACCAGCCAATAAAATCGTCTAATGATTAAATCCAATTGAATGAAATGATGACACTTCTGAATGATTTCGTTGCTTTTTTGGAAAAATGCAGTGGTTTGAGTGATTTGAGTGAATGTTGTAAATGCCACGAATGAAGCTCTGAGTGTGTGCTTAAGAATGGATTTGATCGGAATGATTGTCAATTTTACGATGTCGTTAAAGGCCCAGTCCAACTGCAAAACGGACACAAAACGTATGCTAAACGTACACGGTGGAAGTGTGAAATTTACATCCGTTGTTATACGCTTGATAAACACTGATAAATGTGGTAAAAAATTGCGAAAACAAAATATCGGACGCCTAACGGATGTAGCAGGGATGTTGAGTGGTTGTAATAGCGGAAAGAGCGGATACATAAAGCACTAGCCGTAAACACCGCGTATGCTGAGCGGACACAAAATGGATGGAGCGCGGATAATTAAATTTTACGCTTACATACTTACATACTTACATATCCGCGTTACTTCCCTTTTATAAACTTTTCGTGTACTTGATTATTCCGTCCTCTGTACATTTTCAACAAAACCGGGTTAGAGTATCGAGGATGCCTTAAGGCTGAATTGAGGATACAGCGTATGTGTAACGGATGGTTTCGGATACGCAGCATTTGTACCTCGTATTGCATCGCATTTACATCGTACATAGCGGAAAGTTTATCCGCTCTACCAGTTTTGTGCAGCTCAAAAGGATTTGCGCGGATGCGTATGTAAAGCGTATGAACTGGTTAAGGAACAGATGCAAAGCGTCTTTTCGACGGATGTAAAGATTTTCATACGTATTCCCCAATGCATCCGTAAGTGCAGTGTGACAGGGCCTTAACTGTATGTAAATATCTATATGTCTATATACATATCAAACAAATGGAAAGACTGATTGAATAAAGTTTAGCATCTTTTTTTAAAGATTATTTGAGAGATGAACACACCTGTCCTGCATTCAAGTGCACGTGCAAAGATGGGTTTAATTAGAAACAGTTTGCTCTGTTTTGTCATCCTAAATGTGGATACTTTAACCCCGTATCCCTCTGTATTCGCCGGTGAGATTACAACGGCAACCTTAATGTGACGAGCAGATGGGTTAACTAAGCAGGCATAAACCAGAAAAAATGAAATGGTGTGAGAAACGATAAGAGTCCGTGTCTAGGACCTCCAGCAGCAAGGACTCGATAAAAACTTCGTTAAAAGGGACCCTCAACCCCATTTAAAAATCAGATAATGAGATATGATAAGAGAGTTGTGACCAAATCAGTGTTGCCAAATATCTGAAAAATGTTGCGCAGAAATGAACAAGTGTGACCGTACAATGACACACTTGACAGTCTACGTGTAACTGATTGCCTCCTTTAACCTTTAGGTTCATGTAAAGTGTTTGAGACCCAATTTTAAAGGCGCTTCATTTGCCAAGAAAAAGCAGTATGTTCGGGTATATCATGTATCAAAATGAAGCTATTTATGATTACAATCAGTTAAGCAACATAAGACTGTCATGGCTATAGCAGTATAGCCAAAACAATATGTACAGAACAAACAACTGCATGGCGGTTAGATAAGATTGGCTCATTTTTAACAAAATGGCGTCTAATGTACAACACAGGTACTCCTACAACCATCGGTATAAAACGTAGTTATGCAAGCATTTTATATTGATTTATTTATTAATCACATATACATGTACCATATATCTTTCTTATTCTTAAACGTGTAGATCTATGTAAGGTTTGTTTTGTTATCGCAACATAAATTGACATTGTATTAGTTTGTTTACCTTTAAGATTGTTTAGCAGTATGTCAATTTCTATTTCACAAAATCATAAATATATAATTCTTTCTTTTAGATCATTGACTTCAAAAATTATAATTTGAAATTAAATAAATGACCCTTAATAGTTCCGCAATATTTTGGAAGTTACGAACTTTAACAGTATTAATCGAGTAAAGTGATAACTTCCGAAATGTCGAGGAACTATTACGGGTCCACTTCCTTAACTGAATCTTGTTAAGCGCAGAAGCACATTTCATACCCGACCAGTATCTATAATCGAGAGGTATCTATAATCTAGTCGGTTGATACGGTAATTGAAACGGCTTTGAAAGTGGACATACTAACTTAAGCTCAGTCTGAAAAACAAAATAGTCAGGGCGTTGTAGGCTGGCTGGTATGTTGTCATAAGGTTAAATGTTGTTTTTTAAATGTTAACCAATATTTTCTTTAGACAAGTAGTATGCATTCCTGTTCTATATGCCAAAGAACGACATCATTTTTATTCACTTAAAGTTTCAGATGACTAAAACAATATGTGTGTCCTCTTCAATGCTTTGCGGTAGATTGCCGTGAAAAAAAAAACACACACAAAAAACCCGATAGCTTATATCACTTTATCCCATCGCCAACATCAGCAGAATCACCAAAAATTTAAGCTTTCGTCCATTTCACCCCTTACACGACTTTATTTAGGGGTTAAATTTATTTTTTTTGAAGATGAATAAATTTCTACCCCAAAAAAGAAATCAAGGCTTCCCAAATTCAATATGGGAGGTGTTATGTCACATAAAAAGGAAATGTAAAAAAAGGTATCAACTATCCCCGGTATCCCACTATACGCATCTTCGCAAGTCAAGGGTTCTAGCTCCTGCGAAAATGCCAAAATACGTCGTAAATTCTATTTCAAAATAGTCAAAAATTGAAAAAGTTTACGAATTTCTCGAAAAAATTTGTTTAAAGACAAAACTCAGTGTTAAGGCATCGTTACAATGTTTCTGATCTATTGATGAGCTTCTCAATTATTTATAAGTTGTATGTTTATAAACTGTGGCTTGCACGGACTATGAATACACTTTTTTTGATCGATACATGTGCCCTTATTCTTTGAAATGATAATGTGAAATTGAAAAAATTAAAAGAAATAGACTTCTATATACATATTTTGATGTCACGTTATTGTTGAAGTGAAATATCGAATTATCTTCCATTAGGTGAACAACAAAGGCTATATATTTTCACGAGTTACGGTTTGGATCGGTTTTTACACGGAAATCAAACCGAGGTGACTTCTAGGCAATGTCATTGATTTTGTCTATCTAAGTATAAACTGCAATTGTCTTGGACGTGAATCCTTGGTTAAAAGACTTAACGAAATAAAAGAAGTTCGAGTCTGCTTCCGACGCGACTGAGACTAACGACAGAAATAGATATGATAGAGATGTCAAAAAGCATCAACAGAGGCAAACATTGCCTAACCTATGGTTCTAGGATGGTAAGAAATGGTAATGGTAAGAAATACATGTTTACACCAATTTGATGTAGGATCGAAAACTTTTTTTTTATTTTTGTACTTTCACTAGTTTGGCATTGAGAATGTCAAGTGATAATCATAATGATAATGTCAAGTAAGGAATTCGCGATTTTAGGGTTCATATAAAGAGTTAGAGGGCACTTCATTTGCTAACAAAAAGCAGTATGTCGAGGTATAATAATCATGTATCAAAATGAAACTCTAGATAAGCACGAGCACATAAGACAGCCATTGCTTTAGCGGTAGAGTCAAGACATTTTGGAAAAGGGTCATTATGTACAGAACAAGCAACTGCATACCGGTTGGATAAAATTAGTTTATATTTTAACAAAATACAGTCTAAAGTTCTATCCAGCTACTCCTATAACCGTTGGTATAAAACTCGGACCAAAACGTATTTATGCAAGCAATTACTCTTGACTTATTTTATAACGACATCTGCCAGTCTAATTTGTTATTGTGTAGATCCAAGTAAAGTATGGTGTATTATCACAACACAAATGGATATTATTAGTTTATTATCTATAAGTTTGCTTATCAATATATCAACCCTTTTTCACAAAATGATACATATATAGTTCTTTGTTATATAGCACTGCCTTGAAAAATTATAAATTGTAATAGATCTCAAAAAATATGTTACAATATTATTGTGTGATGTTTAGTTGAACCATTCCTATCATTTATGTTCAAAACAGACCAAACCGGTTTGACATGTATGTTGACAAAATTAAAGAGAACTGATCGTTTTAAAGGAGCCTTTTGGTCTGAATGTTGTAGTACCTAGTAGGTACACTTTTCTACATTCGGATCAAATTAAGGCAAATGGAGTAATGTGTAATGAAGTTGTTGGTTTTGAACAAAATATCCCTTTTCCGTAATGGTTTAGCTATACTGAGATGGGGCCTCTAATGCTGTGCAACTGCCTGTGCTCATCAAGAGCTTTAATTTGATATAATGTTTAGCTTGGCAAACTGTCTTTTTCTAAAAAGAAGGAACATTAAATTTGCTTCACAAACCCTTTAAATGAACCTCAAGCATTTGTTTAGCCTATTGTTTAAAAAAAATCGCAATTTTTTACAGCACCTGTATACCAGTGACCGTGCGAACGCATTAACAGTGCAAGTTTTTGGTAAACTCCTCGTATCTCCGACAGTGGTGATGTGCTTTTTGAGTTGAGCTGTAAGCCAAATTTTTTGGTACCATCATTCGGACGAAAGTGTGGAAACGATGTGGTTGAACTTGTGTGAAAAACGTCAGGAAGTCGTGTTTTGGCACATCAATCACAGAGAAATTAAAATACAATTAGTACATGTAACATCGTAAAATTGACATTCAACTCGTCCAGAATTATCATCAATCGGTACCTTCGAACTCCATTCATTCATTACACACACTCATTTGAATAACTTAAAAGCGTTCCAAAACCCTAAAAAGAGAAGAAAAAAAACTAATTTGAAAACTTTCAAGACGATCTATATTTCATTCAAATTAATCAAATGTTTCCCGATGTATTATGCTAGCGAGAATTTAAATCGTCTGATTTGTACTGAAAAACATACAGATTAGGAAGTGCGAAGCTTTTCAAACATTTTGGAACTCATGATATTTCACAAATTTAGTCGAGGTTTCCTAATAAAATCATTAGGAAACCTCGACTAACACTTGTCAAAGTTCATTACTTTCGAAACACTGCGGAAGTATTACGGGTCCACTACCTTAAGCATAGTCATCGCAGTAACTAGGCCTATGACAAGTAATTCGCCTTATTGGAATAAGAAGCTAGTGGCTCGAATGAAATGTTGCGATTGTACTGTAGTGAAAAACGACAAGAAACTATGGAAAGGGGAATCAGCCGCTAAACTGAAATAATATTAGAAGTGGCATAAAACTCATACTAAAACAAACGAACAAAGAAACAATCGGAATAAATTTAAATTAATAAAAGAAAGAATGTCAAAAAGGATGTCTCTATCTCATAATTATCGTGTCCTGGCATTTTCTTTATTCAAAGAAGTTGTGCTACGCCATTGTCTAGTAGAACGGTCATATTGATTTGCATGAAAATCCTATTGATTCGTCCGTCTATAAGAAAGAAAAGTACAATTTTTCCACCCAATTGTCATGCTTTTAAAAACTCATCATTTTTTTAAACCCTTCTCAATTGCTTGACGACATATTCATAGAGTACACACCAAGATCAGCCTGCACCGATTCGTTTGCAGACTGATCTTCACTGACTTCTTTCTGCGTCTCTAGGAGGAAAACTAGCAGCGAGGTTGGAAGAAATGTACACAAAAATAGTAATTCATTTGAAACAAACTTTAAATTCAGCACGATGAAGTTTGATTGATGTAAAACATAATCTATTTGTGTTACGTTGGAAATGCCTATTAAAGACTGGATTTTTTTAAAGTAAAGGTTCTACATAAATTTGACCCAAAATCAAATCAGCAGGCCCGGAGCAAAAGCGTGATCTTGAATATTGTACTTAATAATTCAATGTTTATTTCTTTTTACTAAAGGCTTACTTTGTCGTAATAATTTAAAATTCAAGAACATAGGTTAAGGGTCAAGGTCGATGAAAGAGGTTAAAAATTCTCCCAGATTCACAAGCAATCTGCATATAATTGAAGTGTTTACCTTGATAATTGACAGTCATTGTAAATCAATATATTTGGGCATTTTGCAACCCTAGACATTTTCTTGAATGCGATTTTGTTGATAATCGAGACATAACGGTAGATTATCATTTGATGAACTTACCGCCTAACTAGTGAAATTATCAAAAAGTTATACCCCGCTTTCATTCATTTCACCCTATTTGACAATATCTAAGCAGAGCCCAATGAGTGACCTCATCGTGAACGTTGCATCGCTTTCATGTGCAAAATGTCAAGCTTTAATAAAATTTGTTCAAGAAATGTTCACATTTTGTTTTTCGAGTGAGATCGATTGATATTTCAATAAAGTACAAAAAATCTATTTTTTCACTCGTGAAAATATAGCTTTTGTGTGTCACTCAATGGAATATAAATCGATCTTCCACTGAAACAAATAATTATCCTCTATGTCTATTTTAGAATTCGGATGTATTGGTTTTATTTAAGATATTTAAACAATGTTATTTTTTATCAGAGAGAAAATAATGAAGCTAGTCTGCGGTTCGAATTCGGAATCTATCGCTTTTAAGGCGATACTCTACCGACTACTCCAACAACATCGTGAAATTGAAAAGGTGAATGATTTTTGAGTGATTTAGGGATGAAATTGAATGAGTGTGTGGAGCGAGTTTTGAGTGGATTTAATGGGAGGTAATCCTATATCGCAAATTTTGTTCAAGATGAACAAAATTAGCGATATTGTTTACCTCCCTTTAATAAGATACGCATACAATTTCTATCGATAGCTTCCTATTTATTCGAAAACCTATTAGACGCTTACGATTTGAATTATATCAGTTAAATCGCGATTTTTTTCTATTTCAATTTATTTTGAATGGCATTGTTGATTCTATATTTTTCAATGGTTTTGAGCGTTTTTGAATGGTTTGAGTGAGTTTTTGGAACGAATGAATGGGGCGCTGAGTGAGCAATTTAGAGTGGGTTTGATTGAGGCGAATGTCAATTTCACGATGCAACTAACTGTAGTTTTTCTGAATAGAATCTAAACTCCGGTGAAACAAACCGAAGTATTACACACAATAAACTTCCTTGCGAACAAGAGCAGACTAGAGAACAGTCAATTTACTGAACGGACCCAAGTTATAAGAAACGAAGTGCATTTTTTATTTCACAGAGATATGAAATCTAAGATATGATTTTTATAGATCGTTTTAAATTGTAGCTATTACATCCAGGCTACAATTGTGGATAATATATTTCTTTGTAGAATGAATTTGTATTCAGATGATCGACTTGATAATGTCCATCAATTCTGTAATCAATTAACCTATTTAAAGCAATACCAAATGCATTACGTGTTACCATGCCTACAAAGTAATGTATATAAAACCTTATATTTTTTTATATGTGACCCGTCACGCGAAAAGGGACCATCTAGATAGTGCGTAAAGTATCGACATTTTGTCAGTCTGTGCGGATTTCGCAGACTGACTAGGGTCGAAATTTTTGGCACTTTACTAAATTTTTGAAACTAGAATAATAAATCAACCTTCCCTTGAAAGACTTTTTGAAATACGACCTCTGGTTGGCATATTCTAGAACCAATCTCTTTTTTGAATATTTATTTTAAGAAGTTCACAGATGGTTCCTTTTCGCGTGACGGGTCACATATGCAAGTACATTAAGCTTACAAATACACAAGACTTTTGACATCTACAAGTATTTTGCTGAAAGAGTCTAATCTGAAGAGATTGTAAATTAATAGTTACAGTTAGTAACATCGTGAAATTGGCACCCTCTCGATAAAAAAATATTCAAAATCACTCGCTCAGCACTCTTTTCATTTATCCCAAACACTCACTCCAGTCACTCAAAAACGCCCCGTTATAGATTAAAAACGGTTCGAAATCGTTTCCAACGATCAAAGTTTCAATCAAATCAATAAAATTATTGGTCGATTTTATTGGGTGGTGTCGCTTCTAGCGCCCTTGATTTCTTCATGTAGACACATTAACAGTAAAATAACACATTTTTTAAATAGGTTAAATTAGCGCTTATTTGGTCCAATTGGACAAATTAAGTTATATCATTTTAACACCCCTCTCGTTTAATTTTACTCAAAACTCGTTACTCTTGACCATTAAAATTCATGCCAAAATCATTAAATAGGGGATAATCAACAGGTTATGTCTGGAATGAAAAATATTCCACGAGAATGCGTTATTAGGGGTTAAAAATGAGTCTGCAGGACGAGGTTTTTTTTAACATCCATATAACCTTTTAGAGTGAAATATTTTTGATTTCAGACATAACGAATTGATTTTTTCTATTTATTATAGTCCATACAACTGTATTTTCATACCTGAAATAATGAGGGATTTTTTGGTCATTTTCTATCTTCGGCCCTTGCTAATTTCGTATTGAAACCAAGAAAATTCTGTTTTCAATAATTTCTTATCGGCATCTTGGATTACGCTAAAAAATGGAAGAAACTGTAAAGATACTTGGAAGCAAAAAAACTTGTTCTGTGGATGTTGTATAATTTTAGGAAGAAAAATCATTTTGGCGAAGGTTTGAATTCTTAAGATTAAAAAACGCAAACTTGGTGATCACTCAATCCCCTGTTGTGAGCATTTAAAATCAGCTTACAATCGGGCTGGATTGAGCTTTTGTTGCTATAACTTCACTGTCATCGGATTTCGAACCTTCGGAAATCGCCCGGAAAGGAATCAATTGCAAGGTGCTCCAGTCACCGCGATATGAATGGAACAATTCGTATTGTCAAAAGCGGCTCAAAATCCCATTCAACCAAAATATACTGTAAATTAAAAAAGACATCGATGGACGTGCCAAACATGAATAAACAACGGAAAGGCTTAAATAAACCTCTGTCATTTTCGTTTATTTTTGGTGAACGTTTTCGTTCACCAGTTTAACTGCGTGAAGAACGGCATGTAGATTCTTAATAGCTTTGAAATAAAGTAGTGCCTATTTAGGCTCAATTAAGTATTTCTCAAGCCTTCTCTCTTCAAGATCACCGTATGTTTTGAAATTGGCGTGATACTAGAATTCTTTATCAATTAATAATAATAATAATAATAAACAAGCATTTGGAAGTATTGCATGGCAATACCAAGTCCCTACCGGATAAATAAATATATCCCTATAGCGGTATCTTTTTTGGTGGTAAAGGTTATAACTACCTCTCCAAAATATTAGTTGTATCAGATTTTATGTATCAGCTCAATACCTCTCAGGATAAAAAAAAAAAACCGAAAATTTCCTGGTAATTTTCTAAGTCCAGCATCCGTATCTTCCACAAAAATCAGTGGACTGGAACCAAATTCAAACTTGATCTGTAACTCATTGATGCGGACTCACAAACCAAAAATCAGCTCAATATCTCCAAGGATTAAGAAAAAAAAGTCCGGAAAACTGAAATTTCCTGGTAATTTTCTAAGTCCAGCATCCGTATCTTCCACAAAAATCAATGGACCGGAACCAAATTCGAACTCGTTCTGTAACTCATTAATGCGGACTCACAAACCAAAAATCAGCTCAATATCTCCAAGGGTTAAGAAGAAAAGTCCAGAAAACTGAAATTTCCTGGTAATTTCTAAGTCCAGCATCCATATCTTCCATAAAATCAATGGACTGGAACCAAACTCAAACTTTTTCTGTAACTCATTGATGCGGAAGCACATACCAAAAATCAGCTCAATATCCCCAAGGGTTAAGAAAAAAAGTCCGGAAAACTGAAATTTCCTGGTAATTTCTAAGTCCAGCATCCGTATCTTCCACAAAAATCAATGGACCGGAACCAAACTCGAACTCGTTCTGTAACTCATTGATGCGGACTCACATACCAAAAATCAGCTCAATATCTCCAAGGGTTCAGAAAAAAAGTCCGGAAAACTTAAATCCGGACTGACAGACAGACGGAGGGACGGACGGAAGGACGGACTGACGGACGGACAGACGGACAGACGGACAGACGGACGGAGCGCAAACCTATAGTCCCCTTCGGCTTTCGCCGGTAGGGGACTAATAAATAATAAATAATAAATTCCCCTTTAAAATACGAAAAGAACATGCAATTCTTTAATCGGGCGTATGTACAATCCGCGTTAGCATATCAAGGGCTTACAGCAAAAACAAAATATGTGTCTTTACACTGTATAGACACATTATTTTGTTTATTATGAGCCCTAGAAATTGCAAGTGCCTATAGTAATTTTATACCTATAGACTTAGTATCATTAGAAACGGTAACCAGTCTAGTGACAATCGTTAACAACGAATGCATTACGATTTTTACCATAAATGATTCGCAAATAATTTCACCATGACAAGTGATCTCCTGCTAAAAACAGCTTGCACTCGCATCATGGTTAAATTAACGTCAATCGTCGAAAGTTCCGAGTGACTGCTTAAATTGCAAATCTTAAATTGAAATCACATTAATTAAATATTATCGGTAATGCAACTATCTAATTAAAATACCCAATATCGTCTATAGTTAAAATCTATTTACGAAAATGATTCCTGGGTTACCATGTATCAGTCCGCAAAATATAAGTAGATTTAATAGTTTATTAAAGTCTCATTCATATATATATATGCATTTTTACAAATGTACAAATGGATAATACTACAGCATAAAAGAATATATGTGACCATTCTTATTTAGAATTATAAGAGACTATTTGGTAAAACTACCATTAAAAGAACCGATCCCTTCTCTATGTACATACATGTTCAACTTTCTCTCTGTCTCTCTGTCTCTCTGTCTCTGTCTCTCTCTCTCTCTCTCTCTCTCTCTCTCTCTCTCTCTCTCTCTCTTTCACTAATTCTCAAAACACACACACACGCACGCACGCAAGCAAGCACGCACGTCCGCACGCACTCACGCACACACACAAACACCCATACACACCCACTCTTTCACCTAATCAAATTCTTCACATTATTACATGACAATTATTCAATACAAAAACAAGATTCAATATGTAAAAGCAAAAAACATATACGAGGGTGGATCAAAAAGTACTTGGACTTTTGCTATAACTTTAGAATTTTTTCAATTTTTTAACTTCGAAATGACGGCACCGGCACAGCCCGAGATAACCGGACAATAATAAAGTTCTACTGGACCTATGAAAAACCTAATCGAGAGGTTAAAATGATGAGATATGCTAGAAGGTCTTCAAATGTAAGCAGATACCTTCTTTTTAAATGGTTTAAAATGTTTGTTTAAGAATGGAGAGCGTTTCTGAAGGATGCCGCATTCGAGAGAATGGAAAACTTCTCCTCGACATTTGATCTGTAATTGTCACAGAACAACATCAGTTCAGTATCGTTTAGACACATTACACATTTAAGTTCGTCATTTTGGATCAGATGGATATGAAAATAGTACTTATCCAATGGATAGGCGATGCAGAAAATGTATTTATTGTTGAGTTGATTATTTTGAAAAGTGCTGACTTTCGACGGAACTTATCAATACCATAGCGTCATATTGACGTCGTTACCGTGCGCCGGTACCAAATGACTACATATTTTAGAATGGTTGCTACAGGTGACCAACTAGTTGGATTTCACGCAAATTTACACGGCCAAAAGAAAAACCGCTGTTTGATAACAATGTAGTTTTCTCTAAAAAGTCTGCGAAATAAAATATTCTGCAACGCTAGTCTACGTAATTTTTTATTCGCCCTCGTAGACATCGTCAATAGGCTCTCAAGGACCTATTTGGAATTTCAGTTTTTTTTTATAATAATGCACATAAGTGCACATTTAGAAGGTGTATAAGAAAGCCACACACTCTAAAAACAGCTTAAAGGAGATTTAATTGGCGACATCCACATGCTTAGATTTATTAAAATAAAAATACATAGTTTTAAAAACTTTTGAGGCTTTACTTTTTTTTAAAGAACAATTTGTCTATTATTTATTAAAAAACAAATTACGACGCTTTAAAACGTCATGGCAGGTTTTGGCACACGTTCTTATCAAACGTGAGTGACAAAATAGTGTTTTAATTTTATCCCCGTTTGATCTATTCTCAAAAATAGGATCAATAAGTTTAGCAGTTTCAATAAGGTTTTCTCTTAAATCAGTGTAAAGGTGACAATAAAGGATAACATGAACTTCGTCCTCAATATTAAAACAGAATGGTACATATATGTATGATTAAGTATGATTAAATGCAAATCATGTCTTATGTGAGCATGCATAGATGTCATCCAAATCTCACAAGAGTTATCCCTGGGGGACCCTTTAACTGAAGCAATATATTTATAAGCAGAGCTTGTTTCCATCTATGAAAAATATTCAATCAACATTTTGAAGAAAAAAAAATATATATTAGGGTGGCTTATACTTTGCGTTCCAAGAAACATTTGATTGGTTGGAATACCTTGGTATTATCAAATGGGCATATTTCCTTAAAATGCCTATATTGACTTGCTTTTCAACTATCTCTGTCATTTTATTGTGCGAACAGGGTCGTTCGCCTTCAGCACTTTCAGTGCTTTGATTAATTATTTATTATGTTTCGTGGATATGAACCGTGCGAGCTTATCCAAGCAGTAGTAACGATGTAAAATTCACCCAGCTTTCTTTTTGGTTTTGTATCCCCCATCAACAAGCAAATATCTGCAGACGATGCTGTTTTTTTTATGTATTTTTAGGCGTTCTGTCATATCGAAGGTCAAGGAGCGGAGCCAGCGATTGATCAATTTTATCGTTTTCCTCAAAATTATGACCCGTCAAGCCAAAAGAGACTACCTGGCCGGTGCGTTAAGGGTCTACCCAAGTCAGACTGCGCGGACTGCGCAGTCTGACTGGAGTTAAAATTTTACGACTTTTGCTGATTTTCTGAATCAATAATAATCAAACTTAAACCTTGTGTGAGACTTTAAGTAAAACCGACATCCGGTACACGTTCGCTTGAACTAATCTCTTCTTCAAACATCTTTTTACCGGAATTTCCAGACGGTCCCAGCTCGCGTGACGGGTGGCAATTGAATATGTATGATATTGACACTGACGCTTGATCTATCTAAAAGAATCACAGACACTTATAAAGAAAGAATAAGTAAAAAAAAGGTGGCCTGGCCTTGATATTTGTTCTACTTTTTAAATCAAAATTTGACATAGTTCTTGTAACTTGTCCTTGAAAAAAAAAATGTTGAAAATAAAGGTCTTCGAGAGATCGATCGATTTAAAATACTAAAAATTCTTAATTATTCTCAAGATAGAACCGATATGCATGCACGCATGCTTCAAATATTTAGGTTGAGGAGAGGAATGCTAGACTAAATATAAAGTTCAATAAAACATTTACGCGAAACAATTGTGGTAAGCATCATCTCTTTGTGCCATACTTTCCCGCGAGTTTCAAGACCGCCCAAATATTTTTCATCAAGAGAAGTCACTTTGTATGTTTTTGCTACCGTTACATTTGAGTTATCTCTCCTATCTAGAAATACGTATTTCTTACATATAAGCAAGATTAACTAATCGTTGCTCTAAATAAAAAAATCGTTTGACCAATCAAAGTACTTAATTATATTAAGACGCTAATTACGCAATTTTATATCGATTAAGGGTTTTCCACAAAAATCGGATGTCCACAAAGATCTGATAAAATTACACCATGTGGTTTTAAAACCAATTAATAAAATCGTGAAAATGTAAATTATTGTGGTTTGATTGATTTCGGAATAAAAGTGAATGACTGAGAAGAGCGAGTTTTGAGAGAAATCCAAGGGGGGGGGGGGGGGGGGGGGTAATACAATATGACTGAAATGTTGATCGTTTTGAATTAACCCGAGTTTTTGAGCACCTATGAGTAATTGAAGTGATTCCGAACGTGGAATCGGTTTATAACGACTGGTGATGTTAGGCATTTGCATGTTGGGGGTCAAGAAAGCTCAACCAATTAGGTTTAACACAGATTTTTGGTGGTTCAGACACGGCGTTCCATTTGTCCGTGAAGACACAAAAGTCAGAAAAAATACGTAGAATTCTTAAAAGGGGGGGGGGATAGAAAACTATCGCTAATTTTGTCCAATTGGACAAAATTATCGATTATGTTTTCCCTCCCTTGAAAATCACTCAAAACTCGCTCCATACATTCATTCAATTTTATTCCAAAATCATTCCAAAATCAATCAACTTATCAATTTGATGATGTTAATAACTGAACTGTACCAGGAGCCATTAGTAGGCTGGTAGCTGAACGACAAAACGTCCTGAGCTCGATTCTTGCAGAAAGATTACACGTAATACTTACCATATAAATTATTCTACAAGATCTATTAGGCATAATTACTTACACTTAAACTGCAAAGATATACCGACCGTTAACATTTGGGATTTCTCTGAAACGCGCACGGCAAGGTAAACCATTTTGTAGCTTTCGTTTAGTATCTCATTTTATTATTTATTTATATATTTAGTAGTTAGAGCAACATAATTATCACGCTCTTTACACTGTAAGCTCCATACGCGAGCCGATCATGTCTTCACAATGTTTGTTTTTCAACAATAGCAATTTTTTTTTATTGATTGCCGAATACATTAATTTTCGTTTATTGTCTTTGTATCGAACAAATCAAAACTCGAAGGTCATGAAAAATGACGCCGAGATTCTGAAGTAGATATCTAAATTATTCTGAATAAGTGTCTAAGCTTTTATTATTAAGGTCATGAAATTGGCACTTACTCCACTCAAAACGATTCTAAATCGAAAAGTCTTTGCTCTGTCCGGAATATTCGTACCACTCACTCGAATTGTTCCAAAAACGCTCCTAAATCAGAAAAATCGACCCAAAATATTTCAAAATACTTCATAACTGCATTCAAATTGGTAGTAAAATTGTTCTTTTTTTAAGCGTGTGATTGGTCCACGAAGATAGACAAATCTATTCATATGAAAAATCGCAAATTATCATTAAATGGAGATATAAAGATATATATTCGACTCCCTCCCTATTAATATTATTCGAAATCATTCCAAAATCATTCACCTTGTAAATCTGATGGTGTTATTAACTATAATATTCTGTATATAATTTTGCCCATTGTTGATAAACTTTGATCTTCTATTTAGATATTATTATTCTTCCCAAAGATGAAGTGTCTGGTGATAGTAACACTGGTAATAATCGGGACTACAGCCGATATGTCGGACAAGTTTAAATCCCTCATTATGGACAGACATAACGAGTATAGAAAAGAGGAGAACGCTCGATATATGAACAAACTGGTGAATATCACACTAACTTATGTAGCTTCCCCAGTTCTTCTGAGCTCGAGGTTTTTAAACTTTTCTCAGGCTCAATTTAAAATTTTCTCAAATTTGAATTTTATAATAAAGCCGTTATTCTGTTTTTTACTCATTTTAATGTATTAACATAAAATATGATATTAATAAGTTGTTATGAATAACAACTTATTGATATTATCTTTTATTTTCATACATTTTGAGAAAAAGTTTTATAACCTCGGGCCCTTCTCTCATCTCCCCTTCAAAGTTGAACAAGTATTGTAGAAGATAGTACGGCAATTAAATGTTTTCAACACCATTAATTTGATAAGCAATAAAATGTTACGTGCATATATTGAATTTTAGTAAGAATATATATGCAGTGCACAACGTACCATTGGGCTTAATCACTTGCATTTTCAAAACACATTTTTTGAATGTACATGTTAGATGTTTTATCAGTATGAAAGAGATTTGCTCTTTTTAGTGTAAAAATCCCTATGTTTTATCGTGAAAAAGATGTTCATATTGGCATTTTACCACTGTCCCTTTGCTAACTACTCTAAAGAATTAACGAAGTTTTGGAGGCATGTTATCGATTCCAATCGATCAGTGAACCAAACATGTTTATATTTCAGGAGTGGAGTGACACCTTACAGAGTCAGGCCGAGCTTTACGTATCCTTCTGCGACTATAAGAGCAGGACGGACGGGTTCGGCTATAACGTGGCCTACTACAGCAACTTTAGTTCACAGGCAGGTAATATGTACCGCGCCATGGAGGAATGGTATACGGAGAAAGATGACTACTACTACAACTCAAAAACTTGTGGATCAAGTTGTAGGTATACACAGGTAAGAAAGTCTTAGGGTTGGGGACCCGAAATAGTCCCGCAACGTTTCGGAAGGCATTAAATTTCACAGTGTTAACTGAGGTTTCCTAATGATCTCATTAGGAAACCTCGGTAAACATTGTGAAAGATCATGTTTTCCGAAAAATAGCGGATGTATAACGGGTCCTCTACCTTAGGGTATAGTTAATATCAACGTGAAATAGACAATCATTCCGATCAAAACCATTCAAAATCACTCGCTCAGCGCTCCATTCATTAATTCCAAACACTCACTCAGACCATTTAAAAATGCTTCAAAATCACTTAAAAAGATTAGATCAACATCTATTTTCAAATAGAAAAAGCAAAACATACGAATTCAATGACATATTTGAAAGTGTTAGCGTCTGATTGGTTCTTGAAGAAAAAGGGGGCTTTTAATAGAGCTTGTATGTATGTCTAATTAATGGGAGGTAATACATATCGCTAATTTTGTTCGAATTGAATGAAGAATGGGGGCGATGTATGAGTTTGGAATGAAATTAAAGGGAAGTAATTCAATATCGCTAATTTTGTTCAAGATGAAAAATGGAAATATTCACTACTTCCATATAATTAAAACAAGAGGGCCATAGTGGCCCTAAATCGCTCACCTGAGTTAACAGTCTTAAGATCTGACCTCTTAACCTAGTTTTTAACCACACTTGACCCAAATTCAAACCATACAGACTTTTAAAGACAATTTTAATGTGGCTAATTCTCTGGATGATTGGCAAAAGTTAAGGCCTCTAGAGTGTCTACAAGGATTTTCTAAGATTTGACCCTGTGACCTCATTTTTGACCCCACTTGACCCAAGTTCATTAAGAAAGTCATTCTGACCAATCTTCAAGTTGATTGAGTAGAATTATGGCTTAAAGACTGAATGTCTACAAGGTTTTTCTAAAACTTGAACCTGTGACCTCATTTTTAATCCCATTTAACCATAATTCAAACTTTACCGAGATTTCATCAAGACAATCATTCTGACCAATTTTAAGGTCGATTGAGCAAAAAATATGACTTCTAGAGTGTCTACAAGGTTTTTCTAATATTTGACCCTGTGACCTCATTTTTGATCCCACATGACCCAATTTCAATCTTGTCTGAGATTTCATCAAGACAATCATTCTGACCAATTTTAAGGTTGATTGAGCAAAAAATATGGCTTCTATAGTGTCTACAAGGTTTTTCTAATATTTGACCCCGTGACCTCATTTTGACCCCACTTGACCCAATTTTACACTTGTCCGAGATTTCATCAAGACAATCATTCTGACCAATTTTCAGGGTGATTGAGCAAAAGATATGGCTTCTATAGTGTCTACAAGGTTTTTCTAATATTTGACCCCGTGACCTCATTTTTGACCCCACTTGACCCAATTTCAATTTTGTCTGAAATTTCATCGAGACAATCAGTCTGACCAATTTTCAGGTTGACAGAACAAAAATATGGCTTCTTTAGTGTCTACAAGGTTTTTCTAAGATTTGACCATGTGTCCTCATTTTTGACCACACTTGACCAAATTTCGAACTTATCCGAGATTTCATCAAGACAATCATTCTGACCAATTTTCAGGTTGATTGAGCAAAGAATTAGGCTTCTAGAGTGTCTACAAGGTAAATGTTGACGACGCACGACGGACGACGGACGACGGACATCATGCGACCACAAAAGCTCACCTTGAGCACTTCGTGCTCAGGTGAGCTAAAAATGCATACGCGTTTAAAAGAAAGCTATCTATTTATTAGATAACCAATTCGACGCTTACAAAATTTAATTAAGTCAGGATAATTGTGTATTTTTTTCCTAGCGATTTTCACTTTGAATGAAGTTGTTGATCATATCAAATTTAGTGTCTTTAGGCGTTTTTGAATGGTTTGGGAATGAACGAGCGAAACGCTCAGTGAGCGGATCAGAATGGTTTAGGTCGGAATAAAAGTCAATAATTGTTTTTTTTAGCCGTAGTTGACCCGTTATAGTTCCGCAACATTTTGGAAGTAACAAACTTTAAAATGTTACCCTCCGGTCTCTAAGACCGCGATTAAATCCGAATTTCGAACATTTCGAAATCGGCGCGAAACCGGCTAGCTTCGGTTGAGTCTTAGTGCCTCCTGACTCAAATCGGCATCAATTCGTGATCAAAAATAAATCGGGACAAAAATTTCAACATGCGCAAACTTTTCTCCCGATTTCGAAAATCGTGCCGTAATCGGCCAACCTCGGTGTACCTCGTACCAAGTCGTTGTTGTTCTTAGTAAGCAAATCGGCGTTATTCGGCGATAGAATCGGTCCTATTTCGGCGTACCTACCTCGGCGATGAACCCCGAATAACGCCGATGCACTACGAGTAACTCTCGTTTCTCGCCGATAAACTACGACGAGATACGCGACTAGCAACCCGAGCTATTCCGACCTACACCGAATAACTACGAACTGCTAAGATATCATCCCGTAGTACTACGAAGTACCCCGAATTCCGAGGAGTATAAAAAGGCGAATCAACTTTGAAAAACAATTCATTCAGTTCTAAACCTTTGAACGAGACGCTTCCCTATACTTCGATACAATGGGACCAAAAAGGGTGCGTTCGAAGAAAAAGCAGTCAGCTACAATAGATATGCCTCCTCCATCGAACACCCAAGCTCCAACATTAAGCACAGAGAACCAGCCTGACCCTGATGTTATGCCGGATCAGCTAGTTGTCCTGCAAAATGAGTTGAGGATGACGTCGACACTCAGCCCCCTGAAATAAAGAAAAAGAAGTCGTTCAAACACGGCGACCTGGTACGTTGTCACTCTAATATAGATATTATTACTGATAATTTTTTTTTGCTGTTAAATCACGGAATGTATATACCCAGTATACGAAATCGGGGCATAATTCTGAAAAAAAAAAATGAAACTCGTAGTCGATACGGATCTGTCGGCGTAGGTCGCAGTAAATCATTGTGCATCGTAGTCCATCGTAGTAAGAAATCGGAACAGTCGGTCTAGATCGTACTGTTTCGTAGTAACTCGGCTCCTAAGCTCGGCGTACTTCGGAACAAAATCGGAACAAAAGCGTAGTAAATCGTATTGCATCGTAGTTTTCACAGCCCCTCGGGAACGCACCGCATGTATTTCTTAAAATACGCCCCGTCCAAGGATGATAGGAGAAAAACGGCTCGAATTCGTGGTAAATCGGGGAAAATGCGTTCTCCCGAAGCACTACGATTATTTGGAAATCGGAGTCTGTGAGACGGGGGCGTTAACCGAGCTTTCCTAATAATTTAATAGGAAACCTCGGTCCACATTACAAAAGATCTTGATTTCTGCAATGTTGCGAAACATTTACGGGTCCACTACCTTAACTTATAAAGAACGGTTAGATAATGAGGGATACCCGATGCACATTGGCTAATATGTTATCTTTGGTAGGCGGTCAAAAATTCACCACTTAATCAAATTCAAGCTTTATCCAATTTGTTACTTCTTAGGTCAGATTTTTAGCCATGGATCTTGGTTTAGACAAGATTTTCTGGTTTGGATCTAGACGAATATCCTTTTAAATTCCCGCATAAATTCCGCATAATATATACGCCCCCTTGATTTTAATTGTCGAAAAAGGATCAACCTTAATTTTCAAAAGTGCGTCTATTCTACAGATGGTATGGTATAACACTCAGAGAGTTGGATGTGCTTTTAACCAATGCACCACATTCCGCTTCGACGGACAAACATATAATGACTATTGGTATTTCGCCTGCTTCTACGAACCTAGGTAAAAATTGACATTATAATCATTATTCTATTATTTGTTAAAAGGGGACAACTGATAACAACGTCAAATATATCGCACAAAAAAGGCAAATCAGAAATAAAAAGATGAATAAGTTTATTCAAATCGTGAAATACCACTTATCTCGATCAAAACCATTCAAATCACTCGCTCAGTGGTCCTTTCATTCATTCCTGACACTTTCTTAAACCATATAAACGCTCCGAAATTTTCAAAAAACTTTTCGGAATCGTTCAAAACGATCGAAATTTCATTCAAACTTATTAAGTATACCATGATTTTATTGAATGGTGTTGGTATGGACGAAATGGGCGATATGGATAACCTCTCGTTCATTTCATTCACAACTCGATCTCCCACTCACTCAATTTCATTTTGAATTGATTCATAACCCATTCACCTTGTCAATCTCACGATGTTACTTCTCACAATCCTTCCTCTTTTCGAAAGAAGGGGTTTGCGAAACGTTTAAGAAATGATAAAGTTGGTTACATCGTGAAATAGACTGTCATTCCGATCAAAATCATTCTTAATCGCTCACTCAGCGCTCCAATCATTCATTCCTAACACTCACTCAAACCATTCAAAAACGCTCAAACCCACGGAAAAATGTAGAATCAACAACGACATTCAAAATAAATTTTGGATAGAGACCTAACACATTTTTAGCTCGACTATAGGTAGAATAGGGGGCTATTCCGGTCACTTAGGCGTCGGCGTGAGCGTTGGCGTCGACATCGGCGCCGGCTTAATTCTTTAGTTAAGTTTTCACATACAAGTTTTGTCAAATCTCTGTTTCTATTAAAGCTATTGCCTTGAAACTTTCAACATACTTAATTACCATAATACAAGCCTCTAGACAAGGATTCATTACTATGATATTGAGTTTAATGGAATTTTAACCGTTTTCGGACTTAGAAATTATTGGTTACGTTTTTAAGTGCAACTGTTGTGTATCAGTTATATCTTTGTTTCTACTTAAGATATTGTTTGGAAACTTTACACATGCTTCTATGGTTGCTTCTATGGTCATCATATCATCCTCTAGATAAAGATTCATTACTCTGACTTTCATTTACTGAGATTTTTCAATGACGATATTGATTTGCAGTTCCTATCCGGAACTAGAAATGGTCGATCATGCTGTCCTCCGATAGCTCTTGTTTCTTTATCTTATGAATGATATCGTGCCCTTTTTAAGAATTTCAGCTTTAGTCTATTTTATGCTCTTAAGCCACTGGCCCTTATTTTGTAATTCATAAAATCAGGTTTTCCTGGATAACGGTTTGTTTTGTTTCTCGATTTGAAATCAAGGGATAGCCATTTAGATATCACTCTCTAAACCCTCTTAGTTATAAGGATCATTAACAGTGTGAACAAGTAAAATGCAGAGTGTCGACGTGCCCTACAATTTAATTTTGTGGTTTCACTGATTTTCACAGATAATGAATACTTTGTACATTGTACATGTGAGTAATTTGCTGTCAGAAACTAATTAAGTCAAATGTCAGTGAATACATATCCTCAATTACTCCACTTTACTGCCTATAGAGTGGTACTAAGAATAGGCAAAATAGGCCTATTTTGCCTATTCTTAGTACCACTCTATAGGCAGTAAAGTGCTTTTTTGTTTTTGTCGATACTTACAATTTTGCTAATGCAGTCAAAAGACCATTCCTTCATGAGGAAATTATTGCTATAATCGCAACAAAAATAATCAGGCGAACAATACACATTTAGCTGTCTTGGGTCAGATAGTTTCCCATTCGGATCATTGCTCGGATTTTTTTTTGTAAACTGGAAAGTACCTCGGACGTAAGTGTAGTAATCTGTGGCTATTTATAGGTGATTAGGCCTTTTGGTGTTTTTTTTGGACAATGAATTGAAAAACAAAAGAAAACAATGCCTTTTTATCTCCCGCCGTTTTTGGCGAGGGAATATAGTAGTGGTCTCCAGGAGTTTCGTGGTTCCGAGGTTCCGACACTAAACTTGTCCGGAGCAAATCTCTTAAAGTATAATAGCTATCAATATTTCACTTTATGGGTGGATAGATCTCATGGAAGAGAAGTGTGGTGCACAATAACTACAACTCTTGCTTGCATAATTTTGGAGTTATTGTCCTTTGTTATTTTCAATACTTAGATTTTGTCCTAAGCATATCTCCTAAAGTATAATAGCTAACAACTTGACACTTTATGGTTGGATAGATCTCATGGAGAAGAAGTGCAGTGCAAAATAACTACAACTCTTGCTTGCATAATTTTCCATTTTTTGCCCTTTGTTATTTTAAAGACTTAGATGTTATAGGGGGTAAATCTCTTAAAATACAAAAGAGTCTTTAATCTAATAGGCCTCAGTTTTCTATCAAGCTTTCGCGTCGGGGGATGGCCATGTCCAACATGGCTCTTGTATGTTTTCCGATCGTCTATGTAATTCTTATGAAAAAAAGAATAGGCGAAAGAGGTGAATAGTTTTTGTTGCAACTAACAATTCTACTGATTCAGTCAAGTGACCATTCTTTTAGGGGGAAAAGTTTACTATTGTCGCAAAAGATAAATAAATAAATAAATATACAAACATATGAACAATATATATGAATCAGTCTTGGGATTTGATAACCACGCAATCGGAACATTGCTCGGACTTTTGAAAAAAACCTAGGAAGTACTTCGGACGGTAGACTAGTGATCATGGGTCATTTATAGGTGATTCGACATAAAGTGGCACTTTGGCCAATACGCTTAAAGAAAAAAAGTCTCTGATGATTTTCGATCTTTTGGACAGATTTTGAATTGAAGACAGAAAACAGTAAATTCGATAACAAATCATAATATCCCTATTTTTTTTTATCTTTCGGTGATTTTGTTTTATTCGACGCAAGCTTGGTTCTTGTGACTTCACGATAACCAGCGTAGCATAATGATGCGCTTTCATGGCTGCGCCTTTATCATTCCGAAGTCTATTCCGTGGCGTCTTAGATGTTTCCAGATTGATGGCTATCGTCACCATTTGTTGTGCCGGATTTTCGTCACAAGTCTCTGTCATGCTGTCACTCTAAAATAAAGCATAGAGAAAACGTTTGTCTGGCTAAAACCTGTACTAGCTTTTATTAAGTTGAAATGAAATTTTGTAAGGACTTTAATAGCTCTTTTACTATTTGGGTAGATAGGAGTCCAAATTTAGTTATGCAATTTAGAAAAATAAAAAAAATACATATCCTTCGGATAACAAACATTTTCCTCAATCAACATAGACTTGGCAAGTGATGAAGTTTCATGTGTTATCCGTCGGCCCGAGTAGGGAACAGAACTTTTACATAAATAAAAGGATGGAATTCGTAAAGTTTTGGCAAAGATACTCCAAACTATGAGTAGATATGTCGACATTTTTAGATAAGTGCAAAGGTTAGATAGGATCAAGTTAAAATTTTACTGCTGCATTTACATGAATTCCCAAATAACTTGGCACATGTGGTCTCCATTAAGAGTAGATGTGTCACCCGAAAGAGTTATTTAGAAAGGTAAATGTCAGTATCTCAGCTTATGGACATGTCGCTTATTACAATATTTCACGATATATAAGACAGGTCAGCTCGATAGCATAAATAGATTGTCACATAAACCTACAAATTCCTATGATGTTCCAACCCTTTTGAATCGTCTCATAGAGACGTCTCTGGCGGGTTCGAACAACATTAGATTAAAAAGATAAAAATATATGGAACAAAAAATATTCGTTTGAGAATGTTCACTTTTTCAGAGAGTTTGCTCGCGATGAAGGTACTCCTTATGATGGTCACTTAATAAAAGTGGTCTCTTAATGAGGTTGTCGCTCGAGCAATATCGACTGTAGTTGACTTAAATTGTTTGAAACTACCAAAGAATATTCCTTATCTCAGAGCTATTGTTTGGGTTATGTGGTATCTTGTTGTGTCACAAAAAATGAAGCATTGTTCTCAAGTTTCTTTAAAATGCAACTTTCCCTACATTGGTACTTAGATTGGCATGGAATTTTCAAACAATGATCCTCATGTAGTGATCTTTCGTATATAGTTGAGTTTTTTGTGTAATGTTGCGTCACAGAAAAGTTGGCTTCACTCCGGGCAGCGGCACTCATTCTTTCCGACTATTTGTCTCTCACCAATGGGTCGTTAATCGTATTTCATCAGCTAAGAAAGGATGTAATGGTGGTACTAGTGTTATAAACCGCTTTGGAATATCGATCCGTTTTGGAATTTCTTGGTATTCCAAAGTGGTTCGATCCGTCTCAAGACGGTTCATCTATTTTTATCCTTGATTATTACTTAACAGGCCCAGTTAAATGATAAGCTTATTGTGTATCTCTTTATCCCCCAGGGGGTTAATCACTATGTTTATTCCAAGAATCACAGTTACCATTATTGGTCAACATTACCCAATATACATTGCGCATATACACTACTGTAAATAAGTACTTCTGAATAATATTGAACTTTAAAAACTATCCGATTGCTAAACTATCACACCCACACACACACACAAATAATAATATATAAGAATTAAAATTGAACAAATTGAAAGGGAATGTATATGCATTAAAACATTACTGCAGCAATTCGGAATTAAATAAAGCTGAGGGGAAAAGATCGACAGTTTTCCCTTTTCAGTAGTTTGATTTCACTATTCGAAAATTTTAATCGGCTTTTATTTCGCAACAAAATTACCAAGGTTTTTTGCCTATTAGAAAGATAGTTCTATCTTTTATCAATGGGTTTTTAGCAAGATAGAAATTTTAAGGAGTATTCCGAATGATAATTTCTTATTCTAAGTACTAATATCAGATAAGTAAATAAATCTTGACCTATCATTTCGAAATTGGTTAATTGTCAAAAAGCATTTTAGAATCATAAATATTTTAAGATACGTTATGCAAAAAAAAGGTACTATAACGGTTCATAGTTATTTAACGACATGTATCCGAATTTGTGGACTGGTTACCCAAAATGGTCATTCTAGATTAAAAAGACCAGCAATGCGCATTAAGTTTCGATCCCATTCAGTCTGCGCAGTACGCGTGGTTTAGCTAGGATAGACACTAAGGCATCGACCAAATGGCCCCTTTTTGCCCAATGTATAAAACCTCTCTTGATTAGGAAATCGTTGGGTTTTTGAGCCCCCCCTAGGTCATCAGTATATGACTATAATCTGTCTCGTCTGCCTGTTCGTCTCGACGCCAGTAGACCCTACGTCTGTCCGTCCGTGCTATGGTATTAACGCAACACCTCAAACAATTAAGGGCGGATTTTGCTGATATTTTCACAGCGTTCCTTGACACATTACCTCGCACATATTGTCGAAATTTGGGGATATTCTACCGGACAAATATTTTGGCAGCAAATTTTGTGACTTCAGCTCTCCTTTCTTTCCCAAGAACTTTTGTACGGTTTATAACTCGAGGAGCTACAGTTATTCACCTTGATATTTATATAGGTTGCAGTTTTAATATGAAACGCATGCCTGATTTCAAATATAACAAAATGGAGGTAAGTGAGCAAGCGAGTGAGGGAGAAAGAGAAGAAACAGCGGCAAAGGAAAGATAGAGAGAAAGAGAGAGAGAGGGAGGGAGGGAAAGAGAGTTTGAGACAGACAGAGAGCAAGAGAGAGAGAGAGGGAGGGAGAGAGAGAGGGGGAGAGAGAGAGAGAAAGAAAGAGAGAGAGACAGAAGGAGGGAGGGAGGGAGGGAGGGAGGGAGAGAGACAGACAGACAGACAGAGAGCGAGAGGGAAGAGAGAGAGAGAGAGAGAAAGAGGGGGGATGATTCAGACTGAGCTTACTAGGCATATATTATATTGTAGTCATTTTTGAGAAAGCTACTACCGTTTAAAAAATGATTTCAGATCGATTTATTTTATTCCTTTTTCTTTTATTTGAAGAGTCTACATTTGGCTTTCTGACGTACACAACATTTCTAACCTATCATCAGCATGAGAGGAGTGTTCAGTAAAAACAAGAAAAAGCTGCTGTCAACGGAAAACTCATAATTATGGCGAATATCACGAAGTATATTCCTGATGTTGAATTGATCTATTCATGAATTTTCAATAAAATCCGATTTCCGTTTCTTTTTAATGATACAATTACATGTTATATAGGAGTGCCTTCGCTTATCCGGACTAATGTCGTTGACATGCCAGACAATTTCTTTTGTCTATCTTGCAGACTAGCACATGTATTTCAACATTGAATTTATTGAAAGGTGTCAAAACTATGATCATATAGTGCAAATACATGTACAAGATAAAACATTGTTTCTTTCAATTAGGAGATAGGCATTTATTATATATAAAAACTGAAAAACTTAACCCGGAAAAAAGAAATAAAGTCATTAAAGAAAAACTATATCTTTGAAATGTATCCATAATCAGGTCATTTTGATAAAAATACGTTGCATACGAAGTAATTAACTTTTACTTTAATTTGTTTAATATGTGAAGCAGTGTAATATCAGAAAAAAAAATAATTTTAAGAATTTTATTTAAATTTATTTCTCGATAAAGGAAGAAAGAGGCAAAGTAAACACAAAACAAACATTTTGTCCTTGGAATAAACATTAGTTAGTTAGTTTGATCGCTGGCTGGCTGGTTGGCTGGTTGGCTGGGTGGATAGATAGATAGATAGATAGATAGATAGATAGATAGATAGATAGATAGATAGATAGATAGATAGATAGATAGATAGATAGATAGATAGATAGATAGATAGATAGATAGATAGATAGATAGATAGATAGATAGATAGATAGATAGATAGATAGATAGATAGATAGATAGATAGATAGATAGATAGATAGATAGATAGATAGATAGATAGATAGATAGATAGATAGATAGATAGATAGATAGATAGATAGATAGATAGATAGATAGATAGATAGATAGATAGATAGATAGATAGATAGATAGATAGATAGATAGATAGATAGATAGATAGATAGATAGATAGATAGATAGATAGATAGATAGATAGATAGATAGATAGATAGATAGATAGATAGATAGATAGATAGATAGATAGATAGATAGATAGATAGATAGATAGATAGATAGATAGATAGATAGATAGATAGATAGATAGATTCGGGCCTTTACATCGAAATGGAACATTCCTTGAGATGGTTCAATCATTCTGAACAAATTGAAGACAATTTGGTGAAATCTGTAGACTCGATTTCTTATCAAGTTTCATATGGCCCTTTTTTTCGTGACGCTTGACGGATCATGACCATTTACAAAAAGAATAACCGATGTTATGGCACAATCATCTTGATCAAATTTTAAGAAAATCTAATGAAAACTGTGGACTCCAGAGTGTTTACAATGATTTTCTTATTGCATTTTAATTTGACACCTTTTCTAATAATGCTTGATAGATTTTGCCCATTTCCGAAAGAAACCATTCTTGTTATTGTACAATCATGCTGTGCAAGTTTGAAGTCAATCGGATAAAACCTGTGGAGCATTAACGAGGATTTTCTTATTAAATTTTCATCAGGCCCCCTTTCCCCCTGACGCCTATCGAATCGGACCCATTTTCGAAAAGAACAACCTTGTTATGGTACAATCATTTTGAGCAAGTTTGAAGACGATCTGGTGAAAACTGTGGATTAAAGAGTCTTAATAAGGATTTAATTATTAAATTTTCATTTGACCCCTTATCCGGTGTCACTTGACGGATCGGGCCATTATTAAAAAAGAACCATCCTTGTGATAGTACTATCATTTCGTGTATGTTTGAAGACAATCGTTCAATGTGGTCTTAAAAGCCTTAAATAGGATTTTCTAATTAATTTTAATAAAGCTTATTTTTCCCATGACGCTTGACGACTCTTACAAATTTTCGAAGGAACAATTCTTGTGATGGTCCAATCATTCTGACCAAGTTTGAAGATAACTATACAAAAGTGGACTGTAGAGAATTCAGAAAAAAAAAGTCAGCAAAAATCAACGGACAGACGGACAGTCGATCAGACGCCGGACGGGAAACCGGTATCGCTATTGCTTTCCTGATTCGGTTAGCAGAGCTCAAAATTAACTTAATCGTGAAATAATATTTATTTTATCTTTTCGTTAAGGAAATATTAAGGAAAGAAAATGGATAGAATTCCTCTTTTGGTGATTCCTAATGATAAAAGACGTAAAATAAAAAAGGAGCACAATTGACCTATTCGATAAAATCTTTTTTAAAGACGTCAGTTAAAGTAGTTGATAAAAAGTGTCAAACCAACAGAAAATACCAAACCTTTTCAATTCAGAATGGACAAATTATCCATAATTCAGTAGAATTTGGTAACTTTTAGTTGTCATTCTATGTGTCTTTTTGGTGAACGAACGTCGTTCACCAGTGTTATATACCATGTCAGGAAAATCCTGTTGGATGTTAATACATATGAAATAAAGTAGCGCCTCTTAAAATTCAATTAAGTATCTTTCAACATTTTTCTCCGCAAAATCACTTTTTATTTCTTTAATGGCGTGTTACTAGTTTTCTTTATCAAGTGAAGATAATGAAAATTCGCCTTGAAAAACACAATATGATCTTGCAATGTTTAACAAGAGAATTTTTGATCGGCGTAAGCTTGTCGAGAGTTTAAAGCAAAAACAAAGTTTGTGTCTAAACACCGAAGAGACAGATACTATGTTTTTGACCCAAGCCTTCGCTGGTGCAACTTGTAGTAATTAGCCGGAAATACGTGTTTATCTAGGTCGTGTCCTCTTGAACTTACATTCGGCAATACTCGGGCGATCTCCGACGGCTCCGAGTTAAATGTAGGTTACAGGAATCGGCCGAGTTGAGATGAATGACACATCAAGACACCTTGGGCCTACTTATTTCTCGCCCTATCGTGGCCCGATTTTCAGCTTGAACCCCGCTGTGCGTTCAGGTTGACAAACCGGTTCAAGTGATATCCCGCTTTATCCGTATACTTGCGTGTAAAGCGGGGTATAATTTGAAAAAGGTTTGCAACCTTTTTCAGTCTGAATGCAGGGCGGGTTTCAAGCCGAAAATCGGGCCACGATAGGGCGAGAAATAAGTAGGCCCCTTGTGTCATTAGAACGCGGTTTTACATAACTTTTCAACTAGCGACAGTCAGTCTCGAGACGG
Organism: Fragum whitleyi; assembly: GCA_948146395.1. NCBI lineage: Eukaryota > Metazoa > Mollusca > Bivalvia > Cardiida > Cardiidae > Fragum > Fragum whitleyi. The sequence goes on along the minus strand of OX411548.1, from coordinate 21,671,377 downwards.
GTTTTAAGAATGATTCGACATGTGTTTTACATGTACAACCTTTCTTGTATCTTTTATTCGAATAGGGGTGAAAGTCGCTATTAAGATTTTTCTGTAAAATTGCGTTGGCTGAAGTAGGGCTTATTCCCAGCGAAATTGTTTCGTATTCGTCTATCTCAGAAGCGAATATTGCCGAATACCAAATGCGACAGGCACGGGGGATATTTCATTGGGGCCATTCTACTTTGCATTTTTATACCCCGTATCGAGAGATCGGGGGCATATTGTTTTTCTCATGTCCGTCTGTCTGTCTGTCTGTCTGTCTATCTATCCGTCTGTCTGTCCATCCGTCCGTCTGTCCGTCCGTCTGTCCGAAAACTTAACCCGAAAACTTAACCTTTGACTTTTCTCCAAAAGTATTTGACAAACAAAGCTGTACACCAATGTCAAGGTCATGTGACAAGGTCAAGGTCATGTGACAAGGTCAAGGTCATCTGTCAAGGTCAAACTTTAAAAAAATGCTGTTCCGGGGGCACGTGTTTCATTTCAATCTGTAAAACCATATCAATTTAAAATTCTATTTGAAAATTAAATAAATGATAGCTAAATATTCAACCCTAGATACCACTCCAATTGACGAGTATATATTGCCGTGGTCAAGGGGGGACCAGATCCGTCATGCACTTGTTTACAATTCGACAGGCGGGTTTAGTTGTTAAATTATTCGGAAAAGTCATTGCGTTTTTTACAGAAATCATGAAAATCTTAATCGATGAATAAAAACTGGTTCCATCCTTTCCAAAATACGTTTAGAATTGATTAACTACAGTTTAAGAAAAAACTAGCTCCGAGAAGAAAAGTCTAATATCAGCCGCAATACTGTAATAAGATATCTATAGTGAGTGATTTTACAAGCATCCAAACTCTTGAATGTAAACAATAGATTCTCGTGCAAAAAATAAACCGACAATTGTAAGGATTCTCAATTCTTATTGGGAGGAAAGTCGGGAGGAAAAAAACAGGGTATTATACTTAAACTATTTGTTCATGCAATTATTACCTCCCATTAAAAAATAAATTTCTTAAATAAGATTCTTATTCGCTTTTGATGTGGAAATTACGTTACAAAAATAATATTTATAAAGACTGTAAGTATGCAATTTACTATGAAGCAATTATTTAATATGAAAAGTTATACTTTAATTTCTTAACCTTTAAACAGAAATTATCTATGAATTATACTAATAAGGCACTAGACCTCCTTTAACCTATACTCGGATCCCAACCTAGGCAGGAATTTTCAACTAGAAGTGAACTGGTAAAAAAACCCAGAGGTAGCTTCGCGAGTATCGGTGCTTTACACTGGGCACAATAAAGAACCAAGGAGGTCTTTTCGTAGAAGAGCTAGGGGCGTATGAACCCGGATCTCCTCGTATCCGCTTCTTTCTCTCTCATGGTCCTTACCATATATGCCTAGAGCACGGAGGGACCTAAATCCTACAAACACACACTTTAACCTATACGACCAGCACGATTAGCTCAGTTGGTAGAGCACCGGACTTCAAAACCATTGAAGTTCGACCGCGTGGGTTCGGTTCCCGGGCTGGTACACTAACAAAAACTACTTGTCTTTCGGATGAGACGTTAAACCGAGGCCCCGTGAGACGGTGCTTTACACCGAGCACGTTAATGAACCATGGCGGATCTCAGCAGTAGATTCGTCATGTATCCTTGCACTATCCCCCGTAACAACTAACCGTCTTCTGGGGGCGTCGCTCATATGGGCATATGCTACGGTAGAGACGATAAATAAACGGAAATACACACTTTAACCTATACCTAAATATTTCTCATCCTGCAGTGTTATAAAATTGAATAACGACATAAGTGTCAACCACGGAAGTGGTTTTGGCTTCAGATATGATCAAAATGAATCTCTCAGGTTATGGTTTAAAATACTATTAATAAGTTAACAAATCATAACTTTAAACAATAAGTACAGTTCAGGACTGACTAATATTCATAGGTGTTTCTTTGGTTGGTACTCAAAGACCTTTCTATCCTCCGAGAAGAAACAAAGATAGATTAAAAAAAAAAAGTTAAAACAAGTACAACAAATTTACTTGAAATAAGCTTAAACATGATAACAATTACTTTTGTAAAAACAAACACCATTGGATATAGGTTGAAGACAGTTTTAGATAGGATTAAATCGTTCTCTCCATTTATGTTAAATTAATAAATGTACCTATTTCAAGTGTGTAAAAGAAATTTTCACAGAGTAACAACTCATATTCTAACAAATATTTTTCTAACAGGATTTTCCCCATCTTTCCCTTTCTTTGAATTTGCATTGAAATTTCCGAATAACAGAAATTTTGTCAAGACAATTCCTCCCCCCTTTTTTAAATTTTTTTTTACATACATAGTTTCTCTTATCTAATTGAATTCAATATATAATTCTAGAATGCCATCAGGTTCGTTCACCATCAGTACTTTCAGTGCTTTGATTAATATAAAACATTCATTGACAAAACCCGGATTCTATTTATGATATTCGACATGAGACGTTTAATAAGTGTATATGTTCTTTTAATATCACTTAGCGAATGAACAACGTGCTTTATTTTGACTCAAATGAAATTCAACTTTTGTTACGTAAATATAAATTATCATATACCTTTCAACTTGTTTAAATGCTTCTTGTTGAGTACAAATTAAGTAATGAACATTGTTTCCAAAATTGATACCCCCACCCCCAAATTGAATTGAGAAAAGCAATGCTTATTCGAATAGAAATTATAAAATTATCCTGTGTCACAGACCCATTTCTACCGCTGCACCCCTGCACGATTGTGTAATATGATCTCAGCATACATTGCGTACTTTCTGCTCAATTTTTGCTAAATCGTAAGCAAGACTGATTAAAATGTCCAACAATATATTCGAAACACAATCTAAAATTCACTAGTTAGGAATAGTGTATATTAGAGGGGTTTTTTTTAAATCCAAGTTGGAATAAACAGATCATTTATTTTGAATTTAGCGTATTGAATTTAAAATATTTTTTATTTAAATCATTTTGAAAAGAAAAGTTAAAGAGATAAACAGCATTTTCTAAATATCTAAATTATCTTAATTACGACTCTTTGAGAAATTAACTTAGTGTTTTACTTTGTGAGGAAAAATCTTTGGTTATAGTACATTTTTTATGGAATTAACAAGAATTAATAAGAATTATGGATTAACAAATTATATTTCTTTTTTTTTTTAAACCAAGATAGAAATTACAAGTTGCGTCAAGTTAATATAAAAAAGATAAACAATTATAAATAGATATAATTAAACACAAATCTTAGTTCATTATTTTTGAAAATGAATGCTCATTGTTCATTACTGACTTTAAATGTGATGAAATCAAATTCAAATAAATTCGTGAAATAAAAAAAATGAAATGAAAATTAGGGAAATATATTTATAGAAAAATATGTTCTCAAGAAGGAAATCTGTAATGAAAATAAAAACGCATAATTCCCTGCATGTGTATCTCTACGGGAAACATTGAATACACAAGTTACTTAGATAAGGGTCATTAAAATCATAATGCGTTGTCAATTGCATATATCATGAGGGATTAACCAAGACACTTTAAACTGACTATTCCTTTCTGTGTTTAAGTCTATAGTCATCGTAATTATTTAACTGACTGCTCATAATTCTGTCAATATTTTTATTTACACAGAATATCCCGGGGTACAGAGTTTCCTATAAAATACAACATTTTATTTCCTTTTTAAAAAGTATTGTTATCATTTTTTTTTCAAGATAGTAACTTAACTTACACATTTTTGTTAACATTTTTTCCTAAGAAAATTCTGTTATTTTTCATTTTTCTTTACGATATTCTCATCAAGCCGTCTCGAGACGGATCGATCGGGCTTGGAATTCCAAAACGGAGAGCGAGCCGTCTCGAGACGGTTAGTATTCCAAAACGGTTTACAACACTAGTGTGGGAAATACCAGGAATCTATCGTTAGGTGCTCCAGCCGCCGCGAAATAACATAGATTGTTGAAAGCGGCGCAAACCCTATTCAAACAAACATATTCAAAGCTTTTTTTTCGTGATTTCAATTTCTCTTGCGTCTGTGAATGGATTTGCTTGAAAACTTCACAAAATACTCATCTTCAAGTATTCTTCGCATACTTTATAGTTATTTGACTTTCTATGTATCAACATTTTGTTTACAATTTGTGCCTTAACCTATGTAGAAATGGCTTGGTGAAATTTGGAAAAATCGAAATGTGGAAAATGAAATTATTTTTTTCATGTCAATATGTTCATCGGTTAAAAGAACAACTAATACAAGAATGGAGAGAGAGAGTTACATTGAAAATTTAACTTTGAATTATTATTTTATTAAAAAACTCTTTTGGACAGGGACAATAACTGTCATTCATTGAAATAAAGAAATTTGGGTTATGTCTTTGCTCATTCAGAAGTGCTTAACACCCTCTTTTGATCCGAAAAAGGAGACACATTGGCATAATCAGAGAATAAGGATTTTGTGTTTTTGTGATACACGTGTTCAGGACGAAATACATTTTTGTCTTAAAGTGTCCCCTTATAATGATTCGAGAAAAGATACAATTGACTCGAAATATACAAATGTTAAATGTAACATCATTTTATAAGCTTATGTCATCAAAAAATGGAACTAAGTACTATTTTCATTTTTTTATACGCTAGAAAATAGAAAACTATATTTGGAATCACATGAGGTATAAACACATATGTGACCCGTCACGCGAAAAGGGGCCATTTGGGAACTCCGTGAAATAATATTTGAAAAAGAGATTGGGTCCAGCATTTATCAACCAGATGACGCATTTCAAAAATTCTTACTTGGGAAGGAATACTAGTTATTCTTGATTCAGAAAATTAGTAAAGTGTGAAAAGTTTCGATCCTTGTCAGTCTGCGCAGCTCGCGCAGTCTGACAAGATTCGACACTTAACGCACTATCCGAAGGGTCCCTTTTCGCGTGACGGGTCACATCTTTGAATACACTGTACCTCTATAGAACCAAAATGGTAAAAACATGATTTAAACATGTAACCATCTAAAGATGCATAACTATGAATAAAATTCATTTGGCTGAGTTTTATATAGATTTTCAACCTTTGTGGGATTGTTCATTTTTCTATATGTTTATGTTGTTTGTCATATATATTTGTGCACTTATACATTTCGTTTGAATGGTTAAATCTGTGTATATGTGTACAGGCCATTGGCCTTATAATACAAATAAAATTTGGAATTTGGAATGCATAAAGTTTGGTGTTTGGTAATATCCTGAAGTAAATATGACCCCATCTCAAAATTGATTTGAACTCGCTGTCACAGAAAAGAGGTGCCCACTTTCTAATTGCGGCGTGTAGAAACACAAGTTTAAGTGAGTGATCAAAGGTCAATTTTGTTGATAAGTGTATAGAAAAAACACCTCTGAGTACTAACCCCAACTTCTGTATGTGTATGTTGTCGTAAATTCACTGTTGTTGCTTAATCAAATAAAATTCAACTGAATTTTTCTGTTGAAATCTATATGATTTTCTTTTCATAACCATAGCGGAAACATGATGGGTGAATTTCCATATGTAACGGGAAAGAGTTGTGAAGATTGTGAAACATGTGAAGATGGGCTCTGCTTAGGTAAATTTGCTTTACAGTTATCAATATCGTGAAACTGACAATTATTCCGATGAAAAAAGCCTATTCTTTATTAGTCTCTCCGCGCTTTATTCGCTGTTTTCAAAACACCTACAAAAATCACTCAAAATGCTCCAAATTGTTATAACACTCTTAGAAATTATTAAAATCGTCAAAGTTCAATTTGGCGATTATATCTTTGTACGATTTGTTGGCTGGTGAGGAATTAAAGGCGTCTTACTGGTTTGCAAAGACGCGCGGATAGTATTGTACGTTAATGTTTGATTAGAGGGATGTAGCTGAACATCTTAAAAGAAATCATCGAAATTATCGGAAATGAATTGTCTTTCTTTGATTAACTGCTGCTCATTCAGTTTCGATAAAAACACACATACGCACACAAAAAAGGAAAATAAAACAAAACAAAAACAAGATAACAAAACAAAACAACAACAACAAAAAAATCCTTTTTAGTTGAACGATATTTCCAACTGAAATACGTTTCCGTTTTGATGGAATTTGAATGGTCCAAATACAAAGAGATTGAAGTTTGTGTGTTGTGTGTGTGTGTGTTTTTTTTTTCTTTTTTTGAAAGGAAACATCCTACAGTTAGTTACATCGTGATATTGACATTCATCCCAATCAAAGACATTCTAAATTCCTTGATTCAGCGCTCCATTCCTTTATTCCAAACACTCACTTAAACCAACAAACCACTAAAAACCGCTCAAACATGACTAAAGAGAAACAAACAAACAAATCATTCAAAATAGATATAAATGAATAAAAAAAAATATTTCATTGACATAATTGAAATTGTAAGCGACTGGTTGGTTCTTGTAAAATATCAGCTATTTCTAGAATTTGTTTGCATATTTTACTAAAAGGTGGTTATCGTAAAATCACTGTTGTTGCAAAATCAAATAAAAATCTACTGAATTTGTCTTTTGAAATCTAAATGACCGCTAATTTGTTCAGGATGAACAAAATTAGCGGTAATAGATTACCTCACATCAATTTCACTAAAAAAACATGCATCATACCTAATCAATTTCATTCCAAATTCATTCAAAAATCAATCTAGTCAATTCACGGTGCTGTGAACTGTATGTCATACTAAATAATATGTAATTCTTTTTGTTACAAGTAACATCTACATTTTTTCAGAATGACAGATATTTTTGTTCTATTGATCGCTTCTTATTGTCCCTCGTTGCTAATTTTCTTAATGTCTTTTTCTTTTCCAGAGGGACCAAAAGGTACGATTCTTGTTTTTTCACCACAGTAGTCGAAGTCATCCCAATCGTCAAAATTGAAGGACCGCTGCCGTCAATCATAAGATTGAATGACCGATCAAATCATGACTTAAATTCGAGAGTAAGGCCGCTGTCATAGCACAGTTGGTAGCGCGTCGGACTGTCAATCTAGAGGTCCTGGGTTCGTTCCCCGACGGTGGCACTCATTCTTTCCGACTATTTGTCTCTCACGAATGGGTTGATAATCGTAGACCTATGTGAGACAGCAGCTGGAGGCTAGGAAAGGATGTGATGGTTGAACTAGTGAGAGAAATACCAGTTATCAATTGTTATGTGTTCCAGTCGCCGCGATATAACTGAAAAAAAATATTGAAAGCGGCGTATAACTCCATTTAACCAATTGATTAAATCCGGGAGTAAAATGCCCAATTAAAAGCTCTGTCATAACACGCCAATTGTATCTATTATCTTAGATGTTAGGTGATTTGTAAGTTAAAACTACATCTAAAGTCAGCTGTAGGTACGACGTTCAATTCGACTCCTTTTTCTTTTTCTGATATCTTTCTGTTGTATATTTTACTTTAACGATAAATGGAGGACATTGCTATTGCTCAATATCAAAGAAACAAAATAACGTATAGAAATTATTTTGACATTTTCATCGGGTTTAATATAATTTTCATTTTCAATACTTTGAAAATTGCAGATTTTGCTGGGTCTAAATTCTTCCCTATCTGAAAAGAAAATAAGAAAAAAAATGAGCCTGTGAGTGACATTTTCAACATGTGCGCGTCGTGAAGACTCAGACTATCCTGTGCATCTGCACAGTCTGAGCAGAGTCTTCACTATGCGCTAAAAAGATAGCTAAGGACCTCGTGTCTCAGACCACAATTGGAGAGTGTTTTAAATGTTTTAAATGCACCGTGTGCTTTTCAAAACCTCTCAAACTCTGTCAGTCATGCACTTTTGAAATTGTTGGAAATGTCACGCACATGCTCAAATCAAATTCTATTCCAGATTGCCAGGACATGGAAGATGACTGTGAGAATTTCACTGTGTTGTGTTATAGTATCCCTGATATGCAAGAGTGGTGCAAGAAAACCTGTGGATTCTGTTAGGGAAAACGGTTAATAGAGTTAACTATTTTCTTGCCTTTATTTAGTGTACCAATCTAAATGCTGTTCCCATTCATCAAGTGAAAAATAAAACTTTCGAAAATACATTGAAATGCTACTAGTTAATAGGTTAAAATGTAAGGATTTTGGACATACAGCTTCAAACCATTTGGTCCAAACTGACTTCGATATTTGTCCTTTACTTGTAAGATATAGTCCAGATATAAATACAGCAAAACTTGTCTTGGGAGCAACCTGTATTCAGCAGGCAACCTGTATTAAGCAAGCTACCACTTACTTCCCAAATCCAGTAAATGAACAGATAGTAACCTCTATTAAGCAACCACTTGCTGTAAGAAATCTCTATTTGGACGATCCTTAAGTGCTTGCTAAATGCAGGTTTTTCTGTAGCCGGGCATATAAAACCGCTTGATATAAGTCAATGACCTAGACCTATTACAGTAAAGAACATCGTGAATTTGACACGAATTCCGACCAAAACCACTCTTAATCGATCACTCAGCGCCCCATTCATCAATTCCAAACACTCACTCAAACCATTCATAAAGGCTCCAAAGTCACCAAAAAGATAAAATAAACAACTACATTTAAAATAAAAAAAAATCCACGATTTCCCGGACTAAATTGAATTTTGTAAGCGTCTAATTGGTTCGCGAAAACATGAAACGCTATTTATAGAACTTATTTGCATATTGTATTTAAGAGATGTAATAAATATCACTAATTTTGTTCATCTTGAAACACAAAACAAATGGATTTTTTGCCTGAAATATTGGAATTTGCCTAAACTGGCGTGCTTGGTGACTTTCTTTCAAAAGGAGGAATGGTTTGACTCCTCTGTGCGTTCTATAAAATTTTAACACTTTTGAACTATTCAAAATAAATTTCATACAAATATCCTTGGATTTGAATTGTTTTTTTTTTTTTTTTTTTTTTTTGATAGAAATAATTCATAAAACAAGTATTTTCTCATACATGTGTCTACATCGAAGAAATATGCAATAACAGATTAAAAGTTTGATTCATTTTACTATCTTGAAAATGCGAAAAACCTCGACCTTAGTCAGGCATCGCGAGCTGCGCAGGCTGACTAGGATCGATATGTTTCACTATTGTATATCTCTAAATCTCGAAGATCATCCTGTACGTACCTGGATATGGTACTTTTGTTGTGCAATCTTTTTTTTAACCACCGCTGGACCCAATACCTTGTTTCGAAGATATGTTTTACCGATTAGTCCTTTAGTCCCTTTCCGATGAATTTATCCAACGGAATTTTGCTTAGGCCTATCGAGTGATTCTGGTATCCTCTTCATATATTAAACTTTGTTAAGCAATAACAAGAGATGTTTTTAAAACCTTTATGGCCCCCATAAGAGCAGGTCAGTGGCCTATTCTTTGTCAAACAACAAAGAGCAATAACTCACAAAATATGATGAGTAGAATTATGGTTCTTTTTCACTGCACTTTACCTCTGTGAGATCTTTCCACCTGTGGTGTGTCATGAATCTAGCTTACACTTTTTGAGATATGCTCTAGACAAAAATGACGGACCGACCTAACAACCGACCGACCGACAAATGTAAAGCAATACATGTATACCGCCTCTTCTTCGAAGGGGGCATAAAAAAAAAAATAATTGTTTTAATGGAATATATTATGTGAAGACCGTTTTAGCATTATATAAAGCCGGTAAGCAGGTTTTAAGTTATATCAACAATTTACAATTACCAAACAGTTCTTTTAACTATTTATAGTAATTTAAGCTCAAACATACATTAAGTAAAAGCTTTGCCAGTCACGCGAAAATTGAATTCTTGAGAACTCCTTTAAATGAGTGGAAGATAAGAAAAGCCTCTCCGGCTCAGACGGGATCACTAAAAGATAAATCCTTTAAGCCTGGCTTCGACGGTGAAAGTTCTTTCATGACTTTGAAACATACTTGACATTTTGTGAAATCTCTAGTATAATTAAAGGCATTTACGTACAATAAAACCTGCTTACATGACACTGAAATTGCCAGAAGATATAATTCTCGTTTAATTAAATAATCATGCAGCATGATAAAAGGCTGAAACCCGATTCTCAAAAAAATGCAATCTTTGTTGTTCGTAAAATGCCAATGTTGTTTACTAAAAAGAAGTGCTTTGGCGTGTTTGTGTAACCATTTTGACACAAACCGATTTTTCTATGCACTGAAAGTAATTAAGAGCAAAAATGATGAATAAAAAAGAAGAAAATTCTTGTTCCGAACAATTTCTCTCTATATATCATTTTTTTTTCTTCGTTTTTTTTTTTTTTTTTTGTCAATTTGGGTTCCCACTGAATCAACGTCTGTATCTTTTTAAATTGCATTAGTCTAATGTTATTTTAGCCTGTGCATGACATTTCCAAAAATTTAAATGTTGGTGAGGTGAAAACATTCAATTGCGTTGCAAGCCACATACTGTAAATATACTGTTCACAAAAAGTAGAGGATATTGTAAGTTTGATTCGTGGTATTTTGGTCAGCTTGGGCATCCATACATCTTCACAGCCCCGTTTTTGAATCATCAACAAAGAAGCCAATTGTTTGATATCATGACAATATCTGACTGTGAGACACAGGGTTTGACAGCAGTCTGGACTCGCGTTTTTCTGGTTTCCAGCATAACATTGACTCACTTACGATGAGCTTTCATTTGACCTCACATTGATCCAACAAAATGTGATGGAAATACATGATAGAGATAAACACCAAATAATTTTTCTCGAAATTATGCTTAACTAAAGTAAGAATTTCTATTACAACATACGCCGTGTTAAAATAAGCGGTATACCCCTCTCTTCTTAAATGCTTAATTTGCATGACATCTTTAGCAGAAAAGGGAATTTCATAACTACCATTTTACCATAAGACAACTGCTAGTTGGCCAAGAATAAGTTAGATTGTCCTAAATTGTTTGCAAACACAATAACCTTATGGATTAAGAGAGTATCCCCTACTTTTTGTGAACCGTATATAAAGTTACCTGATGGTTTACAGATATTTTGAGACCTTATCTATCTACTAAAACATAGTGAAGACTCTGGCCAGACTGTGCGGATACACAGTCTGGTCAGAGTCTTGGCTTTGTGCATATGTGCACTTGTTGGAAATCTCACGCACGGGCTTGTTTGTTTTGTAGTAGCAGGGTAAGACAAATTAAATTACAAAATAAAGTCATTTAAGCAGGTTTTCCTGGAGAAAGAATCATGTGCTGTACTATCAAGGGGGAAACCTCTAAATAATTTGCAGGAACTATATATTTCAAGCATTGTTTCATTGTCCATAATATTCTTCTTGATAAAAGAAAGATTCTGAACTTTCATCAATTTATTGTTTTCATTCATAAGCTCAAGAATTCTCTCGTCTGGTGATGGGTTTGAACAATAGATTATTCTATCACGCGTGACGAGCTATACAATATGAGCTTTTGTGTGACATTTTCAACAATTTTAAAGATGAGTATAGCAAAGACTCTGGACAGCCTGTGCATCTGCGCGGCCTGACTAGAGTGTTCACACTGTGCTTTTTAGATAAATATGATCTTGAAGCGTCTTTAGACAGACTGCGAATCTTCTTTTTGCACTGTTAGACTGCTAGTTGGTTGTACATTGATTGTTTCAATGTCACGCAGGGCTCATATATGGCTTCGCATTCATTGTAAGACGCAAACTTTTCAACTGTTCTGAAGCTACTATTGAATCGACACACATGCTTTCTACATTTGATAAAACTAATTGAAAGGTGGGAATCTCATTATAAACCGGGTAAGACACCGTCAAAAAATGACTGCGTTCTACATCAGGAGTCCTTGAGTTTCTCCTACGTTTTAAAATAGACTTTTTCGGTAAACAATCCTTCACTTTTGCTTTATCATTGCTTATGTTCATGTCACCAAAGTTCTTGTCACAATTATCAGATGTATCCTGTTTGAAATCGTCGGGTCCTCCGGTCATTTCCCGTAATATCTGCTGGAATACATCGGAACCATTCGGTAGCTCTTCTCTTTCAATTTCTGGAGACGAAGAGCCACTTTCTTCATCATCGGAAATCTCCTCGCAAATACTCCGGAATCGAACCATCCTCCGTGCGGTTCTTGGTGTCAGATCACTGCATTTATTCTCGGTGGCCTGCCTTGTGCATTTCAGCAACAGGTCCCGCTGTTGAGATGGAATAGTAGAGCAGCTCTTCAGTTTTGTCGCTTGTGTCTTCTGTTTTTGGTGCATAATATGTAAGATTCTTCCTCGGATGTCACGTTCACTTGATATTTTCCAAGAACTAAAAGAATGTCTCCAAAATATCGCAAATACGTGATACAATTTTCTCCTACTTTAAAGTTTCAGCTAGTTTCTTTCGCAGCAAACTGGAGAATAAATCAAGCTCTACCAATGTGTACGTCTAATTCTTGTTTCGTAAATTTAGTTTCGTAATATTATCCAGGCACTGTTTTCCACTATTTGTCTCAGTTTCTCTGTTAAATTTCACAATAGATCTGTGAAATAAGATTCAAACGGTCTTCACAGTTTTATTGAATTAGTTCAATGAAAGTAAATCCCTAACTTAGCGTGTTATATACAGATTTCAGTGTTTATTTAACCCTCCTGTCCTATTGATCTAGAACCCGGTCCATCAATTAACCCTTGTTTAAAAGTTTTAATTAAATCTATAGCTAAACGAAACAGAAAAACATCGAAATAAAACCAGAGCACCGACTACGGGTGTCTTCGCTCGGCTGTTGATTGTTGGATGAACTTGTTGGATGCTCGATGAACTTGTTGGATGATGGATGAAAATCTAAGTCGAAAAAACGGGCATAATTTGTAAAAGTGCATATAGAGAGTTATCCCCCTTGATATTATAGGCTGCTCTTTTGGTGATTAATATGAGTGCCAATTTTAAAGTGAATACCTACAGTAGAACCAGAGATATTACAAAATGTTAAAGTTTTCTCACTACGACGACGACAGCGACGACGCCATGGCTATGGCAATACCTCGGTTATTCTCCGAAATCAGCCGTGCTAAAAAGACAGAAAGAGTATCCTTAACTCTTAACCTGGGTTCAAGAAATGTTTGAATCAACAGGGGTTTGTTTTACTCACTTATGAAATAAGTAATCGTAAGTCAAAATTACATCTCGTGCCTTGTATTTCATGAGTTGTTAGATTGTGCTTAGCAATATCTCATTGGTGTCGTTTTAAGTAGAAGATTCTTATGAGATGATGCATGGCAAAATTCCATTTTTAGTTATAACTGTAGAAGCAACTTTAATTTTTGACTTACGCAAAAAATGATCCTCAGACAGGCCCCAGGAAGCTGTGCATGTTGTCCAAGATATATAGAATAACATGTTAGTGTCTTGAAATAGCAATGTTACCGGGTCAAGATTGGGAGAATTAACCATGACGAGGCTTTGCCGAGTCATGATAATTTCTTGCAGCCGAAACCAGCTAACATTGATATATAAAGACACTTAGATGTTATTCTATTGATCATGCAATCATTTTTCAACGCTTGATTATAAGAAATACTTGAAACTGATAAAAAAGCTGAAAGTGCATGCAAATTGTCTCTAAAAATAGACTGCCTGATACCATGTTATGCCATCAGGCAGGTAATATCAGGATAATCCATGTTCCATTGCCTGATAAATCTTTAAAACAATTTAATCTTCCAAAAATATAGGCTGGTTTTTAATAAATATACAATTCATTGGTGGGTAACTTAAAGAACGGCTTATCTGTAGCTTGCGGTAAGTGTAATTCCTATAGTAGAGCCCATCATAGAATAGTAAAAGGACTATGTTGCTACGATGTTTTGTACGCCCGGCGATATATGTAAATTGCACAGACTGTCTTTGGTCAGAAAAGTCTACCTTCACAGAGATTTCGGAAAGTGCTTTAGCATGAAATCCTATTTTCAAAAGCGCTATCTCTCATATGCCTATTTCAAAATTTTCAGTTAACAACATCGTGAAATTGACAAGGTGAATGATTTTGGAATGATTAAGGAATGAAATTGAATGAGTGTGTGGAGAGAGTTTTGAGTGAATTCAATGGGAGGTATTCCTGTATTGCAAAAAAATGAAGAAGCTGGCGTTAGAGAGAATACATTTATTTCACTTCTAGGCCCTGAAAAAGTTAATCTTTCAATCGCTATAACGCCCTCTTGACCCTTTGCTATTTAATCCCTGCTTTTTACGTGCCTGTGATTTTGTGATTGAGAAAACATTGTGCAAAAAGAAGAAATTGTTTCTGACAAGCAATTTCTTCTTTTTCCACACTATATCCTACCCTACTGAATGGTTATTTTTCAAATTTAATCCACTTTTTAATTTTCGTCTGCAACACCTTTGAATTTGGACAGGTCAAAATTTTGTAAAACAGGAAATGGTTAAACCGATTTTACAGTGAAAAGTTTTTGCAAATTATAACCCGCTTTGCACGTGTACCTATATTACAAACAGTTTCCACTGTTTTTTAAATCCTGAAAGCAGGGCTGATATCATGGAAGAGTTTCCCCAGAGAATCAGTCTCGACGTTTTTTGTTGTCTTTGTCGATCCTTTGAAAGAAAGAAGAACGCCAGCCAGACGCCATTGGTAGAATAATTAAACAAACACTTTCTCAAATCCCAGGGTGTGATATTTGATTAAAAATTGCACCCATCTTTCTATTTGACGTATTCGTGTAGGCTTAAATAATATTTGTTTGCCTAATCCGAAGTACTTTGCGACACCTCGCTAATTGTGCTGGTTACATTAAGTCAATATTCTGTATTTGATATAACAGACAAGGTAGATCAATTTGAAATCTTGGAGTATTTGAATAAAGTTGTTTAAATCACACTGTCTATCCACCCCCCCCCCCCACCCCCCCCCTCGCCCATATCCACAGAAATACAGTTATTTTCTTTAATGCTTTTCGTTGGTTTATCGAGAAATAACGGTAGATTATCACTTGATTATCTCACCGCAAAAGCAGTGAAATTATAACACTTTTACCCTGCTTTTGTGCGTTTCATCCTATCTGACGTCATCTATGCGGGACAAAATAAGTGGTGTCACAATGAACGTTGCATAGCAATCACACGCAAAATGGCGCGCTTTGCGAAAATATGTCCTAGAAATTTCACATTTTGTCTCATTTTTGCAATAAAAAATAGAATAATCGTTTGTTTTTCGATTAAGATCGATTAATATTTCATTTCGTGAACAACAAAAGCCATATTTTCACTCAATTAATATAAATCGATCTTACACTGAAATAAACGATTATCATCCATATCATCGTGAAATTAAGATTCACTCCGATCAAAACCTTTCTTAATCGCTCGCTTAGCGCTCCATTCATTTATTTTAGAAATTTCCTCAAATCATTCAAAACCGCTTCATAATCATTCAAAAACACTGCGAAATCGCTCAAAATGTTCTACATGTAATTCAAATCTAAAATATCTTTTACACGTTTTATCTGCTGGTATGGGTTGTAAATCGTCTGATCGGTTAGTAAATTTTAATAAAGTAATTTATAATATGACCTACGTTTCGGGAGTGAAATAATCCCGTTGAATATTTTTGATATAACACGGATGTTATTACACTAGTGGAAAAACTATGCCAATGAGCTCAGAACGAATAGCAACGCTATTTTGTTACCGCGAGAAGACGTCATAATGTATACAGTGTGACGTCAGCTTTAAACAGCGTTATTTATTATACTGCAAAGAAAATTCTAGCATTTTCATTGGTTAATGCTGACCTGACAAACATTGATAGCTACGGCCGCTCCGGAATTACCTCTAATGTTTCCTTAAGGCGCCTCGACGTGAACATAGACAAAAAATCGAAACGGTAATGGCAGCCATGTTTCTCTCGCTTCGCTGATAACACGACCCGAATATACACACTAGGATACAGTTGAAAAGGATGTCAGTTAATAATGTGCAAATAAAAAATGATATAGATGTCAATAAATACCTTAAATTTGTACAAATCTGTCCATTTAAAGTGCCAAGTTTCTCGCAGTTTCAGCCAACAAACGCTTCAATATCACAAAAGCGCAGAGTGTAATAGTGTGACGTCACAACTATATATGACGTCACTTTGTACATGTTTACTTTTCATAGGGGCGCATTAAGGGATATTGGTGGTTTAAAAGAAATTGGTTTATACGAACGCCCAAAACAGGCAAAAGACAGAAATTTAGCCATAAAACTTTGAAGTATAATAAATTCGTAATACGGTTTCTTGCCTGGGTATATGACGATTTATTCCCGGCAGTAAAAATGCTGTCAACCCTCGCCTACGGCTCGGGTGACATCATTTTTCCAGCCGGGAATAAATCGTCATATACCCCGGCAAGAAACCGTATAACTAATAAAGTTTCGCGGAAATTGATATTTGAATTTCAATTATTTTGACGCTTTTTCGCAAACGTCCGGGTCATATTATAAATAGAATATAAAACATGTGCTCATAAAATACCGAATTTATTAAACTGGTCATCTAAAACAGATAAAAACTCGGCGCAGCCTCGTTTTTATCTGTTTATAGATGACTCGTTTAGTAAATTCGGTATTCAATGATCACTCATTCAATATTCTCTTTGTTATACATTATCGCTAAAGGCCCACCCGGTCCCTTAGCAAAACGGACACAAAACGTATTCTAAACGGACACGACGGATGAGTGAAATTTTCATCCGTACTCATACGCTTGATAAAAACTGATAAATGTGGCAAAAAATTGCGCAACAGAACGGAAAATATCGGACGCCTAAAGGATGTAGCCGGGGTGTTGAGAGGATGTTCATCAGAAGCCTTGTGGATAAGTGCGGATGACAGCTCAGAAGAGGTTATCGGGAATAATTGGGACGTAATCGAATAGCGGAAAGAGCGGATACATTAACCAATGGACGTATACACCACGTTTATGTATGCTGAGCGTAAACAAAATGGATGGAGCGCGGATCATTAAATTTTACGTGATGCATACTGTTACTTTCTTAAATATCCATGCTGCTTCCCTTTTATGTACTTTTCGTATACCTATTAATTCCGCCCTCTGTACGTTTTCATCCAAAGCGAACAATAGTTCCGAGAATACTAAACGAATGGAATGATGATGCAGCGGAAGTATAACGTATGGTATCGGATACGTAGCGTTTGTTCCTCATACTATTTTGCATCTACATTGAAAAAGCGGAAAGTTTATCCGCTCTTCAAGTTTTGTGCAGCTTAATACATTCTGTGCGGATGAAATCTCAATGGACGGACGCTCAAAGGACAGAGTGTATGCAAAGCGTATGTACAGGGTAAGAAACAGATGCAAAGCGTCTTATTTCAAGGGATTGAAAGATTTTCATACGTTATACATCCCAAATGCATCAGTAAGTGTCGTGGGATCGGCCTTAATTCCGTCCAATTTGACACAATTAGTGATATTGGCTTGCTACTCTTTCGTTTCATTCCAACCCTACACAAACTTAATCCATTTTTTTTTCGGAAATCAGCCGAAAATTATTTACCTTGTTTATTTTACGAGGTTGTAAAGGCCAGGTCCCAGTGCACTTACGTATACAATGGGGATGTAATACGTATGAAAAACTTCACATTCGATGAAAAGACGTCTTGCATCTATTTTTTACCCTGTACATACGCTTTGCATACGCTCTGTCCGTCAAAGAATTAAGAAGTTATTTTGATCAGGATCCAACATTGCCAGGCCAAGGTTCTACATATAAACTCATGGAATAATTGACAAAGGAAATGATTTTGGAATAAATTTGGATTGAAATTGAAATGAGTGTTTGGATCGAGTTTTGAGTGAATTTAATGGGAGGTAATCCTTTATCGCAAATTTTGTTCATTATGAACAAAATCAGCGATATTGATTACCTCCCTTTAATGAAATATGCAAACAAGTTCTATACATAGCTTCCTATATCTCCAAGAACCTATGAGACGGTAACAATTTTAATAATGTCAGTTAAATCGCGATTTTCCTCTTTCAAAATTTATTTTGAATGGCGTTGTTGATTCTATATTTTTCAAAGGGTTTGGGCGTTTTAAATGGTTAGAGTGAGTGTTTGGAATGAATCAACGGAGTGCTGAGTGATTATCTGTATAATCCCACTTTGTTCCTCACACTACTAATGTAAGGAACAAAGTGGAGTTATGGAACCTTAGCTTGAAAAAAGATACTATAAACCTATTCTTTATGTTGCTATTTCTTAATTTCTAAATTGCTAAATCAATAAAGGGATCCTGGTAATCTGGAGGGTAATAACTTAACATAACATAGCATAACATAACATAACATAACATAACATAACATAACAAGTAGGGATTCCTGCGGTACCCCATTGAAAAACATCAAATGTCGACCTCTGGAATGGTTGCCAACTTTACGATGTAATTAACCGTATCGACCTAGTCCGACGCGCTCGAAACTCCAAAACGTTCGATTTCTTCGAACCTGGGATTCAGGTCCTGTTTTTACAAGTTTTTCGTAAAAAAGGTAGATAACCAAACTGAACCCTTTAGATCGTTGAATTGGTTAACTTCTCTCCAAAGAAACAGGGCTAGGGTTAGAATCTACACACATGGACATGACTTTGTGGAATATATTTTCAATAATAAACCTCTTTTTAAGAGACGGCTACCAGTCTAGCTTTCTGCGTATTATCATTATTATAAATTTACAGAATCATTTTTTTAAATGTAACATCTGGTTGACTAAATCCAATCTCCCTTTCAAACATTTTTATACCAAGCTCTAAGGTGGTCCTGGGCTCTTTTGTGAAATTGTTTTTATTGATATCACAATTTTTTTTCCGAAGGGAATAGAATAAACAATTAATAAAACACTCAGTATTCAATATTTCGGCAAAAAATGCCTTTTTCAAGAAAACGTAAAAATATTCTTACACTACTGCATAATGATTTAATTTTTCGTTTTCTTGAAAAAGGCAAATTTTGCCGAAATATTGAATACTGAGTGTTTTATCAAATGTTTTTATTGAAACGCTCAAATAGTACAATTTGTTCGTGTATCTATATCAAATATACAAGGCTGTTTATTTTGACCTCTCTATTGTCTTTATGTGATTTATGCTGTAGAACCACATCAAATTTGTAAACAAATACGCCCTGACCTTTCATGTGTTATAAATCAATTACAGATCAAAGATTAAACACCCACTGACCTTCGAGTATATTACAACTTTATGATAATAGCGACTTTGTAGTACTGAAAAGCTTTAAAGGGTAGAAACTTAAAAATTGATTCTTATGTTAATGTTACAGTTAACAACATCGTGAGATTGACACCATGAATGATTTTGGAATGATCTAGGAATGATGGTGAATGAGTGGGTGGAGCAAGTTTTGAGTGTATAAATGGGAGCAATCCAGTATTGCAAATTTTGTTCTGGATGAACAAAAATAGCGATATGGATTACCTCCCTTTATTAAAATACACATACAAGTTCTATAGATAGCTTCCTATTTCTTCAAATACCTATTAACGCTTACGATTTGAATTATGTCAGTGAAATCGCGATTTTTCTCTATCCAAATTTATTTGAATGACGTTGTTGATTCTATATTTTTCAATGGGTTTGAGCGTTTTTGAATTGTTTGAGTGAGTATTTGGAATGAATGAATGGGGCGCAGAGTGAGCGACTTAGAATGTTTTTGATTGAGATGAATGTCATTTCACGATGAAACTAACTGTATCGATCATTTAGGGTTGACAATAATTCCAGACAATGTACTCTAGTGTATGTGCAAATCGGGGTACCATTTTTAAATAGTTACGAATATTTTATCACCAAGAACGCGGGGATAGATTGTGCTATTGAAAATATGCACATTTATGTCCTTTTTTGGAACATAAAAATAAACCATGTACAGTTAATTACATCGTGAAATTGACATTAATCTCAATCAAAACAATTCTAAATCGCTCACTCAGAGCTCCATTCATTCATTCCACACACTCACTCAAACCATTCAAAAACGCTCCAAACAAAATATATAACATCAACTGCGTTTAAAATAAAAATAAAAGCCGGAAAAAAAAATCGGGATTTCACTGAATTAATTGAAATTGTAAGCGTCTGATAAGATCTAGAAGAAATAGGACGCTATTTTTAGAACATATATGCAAAATTTTTAAAGGGAGGTAATAATATCGCTAATTTTGTTCATCCTGAACAAAATTATCGATATTCGATTACATCCCATTAGATTCACTCAAAACTCGCTACACAAACACATTCAATTTCATTCCAAAATCCTTCATTATCATTCAACCTGTCAATTTCTCAGTGTTGTTAACTGTATCTGGTTGAAATTGGGAGAATTTTTCATGACTCGGCAAAGCCTCACAATGTAATTTTCCACGGCCGAGTCCAGAAAACTTGAAACATTACATATTATATTTATTATGAAGGGCTTAAAATTTTACGAAAACGTTCAAAACAAAGAAATAAAGGTAACATTTTGGTCTAGATCAAAATAATCAAATTGTTTCTTAAACAAAAGCTAGTCGATATGATATGATGTAACAAGACGTTTTTTTTTATATAGGCGATTCCCGCTAAATAAGGTTTCGATGCATTATAAACGTATTTATTTCACACCTAAACAATTAAGACCAATGACATCGCTTATTTTGCATCACGTGAGAGTGAAATATCTATTTCCATATTGTACAACCAGAACGAGACTACTGTGCAATACGGATTTTATTCCACAACGAGGCAACCTATATTGTACGGTGAAAGTGAGGCAAGCTTTATTGTACGATGAAAGCGAGGCTGTAGTCCCGAATATAGAAATCGCCACTTTTCGCAGCCTTTTCAATATATCAAACCCTCTGTTCGGAAGTTATCAAATAAGTTTAATCTTGAGAAGATTCATGATTTCTTCATTTGTTACATTGTTTAGCAAGTAAAAGAAGAATGCAAGTGACATAGATGGACACAAAATTGTTGTTGTTTCTTGATTTTAGAATATCATTTGTTTACATGAAAACGTACATTTCAAGCGAAGACGGGTAGTCAACCTTTTTTATGTTAATTACAAATTAAAATCAGTAAGTACTTATCGACTTGACGCATGAAATAAACATTTCACGTGGAATTCTATTTTCAGAACAAATGTTTCTTTCAATTTCATCATGTTCATAGTGACTTGCATTTTGCACCCTTATCATTTTGGGATCATTTTGGATTTATTCCCTTTGTCTCTCTCAAATGCCGCAAGTCGTTAATTGTGGAACTTTCAGTGTATGGTGTGAAATAAAGATGTCATTTAACATGATCGAGTACAATATTGAATTCTATTGGATGAGTACCCTGCAGAACCAGTCTATATTTTGACTCGGCTATCGCCTCGTCAAATATAGACTGGTTCTGCAGGGTACTCATCCAATAGAATTTAGTATTGTACACGATCATGTTAAATAACCTCTTAGTACCAAGGTCATTGGATGTACATAATTGTAAATCTGTTTAAGATAAACTTAAATCCATTCGTTGGTTTACTACCCTTTCCCGTCTTCAAAATATCAGATTCATCTAAGTTGAAAATTATTGAAAAATATAATTAAAAATGGGGCGTTTTTTCTACAAACAAGCCAATCTGGAAAATTATATTATGCTAGAAATAGAAACTTGGCCCTTGATTTTTCCTCTATATCAATACATTTTGAGAGTTTAAGAGATGATTTTTGCTTTCATTGAGGTATGAAAAGAAAAAAAAATAGATTACACATTTTATATGAATCCGATTCGAGTTTTTATACATGACTATAATTAGGATTTTTAACCCCTCCAAACGCAGGTATATATGACCCGTCTCGCAAAAAAGGACCATCTGGGAATTGCGTAAACTGTCGACCCTTGTCTGTCTGCGCGGATAGCGCAGACTGACTAGGACGACACTTTACACACTTTGCTAATCTTCTGAATCTAGAATAATTACTTTACCTTCCTGTGAAAGAATATCTGAAATGCGATCTCTAGTTCGCCTGAATAAGAACCAATCACTTTTTTCAAATATTTAGTATACAGAATTCCAAGATGGTCCGTTTTCGCTTGACGGGTGACATTTATATAACATGTAGTAAAATTGTGGAATTGACACTCATCTTGATCATGACCATTTCAAATCACTCCTCCTCCATTCAAACATTCCTAACACTCTCATTCCATTCGAAAACGCTCCTAAATCGAATAAAACACTTCGGAAAGATCCATAGACCTATTTCATTCAAATCGATCATACAAAATTACGATTTCATTGCTTTGTGTATATTTACAGTGTTTGGTCCATGAAGACAAACAAACATAAATGTAAGGTGGACGAAATAAGTGATGTCATAATACACCCCTTTAATTTCATTCAAAAGTCGCTCCCCCACTCGTTCAATATCATTCCTTAATAATTGTTGCGTTGTCAACGTCATGATGCTATCAGATGTTCATTCATATTTGTTCTTTTTTATTGAGTATATATTATTCAAATAATTTCCGAGGACGAAAACTTACACTGTTGCCCATTCTTAAAAGTGGCAAAAGTAATACCAAAAGATTCATGTGTTCACAATATTAGAAAAGGAGGGGGTGGGGAATCCAAGTCCTTTTCACAGTTGAAGTATTAATTCATAGAATCGATCGCACAAAGAGAATCGGTTTTGTCTAGATTTGTCATTACAATCGTACCGGAGTCTGAGATTTGTATATTGATTAATACTAGAACCGTATCTTGGTCTCATTTCACCAATTATCTAAAATAACTTCTGAACTCTTTTACGAGTAAAATATTTGAAAATAAATTATTTGCTGCATAAATTCTGTTTAAACTTCAAAGTTATGTCGTTGTAATCTCAGACAAAACGTAGAATTGCCATCGAGTAATTAGCGGACCGGCGTTCTACAAAAAAAGTCAAAATGTATTCAATAAAAATGGAAATAATCTTCACACCTTATGAATCGAATTTCATCTCTATCAAAACCGTTGAAAATCGTTCGCTCGCTCAAACACTCAGTCCAATCACTCAAAATCGCTCCGAAATTATTTTCAAGCATCTGATTGGTCCGTGGACATAAAAAATAGCAAAATACATAAATTTGATTATGGGGAGACAAAAAAAAGATTGATAATTTCGTACGATTTGGACGAAAATATCGCTAATGACGTCGCGCACGGTAATGCGGCACTTTTTGAAAAACGTCAGCCTCTGTGTTTTAAAACTGATCATAACATGACTCCTTGGTCGCACCATCCTTATATCTTATATCTAAATAATGCTTAAACCATGGCCAATTTATAAATCAGACTTTTATTGCAAACTATTTTCGTATGATTTCGTAAAAAGGAGTTTCAAATTGTAATTTAAGCGAAAAAACGCGTGTAACATGTAACATAAAAGCATCACCGGAAGATACACATCTTATATTTTATACAGTTTAATAATGTTTAAAATGCTTGAAAGTACATCAAAACTAAACTGGTATGACATCAAACAATTTTACATACGTAGATCGAAATTTAACCACAAATAAGAAAAAATACCGCTTTATGCTTAACAAAAAGTGAAACGTAACATCACAATTTAAGACGCCAAAAAAATGACGATTTTCTTGTATATTTTAATTAAAAATGGTTCAATTGCAACCAATCTTTAAATTTAAAGTATTATTTTTCTGTTTTTCTTAAGTATGTAAAAACATATCAATTTGAGTTTTAATCAGAAAATTGATAAGCCGAAATTCGTGTGGAACGAAATCTTTTTAGGCTGTTATAAAACTATTTTTTCCATTCTTAATACGCTAAAAAAAAGCAGTTCCTTTATTCATACGATAATTTAAATAAAGCTAAGAAATATTATTTTTCTCTTAATAATCATATTCAAATTTAATGAAAAAATATTTACGAATAAAAGAGATATTGTAATTAGTTTGTGTGGAACGCTTTCTAAAAAAACGCGCATTTTCTTACAACGACGTTATGTTTTATTCGTTGAATTATAAAACCGACGCGCCTTCAGACGAATACAGAGTAGATTAAATCCGCGGTTCGAGGGGAGAAACAGAAAAAGAAAGCGTAATATCATGCGAGAAGAATATCTGTGTGGAAGTGGCGATGCGAGTAGGCGAAGGGAAGAACTAGATACACATTTTTGTAAACAAGAGGGCCAATATTGCCCGAAATCGCTCATCTTAATTTCGGATAGCAAAAATGAATATTTGATACATTTTTCGCAAAGACTTGTATTTTGGACAGTAACTCGTTGTTCTAAAGACCCAAAAGTAGCGAGTTCGAAGCAAACATAGCAAAATATAGTTACTTTTTTCAAACATTAAAAAGGGGGATGCGTCATATTCCTTTTACAAAAACGTATGTATTGATGACATCACTTTATATGAACGTTCGAATTGATCACTGCAATAAATATAGGGTGAATATTTCATAATGTCAGATTTACCTGTACATTATAACATAAATAATGTTCAAAAGAAGCGCCTAGCCCAATACATCTTCATATTTAGAGTGGAAATAAGCCTAACTCTACAAAAGGCTTAATCCAGTATTCGCATGTCTACACATTTATGCGAAGTTGAAAATTATATGACATTTTGCATTCTTCGCGAGGGATAGGGGCAAGTTTTAATTATTTAATGAAGACTATATATTCTGACATTGCTATAGCTGTAGAAAGAGTGAGCAATATAATGATTACGTGTACTTTTTTCTGACAAAAAAAAAAAAAAAAAAAAAACAATAAACAAACAAAAACACTAGACGCTACACAATCGACGTTCACTATTTTGACGTTACATTTTAGTGCCGCATTACCGTGCGCGACGTCTAATATATTATCCCCCTTGAATTTCACTCAGAACTCGTCCGACACCCTCATTCAACTTTATTCCTAATTTATCCCAAAATTATTCCATTTCATGGAATCTTGTCGATTCTCACCCCTAGCCCTGCGTTCATGATGACCAAACGCTGCAAACAGTTTTCCAATTTCACCCCGCTTTGCTCACGCGTTTGCGTGCGAAGCGGGGTATAATTGGAAACATTTTGCAACGTACAGTCATCATGAACGCAGGGCTGTACAACCACAGCATTTCATTCGAGCCATCAGCTACCCCATTCGTCCCAACTCGGCCGATTCCGTAACCTACATTTAATCGGAGACTTCGGACATCGCCCGAAGTTTGCCGAATGCAGCTACCCATTCTACAGCCTAGAAAGGCATAAACGTAAGACCTGGACCTTTATACCGGTCACCTATCGAAAACATATTCATTGTATTGTTTCTCACTATTTCAAATATTTACACAAAAAAAATCTAACAGATTTCCTCTGTAGATTCTAATCAATGAAATATCAAATTGCCATAAACTATGTCATGAAGTCGTACCATTCTATTATTTTTCGGCCAGAAAATGGATAAATAAAAATTGGAACGTAGAATTAAAGGACCTAAATGTTGTAACACAATTAGACTTTGCTTTCATAGGATATTAAAAGGTTAATAAGTAAATAGGTAAAGTATTTGCTATTTAATATTCAATTAAAACAAACCAACTAATTTCCCATAAGAATAGTTGGCATCGGATTTCAGGAAAATAACTTAATTTTTTTCGATCAGCAATTCTCGTTTAATGACCTTCTAAATTTTGGCTCGGTTAGAATAAACTGACCCATACAAAATCTCATCGCGTATCCTAAATAACTTTTAATGTTAAACAAAGGCATTGTTACAAGTCAAACGAAGAAAAGGATTTTCGAGGAATTTTTAAGAACTACATATGAAATGGGGATCTTGCAGTAGTAAAGAAGAGGGTGCACTTTTAAAAAAAGATATATAGAAAGTTATCATACAGTTAAACACATTGTAAAAGTGAAACTCATAACGGTCAAAACCATTCAATATCGCTCGTTCGGCAATCCAATCATTTATTCCAATCACTCACTCCAATTGCCCAAAATCGCTCCTAAATTGTTCAAAACGCTTCGAAATCGTTCTAGAATTATCAACATTCCAATCAAATGGATCAAATAAGTGCATGAAAGTTTGGCTTGTGTTGATTCTTAATCGTCTGATTAAAATCCGCTCAGCCTGACTAGTGTCGGAACTCTTGGAACTTCCGAAAAGGTCCTTTTTAAAGTTGATTGTAGAAATTGAAGACATATAAACCGATTATCCTGGATTGGAACCCTCGGCGACTCTGCGGAATAGACATCGGGAATAATACGTGCGCAGACCTGAAAGTTCGCCATTTCGCATGTGACGTCACAAACATCAACGATCCCGCCTAAGATGACGTTTCATAAAGCACATTCAACGAAAGAATACAATTTGCCTTATTTTAATTTGCTAACAAAAATAACAATTTTACTGCGTTTTGTCATCAAATTATAACATGCCTAAAAGATCTCCAAGGACGATTGGAAAGAAATAACAAAATGTGATTTTCTTAAAGCCTATTAACCGCAGTACCACCAGGAGCCGAATATCCTAAAAAACAACAACAACAACAACAACAAAATTACTACACTTATGTCCGAGGTTCTCCTCACTTTACGGAATAGTCAAAACGATGTTCTGAATGGGGTTGTCACCCATTAAGATTTGTGACAAAGTCAACGCGGACGAAGGTACGCTGTTGTAGCAACGCAAAGGAAAACCTTAAGTGTGGAATTACGACTACCAATCATGAACTATTACTACTCATGATTATTTTTAAACCAGTATGTAATTAAGCTAAGTTAAGCAGAAATGTAAGTAGAAAACGTTTACAAAAAGACAATTTATTTGAATTCGAATAAAAAATATGTTTACTCTGTGGTAGAAAGCATATTTAAACAACTCAAATAGATCGCCTTTACTTATTTGTTTACGTAACAGAAGGGTCTAGTGAGACACACTCCAGCAGTTAACTTGATAGCTAAGGCGCCAATGGTCGCCGCAATTCTGACAGCCAACACACCAACAACCGCTGTAGTGTTGGCACTTTGTTTACAAGTCAGATTGTGATTTCAGGTCTACCCGAGAAACGAGATATATTAACAAGGGCGCAGCAAAACATATACTGAGTATATGTACTTGCATTTACCAATCGGCCTACATTACTCATTCCCCAAAACCTATAAGTGGCCATGTGCGTTTTTGGTCACATGTAATAAAGGTCGATTTATTTCTAGTTTTACCCCAATCAAGTAGCAAAACCACCAATAAAGTTAACACACACACTCTAACACACACACACACACACACACAGAAAAAGAATTTTTACAAAATTTGCTTTGTATTAAACGAATTAAACGAATACAAGATGACCCCATATTTGAAAGTTAGCTTTAGTTGTTGGGGGGGGGGGGGGATTGGTGACAATTTAAGGAGTAGGAAATGCTGCATTCATTTTTGTCTGTGGTTAGGTATAGATGTTTTACTTATATTATCAATGCGTTTAGAGGCTAGGTTTTGGGAGTTTAAATAGATCGAATAATAAAATTTTGTCCAAATACCATTTTGTGACTTTAGAAATTGAGGGTACTGACATTTCATCCTTTCTTGAAAACTCTCTGATACATAATTTTACAAATCGATTGGACAACATATTGACTGCGTGACGACTCTTTGGAAAGGAATATTCTGCATTTCAATATGGAAATTAACATGTATGAAAAAGGGGGGTGGAATGAATAGTGGCAAACAAGAAAAGTTTTAGTAGTGTGTGTCTATTATCATTTAAACGGCCTATGTAAAATAGTTAAGGAATGAGTTGTAAAACCATAGAAAAGCCATTATAAAAATCAAACCAATAAGGCTAACAATATTTTTACATATATTTGGTAAATAAGAATTAAAAACGATATCGTGGATTTAACTGCCAGTCGTTTAGCTAAAGAAATTGATACTGGTACAGTTAACAACATCATAAAATTGACATTCATCTCGATCAAAACTTTTTGAATTCACTAGCTCAGCGCATCGTTCGTTTATTTCAAACACTAACTCTTACCATTCAAAAACGCCCCAAAATCACGGTAAAAGATAGTGTGAAGAACGTCTTGCAAAATTAATAAAGCTAGAAAAAAGTCACGATTTCTGTGACATAATTGAAATTATAAGCGTCTAATAGATTCTTGAAGAAATAGGTAGCTATATATAGGATTGTATACACATTTTTTAAAGGGGAGTAATAAATATCGCAAACTTTGTCATCATGAACAAAATTAGCGGCATTGGATTAACTCCCTATGATATCACGCAAAACCGACTCATCACACTCATACAATTTCATTCCAAAAACATTTTAATATCATTCACGTTGTAAATTTCACGATATTGTTCAGTGTAAGAATTATGCTATAGTGGAGCTTATTGCCAAACATATAGCTAGAGAAATTGATACTGGTTCATATTCTCCTAAATTGTAAATTCGAAGGGCAGCATATTCTCTTTTTTAAAAAACAGATTCAATGTTTTGCCTACGAACGAAGAAAACATTTGATTAAGACAACTCTGTAAATACCTCCCCAAGAAATCTTGAGAACCTGTCCTAATTGACCAAGGAACAGATACGCAATTAACAATTGTAGGAGTGAAGAAGTATCAAATTTCACATAGCAGAATATTAAAGATTTAAGGGACGACAATAACAAAGAAAAGGTTAATGAGTCTATAAATAGTAAATAGATAGGTAATATTATTCAAGATTGATCTTACTCGGTCATGACGTCAAATAAGCGCCTAAAGATTACACCCTATTACCTGTAGTAAAGGTACGATTTTTACTGCCTCGGTCGATATCATACTTTAGCCTGTGCTTTTTCGAATAAATTTATATGTGCCAAATTATAGACTCTTTCCAGACTGTGCGTACGCACAGTCTAACCAGAGTCTTCACTTTGTGCCTTGTAGATAGATAAGGTCTCAAATTGTCTTTAGACATGCCATCCTCTAATTGCTAATGACAGTCTTTGATATGAAACGGGCAGGATTTTTTCAAAATGTCATGCATATGAGCATTTTATTTCTCATTTGGTATGATAAAGTCAACATGAAAAGGGTTCAAACATATACCTATATTATCTTAATTCAACTTAGTGAATTCTTCTGAAACAAACATTGAATTTTCAGCTCAAAATTCTCATTGAGATAAATCTATCTTAGTTTTGAGCTAAATTTGATCCCGATATTAATTATCACGGAAAACATTATATGGGTCTACAAACAAGAGGACGCGTGGACCATTCCTCATCCCAACTCCTTCCCGTTTTGTTGGAATCTTTACTGGTGGTCTTTTTACGGAGGTATCGCCAATTTTTCGCCGCGGTGAATAGACATTGGATTTAATAAAAAATATAGAACCGTCTAAGCTGTAAAACACCAGGGTTTTTTAGTGGCGCGACTTTGTTCATTAAGTCCGTCCAAATGAATTTACGTCTTTCGGGTGCTTAAAATTCTCACCTGTTACATAAGAAAGTCTATATAAATACTGTAGTCAGTGAGAAACTCGCAAAATCTTATTGAAAGGGGGAATTTGTGCTCTAAGGATTAATTCCAAGAAAAGTACGTTTTCCTCAAGTTTTATCAACTTTCTAAATTTTCATTTATTTGGGCAAGGTATATCTGTCTGAAAAAAAAAAAAAAAAACCAAAACCCCCCCCCCCAAAAAAAAAACAATGAACAACTTCAGAATTCATGAGTCTTTGAAGATGTATAGATAAAAAAAAAATGATAATTGTTCAGATGACATTTGATGTAATAATTAGTAATTTGATTTTATGATTTTGCAATAAGAAATTGTTTACTTCAAGAAGATAAATATAATGCTATTTATTGATTTCCTCTTGAAATAATTTATAACCAAAGAAGTTTGAAAACCAGATGTTGCGATTATCTTTGCTCTAAAATAAAACGCCTTAAGATTCATTAAGGTTCATTTTTAACTGTTTTCGATCTTTCCCGAATAATGTTTTTTTTATCTCTCTCTTTTTCTCTAAAACTCCATCTCGATGAAAAATTACACTATCGAAGTTTAGGTCGATTTAAGATTGAAACGTATTTGTATTTTGCTAGCTAGTTGATATTTTGTGAAGAGTCATAAACCGTAATGGGTCATATTTGAAATATCGCTATCGTGAATAAAGAAACATGATTTTGTCACCCAAAAACTCTCATTTAAACACTTATAAACATCGTGTATTGAACAAATTGAATGATTTTGGAATGGTTTTGGAATTACATTGAATAACTGTGTGGAGCAAGTTGAGGATGAAAATTCAGGGAGATATTATTTTATCAAAATCGGACAAAATTTGCGATATTTTGTCATCTTTCATGAAAACAATCTACGTAATTTCTAGTTTTTGTGTCTTCAAGCACCAATTTGACACTTTAAAATCCACACTAGCTCAAAAATGGTGGAAAATATCAATGACAGATTTTTGAATTGTTTTAAATGATTTTGATGCATAATAGAGTGATTTGAGCGAGTGTTTTAATTGAATGAGCTGAGCGCTGCGTGGCCGATTTAGAATTATTTTGTTTGAGGTGGGTGTCAATTTTTCGGTGCTACAAACTGTAACTACTAAACTCCATCATCACTGCCTGTTGTTTCAAAATATTTCATTGGTTGCATCGTAGCCCACATACGGTCGATTGGATTGGTGTTGCACATTCGGTGCCATATATTTTTGTTCTAAGGTAGTAGACCTATAATTGTTTCGCAACGTTGCGGAAGTAAATATCTTTAACAGTCTTAACCGAGGTATCCAATTGAAAAACATTTTGATCTCGGTTAAAGCTGTTAAGGAACTGGAACCGTTATAGTTCCGCAATATTTCGGAACTTATGAACTTTCACAATGTTGACCGAGGTTTTGTATGAAAATCATTAGGTAGGAAATCTCGGTTAACGCTGTTTAAGTTTATTACTTCCGAAACGTTGCGGAACTATAACGGGTCCATTACCTTAAAGATCATAACTTCTCAAAATTTGCGGAAGTATTACGGGTCCATTGCCTTTATTTGAGGAGTTGTGTCGGGTCAGCTAGCCGCCGTTACAGTTAAAACATCTTGCAATTGACAATCATTCTGATCACGACCATTCTATATCACTCGCTCGGCGCTCCATTCGTGGCAGTCTAAACACCCTAATCGTATATATGTGACCCGTCTCGCGAAAAGAGACTATCTGGGAACTTCGTTAAATAAGTATTTGAAAGAGAGATTGGTTCTAGAACAAGCCAATCAAAGGTTGCATTTCAAAAATTCTTTCACAGGTAGATAGAATGATTATTCGATATTCAGAAAAATAGTAAAGTGCGAAAAGTTTCGAGTATAGCCAGTCTGCGCAATCCGCGTAGTCTGACTAGGGTCGACACTTTATGCACTTTCCAGATGGTCTCTTTTCGCGTGATGGGTCATATATATATATGTATATATGATTCCCGACGGCGGCACTCATTTTTTCCGACTATTTGTCTCTCACCAATGTGTTGATAAACGTAGACCTATGTGAGACATCAGCTGGAGGCTAGGAAAGGATGTGGTGGTTGTACTGGTGACATAAATACCAGGAAACCATTGTTAGACTCTTTGAAATTATGACATTATTCGTGCGCAATTTTATTCACATTGTTTAAATCATTCCATGATTTTATTGTCTTATGTTGATTTCAAAGCGTTTGAGTGGTCCATGAAAACATACACTCAGAAAAGAACGTATTATTTTTAAAGGGAAGTAATGAAATCTCTTTATTGTTTCCCAATTTCACGAAACTATCAATATAACATTACCTCCCTTTAATTTGATTGGAAACACACCACAATCATTCAACTTCATTGTGAAATCATTCTCATATCGTTTCCCATGTCATTTATACGATGTTCATAACTGTGCCACCCTCGTCGCTAGAGTAGTGGTTGAGTTCTCAAATAAGATACAGTTAGTTACATTTTGTAATTGACATTCATCTCAATCAAAACCGTTCTTAATCGCTCACTTAGCGCTAAGTTCATGCATTCCATTCAATCTCTCAAACTACTAAAAAAAATCGCAAAAATGACTAAACGAGATACAACCAACAACTTCATTCTAAATTAATATAAAAACAGAAAAAAAATCGACAATTTCACTGACGTAAATGAAATTGTAAGTGTCTGATTGGTTCTTGAAGAAATACGAGATATTTATAAAACTTGTAAATAGAGGTAACATGTATAACTATCGCTAATTTATTCATCTTGAACAAAATAAGCGGTATTGGATAGCCTCTCTTTAATTTCACTCAAAACTCACTCATCATACTTATCAATTTAATTTCAAAATCATACACCTTGTCCATTCCACGATGTTGCAAATGTATTTTAGAGCATCGGTGTAGTAATAGTTATCCAAATAATGATATTTACCAGTAACATTAAAGAGAAATTCAAAGCCGGGTTATACAGTTAAGAGCCCCGTCAAATTGACTTTTAAAACGATCAAAACAATTCCAAATTGAACATTCATTGAGTCGAAACCGCTCGAAAATAACAACAACGACAAAAAAGAAAAAAAAAAAAAAAAAAAACATTGAAAATATCGTTCGAAAAAAATCCAAGATTTCATTGATTAATTAAAATTTGTAGTTATTTGAATGGTTCATGAAAACAATTTTATTAAAGGGAGATATGAAATGTCGTAAATTTTGTCCATATTGAACAAAATTAGCGAAATTGGATTTTCTTACTTGAAAAAAAAAAATCTTTAATTTCATTTAAAACACGCTCTTCCCCCATTTAAACTTCGCTCCTTCCAAAATCATTCTATTTGTACAATCTACGATATTACTAATTGTAATTAGCGAATAGTAATGAAATGCCAGCCAGATAATTTTTTTTCTATGATAGCCAGAAAACTCTTAGTTTGTGGGTTACATATTAATACCTTTAAGTTGGTCTGGGTGAGCCTAAATCTGGGTCCTTATAGGAAGGTTTGAAGTTCACGGTCTTTGTTTGCTCCAAATCTTGTTCAAATAGACCAATAATAGGTATCCTAATATATAATTCCATAAATCAGTGTCCAGTCAAGCGAAAATACACCATCTTGTCAATCTTACAATTATCAAAGAATTCAATTTTCAGTGGTCAGTATGCGCTGATACGCTGGCTCACCGGTGATTTTTTTTTTTTTTTTTTAATTTCTAAATTTTGAATAGGAATTAGTATTTATTTTTGTGTTTAAAAGTTCATAAAGTTAGTTACATCGTGAAATTGACATTCAACCCAATCAAAACCATACTAAATCTCTCACTCAGCGCTCAATTCATTCATTCCAAACACTCATTCAAACCATTCAAAAAAGCTCAAAGATATTGATAAAATATATAATCAACAACGTCTTTCAAAATAAATTTTGAAGGAGAAAAATCGCGATTTCACTGACATTATTCAAATTATTAGCGTCTCATAGGTTTTTGAAGAAATAGGAAACTTTGCATAGAACCTGTATGCATTTTGTATTGAAGGGGGGTAATCAATATCGCTAATTTTGTTCATCCTGAACAAAATTTGCGATCAAGGATTACCTTCCATTAAATTCCCTCAAAGCTCGTTCCACACTCTCATTCAATTTTATTCCTAAATCATTCCAAAGCATTCACCTTGTCAATTTCACGATGTTGTTTACTGTAGCAAACCATTTTGTAACATACTTGATTCGGTGTCTGTCGAATAAATATCCGAGCCCGGCTTGCTCCGCGGTCACGCATTGGACTGTGAATTCTGGTATCGTAAGTTCGAACAGGGGCTCTTCCAACTTTCCTCCGACATTTGACAAAAAAGTCAACAAGACATAATTCATTTTTTCTCAAATAAACGGGATAGGTAGTACGCTTAAGAGGGTTGAGCAATAGGTGGCGTTGATGAAATTCTGTGGTTGTACAGGTGTTAAAAACGACAGAAAACCTCGGATAGGTGCACATGCCGCCGCGAGATGACTACAATAATGTTGAAAGTGGCGTTAAACCAAATTCAATCAGTCAATCTTTCGAATATAATTGCGATCCGTCACACGAAAAGGTTTATCTGAGAACTACGTAAAATGATTACTTGAAAAAGACAATTACAGTTATGGTCATCATAAAATTGACACGATAAATGATTTTGGAATGGAATTGAATGAGTGTGTGGAGC
This sequence comes from Fragum whitleyi, assembly GCA_948146395.1. NCBI lineage: Eukaryota > Metazoa > Mollusca > Bivalvia > Cardiida > Cardiidae > Fragum > Fragum whitleyi. The sequence goes on along the minus strand of OX411548.1, from coordinate 21,637,065 downwards.
GAATTTTAAGTGAATTTCAAGGGAGGTAATCCAGTACCGCTAATTTTGTTCAAGATGAACAAATTGGCGATATTGATTACTTCCCTTTAATAATATATACGTGCTTTTCTGTTTGAACGTCTCCTTGGACCACTCAGACACTTTAAAGTCCACACGAGCTTAAAAGATCGTAGAATAATTATATCTATTTGAATTTATTCTTAAAGTCTTGAACGATTTTTAAATGTTTTCTAATGATTTCGGGGCGTTTATGATCAATTTGAGTGAGTGGTTGGAATGAACGAATGGAGCACTGAGTGAATGATTAAGAATGATTTTGATCTGAATGCGTGTCAATTTCACGATGTTTTTACTGTATCCTGCAGAGGTCATCTGGATGTCGTTTTCAAAACAAATCACAGAAAGACAGGTTGAAAAAAAAAAAAAAATCAGCTAACTATATAAGCTGTCGTTCCTGGTCAGTCTGCGCAGTCCGCGCAGTCCGACTAGGATCGACACTTTACGCACTATCCAGATTGTTGTTTTTTGCTTGACGAGTCACAATTATTCAAATGAGTTCTAAGATGGTCCTTATTCTCGATTTGATCGTTTGAATGGAGTTAAACGCCGCTTCCATCAATCTTTCAGTTATATCGCGGCGGCTTGAGAACCTAAATATGGATTCCTGGTATCAATCACACCGGTACCACCATTACATCCTTTTCTAGCCGCAGCTACTATTCCACATAGGTCTTCGTCTATCAACCCATTGGCGGAAGACAAATAGCCGGAAACGATAAGTGCCGCCGTCGTGGGTAGAAACCGGGGCCTATAGAATGACAGTTCGTCGCGCTACCAACTGCGCTATGACGGCGGTCCCTGTTTCTCGAGATGCGGCACATATTTACATTATAGATAATTATATGCATGGAATAAATTTTCAGGAGTGGGCAGTGGGGTTTAAAAGGACGGTGATTTAAAGGCTAAAACGATTTGACTATAAATAAGGATTACAGAGTTGATTTGTAAACCAAATGGGAAAATCGTCTACCGAGATGAGTGTGCCGACTACTGGAGTATGTACCAGGCCTGGCTGTGTTCGATCGTCACAAAGCCTTAGATTACCTAACTCGCGGCTAAATGGAAATACGATAGGTGAGTCGTTGTTTTCTTTTATTTTTCTTTAATATTCTTATTTAATTATTTCTCGCTTTATAAATTGTTTTTTTCTCGAAAAATAATCTGACCTTGCCACCTTTTATACATGCTTATAAGAGATTGCATAACTTAGTGTCAACACGGAATTTATAAAATACAAATATGATAGGGCTTTTAGTTTAATACCTCCGTGAACTCTTAAAATACTTTCTTCATATCTTACACTGTAATTTCATACGGCAAAAATACTATCAGATTTCTTTAGAGGACTACTTTGTGTGGAATATTATACATTTGTTACGTAGCCAGAACTGTTTTCGTAGGGGAATTATAATTCATAACATCGTGAAATTAAATCTTATTTCAATCAAAAACATTCTAGTTCGTTCACTCAAAGGTCCATTCATTATTTCCAAACACTCACTCAAACCATTCAAAATCGCTCCGAATCACTAGATATGATAACATCAACATCGTTATTCAAGATAAAAAATAATAGCTAAAAACACGTTTACGCTGATATAACTTAGATTTAAAGGCATCAGATTGGTTCTTGAAAAATAAGGAAGCTAATTGTTTTCATATATTGTAATACAAATCACTAATTTTGTTCATCCTGAACAAAATAGCGATATTGAATACCCCCCCCTTTGATTTCACTCAAAACTCACCCATCACACTCATTTAATTTCCTTCCCAAATCATTCTTAATTCATTCACCTTGTCAATTTCACGTTGTTAACTGTGTTATTCGATATTATGCGTTTAAAAGTGACAAACTACCACAACTACCCACAAACATATGAAACATGTAAACGATAAAAAGCTTTTAAATTTGTAACAAGTCAAAAGGAACCATCTGGGAACTCGCGCAAAATACTTACTTTTATCCAGCATAGGTCAACCAGTGGGCCTACTTCGTGAATAATTATATGGAAAGGTAGAAAACCATTCTAGAGTCGGAATTTCATTACATATGTATATGCGAAAAGGTTCGACCCTGATCAGTCGGCGCAGACAGCGCAGACTGATCAGGGTCGACACTTTTCATATCTCCCAGATGGTGCTTTTTCGCGTGACGGGTCACATTTCAGTTTATCGTTTTATGTAAAAATAAGGAACAACAGTGCAGACATTTACTGTTAAACACCCCAATAATGATTAAAATAAATATATATTTGTGAACCTGTGTCTAACACAAATATTGAACTTAATCTATAAATAAGCATTTTAGATAAATAACGTTACAAAACCAATAGTTTTATTACATTCCTAATGAATTCCTGTATCAGGCGAAAAGGCAACATACATGCAATTAAGTCTTCAATGCGCTAGTGTGTGAATTATGTGTTGTTACGATATTTTCTTCGTTCACTGATGAAAGTTGCACTAACATACAAAAAGAATATTAAGAAATGAATAAATGTATATGAATACATATGTATGAATATCCTTAAAATATTCTGTGACTGTCAGGCAATCAGATCTGAGAAAATGTTATTTTACCTTTTCTTTCAAAGACTGATGTATAACATCTTTGAAAAGCAAAATTTTCATTATCGTTTTGTTATTTTTTTTTTAGAAAAAATAGTCGATTTTTATACTGATTTAAACTGATCGAGTATTTTGTAAAAGCCCGTGCGTAACATTTACAATAATTTCAAATGTGCGCCAAGTAAAGTCTCTGGCCAGCCTGTGCATCTGCACATTCTGACCAGGGTTTTCACTTTGCGCTTTGTAGAAAAGCCCAAAAGTGTCTTTAGAAAGGCAGGCAATCTTTTGATTATACTACGTGGCAGTCAATGCCGGTCAATGTTGGTTAATGTTGGCCTTTCACGCACATGCCAAATTGTTGGAAATGTCACACACAGGCTCAATTGTAATTATGTTCCTTACTGCATTTATGAATGCATTTAGAGTAAAGCATAAATACAGTTAGTTACATCGTTCCAATCGGAACCATTCTAAACCTCTCACTCAGCGCTCCATTCATTCATTCCAAACACTCACTCAAACCATTCAAAAACACTCCTTAATCACCAAATATATAAGATCATCAACTACATTCAAAAATCGCTAGAAAAATCGACGATTTCACTGACTTAATTTTGTAAGCGTGTGGTTTGTTCGCAAAGACATTTAAGGCAATTCAAAGAATTTGTATGCATATTTTATTAAAGGGAGGTAATAAATATCGCTATTTTCGTTCATCTTGAACAAAATTAGCGATATTGGATTACCTCTCTTTAATTTCATTCAAAACTCACTAATCTCGCTCATTCAATTTCGCTCTAAAATCATTACAATATCTTTCAGCGTGTCAATTCATGATGTTCTTAACTTTATCACTGGTGATCGATATGGAATGTGATTGACAAATAATTTCATCTCGTGGGTTCGGCGCAAGACTGTAGTAAGTGTATATACAATGTATATACACTTACTACGGTCTTGCACCGAACCCTCGATCTGCTCTACAAAGTACACACCTGCTTTACTTTTTTCAGTGCCGCCACCATAGCGCAGTTTGTTAGGCATAAGACTTCCAATCTGGAAGTCGTGGGTTCGATGCCCGGTGGCGGCAAATATCCTTTCCGACGTTTGTCTCTCACCAATGGGTAGATAATCATAAACCTATGTGAGATAGCAGTCGGAGGCTAGGAAAGGGTGTAATGGTGGTACAGGTGAAAGAAATACCAGGAATCCATTGTTAGGTGCTCCGACCGCCGCGATATAACTGCGAAATTGTTGAAAGCGACTTAAAACCCATTCAAACAAAAAAAAATACTTTTTCCAGTACGTCCTAAAAGTGCAGACACGACAAAGAGAGAGGGTTCACTAACTAGAAAATTATCAGATATTAACGACAGACGATCAGGGAGCTTTAGTACACGATCGAGGAAAGCAAAGACTGTACGCCAAGAAACGAGCAATAACCATCTACAAGTGCCAGAAATTGTGATACGCAGACCAAGCACAGACGGCGAGGACTCTGACACAATTTCGTGCCCGAGTAGGGATCGAACCCCGTCACCGTTTGGTATAGATAGAGAACGACTACCGCCTGGCTCGCCGATATTCAGACGTGCAATGGTCGAGCTCTTGTCTGAGTCAGATTTGTCAGGGGAAGATAACTCGAACTCGGACGATAGTTCTCGAAATAAAGAAGATAAAACTAACAAAACCACAAAGAAAGGACAAAGCAAAACTGCTAAACAGAAATCTTCATCGTCATATAAAGTAGTTCGCCATGGAAAAAGAGTAAACGTCCTGAGAAATTGCAAGAGGTGAAATACCATAGTATTAGTGTTAAGAAAATAACATGAAATTTTATTCAAATTTTTTATGATCTGTGGTCAAGGAAAGCCAGTCAAAATGACAGTAAAATTGACAAGTTGCATTGACTTTAATTCAAAATGTTTTCTTTTTCATATTCCTAAAAATATTGAATATGACCTTTTTCTCAAACAATCTAAAATTGTTATGTAAATGCTTGTGAAAACAGTTCCTACAAACCGGAATGTTTATGCTCCGAGATATTCAAATATGAAAAATGCTTGTTTTTCAGTATATTTTCAATTGGATCACATATAGGTTTAACGTCGGCAAATTCTCTGAATTTGGAATAGTCTGAAAAAACTCTCTGTGTATTACAGTTAACAACATCGTGAAATTGACAAGGTGATTGATTTTGAATGATTTTGAAAGGAAATTGAATGAGTGTGTGGAGCGAGTTTTGAGTGAATTAAATGAGAGGTAATCCTTTATCGCAAATTTTGTTCATTTCGCACAAAAAAAGCGATAGTTATAAGTTGCATACTTATATAATAAAACAGATTATAAAGATTTGTTCACGCAAAAGATACATGTTAATCATTTCATATACAATAAATATTAATGACGATATCATTGATAATATTTCTATCATTCAATGAGTCCTGTATTGACGTGAAATTATCTGCCTGATAACACAGAACGATATCAGGCTGTCTATTTCTAGAACCTGTTTGCATATTTATGATCCCAACTAGACCCACTTCTATCTGCATTCTTTGATTTTAAAGATTTCTTGAAATCTAAGTACTGAAAAATGATTACAAAGCCTTATTATGACAATTTTTCCGAACCTTGAACAGATATAACCCAAGATTATTGCCATGACAGGTTCGTTGCATTTACCGTTAAGGTAAATCAGCTTTTAATTATAAATACTCAGTTTAAGGTGACAATGGACAGCGGCCTCCCGACTCTATAAACCGGAAGCAGGGTTTCGTTTATTTTACGGCTCTTTTTGCGCGTTGTTTAAAAAGACCGGTTTTCGTAAGATTCTGCTTATGGAAATAACGCAGAATAATGATGGAAAATTTCATAACTTAGCTTCTTTTCAACATTTGATGTCAATTGAATGACTGGATCATTACATTTAACAATAAAAATGCGTTAAAACCGTCATAAAATTAGGAGGGGTCACTGTAAAATAACGAAAACTTTCTTTTATGCATGGAAAGGTATGCTGATTTTTTACCAAATAAACGAAAACTATGGGTTTTAAATATATCGGAAAATAAGAAAAAATCATTAGGTAATTTCTTCAAAAATAGGTTTTTGTAGCATTTTACCCAGTAAAAGTACAAAAATTAGTGCATTTTTAACTTTAGAAGGCAAATTGTACAAATGCAATTGATCAGTAAGAGAAACTTTCTTGGCAACAGCCATTGTGTACATGTATAAGGTCTATCAAAATGAATGTGTTTTATAGCTATAAGCTAGTACTGAGTTTATGCTAGACCTAAAACGAATATAAACGTTTTACTGAAAAATGGTCAATACCACTGAAGGGATAACTCTAGCATGAGAACGAGAAATGACTACAAAATGTTAATCTACAACGTATGTGACCAAGAAAAAAAATCATTGGGCGGAAAAAAATGACGCCATGTGTCCATTGCTACCTTAATAGATAGTCTACATTCTTTTAATCGAAGGTTGGCAACCGAAACCTCGTAACTTCTGAAGGAACGAGGATTTGATAACCAATCGATAAAATATGTTCATTCTAGATGAGCACATGTATCCTTTTAGTATTAAGATACATGTATTTACACGTGTTCACAACAATATTCGGCTAACTTCTGAATTAACCATAAATATTGAAAAGTAAACTAGCCTAATTACGTCACGGATAAGCCAAGCCCTTCTAGTTGAATAATAACGAAGAATATAACCCGAATTCGCTATTTGGACTCGTCGATTGTACGCAAACTTATTGTCATCATAAGTCAGTGCACAATACCGTATTCTAGTTATACCATTATTATTTTTTATTATTCTACATCTATCATGCAAAAAAGCCTGCATTTACTTGGTATCACCTAACCTGCCTAACCACATTATTAGTTATTCGGTTTCTTTTTGGGGTACATGTATATGACAATTTATTCCCGGCACCCGAGCCACAGCATTCGGAACTTGACATTGCTCGGACTCTTCCGTAAACTAGAACGTACCTCGGTTAAGCCGCTTGAAGAAAATCAGATTTTGTTATTTTTTCCGATCGTCTTTGGATGTCCTTTGGGCATGTTATAATTTGATGACAAAACGCAGTAAAACACAGTGTTTTGTTATCGAATTATAAGATGGCCTCTTTTATTCTTACATTGATTTTGTTTTATGTAACGTCATCCTTAGCGGGATCGTTGATGTTTGTGACGTCATATAAACCTTCTAGTGCAAAATGACGCGCTGCCATGGCTACGCCCGTATTATTCCCGAGGTATATTCCGTAGAATCGCCGAGGGTCCCCGATTGGAGCCACAGACGAGTCATCCTGTAGTAATTATAGTTTTTGCCGAGACTTGCTAGCTTAGTAACACCGTGAGATCGACTCGCTGAACGATAATGGAACGTTTTTCCATAATTGAAATTGAATGAACGAGAGGGGTAATTTTTGAGTGAAATTAAAGAGAGGTAAGCCAATATCGCTAATTTTGTTCATTTTGAACAAAAAAAGCTAAATTTATTACCACCCTTTAATAAAATATTCATAAAACTCTATAAATAGCTTTTTATGGTTTCCTGGACCATTCGAAAGCTTTCAAAATTCAATAATCTAAGGGAAATTGTTGACTTTTTGCGATTTTTATTTTGAATGTAGTTGTCGATTATTCTATTTTGTGATTTTGAAGCCTTTTGAATGGTTTGAGAGTGTGTTTATAATGACTGAATGGAGCGCTGAGTGAGCAATTGAGAATGGTTTTAATCGGAATTGGGTCAATTTCACGATGTCCTTAACTGTACAAATGACCATCTGGGAAGGAAGAAAAATGTCGACTGCTGGGTTTGGAAAGGCTGAATTGGATCTATTCTTTTCGCTTTCTGTATACTTTCTAAATCTTGATTCCATCATGCGCTCTCTGATATGCGACCTCTGGTTGACTACTGCTAAATCCATTTTTTCAGTTTATTTCGCAGAGTTCAAAGATGGCCTTTATTTGCGTGATAGGTCACTTTTGTACAACATTTTGTAGAGCCTTGATAGCTAAGTCGTGTACTCATCTGACTTCTAAATTCTGGAAACCATTCAGAACACAACTCGGCTAATCTCACGACCAACCTCAGATGAACATAGACGGACTTAAAAAAAAACAAAAAAAAACGGGAAAACCTTGGAAAAACTCGATGACGTCTGTTAAAATGGCGTTAGAACTCCATGCTTAGAGTGAAAACATTCGACGTCGTCAACGCTACTCGCTAATGTCACTGACGTTAACCATTCTATCCTTATATAAATATCTTTAGATTCTAAAATAACAGCTTAAAAATCTTAATTTTCGGGAAGGATTCGTCATTCTCAAAAGTTAAGATTTTTCAAAAAGCATTTGTTTGTTTGTTTCCGTTTAAACGCCACTTTAAACGTTTTTTCCAGTCATATCGCGGTGACTGGATTACCGAACCACAGATTCCTTGTATTGCACTTTCCATAACTACAGTTAATAAAAGCGAAAGATTGACAAGTTAAGTGATTTTGAAATGATTTTGAAATGAAATCAAATGAGTGGCAGAACCGATGTTTGAATGATTTTCAAGGGAGGTAAAATACTATCGATAATTTCGTCTAGTTGGAAGAATTTTGAATTATGCTATTACCGCTCTTTAATAATATCCACGTATTCTTCTGTTTTTGTGACTCCACTGACATATAATACGCTAAAAGGTAGTGGACACGTAATGGTTATGCAGGTCCCGGGTTCGATCCCCGGCGGCGGCACTCATTTTTTCCGATTTTTTGTCTCTCACCATTGGGTTGATAATCGTGGACCTATGTAAGATAGGAGCTAGAGGCTAGGAAAGGATGTGATGGTAGTACTGATCCGAGAAATACAAAGAATCCATTGTTAGGTGCTTCAGCCGCCTCGATATAACTGAAATAATGTTGAAAGCGGCATAAAACTCCATTCAATCAATCAATAGTTATGCAGCGTTTCGGCAATAAAGACCTTTACAGTATTAACCGGGGTTTCCTAATGATTTTCAATAGGAAACCTCGGTTATTATTGTGAAGGAACATGTTGTCCGAAATTTGACGAAACTATTACGGGTCCACTACCATTAAACCCACGGATTCCCCTAAAATTGTGGAAAGATTTTATCGAATTGAATAAATGACGACCGCTTTGAACTATTTTTCAATTTTCTTTAATGGTTTTGGAGTGTTTTTGAATGGTTTGAATTGGGGCTTGAAATGTATTGATTGAGCGTTGAGCGAGCGATTTAAAATGGTTTGCGAAACACTTTAGGGCTCAATAGAGTATTTGCTAGTTTCATTAAGGTATGAAACTTAACACTTACATGTAAGAATATGTAAAGCTTGATCATAGATTAGAGTGATAATGTTTTTAGATTTATAACTCTATGAGATGAACACATTCTTTCTTTATTATTTGTTGTTTTAAAATCTTTAATTGAAGTATCTTCCCGCGTTCTACTGCCGATGGCCATAATACACCAAATTTTTATCATTAATGAAGTCAAAATCTTGCATGTTAAACAATAAATTAAGCAAATATCCTTGCGAAGCCGCTAAATTGAGGAACCCGCCTGTACACTGAATCTTTTGAAATTTGCTTTCTATTTTATTTATGCAGTTTCCTATTAAGATTAATAGTAAATAATACAATTCGTAACATAAATATTATGTATGTTATATTAAACAATATTAAAAATAATTATACTCATGGATAAAATGGTGTTGAACTGTTGCAGGTGTATATATGCAGAACGATGAGCACCTACAGCAGCTCGACACTAGCATACTAGCATATATACTGAGTTCCATAAGAAAGTGTGCACTTTCACTTTTTCCATTTTTCTTGATTTTTACAAAATTGGAAGTAAATAGGGGAGTAAATTTGGTACCATACTTTTGTCAAGATCTTTTGAAATTAGAATTCAAATTAGTTTTGGAAACAGTATCGCATGCTACATACGCGCAGGCAGAACTTAAATTGTTGAGATTTGACCTCCTCACAACTTTTTCTTTAGTAAGAGCTATGTGTTGATGTTGCATTATAGAGTTTAAAAAGCCATTTCAAGCCATTTCCAAACAAAAGTTTTAATTTTTATACAGACGTTACGTGTACGTCAACGCTAGACATTGCTAATTTGCAAGGCCAGTGGCTTGTCGTTGAATAGTGCTATGGCGTTCTATGACATCTCGATTTGCTTGACAAAGGCCTTATAAAATGACGACCTCGATTTCTATTGGAACATGAGCGCTCAATCAATTTTAATGGCGTTCTAAATCTGACAAGGTTCGATTTTGTTGAACGACGTTTATTGGTAGTCAAACCACACTGTAGCATCATTATATTGAAGATGTGATTTTATGCTTACGAAAGCCGCAAAGATTCAACTGAATGCATTCTCAGACCAATTATTTGTCTAAAGCGTGATGCACATGCAAAATATGCAAAATTAAATGTCTCAATTTAGCAGAAAACTTTTGCTCATCGCACGATTTTTGTTTTCAACTATCGTTTGCACATACTCTCGGAGATAGTTATACGACGTTCCATGACGATAGATTGTGTAATTTCAGAGATATTCAAAATTCAAAAGTGCACACTTTCTTTTGAAACTAAGTATATTTATCGCTTACAGTAAATGCATTTCGTACTACATATATAGGTTGTATGATCATTCAAGTTTTCCAACTTCAAATTCAGCGTATAGTTCAAAATTGTTGCGAGGGTCTACGCAGTGTGTAGACCCTTGCAATACTTTTACACTTATAGGCCTACGCATTTCAATTACAAAAGATTTTGATTTCAATTGTCTACCGCTTCGAATCTTTTGCCTTAATATATGTATAAAATTGATCGGAGCGTACCTCCTGGTAAATTGGTTTATAGTTAATAGGAACCATCAATATTTATGATGTTAAGCTGATTTGGCATAAAATATGAATGTGTTAAATTAGCCAATAAAATTATGTTTTGTTATGTTATATTATGTGATTTATATAATAAGGGAAAACATGGGAAGTATTATCCCAATAAAAACAGATTAACTGGGGGACTTCTTTGTGTGAAAGTGTTGAAAATATATATAGGTGTAACAAACATTATTTTTCTTGTCAAATAAAGCCATTTTTCAGCCAATCAGTATGCATGAATCTTGATGGAAAAATGTTAATTAAAAGATTAGAAATGTTTGATGATTCTTCATTCCTGAAACACTTTTCATTGAATTGGATTGGTCTATTCTAACATAATATAACATTACATGACCTTATATAATCTTGATTGGGGAACTGGTCAAAGACCTGACACATTCGGAAAAATTCGTTAACGTCAAGAAAAATGGGGAAAATCTCAAAATATTGAAATCGACAAAACTTTTCTTATTATGTACAATTCACAACCAGAACACACTCTTAATTTTCACTTTAAGAAGATTGGAAATGTACTTGATTTTGTTTAATTGGAAATTTCTTCTTGTTTTTTAGGAAATAATGTCACTTTTTGGCATTGTGAACCGGTCCTTTCTATGGTACCAGTTATAGAAGGGGAAAAACGCTAAATATTGCTAATTTTATTCAGGATGAACAAAATTAGTTGATATTCATTTCCCCATTTTAATAGAATATCCATACAAGTTCTATAAATAGCTTTCTATTTCTTCAAGAACCTATCAGACGCATATAATTTCAATTATGTCTAGCTTTATTTATTTTGTATGTAGTTGTTGTTCTTATCTTTTTAAGTGATTTTGGAGCGTCTTTGTTTGGTTATAAGTGAATGAATGCATGGAGCTCTGAGTGAGCGAATTGGAATGGTTTTGATTGAGATAAATGTAACCTTCATGATGTCACTACCCGTAACTGTGGATGGGAAGGGAATTTTATAGGACTCATGTTAGGGATGCTCAATTATTCTGAACAACAAGAGAAATAAACAGAGGATATTAAATGAGTGGTCATTAAATACCGAATATATTAAACGAGTCATCTTCAACAGATAAAAACGAGACTTTGTCGAGTTTTTATCTGTTTTAGATGACTCGCTTAATAGATTCGGTATTTTATGAGCACAAATTTGAAATACTATTTATAATTTGATCCGGATTTTTGTGATAAATCATTGAAATTTCGACCTTTATCGATTCAAGTTATTCCGGGAATCGTATAATGCCGATTGCGAAATGACGTCAGCAAATCCATTGTGGCGTCATTTTCACAACGAAAAGATAACGATGATGTCCATTCTTAGCTAATTTACATAGTTATTCCACACGTGTAATAACACCCAAGTAATATCTAAAATATTGTACGGGGTTATTTCACTCCCGCTACGTAGGTCATTTTTAAATAAGAGAATAAAACCTTGTCATGTAATTGAAGGCCATAAATGGACAAAAAAAATCTTATTGGGTGCTACAATAGCTTGAAGTTCTCCTTACTTGAAAAATGAAAGCCTGAAAAAAGGAAGGAAATTAGAGGCAGCTGGGCTCAAACTTTACTCAGCAGCCCGATTTTTCCAATAATGCTTGAAAAACATAAGGGTTTTTTTTGGTGTTCTTTTGAATTTAGATAACCTTCATGCAGAAATATTGCTGTCAATCCTAGGATTATTATAATTGATAAAACACTTGCCCTCTATGATGCACATACTTAAGAAACCTTCTGAACTTTATAAGGCTGAAAAAAAAAATATCGAGAGAAATATCTTTCAACAAAAACATGAAGAAAATATTTCTTCTATTAACTGTGCTTCGACTCCTTGAGTTTTAACTACCACCAAAGCTTCAAAAGGGGTAAATGCTAAGCTAATGTTTTACCTTGACCATCAGTATATGGTATTTCTTTCAAATATACCAATGAAGAAAGCCTAAATATTGACTGGAAGCGTAAAATTGCGACGTTTGATGAAATACCGACACACCATACAGTCATACGTTTTTGTGTTGAGTGCGGTATGACGCGTATGGATACTTTAAAGAAAATGAAAACTGTAGAGAGACATAGCAACATGTATAGAGCTCTTACATACAAGTGGCATACGGAATATTCATCGGGACGATTTGAAAATGCACCACGGGGAAGACCGAAGAAGTGTAGAGAGGCCGACGTCAAAGAGGTTAGTGATGTGATTGATTTTGAGCAACGTAGAACAATAAGGGAGGTGGAGGAGAAAGCAGGCTTTCGGACATCGAAAGTCCATCGCATTCTAAAGAAGGACCTGTTAATGTCACGCGTGTCTACTAGAAAGGGTCCGAGACTATTATCGGCAACACTCGGGAGCCCTCGGCGATTCTACGGAATAGACCTCGGGAATAATAAGGGCGCAGTCATGAAAACGCGTCACTTCGGACGTGGGTTTATATGACGTCACAAACATTACTGCGGATGACGTTGCAAATCAAAGTGCTGTCAGCACTGTAAATCGGGCATCGTTGAGAGGCTGGGATAGTGAAAAAGTTCGCCAATAAAAAGGGCTCAAATTTGGACAATAAAAGCTGGTAAAATACTGAGTTTTTTGTCTTAACACTACATCTTTTCGAGGACATCGCCAGCTCATCCAACTGGAGTTTGCAGAATTGCATCCACCCAACTTGAGAGATATGTCACAAAACATTTTCCATTCAACCTTGGACTGAACCCAGTTCATCTAAGATTGATTATCCAACATGTTACCAACTGCGCTCTACGGTCAGTTTGTGAGTTTTTTGTCTTAACACTACATCTTTTCGAGGACATCGCCAGCTCATCCAACTCGAGTTTGCAGAATTGTATCCACCCAACTTGAGAGATATGTCGCAAAACATTTTCCATTCAACCTGGGACTGAACCCAGTTCATCTAAGATTGATTATCCAACATGCTACCAACTGCGCTCTACGGTCAGACGTCGAGGAGGTAGAACCGGCATCAATTTGATCCCTGAGGGAAGCATTTATATAGAGGCAGATAACTGCAGATTCGGTAGAGATGCCAAAATTGCACATGAAATTTCGATAAAGTTATTTAGCCTTGGTCCAGTGGACTGGAAAATGCCTTTTTCGCGCAGAGAGCTAAAGTTAGAACACAATGGAGAACGATTTTATTCAGTTAACAATGACGCAATATCGGACAAACAATATTTCGTGGGAGTTATTATAAATCTCGTAACTACGGCTTCAGTAAAGCCGTATTTACGACATTTTATATCAGCACCGACGGTTTATTAAAACGTAACGGTAATCCCAGGCCTTAGCGCAGTTTTAACGCACCTGTCTCTCGTTCGAGAGGTCCCGGGTTCGATACTCGGCCGCGGCAAATACCCTTTCAGACAAAAATGTCGTCCATCAATGGTTTGATATCGCGAACCTATGTGATGGAGCAGCTGGAGGCTGGGTAAGGGTATTGTGGTAGTACTGGTATAAGAAACAATAGGAATCCATGGTTAGGTGCTCTAGCCGCTCAATATGACCACATCAGTCGAAAACGGTGTAAATCGTAATAAACCGATCAAAATCAACGCAATGGCAAAAAAAAATCTGTACTAAAAATAGACTAGGATTAAGCCATGTCAACTATAGAAGCAGACGATTCCAACAGACGACAAAATGAAGAAAGAACTCGGAGACGAAGGAAAACGGAGAGGAAGGAGGAGTAAGGAATTGTTGTTGTTGTTCTTTTATGAAATATAAGAAGTTGTTTCCCCTTTTTCACAATGTATCCCCACCGCAGGGATAGACATTGATCACATTAAACAGGTTTTAGAACAATAAATTAGAACAGCACGAAGATAATTTCAATTCCTTTACTCAACCGAAAAGCTTGTAAAAAAACCCCGCTGAAAATACTTATTGGTAATTATTAAAAACGAAAATTACATCAAATTATGTATAAGCCTCTTCCTTTTTTGTCGCAAAAGTAAAAGAGATAAAAATAAATGTAGATTGAAACTAAAAAGGCCGTTTCTGTGCTGTTTGTCTTGAACAAATAGCTCAGTGGATAACACGCAAAATGTAAGTGTCCAGTCTCGGTAAGCCATTACCATTACCATTTAATTCCAAAAAAGCTTTAAATACTTACCGTGTTTCTAGCTACACATTACAATACATAGTACAAAACACACATAGGTTAACAAAGATCGATACATATGTTAAACAATAGTCACAGGAAACGGTGGCTTCAATATTAGGATTAAATAAAGTTTTGTTTGTTTCATTTTTTTTTTAGTTTCTCATTTTGTTTGCGAAATAAGTATATTTAGATGTGTGAATAATTTCCTTTTAAGAGCTTGATGTTAAAAGTGTTTTAAATTTGTATAAAGATGTCCAAGTGTAAAAATATTACTTTGTGTGCCTTTTCCTTAATTCTGAGTATTTTGGGCAAACCAATCGAAAGTGATATTCGTTTTCAATACAACTCATATTGCAGTTTAAGCATAATCTATTTTCACGAGGGATGTTTGTATATCTACCTTTTTCGATGTTAAGATCACGTGATGAGGTTCTAATTTTTTTTGAATGCTGTCTTAAACTTTACGTCATATTCAATATCTAGATACTTTTCAGGTACAAGGGATTCCTTAAAAAGATTGTAGTAGGCCAATTTAGACGTATTATAAATTTCTGAGGACCATAACTTAACATAATTATCAAATAGTCGTTGTTAGATAGATGCGAGATTTATGTGGGACATTCTTTGATTAATTCATAAGAAAGATAACCCATTATCCTGCAGTATACTTTTAACTTGGAAAGCCCAGTTATTTCCCCTGTATGTATTTCCATTTTCATAGTCCGATTTTAACATATTGTAGGTTGATTTGAGAATGATGTTTTCATTTTGGGTGATTATGTGCGTCCAATATTTAATCATATTGAATTGATTTGAAACGCTTTGTGGTGTCCTACCTCTTTCTACATATAGTGTGGCTAGCGGGGTCGACTTTTTGACGCGAAGCGCGAGACGTAAAAACTTAGTATGAATGTTTTCAATATCTTTTGAAGTGTGATAACCCCACAAAGGTGAATCAAATTGAATGATGGAACCAACCAGACTATCAAATAGCTTACATTGTTGCGACATGGGTAATTCTAAATAAACTGAAATTCTGCTGATGTTATGAAGAGAAAATAATGCTTGTTTGGCAATATCTTTTTGTGTACGATACCATAATCCGTTAAAGATTAATCCCTAAATATTTAAAATATTTGACAGTTTTAATGGCGACATTATTAATGTAGAAAGTATAACTAGTATGTCTTCCCTTTTTTTAAATGATCAAACAATTGTTCTATGGAGAGAGAATCTGGTGGATTTTTTTGGTTCTGTATATGTACCTGTTATCTTACGCCAAAAAACCTCGTGGGTCCGATTTTGAAGCAGCACTCTATGATTATTCATGAGTTGTTCTAAAAATAGATCGCTCTTACTGCTATCCTATATTAGTTTATCGTATGTTTCTGTCGGTTTATTTGTTGTTGAATAATTTTTCTTCATACTCAAATTTAAATTTATTGAAAATAGGATTGGAGCGTGATCAGAGTGCTCATCGAAATCAAATATTTCAAAATTACAAAATTATTTCTATTTGTTATCACATAGACAACAGTACTAATTCCACCATGCGAACAAAAAGTAAACTTCCGACGCTCCCTGTCCGAGTGCAGACGACCATTGACCGATGCCAAACAACTTAATTGACACATTTCGAACAGACGATGTCCATTTGCATCTACCACGTGGTCTGAATTTACGCGTGGGGTTTGACCGAGTGATAATCATAACAGAATTTGATTGGTTGTCAGCCCTACAGCTGGTAAATGACCGTTCGAGAAAAAAAAATCAGAGCAGTAATATTGTAAGTGCTACAAATTTATTATACAGTTTACCTATTGTACGTTTCAACTCCTTTACTCAACCGAAAATCTTGTTATAAACACTGAAAATACTAACTCGAAATTACTAAAAGCTAAAATTAAATCAAATTTTGTATCAGCCTCTTCTCTATTTGTCGAAAGTAAATAAGATAAAAAAAAAGTTTGTAGATTGTGACTGAAAAGGCCGTTTCATCGGTGTTTGAAAACACATAATTTGGTTTGAACACATTGCTCAGAAGATAATGGTAAAAATGTAGTGGGTCAAACAGGCTGGATTTCTGAAAAACGGTAAGTATAAATGAGGACTGCTTCGCAGCCCGATTTAAAAACGAAATCCACGTAAGGTTAAAATTTGGCATATTATAATTTGAGAACAAAACGCAGTGTTTTACTGCGTTTTGCTTTCAAATAATAACATGCCAAAAACGATCTCCGCAGACGATCGGAAAGCAATAAAGGAATTTGATTTTCTTCAAGTGTATTAACCCAATAACCACCAGGAGCCAAAAAACCCAAAAAATGACCCAAAATTACTACACTTACGTCCGCGGTACTTTTCAGTTTACGGTGTTCCGAATATATCGGCAGATGACCAGGCGGTTCGGGTTGAATTATCAGACATTTCTGCGAAAGTGTAAGCAGAAAAGCGAGTTCCTCTCGCTCATCATTACGATCGACGAGACATGGGTACATTATTATGAGCCAGAAAGTAAACAGCAGTCGATAGTGTGGAAACACAACGAGAACCCTCCACCGAAGAAAGCTAAGACTGTCGTGTCGTGGCAATCTAAGAGAGCATATCTTAAGGTTTATTCCTATGAACTTTGGGTGAATTCTAAACAGTTGTTTCAGAGAAGAACTGTCTATACTTTACCATATCGGGCCGATATATTTCACCATAAGGGACCTTTTTTAATGACTCGACGGTCCATAGAACACAAGTTTTCCGATCAGGAATAAAGAGGAATCTGAAAGAGCATATCCTTCGCATCATTTCTGTTAAATTACTATAATAGGTTGAGTTTTGACCAGTAGTTTCAGAGAAACATTTTTTTTACAGTAAACAACATCGTGAGATTGACAATCTGAATGATTTTTGAATGATTAAGGAATAAAATTGAATGAGTGTATGGAGCGAGTTTTGAGTGAATTTAATGGGAGGTAATCCTATATCGCAAATTTTGTTCAGGATGAACAAAATTAGCGATATTGATTACCTCCCTTTAATGAAATATGCATACAAGTTCTACACATAGCTTCCTATTTCTTGGAGAACCTATGAGACGTCAACAATTTGAATTATGTCAGAGAAATCGCGATTTTACTCCGTCAAAATATATTTTGAAATACTTTGTTGATTCTTTATTTTTCAATGGGTTTGAGCGTTTTTGAATGGTTTGAGTGAGTGTTTGGAATGAGTGAATGGAGCGCTGAGTGAGCAATTTAGAATGGTTTTGATTGAGGTGAATGTCAATTTCACGATGTTATTAACTGTAAATTGCATCACAATGGGCTATTTTTTGGATGACGTGACAGCCCATAGCACCCAAGTAAGTAATCAACCCAGTAGGATAAAATGAAGGAATCTGAAAGAGCACTTCCTTAACATCATTCTTGTGAAATTTAATTGGATTCTGACCTGTAGTTCCAGAGTAGATTTTTTTCATTTCACCACAAGGGGCCTTTATGTGACTAGACAGCCAACAGCGCCAAAGTTATTAGCCCGATCAGGATTAAACAAAGAGCATTCAAACACCAATCCTGTGAGATTTGGTTGGATTTTGACCAGTAGTTTCTGAGAAAAAATATTTTACAATATTTCACCATAAGGGATCCTTTTTGTGACTCGACGGCCCATTTTGCACAATTTTACAGGCCGATCCATATTAAACGAATGTTTCTAAATGAGACTGTCCAAAAACATCACTCCTGTGAGATTTAATCGAATTCTGACCAGTAGTCTCAGAGAAGAAAATTTTATTTTTACTATTAGGGGCCCCTTTTAGTGGCGCGATCTCTCACAGCGCCCAAAGTATCAGCCTGGTCTGTATTTTAACGAAGGAATCTGAAAGAGCTTGTCCTGTGAATCACCTCTGTAAAGATAAGTCGAATTCTGACCAATAATATAAGAAAAGAGTGAATCTTTTAATGAATAAATGCAGCGCTGAGCGTGTGTGTGTATTTCCTTTTATATATCGTCGCTACCGTAGCACATGTCCGTTTGAGTGACGCCCCAAGAAGACGTTTAGTTGTTACGGGAGAAAGTGAAAGGATTCATGACTACACTACTGCCACGATCCGCCTTAGCTCTTTGACGTGCTCGGTGTAAAGCATCGTCTCACGGGACCAGTCCGGGAATCGAACCAACGCGGTCGAACTTCAATGATTTTGAAGTCCGGTGCTCTACCGACTGAACTCATCGGACTGAGCTCTGAGCGGATGATTTGAAACGGTTTTTATCAAAAGGAGTGTCTATTTCAGTGTTATTAGTAGTATTAAACGGTTGGATAGGTACGGCAATTTGGTACCTATCCAACCGTTTTCAGAATGGACCCTGACGGTTGTATAGGTACTGCATTTTGGTACCTATCCAACCGTTTTCAGAATGTGGCCCTGACGGTGGTATACGAAGTGGATTTGGGTAGGTATACTGACGTATTGTGCATTTGGACTTAGTCCTTTCATGAGAAATGTGAACTTAGATCTTATGTCTTTTTAATTGAATTGTGTGTGAATGGCACGATACTGATACCGGTGGCAGATTGTGGTCCAGATTTGGGGTAGGCTATTTGTGCATTTGGACGTAGTCTCTAACGAGAAATGTACACTTAGGCTTGTGGGGGATATACGTGTGGACTTAGTCTTTTTTAAGAAACATGTGAACTTAGGCTTGTGGGGAATATGCGTGTGGACTTAGTCTTTTTAGGAGAAATGCGGGTTGGGTTGTGAGTAATGTGGATGCGAACTTAGTTCCTATCTTACCGTTGGAAGACGGGAAGATAGGGACTTGGTATATGGACTTAGTCTTAGAAATAAGTGGTTGAATGTATTGTGAAAGTGAGGAATGCAAAAGGACTTTAACAATGTGCGAAAGAAAATGAATTCTTTCTTGTTGTTGGGTGGTCCTGAAAAGTTTTTGTGGATTGTTAGTTCTGCTATTCATCCCGGCACTTCTTTTTAGTCTTTTGTTTCTTGAAGTTATCGATGTTCTTACCGTAGGCAGCCATCCCTGTCATTGTAGGAATTTTATATCCCCTCTCTTTTTCTGAACAATGTCTTTTACTTAGACGAACACTTTCTGTTGAAGATGAGGATCTCTTAGTGGATGAAGTGTGTGACGATGTCTTCTTTTTCATCAAAGTCATAACAATGTCTACGAGTTTGTGAAAATTAGTTTGTTCGAAGTCAAACTCAACTGGAATCTTCGGTGGTGCTGGTCTGAATGTGACTGGCGATGATGATTGTTGACACAATTTTTGAGCATTTTGGTTAAGAATTTGTTTTCTCATCGCCAGTGACTTGAAATCCAAAAAAAGATTTGTTGAATGTATTCAGCTCCGCAATAATTTTCATCACGATAGATTCTTGTCGCGAATTCATGTTTTAATCATTTTCGACTAGTTGAAATCTTATTATTATTCAATCTTAACGCGACTATTTGAAACACGCCGATTTTTAACCGGTTGCCTATCGTTTTAAATTGTAAAACTCCGATATGAAACGGGTATCGGTGTACATGTCAGATAAAAATCGATATTTTATGTAGATGGGTGGATTAAACTCGCACGTAAAGCATTGTTTTACTTCGACTTAGCGTACTGTTGAATTTATTTGAAATGCGATATTGCTTCTATGAAATCTTGTAACTACATTCTGAATACTTTATACGGTTTATGTTTGGTGTATTTAAAATGTGACAATTAGAGAAATGGGTGTAAACTTACAATATGGTTGGCCCTGAAAAGGGCCGTTTATACTAGAGGAAAGACATTCTAATCCCAGTATTTTTCCCTGTAAATACCATGAATGTTTGGGTGACCTCTCCTCTCTCCTTGGCTGGCCAATGGGTGCCATGAATTCATTCCACACCCAGTCATCTGTCATCTTCGGGGTCCAAGCACATGGACCCCCCTTCTACCGCTATATCGGATTTGCTCAAGATGCAAAACCTGCGATGGTGGTGGGTGTCTGATGTAAATGATCCAATGATCGGATGTTTTCAGAGTCTATGTTGGAGTTTCAGGGAATGAATTTCTTATGCGAACTGACGTCTTTTTATACTCAAAAGGGAGCGCGCACCCGGTGAAAAGGATCGTTTGGCTGTTGTTGATAATTCTGCTATTCATCTCAGAACTCCTTTCGCGTCTTTCATAATGTGAAGTTATTGATGTTCTCCTCGAATAAACCAACCCATATCATTGAAACTAACTGTATGTTAACCATGTGGAAGCCTACGGCTTTGGCGCTCATCCTTTCCAACTATCTGTGTTCTACCAAAGGTTGATAACCGTAGACCTAAGTTGGATAGCAGCTGGAGGCTAGGAAAGGATGCGGTGGTTGAAATGGTGAGAGAAATACCAGGAATCCATTGCAAGCTGCACCAGACTCTGCGATATGTCTAGAAATGCTGCGTGAAAACCCTATTTAAACAAACAAAAACAAATCACTTTTCTATCTGTTCGCGTTTTTGTGGTGATTTATTAATATAACCCACGAATTAGGTGACTTGTTCTTACATACTCCTATGAAACTAAAAATTCTTATCGCCATGTAGCGCACTATCAGACCATTTTCATACCACATAGTGTAGCTTGAGCTATTATTTCATAATTTTTGACACGTCTTTTCGAAAACGTTATTGAGCGTTTAGGAAAATTAAAGAAATATGCAAAATGGAATGTGAGTTTCTGCTGTAAATACGATGTTTTAAGAATTAATTCATCTCTAGCTAAAATTTTCCGACGAAAATTGAAGTTGCTGAGATGTAGATTTTGTCATTCATATCACTTTTTGAATGATAAAGTGTGGAATTCTTGCCATTATCTAATGTTAAAGCCCGATTTTCTTTTAAAACACGCTGTTTAAAACCGGTAGACCATCGTTTCAAAGTAGAACTCCGATAGAACCCATGTCGTGTGACTTCATATTTTTTCAAAAATAAAGCGATGTCTCACTAAAAATCGATATCGCAGCGGTATAGTTGTAACCTTTTTAAACCGGTTGGCTAACGTTTTAAGTCACTCTACGATGAAAAACGGCCTGCGGAATTAATGACGTCAATGATGACATAATTTTTCTGTAAAAGCCCGCGCGCGTTAGTAGGCTTCAAGAATTTACCAGAAGAGGCTGGATTTCTGTTTAAAATGTAACAAAATAGGGGAGAAATCTTGATTCCTTAGAAAACTGTACAAGAAAGTGGATTCTTTCAAATAAAATGAGTCTTATTTATGGATAAAGTGGAGTTTTGTCAATATAAGGTCGTTGTTGAATTTGTATGATGGAGTTTTCTGGTTGTTTCGTTGAACGGATATGAAAATTGTAGTGAATTATTATTTCGCCTCAGGGTTCTTAAAGTTGTTTTCAGTAAGCATCCATGCCTGATTATATCGTAAATGTCCTCACGTTTGTAAGCATTTCTTGTGTACGAAATGAATTCTTTAAAGATACAGGGTCTTGTTCCGTTTTAAATTGTCTTAGTTGAGTTATAGCTCTAGACCTGTTGAGGAGATGGCGATAAGATTTACGGAAGCAATAATCGCTGTGAATTCTCAGTTTTTCAACGTTTGCTTTCTTTGGTGAACGATTTCTTTGATAAATTATCTTTTGTTGTTGTTTGTAAAGTGAATCACTCTTTCCTTAAATTCATCGAAGATATATATTCTTTGACATAGTGAAATTGTATTCCACGCTATCACTCGAAATTTGAATCATTTGTCGGTCGATGAACGTTTGTAGAGTTTAGTTCTGTAAGATTTGTCCTTTCGATATATTCATGATTTTATTGTTTCAATTCAGTAAGGATGTTTTGAAGAATAAAATCAATGTTTTCCCCTACTGGAAGAAATTCTTTTAGATTGAATAGGGATTATTCTAGGATGGGACGAACTTATTTTGGGGTCACAGTTTGTGATTAGATAAATCTGGCAACATTTTTGGATGAGCACCCCCTATATAATTTATTTCATTCTTACGCTTATATTCATCTGGGCTTGGAATTGAGAATTCTTGGATCCAATCACTTTTTCGAAGGTCTCTTCATCTATTTTGCTAAGTCCTATCAAAATCTAAGATTTTCCATGTAAATGAATGAGAAACGTGGGATCGGCCAGTTCAGTACCCAATCATTGATATAATATTTCCATCGAGGTGATAGTCATAAGTAATACGGTTGTTTTAGACGCGGACTTGATAACTCTCAAGCGTGAGTGAAATATGCAAGTTACACTAGATGAGCCGTAGTTCCAAAGGTCTGAAATGCTAATTAGTATGTGATAATTTTTTTGACAATGAACACCAAGACCTGCCGAGACCTTTACTTTGTATTTCATTTTATTTTTTCCAAGATTTGAGAAGAAAAGGTAGAAATGAAGTAAAAATAAATGGTATTTTTTAATTACAATTTGAAACCAAATTTCAATGTCAAATTTAAGATCAGCAACATTCAAAAAATATCACGATTACACTTGTCTCAGGATTACTTATTCAACTTAGATAAAATTTTGATTTTAAAAAGTTTGCTCTATATCTCTCCTGTGACTTCGAAAGGATTTAGAGAAATAAGCACAATCTCGGATAAATCTTATATTTTTTTCCCTGAGAAGACACGTTTGTTATGTCATGCTTAGTGTTCATACTGATTTAGATTTTATTTAGTTAGAATTATTTCGGAAAGTTATTTCTTGAAAAAAAAAAAGTGTACACGATTGAATCGTTGAAGTGATTAAACAGGTTTTAATTTGAATGTGAATTTCCGATAAACAAGAAGCGAGTTTATCAAATTATGATTTATGTGTAAGCCTTGAGATAGGAAGTGTATTTGAATACCGTTAATAAAATTTGAGGCTAAATATCGATGACATCTTTTAACTAGAGTAAGAGGACCTAGTTAGTGTTTGAATTGATAAGAACTGAATCTTAGCATTTAAAAATGCCATGGTTTGAACAAATGAGTATTTAATTTGAAAATGATTTGTAAGGACCGGTAAGAAAATGTTAGAAAACGAGTCTACTTTATATTTACAACTTTCCTTACGTCTTTGGAAAAGTGCTTGCTGACAATACAAATATTTTTAGTCAATTTTTATGAGTTGAAATATTCATGAATTACTATTGTTCCCTTTGTCAAGCACCCTTCCATCTGAATAAAATCTAAAAAAAATGCTTCATGTCCGAGATTATTTGTCAATTTGAAAATTGAACACAATCTAGGTCCTAAAAAAAGACCAGTATTTTAAACAGAAGACTGTGTGTCAATAATAAATAAATAAAGCATATTTTCTTTAAATGCAGATTTTACTTAGATTTAAGAAAATCAATATAAGAATATCTCTCTATCGATATGAACTTTTTCTGTTCGGAGTTGCGAACACATCACAGAATAACGAACAACTGATTGATGTTATACATGAATTTACACGGAGGAGTTTAAGGATTCGGCACTTTTCTCCACTGAGAGAAAATCAAAAGAAATAGATTATCGCCAAAGATAGATCTACGTGTAACCTACTGTATTAAACGGGGATGGATTTTGACGTAGATGTAGAAGTAGAAAACGGCCTACAAAATTAATACATTTACCTCATGAAAATGAAACATTTTTCGAACGACATTTTGCCGTAATTTTGGGGCCTTTTTCATGTACATCTACATAAAATTGGGTGTCACTGTACATTACGTGTCATTACGTAAAGTGACAATTTTTCTTCAGATGAGAGCATTTCTGACTGTTTTTGATCTCCAATATTGTATATCTCATTTTTATCTCTACCGACATGAATGGGATTTCTAACTAGAAATCGATGTCGCCATGTTAACTTGTTACCTACTTTTTTCTAGACAGCCGGTTGAACACTACTGAAAACGGCTAGCGAATTTTAAAAAGTTACGTCATTAATATGTAACTTTTATCGAATTTTGATAAATAGAACTAGGATGAGTTATAAAACCTAGCAACTAAAGCTTGATTTTATGGACTTGACTTACTCTAGATTTAATTCTTAAACAAGATCTTTGAAAATGACTAGTTTTGAACAAGATATTTCTTCATGAAAACTAAACTTACCTTTTTTTTTCATTCTTCAAATCATGACGAAAAACACAGAAGTAGTTGACTCCAAATACATCTTTGTTTTTCTTTGTTCATGGTTGGGGGATGAAAAAAGCTTTATGTCAAGTTGAATACTAGGATAAAACAGTTACATTCATTGTTGACCAATGAAAAAACCCAAACATTTTAACTTTAGTTTGAATACTTTATTAGGCTTGAGTTTTATGTATTTAAAATGTGACAAGTTGAGAATCAAATGTTAGTATATTGTTCAGTCCTGAAAATGGACACTATCTTGAAAAGAAGAATAGCTTTGTTGAATAAATCTATTTGTCTTTCCTATTAATAATACCTGTAAGTTTTCATTTCCTGATCGGTGGGTAGGATGAAGTCATACCACGCCAAGTGGTCTTCGAACATTACTTCTTGCCCTAAAGATTTGAGAGTCAATGATACACGTTAATACCATTTTCATGCTTTTATACAGCTATGAAATGGTGAGTCATCAGTTCCCCTATAAAAGCTGTGATTTGTTTCATTTCGACATCAGTTCTTTGTGAACACCCGAAAGAGACAACATGTCAAAACGAAAAAGAGAAGATGACATTGATGATTGGATTCCACTCCATAAACGTAAGTGGAAAAGAATTAAACTTGTAGACTACAGCGATTCGGAGTCTAATGAGTCAAACAAAGGAAGTGAGTCGGAAAAAGATGTTTCGATGCAAGATGATACTGATTTATCTGATGATGAATTTTGGATACCTAAAAAGAAAAAGGTGAAACCAATTGAATCGGATGATGAAATAGAAGATGAAAAATCGCCTGGATCTATGAGAGAAAAGTACAAGCTATCCAAAGTAATAAATAAGAAGTCCAGGTTATTTAGAACTGACTCACATGTTCTATCAGTTACATTTGAAGAATTTGAGGAAATTTCACCTCAACAACTTGCAACATTGTTTGATGAAATTACAGTCCAAATAAGCGAGACACTTGATACTGAACCAGATGACAAAATTAGAGTTACCATCAACCACCCCGCTTTAGATATGGGGATACATATACCTTTCATGGATGTTCGTGATTTGAACGGTGAAATATTTCTTAATGAGATTGAGAAAGTTGTGCAGTCGAATACGGACTTCAAGATAGATGATGGTGAGATGAAATTAGATGTTACCCACACACGTTTACCCTTAGGTGGGAGTAAGCGATGGGTAACTGAACTTGATACGAAAGTGTTTGCTAACAAAAAGCGTTCGATTGTTGAAATAAAAAAAATGCAAAAGATAGTATTTGTTTTGCAAGAGCAGTTGTCGTTGGAGTTCATCATGTAAACAGAGATGGTAGTGATGAATGGAATAGAAAATGGAACCTTATTAAACGTTCAAACAAAACATTGCAAAGAAATGAAGCTGAAAATTTGCTGATGGAAGTAGGAATTTCTCCTAACAAGTCATGTGGACTTGATGAGTACAAGCTGGTCCAGACCTATCTGTATGACCAGGGCTATGTAATCAAAGTTCACCAACAACACTCAAAAGTGGAAATGTCATTTCAACATCCAGTAGTGTACCAGGATAGCAGAGTGATACATTTGTATTACCACCAAGGACATTATGACTATATTTCAAGTATAACGGGGTTTTTGTCATGTAGTTATTTTTGTGAATTTTGTGATGTTGCATATGATCACAGGGAGTCTCATTACTGTAAGTACATTTGTTCAGCTTGTTTCACTTTCCCACCCTGTGATGCAAATGAAAGGAAAATTCAATGCCCAAAATGTGAACGGAATTTCTTTGGTCATACTTGTTTTGATAATCATAAATCAAATGAAGGTAAAAAGAAGAAATCCATATGTGATCTGGTCCACACTTGCAGTAGATGTAGACAAAAATACAATGTTAGAATAAATAATCATGTATGCAAAGGTTTTAAAAGGTGTCGTTACTGCAAAAAGATTACCAGTTTTGATCATCGTTGTCATATTCAGCCTTACGAAAGTAAGAAACAGAAAGGTGGCAATGGTGGTAGAGAATTAAAAAAAGAGAAAAAGTCTTGTAAGGGTGGTCAAAGTGATGATGATGATGTGGATGACGATGTGGTTGATACAAAGAATAAACCATTGTTCATTTTCTATGATTTTGAATGCAAACAAGATACTGGTCTACATATTCCAAATTATTGCATAGCACAGAGAGCTTGTGATGAATGCATAGATAAGTCACTTGATTATCACTGTTTAACATGCAGTGAGTTTGCCGAAGGAAGAGAGGTCATTTTCCAAGGTGATAATACTCTCACTGATTTTTGTAAGTGGCTCTTCTCAAAAAAACATAAGGGGATGACTGCTATTGCTCACAATGCAAAAGGATACGATGCCCAATTTATCTTGAATGAAATAATTAGAATTGGGATTCAACCCCCATCTCTGATTATGAATGGTAACAGTATCATGAAATTGGAATTGAATGGAGTTCGTTTGATTGACTCCTATAACTTCATGAACTTTCGTCTTGGCAAATTCCCTGATACGTTTGGTCTTGAAGAAATGAAAAAGGGTTTCTTTCCCCATCTTGCCAACACTGATCAGTATTTGGATTATAATGGTCCATATCTTGACGCATCCTATTACATGTGTGACTCTATGCCCCCAGAATTAAGGAAAGAGTTCATGGAATGGTATAATGAAAAGGTTACAAACAAAGAAACTTTCAATTTTCAAAAAGAAATGGAGTCCTACTGTCGTTCAGATGTTGATATCCTTAGGAGGGGGTGTGGTCATTTCAGGAAAGTATTTATTGAGTATGGGGGTATTGACCCATTACTGGAAGCTATAACAATAGCTGACGCATGTAACAAGGTCTGGAGAAGTAGATATTTGCCTAAAGGTCAAATTGCAATTATTTCAAGTAAGGACTCCTCCAGGCGTCGTTTCTCCACGAAAGCCATTCGTTGGCTCCAAAGTATTGCAAATGAAAAGGGGATCTTTATCCAGCACTCCAGAAATATCGGAGAATTTGAGATCAAATCTTTATCTGTTGATGGATTTCATGCAGAAACCAACACAGTGTACGAATTTCTTGGTGATCTATGGCATGGTTGTCCAGTCTGCTACCCAAATCGTTTGCAAACCAATCCAATTAATGGTCTTACAATGCAAGCTTTGTATGACGATACAATGGCCCGTCTACAATATCTTAAGAGATTAGGCTATAAAGTTGAATACATTTGGGAACATGAATTCGATGCAAGAGTTAAAAAAGACAAAGATTATCGTGAAGTGATCAATGGTTTATTCCCATACTCTGACCCAATAGATCCAAGGGATGGACTGTACGGCGGGCGTTGTAATGCAGTCAAGATTGCTCATGAGATAGACGAATCTAAGGAGAAAGAAATTAAGTACATTGACATTTGCTCTTTGTATCCTTATGTATGCAAGTATAAATCCTACCCTGTTGGTCACCCAAAAGTCCTGACAAGCGAAAGCATTGACATTCAAAACATTAGACAGTATGAAGGTCTTGTCAAATGTAAGGTGTTGCCCCCTGATGATCTGCTTCACCCTATTTTACCCGTACATTGTAATAACAAAATGATGTTTCCACTATGTAGAACATGTGCAGAAGAAAGTTCGCAGACTTGCTCTCACAATGAAAACCAGAGAGCATTGATAGGGACATGGGTCACAGTTGAATTGGTCAAGGCTTTGGACTGTGGTTACAGGTTACTTCATGTCTTTGAAGTTTGGCACTTTGAATCTATCTCCAATTATTTCTTTAGGGGGTATGTTGACAACTTTTTGAAGCCAGTGGTTATCCTGAATGGTGTAAAACCCAAGCTGACAAAGATACATTTATTCAGGAATATGAATCAGATGAAGGAATCAGTCTGGATCCTACCATGATTAAAAAGAACAAAGGAAGAAGGGCATTTGCAAAGATAATGTTAAATTGTCTATGGGGAAAACTTGCCCAAAGAGAGGTATTGACCCAATCAGAGTATATATCAAAACCATCAAAATACTTTGAACTGGTCAATAACCCTAACTACATTATCAAACATGTAGAAATATTCAATGAAGAATGTCCATTCATTCTGGTCAACTATGAATCAAAGCTGGATCATGTTGAGACCCATGGAACAGCCAATGTCATTGTTGGATCATATGTTACGGCCTATGCTAGACTTGAATTGTATAGCATCCTAGAAAAACTGAAT
Organism: Fragum whitleyi; assembly: GCA_948146395.1. NCBI lineage: Eukaryota > Metazoa > Mollusca > Bivalvia > Cardiida > Cardiidae > Fragum > Fragum whitleyi. The sequence continues at coordinate 21,608,061 of OX411548.1, read as the reverse complement.
GATAGAGTGTTGTACTTTGACACTGATAGTTGCATGTACATTCATGACCCACAGTTATGGAATCCACCTATTATCAATAGTAGATTGGGGAAATGGACCGATGAAGAACCCAACTCAAAAATTGTTAAGTTCAGAGGGTTGGGTCCAAAGAACTATGCATATCAATTAGTTACCAAAGATGGTGATATTGAAAATAAATGTAAAGTCAAGGGTATAACTTTAGACTACAAAACTTGCAAGTTGGTCAATTTTGATGCATTCACAAAATGTATGCAGGATCGAAGTACTGAAATTAAGATAACCTATGACTGCAGAATCAGGAGACATAGAGATAGAAAAGTCACTAGTGAAGCACAAACAAAAACATTTAGATCAGTATATACAAAGAGAGTAATGGTCAATGATATAGACACTGTTCCATTTGGACATGAAAGTATTAGGGTATAGAAACAATCATTTCTTGTGAACAAGCTGAACAATGTACATTGATATTTTGATTGTATTCATGTTAACAAGATAAACGGTGTTTATGTGCACAACAGAGACGGAGATTGAATGACAAAAGAAAATAGGACATTTGATAAAAAATACAATCGTGTTCTTGAGTTATTTTGAAAAAAGTAATTTGTGATTGAAAGAAAATATATATATTTTGAAAAAAATAAAAACAAATTTGGAAAAATATTTTTCAAAAAATTTTTTTCGAAAAAATTTTTTGAAAAATATTTTTCAAAAATATTTTGAAAAATATTTTTAAAAAATGTTTGTAAGAAAATAAAAAATGAAATTGTAAATATGTTATTGTAAATAATGTTGTAAAAGAATGTTTTATGTTGTTTCAATAAAAATTTAAATAATAGTTTTAAAAATGAATATATCTTTGTCATTTTATTTCTACCCATTGAATGGTAAGGACATAAGAAATAGATGTAGATATTCTCTCCCTCTTGTTTAACCATCCTTGTAATATTTTCATTTCTGGTCCAAGTGGATGTGGTAAAACAGAATTCGTTCACAAACTTATAGATTATCGTGAAGACTTATTTGACATTGCACCGAAAAGAATTACTTGGTGTTATAAAGAATGGTAAAAATGCATACAGTATCATGAAAGAAAAATTTGATTTCATTACTTTCATTGACGGAATACCTGAAGATGAAAATGAAATTGTAAGTGATGCATCTATACCACATTTGGTAATATTTGATGATATGTAAGGTGAAAATGATGAAAAGAAAAATAAATTATGGTTTACAAGAAAAGGTCATCATCGTAATGCAAGTGTCATCTATATAACACAAAACATGTTTTCACAGGCAAAATCAAGTAGAAACATTAATTTGAATTCAAGATACATGATAATTTTTCCGCAATGAACGTGACAATGGCCAAATAAAGACTCTAGCAAATCAAATGCAACCCCACATTTGATTCCTGCGTACAATGATGCAACATCCTTGTCTCATGGTTATTTGGTCATTGATTTTCATTCTCGAACTCAAAAAGTTTTGAGATTAAGAACTGATATTTTCCATGAATGGTATACAAAGAATGAAGATCAAGGACCGATTATCTATTCACCTGTATAAATGGGTGAACATGTGATAATTCAAGTCCAGTCCTTCGTCCAATGACATTGTGAATCATGGTCTTACCCCGAACACGAATAGAGATAAATAAAAACACCACAATCGCCTACTCTACATTCCACGATTCTCAAAAAAAAGACCAAAATAAGTAACGATCGCGCACATGAGTCGTTAAACCCTTATTGATACCAGCATAAGTCTGTCTTTACGCTATGAAACGACATTAAATATGTAGATAAGGTTTTGGGTTGAGGTTAAAGGACCCTTATTGATACCAGCATAAGTCTGTCTTTACGCTATGAAACGACATTAAATATGTAGATAAGGTTTTGGGTTGAGGTTAAAGGGTATATATTACATCTGCCCTTATCATGCATTCTCAGTTAGAATCTGGTGATGAAAGTGTCAGGCAGTCAATTTGCTACATCTATAGTACATCTTAGTATTCAAAGTGACAATCGTGAATTGCGGTTAATTCTTCTCAGTAGTTCTTTAGGCTACATTTCACCCGGATTGAAATTCACAAAACAGAATAAACATTCAGCATTTGATTTCATCGATGGTAAAAAATGAATTCCTTCTACATAACTTTACCTAGTGATAGTTCTTTGAACTATTTTCCTACAAACACACAATGTTGTTTCAAAGTAAAATTACCTAAAACTGTTCATATTGATAAGGAGAACTGGGAAGTTGGTCTAGCACAATTGATAACACCAAGTCAATTCGTAAATATAAGTGAAGAAGAAGCTAGATTTGATATTATCACTGAAGATGCTACAATCATAAATCAAATGATGGATGTGAATAAGACAAAGCCTAATCCATTAGAAATCAGGGTCATGAATTCTAATTCATACGGAATGGCAATGAAATGGGAAATGAAATTTCGTTTTACACCAGGATGCTATAGCTCGCCGTCTCATGTGTTAGCTGTAATTAATGAATGCATCAATGATGGAATTGGTAAAGTCCTCCAAAACAGTGGTGCAACTATTCATGTTGGATACTCTCAATCATCAAAGCGGCCAAAATTTGAATTTTTGAATTTAAGAAAAACAGGAATTAAATTCAATATATTATTATTGCAAAAACTAGGTGGTGATCCTTTGTTTGATGGTAAAATTGTATACAAGGGTAAAAGTATGTTTAAAATGTTTAAATATTCGCCAAACATTGATGCGGGGTATAATCATTTATTTGTTTACTCTGACATCGCAGAATATTCCATAGTAGGTGATACATTAGCCCCATTACTTCGAGTCGTTCCATTCAAAACATCAAATTCCATTGAAAATGTTAATGGAAGTCAACATATAAACTATGAAATTGTAGCCCCGCAGTACTTTCCTGTTACGAAATCAGATTTTGATACAATTCACATTTATATAACTGGTGATTGTGGTAATCCTGTCAAGTTTATCATAGGCAAGACAATAGTAAAACTACATTTCCGTAGGCGTTAAGAAAATAAATAAATTAAAAAAACTGCTGTCTGTTTATAACGGTGTTCAACATCAATAGTTTTGCACTAACCTTGTTAAAATCTTCATTAAGATAAGTAACACCATTGATAAAAGCTTTGGTAAAATCAGGACTACATGCAATAAAAGATGAAGGTATTAGACAAGGATTTAGAATAACACAACACAATACATTTTGGTACATCGTAAAAAGCCTAAAAAGGTTATCATGTCACTGGTAAAACAAACCTTGAAACTATTGACTAACAAGTCGAGTATAAATGAAAACGGAGTCAAGCAAACCATAGCATTACCATTCATGAACTCATTGTACTTAGATCAATGTCAGCAATGCATTACACGTTATAAATCGTTAATACAGAGAATACCACAGAAAAGGAGATCATTGGGTAGCAGTTTTATTTCATCCAAACGGAAAAGACAGTAATGTTGACTCATATGGTCTTCCACCGCTTCATAGGGAAATATCACATTTAATCCAAAATTATTCACGTTCATTGACTTATAACAACCAACCTTTTCAAAGCATCCCTGGAAAAGTTCGTAGGCATTATTGTATTTTTGCCTAGGATGGGGTAGCAAAAGGATACAACTTACAAAAAAACTTCTACGAAAGACATTCAGCGCAAGGAACTTACACAAAAATGACAGAAATGTTACATCGCGGTTCATACAGACAATAAACAGAATTGTATATATTTTGTAATATAAAATTGATTGTAAATATGTTCATGATTACTATTTTTTGTTCTTAGTTCACGGTTCATTATTCAATAAAATATAGAAAATGTAAATATTTGTTTTGTTTTCATTAAATATTCCACCCTTTTATTGATGCTCATGATAAAGATAAAGAGATTCGGTGTCATGATAAAGAATAATGAGAAATGTGATATTTTCATGCTTGGAGAAAACAGCTATTTCCATCTCGGCGTTCATTTCTTCAAATCAAAGTAGGGGTGCTTTTGTCAAGGACTTTGTCTTTAATATAAATACACAGCAGATTTTCCACTCTTTAACATTCTAAATCATGAAACCGATTCGTAGAGAACTCAACGACATAGCGAAGGAATTGCTTAACATTTCTGAGCGGCTATATCGCGTACATGAAATGATAAGAGACACTCAAATTATTTCTCCACGAGAAATGATTGATTGAATGGAGTTCAACGTCGTTTCAACATTTTCAGTTATAAAACCCGTTCCTAGCCTCCAGCTGCTATCTCACATTGGTATACGATTATCATCCCATTGGTGAGAGTCAAATAGTCGGAAAGAACGAGTGCCGCCGTCGTTCTCCACATGAAAATGCCTTTGGACAGTCATAAAATAATAACCTGCACGACGGCATTTACTTGGATAGACCCATCCTGGGTAGAACAATAGAACAGCAAAAGAGCGGTATATACCTGATACTGTTAACATGTCTACTCAAATTTGGAGTAGAATTGACATAGAATGGAGAAACATTGGTAATGAAGCGTCAAATAATGAGACCTTGTCCAATTTGCAATTCACGGTTTGGATGTAACCACTTCTAAATGATAAATAGCAAAATTACCAACAACGGTATAACGGTCATTTTCAGGGGCGACACTTCACAAGAAAGAAATCATTTTTTCTTTCGTTTTGTCAAAGATCTTTTGCATTCATAACTTTTCCTTACTATAATACATTTTCTATAACAACGTATTTACACTTTTACAATGTACACGTAACATTTCAATTCAAAAGACCAAGTCTACAAACCCATTCAGGTCATATCTTGCTATCTCTTGGCCGAAATATAGGGTCTTAGTCAACATGGATATCACTGTAAGACAATATCCGTGTGTTTCACAGAGAGCCACTCCAAACCCCTACATTTCTCGTCAAAAGACTAAGTGCATACATCTACCTAGTCCATATTGACTTTAATAGCGAAAAAAACATCACCTATAAATCTGACCCAAAAAGACTTAGTCCTCATCTACAATACCCTCCTTAAATCTGGACCACAATCTGCCACCGGTATCAGTATCGGTGCCATTCAAACACTATTCAATTAAAAAGATATAAGATCTAAGTTCACATTTCTCATGAAAGGACTAAGTCCAAATGCACAATACCCTGACGTCAGTATACCTACCCAAATCCACTACGTATACCACCGTCAGGGCCACATTCTGAAAACGGTTGTATAGGTACCAAAATGCAGTACCTATACAACCGTCAGGGTCCATTCTGAAAACGGTTGGATAGGTACCAAAATGCCGTACCTATCCAACCGTTTAATACTACTGTTATTTACTGTATTATTTAACTTTTGAAAACAACAATACTACACTAAAGGTCATCGTTACAAGAAAAAGAATCGCGTTTTACAGATAGTATCTGCTTGGATTTTTTTTTCAATTCTTATTCACTTGAGTTGTAAATAACAACTCCTTAATTGAAGGAAGAAAAAGTTATAAAATTTGTAGTCTGGTTAAACCATTAAACCTTAGCGTGTTCGCTTCTGAAATGCGTCTCCCGTCTCTGTGGTGAAAAACTTTACCCAAGACCGAAATCAGGTCAATTTGTTATCTAACTGTACGCGATGCACATCAGATTACGGAAACGTTTGTGCAAACGATTAATAGAAATTTCTTTGTATCTGGGTAATGATACTAATTATACAGCTTGTGATATCATATAAGTGATACGTTGACGCTGGGACGTGTTAATTGATTTCCCAGGTTTCATGAATAAGTATGTGAGTGCACTGCAACGACTTCCTAGGGAACATCGCTACAGTAAAGAACATGGTGAAATTGACATTAAACTCAATCAAAACCACTCTAAATCACTCACTCAGCGCTCCTTTCATTCATTTCAAACACTCACTCAAATCATTCAAAAACGCTCCGAACTCACTGAAAAATATATAAAAACAACTTCGTTCAAAATAAAAATAGCTGGGAAAACGGGATTTCACTCAATTAATTGAAATTGTAAGCGTCCGATAGGTTTTTGAAGAAATAGGGAGCTATCTATAAAACTTGTATGCATATTTTATTAAAGGGAGGCAATCAATATTGCTAATTTTGTTCATCCTGAACAAAATTTGCAATACTGGATTACCTCCAATTAAATTGACTCAAAACTCGCCACACATACTCATTTAATTTCATTCCTAAATCATTCAATAATCATTCACCTTTGTCAATTTCACGATGTTGTTAAGTGTACAGTAAAGAACATCGTGAAATTGGCAAGTTGAATCATTTTGGAGTGATTTAGGAATTATATTGAATGAGAGTGTTTTGAACGAAATTTTAAGGGGGTAATTCAATATGGCTAATTTCAACCAAGTTTATACCTCGCTTTAAAAATTCTATATACATTCCAATTTGTGTGTCCTTACGTACCAATCATACGCTTTAAAATCCAAACCATCAAAAACAAGTCGTGGAAATATTTTATCAATTTCAATCAAAGGTACATCGTTTGAACAATTTCGAATTGTTTTAACGATTTCGGAGCGTTTTAGGATGATTTGCGTGAATATTTGTATTGAATTTGTAATGAATGGATCGCTTAGTGAACGATTTAGAATGGTATTGATTGAGGTGAATGTCAATTTTCCAATATTACTAATTGTTATCTATGAGGGGGTATTAAAAAGTTCCGAGACAATTGCAATATCTTTTACATCATTCGTCAGATTTTAATGAAATTGCCAGTAATCATTCGTAAGTAAGCGAGTGCTAATCATACAACACGCAACCAAATATCGCTATGCATCTCTCTAGGAACTATCGCTATGGAAACCGAGTGATGCGATTTCGGGACACTTTATGTTTTAAACTCACCTCACCACTGAGAAAGAAATTTCTGCAAAATGCACAATACACTTGCAATTTAAAAAATCAAATTGTGTTGAAATAAACAATGAATGCACAACGAGCATTCTTGCAACCATGAGGTTAACATAAAAAGGCTTGACGCTGGAACAGGTCTAGTCAACCAAGATGACGTTATTTTCTAAAAGAACATAACGTTGAGGGCACGTGGTATTTAAAACTATAATGTGTTACATGTATTGTTTTAATAGAATGCGTTTATAGCACTCGTATTGCGTCAAATATTGAACAAAAAAGATCAGAATTAAATTCTTCAACATCAATTCTGTGGTTGTTCAATTTAAATGCTATCAAAGATTGATAACTTTGCCTTCCCCTGCTTGAAATATTTAATGCTGTTACAGTTGAAAGCTAAATGACTCATATAAACGTTAACGCAAAACTCAAATATCCATATATTTGACGAATTCTACTTGAAAAGTTGTAGGCCATAGACGGATAAAAAGTATAAATAATTAAATCATAATAATAATATTTAGTAACAAATGAGATGCTCTAATTTCAAATACAAATGCATATAATGTTACAGCGGAATGAAATTGTCATTTATTTTCTTCATATTTTTTTTCTGTGCAAAATTGCATATCATACGCCTATTGGTTGGAGACGAATGACTCGTATGCCATGTCAATTGTGGAAAATATAACTGGTTTGTATTCCAATCTCTCTCTTAATTCAGGTTGGTCGAAATATTAGATCTTGCAATACAACAAATACGTGTCAATATGATGATATCAATATCAAATTGAATATTCTAACCATTATCCTTTATGTTTTAAGCGATAAGCAAAAGAGATATACTTGTCTGACACATATCTAGGATTTGTCTTGAAATAACGCCACATTGACGTCATCCTTCGCACTTCAACGCAGTATTTGTGTTATCTGAGCGTTCCATTTGGGCTTAAACGTCTAAGATAACGATTTTCTTTAAAGCAATCTAATCTTGCCATTAATCTGACTAAGTTGATATCAGCCTGCTTGAAAGAGAGCTTATGATAGATTCTATTTATTTGATGTAGAATTTGTTCTTTCCCATAAGACTGTTTTTTATGCCCCCGATAGGGAGGCATAATAAATTTGACTTGTCCGTCCGTCCGTCCGTCTGTCCGTCCGTCTGTCCGTCCGTCCGTCATTCCGTCCAAAAACTTTAACATTGGCCATAACTTCTAAATCAAAGCGGTGTCGGGGGCATTGTCATCTTACAGTGACAGCTCTTGTTTTCCAAATAAATTCACTTTATTTATCTATTTAATAACATACACCAACAACGACTACATGTGCATGGTGTTATATCAAAAGAATCCACATTTAAAATATCAATAACATTCAACAACAAACATGTAATTAAAGTTCAATCCACCCTATATTCGTCTATCTAATTACAAAGATTATCATAGGCTACGTGTACAAGATATTACATTTACACTATATTCATATAGTTAGTAGCATCCATCAATATTCTTGTACATGGTGTTACATTCACACTTAATGATCTATTTAATAACACTCATCAGCAAAGTAGGCTTTGTGTACATGATGCTACATTACACTGTATGATATATATAACAACATCTATCAACATAGGCTAAATGAACATGTTGTTACATGGACACTTTTTTCATCTATCTAATTCCATACACTAACATTATATGTACACGGTGTTAAAAAATGACTGGCCCAAAAGTTTAAAAGAAGATGATTTTGTTCTATGATTTTCGGAAATGTTTGGCCTTTGATAACCTTGAAAACCAGACGTTTGATGGAATCATATTCTTTCAACAACTTAAGTAGAACTTAACCCAAGGAACATTGGCTTGTTTGGCCTGATGGTTTAGGAGAAGATCTCTACGATTTTTGGCCATTTTTCATCCTTTCTGTTACCATGGGAACCAGAGTTTTCAATGAAATTAAATTCTTTTTACAACTTTTGACACCTTTTAAAGATGGGGAAACTTCCCATCAAAATTTCAGCTTGATTGGCCAAGTGTTTTAGGAGGAGAAGAATTTTTCTAAGATTTTCGGCCATTTTTCAGCCTTTCTGTTTACATGGAAACCACAGCTTTTGATGAAATTAAATTCTTTTAAAGAGCTTCACCCAAGGAACATCCCTGCCAAATTTCAACTTGATTGGTCAAGAGGTTTAGGGGGGAGGATTTTTTCTAAGATTTTCGGCAATTTAGTTACCTTGGCAACCAGAGTTTTAGATAGAATTAAATTCTTTTAACAACTTTTAAAATGCTTCAACCAAGTAACATCCCTGCCAAGTTTCAGCTTGATTGGCCGAATGGTTTGGGAGAAGAAGATGTTTAAAGAAAATGTTGACGGACGGACTATGGGCGGAAGATGGACGGAAGACAGACGGTTAGTGATCACAAAAGCTCACCTTGAGCACTTTGAGCTCAGGTGAGCTAAAAAGACATCAGTAAAGGTCTCATACACACAATGTCATATTCGCACTTTGTTTACTTCTTCACTAACGTACATAAACATAGGTTAATGTATATGATGTTAAATTCACACTCTATTCATCTTTTAAAATACATCAGTAAAGGCCATTATGTGAATGATGTCGCTTTCACACTACTTTTAAAAAAGGTACATGAACAAAGGTTAAATGTCCACAATTTTACATTCACGCCTTATTTATCAACTTAAAAATATATACGAACATAAGCTACATATACATGATATTCACATTTATTCACAATCTAATTTATAGAAAACGTCAACATAGAGTATATGTACATGATCATTCACACTTATTCATTTCCTATTGAATAACAAACATATACATTCACACTTTATTCATTACCCTTTTGAATAACAAACATCAACAAAGGCTATATATACACGATGTAACATTCACATTCAATTCATCTGATTAAACACATACATCATAATAGGCTACATGTCCATGCTGAAAGATTCACACTTTAAGCATCTACTAGTATTTTATCACTTTCATCAACACATTAACATTTTATTCATCTATCCAACATCTTATATTAAAATAGACTACGTGTGCATGATGTTACAATCACAATTTATTTGAGCCTGTGCGGCAACAATTTGAAATGTGAGTGAGGTGCAAACGTTGAGCAGCATAGACAGCCACCTCATGGAAATATAAAGTAACCTGGTGGTGTACAAGGACTTTTAGACCTTATCTATCTGCTAAAGGCATAGTAAAGGCTCCGGTAAGACTGAGCGGATGCACAGGCTGGTCAGAGTCTGTCTTTGCTATGAACATTTGAAATTATTGGAAATCTCATGCACAGGCTCATTTATCTTTCTCAAAACACACCCCAACATTTATAAAAACGCTCTTGCATTTACACTTTATTCATTTGTTTAATATTATACAACAACATAGTCTACATGCGCTCATGTTACCTTCACACTTCATTCATCTATTAAATCCACAAACGTAAACTCCAAGCGTCAAAACCATTACTTGCTTGTTAATTTTACATCCAGAAAAATGTTAAACAAGTATTTTAACCACAGGAAAAGTATTAAACTCATTTCGGAATTTTAATCGTGAAAGTATTTGTAATAATAATTTTGCGTTGATGAATCCATCAATAAAGTCTGAGTGGTGATTTATTTGCAAAGGAAAATTCTCGTGATCTGCCGTCGGATTTAATCTTTTGCATATAACTCCTACTCCATCAGACTCCAAAGGACTTAGTTCATGGACACATCTACGCAAAAATAGAATTATTTCAAAAATATACATCAACCTAGGAAACTTGTACAAGATATTACATTTATACCTTTTTTAACTATTTAATAGCATATATCACATTGAATGTACATTATCTTACATTCATAATTTATACATTTATTTAATAACATACATCAACATAGGCTTCATATACATGTTATATTCATTCTTAATTCATCTATTTAAAACATGCACGATCATAGGTAACACGTTCTAAATGGTACAGTCAAATTTTATTCATAAAACCATTTAATTTGATACATTAACATAGGCTATGCATGTATGATGTGCGCTTCACAATTTACTTAAGGCTCTCTTTGATAACTTACATTGACATTTATTAAATGTAAAAGATTTTGCATTCATACTTTAGGGAGGTACAGATAAGGGGGTTATTTCTAATATTCAATCTTTATTTCTCATTAAAACCCTTTGGTGTGAGTGCTACTTTTAATCAACTTGTTGAGACATTTCCAAATATACCCACAAAACAGAATTTTTTGAAATTCTATTTGAAATAGAAATATTTCTATTTCGAGCGCTGCTTTACATTCGTTTGTTTGAAAATCCATCTTCAACATAAGCTACATGTACACATTGCTACATTCACACTTCATCCACTTTTTTCAATAATATACATAATAAAAACCTACATGTAATTGGTGTAACATTCGCACCTAATTCATCTATGTCAAAACATGCAGAAACAAAGGTTATCTTTGCATCATGTTACATGCACGCCTTATTCATCATTTTGATAATATACATCCACATAAGCTACATGTGAGCGATAAACTGTGTGTGTGTTTCGTAGAATCGCTGAGGGTTCCCGGTTTTTTTTTTCGACTCAAGTCTGTCTGAGCGGAAAACACTGGTTTACAACGACCGAAATTCTTCGGTTCAAATACATTCTTCAGTATCAATAACAATTTTTTTGCCTTCTCATTCCATAGGAATGCCTATAGTTACGGTTTGCCCATTTAAGGATACTAATTATGAATAATATAATTTTTAGTTACAAATGAGATGCACAAATACAAATGCACATAATATTACACCTGATTGAAATTATCAAATGTCCATACATTGTGCTGTGAAAAATTATTTTAATGGGTGTATCGGTCAAAAAGTAGCATGTGACATTGCGCCCACTTCTGACCAGCTTTCTTCAAAAATACCCGCCCTCTATATAGTCGACCGATATAAATTTGTTGTTTGTTTATATGCGTTTCAAGGCACTCAAACATTAGCTGCTCATCCCACTTGGGCGTATATCTTATCATACGCCCATTGGTAGAAGACGAATAAACATAAGCCATGTCAATTGTGGAATATATAATCACCTGATGATGAACGAATTTATATTTCAATCTTTCTTAAATTATATTTTGGTAGTAGTCATGGGACCACACAATGATGTCATAAATACGTCACAAGTGACGTATTATTTGTTCTCAGCTTGATCGCTCGCGAGTGAGGACACGTTTTTTACTTCCTCTGATAATTCTTTGTTATGGAAGCTAAACTAGACGAATTCATCGATGTTGTTAATCGAAGATTCGCATCATTAGAAGTTAGAATTCACGGATTACAAAGTGACACGGTTCGTCAACCAAGGGCATCAACAGGCCCGATATCAGCTCAGGATTTCGAGCACATCGACAGCCACGATTCAGGCAGCCACGTGGCCTCCAGCTCCGCACCTATTTCCGGTGCCACTGGAACGGCTAGTCCGGATATACAAGGAGAATATCAGTCTTTCAGGGACGCTCTAGCTAGAATTCAGTTACCAGCGGATCTTAAATTGAATGATTCCCGTCAGGTCATTCGGAGTGCAGACCAGCCTGTGTACAACGTGATCGCTATATGTGGGCGATATAACGAAACTTTATTGAAGTTATTAACGACAATCGATCCAGATAGGACGTTATCACAGGACACTCTTGAACAGTTATTTGTGATTGCACAGGCTCAAGGACGATATTTACAGGACGAATATGCGTCATTAGTCGTCAGCTCTCAGTTCGACAATAATACGTCAAAGATATTTCGAGCACTGCAGAAAAATACTTCTGGTTTGAACCCGTCAGCTCTCGACACTCTTCGGTCAGCTGCATCGCTTGCAGCGGTATCCCGCTCAGCTCAATCAGGACAATCTCGTGGGGGGTTTCGGGGAAGGCACCGCGGAGGTCACACAAACAATAGGAACCAGGACGTTTTCCAGTCGTTTGCAAACAGAAGTTTCCCAAGAAGGCCATATACTGGTGGTGAAGACGAGGATAGAACAATTTGAAAGTTGTTTTTATGTTTTCAAATAATGTATCATTGAGAGATTTCGTATGCATACATCAATATTGTGTAAATCATGTCGGATTAAATTAGTGTTTGGTCACTTCGGGTTGGTTACTTTTACTTTCATTTTATCATTTGCAACACGTATCATTTTGAATGATAATTGCCATTAATTTCTTTCGATGTGTCAGTCTAAACTCGGCAGTTGTGTGACAGCATGGGAAAAATTAATGCTCCAGTTTATGTTCTTGACTGGGTTAAGAATGGGGTGCCAATCCCTTTAGTTCGAAGCGAAATAAATTTTGAATTAGAAAACCACAAGCTTGACTTAATTCAAAGTACATTTATTGATCAAGAGGTTAATCGGTTACTGCTTCAAGGTTTTATTGAACATTGTAACTACAGACCAGTGTGTGTGAGCCCCTTGGGCTGTGTGCCAAAAAAGAACAATAAATTAAGGCTTATTACAGATTTAAGACAATTAAATGCTCATTGTAACGTCCCTAAGTATCGAAATGATGACATTAGAGTGGCTGTGAAAATAATTCATCCTCAAGACTATTCTATTACCGCTGATATAAAAGACGGTTTTAACATATCCCAGTGAATAATCAGTACAGAGATTATCTCGGTTTCAAGTGGAAGGGAAACTACTTTCGGTGGGCAGTTCTCCCGTTCGGCTTGAGTTGTTCATCTTATTACTTTAACAAGTGTTTACGTCCAGTGGTAACATATTTGCGTTCCCTTGGTGTTAGAGTATCTGTGTTTGTCGATGATTTTTTATTATCAGCGGAAAAATCTTTGATAACAGATCATACAGACTTATTGCTACATACATTACAAGATTTAGGATTAAGTGTTAACCTAGAAAAATCCCAATTAAGTCCTACTCAGGACATTGTTTATTTAGGTTATAGAGTAATAACCACTGGAAGAAAAATAGTGGTCAAGGCGCAGGGATCAAGAGTCGCCGCGTTAAGACGATCTATTCGACAGGCTGTTCAAAGAGAGACTGTTAAAGCCCGACAATTAGCGCGTATTTGCGGTAAGTGTATCTCAGTCGCCTGGGTTGTTACCCCTGGTAAAGTTTTTTCCGCCAGGCCTATAGGTTATTGGGCACTCGCTCGTCTTGGGACGATAGTCTATTGTTAACAGCTGGCGTCAGAGACGAGCTTAGGTGGTGGTTAGATTCCGCTGCCCTCTGGAATTAACATGAAATATGTACACAGTCCATTCAGGCTCAGGTGATAACGGACGCGTCCGCACTCGGTTGGGACGCGATATGGGAGGATCAGGTTGCATCCGGAGACTGGAATCACCGTAGATCATACCAGTCGTCAAACGAGAGGGAGCTACTCGCTATTCTTATGGCACTAAAGTCATTCTCGACGTTTCTACGCGGGAAAAGAGTACAATTCCTGACGGACAACATATCCGCGGCCGCGTATATCAATCATATGGGAGGTCCGAGCCGAAGTCTAGCAAAGCTAGCCAAAGCTGTATGGGCGGAGGCTATAGAGGCTGGGATCTCAATAGAGTGCGCGCATATAGCAGGAAAGTCCAATGCAGAGGCGGATTTTTGGTCAAGGACGCCAGACAAGCACAGCTGGCGTCTACATCCGCACCTGTATCGCTACCTAGACAAACTTTGGGGTCCGCATACTGTGGATCGTTTTGCGACCTGTCTAAATACGCAAATAAGTCGGTTCAACAGTCGTTACTGGGAATCACTAACAGAAGGATGGATGCCCTAGCATAAACCAATTGGGGCTCAGAAAACAATTATGTGAACCCAACATTTTGTCTAATATCTCGGGTTTTAGAAGTGATAAAATCACAGAGTGCGTGTGCAACGATAATAGCCCCAGCATGGAAATGCCAACCATAGTATCTGAAACAAAAGAAAATGTCCGTGACAGCTCCGTTAAGATTACCGAACAATCACAGATCATGTATGGCGATGGAATCGATCCCAGAGCCTCGGCGAAATCCAAAGTGGAAACTTTACGCCTGGAGAATATTTGGCGGGATAGGCTATTAAGTATGAATTGATCTAATGTGGCAGTTGAGCGATTTATATATTGCCTAGCCCCTAGTACCGTCCGGTCGTACGATAGAGTTATAAGTTAATTAGCAGTATTCTGTGAATCCTCAAGCATAACTTTCCCGCCGATTAATTCGAGCATTATTGCAAATTTTTTTGTGCGAAATTTCAAAATTGTCGGATCGACCCTTGTCTTCACTACAAACCGCATCGTCTGCGCTGGGTCATATGTACAAGGGATTCGGCAGGGAAAATATTGCGGATCTTCCGGAAATTCATTTACTGGTTAAAGGGCTGGTTAAATCTGGTACTCGTGCACCTATGGCACGTTCTAAAGTCATGCCCATCAAGCATTTTTATGATTTATTCATAGGATGGCCCGAAAACGCAGATCTTAACATTAAAGATCTGCGCCTAAAGTCAATTACTCTATTAGCGCTAACGCTCATGCTAAGACCTTCAGATGTTGCGCCTAAAGGCGTATGGTTAAGCCAGGAAGGCCCTGTAAACTTTGTCTTCAGTGTTGACCAGGTTCAATTTACTGATACCGGATGTACCGTAACTTTATTCGGTATAAAAAAATGACACATCACGCACCGGATTTGAGGTTTCAATCCCGCGCAGTAGCGTTGTCAAGCTGGATCCAGTCAATACGCTTAGGAATTATATTGATAGGACTAGTTGCTACAGAGAATTAAATGGACCCGTGTTCTTGTCTCTAAAAGTGCCTTATTCCGCTTTATCAGCATCTTCAGTCGCGCGAGTGCTGGATGACAGCATTAAGCTTGCTGGTCTAGCGGGACAAGGATATACGGCGAAATCATTTCGGCTGACGGGAGCCACTGCGGCTGTTGAAAGTCACATTAACCCCGATATTGTCCGTAAATTAGGTCGTTGGAAAAACTCAGAAGTATTTTACGAACATTACGTTCACGCTCAGACACCAAGTGAATATTCAAATATTCTTTTAAAACACGAATAATTGACTACTATTCAGAAGATCATTGATTGCATGTAAATTTTGTCACTCACTATTATGGCAGTTTGTTTATTTTTCATTGTAATAAAAATAATACTAAACATAAACATTGTGTGTTCACTATGACGTAAATTTACAAGAAATAGTAGTCATGTGACCACACAATGATGTCATAAATACGTCACAAGTGACGTATTATTTGTTCTCAGCTTGATCGGATTATCCTATGTGAAGTTATAATAGTCTCATAGTATTAGCATTACAACATTGTATATGATGAATGATTATTGGGTTGATGACATTGTGAGCGATCGTGTTGGGTACATGACAGTTTGTTTATTTTTCATTGTAATAAAAATAATACTAAACATATACATTGTGTGTTCACTATGACGTAAATTTACAAGAAATCATAATTTAAGATCATACAAATAAAAAAACCAATAAGTAGCAATATAATGATATCAATATCAAATTAAATTTTTCAACAGTTATCCGTCATGTTTAAAGCGATTAGAAAAGAGATGTCATTGTCTAACACATATGTAGAATTTCTTGAAATGACGCCACATTAACGTCATCTAATCGCACTTCATCGTAGATTTTTTATTTTTTGATCGTTACAGATATAGGGTTAAATGTCTAAAACAATGTTTATCTGAGGAAAAGAATTTGTTTTTAGATTTTCTTTGAGACAATCTAATCCTAACATTATTCTGACTCCGTTGATATCAGCCTGCATCGAAGAGAGCTTATGATAGATCCTACATATATTTGTTCTTTCACAAAAGATAGATTTTTTTAAAATTTACTTTATTTATCTATTTGATAACATACACCAAAAATACTACATGTGCATGGCGTTGTATTCACATTAATAACATTCATCATCATACATATACATGATGTGACATTTGGCCTTTATTCATCTATCTGATTTAATACATCAATATAGAATACATGTAAAATGTAATACATTCTTACGTGATTCACTATTTATTAACATTCATCAAAATAAAATATACATGGTATTACATTCACACTTAATTGGTCTTTTAAATATCAAACATCAAAAAACAGTTACCATACATCAATAAACAGTTACTTGTACAGGATGTTACATTTGCACTTTATTCATATATAATAACATCTATCAACATAGGCTACACGTACATTGTGTTACATTCATACATTTTTTATCCCTTTAGAATCATACACCAACATACATGTACACAGTGTTACATTAACACTGTTTTCATCATCTAATAACATACATCAACAAATAATTTTACATGTACATGACATAGCATTGACTCTTTTTCATACATTTAATTTTATACATTAAGAAAGATGAACTTGATGTTACATTCACACATCATTATTTTTTTTACATAATATGCATCAACATATATTTACGTGATATCCCATTCACCAGTTATTCATAAATTTAATAACATACATCAACATTCATTAAAGTGATGTTACATTCACACTTTATTTATCTTTTTATCACATACATCTATTTCATTACATACATATATAAACATGTATGTAAAGTAACAAACACTGCATTCATCTATTCTGTAATTACAATCAACATAAATGTACTTGATGTTCCATTCAAAGTGTATTCATCTATTTTTAGCATACACCAACTTTCATAAATACGATGTTACATTCACACCTCATTTATCTATTTAAAAAACGAACATCAACATTAACACATGATCATGATATTACATTAACACTTTTATTATTTATTTAAAAATATAACCGAACAAAGGCTACGTGAAAATGATGTAACACTCTCAATGTATTCATCTATTTCATAAGACACATCAATATATATGTACATCAAATTACATTAATACTTTGTTTTTTTCTATTTTATATCATACATTAACATACATATACATGGTGTAACATTCACAATTTATTTATCTATTTAAAGCTGCCCTTTCACAGATTGGGAAAATCTGATTTTCAATGTATATTTTTTTTTTACATTAATCAGAAATTATAACTTCATCGTTTAGAAAACTCTAAAATATAAAGATTCAATCTGGTAAGTCAAGGAAAGAAAGACAGAATTTAGCGGAATTCCATTCTGAAAAAATAAAGCAACTAATAACACCTAAAACATCATTTTTAAATTTTGAGCCAACTATTTACTAGTGCAATTCCGCCTATTTGTCCCATTCTATCAAAAGTCATGGTCGAGGAATTTGTCAATTGGGAAACTTCATATCGATACATGCGAAAAATGAAACATTTTACATAAAAAATAACAATTTGGTGATTTATAGACTGGAAATAAATAGACTGGTTTCATCACTGATCTTGCCACTTTTTGAATAAGTTGATATTAGTGCCATACTCATGTATGATTCTTACACATCGGAAAAAGCTCATATTTCCGCATCTAAGAACCAGTTTTGATTTTTTTCCTGTAAAGAACTGTGAAGAGCTGCTTTAATTACAAACAATAATTTACATAGGCTACATGTACACGAGGTTATATCCATACTTTATTCATAAAACAATTTAACAGCATACAAAGGATGTGTAAATACACGAAGTTACATCTACACTTTATTTATCTTTTTAATAACTTACATCAACAAAGGATACATATACATGATATAACATTCAAACTTTATTCACCCTTTTAATAACATACATGTATGTGATATTACATACTTATGGTGAGTATAATGCTTGTCAACACACTTTATTCAATCACAGTTGAGAATATTTTGAAGTTGACAGGTTGAATGATTCTGGAATGAAAATGAATGAGTGCGATGACTTTTGAATATTTCTTATTTTAGATGAGACATAATGGATAATTTCGTCCAATTTGACGAAATAAGCGTTATTTTTTTCCAACCTAAAGTGAAATCTTTGTTTTTCTTCTGATTCGTATCCTAACGGACAAAAACGAGGCTGAAAAATCAACACCAGCCAAAAGAATCACAAGCAATTGGCTGAAAGATTTTAAACAATTTCGGGGCGTTTTGGGGTGATTGGAGTGAGTGTTTTGGATAAATGATTGGTGCACTGAGCGAACGATTTTGAATAGATCAATTCCAAAAATTACAAAACATTTTCTTATCCCAAACTGAGAATTAACCCAAACTTAAAGATTCATGAAAATTTATATCTCAACTTTAAATGTATTACAAATAGTACCAATAATAAATTTACTAACGTGATCTGTTATTTCCACGATTTGATCACGAATTCCTTGAAAAATACCCCCTAAGTCTTAAGTTTTATAGAGTATAATCCGTTTGACATCTATGTGGACCAATATTTCGCCGAAAATCTCAAAATCGAATTAATGCAATTTATTTTTTTCTTGACACATCGAATTTTCTATCTAATAGCATGATGAATTTTGTTTTTCAGAACTCCTAGTCTTTTCATAGCTTCTAGTGTCTTAATTAAACGGAACAGCGAATTGTCTATCAAAAAATGGTTTCGTTTTGCATAGGGTCCGAGTCAAAAGTGTATGGTTTTAAGTTAGTCGTTTTGGTGTAAAATCAAATATTTTTTTTAAACTTTTACTTCCTTAGGATATAAAATCTGAATGTATTCTCTCATTGTTCGAAAAAACGTTTGACCAGATAAATGATAATTGTTTTTATCTATTCTGGGATGAACCCCGTATTCACAAGTTTAGACCAATAAAAAAAAGCATTATTTAATGAAGTCGTCAGGGTTTTCACGAGGAAAACTAGTTAAGTATGCAAGTAATAATGGTACAAATCACTTGGTATTTAGTTGAAGATGACATAACCGTCGATATCCTTATTTGCATATCCAAATAAGGAATAATGGACACTTCTTCTGTCAAATGTTTAATATAAAACCACGTGTTTATACTATATGTTTACATGTTCTAACTACAAAACAGTCTTCATTACCCCTCGTGTTTACGAGCGGAAAATGCGAACATATTCACATTAACGAAATAGACAAAATCTTAATTTTGAAATCATTTTATTTCCATAAAAGTATTTTTTTGAATGGTATAGGGCTGAAATTAAGATTTCACCACGGACAAATCCTTCTATCCTTCTACGCTATTTTGTATAATAAATGCAAAATGTTGGTCCATATAGAGGTCAAACGGACAATAAGTGAATTCAAATTGAGCATGAAACCACTTTTTCATAATCCTTGGCCTAGATTTATTGATGTAAACATATCTTATTGATGAAATATGTCATAATGTATATAACAAATCTAAGTCGTAAGAACAAGAGGGCTTGTATCGCTCGACTGGCATTATTATATCCAGACTTTCATTCAACAAAGATTATTTGTAATGATTACAGGTCAAACCCATACAGCAACAAAATAATCAATCACCATTAACCTGCATACCCTTCATCATCTTATCACCAACATGAAGTCGATTGCAATTACTATACAATACTTTTAACATTTTAGGAACAATTTAAGTAATCAGTTATTAGTAGAACATCCATACCAAGATACATTGAAATGAGTCCAATGATTAAGGGGAGATTGTTTGAGATTTCAAAGTGAAAATTGGCCCCGCCCTTTCAAACCCATATTATTGGTCCCATCAAAATTTCATTACCAATTTTAGGAAAGGTGCATCTAAGGAATATTCATGTATAATATAATTGAATTTGTTTTCTAAAATGGGTTTGGAGGAGTAGATTTTTTAAGATTTTATTGTGGAAAAAACAGCCCTCTCTGCCACGCCTATATCAAGGGCGGAATCAAATTTTCTTGAACAATTTAAGTCAAGGCTCACCAAAAGAACACACAGGTAAAGTTTCACTTGAATCTGCCCAATGATTAATGATGAGAGGATGTTTAACGAAAATGTTAAAACACGGACGGACAGACATACGTTCGCACGACGGACACACTTCCATAAAGATAGCTCGCTTGCCTTTGCCCAGTTCAATTTATAAAAGCTAACTAAATTAAGATTCTTTTGTGGTTTTACAAAAAGAAACATTCGTCGATCTTACCTTACACAATATAAGGCATTATTCAAATTCTTAATAATGAAACGAAATGTGGCAGTATTTACGTCATAATTTTTCATATATTCTAGAATAGCTGACAATGAAAAAGTCAAAATTGTCAGAATTCCTACAAAACAGGATATATTTATTGAATTTTTTTTCTACAAATTAAAAAAATTCACTTATGATTTTATTTTCCAATCACATTAGTAAAATAGAAATAGAAGGGTGCTTCAGAAGTCAAAAGATTAAGACATTTACGTGTAGTTCAGACGTCGTTTTCATGACACCTTATTAATTTTAGACGGGTAAATTTGACCCATACTGTTTCTTTTGTAAGTATAATGCCCACGCGATAACCGCGTTATTGTATATAAATACTGGATCAATCCATGTTATAAGAAACACTGTTCAATTTAATTAGTGTTCTTTATTATAATGAAAAAACATGCTCTAGTTTATCTGAGTTGCGTAGTCGAGTGGATAAGTACGACAGAATATAGAGCAAGCGGACCGAGTTCGATCCTGCATTGCGACATATTTTTTTCCCCATTTATACATCTAATAGCATATATTTTTAAATTATGTTATATGCTTTGCTAGTTTTGGTAATAGTTCAATTGTCTGCATTATTTCTATTATTAGTTTGAAAAGACTTATGTTATATTTACTTCACGGTAGGGTTGAATATTAAGCACGACTTACATATAGGCTGAAAATGCAATATTTATAAGATCGCTTGCTTAGAAATGGAATGACATTGCCAAAAAATCGCAGACCAAAGGCAACTGTTGCATAATTCGATATTTTGTCGCATAGAATTGATATTCTTTCTTCGAACCTTCGTATCCCGTATATTTAATCATATAATACACATCTACAAAATAAAGAAATGAATAGAAAAAAAATTATCAGCGTGTATTTGATGGTTAAAAAAACTTAATTTTCTCGACACAACAACAAAATCTGGTGCTAGACTGGCCGCAGTCGTTTGTGTTAGCATTTTCAGAAATGTTTGTTGTAGTTCTACCACAAGCCTCTCATATCAAAGTTCATATTATCAAGTGCTGAAAAAGATAAAAAAATCTTCGTCTCAGAGACAGGGGACTTAATTGGAATTAATGTAATGACTGACACATTTAATTCCACTTGAAAAAAAATACTGTTAAGAAGAGTCTGTGGCCAGACTAAAAAGATCCCTAAAGCTATGATTTCATATCGTTGCCGAAAAATCACGTGCGAAATGACACGATTTATGTTTTTAACCCCCAAAATTGCAGATTTCGTCTCATTTTGACTTTAAAACAGAAAAAAACGTGTGTTATTCTTTAAAATTGATAAATTTTTCATTTCGTATATCGATCTTTCACTGAAACGAACAATAATCCTCTATGTAGTTCAGCATTTAGTCTCATTTTGACTTAAAAAAAATGTGTTTTTTTTTGTAATATCGATGAATCTTTTGGTTCGTATATCAATCTTACACTGATTCAAACGATAATTTGTCCCTATTTACTCATCAATTCTACAGAAAATCATTATAAATTTGACATATACAATTAATCCTCTAACAAGCCAATCAGAAAAGCCATACAACTGGTACGTACTTTTGTATCGTTTAACATCGATGTTATTCGAAAACGGCGTAACTACAGCTGTAGTTACGGTGTTCTCGAATTCCATCGATATGATGTTACTGTTCGAAAAAAGACACAACAATTCCAACTAAAAAAGCAGCATACACTGTCTTCAATACATCACATGACCCGTAATTATCTACGCAGGCAGATGTCACATTCGAATAAGGTGCTAAGCCAGAATCCTCAACACACACCTTAACGACATCCTCTCCGTCTTTATCCTCAAAGACCACGAACTCCTTGTCATACAGGTGTGTTTTCCCAAGTTTGTTGTAAAGCAGAGAGCCATTCGCCTGAAGCTCAAACTCATTTGGAGTCAGTTTGACCAGGTTACAGTAATAAAGTTTACTGACAACCATTGAATCCATTTTAGCCTGATCATATGTAAATATCTCCCAGCATGTAGATAGGATGTCGTCGGGTGTTGTTGATGTGTAATGAGCGCCATCCCGTCTCATCGGGCATCTTATTTCATTCGCTTTACCCTTTCCTTTGATTCCTGTCAAGTTCAAAGATAGTGGATAAATATATTGGTGGTGAGTATGAACCTTTGATCCATTATCTATTTGAAATGACCTATCCAGATTGGCTTTCATGAACCGTAGCGAACTTTCAAACTCGCTTAAAGAGAATCCAAAAAGTAGCCAATCAGCTTTACCATGTTTTGTTTCAAAGCCATCAGTAGGATGTCCAACATAGATGAGTCTCCAGGATTTGGGAAGGCGAAGAGCGTCCGTTATGACATCAATATCCATATCAGCCAGTCTGCCTCCGTTGAAAGAAACCTCAAGATTGCGCTTAATCAATATGTGCACAGAGAGTCTGAAGAATCCTTGGTATGAAAATGGATGACCGATAAATTCGCATGTAGAATCTTTACCAAAAACATGGCCTAGTGGACAATCTACTTCCCGGCACAGATGCTGAAATGTGAAGAAAACATTTTATATAACACGAAATAGATTAAAAGTTTGCTTACCCACAAGGTTATTAGTTGTAGACCACCCATCTAAGGCTTGGTTTTCTAAAGTTGCAAAATGTCAAAACCACTAATCCTTAATTCCATGTAGGTGTCGAATAACTGTTAAATAACCCACATTTGAAACGTGACCTTTGACCTTGTTTTTACCATCATTGACTCAATTTTGCACTCAATCAAAATATTATGAAGACAAGCATTATTACAAAACTTCAATGCATTTTGGCTACAATATGGCCTTAAGACGTTTTGAAAAAAATGTCCTTGTGACGTAGTTTCTTATTCATTCTAACCCAAATTCGGAATTGTCCAAGATATTATGAAGTCAAATATTCTTACAAAGTTAGAATATATGTGAAAGCGCATAACTTCCATTACACAATTTACGCAAGTGCGTAAAGTAGTTATCATCTACTTTTTCAAGCAGTAGTTACGATGTTTTGAAAATTCACCAACGCTCAAATCACAGAAAAGGACGGAGGGCATTCATCTTTGGTCACAGATCTCATATCGCCTTTATCCTCTATATTCTTTAGTTGTCACCTTCTGAGTGCGTTTACATTTCAAAGTAATGCATACGCCAATGATGTGATCCCTAAAAATGACCTCTAGAGTGCACATAAGTTTTTCTAAAAATTTCCCCTGTGACCTTGTTTCTTTCTCCAATTGATTATACTCCGAGATCGACCGAGATTCTGATCAAATTTCAAGATATTTTAGCTTAAGGACGATTGCTAGAATTAATTTTCTGAGATAGAATTTTTTTATTTTTTCATATTTTGTAGATTAAAGTATGCCGATTGCAGAAATGGAAAGAAAAAAAAGGGGTCACCGAATCAGATTTTTCGTAAAACGTCATAGAATGTCATAGGTATCGAGTAAATTTTTGTCCGATTTTTCGCCGATTTTAATTTCTTGGTAATTACATAAAACCGTAACACAATCAAATCTAATCAAACAATTTATATCAATTTTATTTTAATTTCATAGATAGGAAGTTATTTGCACTGAATCTAATACACATTTATCGATTGAAAGGAAAAATAATGATTTTTACGTATTTTTTCCCAATGCGTAAAAACTGGTATATCGAAAATGAACGAGAATATTTTTCAAAATTTATAACTTTTGATCAAATTTCTCAAAAACTCTGAGATAGAAAATTTTATTTTTTCTATATTTTGTAGATAATTATATGTTCGTGTGTAAATGATATAAAAAAGGTATGGTCACCGTGCTAATTTTTGAGAAAAAATGCAAAATTCTAGGTCACCCGGTTTTGACGCCAAGGAAAAAATCACTCCAGATTCTTTTTCTCGTTCAAATTTTATGTACAAAATCAATGATATTCAATCCTTCTTAAATTAATCGATTATGGAGTTGAATTCCTCAACAATAAGGGTATTACTTTAATTTGCGTCAACGAATTCCAAGGTCAAATCATATGAAAAGGTCAAGGTCATATGTCAAGGCCAACGTTACATAAATCACGCAAAAATCTAGTGTTTTCAAAAATCTTCAAGCCTGTTGAAAATAGAATACTCAAATATGGAATAATAATTGATCTTGTCAATAAGCATCATTAAATTCCCTAATCGAAGTCATATGATGAGATCAAGGTCATCTATCTCGCTCACACCCCCATCCCCCAATAAAATTTCAAATTTCCAGGTCTGTTAAAAAAGAAAAAAATCGAAACATTGAAAATTGAAAATCTGACAAAATCATTTGACAACGACAGATCGTTTATTAAGGTCAACCTTTCAAAAATTAACCCGCGGCCGTCAAAATGAAATGCGACGGTTCCATGTAGCTATCGGATATACGACTGATAACGTTGTTTGATGTCTGATTATGCGCGGGAACGTTAACGTAACAAATACCTACAAAAACGACGCTGACGTCATATCCTTTATTTCTATATAATAAAATGGCTGCGATAATTGATATAATTATTTTTTAGTGATAGGATTAATTAATCGTCTTCATGAAAGCAATTCCGCGAAACATAGAAATTAAGAGGGGTTTTGAAGTGTTTTTGTTACGTCCGAGATAAGTGCAAGTTTGGAGCGCATACTCCTTTTTGAAGAGTTCGATGCGCATAGACGTTGCGCAAGAACGAACTCCCGAAATCGTCCTTAATATGTGACCAGGCAATGTACACCGACTGTGTTCCCAAATTAGCCGTAGTGACCCAGTTTTTACTTACCTTGACCCAATTTCATTCCTATCCCAGGTATGGGGACAAATATTCTGACAAGATTTGAAGACATTTGATTCAAAAATGTGGCCTCGTGAGTGAATGCATTTCTTTAATATTTGCATTAGCGAAATTGTTGAGACACACGACAGATGGCTGTAAAAGCCGCACGCTCATGATAACTCACATTGGACTCATTGTTCTCAGGTAATGACCATAGGTGGGCTACAAAAAGAATGCTTGTAATCATCATTTAAGAAAAATCTCCTTTTTACACTCGGATATCTTTTTTTGCATCTACAATGAAACGAACTTCTAAACGGCCATTTGGTTTTTGCCTGAAAAAATATTTTCTTTAGTATCTGAAATGGTTTGCAGTCAAAGTTTATTAGAAAAATCATTTAGGCAAAAACTTCAATTGATATCGACTCAAAAAAATGACGAAAGCAACGAATTTGAAGGCAATCTAAGAGTACCCCTGATTTCAAAATTGACTTTGGTGAGTGGGGTGATTGTGAAAATTTATGCTCGTGAGAGAAATAAAGCAATGATAATAATATTTTATTCAATTATTTAATATCTTAGAGGCAAATGTCATCGAAGTTTGATACTTCTCGGATTAATTTTCAAGTATACCCGAATTCGAAATTTTAAGATTCCTCTAAAAAGTGCCATCGTTGTGACTTTTGCAAATGAGGGTTCCTGCGATTGACGTTTTGCATCAGATAATACGGCCAAATATTCGTCCATTTTATTCCAGAATACGTCAAATTGAACGAACATTCATCTAAAATAAATATGAATTATTAAATGAATTTAAATACTTGTAAATCTGGCAAATGTAAGGTGGCCGTTTAGAAGTTCGTCTCAGTGTATATTCCAATGTAGCGTAAATGGTTGTAATGTTGTGAGAAAAACAAAACACAAAAAAAACTACAGAAAATCACGATATGAGGTATATGATAAGCTTCACTTTGAAGTACTGTCAATCCCATTAAAACAATCAAACAGAACCAATCTTACTCAAGCAATATAGTTCAAATAAAAGATCACTAAAGTTTCTATTTTTTTTATTATTCGCATGTAAATGAAATTTCCTATCATCCTTGAAAAATCGTGGGTTTCTTTTTCTACGAAAAAAAAACAACAACTCTTGTTGCCGATAAACTCAATAATGAAAAAACTAGCAAATGATAACTGACCGTGTGCGTGAGATTTTAACAATTTCAAGTATGCGCAAAGCAAAGTTTCTGACCAGCATGTGCACTGCACAGTCTGATCAGAGTCTTCACTTAACGTATTGTAGACAAATAAGGTCTCAAAGTATCTGTAGATCTCTAGAAAATCTTCTGAGTGCAGTATATAGTTGTCTATGCTGTTAAATGTTTTCACCTCACTCACATTTCAAATTATTGGAAATATCACGCACAGGCTCAATTTTTAAAAGTATACTTGGTGACCTATCAAATCACTGAGCGCGACGGACTCATCAAAATTCAAATTTTCAATGTAATGGCTTACAAACGACAAGCACATTTTAAAGGACAAATCTACAGATAATGATATCGTGAAATTGAAAATCATTCCAATCAAAACCGTTCTAAATGACTCACTCAGTCATAGAATAGCGTAAATGTCGCCCCATTAGACGAAATTATCGACATTTTATCTTATAACTATACAAATATCCGTATGATAACATCCCGTATGATATTTTTTATGATATCACATAGTTATTTTTAGAACATGATATAATTTGGTTATTTTTAGAAACTTGCATTTCATTTAGAAACGCCGACGAAAACAAGACAAATATAGGTTATAAGATAAATATAATACGTACTAAGTGTATTATATGAAAAAATATCAAACTCGGTTGTGAGAATTGATAATTGTCTCGGCAGAGCCTCGACAATTTTCAATTCTCCCAACCTCGTTAGATATTTTTTTTCATATAATACACTAAGTACGTATTATATATATCTTGCATCCCCTTAATTTCATTCAAAATTTACTGACATTCAATCAATTTCATTCCGAAATCAAATTCAAAATCATTCATTTTGTAAATTTCACGATGTTCTTAACTCTTTCGATAGCCCCATGGAGATTTAAGAAAATCACTTTTGCAAAAATTCGTCAAAATTATTTGAACACATATCATAATAAAACCCTTACCTTATTATTATAAGTTTCTAAGAGACATACTTCATTATGTTTGGGTAACTCTGCTTTCTGTGTTCTAAGGCCTTCCATCGCTTTGAAGTTCACGTGAGTTTCGTATTCATATACAACCGTTGTCAAGTTCATTTTACAGATTGGTTTCTTTTCTGATTTTATGGCATGTATATAGCAGAATGGGTTTGGGTACCATTTCTTATCATAAGTATCAAAGACTGGACTGTAGAAATTGCTCATACATATGGCAGCTATGTCCACAAATGACATACCATAAAGTGAACTTTCTGGTAGGGTTGTATCGGTAAGATTCATTGCCAATACTTCCACTGTTGGGCTTTGTTGTAGCGTACATGGTGTAGCTGAAGTTGCAGGACTTGGTGAATAGTGTATGAAACAAAGGGATGTTGCTGGGTTTTCAAGAAACTCCTGTAGCTCTGTTTCAAAATTTATTTTTGTGTTCTTATCAAAATCATCACATATCATGACCCTATACCAATTATGATAAAAGTCTTCTCCGTGGCAAACAGCGCATTCTTCGTTGAAGTAAGTTTTTCCAGTTTTTCTAGAGAAAACAGGAGCTAATGTGTGAATGTTTTCAGTATTACACGGTGGTACCTCGGCATCTACGCATCCTCCTGCTGGGCTTTTAGTGACAATTAAGTATGCATCTATGAGTTCCTTTTGTTGAAGGTTTGTGGGAGCATTTGGATGTTTTGTGTTCGGAACCATACACGTTTCTGTCTCATTTTTTGAATAAAAGCATTTGCGGATCTTATTATTATCCTCTAGGCAGGTGCACTCTGAAAAAGATCGTGTTAAAGGAATATATTGAGAGAAAGTAGTATTTCCATAGAACAAAACAATTGTCTACATCGAAGAACTCTAACTTATGAATTAAGGAAAAACTGAAAACAAAAGCAGACAAACACGTACATAAACAGATTAAGTGTCTTAAAAGTGAAATTAATTGCTGATAAGAAGGATTGTCCCTTATCATGAAAATTACAGTACATCTCAGAGTAAGCTATGGAAAAGTAATATGTTTAAAAGAGGTTGCAGCGACATGAGGCTATAGTTAGTAACATCATGACATTTACAGTCACCAGGACCAAAATCATTCTAAATCTGTCACTCACAACTCCAACCATTCATTCCAAACACTAACCCATGCGCCGAAATGATTAAAGATACTTCGAAAATATCAGCGTTTCATTGAATTTGATCAAATTATTCCAACATTTATTTTTGGTTAGTGTGGATTTTAAAGCATTTGATTCGTACGTTGAAACACGCGAATTGAAAAATTACGAATATCTTTTAATGGGAGGAAATAGTTTAGCGTTAAATTCGTCCGATTTGTATCATTTTATCTCGTCCGATTATTATATATTATTTTTATCTTATAACTATACAAATATCCATCTGATAACATCCCGTATGATATTTTTTATGATATCACATAGTTATTTTTAGAACAATGTTATAATGCGGTTATTTTTAGAAACTTGCGTTTCAGTTAGAAAAAACGACGAAAACAAGACAAATATAGGTTATAAGATAAATATAATACGTACTTAGTGTATTGAATGAAAAAAAATATCAAACTCGGTTGTAAGAATTGATAATTGTCTCGGCAGAGCCTCGACAATTTTCAATTCTCCCAACCTCGTTAGATATTTTTTCTCATACAAAACACTAAGTACGTGTTATATATATCTCGTCCGATTATTATATATTATTTATCCCTCTCAAACTCTCATTCAATATCTTTCCGAAATCATGAAAAAAATATTCATTTTTTTCAATCACGTGATGTTGTTGACTGCAAACTACGGTTTCTTTAGCTGTCATAAATATCGCTTCCCTGTATACTGCACATGCGACAATTTGACAATCTCACATGTGGCTTCGTCGCGTAGGGTGATATTCCAACATACATTTGATATTTTACAAAGTTTGCATATATGACAAACCTCTCGTCTATAGGTCACTGCTGACTAAGCATTGAATTACTATAAGACATTTAAGACTACAGATCCAAATTAGAGACAATCAAATAAACAACTTAATCGCAAGTATTGACATTCAATGTTTTGTGATTTTAAAAACACATTTCATATTTTAAGCAAACTCCTGAAAATCAGAATATTACCGATGTTAAAGTTAGTCATGCCGGCAACAAATAAACATACGCCCACTCCTACAGTTAGTTACATCGTAAAATCGACATTCACCTCAATCAAAACCATTCTAAATCGATCACTAAGCGCTCCATTCATTCATTCCAAACATTCACTCAAACCATTCAAAAGCGCTCAAACCCATTGAAAATATAGAATCAACAACGTCTATCAAAATAGATTTTGATAGAGAAAATGGCGATTTTACTGACAAATTCAAATTGTTAGCGTCTTATAGGTTCTCGAAGAAATATGAATCCATTTATTGAACTTGTAGGCATTTTTTATTAAAGGGAGGTAATCAATATCATCCTGAACAAAATTTGCGATAAAGGATTACCTCCCGTTAAATTCACCGAAAATTAGCTCCACACACTCATTCAATTTCATTCCTTAATCAATCCAAATCATTCACCTTGACAATGTCACGATGTTGTTAACTGTACGCCCACTCCTACAATGACGGACGACACTGTAATTACAATAACTGAATGTTTCGAAAAACTCAAACCCAGACTCAAACTCAAAAACTTAACACTTTACTTACCTTCACAGCAAGCATTTTCAGGTCCCAAATCGCTTAGTTCACAGACATTAGAGTTCTGACAGACGGCTTGAATTAACCTATCCGCATTTTTCCACGGTAGGATATCATCTTCACCGGCCGATGGAGAGAGCCGATGCACAAATAATAGCCATAGCACAATTTTACCGTTTAGAGTCATTTCTTCGCTCTGAAAAGGATAACAACATTAACATTAAGTTTTTTCAGCAACCCTTCTACATATTCATGAAAATCTTTGAACAACAGAGATAACCGACATCTTTTTTTACATATTTGACATGCTGATTTAAAGGGCTTGACCAAGTAAAGAATTTATAAATCTAGACAATATATTTTTTTTTATTTCACCCCTACTTAGAAACCATTGTTGTTAAATTTTAGAACGGCACTCTGTCGCTTTCAATTATCGTAATAAAGATCATAAATTCAAACGGGGCTCTGTAAAGTCCCCCCAAAAATCCCTTAGAAAAATTTCATTATTGTAACTTTACTTGAGCATCAAATACTATTTATGAATTACTCTGAAATTACACAATCTATCGTCGTGAAACGTCGTATGACTATCCCCAAGAGTATGTGCAAATGATATCTTAAAAACTAAAATCGTGCGTTGAGTAAACATTTTCTGCTAAATTTAGACATTTGATTTTGCATAGTTTGCATGTGCTCCACGCGTTAGACGAATAATTGGTCTGAAAATGCATTCAGTTGATTCTTTGCGGCTTTTCTAAGAATAAATAACATCTTCATTGCAATTATGCATGATGCTATAGCGTGGTTTGACTACAAAAAAACGTCGTTGAACAAAATCGAACCTTGTCAGATTTAGAACGTCATTAAAATTGATTGAGCATTCATGTTGCAATAGAAATCGAGGTCATCATTTTGTATGGCCCTTAATAAGCAAATTAAGATGACATAGAACGCCATAGTACCATTCAATGACAAGTTACTTGCCTATCAACATAGCAATGCCTAACGTTGACGCACACGTAACATCTGCATGAAGATTAAAAGTTTTGTTTGGAAATGGCTTGGAATGTCTTCTAAAACTCTATAATGCAGCATCAATACATAGCTCTTACCATTGAAAACGTTTTAAGGAGGTCTGATCTCAACAATTTAAGTTCTGCCTGTGCGTATACAGCATGCGATACTTTTTCCAAAACTGATTTGACTTTTAATCTTAAAAGGTCTTGACTAAAGTATCGTATCAAATTTAATCCATAATTTCCCTCCAACTTTTGAAAATGAAGAGAAATGCAAAAGGTGTAAGTGTAAACTTTCTTATGGAACTAAGTATATATCCTCAAATGTGACATTGAAATCTGGCTTGTCAACACGCGTGATATGTTAAACCATACTCATTCAGGGAAACACCAAATAATGCAAGAACAAATGCGCCAGAAAAGGCCCATAATGTCACTTTTGAACTTCAAATTTGACATTCGATTGCAAAATAAACTGAAACCAACTTCTAATCGGTCACTGGATGTATCCCTATTTTCAGTACATTTACAAGAAAGAATTGAACAAAACATTACTTTCAAGAAAGACAAATCAATATCGAGGATATTTGTAAAAGAATTGTTTGGAAAGGACCGATTGAACGATTGAACCAGACATTAGAAGTGACCAGCCCTACTTTGAAAAAGTCACAAAACTTGAAAAATGCAGCGAATCATAAAAAATTCATTCGAGGGAATACCTTTATGTTGTTGAAAAATCATTATCCTTTGGATGCCATAAAGGTGACAGACTAAAAAACGTAAAGAGACAATTATCTAAGACATTCATTTGCGTAAATCAGGCGAATTTGTTAAATTTACCCCACCCACCAATGTTAATTTTGAAAGTGGGGGTACCGATGTTCTCGTGCAAGCCCCGGAGAATTTTTCGTTGAATTCGGGTTTCGCTATCTACCAAGTGAACGTGCTATCAGAACTCAACTTAAGCAATATTTTTCGTGCTTTATTTAAGTGACCGATTAGAAGTTGGTTTCAGTTTATCTATTTTCTCGTGCAACTAGTATTTAATATATAGCTAAATTAAAACTTTATGAACAGTATTTAATATTTTTTCTTTATGCAGATAAGCTCTTAGAGAGATTTGAACCATTCCGTTATAATATATGTCGTGGAATACAACCTTTAAAATGCACTCATAGATACGCAATTATGTAGGTTTAATACTTGGAAAGTGAGAATTATTGAAAGAGGTGTTGAAAATGTATTCCTTTTAATCGCGTCTGAGTCTTTATTGGTGTACAATATCGTGTTCACAGAGTTCGCCCGAAGGATACAAGAGGTCATATAGGGCCTGTATCCGTACACTGGCTTTAGACTCTAAATATTCAAAAAAGAGATATCTAAACAACAACAACATCAAAAAAAAAAAAACACAAAAAAAACAAACAGATCCTTATCCTAAAGAATGTAAAAAATAAACTAAACTTAAACGAACTTCTAATCGGCCACTCAAGAAAAGTATCGACAAGTTGACTTTACAATTATGACGATACACTTGTCTGTTGAATCCTGATAGCCTCTTCACTTGGTAGACGGCTACACCAAGTTTAACCAAAAAATTAGTTTGGAAAAGCAATGTAACTTGCATGAGAACTTGGGCACTTCCATTTCAAATTAACATTAGTGGGTGGGGTAAATATAACGAATTCACCTCATTTACGAACATGTTCGTCTAAATTATTGTTTCATGGCTTATTTTATCTATAGCTTTAAAGGCACTGAAAAATAGAACTTTTTCAACAACATAACGGTATTTCCTCGACTGAAATTTTGATATTTCCCCGCATTTTGCGAGTTTTGTGACTTTTTGAAATTAGGTTGGTTTCTTCTTTTGTATGCTGCAATCGTTATATTGGTCCTTTTTAAGTAATCATTTTACCAAAATCATCTAAATTGATTTGTTCTTCTTGGTAAAAACAATTTATTGAATAATTTTATTTTAAATGTGTCGTAAAAGGAGATTTATGCAGTGACCGATTAGAAGTTGGTTTCAGATTACCTACGAGCCCGCAAAAGACTTTAACACCGACGATGGAAATAAGGTAATGTCAACTTTGGGTAACGTATATTTTATTACATTTCTGGCAGTGACTGGTGATAATAACACGTTTCAGTTTCATGGGAGGAATTACTTTTTTCAAGCAGCTTGGTCAATGCTCAGTCTGCTGAGATAACACATTGAATCCCAATCAAAGGTTCAGAATATGCAATTTTGATTAGATATCAAAAAGAAAACATTGGGCTACAAATGGATGTAATGATAGACACCTTCAACCTCACTTCTGGATCTGCCACTGAAGCTTTTGAATCATCGAATATCGAAAAAGAAAGCTTGATATCTGATTACATTGCAGTCAAATGCTCATCTCAGGGGATTGGGTGGTCATACACCACACAGTTCTGCCAATATGTCCGTACCGGTACCTAGTCGGTTTCCAAAGATTCCGCTATTCCAATGTGTACATCGTTGACAGTGTTGTTGTTCCTAAATCTATACAGTGTATGATTCTCCCAAATTTATTTTCATTTCTAGTCTTAAAGTTGTTAAACGTCAAAAAAATGGACTCTCGCTTCAAAGAAACTTTATATTTTTTCTAGTTTTTAAAGCGTTATCCAAGATGGCGACTAGAAATTGTTGAAAAGATGATTTTCTTGGTATCACTACGCGAAATTTGCAAAGGGCCGAGAACGATAGAAAATTCAAATTTCAGGAATAAAATAAGAGTTATAGAGAATGTAATAAATAGAATAATCACTTTGTTATGTCTGAAATGAAAATTATTTCACTCGAATACGTTATTAGGCTGTTAAACAACTCCTCCTTCGGACTTATTTTTAACGCCTTATAACGCATTCTCGTGGAATAGTTTTCCTATTAAACATATCCAGTTGATTATCATGCTCTTTTAAAATGAAAATGAAATGGTCTAACCGAATAAGGCTAAATCCTTGTCGCGTTTTTTTATGCTTTTGTTTTTGTCTTCGAAATGCTGGAATTATACTTTGACGAAAGTGCACAAATAGAATGTACAGTTAGGAGCACCGTGAATTTAACCAGGTTAATGACTTTGGACTGCCTTTGGAATAAACTTGGATGAGTATGATGAGCGAGTTTTGAACGTTTTTCAAGAATGAAAACATAATCAATATTTTTGTCCAATTGGACGAAATTAGCGATATATATAATACGTACTTAGTGTTTTGTATGAGAAAAAAATATCTAACGAGGTTGGGAGAATTGATCATTGTCGAGGCTCTGCCGAGACAATAATCAATTCTCACAACCGAGTTAGATATTTTTTCATACAATACACTTAGTACGTATTATATTTATCTTATAACCTCTTTTTGTCTTGTTTTAGTCGATGTTTCTAACTTAAATGCTAGTTTCTAAAAATAACTGTATGATATTATTGTTCTAAAAATAACTATGTGATATCATAAAAAATATCATACGGGATGTTATCACACGGATATTTGTATAATTATAAGATAAAATTTCCTCCCTTTAATAAAATCTACGCATTTTTCTTATTTTTTGAGTTCGCGGACAAATCAGACGCTTAGAAAATAAACACAAACAAATATATCTTCCATTTATTTTATCAATTTGATTGAAAAGTTTTGTACGATTTCGAAGCGCTTTTGAACGATTTAGGAGCGACGTTAATTGATTGAAGTGAGTATTTGGAATGGATGATTTGACAACTGAACGAGTGATTGTGAATGATTTTAAACGAGATGAGTATCATATGAGGTTAAATGCACTTCATCGGAAACAATGGTATCATTGAAATCTTTCAAATCTTTTTTTTTTTTTTTTTCAATTTTCATCTCTTGCAGACTTGAAGGAATCCTTGATAAAATCTGTCAAAGAATATGACCTTTTAAATGCCCTGTAAGATACAAAACTGTATAAGTTCAAATTCAAATGTACCTAGAAAGAGATTATTAATACTAGAGATATTGGAAAATTATTACGTTTAAACGGGTCTATGTGTCAAAATGATATTGTCATGAGAACAATATCGTGTTGCACAGAGTTCACCCTAAGGCGGCAAGATGTTTAAAAGTGCACGTATCTCTTCATTACCCATAACCAAAGAAAATGTGAAAAAGACGCACATAAATATTTTTATTTCTCAAGATATAACTATCTAAAGTAATGCAACATATTTCTTTTTTCACGAAACTCAATTTTTCGGAGCTATATTATTACATACTTCACCAATATTAATCAAACTTTGACAATTATTGGGTAAACAAAAGAGTGTAACGTGAACACATGAAAAGGCTATTTTAGTACACTTGTATCCTACCAACTTCGCTTGAGAGTATAACTATACACGAAGATTGTACATGTGCGTGAGATTTCCAATAATTTTAAATATGCGCGAAGCAAAGACCCTGACCAGCCTGTGCATCCGCACAGTCTGACCAGTCTTCACTATGCGCTTAGTAGATAGAAAAGGTCTCAAAGTATATGAAGACAAACAAGTTACTTTATATTAACAGTATAAAGCTGTCTATGCTGTTCAATTTTGACACCTCACGAACATTTCAAATTGTTGGAAATGTCACTCACAGGCTCATCCATGAATAACGTCACATAAGAAAAACATCTACAAAGGTCAATTGCAATCGGCTATGTTGTTTAGAAATATAAGATAATTAATACATACCCATGTCAGTTTGGTTGACGCTTACTTAAACTAGTAAAACTACGTGTAAAGAGACCAATCAAATAATTTTGAAACAGCTTTTCAAGAAAGTAGTTTCTTCTTTGGTTATTCCGGCCACGATACAAATGAAAGATTGTTGAAAGTGGCGCTAAACCCCATTTAAACAAGCATTGGTCTTAAATTTATGTTCAATTCAAGTTTGTGTACATTATATTTCGTGCACTTCTAATCTACCAAGTATTTGAAAGTCTAAACACGTGGGTCAAAACGTTCTCACACCAGGGGTGGGAGGATGGGGGGTTGTTGTCCCATACTCCCATACAAAAAAAAAGCGAAAGCAAAAACTAGAAAAAAAGTAAACATCAAGGCTGTTTGTACCGTGTAACATAGATAATTATGAAGAAAAATATATGTATTTTTTTTTTAATTTTACCTCTATTTCATAATCTTAGGTGAGTGACCAATGACAAATGGTCATCTTGTTAGCAAGAAAGCAGGAAGTCGGAAAATAATTAAATACATCCTTTTTTTGCTAAAAACCTGTTCATTTAATATCACCCCTTAGATTTTGAACACTTGTTAATTCATCCAACGTTTAACTTATTTACAGAAGATTTTTTCGGTAAAATGAATTTACGCCAAAGTCCAGTGGTAAACTATCTGACTTCACTATCTAGTGAAAGTCTGTTGAGATGATACTGTTTGTTTTTGTGGGTTTTATCCCATAAAATATACACAAATACGTATACATATATATGCATCACATTTTAATAAGCATTTAGAGTAAATGTCTAGATGGCCCTAGATTACCCTCCTGAATTATCTTGATGAAGATTAGCCTTGCTTTGTAGGTCTTTTTCTTTTAAGAAGATATATCAGTGAGAAAAGTTTTGATGCTAGTCAGACTGCTAAGACTGTATAGGCATTCGGAACACCACTCGGCCTATCTCACGATGAGCCTCGGATGCACATAGACGGACTATTTTTAAAAATTACGGGAAAACCTTGGAAATCAAGATGTCAGTTAAAATGGCGTTAGCCCTCGAAACTGTGAGTGAAAACAATTTGACGTCGCCAACGCTACTCGTCTTATTCACTGACGCGAAACAATCGAATCCTAATAAAAAATATTTTAAGGTTCTTATATAACGGCTGAAAAAAAATCTTATTTTTGAGAATGATTCGTCATTCACGGCGCAGGTAACCGCGAGCGATGATCGCATGGACACCGCAACGCTCAAGTTTGGGACTATTGCGAGTTACGGCTGCCTTACGGGCTCCATTAGACAACTGTCAACAAGGCTTAGGTAGATAAGAGAGCTTGCTTACCTTTTGTTCCGGTGTTCAGGTGAATATTCTGATGAATGTTCTCTGTTCAGGTAATGAATAACACAATGAGAAGGAGAGTTCTTTGTTTAATTATCAGAGATCTCTGATCTAAACGTCCTTACTTGATACTCGATATTTACGGAATTAACATTGTAACCATAGAATAATTTGATATTAGATCTGTTTGTTAAGCATGACGAGGGGTGAACGGAAAACTGTCGTAACTGCATTTTTTCAAAAAATGATTTTTTTGTTTAATTGACAATCATTTACTATTATACACATTTTGAAAAAATCATAATTTTGAATTCCTTCATTAAATGACTTAAATTTTGTTTGTGCAAAAGTGTCGTAAGTGAAGTCTTATCTTTTTACAAACGGAAAACTGTCGTAACTTGAGTTACATACACTTTTCCAGTAACACAATTTACTATAATGAATAAAAATATTAATGGAAAAGTGTAGTTAATAGGATAACATTGAGGTATTTTCTAAGTAATATTGATGTCATTTCAGATGAAATGATGACATCAAAATATTTTAAACCAGTGACATAGAAAATTCTGAGCTATTAAGGTAGTGGTCGGCATAGGCGTATCTAGGACTTTGAAATTTATATGCACTTAGAAGGCGCCAAGCAAAGAATATATAGGATAAAGGCGATATGTCTTTTTGACAAAAGATGAATGCCCTTTATCCCCTCCCTTTAATATGATTTGAACCTTGGTGAATAATCAAAACCACGTAACTACAGCTAAAAAAAGCTGTAGTTTCGATGTTTTGAATATTTATCAACAATATTTTTCAACAAATTATTATTTCATTTACGCACTTGCGTAAATTGTGTAATGGGAGTTACGCCCTTGGGACCCGTAATAATCCCTAAACATTTTTGAAGAATGTTATCTTTCACAATGTTAACCAATGTTTCCTTATGAAATCATTAGAAAACCTTCTTTAACAATGTTAAAATGCATAACTTATGAAATGTCGCAGAACTATTACAGGTCCACTTCCTTAATGAATACTGAAGATGCATGTGCAAATACATGGATGTGGACCTGAAGTCCTCACCCCTTTATTTGTGTATATATTAAAATTTAAGTAATACCTTCACAAGTCTTTCTTTTTCAAAAACATTCTTTTTTGTGACAAGGAAATTTTAATTTAACCTCATGATGTCACTTTCCTGAGAGGGAGGAAGAGACTTTTAAAACCCCACTGCTACCCAATTCTACAGCTAGGTTGACGGTTGATGACTATGAAGTGTTTTGCCCATAAACACACCCCATCCAGGGTGGGGCTCGTCATGGATCTTCAGTCAATGAGTCTAGTTTCTTTACATCTCAGTCACCAAGGAAGCTTGAGCATCTCAACATAGATTTCTGGTATTTTTAACCAGTAATCTTAACTATAACCCTGATTATAGCATTTCACTGCTCACATGCAAACTGACTATGTGAACAAACAAAAGATTTTAAGAACAAATAGCTATTTTTTATGGCAACTTCTGTTTACTGGTATCAAATCTGTTGATAAATTTGAGTTGCTATTTATTGGATTTTACTGTAAAATCTAATTTTGTCATACAAAAGCAAGGGACACAAGCACTGCATTTAGCATGTCATCCCCCAATTCCTCTTCAAATTCACTTTTCAAATAGTTGTTCATGCAAACTAGGTTATTATTTCTCAAATAGTTGGAAATGTTTTGTAATACAGAAGGCAGAGAGAGATAGTAAGTTCCCAAATGACAGCCAAACCAAACATTAATATTATGTACACTATAGGGCTGTATCATCATAGTCCAATATGGCTTATCTGACTGTGACTTCCTTAGACTTTTGAGACTTAAAAAGTTCCATTGAAGAAATAAGATTTCTTTCTGGGATTTAACAAAAAAATGTCTTATTTTTGCAATTGAAAGTTACTTGTATATTAGTTTGAAAAACTAATATCAAAATTTGAAACCTCAATGCCTGAATCCAGTTTGGTATAAGGAGAAGTATATTACTTTTCAAGAATACCTAGATCTAACAATATTAGGCTGTATTTGAACTTAATGCCAATTTTCAAAGTACTGTGTTATAGAGCCTTTGTGCCATGCAACAAATGCAAAACTGGTAATTTGTGGACCTAACAGTTTGGTAAAGGAGAGATTATGAAAGATTTCCCCTTACTTATCTGTATGGAAAATCTGGAATCCTACTGAATTTGAAAAACAACTCAATTAGGGCAACACTGCATGCAAATTGAAGCTCTATATATAATTTTGTTTATGCAGCCAGAAAATATCTTTAAAGTATTTCCATCATAGGCTAAATTATTATTATTAATTCATGGATACCATGGCAAAAGGATGACTTTAAAAGTACAGCATGTTTTTTTCATTTAATATTTGGCCTATAGTTATTTGGTAATAATGCATGCAAAAAATCAAGGAAGGAAACATTTCTGAAATATTTTGTAAACATTCATCTTGAACTTGGGCTGCTCTCCACTCTCAGACACATTTTTTAGATGATGTTGATTTCGTAGAGAATTTTATTGGAAATGAGGTCATCAAGGAGGATGTGAACCTCAAAGACATTTACCGGTATTAATATTGTTACCTGTTAAAAAAAATAAATAAATAAATAAATTTCCAAAATTGGTGGCTATATTGCTTTAACTACTAACTGCTAATAGTTAGAATCATTCCATCACTTATAGTAGACTGTAGATACATTTATTCCAAATTAAAATTCTGATCAATCATCATGCTTTATATTATTGAATGTAGACTTGAACAAGCAACACAATATTGCCATAGTAGACTAAAGAAGGTATTTTTTGTTATTTTTGCAGAAAAAATTCCCAGATTTCTTACTCTATCCCTGTTTTACATTTGCAGATTTGTACAGATTTCCTTCTTATTCCAACAAGAACAAAAGGAGATTAATGGTCCTAAATTACTCTATGACCTGACCTGCAACTCAAGCAATCATCTGTAGGGATCTCTTAAATCTGTATTTTGAGAAAGTCTATTACATTGACAAGATTTTATCCTAAATTTGTCTCATTAACCTTCCTTTTGGGGGTGCATATTCTTCATTTATCATAAATAGTAATACTCTGACCCAGAATTTCTCCCAAATCAAAGGGGATCTTTCTCATGATACGACTAATATTTTCAGCATGTTTGAAAAAGATCGAACATAAATTACAACTAGCTTGGTAATAAATATAACCAGTAAGACCCCCTTTTCCCATGACACAAGAGAGAATACCACCTAAATCAATAGGAATCTTTATGACCAGACAAACAGATTGAGCAAAAATTGTGATCTCTGGAATTGCAACTTAGAAAATATGATTAAAGCCCCTTTTCCCATGACATAGGTCAGAATGTCACCAAGATCAATAGGGATCTTCCTTTCGACCAGACAAACATCCTCAGCAAGAGTGGTAAGGTTTCTTCTAAAATGGTGAAAAGAATGTTGTCATTTAGGCCCCATTTCCTGTGTCATTAGTTGGAATTCCACCAAATTTAATACAGATCTTCTCTATAACTAGACAAAGATGTGTTGAAATTGTGACTGCTAGAGTGGTTACAAGGAAATTATCAATATGACCCCTTTCCCGTGATATAAGTGAGAATGCCACCAAAATCAATAGGGGTTTTCCTTTTAACCCGACAAACATACTCAGCAAGTTTGAGAGAGATTGAGTTAAAATTGTGACCTCTAGAGTG
The DNA here is from genome assembly GCA_948146395.1 of Fragum whitleyi. NCBI lineage: Eukaryota > Metazoa > Mollusca > Bivalvia > Cardiida > Cardiidae > Fragum > Fragum whitleyi. Next base: position 21,566,530 of record OX411548.1, on the reverse strand, counting down.
GTAACAAGGAAATTGCTGACGTCAGACAATAAATGACGCACTCTGGAGGCAGGCATGAAGGGTCACCTTGAGCATTATAATGCTCAGGTGAGCTTAAAAGGGACTTTATTCTTAAAATAATTAGACAATCACAAAGCGGACTAATATCCCCCTTCAAGTGCTTGTCAATAATGAAAAGTCATTTTCCATCAAAAGGCAATAACTCTGTCAATTCATTATCATTACCAAAATATGACTTGCACATCTCTAATTGATACTAATCACATGTGGATGGCTCAGTGTGAAACAGTTGTAACCGCCTATATGTTTAAGGCAGTTACAACTGTTTCACACTGAGCCATAGATGCATAAGGTTTGAATGAAAGATCCTCATTATTTGCTGAGAAATTGAGCGGGGACAAAAAAATCTACAGACAGACTGACCAATTGATGGACCGACGGACAAACTGACAAGCTGGCTCCTATTTACCCCCAAAGCATAGTTTAGGGGGTAGCTTTGGGGGTATAAATATACAAGTTTTAAAATTAAACTTCTTCATAGATTAGACTACTCTAATTCTGATATAGAAAAATATGTAAAGTTTCAAACAAATATCTATAATTATGACTGACATATGGCCAGTTATGGGTTGAAGTTGTCAAATTGCTAAACCTTATACTAACAGAAACTCCAACTTCTTGTACCAAAACAATCAAAATTTAAACAGGATTATCTAGCTTATTCCTTTTCTGAATTTAGATTGATCTAATATGACTCTTAAAAGGATTTGCAATAAGGAGCTATATTTGACCTCTAACTTCCATTTTTTTCATAAAAAAATACCTTGATTCCCAGGTGAGCAACATAAAACCCTCACAGTCCTCTTATTTAAATGTAAAGAGAATACATTTTGCACTTCAATTAAATTTTATTTTATTAATTCAAGAAATGAATTATCAAATGTTGTTTAATTCAACAATATGTTTATGGAAAAGTGTAGTTAACTGCTTTTACGACAGTTTTCCATATTTTTTTTTATCAGGTTTTCATTATTTTCAGTTGTAAAACTGTCGTAAGTGAATGAACATTAAATATCAAACAAACTAATCTTTTTTTCATAAAATACATTATTGCAATAGAAAATTGTATAAATTCTCAATACTTTTCTGCTTAAAAACTATTGTGAAAGTTAATAATAACAAAATTGAACAGTTTTTCCTTTCTCCTGTAAAATTTTGTGAAAGTCACTTACGACAGTTTTCCGTTCAACCCTCGATGACACCTGCATAAATGGTCAGATTGGTGTATAGAAAACTCAAACCATTCAAAAACGCTCTAAAAATACTTCCATTTAAAACTCATTCCTCACACTCATTCGATTTCATTCTAAAATTAATCAAAATCATTCGCCTTATCTATTTCACAATGTTACAAATCGCAATTCCATTTGCATTCAAAATGAAAAGATACCGCAAAATGTTATAGAAATACTGACAGTAGAGAGAGAGAATAGCTACGAACATCGCGAAATTGACTGTCATTCCGATCAAAACCATTCTAAATCGTTCAATCAGCGCTTCATTCATTAATTTCAAACACTCAATCAAACCGCTAAAACGCTCCAAAATTACTCAAAATGATAAGATAAACAACTAACTTAATATAAGAATAATAGGTTAAAATCAAAGTACTGAAAGTACTGGTAAGTTGGAATGCGTTCTAAAGACGGTGACCCCAAGCAACTAACGAAGCTGTCGCCTCCCGCCAACTACAGGTAATCACATAATACGTCTCGTCTTTTGACAATGTATTTCAACAACGAGAATCGCTATACAGGCCTGAATCTGATGAAAGAAAAATGATAACAAGAGGGCCAGAATGGCCCTAAACTGCTCGCCTGAATTCGATTTGTCCAGTGGATCTTATCCAAGAAGCTTTCTGGCAAAGATTCATTCAAATTTGCCTTATTGTTGAAGAGGAGACATTATTCGAATTACAAGCAGTCAAAATAGACCCTGCAAACCCATTCATTACAGAGGAGACTAAAAATTAGCCATTCCCTGCCACGCACATATTTATGGGCAAATGCGAATTTTGCCAACAATATTTGAAGAGGGTCACCATAGGAACATTCTTGTAAAGTTTCGGTGAAATCTGCCAAGTGGTTCAGGAGGAGATGTCGTTCAAAGATGCTGGTCTCTAAAATAAGCCCGCACTGCCATACCCATATTTATTGGTCAATTAGAATATAGCTACAATTTTGAAGAGGGTCACCCAGGGAACATTCTGGCAAAATTTCATTGAAATTGGCCCAGTGATTTAGGAGAAGAAGAAGTTTTAAGAAAGTTGACGACACACGATGGACACACGACGGACGACACAGTCACATGAGCCTAAAAGCTAAGAGCTAAAAAGGAAGAAATTGATACGGACCATACAGCCAACTAATGGACGCACAGGCGAACACTTATACACTCAAAACAGTTTTTATATATTATTTTTCAAATGACTTCTACTCCAATTACATTTTTAATTAGAAGTGTCGCAAGGTGGACCTCAACAAGAGATTTGTCCATGATGAAAGCAATTTTCGCAAGGAAGTCTTTTACTTCATGAGTTGGAATCTCATAACAATTTATGGACGAAGTTCAATTGTGATTTCGACCTTTGTGACTCCAGAATTTGGCACTTTCTCGGGCCATTGACAACTTTTGTGTTAAGTTTTATGATTTGGGTCAATCGGTTGTTCAGTTAGAGTGGAAACTGTTATCTGTTAAAATTTACTGATGGCCATGTCATGAATGACCCCGAAACTATAGGGCATTTCTTCGGGTCATGGGCAATATTTGTGTAAAGTTTCGTTATTGCAGGTCAATTGCTTCTCCGTTTATCTAGCGGAAAGCAAAAGGTCAATGGACTGAGAGACAGACATGATGAAATCAAATTATGCTCCTCTACTTCTGAGTTGGGGGTACAGTTAATAACATCGTGAATTTGATAAGGTGAACGATTTTGGAATGATTTAGGCATGATGTTGAATGAGTAAGCGGAGCTAGTTTTGAGTGAAATTTAACGGGGGAAATCCAATGTCGCTTATTATGTTCAGGTTGAACAAAATCAGCGATATATAAAACCTATATGAAATATACATCAAAGTTCAATTTAATAGCTTTCTATTTCGTCAAGAACCAATCAGACGCTTAAAATTTCAATTATGTCAGTGAAATCGCGATTTGGTTCTTGCTTAACCCTTTCCTGTTTTACCAAATTTTGGACCTGTCCAAATTCAAAGGTTTTGCAGACGAAAATTTTAAGTGGATTTAATTCGAAAAAAGATCATTCTGTAGGGTAGAAAATAGTGTGGAAAAAGAAGAAATTGCTTGTAAGAAGCAATTTCTTGTTTTTTCACAATGTTTACTAAATCATAAAATCACAAGCACGTAAAAAGCAGGGATTAAACGGCAAAGGGTTAATTCATTTTGAATGTACATGTTGATCTTATTTTTAAAAAAAACTTTGAACGTTTTTGAATGGTTTTGGTGAGTGTTTTGAATGAATGAATGGAGCGCTGAGTGAGCGATTAGGAATTTTTTTATTGTGATGAATGTCAATTCTACGATGTAACTAACTGTATGATGGTGCTCTTAAACCTGTTTATGTGTAAGAATGCGAACAAAACAAGTTGAACTAGTTGGTTTGTTTCCAATGGCAAATTGTCTTGGTGATGGAATGCAATTGGGCAAAGATATTCATAATTCAATTAAAGATGCGGTGGCAAGGGTTTTATTGGATGAGTATTGGGTTTTAACAATGAAACATTCATGTAGATAACTGCAATATGACAGAAACTATACATTTAAATGAAGCTATAACATAATTCTACGAAAGACAGGTCGCGACATTACCAAATAAGCAGATCACGTGATTGACCTGTGTTATTGCCACAACACTGAGAAAACAGATCGCGACATTACCAAATAAGCAGATCACGTGATTGGCTAGTGTTTTTGTCAATTACTGACCTTATTGGACTTGACTTATCACATGATTTCCAAATATAGTAATGCTAACATGTGATACTAATATATTCGTACGCAACTTTCAATAAATATTGTTTAAAACATAGATTAGCGTGTTAATAATATACATGAAGTGATAGTTGTGTAACTGTACAGCATTATTACTTTTTGATGAAATAATCTGTATGTCTTTGTCAAGTTGAGATATACAAAATAGGCCGAAGTGTATTCACATCCTGTTCACGTGATATGTGTTCTCAATAAACCCGAAATGAAATTATATTGTGTTCATTTTGCGGTTTTGTTAAATCTAAGTTGGAATTGCTCCGCATTCCAACTTAAAAACTCGATTTCACTGACATAATTGAATTTGTAAGAGAATTATGCTTTCATGAAGACATAGAGAGCTACGCATAGAACTTGTATGCATGTTTTTATTAAAGGGAGGTAATAAATGTTAATTTAGTTCATCTTGAACAAAATTTGAGATATTGGTATACCCCCTTTAATTTCACTCAAAACTCGCTCAACACACTAATTCATTTTAATTCCAAAATCATTCTCAAATTATTTACCTTGTCAATTTCAAGATAATATTAACTCAAACTTACATTTCGATTTTTTTCCAAAAATCAGCTGGTGACTCGGATGAAATGTATTGACTGCACTGGTGGGAGAAACAATTGGTAGGTGCACAAACTGTTTGATAATAGTGCAAAAAAAATAAACGAATGGTATGTCATTGTATTAGTAGATTGAAATTCAAGAAAAGAATACCACGAGGAAGTTTGGAAATCTGGTGTGGGGCCAGCTTTTTACTCGCCGCGTGTGCATAACAAGTACCTGTACCTATTTCAGGTTCAAAGGTAAGATATATCGCAAGTCGATATTCAATTAACGAGAAGATATTCGCATTTCAAATGAATAGTCAAGAACATCGTGAGATTGGCCTCATTCCGATCAAAACATTTTTAATCGCTCACTCAGCGCTACATACATTCATATCAAACACTCACTCAAACTATTCAAAACGCTACCAAATCACCAAATATTTAATAAACAACTAAATGCATAAATCTCTAGCAAAAATCCACGATTTCCCTGACTAAATTGAATTTTATAAGCCTCTGATTTATTCGCAAAAACATAGAAAATCTTATAACAGAACTTTTATGCAAATTTTATTAAAGTGAGGTAAAACTATCGTTAATTTTGTTCAAGATGAGCGTCTATGAACAAAATTAGAGATATTGGATTACCTCTCTTTAATTCATTCAAAACTAACACCTCTCGCTCATTCAATGTCATTTCAAAATCATTCCAATATCATTCTGCTTCTCAATTTTACGATGTTCTTCACTGCATTTATGTGAGGTTAAGATTGTATTGTATGACCACAGATTATTTATTAAACCTTGCATGAGTCAACTCTTTCTGTCCAGCTGGGCAGAATTGAATTGATATTGAATCTATGCCGATCGATATAAAAAAACATCACAAAAAAGAAGTATTTACGTCTATATAAGAGATGAATATCTTTAGATTGAAACACCACTTTGGAAAAATATTTATAATATGACCGACGTCGCGGGAGTGAAATAAACCCGTTGAATATTTTTGATATTACACGGGTGTTATTACACTAGTGGAATAACTATTAAATGACGTCATAATTCATATATTGTGACGTCTGTTTTAAGCGGCGGAAAATTGAAATGTCGACGAATTCGACGATTTTTCGGGTCATATTATAAATAGAATATCAAATTTGTGTTCATAAAACACCGAATTCATTAAACTCGTCATCTAAAACAGATAAAAACTCGGCACATCCTCGTTTTTATATGTTTATAGATGACTCGTTTAATAAATTCGGTATTTAATGACCACTCATTTAATATTCTCTGTATATATCCTAGTCGTCTACTCTAGGGAATCCGGCTAAAACTGCATTTCTTTTATGACGATTTTTTTCTAATTTCCGGTTTGAACTTACACGACAACGCAAGGGACGATGCTTGTGACGTTTTATTGTTCTGCACGGGTTTAGAGGGAATATACCATAAACTGTTGTCTTGATGTCTAAATCTATTTCTGCTCTTAGCAAAGATAAAGAAGAATTCAAAATTTAATATTGTTGTTAAGGTGTATTTCTTGTTGTAACTGATTCGGTTTAATAATGAAATTTATTAGAACGACCAATCATTAAGCCTTTATTATTACTGCATCTTACATTATTTGTGAGGTAAATGTCCAGCTTAAAATTATTGTAAAGGAACAGTAAGTTGATATCTTTTCATTCAAGAAACTTCTTGAATTGTCACTTTTGAAATGTCCCTTTGATTTTGATTGTTTTGTATGGTATTACAGTTTATCTTATAACTTTACTAATATCCGTGTGATAACATCCCATATGATATCTTTTTATGATATCACATAGTTATTTTTAGAACAATGATATAATGCGGTTATTTTTAGAAACTTGCATTTCTGTTATAAACATATACAAAAATAGAGGTTATAAGATAAATATAATACGTACTCAGTGTATTGTATGAAAAAATATCTTACTAGGTTGTGGGAATTGATGATTGTCTCGACAGATATTTTTTTCTCATACAAAACACTAAGTGCTTATTATATACTCAGCAAAAAAGAAACTGTCCACTTTTCTTTTGTCAATAACTTTCATATTTTTAAGATTAAATGATCCATTAAGGTATCATTGTGTATGCAGCGCTTCGTTTTCTCATGAAAACATTATTTGTCATGCAAGCAACATGTCATTTTTAGTTTTTTTCAATAAATTCGGAAATGTTTGTTTTCTACGTCGACGTGCGTCATTTGTTCGGTCGTTATTTTCTTCTCAAATGAATTTAAGCTCTAAAGCTCTGCGGTTAAGAAAAACAAACAATAGTTGTGTTCCGTACAACACAGTTTTGTAACGAGACCGAGAAAAACTTAACCGCAGGCGTAATAAAAAAACCGTCAAACGTTGAGTAAATTTTACGGACGTTAGTTGGAAAAGGAGAAAAATAAAGAAGTGTGCTGGCCATTTTCGATAGAGTAGTATTGTCATTCACCCTCTTCAACTCAGTAGGGCAACTGGGAAGACGTCACGCCAAATTTTCTCATTCACGTTGACGCGATTGCCTCTACGCTATAATCACTATTTCAAAGCGGAAGTGAAATAAATGTCTGAACCTTTAAAAACGTCAAACTTCAAAACTAAGTCAATTGCAATTTAATTCTTAACGGGTAAAAGGCGAGCAAATTTCCTTGATATTCATTCGAGCTTCTCCAATGAGCAAGATGAAACGTTGACGTAACGAGGCAATGCAAATGTTGTTTTATTTTTAGAAAAAATGAAATAGAGCATTTTGGGATTGGTTTTCTTGGCAAGGAACGAGCAGACAGAATTTTGTTAATTTAAGCTTTGAATCTGCATAAGATGTTTTATGAATGTTTGTGTTCATTTGACGTAACTTTAGTAGGAATTAGCAGAAGGAATCAAATTGTCTTATCAACCAAGAATACCTAACTCAATAATATTGCTCTTCGCAAGCTTAAAAGTGTCAGAATATCATTTGAATATTTAATTGAGAGTCTGCTATTTTTGAAAACGACCTTCTGGCTGCGTAAGCGCCTACAATTCGGTAGCGGCTTCTTCAAATCTCATAAAACTTTTCAAATCTATTTGCAAATGACCAGGGCGTATATTGCAATATGTTTCATAGAATTCCTGTGTGCACCTTTAAAGAAATCCGAAGTTTTATTGGGTGGATACTTTTTATTTTTGCTCAGTATATATATATTTGATTAACTTTAACATAGAATCCAGCAATGGGAACATCTCTCGGACAATTCCTTAAACTGTAAAGTACGTCGGACGTAAGTGTAGTAAATTTAGGCCATTTTTAGTAACCTCGGGTTCTGGTAGTACTTCGTTCAATACGATTGAAAAAGAAATTTGTTTAGTGCTTTCCGATCTTCTACACAAACAATTTTAAAAATGCAGTTAATCACTGCCATTTATTATCAAATAATAAATTATGACAAACCCAGTCTTGAATTTATATTCATTTTGTTCAACTTCAAGACATCTCGACTTTTTTGACGTCATATATAAACCGACATGCGAAACGACGCGCTTTTATGGCTGCATTCTCATTATTTCCGAGGTATATTCTGAATCTCATAGGGTTCCTGATTGAGTTTCTAGGTGACCGAAAAAAAAATATTAATCAGGTTTATTCTGAACCTAGAAACCAGAAGTCAACGGAGATCATCTCGGATCATTTTGCAGAGCTGAATTGGTTACCTCTTGAGAAAGGGTGAACAAAATGATTTTATGCCATGTTTTTAAAAAAACCTTAAAAGTAACATCTCATTCCTACTCAGCAGAACAGTCTATTCTGGCAGAAAAAAGTTACAACCTTTTTACAAGGTTTAATTCCGATTCCTGTTAAATAATTCCGAAGGTTAAGGGCTTTGGGATTAAATGATTTGTCTATAAGGGTTGCTAACTATGAGATATTTCAAAACTTATCGCATAATCCAAACAGTTTTAAGCAAAATGTAATGAAACAATTTCTTGGTATTTTTTAATAACAGTCAGTAATTAATGATATGTTTGTGATAATATATACCATGCGATGATTGGTGATTCTTTCCTACCACCTACCTACCTACCTACCTACCTACCTACCTACCTACCAACTACCTACCTAGCAACTACCTACCTACTTACCTACCTACCAACTTACCTACCTATCTACTCACTTGCCTAAGTACTACCTAACTACCTGCCTGCCTAACGAACTACCTACCTACCTGTCAAGCGAACTACCTACCTACCTGCCTACCGCACTACCTACTTATCTATCTCTACCTATCAACAGTTGTGTGTACGTACCAACCTATCTACCTGCCTACCTACCTAATACGTACCTACCTACCTACCTATCTTCCTTCCCATCTACCCATACCTACCTACAGTTGCACCTACCAACCTACCTACCGACCTACCCACCATCCTAACTTCTTACCTACCTACTAACCTGCCTACCTACCTACCGAACTACCTACCTAACTCTACCTACAGTTGTACCTACCTACCTAACTACCTTATACGTACGTGCCTATCTACCAACCTACCCGTCTACCCTCCTGTCTACCTATCTTCCATCCTACCTACTTTCCTTCCAAATTACCTGCCTACCGAACTACCTACCTTTACCTATTTACCTACCTACAGTTGCACCTACCTACCAGCCTGCCATCATACCTACCTACCTTCCAACCTACCTATCTACCTTCTATCTACCTCTACCTACCTACCTACCATCCTTCCTATCTACCTCTATTTACCGAACTACCGACCTACCGAACTAACAACTACCGAACTTTCTTCCGTACTACCTACCTACCGAACTTGCCAACTAATTACCGAACTAACGACCTACCTACCTACCGAACTAACTACCAACCGTACTACCAACCTAACTACCTGCGAAAATTATATTCATAATTTTAGCAAAGAAAGCATTTGCCAACCTACCTACCTACATTCCTTCCTATTTACCTTCTACCTACCTCTACCTACCAAACATCTTTCACACCTACCGAAAAACCTACCTTTATTTACTAAACTAGCTACCAACCGAACTACCTACCTACCGAACCAACCAACTATCGAACTTACTACCGAATTACCTTCCCACCGAACTAGTCAACTTACTACCGAACTAACGACCTACCTACAGAACTAACTACCAACCCTACTACCTACCTAACTACCTGCGATACTTATATTCATAATTCAAGCAAAGAAAGCATTAGCATGATTAGCTCAGTTGGTAGAGTACCGGACTTCGAAACCATTGAAGTTCGACGTCGTGGGTTCAAACCCGGGCTGGCACACTAACAAACTAATTGTCTTTCGTATGAGACGTTAAACAGAGGCCCCATGAGACGTTGCTTTACACTGAGCCCGTTAAAGAACCATGGCGGATCTCAGCAATAGTTTCGTCATGTATACTTGCACTATCCCCCCGTAAGAACAAATGGGCATGTGCTACGATAGGGACGATAAATAAATGTAAATACATACATATAAATACATATTAAAGTGCAGTTAACAACATCTAGAAATGGACATTACTTCCGATCAAAACCTCTAGTTGCTCAGCATATTCAAATACGCACTTCGTTCGCTACAGACACTCCGAAATTATTTAAATTTTCGCTTCAAAGGCATTCAAAGCGATAGCTATTTCATATTTCATATACATGTATGTTTTAATGGGAGGTAAACAAATCGTTTATTTCGTATTGTTTTGGACGAAATAAGTGATAGCGTCTTATCTCCCTTTGATTCCACTCAAAACCCACTCAACGCACTCATTTAATTTTATTCCATAATACTCCAAAATCATTCAACGTGGCATATACATATCATTCCTAACCGTACTAATAATTGTAAAGTGCCGCCGCCCTAGCACAATTGGTAGCTGCTCTTTCACAGTTCTTAATTGATCCTTTTTTTAGATTGTCCAAGAAAATTTGAATGACCAAAAATGAGGGCGCGGAAAGGCGGGTTTTATTCTCACTACAAAATATTATGAAAAATCTACTCCTCCCAAACAATTGACCCGACTTAAATGAAAATTGGCATGGATGGTTTTTGGGTGAACATCTTCTCAACTTGTTTAAGAAATTCGGAATGACTTCCAAATCAGGGCGTGGCAGGGCAGAGCCTTTTTCACTATAAAACCTTTTAAGATATTCTCCTCCAAAACCATTGGCCCGATTTCAATGAAACTTGGTGTGAATTATCATTAAATGATCCTCCGCTTTTGTTGTTCAAGAAATTCGATAGACCCACTCAAATATCGTCGAGGCAGGGCGTTTTTTTTAATTATAAAATCTTTAAACTTTTCTCCTCTTGAGTGGCAGGGCGGATCTGGTACTTTTTTGTAAAATCTTTAAAATGAGTTTTGTTCTTTTGGCCTCACCATTTGCTTGATTTTCATAAAACTTGGTGTAAATGTTCTTTGATTGACCCATTTCATTAATTGTTCAAAAAGTTTGATTGACCTAAGTAAAAGGGCGTGGCAAGGGAGGGGGGGGGGGGGGGCTCATTTTCACTTTAAAATCTTTAAATATCTTCTTCTCCAGAACCATTGCGCCAATATAAATGAAAAGTGGTATTTTCTTTCGAAAAACGGCTCTCCATATGAGGTTTAGCCTACACTAAAAACGAGTTTCTCATTGATATATTTGAAAGCAAGAAAAGCGATACAGGCCCTCTTAGGCTTTTGTTTGATGAAGAGACAGCCCAAAGCGCCCATGATACCCTCTCAATCAGATTAACGCAGAAATCTGGAAGAGCTTGTCCCGAAGACCAGTCTGGTTAAGGTAGTGGAACCGTAATAGTTCCGCAACATTTCGGACCTTTTGACCTTTCAAATGTTAACCGAGGTTTCCTAATGAAGATCATTAGGAAACCTCGGTTAACACTGTTGAAGTTCATTACCTCCGAAGCCTTGCGGAACTATTACGGGTTCACTACCTTAAGTTTGATAAAATATTGTACAATAGTTTGGGAGAAGACTTTCTTTATATATATTTCAACTTCAAGACACATTTTATGGTGATACGACAGCCCGTAGCACCCGTAATATCAACCCGATCAAAATTTAACTCTTTGGATTAAATCTTTAGCCAAGCTGGTAAAATATAAAAAAGAAATACACACTCGTTCGAAGTTCAATTAGAATTCAGTGGGATAAGGGTTCGGTGGAAGTGTCTTGGAAAATTGGAGTAAAGGTAACTCTTCAAGCAAGTTTTACAACAACATTTATTTATTTCATTTTTTTACGTTGACAAGCGATGTTACACCATATTGGGCTTTTTCTTTTACCTGACAAGGCGTTGCTTTGCAATGATATCATTAATTCGTAGAGGTTTTTTTTTTAAATAAATACTTGAATTTGACAAACGTTTTGGGGCACCTATCACTATAACGTGAGTTAACAACTGTATCTTAAAGTCAAAAACAAAACGCGAAAAATTATTTACCTCAACTTTGAAATCAACGAACCGTTACCTAGTGACCGTCCTGCAATGCCATATTTTATTGATAATACAAGCAACAGTTCTTTAAAATGACTGATACAAGCCACTTATGCGGGTCAGGGATTTTGCAAAAAAATTCCTCCCATATCCAAATTTTTACCCCCCAAAACGTTAACACAGGTAAATGTAATTTTTTTTTGTCCTTCTAATTCATAGCACTGGTTAGGCTAGTTCCAACACTCGTGATGACCACAGTTTGCATTCGATCGACTGAAATTATTTGAACAATGAAAAGATATGTTTCTATCTTAAAATAATTGTTTTTTTAATCTTTTTCAAAAAATCTGAGGCCAACAACTCAATATCCTGAAAAAAATCAGCCCCTACTTTTAAGAATGATGGATCATTCGGAACATTGCTCAGACTTTTCAGTAAACTGGAGAGTACCTTGGAAAAAACGAATAGTTATGGGTATTTTTAAGGGTAATGTCGGCTTCTAGTCGTACTTTGGTTAATAATATCGCTTGCGGAAAATCACGTTTCTGTAATTCTTTCCGTACGTCTGTGAGATCTTTTGGGCATTTTAAAATTTGATTACACAACAAAGTTATATGCTTCATTTTGTTATCAAACAATGAAATAAACCAGTTTCAATACTTCGTTAATTTGTTTTTCGCAAAGTCATCTTCAGTATTGGTTGTGACGTCACATACAACCACGTTCGATTTAACACTCTTTCAAAATTTTCCCGATTGAATGATAGATATATGACCGAGATCATTTGCAATTATCCAGTGTAGATTGCAAATGGTGTTCTGTGGATTGCCTTTGTAAACAATTTGTGGCATGGGTATTTACCCCCTTTCCATTGCTTTGAATTTTAAAATTATTGCTTTCTATTGATCAACAACAAGTATCAAATGATAATTTGCATTTATCATGACACATATACCATAAACGCCCGGCTTTTTGTTACCTAAATATACACTTTCTCAGTTTTTATGTCTAACATTAAAAATTGGCATCAACAAAGACGTTGATTCTATTCCCGCGTAATTGTGTGATGTCATAAATTTTGCAAGCAACGTCGGTATAAACGAAGCAATGTTGAAATGCATAACACAATTTTCCTTCCCTCGTGCTTCGCACTCGTGTGTTGAACAATTTTCGGGTGTGGTTTAGTCTTGTCAAGACTTTGTAAGACAATTTGAACTGCAAGGAAATTTTCACCAAAAAAGGTCGAAAGCGAAAGGTAAAAGATTGTCAATAATTAAAAGTGTCACATATTTTCGGTAAACCCACAAAACACTTTCAGTGAGACCTTCGGTTTTTCACTTGTTTTAAGGTAGTCCAATCCTATTGAAAATGTTAAAAAAGCGTCACTCGGATTTTCGCTGATAATGAAATGTTCCCTTTTAGGTTGCTAGCGGAAGATGGTGATGTAGTAATTTCGTCATTGAAAACGCCTGTAAAGTTTTTAATTGACGTAATACTCTTAGCGACTATTCGGTACTGTTTCGACGTTGACTAAAAAAACCCATAATTTTTTTTGTTAAACTTAGATATGACAATGTCTTTCAACATGGAACTAATTCAAAATTTCTAATTAGGGATGTAACTACCTTAAGCGAAGGATACGAGCTTGCCAATAATTAGAGTGATACATATGATCGGTAGACACCGGAAACCATTAACATCGAGACCGGCAGATTTCTTTTGTGATTTAGGTTCCAAGCCAGAATCCTCTTCGCAGACCTTGGCGACAACTTCACCATCCCCATTCTCCAAAACTATGAACTCTTTCTCATAGAGGTGCAGCTTTGTAATTTTGTTGTACAGCAGGGAGCCATCAGCTTGAACCTCGAACTCATCAGGCATCAGTTGGACAAGGTTACAATGGTACAGCTTACTGACAACCATTGAACCCATGGCAACTAGGTCATATGTAAATATCTTCCAGCATGTAGAAAGGACGTTGTCGGTTATTTTAGGCATGATTGTTGTGTGATTCTGTGTCTTTGGACACCGCATTCCACCATATTTACTTGTTTTATTCTGCCTCCTCACATACGTCAAATTCAATGCCAGCGGATAAATAGCTTTATGGTATGTCTGCATCAGCAAGCCATCGTTCAGCCGGAAGGATTGGTTAATACGATTCTTCATGAATTCGAGACCCTTTTCAAATGCACCTAGAGAATATCCGACCATGAGCCAATCACGCTCTTTTCTTTCACTCCCAAAGACATCAGTGGGATGTCCAATAAATATCAGTTTCCAATCTTGAGGTATCTCCATTTGCTTCGTTATATCGGCAATATCCATCTCGCTCAGGCCGGCGCCATTAAACGCCCCTTCCCCTTCTCGTTTTATTAGGATGCGAACGGAGAATTTGGAATATCCTTTGAACAGAACCCTTTTCCCGATGAAAGTACACGTCATATCTTCTCCGAAGACGTGGCCTAATGGACACGATACCTCCCGACAAGGCACCTTCTGAAAAAGCCAAAGGATATTTATAGAAAATAATCGTGTTTTTTTTTGTGTGTGTGTGTGTTTCAGTGTAAGATAGATTTACATTTTATTTGGTGCACAATAAAAGATATATCAATCGATATTACTGGAAAACGAACATTTCTTTTCCTTTTATGCATATACTGAGAAAAAATGTGAACATTTTGGAGCAAATGTTTTCAATGTGCGTCATTTTCTTTTGATTGTTATGTTACGTTCATAATGACTTCACTCTTTGGGCTCCGTTTAGATGACGTCATATAGAGTGAAATGAACAAATGAGCGAGATATTAGTTTTGATAATTTTACTGGCATGGCGGTGAGGTCAACAATATTAACTATCGTCAGTCCTCAATAAACTACCGAAAATCATTAAAGGAAAACCAGCCATTGTAATTAGGTGATTTTTGAGTAACTTTGTGCTCCCTCAGTGATGAAGGGGTTTTAAAAAGGCGTGTTTTCCTTTTTTCAACCAATTAACATGTTTATGTTACTTCATTTACATAAAAAATAAGTAATATTCTTGATTTCGAATGCAACAAAAGTATCTGAATACAGAAGGTTTAACAACTTGTGAATTGCTATAACCCATGATGTTTAACCTGGCAGGTCAGAGTCTAATTGTTTAATCGTTGCATTGAAAGTTAAGGTTAACAAGAGCACCGCCTACGGGCGCCTACTCTTGGCGTGATATGCAGAAAATGCACCTAGAGTTACCCCCCTTTGTAGGTTGCTTTTTTGAAAGTGAACATATGTGCCAAGTAATCAGTGAATGCCATCAGTAGAACAAGAGATATCAAAAAATGTTAAAGTTTAAGCACGACGATGCCGAAATCACGACAACAACGACGAAAAAACCAAGGCTATTGCAAGGCTAAAAAGCCATTCTATTTTTAATATACATTAAATCACTTTTATAGATAGTGAAAACAAGCTCGATTCATCGTCGATGTTCAACAAACCCTCTTAACTTCAGCTTTTGAAAACAAAAGTTAAGATAGGGGACCCGTAATAGTTCCGCAACATTTCGGAACATATGATTTTTCGAAAGGTTGACCGAGCTTTCCTTATGAAATCATTAGGTTAATACTATTGAAGTTCATTATTTCTTAACCATTGCGGAATTATTACGAGTCCACTACCTTAAAAAGTTTTGTCAACCTAACAAAGAGATGTGATTATTTTTGCTGGGCATGTTCATCCATTTTGTTTACAAAACAGTTATGTTTATGCGTTTACGATCATTACCGACTTTTTTTGAAAGGACTAAAATTATAACAAAAAGTAAAGTCATGATTACGTCTCGGCTAGGCCATGTCCTGTCAGGTCAAAACGGACGCAGAATAATCAATCTTAAGATAATATGACATAATGAGAAATAATGCTAATTTGCAATTTACTTGAGGTCCGTGAAGTTGGCAGCCTAGCAGCCTAGCAGAGTGAAGTTGGCAGCCTAGCAGCCTAGCAGCCTAGCAGACTGAAATTTTTTTTATCAAATTTATTGATATATAACACTAGTATTAAACACTAGAAGTGACGTCAAACCGAAAACACTGAAATTCTAGCGAATGTAGAACTGTTCCGGATAAATCACGTTATTCAACTTTTCCGACCAAAATGTCCCGAAAATTGCCCGCAACATATCAATCTCGCCCTAACAAATATAAGAACTTTAATCTTTTGATAAAAAAACGATAGTGGTCGTTTGAGGATGCTACGCTGCTAGACTGCTGGAAATGTGAAGTTGGCAGTCTGGCAGCCTAGCAGCCTAGCAGCCTAGCAGAGTGAAGTTGGCAGCCTAGCAGCCTAGCAGCCTAGCAGACTGAAATTTTTTTTATCAAATTTATTGATATATAACACTAGTATTAAACACTAGAAGTGACGTCAAACCGAAAACACTGAAATTCTAGCGAATGTAGAACTGTTCCGGATAAATCACGTTATTCAACTTTTCCGACCAAAATGTCCCGAAAATTGCCCGCAACATATCAATCTCGCCCTAACAAATATAAGAACTTTAATCTTTTGATAAAAAAACGATAGTGGTCGTTTGAGGATGCTACGCTGCTAGACTGCTGGAAATGTGAAGTTGGCAGTCTGGCAGCCTAGCAGCCTAGCAGCCTAGCAGAGTGAAGTTGGCAGCCTAGCAGCCTAGCAGACTGAATTTTTTTTTATCAAATTTATTGATATATAACACTAGTATTAAACACTAGAAGTGACGTCAAACCGAAAACACTGAAATTCTAGCGAATGTAGAACTGTTCCGGATAAATCACGTTATTCAACTTTTCCGACCAAAATGTCCCGAAAATTGCCCGCAACATATCAATCTCGCCCTAACTTTAATCTTTTGATAAAAAAACGATAGTGGTCGTTTGAGGATGCTACGCTGCTAGACTGCTGGAAATGTGAAGTTGGCAGTCTGGCAGCCTAGCAGCCTAGCAGCCTTGCAGAGTGAAGTTGGCAGCCTAGCAGCCTAGCAGCCTAGCAGACTGAAAAAACTTTTTATCAAAATTATTGATATCTGACACTAGTATTATACACAATGTGTCACTTCAAACCGTAAACACTGAAACTGTTCATATTGAACGCTGTCAGTACCCTCATTGGTTCAGAATAACAGTATGATCGCGAACGCTTCACTCTTAGATACGCTTCGCTTTGTTGTGGAGGGTATAATTTCTGATGCGCTTGCAGATGCCTTTTTTCCTTTGCATTGGACAGGTCACAGGACTATCGCGTAGGCGCCTCCTATTTTTCATTTTTCGATTAGAAAGAATACAACGCTAGCGTTGTATTTGTCATCTTATCGTTTGCGAAGCGAAATGTCGACGACTGGTCGCCAAAATCTGACGGGAAAGGACAAAAAATATAGAAATATGAGAAAAAATATAAAAAGAAGATGGTCGGGGGATTAAGTCGCTGACTAGATCGTTAAATTTCAATTTTTAGTTAAAGTTTATCGACACGTCAACCATCTATGAGAAATCCTATGTATCGTTGATTTGACTCATTTGTCACAATTTCTTGTACAACGTGCCGACTGCTTTTCGAAATAGAACGGCGAGGCCCTCGCTACATCGAACAATCTGACGTACATGTATGATATCTGTTAAGAAAAGTATTGGTATTTGTGATATTAAATCATATCTAAAATATTTCCTTGTTTTATTCAAAATAGTTTTATTCGAATGAAATGATAATAAAGATCAGATTTAGATGTAGTTGAGAAATTTGTATTACCTTGTAACGTGTCGTTTTGGAAAACGTTGACAGTAGGTTCTGGGCAACTTGCTAGAAAACTGTTCATATTGAAAGCTGTCAGTACCCTCATTGGTTCAGAATAACAGTATGATCGCGAACGCTTCACTCTTAGATACGCTTCGCTTTGTTGTGGAGGGTACAATTTCTGATGCGCTTGCAGATGCCTTTTTTCCTGAGCATTGGACAGGTCACAGGACTTGGATGCTAAAGGTGTTGAAATCAAACCTTTCGTTTTACAAAATATAAAATAAAATAAAACGCCACAAAGAGGACCGTGTGCAGGAAAACCTGAGCATTCCTTGACGCGAACATTTCCCTGTTCTACACTACACTATTCTTTGTATGGACTTTTTACGATATATAAGCAAATAGAGATGTGGGGAGATGTTTGAGAGACTTTTGAAAAAAATGCTTTACAAACAGGGTACAATCATTTCAAAATACTGTGTTTCTTGCTCTTTGATTCGTTATAATTTACCTTTAAATCTATAATTATGTCTTAACTTCTACTATTTTACCTATTTTTCTTCTTTTTATTAAAATGTAATAAAAAAACTGCTATTCACCAAACTGTAAGTTGTGAGGACCATTATTGGTACTTATCAAAAGGGACACGGACAAAAGCCCTATAGGACAAAAGCCCCCTGGGACGAAAGCCCCCATGGACAAAGCCCCATCGGACAAAAGCCACATGCCCTTAACTGAAAAGTGGACAAAAGCCACATGGACATAAAAAATGTTTTTTGTGTATGTGTGTGTGATTTTTTTGAAAAAAAGTCTTAAAAAGGTAATGACTTTTATAAGAATTTGTGAATATTAATTTGTTTATTCTTCAAGGAAATGAATATTCAAGTAATTTTAAATGGAATTGCCGTTCGAGAGCCGTTAACCCGCCTAGCGATCGATCGCGATGCGGGGCAAATTTTGTGTCTTGGGAGCAAATCTAGGCTTAAAGAGCTGGGCTGTTTTCGCTCCGCCGCTAAAACCGCGGCGTCGAGGCGCTACTCCAACGAGAATCGCTGTAGCTCTGACGTTTTTCGCCGCAGCCCAATCAAACTCGCCACGATTGTAACGACAACATAGGAATCGGTTCATTAGTTCGAGCCCTGCATCGAGTGTCTCATTCCCGTGAACACTTCGCCTCGGCGCGAGCGGCCCACTGCCTGCCTAGCGACGGCTACTGAGCCGTCCAAAAGCGTCGCTCGAGAGCCGTAAACCTGCCTGACGATCGACCGCGATGCGGGGTAGATTCTAAGTCTTGGGAGCAAATCTACGCTTCAAGAGCCGAGCTGTTAATCGCTCCGCCGCAAAATTCACGGCTCGATCACGTCGAGGCGCGACTCCAGCGCGACTCCCTGTAGCTCCGATACTATTCGACGCAGCCCAACCAAACTCACCACGATTGTAGCTCTTGAATAGCTCTTCACAACGGTACCTACCGCGATGCGGGACAGATTCTATGTCCTTGGAGCAAATCTACGCTTCAAGAGCCGAGCTGCACTCGCTCCGCCGCACAAATCACAGCTCGATCGAGTCGAGGCGCGACTTCAGCGCGAATCGCTGTAGCTCCGATACTATTCGCCGCAGTCCAACCAAACTCGCCACGATTGTAGCGATTGAATAGGGCTACACGACAGTACCTACAAAATAGGAATCGGTTCATTGGTTCGAGCCCTGCATCGAGTGTCTCACTCCCGTGAACACTTCGCCTCGGCTCGAGCGACCCATTGTCTGCCTTACAACCGCTACTGAGCCGTCCTAAATCGCTGCTCGAGAAATCAGTCTATTGGTTCGAGCCCTGCATCGAGTGTCTCATTCCCGTGAACATTTCGCTTCTGCGCGAGCGGCCCACTGCCCGCCTAGCGACGGCTACTGAGCCGTCCAAAAGCGCCGCTCGAGAGCCGTAAACCTGCCTGGCGATCGACCGCGATGCGGGGCAAATTATGTGTCTTGGGAGCTAATCTACGCTTCAAGAGCCGAGCTGTAATCGCTCCGCCGCAAAATTCACGGCTCGATCGCGTCATGGCGCGACTCCAGCGCGACTCCCTGTAGCTCCGAAACTATTCGCCGCAGCCCAACCAAACTCACCACGATTGTAGCTTGAATACGACGGTACCTACCACGATACGGGGCAGATTCTAAGTCTTGGGAGCAAATCTACGCTTCAAGAGCCGAGCTGTTAATCGCTCCGCCGCAAAATTCACGGCTCGATCGCGTCGAGGCGCGACTCCAGCGCGAATCGCTGTAGCTCCGATACTATTCGCCGCAGTCCAACCAAACTCGCCACGATTGTAGCGCTTGAATAGGGCGACACGACGGTACCTACAAAATAGGAATCGGTCCATTAGTTACAGCCCTGCATCGAGTGTCTCACTCGCGTGAACATTTCGCCTCGGCGCGAGCGGCCCACTGCCTGCCTAGCGCCGGCTACTGAGCCGTCCTTAATCGCCGCTCTAGAGCCGTTAACCTGCCTAGCGATCGACAGCGATGCGGGACAGATTCTGTGTCTTGAGAGCAAATCTACGCTTCAAAAGCAAAACTGTATTCGCCCCGCCGCTAAATCACGGTTCGATCGCGACGAGGCGCAACTCCAGCGCGAATCGCTGTAGCTCCGACGCTATAAGCCGCAGCCCAACCAAACTCGTCACGATTGAAGCGCTAGAATAGGGCTACACGACGGTACTTACAACATAGGAATCGGTCCATTGGTTCGAGAACTGCATCGATGGTCTCACTCCCGTGAACGTTTCGCCTCGGCGCGAGCGGCGCACTGCCTGCCTAGCGTGGGCTACTGAGCCGTCCAAAATCGCCGCTCGAGAGCCGTTAACCAGCCTAGCGATCGACCGCGATGCGGGGCAAATTAAGTGTCTTGGGAGCAAATCTACGCTTCAAGAGCCGAGATTGATATGTTGCGGGCAATTTTCGGGATATTTTGGTCGGGAAAAGTTGAATAACGTGATATATCCGGAACAGTTCTTCATTCACTAGAATTTCAGTGTTTACGGTTTGAAGTGACTTCTAGTGTTTAATACTAGTGTTATATATTAATAATTTTGATAAAAAGAAATTTCAGTCTGCTAGGCTGCTAGGCTGCTAGGCTGCCAACTTCACTCTGCTAGGCTGCTAGGCTGCCAGACTGCCAACTTCACATTTCCAGCATTCTAGCGGTGTAGCATACTAAAATGACCACTATCGTTTTTTTTATCAAAAGATTAAAGTTCTCATATTTGTTAGGGCGAGATTGATATGTTGCGGGCAATTTCCGGGACGTTTTGGTCGGGAAAAGTTGAATAACGTGATATATCCGGAACAGTTCTACTTTCACTAGAATTTCAGTGTTTACGGTTTGAAGTGACTTTTAGTGTTTAATACTAGTGTTATATATCAATAAATATGATAAAAAAAATTTAGTCTGCTAGGCTGCTAGGCTGCTAGGCTGCCAACTTCACTCTGCTAGGCTGCCAGACTGCCAACTTCACATTTCCAGCATTCTATCAGCGTAGCATCCTAAAATGACCACTATCGTTTTTTTATCAAAAGGTTAAAGTTCTCATATTTGTTAGGGCGAGATTGATATGTTGCGGGCAATTTTCGGGACATTTTGGTCCGAAAAGTTGAATAACGTGATATATCCGGAACAAATCTACATTCACTAGAATTTCAGTGTTTACGGTGTGAAGTGACTTCTAGTGTTTAATACTAGTGTTATATATCAATAAATTTGATAAAAAAAATTCAGTCTGCTAGGCTGCTAGGCTGCTAGGCTGCCAACTTCACTCTGCTAGGCTGCTAGGCTGCTAGGCTGCCAACTTCACATTTCCAGCAGTCTAGCGGCGTAGCATACTAAAATGACCACTATCGTTTTTTTATCAAAAGATTAAAGTTCTCATATTTGTTAGGGCGAGATTAATATGTTGCGGGCAATTTTCGGGACATTTTGGTCGGGAAAAGTTGAATAACGTGATATATCCGGAACAGTTCTACATTCACTAGAATTTCAGTGTTTACGGTTTGAAGTGACTTCTAGTGTTTAATACTAGTGTTATATATCAATAAATTTGATAAAAAAAATTCAGTCTGCTAGGCTGCTAGGCTGCTAGGCTGCCAACTTCACTCTGCTAGGCTGCTAGGCTGCCAGACTGCCAACTTCACATTTCCAGCAGTCTAGCGGCGTAGCATACTAAAATGACCACTATCGTTTTTTATCAAAAGATTAAAGTTCTCATTATTGTTAGGGCGAGATTGATATGTTGCGGGCAATTTCCGGGACGTTTTGGTCGGGAAAAGTTGAATAACGTGATATATCCGGAACAGTTCTACATTCACTAGAATTTCAGTGTTTACGGTTTGAAGTGACTTCTAGTGTTTAATACTAGTGTTATATATCAATAAATTTGATAAAAAACTTTTAGTCTGCTAGGCTGCTAGGCTGCTAGGCTGCCAACTTCACTCTGCTAGGCTGCTAGGCTGCCAGACTGCCAACTTCACATTTCCAGCATTCTAGCGGCGTAGCATACTAAAATGACCACTATCGTTTTTTTTTATCAAAAGATTAAAGTTCTCATATTTGTTAGGGCGAGATTAATATGTTGCGGGCAATTTTCGGGACATTTTGGTCGGGAAAAGTTGAATAACGTGATATATCCGGAACAGTTCTACATTCACTAGAATTTCAGTGTTTACGGTTTGAAGTGACTTCTAGTGTTTAATACTAGTGTTATATATCAATAAATTTGATAAAAAAAAATTCAGTCTGCTAGGCTGCTAGGCTGCTAGGCTGCCAACTTCACTCTGCTAGGCTGCTAGGCTGCCAGACTGCCAACTTCACATTTCCAGCAGTCTAGCGGCGTAGCATACTAAAATGACCACTATCGTTTTTTATCAAAAGATTAAAGTTCTCATTATTGTTAGGGCGAGATTGATATGTTGCGGGCAATTTTCGGGACATTTTGGTCGGAAAAGTTGAATAACGTGATATATCCGGAACAGTTCTACATTCACTAGAATTTCAGTGTTTACGGTTTGAAGTGACTTCTAGTGTTTAATACTAGTGTTATATATCAATAAATTTGATAAAAAAAAATTTCAGTCTGCTAGGCTGCTAGGCTGCTAGGCTGCCAACTTCACTCTGCTAGGCTGCTAGGCTGCTAGGCTGCCAGACTGCCAACTTCACATTTCCAGCATTCTAGCGGCGTAGCATACTAAAATGACCACTATCGTTTTTTTTTATCAAAAGATTAAAGTTCTCATTATTGTTAGGGCGAGATTGATATGTTGCGGGCAATTTTCGGGACATTTTGGTCGGAAAAGTTGAATAACGTGATATATCCGGAACAGTTCTACATTCACTAGAATTTCAGTGTTTACGGTTTGAAGTGACTTCTTGTGTTTAATACTAGTGTTATATATCAATAAATTTGATAAAAAAAATTTCAGTCTGCTAGGCTGCTAGGCTGCTAGGCTGCCAACTTCACTCTGCTAGGCTGCTAGGCTGCTAGGCTGCCAACTTCACGGACCTATTTACTTGTTGTCTGACAGGTCACATTTGTTTGTTTGCTTTTTGGGTTTTTTTTAGCTGCTTTCAACAATCTTTCAGTTATATCGCAGGGGCTAGAGCACCTAACAATGCATTCCTGGTATTTCTTTCACCACTACCACCATAATATCCTGTCATAGCCTCCAGCTGCTATCTCACATGGGTCTGTGATTATTAACCCATTGGTGAAAGACAAATGGTCGGAAGGATAGGGTGCCGCCGTCGGGGATCGAACCCGGGACCTCTAGTCCGTCGCGCTACAAACTGCGCTTTGACTTGACAGGTCATGTGATAGATAAGCAAGCGCCTTCTAGCCTTGGAGAATAAAATGTCGTAGCTACAGCTTCATTAAGATTCGGTTACGACGTTAAGGTCACTCTCTAATGATATATATATTTTAATTACAATTTCTATATATTTTACAAATAAATACGTTTAAATATCTTATAACTAAACAAATACCCTTTTGATAACATCCCATATGATATTTTTATGATATCACATAAATAAATTTAGAACAATAGCATAATGCGGATTTTTTAGAAGCTTGCATATTTGTTAGGATCATAGACCAAAACAAGGCAAATAGAGGTTATAAGATAAACAAAATACGTCCCAAGTGTATTGTATGAAAAAATATCTACGTCGGTAGTGGGATTTTACAATTGTCTCGGCAGAGCTCCAAACCTTGTTACACAATTTTTTCATACAAAACACTGCGTACGTATTATGTATACATATTAGAGCCTGTGCATGACATTTCCAACTATTTGAAATGTTCATGAGGTGGAAACATTAGGGAGCAAAGACAGCCACATACTGCAAATATAAAATTACCTGATTGTCAACAGATACTTTGAGACCTTATCTATCTACTGAGCGCATAGTGAAGACTATCGTCAGACTGCGCATATATAAAACTGTTGGAAATGTCACGCAAAAGGTTCCTTTAGGGTCTTTGAAATGACGGATTTCAAGGGGCGGAGCGACCCACCCATCAATTATGTGGAAAGAGTTGCATACCTGTTTGTATTCATCAGACGTTTCAGGGAGACACACCTCTCTTCTTTTCTTCTTTCCATTCAGAGCAGCAAGGTTGTCCAATGCATTAGGGTTCAACAAAGCCATGTATTCACTACTTCCTGGAGCCGAATTCTGGTAACATTTTGCTTCCTTTTCAGACTTCACGGAATAGATATAACAGAATGGATTTGGGAACCATTTTTTGTCAATGTTATCAAATACTGGATTGTAGAAGTCGCTCATGCAGGCTTCCGCGATGTCATGTAATGACATTCCAAAGAACGATACTTCTGTTCCATTATCAGTAGCAACCTCAATACTTGAAACTCTCATTTCTTGTCCTTGGGGCAGTTTGCATTTCTTTGCGGGAGTAAGATTGTTCGGTGAAAACTGTATGAAACATAGAGATGTCGTCGGGTTTTCAAGAAACTTCTGCAGCTCCTGGTCAAAGTTAATAGCTGCATGTTTATCAAAATCATCACAAATCATTACACTGTCCCAGGAAGAAAATGTTTTGATACCGTGGCAAGCAGCGCATTCTTTGTTGAAATAGGTTTTATTGGTTACTACCGAGGAAACTGGAGCTAGTGCCAGAATGTTGTCGGGATTACAAGGCTCGGGTATATCGACTCCTTTACATCCGCCTGTCGGACCTTCTGTGATTATGAAAAATGCATCTCTAAACTCTTTTATAGAGGATTCCGCAAATTTTCTCGAGTGTTTGGTGTTCGGTTTCATACAGGATTCTTTACCATCATTTGGAATGAAACATTGTTCAAGCCTATCATTATCCTCTTGACATGTGCAATCTGTAAAAGATATTTTTGTATACAATGCAAAAACTGTCTGGCAATTTAGTCTAGTGAAAAGCGCGTTCGACTCTTGATCATGGGAACAATTAGGGATATCCTATAGTTGGCACCATGATTTTGGAATGATTTTTCGGAATGAAATTGAATTAGTTGGATGAGCGTGCTTTGGAGTAATTTAACCACGTTTTATTACTACCCTTTCATTACATTTATGAACTTTCCTGTTTGTGTGATTTCGTGGACCAATTAGGCGCTTTAGAACCCGTAACAGCGATAAAAATAACGATTAACTTGATATGAATGGAATGGTGAACGTTTTCAAACGATCGAGTGTTATGAATGCCTCAAATTTAGAGCCGAGCGCGTGTGATTTAGTTTTCAATATTGTCATTTTCACGATTTTGTTTACTATATTGTACAAACCTTCACAGCAAGCATTTCCATACAACCCATCACCGTTGTTCAGCTCACAAACATTGGAATTCGGACAAACGGCTTTTATCAGCTTGTCTGCATTCTTCCATGGTAAGTCATCCACTGCTCCATTGGATGGACCAAATCGATCGATTTGATATAAAAATACCAACAAGAACACAAGTCGGGTGCGTATCTGCATTTCTGCAAGAAAAAAACCGAGATAATCATTAATTAGGGTTTCATTCCACTCAACAGAGTATGATATTCTCATGCTTGGGATAACCTTGCAGAAAAATATTTAGTTACCCACAAAATCATGTAAGTAAAGATTGTGATTGACAACATTGTACGGTTAACAACATCGTAATATTGAAAAGATGTAAGATTTTGGAATGATTTAGGTATGAAATTGAATGAGTGTGTGGAACGAGTTTTGAGTGAACGTAATGGGAGGTAATCCTATGTCGCAAATTTTGTTCATGATGAACAAAATTAGCGATATTGATTACCTCCCTTTAATAAAATATGCATTTAAGTTCTGTTGATAGCTTCTTATTTCTTCAAGAACCTATTAGACGATTTCTCTCTATCTAAATTTATTTTGAATGGCATTGTTGATTCTATATTTTTCAATGGGTTTGAGCGTTTTTGAATGGTTTGAGTGAGTGTTTGGAATGAATGAGCCCTGAATGAGCAATTTAGAATGGTTTTGATTGAGGCGAATGTCAATTTCACGATGTAACTAACTGTATGCAAAAAAACAACAGAGCTCTAGTTTTAATGTCTTGAAAGTGGATGATATGATATTTTCATCCTTATTTGAAGGTTGTAAAGTAGGTCAGAATGTATATTTTCTTTAGAAATTACTTTGGTCAAATGGCAATGCTATTGTTTGAGGCTATCAGGCACCATTTGAAACGTTAACTCGATTAAGCATAGTAAACAAAAATTGTTCCCCCTTTTAATAAAAACGCATCCATTTCGTTAATTCATATATTACAAGTTAGTGTGTTGTGATATTCTATTTTTGTTGTTACGTTGTTTTGAAATCATATTCTAATGAAATCATTTGCTACTGAGGCTAAAATCAATTGGTTACAAAATTAGAAACCCTCTTAAAATTCATTCAATATTGATTCACGGACTATTTTTCCTCTCCAGCGTTACAAATACTATTTCAGTACTATTTTTAAAAAATCTCATTTTTTTCCGAAAAATGCATGGAAAGCTATGCTAATTCTTTTTAAATCAAATAGTCGAAAAGGTACACTCAACGAAATATGTCTATTTTATAAAAATTGAAAAAAGTGGAAAGTGGTGTCGGACTACCTTAAATCAAAGGTAACTGCGGATAGATAACATGGTCGAATTTTCGAGTTTCTCAAAATCTCATTATTATTGCTGAGATTTATCTTTGAAGTGCGGACATTAACTAACACGCAATAAAAAGGGTTAGTAGCTTGTTCGTTTAATTTCGTGGCGTCATTAAAGGGCCAACTCCTATTCGACCCGCCAAAACCTGTATTTGCAAATATTTTCTGAATAAATCAGCCGATTTTTATGGAAAAGGTTTCATTTAAAAAAGTCCAACAACGCCCGAGCTAGTCGTTTAATTTCCGTGCACGTTCAATCAGAAAAAAAAAAACCAGAACTGAAACGTTATCTTATCGCATTTCTAAAATTTGACGTTCCTCTTTTTTCATTTCATTTTTTGTAAATGAAAAGGAATTTCTCAACAATTTTCCGATGACCTATGCTGATTTTTTTATTTTTTTGTAGCGGAACGAATATGCTTGACGTTTATGAAATAAAAAGGACTTGTCTTCGGGTTAAATTTTTCATTAAATTCGATTTTTGTGAAGTTGTTGGAACATTTTTCGTCGATTTACACGTCGCACCCAAACCATCGTTACTATGCTTATTTGACGCTATCTTCGTGTAATAATGCATTCTAAAATACTCGAAATTAAAGTGAATTGTAAAATATAGACTTCCGAAGTATTTAATATGAATGCGATTTCATCCGTTTATAAAGACATTTCTTGTGAACATTTGACGCGACGTTGAAATATCCTTCGATTTACGATTTCTTCGCGGAATCGAAAATTACATAAAGTCAAACCCGAAAACAAATGGTTTTTATTTCAAAAATCTTCAGCGGAATTGTTTGGCAGCAACATATCTAAAACTTCATTATTTTCAGTAACTCTAATCGAAAACAGCAACACAGAATGTATTAACATTTAATAACGTTCATCTTATTTTTATTTTATCAAAGCACATCCTGTGGCGCGTTTTTTCTAAGCAAATACCGTTTTCGGGATAAAAATCGGTATTATTTCCGAAAAATTGTCAATATGGCCAATAAATAAGGGGACGGCCCATTGATGACGTCATGACGTCATCTTTACGTTATAAAAGCCCCCTTTTACGACCGACATATGAAAGCGGGCATTTTTATCGCATTATATACTGACTGTCATAGACAACGCCTCACATGCATTCAGCTGTGGTTCAAAGTGGGACACTAGATATAAGTACTGTTTGTCTTTGATGGAAGACACTGGTCGGGATGATGTTCAAAGGTGGAGGAAGGTTTTAGGTTAAAACAAAAACATTTGTCAAATTTTATTCAAGATTAGAAATGACCACTGCCTTAAAGGTGTCAGTAACGCGTATGTCCACCATGACTAGCAATCACTGCTTGCAGTCTGCGTCTCATTGAGCTACACAGGTTCCGCAGAAGGTACCTCGGGATGCGAGCCCACTCCTGATGAAGAGCGTCAGTCAGCTGTTGCACAATTTGAGGTGGCGCCTGACGTTCACGCAAACGTCGTCCTAAGATATTCCACATGTGTTCGATTTGATTGCAGTCCGGTGAGTTGACTGGCCATGGCAGAAGGTCAATATTATTGGCTTGGAGGAAATTTGCGGTGATTCGCGCCTTGTGTGGACGTGCGTTATCATGCCTAAAAGTGAGTCCAGGTTGTCGGCGAAACATTTAGACGTCGATATATTCGAACACGTCTGTCGACATGTGAAAGATTGAAACTTGACTCGTCACTGAACATAACTGCCCGCGCCGTCCGAAGTTATTTTGAGCCCATACGCGACGTTGGTGTCGATGACGTTGTGAAAATATCATACCACGATAAGGCCTTCTGCACACAATCCAACGTTCACGTAACCGGCGTCCTACTGTGTTCCTAATATTCCTATTGTGATAACCAACAAAGGCTGCAGATGTCGGTGTAGCTGTTAAAAAGCCGTCACGAAGGTGCCGTTGATGGATAAAGTTGTCTTGACGTACAGACGTTGAGCGAGGCCTACCAAATCTACGCCTGTCCTGAAGACTTTCTGTGAAGTTCACACGTCTAAGCAAACGCACTATAGTTGATATTGATACGTTAAAACGTCTAGCTACGTGATTTTGAGAACTGCCCATTTCCAGCATGCCCAAATGCGTGTACGTTTTTCATTTTTTAGTCTTGGCATTATGGATATGAATATTTTTATCCTTCTATGGTGAATTTCGAGTTGTGTTTTGACTAACGAAGCCAGCTGTACAGATTTCGAAAAAACAAAATCATTTCTCAAAGTCGCCCGGGGCGCACAAGTAAACCCTTACGACAAACTTACCATAGGAAGCACGAGTTTCTAAAAAGAGTTTACGATAGCAGGGTATGTAGAGTTTAGCTTTAATTCAAACAGAATCTGAAAGCAATTGGTAATTCAGTTTTGAAGGTGATAAGTTCGGAGATAGCCTTTATTTTATGAAATCTGTGACCCACAATAGGGTGATACTTTACTTGTCAAGAAATAGTGTGTACTTGGTAGAGGACCATGATACAATTGCACAATAATTGAAAATTATTATGGCTTATATATTTACAAAATACATTGAAACGAACTTCTAAACGGCCACCTTGCAATTTACTACATTTTAACATATCTATAATCAATAAATGAATTGTCTTCTATTTTCATATGAAAGGCCGTTCAATTTGGTTTACTCTAAAAGAAAATTGCACTCGAACTTTTGTCCCTATTTTCTGTAGCAAACAATCAAACATAAGAACCCTCCATTACAAAAGTCACAAAAAATGCACATTTTCGAAAATTTTCAAATTTTCGGTCAAAGAAATACTCGGCGATTTATCCTACAAATGAAAAGGTTCGATGGCTATTGAGTGTCAGATATCAAATCACTGAAGAAAATAACATTCAGGCTCTTTTGTTTCTCACACAAGGATGAAATGCTAAAATTACCCCACCAACCAATGTTAATTTTGAAATCAGGGATACCCCAGAATTTCCGTCAAATTTGCTGTTTTCCTTAGATTTTTTCAAGTCGGTGTTTATCGTAGATTCTCCCTTGATGATTTTTCTAAAAGAATCCGACTACTCCCCATTTCAGATACCAAAGAAAATATGACTTTTTCAGAAAAAAACAAATGGCCGTTTAGAAGTTCGTTTCATTGTATTCCAACACCTCTTGCGAACGCAAGCGGATATATCTCGTGCAATGTAATTGTTATACTACAATGCGGCGCAATTTATCTCGGTTTTAATCTCATAAAAGTCTTAAAATTATCTTATCATGCAGTGAAGCCTGTATACTCCTGATATCACATGTCTGATAACATAGCATGATATCAGCCAGGCTTTTTTTAGATACAATTTCCGTATTTTTTCACCTGATTTTCTTTGATTTGAAAGGGTTTATTATGATTTAGCGCTATAAAATGAATGCATGGAAACATGTGTCTTTTAATATCAATGTTATCTGGTCTCGGCTGCGAGAAATTATCATGACTCGGCTCGACCCTATAACATGTTTTTCTCTATATCTGAAAAAACGTACCTTTGTTAGATGTTGAAACAATTTTTCCCATTACCTTTTCAAAAAAGGTTGTTCAGATTAACAACATTACAAAACCTGTAAGTTTTCCGGCATGGTCCGGCAGATATCTAGCTTGACCCGGAAGTAGGGTTCAAAGTTTTTTTTTCTTGACTGATTCTTGTAGCTAAGGCCTTCCCTAACCATAATCTGGCTGATGACATCTTATCATCATTGAGCATTTTGAGAAAATCGAGATGGCAGCCAGGACTATCAAATATTACGCTAACAGCTCGGTAATTCACTATCGCTCCTTTTAAATGTTTTCTTTTGTGGTTTATTTGCAGTTTAAGTTCGATATTCAAAGTACATGAGATAGTAAATGCATATTATGACATACGAAATGAGTATGGTAGTCAAGATGGCAGCCAAATCGAATTATTAAATGGCATTTAAAGTATTTCTTGACCCATGTGACACAAGAATCTTAGGAAGGGATTTTTTTTCAGTAAAGATTTGTAAGTGGTTTTATGCCTTCTAAATATCAGGCCAGTGACAACTTTCATACATTGTTACATTAATTTTTTATTTGAAGTTGCTAGCCAGTAAAGAGAAGATTGGAAGTTAAGTGTGTTTTGCTCAGGATTTTATAATATTTTTGCACCAAAATAAATGGTTTAAAGGCCGATTTCGAAGTTGTTTAAAAAATTGATTGATGCCTTAAATGATAGATTATGAAAAAAATTCGAGATGGCAGCCGAGAAAAGTACTCAAAAAATTTTTCAGGTTGCAAAATTATGTAAGAGAATGATTAATTTTTACTAATGAAAATACAAGTCATCATTTTGAAATTACAAAGTTATCCATATAAAAAACGTTATTCTAAGATGGCAGCCAATATTGCATAAATATCGTATTTACGTTGTTTTGGCAATTCAGATGATAACATTTGCGGAATTCATGTGTAGACAATCACTTTAACTTAAATAAACCTTTCCAGAAAGACCAAAACGTAGCCAAAAATTTATCCTATATAAACATGAATAAGTAAATAAAAGTCTTACTTCACTAGTAGCATCATTAATTATGCGTATTCCGGCTAACAATGCATAGCAGACGCGTTGCATGGTAATTGTAAATAAAATTCTTTTTGCCTTGTAAGAACTTACTGCACAACAAAATATATTAATCTCATATTGATGGATTGGTATGAAACAGTTTTATCTTGCTATAAACATAAAGGCAGTTACAATTGTTTCATGGTGAACCACCGATATTGTCAAATACTGATAGAAAAATTCATTTATGGTAATTTGAAAATTTGTATTCATTTTAATTGAATATATATTCTTTTTAAACTTGATAATTTTTCGCTAACTTAGTATGGGTATGTTACGTTGCACATAAGGTTTTGATTATTATTTCCATGATAACTAAAACATATAATCGTTAGAGTTTCTTTATAAAGTGTAATGATAGATTCATTGTAGCATACCTATTAAACCACATGCATATCAGTATGAATAGTCATATATGTTTATTAGTGGAAAGGGTGTTGCTCCGCTAAGGCTTGGTTAACACTACAAAAAACTTTTAGTGGTAAAACTAAATTGCATGCTAACAACTTTTCAAGAGGTCATGAAAGCGGATTACAGTGCGGATTAAATCAGCAAAAAGTTGTCAAAAGTGGTCGAACACACACTCTTGCCTGCTCTTCTCTTCAATGTGTTGGCATTTGATATGACGATTTGGCAACAGTATTGTGGCTTTGCTGAACGACTTTATTTTTTTCATGTTTTGTTCATGTTAAAATGATCAACTGAGATTGATTACCAAAGAAGCTGACTTATACAATCGTGAACAAATTGAGCAAATGAAAAAAGTAACAATACTACAGTGATTATTCGAGATATACTTATAAATCCCTGTCCAATTCAAAATCATTGCATCAAGCCGTCAACCACAAATACACCTAAAACAAGACTATTTCAGTAGACATAGAACTAACACCTTTTTTCAGAGAATTGCATTTTTGTCTATATTGTCAGGGCAAATTAATACTCAATTATATACTAACACATAATGAAATATCCTTGTTTATTCATATAATGTACAGGAACTTCAGACTTGAATATCAATGATAAGGATCTATAATTGACCATTTACTACACAAAATTACGTGTATGACTGTAACCTCAAACAGGGCTGTAGGTTTCTGAATCTAAGACTTTTAAGGAAAAATATGATCATAATTCTTATACTTGTAATATAGGTTGGGAAACCTTTGCCACCACACAATTTATGGTAACATTACCAATTACTTAGTACTTTGTCAACCACTTTTCGGACAATTGATTCGAGCATATACTAGCGCCCATCATTCTTTATGCCTACACCTTACCGTAAACGCCTCTGAAGGACCTAAACATGTCGCTGTAGGTTCAAATCACATGGAATACTAGTAACAAATGGAAAATTACATATCTTTGAATGTTATTAACAATAACATTGAAAACAAGTATCTACCATTCTTATGTTGAGATCACTTTAATGTTTTTTGCTTTAAACGAACGCTATCTCAAATGTTATATTTTAATTCTCTTAGAAACCGTGCTTTTATTGACGTAGCTTAATTTTTCAAAAGTGCATTTAAATGAGCAAGGAAGAGGATCCTTTTAAAAATTTGTGGTCATTTAGAAATCACATAAAAACTATAATTACACAAACATGTTTTGTCAACAAGTTCCTATCGTTCCTATAGTTCAAATAAACTTTATAATAACTGGAAGGTAAAGCAGCAAGGCTGCCATCTTGAAAATAAGATGTTGTAATACTTTACATCTAAACATAATTATCAAAAATCGGATTTTTTAGCAGATATGTTTTTGCTATAGGGAAAACAGAACATCATATTCCCATGCTTGTCATTACGGTACATGTACTTATAATTCATAAACTCTCTCCACAGACTGCCATCTCGACTGCAAGACTAAATTTTATTGTAAGATCATTGTTTCTCTAACTTGCCAAGGTAGCAGTTCAAAACCTTTATACTCGCAATGGTAAGCGGTGTCTATAGTCATGTAAAATTAAAATTGACCAACTTTTCTGTAAAAAGATTCTAGCCGTATCTTCAAATATTTACAAAAATCTATATACACCTTCATCATGCAGTTTTCCATTTGGAAGCCATCTCGACAACTATACTCATTCTTATCTTCATTCAATGTGTTCATTCAATGTGTTAAGTGCATCAAGAAACTTCAAATTAGCACCATGTCAGTTAGATTTAAAACAAATTGTAGATGAATTATAAAAAAAAACATAGAAGCCAGTACATGTTTGTTTTAGTCGACTTAGCTGCCATCTCGACTTTTTTCAAACTACTCCGTGATGAAAATGCACCATCATCTAGATTCTTGATAGACTAGGCCTAAGCTACTAAAAAAGGAGTTTACTGTAGAATGCCTTGTAAATTTTTATCATGAAATAAAAAAATATTGTGTTTCCTGGCTCCCATATTCAAATTGAGAATATGCACAACATTAGGTGAGAGGTGTCATTAATATTTTGAGGTCATACACAAGCTTACCATTTTTTTTTTTACAAAACCCTTATATCTCGTATGGATCGAGAATTAATTTTAGAAAAAGATTATATATTTCGATTTGGCTGCCATCCTGATTACAATATTCATATCTAATGTTATGTTATGCTTTTATTTTGTCACATTGCTTCAAGTCAGTATCTTAATGTTAAAATGACCACTCAAATCGGTTTTATATTTGAAAGAGAGTGATTTACAGAGCCGTTGGCTTGATTTTTGATAGTCCTGGCTGCCATCTCAATTTTTTCAAAATGCTCAATGAGGTCAGGATGAACCCTACTTCCAGGTTCAAGTAAAATATGCCATATTTCTGTCGAACTAGTCTATTTTTTACGTTTGACAAACCACTGTGTGCTTGAAATGGTTTTATGGTTTACGGATGTACATAGACGGACTATTTTTAAAAATTACGGGAAGACCTTGGAAAAACTCGATGACGTCAGTTAAAATGGCGTTAGCCCTCGAAACTTTGAGTGAAAACATTCGACGTCGCCAACGCGACTCGTTTAAGTCATTGACGTGAAACCATCGTATCCTAATATCCTAATCATCTTTAGATTCTTAAATAACGGCTGAAAAAAAATTCATGAGAATGATTCGTAATTCTCAAAAATTAAAAACTTTCCGCGGTTTTTTACTATAAAAGATATAATCTACAGTGCTAGTTTTTCTTGCACTGTTTCCGCCTAACAAAATGCACGATTTTGTTACATACCCATCCCTCTTACATACATCCCAGTTCTGTTGCAGTTTACGGAAATGGCCGAGTGATGTTCCGAATGCCATTTAAAGCCACAGAAGGCTTAATATTTCACAAATCATGTAGACTTAATCAATCATTTTTGAAAAATGTAGCAAAACAAACAAAAAATGAAATTTAACGCAGAAAGCTACATTCAGATTCCACCTTAAATTAATGAGATAGTAGTTTCTTTTGAAAAACAACAACGTTTTGTGCCACAACTGAAGTCATATGCGTCAGAATATTTGATTTTTTTAAACAGTTATTCTGGCTTACGTAGACAAAGAAAAGACTCTTTCTTAGTCAAAAACTTTGGACTCGAAAATTGAATATGCTCAAGATCTTCATGCAAATGACATACCATTCACAATTTAGAAGCATATACATTTACTGTTTAAAATTTGACAAATGA
This sequence comes from Fragum whitleyi, assembly GCA_948146395.1. Classification (NCBI taxonomy): domain Eukaryota; kingdom Metazoa; phylum Mollusca; class Bivalvia; order Cardiida; family Cardiidae; genus Fragum; species Fragum whitleyi. The sequence goes on along the minus strand of OX411548.1, from coordinate 21,531,285 downwards.
CCTGAGCCAGGCTTTAAAAAGCGGGAGACAACCGCCTTTGATAGAGAGTACGCCTTCTTGGAAAGTGACAAAGTATTTTCAAACACTTGGTGATGAACCGATTGCTATTAATAGTATTTTTTCCCCAAATGAACATTTGTCTTAAAAAATACATACTTTGAACCATGTAGTTTCTCTTTCATGATATAAAGTCTGTTGAAACACTTTAAATATGAAATTATTTATCGCCTGCTGATGGAATCATCGGGAGGGGGGGGGGTAATGTCTTTAATTCGGCCGTCTTTCCGTCTCTTCTTCCGACCGTCCAAGTTTCTTTTCTGCGTTATTTCTTGAAACCATTTACTGAACTTCAATAAAACTTTGTGGAAAGCTTCACTACAAAAGGGAGGTGCGCATATCGACGTAACTGGTTTCGCTTTTTAATTCAGAGTTACTGACCCTGATTGGTTTCCGCGCTTTTTCTTTAAAACCATTGACTTGGTTTAAATGAAATGCGTATATCGTCAGGGTTATCCGGTCCGACTATTAAATTTTGAGTTACCGTCCCTGAATTGTGAAGCCATATTCTTCTTCCGTTCGTCGGTACGAGTTTCGTTTCCGCGCTATTTCTTTAAAACCGTTGACTTGATTTCAATGAAACTTTGCGGAAAGCTTCACTACAAAGCGGACATGCGCATGTCGTCAAGATTATCCGGTTCAACTATTAAAATCAGAGTTACAGTCCCTAATTGGTGAAGCTAAAAATATAGAGAGTAATATATGTGTCCGCGCTATTTCTTGGAAACCATTGACTGGATTTCAATAACACTTTGTAGAAAGCTTCACTGTAAAGAGGAGATATGCATATGGTCAGGTTTATTCGGTTTAACTATTACTTTTAAAGAAACCTCCCCCTGAAAGGTGAATCCTTGTACATAGAGTTATATTCGTTTCCGCGCCATTTGTTGGAAACCGTTGGCTGGATTCCAATGAAACTTTGTGGAAAGCTTCAATACAAAGATGCATATCATTGGGGCTACCCGGTTTCGACTATTGAATTTAGAGTTACTGTCCCTTATTTGTGAAGCCATATGAGAGGAAGTTTGATGAATTATATATATATCAACACTCTGTAGAGTAATCACCCCAGTCAAATCTGATGAAATTAAATATATATATATATATATATATATATATATATATATATATATATATATATATATATATATATATATATATATATATATATATATATATATATATATATATATATATATATATATATATATATATATATATATATATATATATATATATATATATGTGTCGTAAAATGCGAAAAAAATCACAGATACAGGGAGACAAAATGGAGAAGATGTTGTCTATGCCTTATGTATTATTTGTTTTGTTAAATTTATAAAGTATTGAAATAAGCAAATAAAAAGTTATTCTACCGGTTTCACTATTGAATGGATCTTCAGGAATAAACATTTTATTTATCATTCATCTTCACTATAAAATCTTACAATTATTTAATGGTTGGTTGATATAGCTAGGAGATAACTTGTACCTAAGTTTGAAATACTCGTTTGACAAACAAAAAATTTTCGGTGAGGGGTATCAATTCAACGAATTTGCTTGTTTTCAATGAGATCGAAAATAAAAGCTCGATGTTGTGACTTTCATTTTAATAGCAGCGATCATGTTTCATCAATATCATTATTCTACAAACTTCAGCGATTAAGATGCAAATCTCAAAGAATGACACGAAGGCAGGGAGATTGAATAAGTTAGAACAAAATTATGCTGTACTACTCCGTAAAACGCGTCAAAATTTGCTAAAACGGAATCTCTTTAAAAGGAAAATAGTTTAAACCTATTTATTAAGTGACCAATTGTCGTCAGAAAACAATATCTGATTGGAGCCCCAAAGCCTCAAATCGACATCTCGCTCATTTCGATCCCTATTTTCACATCTGCCCTGTATTTCACATGCTTTCCTCCATACCGGCTTATCTAAAGTGAAGTTAAGTAAAGGTCAAGGTGACATCGTTTTGCATGTTCTGCTACAAAACACATAATTGATAAAATACAAGTTTTACCAAAGAACTTTAACTCTTTCATAGGCATTAACAAAATTGAAGAGGTCCCTTGATATGGACTAGCAGAGATCCAGTGCAGGGTATCCTTTTTTGGTGTAGTAACCAAGACGTTTGCCAAAGAAGGTCGTGTTTGTGTATCAACCAAATGTGAAAGCTTTTTTATCTATTGACTCCAAGGAGGGATGATGCAGTTTCGGGGAGACAGCTCGTCTAGAAAAAAGTGTGAGGGGAAGCAGTCAACAAACAAAACCATCAACGAGTATGTCCTATTATAACAAACTTTATATGAAGTTGTACGTGCACTGCGGAAGGATAATTTTATGCCCCCGTATCGAGAGATCGCGGGCATACTGTTTTACTCATGTCCGTCTGTCTGTCTGTCCGTTCGTTCGTCCGTCTGTCCGAAAACTTAACCAAACTTAACCTTTGCCTATTCTCCAAAAGTATTTGACATACAAAGCTGTACACCAAAGTTAAGGTCATGCGACAAGGTCAAGGTCATGTGACAAGGTCAAGGTCATCTGTCAAGGTCAAACTTTCAAAAAATGCTGTTCCGGGGGCATTCGTGTTTCACAAACACATCTTGTGTCAAACATAAGTTTGCCATCCTGTACACAGGATTGTCCAGCATATAAAATAAATACGTTCGCGAAACATTTCTCAACATTTGCAAACGTTTTTGCATCCCGAACGCAGGGGTAGATAATGGTTATAAGGGAGTATGATACATCTGGTCCTGCGTACAGGATCTAACGAATAACAAGCCATTGGCTGATAATTGGTATCCTGCATTGACTTGTAGAGCGAATGTAATAAGGGTACCCACTTGTGTTTCGTTACCCTAATGCAACGCGGGCATATCTATTCCGTAGTAATGGTCACTGATAAAAGGGGAGCGTTCATTCCGATTTTTGAACATTGCTTATAAAAGAGAAAAAGCAAACAAGAAGCGATTTCGCTACTATTCACAATTTTCTGTTTTGCTATGTTTGTTGTGTGTTCCTTTGTCGCTGTACATTGTTAAACCATAAAAAAAAATAATTAACTCTTCCCAGCAAAGATTCTACTGTGTTTGAAATTTTTACACTTGGTGCAAACTTGAAAGAAAACTATGTAGAAAAAGGAGAATTTCAACTCTCTTTACTTTTTCTTTATTTTTCATCTAGAGCGTGTTAGTGTGTAAGTGTGTGAAAACGTTAATATGATTAGTTTGTTACTACGTTATCAATTGCTTATTGAAAATTTCAATAACCAGTGATTTTAAAAAGCTTCAATGGCGTATCTTTTCGGATGTTATATTGTCTCCTCGCTGGAGAATAGTCCCGAGTTTGGTACATGTACCGTCGTTTTTACTTTTAACCATTATATAGCGAGAGTAATTACGAATTCTCTGGTATTCAACAAAATCGAAAGAGGGGGGTTGATCTAAGATTTTGGAAATTGTTCCAAAAAGAATGAAAAACAAAATAGGTTCGAACCACAAGTATATAGCCACAGACCTCTTCAAACTGCAAAATCAATCGGAAATTGCACTATCTAAACGAGTTCACATTCCACGGAATATGTTGAATTCGCCGTGTGTTCTCACATTTTCATCAATAACATGCTGTTTAAACATGTTTTTTTAGCAATAAACCTTGACTGTGAGTTCAGAAGTTAAATGCAGCACTTTTTGCATGTATTTGAACTTCTGAGTTGATGTTCCAAGTTCTATAAAAAAAGCTTGACCAAAATTGTTTGTCCATTTGAACTCTCATAATCATAACTGTAAATGGATATTCAGAATTCTTTGTCTGACTGACTGCATTATTGCATGACATAAAGATGCTATCTATCTTCTAGAGGGATTAATCTAATGGCCCGTTTTGCTAAACTTTTTACGAAAAACATAATCGTCAGACAAAATCAACAATCGTACATGGAGTTTTCATTCGTTGTTAGATTCTGCCTTGCAATATCCAATTGGAATCCATTGAGACGATGCATGACAGAATTTCATCTTAAATTACTAAATTAGAAGCACCTTTAATTTTTGACTAACGATAAAACCTAGCCGTAAGACGTTTAGTAAAACAAGTCCCTGTTTCCCAATCGATGTAAAATAAATGTTTCTTGATTGCATGAGCCTTCAGAAATAATATTGCACATGCTGAATCTGCAGTTAGTCATATTACAAAGCAATTTCAAGGGTCCTTTATGGACACATTTTGATTGAAACAGTGCTCTGTTCATTGATTCTGTGAAAGATTTTCAATATACTATCATACAAGGATAAATTAGATAATCATGTTGCAGAACTACAATTAGAATCACCAGAACAGATATATAGTTCAATAAGTTAAAGAGTAGGCAGGTAATTCCAAATGAAAATGAAGAGTATTCTGACGAGTCCGGTAGCCAAACTTTAAACAAGCAAGATATGCTTGTTTATTTTGCAGATGATTTAAAAGTACTAGAGGAGTTTTTTAAATATGTAACAATAAGTAATGTGGATATAACGGATGCACATTTGCATGGTGTGTTTGAAAAAATTCTAGCTTCTCTGAATCAGATTAAGGACTGATTAGTACATTCAATAACTGTAATGCAGTAGCTAATGTATTTGGACTTGATTTGAGTCCTTAAACTATTTGTCAAACCAGAAAGAGAGGACAATTGGAACCTTCATTTACATGCAATTTAAAAGATGATACCTTTTCTTGGTGCAGCAGGTCATAATCTATTTACAAAGAGTATCTACATCTACTTGCAAACTTTGTCCAAGATGCCAACAAGCCATCCTCAACTCTGAAAAAATGTTTCTAGTGAAGACGTGACAGATACGGGGCCTTTCTTCAGACCTGGTAATTAAGCAAATGCCTATAAGAAGCATTAAAGCATCTGATGGTCTGACTCGAAGAAAAAGTTATACAGACCTAAAGATTGATCTGGCTTTTATCTTTGCCTGCATGTGTTCGAATAATTGAGGCAATTGAAGAGGTAATTTTCTTAATGAGCAGCATAAAGCTACAGGGTATTCAAAACATTTGGATATGATAAAGAATTCAGATATCCTTATATTTATGTTTATAACGTTCCGTTTACATATTTATTTAAAAAAATCATACATGAAGATGTAAGTTCATATCTACATATAGAATGGCAACCTCTGTTACTCGAAAAAGTAACAATTGGGGCTTAAATTGACGCCTCCTCGTTCAATAATTTGACGAAAATAACGTCTGGCGTACTCCTCAAAGTTTTGATATTTAGACTTCTGTTGCTCTCTTGTTGCAATATTGCATTACTCTTGTACTAATGTGTTAGGAATATATAGACAAAAAATCTTGATAACCTATTTTTGAATTCCAGTCAATGATCAATAAATATTTTTCCTTAATTGTAAAAAAATTTGATTGTATTTCAGACAGGAACAAACCAATTTTTAGTTCATAACCACCAGTAATCTCAAATGAGACAGTTTTATTTGAATTATTTATCCTGTCATATACTTTGGATCGCCCGATACTACTGATGCAAGATATGAAAACGACCATGAATACCTTAGAGCTCTTTCAAATTTCCTGGCGCCAGAAACTCTTTCTATGACAACCCATAATTAAGGAACACTTGACCGACCGGAATTCTGATGAAAGAGTAAATGTATTTATGGCAAAAGAAAATGGTAAGGATAATCTCAAATGGATGAAATGAAAGAGAGAGGAAAAGCGTGTCTTTGAAAGAGCCCGGGCAATCACACGAGTGTGTCAAGCTCAGAACGAAATTGATGATGAAATAGTGTAAGAAGAGCCATGATTATTGTTTCAGAGATTGCGTTTTTACTGTTACAACTTCTTAAGAGCTATGATAACAAATTAACATCTGAACTTGCCTCGTATCGAGCATCTTGTTTTGGAAAGGATAGCCTGATCAGGCCAGCAAACGCACTATAACTAGCAAATGTGTATGGAAATATTTCAAGTTTGTTTTTGTGACGAAGGATGTAAGTATCAGTTTGTATTAGATGAATTGGCTTTACTTAAAAAAGTAGCATGGCTCCGAGGGTCAACGTTTTGACACATTTACGACATGTACGTTAAATACGTTATTAAGAAACTTGTTTCGGGTATCATTGACGGTTACCAAGATGTACCATATACAAAATACAGCTCATCTTCGTGCTAAATGTTAAAAAAATCAACACAATAGATTTTACAAGTGCTATGGTACTTGAAGAAAGAGTAATTTCTCATTTATCCCAAAAATAACTAAAGTTTATTACCAATATTCAAGAAAAAATGGGAAAAAACCAACATTGCAACAACATAAGAAGGTGGTGCCGATGTTTTGACTATCAAATATTCTATAGACTGTGCTGATAATAATCAAACTATTGTAGTTGGAGACGATACTAGTCTTATTTTACTTTTATGCTATTTTGCCTCTGTAAAAACAAAGGATACACTTATTAAGCCGGACCAAAGGAAACATGTGAGAAAAACAACAGAAATTTGGAACATGCAAGAAGCTAAAAGTAAACATGGACGAGACTTGTGTGTGAATATACTCAACAACAAAAGAAAGGCCACTCTTAAATAAATTATGTACATATACGGAAAACATGAAGTGGAATCGCCTTTTTTTCCACTTTCAAAGGACAGTTATATTCGAAATTGGTTTGAAACACCAATGATACCAATATTTGATTTAAAGGTAATACTTTCGTCTATTTCGATCTCCAAGCATAGGACAATACCAATATAGTGAAACCACGTACTAAAATCTAGGAGAAGGTAGGCGATCTGGCCTCTGAAAGGATATGTATGTGTGTGTGGGGGGGGGAAGGGGAGGACAGGAATTTAAGTTGCATTGAGGACTTTGGCAGAGGCTCGTTCTAAAGATATTGACGAACTTCCAAATATTTTGGGAAATTCGTGTGTTCTATTCCTTGGTTGACAAAACGAGCTGTTTTCGTCATGTTATTGTTCATAGGCTATTGGTGAATAACGAATCCGTCACGAAACGCATTGTTGATTTCAGCGCAGGAAATATTTTATTTTTTCTTATTGAATTTGAAAGGAATTTGGAATGCTTTCTCAGGAAAGTGTCACCAATGATCATTTTTGGCAGTTTAACACCAGGACCTAATCACGAAAATTTGAACATTTCAGTTTCACAAAACTTAACTCACAACCAATCCCAACTAATGAAGAGAGTGACAACGCTTTGCACAACCCAGTTCAACAGAGAAGTAAAACCATAACCAGAGGAGTATCTTTCTTTAATTTGGATCTCAATTAAATTGATAATCACCAAAGAACATCAAATTCCTATCAATGTTAGGTTATTTCTACAAGTCTAAATGAGCCTGTGCGTGAGATTTCCAACAATTTCAAATATGAGCAAAGCAGAGACTCTGACCAACCTGTGCGTGCGCAAAGTCTGACCAGAGTCTTCACTATGCACTTAGTAGATAGATAAGGTCTCTAATTATCTGTAAACAATCAAGTAACTTTATATTTACAGTATGTGGCTGTCTATGCTGCTCAATGTTTACACCTCACAAACAATTCTAATGGAAATGCCATGCACAGGCTCAAATATTAAGACATTTGTGTTGTGGTTAAGTATATATTATTCATGCAGGCTATCCTTGATTGTGTTTGTTTGTTTGTTCGAATGGGTTTTACGCCGCTTTCAACAATTTTGCAGTTATATCGTGGTGACATAACCTCATTTGTGTTTGCCTCGAAAATGAACATCTCTTAAATAAACACCCACAGATAAAGCTTTTCGAGACTGCGCAGTCGCTTTTAGTAGTGGAGGCACAAATACATTTGACGATATTGTTGCGAATGGCGAAAAGGCTTTGGTAATTCTCTACAGAAAGTATTCCACGCAGAAAATTGTTTCACTGAGATCGAGTGCATTTAACATAACAATATGCTTTATTAAAAGCTCGAGATTATTGTGTCGGGAAGCTATTCCTTCTTGTTAAACTATGTAAATTGCGGTTGGAGTATGGTGTAGGGGTGGAGCTCGAAAGGGATCCAGTGTGCTTTTTTAGACTAATTTGTGAAGGACCAGCCACTGATACAATTAATAACATCGTGTGATTTACAAGTTATGATTTCGGAATAATTTTGAATGAATGTGTGTAGTGAGCCCTGAATATAATATTTAATTACCTCCCTATAGAAAATAGCTTACACGTGTTCACGTACCAGAAACATTTCTTCAAAATCGTCTGCATCGTACAATTATTTGACTTTTGTCAATGAAATGTTGATCCTGTTGATCGATTTCGAATTGCTTTTGGGCGATTTCAGGGCGTTTGAGAGACGATTTCGAATGAATTATGGAGCGATGAGTGACCGATTATTTTTTTTTTAATCGAGATAAATGTCAATAACACAATGTTACTTAATGTACCATACCACTTCATAAGGCAATTGTTATAGGGTATGTTCCTATGATTTCTTTGCTTGTATTTGAAATTACTGCAGCTTGGCCAAACTCATTTTGAACACCATGGATATTATTCAGTCAACACTTAAGCAAAACCAATACTTAAAGTAGAATGAAAAATATTAAACCTATTAACTCTATGGTACAGTAGAAAAGATCTTAAACGATTTACGTCTTTTGAGGTTACGTAAAACAGGTTGTCCCCAGGCAGAAACCCAACTTGTATTGGCCCAAGCTCGATTAATTAAGAAGAGAGTATTTAATGAGTAGTCATTGAATACCGATTTTAAAAAAGGACTCATCTATATACAGATGAAAACGAGGCTGAGCCGAGTTCTTACCTGTTTTAAATGACGAGTTTAAATTGGATATTCAATGAGCATAAATTGAATATGTAATTCATGATATAAACTGATTTTTATGCCCCCGTATCGAGAGATCGGGGGCATATTGTTTTACTCATGTCTGTCTGTCTATCCGTCTGTCTGTCTGTCCGTCCGTCTGTCCGTCCGTCTGTCCGAAAACTTAACCCGAAAACTTAACCTTGCCAATATCTTCAAGCCTATTCAAGATACAAAGCTAATATTTGGCATGATGATAGATCTCAATGATCCGCATCCGCTGGTACCAAAGTCAAGGTCATGTGACAAGGTCAAGGTCATCTGTCAAGGTGAAACTTTGAAAAAACTTAACTCGAAAACTTAACCTTGCCAATATCTTCAAGCCTATTCAAGATAGAAAGTCAATATTTGGCATGATGATATATCTCAATGATCTGCATCCGCTGGTACCAAAGTCAAGGTCATGTGACAAGGTCAAGGTCATCTGTCAAGATCAAACATTGAAAAAAATGCCGTTACGGGGGCATTTGTGTTTCACAATCACATCTTGTTTGTGATAAATCGAAGTAATTTAAGATGTTAATCGATAATAGTTATTTCGCGAAAAATATAACGCCATTTGCCGTCATTCTCATAACGAAAATATCACGTTGCTATTCGTACTTATCTCATTTGCATTAATATTCCACTAAAGCAATAACACATTATAAACGATATTCTAAAGGACCATGAAGCGATTGTTGGTAAAAACGCAAAGTCTTCAGGCATTATTACTTGAATACACTTGTACAGGATTTCTTCACCACTCCACTCCTCATCGTTTCACAGGGGAAAATTTTGTTTTAGTTTTTAGCCTGTCAGTTACCGTGGTAACAACCAGAACCTTTATATTTTAAAATTATTGTTACAACTTGGGCAAAACTTTAGCCATGAAACATCCCTCGAAATCTAACTTGATAGGCCGTGTGCTTTAGGAGCAGAATTTATTCAAAGAAAATTCGGTTTGACGATAAAGGATGGACCCCGAACGGCGACTAATCACGCTTACTTACATTATTCTTGCTGAATGAATAAAATTATATTAAGATAATAAAATTGTAACCGAGATAAATAACTCCGTGCATTTTCTTCCTTAGAGGGGTGTTTTTCTACTAGTGAATAACCATGCAAATGAGCTGAGAACCTATAGCAAGGGTATTTGGTTTCTTTTTTTTTTTTTTTTTTTTTTTTTTGAAACCTTCAGAAAGTGTTCCTTATCATCTGACTTTGTGTAAATTTAGGCTGTTTGGCAATATGGTGACGTATCAGGAAAGAGAAGTCACATGTAAATAACCTGTCAACAAAAGTGTGAATGGATTGTCAGGAAAATTTCTCGGTGTGTTCCTAATCATGTTAAAATGCTTTTCATATAGATGATTGTTGTAGAAAATGATTTTGTGCATGAGAAAGGGGCCCTATTTGGTGTAAGAATCCGTTTAAATACATCTACGTTGACGATTAGATATAAATTTAACTTTAACACAATAATCCTCACTATTTTTACCTCGTCTTATTATTGTAGTTTTGAGATATTATGCCTAAGCCATGCCCTTTGATGATGATTTTCCTACATAGAATAAAGTATCTTAGTGAAAAAAAATTCAAGGGAGAATCGGAGCAATAAAGGTCCCATCTGGCTTCTTGTTTATCTTTTCTTTCTTAAGATTTTAATGAATTATTTGCAATTAAAAAAACTATGATATCGGAAAAAAAAGGCGCTTAGTAGCAATCTGGTTTTACTTACCCCTTTTAACAGCTGCATTCTTGTTGTTGAACCATTTAAGAGTCGTATAACTAGAATATTATCCGATTTGCCTTAAATCGCGCAATAAGGCAAATTTGGTCACACTTGACGTTATGGTCAAATTAAATTGTATTGCTGATAAGTCAAGTAGGCGGTTCTTGTTGCCTCTTTCGATGTCATGTTTGGTGAACATTTCTACGTCTACAAGTATTTTTAAGTATGAAACAACAAGTAGAACCGAAAAAATAATCGCAAAAGAAGTAGTACCCACTTAGGTTCAATGTATTTTTTCAACACTTGTTATGACAGAAATTGTGGATTTTACTTTCAGATTATTAAGATACTCCTTTTAGATACGAAAACAGTCGCCAAATTTATCAAACACATAATCATGCGAGGCAATTTATTGGTAAGACGTTAATTCGCCTATTTTGTTCTAAGGGAGACAGCGAAAGGGAGACATCAACTAACTTGGTTATTGACTGGTACCACTTCAAGCTTATAGCCAAAAGTCCATGAAACAGTGGGTTGCCTTTTTTTAAAAATTCTCTTTCGTTTTCAACCCTTTGTTGTTTAATCCCTGCTTTTTACGTACCTGTGATTTTATGATTGAGAAAACATTGTGAAACAAGATGTGTTTGTGAAACACGAATGCCCCCGGAACAGCATTTTTTTAAAAGTTTGACCTTGACAGATGACCTTGACCTTGTCACATGACTTTGACTTTGGTTCTAGCAGATGCGGATCATTGAGATCTATCATCATGCCAAATATGAGCCTTGTATGTCAAATACTTTTGGAGAAAAGGCAAAGGTTAAGTTTTCGGACGGACGGACGGACGGACGGCCGGACAGACAGGCAGACGGACGGACAGACGGACAGACAGACGGACATGAGTAAAACAATATGCCCCCGATCTCTCGATACGGGGGCATAAAAAAGAAGAAATTGCTTCTGGCAAGCAATTTCTTCTTTTTCCACACTATTTTCTACCCTACTGAATGGTTATTTTTCAAATTAAATCCACTTTAAATTTTCGTCTGCAACACCTTTGCATTTGGACAGGTCCAAAATTTTGAAAAACAGAAAAGTGTTAAACGACTGATTTAACTGATCACTGTTGTGTAAATTGTGTATCAACTCTCGGACTCATAAGGAGAATTTTTTGCAACAAATCATCCTTATTCGAGCCTTTTTCACGTATTGAAGTGTACGGTTTTTGAATGGATACCAAATAGTTACTAATAAAACAAAAAATCAATAAAATGTCTACAAAAAAGCGTAAGACCAATTTGAAAAAGGATAAAGGATTGATACAGACAATCATCGTCTAGACTGATTAAAAATAGGTATAGCCCGTTTGGCTTCCATAAGGACCAACGTTACACCAATTACACATAAATACATAGGCAAAAAATGTTTGTATTTGGCTTTATTTTAATTTTAGCTTAATACCATACCAACAGATAATTTTTGAGAATGTTTTTTTTTATCCCCCGCCGTTTTCGGCGAGGGTTTATTGTAATGGTCTCCGTCCGTCATTACGAGGCTCCTTCACTAAACTTGTCCGGAGCATATCTATTAAACTATCAACTACTTGAAACTTTTTAGGTAAATAGATCTCATAGGGGAGAAGTGCAGTGCACAAGAACTACAACTCTTGCTTGCATAATTTTGAGTAATTGCCCTTTGTTATTTTTTTATACTTAGATCTTGTCCGGAGCATATCTCCTAAAGTATAATATCTATCAACTTGAAACTTTATGGGTGGATAGAACTGATATAGGAGAAGTGCAGTGCACAAGAACTACAACTCTTGCTTGCATGCGTTTGAGTTATTGTCCTTTGGTATTTTTGATACTTAGATTTTGTCCGGAGCTTATCTCCTAAAGTATAAAACCTATCAATTTGAATCTTAATGGGTGGATAGATCTCAAGGAGGAGAAATGCAGAGCACAAGTACTACAACTCTTGCTTGCATGATTTATGAGTTATTGTCCTTTGTTATTTTGATACTTAGATTTTGTCCGGGGCATATCTCCTAAAGTATAATAGCTATCAACTTAAAACTTTATGGGTGGATAGATCTCGTCGAGGGAAAGTGAAGTGCACAATAACTATAAATCTTCCATAATTCTCAAGCTTTTTCCCTTTGTTATTTTAAAGACTTAGTTTCTGTATGGGTTAAATCTCTTTTAGTACAAAATAATCCTTAATCTATTAGGTTTCAGTTTTCTATCAAGCTTTTGCGGCGGGGAATGGCCATGTCCGACATGGCTCTTGTAAAATAATTATTTTGTCTATCTATAATTGTTAATAATTTCGTATTTTCCGTTCTTAAACACAGGGGGTGAAGAAGGCTGTTAAATAGTTAGAAAATGTAAACATACAGTAAAGACCCGTTGTTTTAAATTAATTAAGTTTCTTTTTTTGGCAAGCAAATTAGCATATCGACGGCAAGTAAAATATCTCATGAGATTTGAACTGTTAAAACTCGCCAGTTTGCTTGGTTTTCCTCGTGAAAATAGAAACGATTTCGTTAAAATATCCATTCTGATTGGTCTGCAAAAGGGAGTATGGGGTTCATCTTAAAAGATAAACATTGTAATCAATATCTGGTCAAATGGTTTTTGTACAAAGACAGGATAAGGCCATTTTAATATCCCAAACAAGTTAATTACACAGACAAAATATATTTTATAAATATACTCGATTTTAAACAAAACGGCTCACTAAAACTGTTCACTTTTGGCTCGATCCCTATGCAAATCAGACCCTTTTTTTGGAGAGACAATTCGCTGTTCGGTTTATTAAAGAAACTACTAGGTATGAAGGGCCGCGAGTAAATAAGTAGTCGGACGGAAAAAAATCTCATTATTTTACTTTACTAAACTTGTTCGGGATATTAAAATGGCTTCATCCTGCCGCTGTAAAAACATCCCGTAAACGCAACACCTCCCTCATTTATGGACCGATTTGGTTAAACCTTTGACAAAATGTACCTAGTCACCTGACTCAGCGCATATTGTCACGGTTTGGTGAATTTCAGCCGCGTCATGGAAAAGGGGCCTTCACTGAAAAAAATCTTGTGAACATAACTCCTCCTCCATTTATGGACCGATTTCAATGAAACTTTCACCAAATGTTCCTAGTCACCTGACCTCTAGCATGTTGTCGCGTTTTGTTCAATTTTAGCCGTGTCATGGAAAAGGGACCTTCTAGTAAAAATTCTTGTGAACGCAGCTCCTCCTCTATTTTTCGAATGATTTGGGTGAAACTTTCACAAAATGTTCCCAGTCGCCTGACCTTGCCTATATAGTCGTGGTTTGGTGAATTACAGCTGCGTCATGGAAAAAGGGACCTTCTTTTAAAAATTCTTGTGAAAGCAACTCCTCCTTTATTTATTGACTTTCATTTTCTACGAAATGTTCATTTTTACCCGAATCTATCATAACGAACAGTTTGAACTTGACAATTTAAAAAGGTAGTCTGCAAATGTTTTGAATTTGGTTATGTCATGATAAGAAGCGTCTACAATTATTTTCTTAAAACAGCAGAAAAGTGTTGGCGTATATTGTGACTATGACACTCTTGTTCGCGTAAGTCAAAATTAAACTTGCTTCTACAGTAGTTACTAAATAATGAGTTCTACCATGCATCATCTCATTGAAATCGTCATCAAAAGACGATTCCATTGAGGTTTTGCACGGCAGACTCTATCACCTGATGAAAAGACCAGGTACGATTTATGATTTTGTGATTTCGACTTACGATTAATATATTTAGTAAAACCTTTAGCAAAAAGGGTGGTTCCTTCAAAAGATGTGCTGTGATAATGCACTCATTCGTCGGCCTTCCCCTGTCAATACGAATAGTCTCAATGAATAAAGGACTTCGAATTTGAACTAAAATTGTCAACTGTACAGCTGTATGAATTAAATTGAAACCAGATTTTTCACAGAAAGGGATTGAATACCCCAAAAGATAAAAAGGAGTCTATCACAAGAGTATTACTTTATTTTCAATTTAAAAGAAGAAAAAAATGACGACAAAAAGTAAACATGCAAAAAGCAAATTTTAACAAACAGTGCTTCTGCTAATCCCTGCAAAGTGTATGAGTCCTTAGTAAACTCTTCAAAAAAAGATCTTTGACACTGATTAAACACTGATTAAAGTCTTTGGTCAAAGAAGTAATTCTGTTTTAATACTGTGTAAAGATGCATTGATGCACCTTCTTTGATTGAATTTACACACAAAGAGATATTAAGGTCGAAGTTGAAAGTCTGCATATATATAGATAAAATTTCAAAGAACTTTTTGTGAAGAGTATATTATCCCACTCCTCTTACGTTTTTTACAATCACATTGAAAAACATCAGCATGAACGATGGGTATTGCAATCGAATCATCATTCGTTTTGTCGTTCACCCACAGCTACTTTTACACCTCAGATATAAACAATTTAAGCTAAGTTTTATTTTCTCAGAAACAAGAGGGCCAAAGTGGCCCTTTATAGCTGGCCTGAGATAACTGTCTATGATCTCATCAAAATATTAAATTTGCCAATTTATAGGTCGATTGATCCAGAAATGTGGCCTTATTTTTGACCCCATTTGACCAAGTTTTGAAATTGACAAAAAATTTAAATTTTCAGGTTGATAGAGCAAAAAATATGGCATCTAAAGAGTCTACAAGGTTTTTCTTATTTGACCTTTTGTCCTTACTTTTTACCCACTTGATGTTATTTTCAATTTGACATAGATATCATTAAGATATTCATTTACCTGTTCATTCACAGGTCAATAATCCGCAGAAAGCGTGAAGCCTAGATCACATGACCTGCATAATGGACTATTATTGGTCGATAAGTTTGGGAAAACACGTTTGTCACGAGGCGCTTGATGGGGAACTGACCAAAACCTCATATTACACGCAATGATGAAAAGGGATGTTATTTACAAGTAATACCCCTCGAGAACCCCTACGTTTAATGTCTGTAAATAGGACGGCCGTCAAGTCATTATATTTACAAACGATTGGAATGTGATTTACTTAAGAAAACATGCTCTACGTCGAACGATAGGATTGTGTATTCAACAGATATTTAACCTATTAACTGACGACAAAATTCTCTGACTGGTCCAGATGAAAAGGCTGACACTATTCAAATTCTAATTTATTCTACTTTTATTTAATATAGTTAATATCGACCCCTAGTAGATTATCTGTTATACATGGAGTATTAGAACAATATTTTTTTAGCCGTATTATTGATGTTGTAAAATGCAATATCCCCAGTTTCCAACCTTGTTTTTTCGTTTCTAACAAGGTCGGGAAAAACGGGGATATAGCCAATATGGCAAACAATGACATAAATCATTTCTGTTGTTTTTATTTTAGTCAAAAAGTAACCCATTTGCGACCAAATACCGGAACCACAGCTTAATTAGGCTGTGATTGCGATGTTTGGAACTCACACCAAAATATCATGAACTAAATTTCCGAAATTCCGACACCATCCGAATAATCATTTACAGTAAACAAAAGAAAAAAATACTCAATTATCTGGTTTCCCATTAGATCAACTTTGTTTTAGATAAATTACTTTTTTTCCTTTCATTTATCTTATCTCGATCCAATCATAACTGTTTTTGATCTTGTCTTCTATAACCATATTGTATTTTTATACCATATGTGGTTTTGAATAAAGAGTTGTATATTGAGACAATCAATCTGGCTTATTTTCAGGATGATTGAGCAAAAAATAAGACATTTTTGTTGTCTTCAAGCTTTTTATAAGTTGGACCTCGCGACCAAGTTTATGACCCAAATTGACTCAATTTTGAACTTGGCCAAGAATTCAGTAAAGACAATCAATCTGACCAATTTCATGTTGATTGGTCAAATAATATGGCTTCTAGAGTGTCTACACTGTGAATGTTGACGACGGATGATAGACGACGCATAACGGACATCACACAACCCTAAAAGCTTACTTTAAAAACTTTCAATAAAAAGAAAGTAAGAAAGGAAAGAAGGTGGCTACTCGCTATAAATAGGTGATTTTTCTAAATTCCGCCACGTTAATAAAAAACAACAAATGTTTTTTAATCACTTTTAACTGAAATTCATTACGTTTGCAATATTTAATCTAAAGATTGAAATATGATATCTCTGATGCTTCTCAATTATGTCACAACAGAAAAATTTCCTCAACCGCTAATGCTATTATAAATTAAGGGTAGTACAGTTCACATGCCTAGCAAATTTTAAGCAAATGGATTTTCCGTGCCATTTCAGTTCAGAAGTCATCTTGAATGATTGTTTTTCATATTCAGAGAAGTTTGACGCCCCCAAGAACGTGACTTTACCCTATAATGTAATATATTTCGAAGTAAAGCGGAGCATTTGTTATGTTTACAAGCTGGTGGATGTGTCCATGAGAAATATTTAGGATTAATAGCGTTTTTGAGGGCGTTGATATTTGAAGAGAGCCGAAAAATGGATAACGCGAGAATGCGAAGCTCGAGGGCGTTAAAGCATTTTGAGGGTCACTGCAAATATGAACGCCCGAAAAACCGTGGATTTATGCTATTACTGCACCGTCTCTTTTGCTTATACATACGTTGCTTGGTAAATTTATGACGTCACAAAATAAATGCGGGAATAATATCAACGTCTTTATAGATGGCCTTTATCAATGTTAGTCATAAAAAATGATAAAGTGTGTAGGCCAAAAGCAAGTATATTTGAGGAAAATTAGACGGGCGTTAACGACACGTGAAATTACTTATAAATCTACGTTTTCTTCCGTTAAAGCCCGCATTTCGTCCGTTAATGTATGCCTAAAATGACCCGAATACGTACATTTTTTGCAGTGAAACAGATTATAAAACTAAAGACATGTTTTTAAAACACCAGGGAGCACATTTAAATTGTCATAGTTTTCCAAAATTTGTTCCCGGTAAGTTTGACAAGCCCGACTCTGTAATAAAACCAAATATCGATATTCACGATTTATTACATGGATGTGCCTTGGGTGAAAGTCTCAAAAGTTATTAAAAGAATTTTATTTCATTAAAATCTCTTGTTTCCATGGTAACGCAAAGTCTGAAAAATGGCCGAAAATCTTTAAAAAAAATATTCTCCTCCTAAACCACTGGGCCAATCAAGCTGAAACTTGGCATGAATATTCCTTTTGTGAAGCTCTTCAAAAGTTGTTATAAGAATTTAATTTCATCTAAAATCTAGTTTCCATGGTAACGCAAGTCTGAAAAATGGCCAAAATGGCAGAAAGTCATAGAAAGGATTCTTCTCCTCCAAATCACAAGGACAATTAATCTGAAACTTTGCAGGAATATTCCTTTGGTGAAGCTCTTTAAAAGTTGTTAAAAGAATTTAATTTCATCAAAAACTCTGGTTGCCATGGTAACAGAATGTCTGAAAAATGGCAGAAAATGGCTGATTATATAAGAAAAATTCTTCTCCTCCCAAACCATGAGGCCAATCTAGCTGAAACTCTGCAGGGATGTTCTATGGGTAAAGCTCTTCAAAGGTTGTTAAAAGAATTTAATTTAATCAAAAACTCTGGTTGCCATGTTAACGGAATGTCTGGAAAATGGTCGAAAATCTTAGAAAAAATTCTTCTCCTCTCAAACCACTAGGCCAATCAAACCGAAACTTCGCAGGGATGATCATTGGATGAAGTCATTAAAAGTTGTTATAAGAATTTCGTTTCTTCATAAACTCTTGTTTCCATGGTAACGGAGAGGCTGAAAAATAGCATAAATTGCCAAAAATCTTAGAACAAATTCTTTTTCTCCTTAACCATGAGGCCAATCATTTTAAACGTAGCAAGTTCTTAACGTGAAGGTCCACTAACGTTAATAAAAGAATCTGCCATGTTAAGAGAAAAGTTGTAAATTTAGGAAAATTAAAAAAAAAAAAAACTCAAATTGCAGTAGGACGAAATTTAACCGTCCTAAATGTACATCAAACAAATTCTGGTATTCATAACATGGTTGACAAGTTCTGAGTGACTACCTCAGTTGAGCGATATAGGACCATCATGGTCCTCTTGTAAAAATTCTTATTAAAGCGACTCCCCCTTAATTTATAGACTTATTTTAAAGAAACTTTTATGAAATGTTTATTTTTACCTGAATCTATCATAACGAACAGTTTGAACTTGATAATTTAAAAAGGTGGTCCTCAAATGTTTTAAATTTGGTTTTGTCATAATAAGAAGTGTCTACAACTTTTTTCGTGAAACAGCAGAAAAGTGTTGGCGTATATTGTGACTATGGCACTCTTGTTTGCGTAAGTCAAAATAAAACTTGCTTCTACAGTAGTTACTAAATAATGAGTTCTACCATGCATCATCTCATTGAAATCGTCATCAAAAGACGATTCCAATGAGGTTTTGCAAGGCAGACTCTATCACCTGATGAAAAGACCGGGTACGATTTGTGATTTTGTGATTTTGACTTACGATTAAGATTTTCGTAAGACTTTAAGTAAAATGGGCCTCTGGTCCTTTCAAAAGATGTTATGTGATCACGCACTCATTCGTCGGTCTTCCCCTGACAATATGAATAGTCTCAATGAATAAAGGACTTCGAATTTGAACTAAAATTGTCACATGTACAGCTGTAAGAATTAAATTGAAACCAGAATTTTCACAGAAAGAGATTGAATACCCCAAAAGATAAAAAGGAGTCTATCACAAGATTATTACTTTACTTTCAATTGAAAAGAAGAAAAAAATGTCGACAAAAATGTAACATGCAAAAAGCAAACTTTAACATACAGTGCTTCTGCAAATCCCTACAAAGTGTATGAGTCCTTAGTATTTTTCCACCCCTCTTACGTTATTTTTTACAATCACATTGTAAAACATCCGCATGAACGATGGATGGGTATTGCAATCGAACCTTCATTCGTTTTGTCGTTCATCAACAGCTACTTTTACACCTCAGATATATAATTCAAGCCAAGTTACATTTTCTCAGAAACAAGAGGGGCATAGTGGTGGCCCTTTATAGCTGGTCTGAGATTACTGTCTAAGATCTCAGCAAAATACTAAATTTGCCAATTTATAGGTCGATTGAACCAGAAATGTGACATCCATGGGTCTGTTAAGTTTTTCTTATATTTAAGCCATTTACCTCATTTTTCCCCACTTCAGAAAATCTTTAAAAAAAACGGGATTTAAACAAGACAATCAATCTGACTATTTTCAGGTTTATTGAGTCAGACATATGGTCTTTAAAGTTTTTTTTTCTAATATTTGACCTCTTGACTTCATTTTTACCCCACTTGACCCAATTTTGAAATTAACAAAAAATAATCAATTTTTCGGTTGATATAGCAAAGAAGAGTCTACAAGGTTTTTCTTTTATTTGACCTTTTGATCTTACTTAATTCCACACTTGCTCTAATTTTTAACTTGGCATAGATATCATTAAGACAAACAATCTGGCTTATTTTCAGGTTGATTGAGCAAAAAAATAAAACCTATTGGGTGTCTTCAAGGTTTTTTTAAGTTTAACCGCGTGACCATGTCTATGACCCACATTGACTCAATTTTAACTTGGCCGAGAATTCATCAAGACAATCAATCTGGCTAATTTCATGTTGATTGAGCAAATGATATGGCTTCTAGGGTGTCTACAGTGTAAATGTTGACGACGAATGATGGACGACGCACAACGGACATCACACAACCACAAAACCTAACTTGAATAACTTTCATTAAAAAAGAAGTTTATAAGAAAGTGAAGAAGGCGGCTACTCGCTATAAATAGGTGATATTTTCAAATAAAACGTAAATAAAACCAACAAATGTTTTTTAATCACTTTAAACTGAAAATTATTACGTTTGCAATATTTTATCTAAAAGTTGAAAAATGATATGTCTGTGATGCTTCTCACTTATGTCACAACATAAAAAATTCCCCACCCGCTAATGTTATTTTTGATTAAGGGTAGTGATATTATTGACATGACTTGACCTTTACGCAAAGAATAAATTAACCGATGAATACATTTATCATCGAGGGTAGCCACAAGCTTTCGAAAAACATCGTAAATCCGTGTAGTGTATGGGTTTTGAAAAATGTTTGTATATAACTAAACAGTATCGATACACTGTTTGACTGTGTGGTCGAGAGGTCTAGTCTGATGGTGCGGGGATCGTGAGTTCGAATCTGTTTTCATCCTACTATTTTTATTTATTTTATTATTTTTTCTTCATTTTTTCTGTTAACCTCATTTATTTATCTCGTGTTTGAATGACAATATTTATTTTTTTGTTACAGCGCGTTTGATTTAACGCATTCTATTCCTGAACTCAAATATGGAAAACACAAGGCGCTGTCAAATGGCCTTAAGGGCAAATTTGGTTGATAATCGAAGACCTATATTGGACTAGCAACTGGAGTCTCGGAAGAGTTGTCGTGGTAGTATTCGTAACAGAAATACCAGGCATCAATAGTTAAGCGTTCCGGCCCCCACAATATGACAGAAAAAATGTTAAAAGAGGCGTTAATCCCCATTCTAACAAATAAAACAAAAAAGAAACTATCGGGCAGTACAAAAAAAATGTAACATGTCGCAAATCTCTTTGAAAATCAAGTGATTTTCAACATTATTCAAAAGAAAAAAAAACACACTATAAAATGAATTGAAACCTATAGGGAAAAAATGCTGTCATAGTGACTCGAGCCACTGTCTTTCGTCTTCTGATGTTTCACTCTTTACACGGGCAATGACAAGTGTCTACTTATCACAGTATCATTTAATAGGTATTTTATGAAACTTGGTTCACGAAGTTAAACGAGACCTAACGGAGATACCATGTGACAATTTGTGTAGCATGTAATGTATGCTTATAGAAGTTACGGTCAGTCATGCAAATGATTTCACGCAACCTGAAATTATTGACATGATTTGACCTTTATGCAATGAATAAATTAACCGATGAATACATTTGCCATCGAGGAATGTCGGTGGTAACGGAAAGCTAATGAAAATCATTTGGAAACCTCGGTTAACAATGTTAAAGTTCATTCCTTCCGAAACGTTGCGGAACTATTACGGGTCCACTACCTTAATCACGGACTATTCGAATCCATGTAAAGTTGATTATTAATCCTATGATATGGGTTATACATTTTTTTTTTAAAATTAGATATACTAGGAAATATAAAATATACATAAATAACGCCGTCTTTCCCAACTTTTCTGGAAGGTCATCGCATTGATGAGAAAGAAATTACTTTGAATTCAAATACTACAGAGTTAACGTTTTGTAAGAAAAGTTCATAATGCTGAATTATCAATAGAATGATGATTAAAAGCATGTTTACTTTAGCACTATAATTGACATATCTAGTTTAGTTCCAAAGCAAAAGATTACGGACTTAATTACAGTTAAGCTCCTAGTGGGTGTTTATTTGTAAAAAAATGATTTTCCTCTGAATGAACTTTGTCTGATTAATAATGTGATCAGGTTTTGTTTGTTTATTTTACAAATGAACCTTTTATTTTCTGGAACTTTTGAACCTTAAAATCGGATTTCAGTAAATTAATCCCTTTTTAATTAACAAAGATAATAATTTGAAGAACTAAACATTAATCGAAAACCATAATGACAAAGGTTTCATTTCAATCTAAATAAGAATGAAAGAATAGCTTCATTTATGACATCTGTTGATATACGTATGCTATTTTCTTTTTGGACGAAAATGGAAATCGAAAATAATTCTTTAATACAAGTCTTCGCGTAAAAAAAGTATTGACGTAATAAAATCTCTACAATCTCTCTTGTTTTTGCTTCATGATATTAAATTATAAGATATGAAGATAATATTTGTTGATTCATAGAGGTACACGTATGAAACTAAAAACCTTATCACACTCACGAATGAATCCGCTTCGCGTATTGATACAGTTTGATTAGATTTTTAGTTTCATGCCTCAATGAATCCAACAAATTCTCTTTTCATCTTTTAATACGATGGTTGTTGGTAACGTATAAAGATGATGGGTGAGCCCTTGTTTGGGACGAGCCCAACCGTCGTCATAGCACAGTTGGTAGTCGGTCAGATATTCATTTAGTTTGGACAGTAAATAAAGTACTTTATACATATCACACTGCGGGTTCTTGAGAATGAATGCAAAGCGTCGTTTGGCGAAGTAATGTCCCGACCTTCCTTTCCGCCTTTTGTTGCAATATTTCCAAAATTATACATAACTAATTACGAGCGAGGTTTGATTGAAATCTTAAGGAGATAATATAGAATCGCTAAGTTCGAAATTAGCGATATTTCGTTACCTTCCTCCATACCAGCTAAACAAGATTGTGGAATAATTTGATCAATTTCAATATAAACGGTTTTGTAAAGTTTTTTTTACGATTTCGGATCATCTGTGGGTAGTTTGAGTGAATGAATGACTGAATGGAGCGCCGATTACCCTATATGACATGGTTTTATAGAGAGGAATAATAACTTCGGGATGTTACTAACTGTTACATGCTGTTACCGTCACCCAAATCGAAAACTGTTGATGAAGGTAGAAATATTCTGCATTAATACTTTTATCATAAGGGTCTTTTCGAAAAAGAAAGGGAAAAAAACCCTCACGAAAATACCTGTAAAAGCCTAACCGGTATTAAAGTTCAGTATAGTTAATCTACATTTTTTTTTCAATCGAGGCACTGGGATACTAAAAAAACAATCGTTAGCAAGGCTTGTATTTCTTGAATAATTCTTCAATATTCAAGAAATGTACCACTTTTGTGGATTTGTTACTCACATTTTGCTCAAAGGATGACCTACCATTTAACAGGACCAGAAACATTCAGTATTCGGAAATACGGCATTGGGAATGGCAAAGTTCGTAAATTTACGAACGTTGCCATTTTCAATAATGTTTTTCTTCTGTAATCGTTTGTTCTTGAATATGAAATATTTCAGATAATAGTTGTACTATTTATGTAAATCTAAAATGATACAAATAATGAAATTTGTTGGTCCATATAGTGAGTGGGCATTCATGACAAAATAAATGCCCAAATAAAAAGGCTTATACAAGAAGCTTCATGCTTCAAAGGGAAAAAAGAGATGGTTATGGTTTACTCTAATATATTAATTTGATCAAAATTTTGAAAAAAAGAGAAAAAAACGAATCGAGTGTTTACATTAAATGAGAAAAAGACACCAGAAAGCATATCTTTATTTACTTCATGGTACTTATTTCGAACATCAGAATTTTAATAAAATAATTCTAAAATTCGTCTTAAAACCAGTCTTCCTTTTTGTCAAGGATTGAATGATTAAAGAAATTAATAGAGTTTTATTATTATTATTATTTTCATTTGTTATTTTTTTAATTATAGTGGCATGGACTTAAAACCTCATCAGATAAATACGCCAAGCCTCCATGAATCCAAAAGATGTGCTCCTCATACAGTAGAATGTAATTACGAGGATTAAAAAGGTAAATCCCCATAGTGATACTGCTTTCTTGGAGAACTCTATGAGCAGGCTTCTAATTAAGCTGCGTATCTAAAAGAAATTAATTGCGGAATTAATTCGATGTGTCGGTCGATCAGAATACATGAAAAATAATGGACACGACTGGAAAAAGAAAAAAAGTAATGCAAAGTCTTTTTATGTAACCATGAAATTCTTTAAATAAAAAATATTCTAACATTTTTGGCATCTTGTTAACTTCTTGTGTTACGAGCGTATCTTATGACATTTTGTTACCATGTTTATTGAATATAATTGTCATTGAACCGTTAGCGCATAGGAAGTAGAATTAAGTCATGTTGCATGTAAGGATATATAAAACTTCTGCTGCATCTTTCACAAACGCTGCAAATTACTGTTCTTTGCGGATCGAGTCGCCTTTTCACGATTTTTGGCTGGGAAACGGCGGTCTTTCGAAATGTATTTTCTTTCTTTCTCCCTTTTGATTATCTGCGCTGTGTAAAGATAATCCCTGTGTATAGCTGATAGTGCGCTCGAAACTTTTAAGAAATTGCATCCCACTTTTACGAGTGAAATGCTTTCAAATGTTTTTCCGCCTAAAACGTGGGGCAGGTCACTCAAAAACACTGTCACCTGTATACATTGTTCGAAAGATAATTTTCTAGAAGTTTAACCTTAACCCCTTTACTCACGATATTTTCCTGCAGTATGCATTGTTTTGCAGAGCTTTGTCAGTAAGATAAGATTTAGATCAGCCTGCATAGAGATGCAGTCTGATCCAAATATTTCCTTTCTGCTTACTACATTTTAATTGTCTAGAGTAACTTCAGTAAGACTGGTTGAAATTTCATAAATATTCAGATTTTGTCTGCGATAAGCTTTTACTCAGTATTCGAATACTGAGTTTTATATGATGACCTACTGTAAACGGCTTTATATTGGCGGTGTCCACATTTGGCGGTTTTTCGTTAACGATTTATTTGCGGTGATTTATTTTGGCGCATCTGACTTTAACACCAAAATTTAACGCTTCATCTATATTTTACATTTTTTCGTCGTTTAAAACGCCGAAAGTAAAAGAAAGACAAGTTCTAGAGTAACTTTCTACAAACTTGACAATAGTTTGTTTTCACACCTTTTGTTACAGTTGTAACGCGTGTATAAGTTGTTCACACTTTTTCGCTATGATTTCATTACAAAGTATCAACCAACTTGGATATGGAATCTTGATATTGAGGGATCGGTGCAATACTATTGTAGGTGCCTATATTTTATAGGCACTTACAATAGTATTGCGCTGACCTGCCGAAATGTCAACGTTGTCAGCACACTAACAAGTATGGTCAGCATATCTTTGATATTGATTTAATTAACATTGACTCAAAATGTATAGATTTCATATCTATCATAATAAAGAAATTTCTTATTTAATATTGACAAATATTGGCGGTGGATTAATTTTGGCGCATTTTAGCTTGACCGCCAATATAGCCAAAATAAAACCACCGCCAAAATTACCCCGTTTACAGTATATCCTTTCAAAGTAATCTTTTAAAAGGGATGTGTTTGGTACTTAAGCCATTTATGTATCCTACATGAAAAACTGTACACTCAATCGACAAGGATTGATTTTTAAAGCCTTATCAGTCGTTGCGGTATCAAAGAGTGGTCATTAATGGAAGTGTCTCTGACACGTATTTATTGAAAGCTGGTGTCCCTCAAGGGTCTATATTGGGTCCACTACTATTTTTAGTTTATAATAACGACATAGTCGATAACTTGGAGTCTAATATAAACCTTTTTGCAGATGACACTAGTCTATCCCTAGAAATTGATAATCCTGATATATGTGCAGCACAGTTGTAATCCGATATATATAAAATTGATAAATGGGACAAACAATAGATCGTAAAATTCAACCCCATAAAGTCCGAATCTATGATAATCACAAGAAAACAAAAAAAGGTACACTCATCCAGACCTTTTTATGTCTGATACAACAATACCCGCTGTACAACACCACAGACATTTAGGTATATTTATTTCTGAAGACGGTACTTGGGAAAATCATATAAAAAATTCACTAGCGAAAGCTTGGGGTAGAATCAACATGATGCGTTCTCTTAAATTCAGATTAAACAGACGAGCCCTTCAAATAATGTATTTTTCCTTTATCCGCCCAATTATCGAATACGCGGACGTTATTTGGGATAATTGTACTCTGCAACTGAAGGATCAACTTGATAAGCTCCAATACGAAGCTGCAAGAATCGTAACGGGCTGCTCAAAATTGGTATCACTTGCCAATCTATCTGTAGAGTCTGTTTGGAAATCACTTCAAGAAAGAAGACGTATACACAAATAATTTTTTTATTTCAAAATGATGAAAGGTCTCTGTCCAACTTACCTAAAATCATTAGTGCCTCAAAGTATAGGAAGCACATCCTGATGCAGATTACGCGGATCCCGAAATCATAGAATGCCAAACTGTAGAACAGTTCTTTATTTAAGATCTTTCTTCCTTCAGTCATTGATGCGTGGAAAAAAATACCAATTGAAAAAAGAGAGCAACACTCGATATCCTGTTTCAAGAATTATTTATATAGGGACAAACCCGTTCCTAACAGGTTGTACTTTGTAGGAGAAAGGAAGCTTCAGGTTTTACATACTAAAATCAGAAACAATTGTAGCTCTCTCAATCACCGTCTGTTCAGTAAAAACATAGAAGCATCCCCTCTTTGTACTTGTGGTAGGGTTGAGAGGAGCAAGCATTTACTTCTTGAATGTTCAAATTATGATAATATTAGAAACAGACTCCATAACTCATTAACAAACATTGGAGAAATTGATATCAATACTTTATTGTATGGGAAAGAAAGTCTGTCATACAAAGACAACGAAATTATAATTTTAGAAGTTCAGCGATATATTAAAGACAGTAGACGGTTTTAATTTGTCTTTCCTGGTTAAAAGTAATGAAATTTATGGTATTGATACGTACATGTATTAGTATACGTATGACGTACATATGGGTAGCCCATAAAGACATCCAAAAACACCATCCACCCCCTTTCTGAACAGTACTTTATATCGTTCAAAACATTTTTCCAAAACATTTTTTATATCAATAATTCAAATTCCAATAAAAATTATCATCATTATTATTGATGATAATAATAATATATATGTAAGAAATGTTAGATAGTTCAACTCTTGATTCACCAATAGGGAGAAGAACATTATAAGCTTATGCATTCATTCTCATCCTTTTTGCTTGATTTACAATTACTTGTGTCAAATAAATATGTATATTATCATGTTGAAATTCATGCAAATAAAATATGTTTAAACCAAGCCTATTTTACATTTTGCTTACGGAGCCCGTTCGACATCCGTAAACACGTCAAAGCCTTATAATTCTGCAATGCCCATGCGGAGTCATACGGTGTCCGTGTGCTCATTGAATGGTTTACCGTCTGACAACCCAGGCAATCATTCGATTTTTGTATAAAACAGGTAATACAATATGAAATTCGCAAGACCCCATGCAGACCGTAAATATAGTTACCGTGCAAAGTTCTGTCCGTAGTAATTGACTGCATCCTCTTACTTGTCCAGTGCAGTCAACGTACGGTCAACAGAAGATATAGATGACTGATCGTACGGTCTCCGTACTCAGATCGTGCAAGCATAGGCGTAGCTAGGACTTTGAAATTTATACGCACTCAGAAGGCGACAACCAAAGAATATATAGGATAAAAGCGATATGTGGACTGTGACAAAAGATGAATGTCCTCCATCCGCTCGCCTTTTCTGTGATTTGAGCGTTGGTGAATAAAAACTGAAGAAGCTGTTGTTTCGATGCTATGATCATTCATCCACGATATTTTTCAACAGATCATTATTTCTTTTACGCACTTGCGTAAATTGCGTAATGGGAGTTACGCCCTCGGTGCAAATACCTGACGTTTCGAATGTACACAACATTTTATGAATCCATCGTTTCTGTTCTCATTCCATCATATTCATGTGTTGTCAACAATTTTAATAACAGGATGTATACATCCATAATTTCAAGTGAGTGATCAAAAGTCATTTTTGTCTATACAGTGTATAGACAAAATTGACCTTTGATCACTCTCTCAAACTTGTGGATCTATTCTTATAAAAAATTAATAATAATTTGCTCACCTTAAATGTTGGCAGGTGAAATCTTCAGAAGAAGGTCTCGGATAATTCAGCGACTTCAAAGCACAAAAGGAAGCAACTTCCAAGCACTAAAAGAAGTGTTATCTGTCTAAAGATTGTACATAGCATTTTATAGGATTCATAGAATTAATTAAGCAAATAATTAACCAATCACCTGGTTTAATACAAAATTGAAGGGATGGTTCAACTATAGAATGAAATTAAAGATCATGTATATGGCGTCTTATAAATTGATATCATAGTTATTTACCCTAATGCTAATTTGGTTTTATAGAAATAAAACATTAATTTTTGAAGGCTTGGCCATTTACCCTAATATCTAATTAGGATCTTTTGTGTCTAAAAAATTTGATTAATGGAAGTAAATAGACTCGATAGGTTCGTCAAAAGCTCTATACGCATGTGTGTATATATCGTCAAAAGCTCTATACGCATGTGTGTATATATGGGGTTTCGAGAGCTTTAAGAAAAAAAGACACGTCACGATGAAATGGACTACAGGAAATAACATCGTTAAATTAGCACTCATTTCGATCAAAAACATTCCTAATCACTACCCAAAGTTCCAATTATCCATCTCAAACACTCTCTCACATCATTCAAAAACAACCCCATATAATTTAAAAACCATTCGAAATTGTTCAAACGACCACTTTTTCATTCACATATTATAAACTTTTCTTTCATGCTAAACGGTGGTTTATCAAAAACTTGTACCCTGCTTTTGTGCATTTCATCCTATCTGACGTCATCTATGCGGGGCGAAATAAGTGACGTCACAATGAACGTTGCATAGCAATCACGTGCAAAATGACGCGCTTAACGAAAATTTATCATAGAAATTTCACATTTTGTCTCAATTTTGCATTAAAGAAATAGAATAATCGTTTGTTTTTCGCATTTCAAAATAATTCGCTCAACTTGTCAATTTCACGATACTTCTAACTTCATCTGGGTAACACGTAAAGTGTCGATCCGAGACAGGCATCATTGATTGTGCAGGACAATCAGGGGCGAAATTTGTCGATCTTGGTCGGCCTGCACTAATCGATCTGATCTGTTTAGCTAAAGGTAGACGGGCACCATAATGCACTTGCTCCAATCTTTATCAAATAAATATATTTCGAAGAGTGTACCTTTCCGATAATGTGACCAAACAATCAAAATAGCTTTCCATGCATTTTTCGGAGAAATTATGATTTTTTGAAAATATTTTTTTTCTTGCAAAATGCCAAGAAAAGAAAGATAAATAGCTGAATGATACCCTTCAATATTAGCGAGTTGGTACACATGATTTATTGAATACATTCATTGAATTGTAAAATATTAGATAAGTAACACTTACAAGACGAAAATACAGGAAGAAACGTTATCGAAAAAATACTCGTTTATCCACCGAAATCTAATTTTTATTTTAAAATCAACACAAAACATACTCCTAAATTGAATAAAGTTGAAATAATAAGATAGAAAATAAGTTTAACATTAGTATAATTAGAAAAGGTAAGATAAAATAGGTGTATCCAGGCATTTTTGGCTACTTTGCTTTCCTTGAAACCACTAACCCTCTAAAGTCATGCGCTCACCTTCTTTCTTTTTAAGTTGGAATGCGGAGCAATTCCAACTTAGATTTAACAAAACCGCAAAATGAACACAAGATAATTTCATTTCGGGTTTCTTGAGAACACATATCACGTGAAAGGATGAGAATACACTTCGGCCTATTTTGTATATCTCAACTTGACAAAGACATACAGTTTATTTCATCAAAAAGTAATAATGCTGTACAATTACACAACTATCACTTCGTGTTTATTATTAACACGCTAATTTATGTTTTAAACGACATTTATTGAAAGTTGCGTACGAATATATTAGTATCATATGTTTGTATTACTATATTTGGAAATCATGTGATAAGTCAGAAATTGACAAGTAGCACTAGCCAATCACGTGATCTGCTTATATGGTAATGTCGCGATCTGTTTTCTCAGTATTGTGGCAATAGCACAGACCAATCACGTGATCTGCTTATTTAGTAAGGTCGCGACCTGTTTTTTCGTAGAATTATGTTATAGCTTCTTTTAAAGGTATAGTTTCTCTTTCTGAACGCCCTTATTACACATTTACAAGGGTGAATCAAAAATTACGTAGACTAGCGTTAGAGAAATTTTGATTTCACAGACTTTGAAGAGAAAACTTCATTGTTATTAAATTGAGGCATTTTTCTTTTTGCCGTGTAAATTTGGATGAAATCCAAATAGTTGGTCACCTGTAGCAACCATTCTAAAACATGTAGTCATTTGGTACCGGCGCACGGTAACGACGTCAATATGACGCTGCGGTATTGATAAGTCCCGTCTCGAAAGTCAGCACTTTTCAAAATACTCAACTCATTAATAAACACGATTTCTGCATCGCCCATCCATTGGATAAGTACTATTTTCGTATCCATCTGATCCAAAACGATGAACTTAAATGTGTAATGTGTCTAAACGATTCTGAACTGATGTTGTTCTGTGACAATTACAGATTAAACGCCGAGGAGATGTTTTCCATTCTCTGAGTGTCATCCTTCAGAAACACTCTCCATTCTTAAACAAACCCTTTAAACCATTTAAAAAGAAGGTATCTGCTTACATTTGAGGACCTTTTAGCATATTCTATCATGTAAACCTCTCGATTAGGTTTTCCATAGGTCCAGTAGAACTTTATTATTGTCTGGTTGTCTCTGGCTGCGCCGGTGCCGTCGTTTCGAAGTTCAAAAATTGACGCGTGCCCTTAGTTTACTTACTTTAAATTCGAATGGATTATGCTTAAATTTTGGATATCCTAACTCATAACATCATCACGTAATTAGGCGAAGTTTGGAAGTGTTTGGTCCAAATTGAGGGGACAATTACAGGTAGCAACACTAGGAAGTAACGTTACAAAATGGGTTGCGCCGGTAGCACCTACCTAGGTATATAAAATGTTGGATTTTTTACGTCAGAGTCATAGCAGACTCTTGTAAATTTGATATTTTGTCAATATTAAATGATTTGAAAGGTGTACAAAATTTCATTGATTTCTGTCGGGAAATACCAAAAGTTATAGTAAAAGTCCACGTATTTTTTGATCCACCCTCGTAACTTTTGACAAGGTGTTATATTGTAAATTTCTGTCTAAGCTACGAAATAAATACCTTTTCTGAAAGTGATGATACACTTTTAAAGTTAATATATTTTTTGCAACATATTGTCGTTTGTTTTCCGTCATATTGCAGTTATCTACATGAATGTTTTATTGTAAAAACCCAATACTCATCCAATAAAACCGTTGCCACATCTTTAATTGAATTATGAATATCTTTGCCCAATTGAATTCCAACACCAAGACAATTTGCTATTTGAAACAAACCTTCTAGTTCAACTTGCTTTTTCACATTCTTACACATCAACATGTTTAAGAGCACCATCATACATTCATCTCAATAGAAAACATTCTTAATCGCTCACTCAGCGCTCCATTCATTCATTCCAAACACTCACTCAAATTATTCAAAAAAACAATCTAAGTTATTAGAAAAATATGATCAACATGTACATTCAAGATGAATTAAGCAAGAAACAAATCGCGATTTCACTGACATACATGAAATTTAAATCGTCTGATTGGTTCTTGGCGAAATAGAAAGCTATTGATTGAACTTTCATGCATATTTTATAAAGGTTTTATATATCGCTAATTTTGTTCATCCTGAACAAAATAAGCGACATTGGATTCCCTCCCTTAAATTTCACTCAAAACTCGCTCCGCTCACTCATTCAACATCATGCTTAAATCATTCCAAAATCGTTCACCTTTCAATTTCACGATGATATTAACTGTACCCCCAACTCAGAAGAAGAGGAGCATAATTATATTGATTTCATCATGCCTGTCTCTCAGTCCATTGACCTTTTGCTTTCCGCTAGATAAACGGAGAAGCAATTGAACTACAATAACGAAACTTTAAACAAATATTGCCCATGACCCAAAGAAATGCGCTATTGTTTCCGGGCCATACATGGGCATCAGTAAATTTTAACAGTTAACAGTTTCCACTCTATCTGAACAACCAATTGTCCCAAATCATAGAACTTGACACAAATGTTGTCAATAACTCGAGAAAGTGCCCAATATTGGAGTCACATAGGTCGAAATCACAAATGAACTTCGTCCAAAGATTGTCTTGAGATTCCAACTCATGAAGTAAAAGACTTCCATGCGAAAATAGCTTTTCATCATGGAAAAATCATTTGCGACACTTCTGATTAAAAATGTAATTGATAACTTAAATGGAGCAGAAGTTTATTGAAAAATAATATAAAAAATGTTTTGAGTGTATAAGGTCGCCTGTGTGTCCATTAGTCGGCTGTACGGTCCGTATCATTTTCTTCCTTTTTAGCTCACCTAACCACAACGTGCTCAAGGGGAGTTTTAGGATCACCCTGACTCCGTCGTCCGTCGTGAGTCGTCACCTTTCTTAAAACTTCTTCTTCTCCTAAACCGCTGGGCAAATTTCAATGAAATTTTGCCAGAATGTTCCCTAGGTGACCCTTTTCAAAATTGTCGCTATATTCCAATTGGCCAATAACTATGGGTATGGCAGGGCGGAGTTTATTTTGAGCCCAAAATCTTTGAACGACATCTTCTCCTGAACCACTGGGCAGTTTTCAATGAAACTTTGCAAGAATGTTCCTTTGGTGACCTTCTCCAAATATTGTTGGCAAAATTTTCATTAGCCAATAAATATGGGCGTGACAAGGTAGGGCTAATTTTGAGTCTCCTCTGTAATGATTGGGTTGGCAGGGTTTATTATGATTGCTTATAATTCGAATAATGTCTCCTCTTCAACGATTAGGCAAGTCTGAATGAATCTTTGCCAGAAAGTTTCTTGGATAAGATCCACTGGACCAATCGAATTCAGGTGAGCGGTTTAGGGCCATTCTGTCCCTCTTGGTATAATTTTTCTTTCATCAGATTCAGAGATTCAGTGGTTTAAGCGTCTCTCGTTGTTGAAATACATTGATCTATATACGCCCGTCAAAAGACGAGACGTATTATGTGATCACCTGTGGTGGGCGGGAGGCGTCAGCTTCGCTAGTAGCTTGAGGTCACCGCCTCTAGAACGCATTCCAACTTATCAGTACTTTCAGTACTTTGATTTATTATGCTGCTGAGATTTTTTAATCATGCTTTGAGGAACTTTTTTACAATGCTGCGGGAAAATTTTGTATTATGCTGAGGGGAATGTTTTTGTCATACTGCAGGGAAATATTTTATCATCTGCTGGAACAGATCTTATGACGCTGAATTTTTTAAATTGCTGTTTTGGAAAATGTTTTACCATTCCGCTTGGATTCTCTTAATCATGCTGCAAAGAAATCTTTATTATGCTGTGGGGAACCGTTTTATGATGCTGTTGGGAAAATATCTTTATAATGCTGCCGTGAATTTTTTATCATGCTGCTTGCAAATCCTTTTTATCATGCCAAAGGAAATCTTTTTATTAAGCTGGAAGCCAAATTTTTATCTTGATGCAGCATATTTTTCATCATCCTACAAGGTAATTTTGTCAACCTTGCTGCAGGGAAAACTTTTTAAGTCGAAGGATAAATATGTAAAAACATATTCCGTGCTACAAGTAAATATTATATTGCTACCATGATTTATCTTTTCCTTACTGCGGTAAAATAATTCAACCATGCTTTTTCAATTTACCCTGCTTCGAGGAAATTTACCTTCACCGGGCAAAGTCCAGCGATGCTATTGTTATGACAAAGTCCTCGTCTCGAGTATATGCTTCCGTTTATTTTTAATTTTTAACATCTTCACCGAAATTATATTCACAGGAATGATCTTTAGGACATGACCTTTCATATGTATTCATTAAATTCTGGTCGGGCTAATAACACGTGTGCTTAAGGCTGTCGTGACACCGAACAATGGTCCTACATAATAAAAAATTGATAAAAATAGTCTCAGAAACTACTGGTCAGAGTTCAACCAAACTTCAAAGAAATGATAGTTAATGAAACAGAAGGGGATTTCTTGAACGGTCCTACTGTCGACTCTTGTATGAATCATTTAATGATAGTCGACAGTGGGACCAGTCCCGGGTTTTTCTCTCCTAACTGCCTCCCCGACGGGGAATGTTGTAGACAAAAATTTAATGAAAAATCTATGATATACAGCTTGCGTTTCTGAATAATTGCAGAGCTCATTTGTTGGCATTTTTTCAAAGAATCGGTCATTTTTATATGCGTGACATTGCAGTGATATACGTTACTCTTAATTTCAAAGAAAACTGTGAAAAGGAAATTAATTTTCCATACCTGTCTCAAAAGGAATTTTGGACACTTTACCCTTTTGATAATTCATGGCTTAAAATACTATTTTGACACTAGTTCGCAGACTCCCCAGTAGGGTTACTTTGAAGTTACTCACCTATCAAAATTTTAAGAAGAACACTTTAGGTATGTGCAGGAAAAGGAAGAGTCTAATCGACCTAATGTTTTCTGTTAGTACCAAACTTTGTGTTTCGCAATATATATAGAGCCTATTGATAGTAATACTTTGAAATATAAATCTATCTCTAAGGCATGATATAAAGCTAAAATACGTTCCCTTTAAATTCAAAAGAAAGGTACATGGATATAAATGACTTTAATTCCACTAGGAATGTCATCAACAATGTTTTTTTCAAGGGTCTTTGGAGCATTGAACATATTTGGACCTGTTAGCACACTGTCCCGTGTGTAAATGCAAGATTACCCAAGGGGTTACTTCAAATAGAAATATTTATCAATATTTCATAAAACGAATTTTGTGGCTTGTCAAGTTCAGATAGTTTAGAAGAAATTGATTGAAAGCGTGTTTTGTTTTGTAAATGATATTCTTAATTCTAAAAGCATTTCAAGCCAATTTTTATTATGCCTTGAAAGAAAGCAAATGAAAGCAATCTTTGGAAGTGAAATACGAAACTTTTCAGTTTTAATCGAATGTACGCAAAAGATATAAGGTGGCAGTGTAATACAAAGGTACCGAAAACAAAAACAAATGGTTATATTTTGAGAGTACATACAGTAACACTTTCTATCATGCAATATCAAAAAAATCTAACCACAGGTTATGCAGAAAATGCAATTTACTTTACCTACCCCCCTTCTTGGGTTTCAAAAAATATTTGTATTAGGCATGCAAACTCAATTTTGAGAAAAAAAATATTTTAAACTGAATCATTTTATTTAAAAAGGCTGTTCACTGTAATACTTTGTAATTAGTCTTCAAAATATACTCAGTTTAAGCCTTATGTAACTTACGATATTTTTGTAAAAAATTAAAAAAAAATGCATTTTGAAGCTATTTTTCCACAAATTTTACTGAAAATGGCCTAAAGGCTCAACAATAGAACAAAATTTTTTTTCATTTTTCTAAAACCATTACTATTCTTTGTTTTAAAAATATCATAAAACATTAATTGCTTGGTTAAAAAAGAATTTTGAGAAGTTGACCACACATATTCCTAATAAATTGACTTCTATTATGACAACCCCTCAATTTATCTGTGATCCTAAAAAATGTTTTTGAGTATATAAATATCTAAGAAAACAAAAAGGAAAAAATTGAAGTTCTGAAAATATTGAATGGGTTTCATTGATTGAAGTGATTCATTTTAAATAAAATTTGTGTATGCTAGTTGCCTTAATAAACTAAAAAGGTAATTGGTCACAGAAAAAAACTTTATCTTTCAAATATAACCATGTCACTTGGGCATTTTTGTGTACCTTACATTAAAAACTGACTTTGATTGATAAAATCGGGATATAAACCAAAAGGATTTATCTAATGGAGTAAAAGACAAGTAATTTGCAAGCCAAATATACATTATTGAGGAAAAAAATAAAACAGGTAGTGTAGGTAGACTAAGATCAAGCTGCACATATGCGCAAGCTGTTTTTGTCTTTACTTTCCGCCAAAGAAGGTAAATTTGGGGTTCAGCATGAAAAGCTGGATGTCTGTAAGAATTTTTTTATAAACTTAATAGGAAAATCAGTTGGTGAAGATACAGTAAAGGCTGCACATATGTTCAGGCAGTTCTAAGTCTATGCCTCCCGCCAAAGCAGTAATGTTCTTTGTGAAGCATAAAAAGGGTAAAATTGTAAGCATGCAAGAACTTTTTTTCTGATTTAAAAAGGAATATTTGTGCAGGCTGATCTTACCAGTCTATACCTCCTTTTAAACAGGAATAACCAAGGTTCAGCTTGACAATCCTTAGATTATTTACATGCTATATATCTATAAGAAAACAGTTTACCAATAAAAGTCCTGTATAAATGTCTATAAAAATGGATTTCTTACTAATATGTGGTTTATTGTAATCCTAAGTGGGATGAGCGGCTAGTGCATAAGTGCTTCAAAATAATTGCAATCACTTTGAAAGGGGTCTTAACCCATACAACCAGATCAATCAATGGTGCAAAAGCATTTCATGTGGAGTACAGATAAGATTGTCATAACTAGAATTGGCAGCAAGCGGACTAATACACCCCAACAGGGCTTGGTTGCAACTATAATGAAAATATTGGCATTGCTCAATTGAATTGACTGATCGCAGGTTTTAAATGGGCCAATAGGGGTCCAATGGAATGGACATTAGGTTCTAGCTTATCAACATAGCACAATGTTCCAAGTAAATGATGCACTAGGTCTTTTGATACAGGCAGATCATATCAACCTTTCACACTCTTAAGAATCTCATCATTAAATGAGTTTTTCAACAGGTAGGAAGAGAACCACAAAATCAAACCCTTTTATCATAGGATGCCACAAGAAACACAATTTTTAAGACATCTGTTTGTTTTATTGGTACTGCAACATTCACGTACATGTACTATGATGATTGACTGGACATTTCTATGTTGCTGCTAAGCTGGGCCAGAAATTACTTCACTGGATGCTATTTGGGTTAAACAGGACATCAAAGAACCTCAAACTGAAAAAGATAAATGATAAATAATAAACATTGAAAACATCAAGGTTATAAAAAGCATCAGGCACAGCATAATCACCAATGTTTCATAAAGTACCACTCAGAGAGTCTCTGATGCCATGGTAAAACTTTTGTATCCACATTTACAAAAGCAAATAGTTGAGAATAAAGACACAAAATTGTCCAGGCACTATGTGTATTGCCAGATTTTTTTTATTTTGTGATATTTCATAATACAAAATAAGACTATCCAAGAGATTTGATAGGACTGAATGGACTAGTCATGGTCCATGTGACTATTTGATTATTCAAGAAAACTTAAACCTGATTGACCTCTGTGTGATACAGTTTTTTTCCCATTTCCAAACATTGTTCCATGAAGTGGCTCTATTGATTATTTTTGAATGACAGGTCACAAATTGACTATTACCTTAGCCTTTGGATAATGTAGGAGTTTAATAGTGATATGCCATACACTTTCATGCATGTACACATAAGTGGGTTTCAAAATATTGTATTTATGATTGTGTGAATGACATAAAAGAAACAAGAAGACTGCCCATGGGTGCCAAGGCAAGGCTTCAGGTGCTGGATTATACAAAAATATCACATGGAAAAAGGAGCATAACTCTTACAAAAATGTAAAAGATATCCCCCTTGCTAGTCTGGATAGCTCTTGTGATTGTGACTTCACATGCCAAGTTTCATGAGGATATATTCAACAGTAAGAGAAATATGACAAAGATAAATTAAATATTGTCTTTTCTTTGCAAACAACAATGGCAATGACACAAAGGTGATCAGAATACATCCTCAATTAGCTTTGTTGAAAACATATATGTTATCTTGGGTTTGGGAGTCTGAGTCATAGCTCATCCCCCTTTCAACTAGTATTTGGTATTGTAAAAGAAAGCAACAGCTAGGGAGTATTTGGATTTAAGATCAAAGTATTTCAATAATGATAGTAGAAATGCTATATTGTCGGTACTCATTGGAATCCTTTCAAGATAATTCTAATAAGACTAGAGCACATCATGCTTTTGTTCATATTGACTCAAAATTGTTATCATAAGTCACATAATCATTTTTTATCATTGTATGACAAAGGCAGGTCCTAAGGATCTTAGTTTTTAGATTGACAGTTTGCACACACAACATAAGTCCTCAAAAAGATAAGTAATTTTTGAGGATTTTAGAGTTTTACCAATTTCATGTGAAATAACGCAACTAAAATATCCCGGTACAATCAGTTTTCGGTCACCTAATGGTTTTTAAAGTCTGAAGAATGTAAAAACTGAATGACTGCAAATGGAACATTCAAAAGTGGCAACAAACAATATCATTTTACCATAACTTGAAAGCAAACACTACATAGTTTATCCTTTTTTCCAAATATATTTTTTCATTTGATCTTATTGACCTACTTTTTAGTTGGAAATTTAGATACAATATATTTCCGGTCAGGGGCCTTTTATCAAACACTAAACCAAACTGTAAAAGTTTTTTCCAGTAAAACATTCATGTGAACTTGGTAAACAAACACTTATTTGAGAAAAATCGAGCAATATAATCTAAAACCATTTTTGAAAGCTTTATCTAGCAGGTACTACAACTTGATAATTGTATTAGCAGCAGAGCACATCCCCTAAATATTTTCGAGTTTTCTCTTTAATTAAATGCAGAAAAATGTAAATTAAAGTTTTACTGATATCCCAACACATTGAGTTTAAAATGATCTTGATTTTGACTCTTAATATCATATTTCCTGCATTTATCACCAAATTGTTTCCTTCTCTGCAAAATATAACTAGGCGAAGAGAGGATTATTGACAGATAAGAACCCTCCTCTTGGAGAAAAGTTACAGTTTTGCATAGTAAACTTGAAGTCCAAAACGAATATTTTAGCAGGCTCTAGAAATAGCCCTTTCAATCAGACAAATAAAAATCGTCATTGAAATCAAGCCAAAAAATCTCTATTTTCTATTTTTACGTACGAGAAAAAGATGACATAGTAGAATAAACTCAAATTTGATTGGTTGATATAAAGAATAACTGTGTGCCATTTTTTGTTTTCAAAAGTTGCTAAAACTGATTTTTGTGCATCTTTGATGCTTCTTTTAACAATTCATGTACACAAGAACATGTGGAGTTTTAAAGATTTGAATTGAATGGTAAAATATAAAAAGTGACCGAAAATATATTGTGACCGGAAATAGATTGTGTCAGGATATATTTTCTGTCTTAGATATTCATTATTCTAGACTTTTTATCAAAATATAATGAAATCATTTCTCAAATGACAGAAGGTAACTCAAACTAGTGATTCGCGGAAATATTGTCACTCAAAGATATAAGGGAAACAGTAAAATATCCGACCTACCTTCCATACGAATACCGTTTCCTTTGGAGCGATCCCAAGAACATTTCGTCGTTTCGCAGTCTGGGCAAAGGCAGGCATTTCCATTCGGGTGATTTAAGTACAATCATTGTTTTTTATTGGCTTCTGATTTATACGTTGAAAAACACTCGTTTTGTCTCGATCAGCACTCGATATGTCAACGTAAATTCGCCAAAATGTAGACAACTGAGTGATTCCAAAAATGACGTCACACGGGGATTTTCCGGTTTTTGATTCAAATATATTTTTAATCGTTGTCTTTTTTTTCAAAAAATAACACATATGCAAACCAATATCGTTTTATAACTTATTTTTATACCATATTTATATAGATTAATTTGCAGTAGAAAAAATATATATTCAAACCGGGATACTGCGATTATATTACGGAGTTGACCGGAATCACCGACATTGCCCGATGTTGATAACCTTCATTACGCACTTTCTACCTTAAATAAATCACTGCCCCACAAAAAGTTTTGTTTACTGTGTTTTCTAAAAGCTTATATTCTTTCAACGATTGTGACACTTATGTCATATGATAACATTGAATATTTAGTACCTCATTGTTTTAGATAACTACAGCTCATTGCTGTTAAATATTCTTAAGGTATCAAGTTTAATCTATAACCAAAGTGGGTGTGGGGTCGTTCTAGTCCTCAGTGGGGTAGGATTGGATGAATGAACGTAACTACAGTTCTCTTCATTATATATCTATAATGTCATCTCGACGTGACATCAAGAACGACAACGACATGACATCAATACATGTGACGACAACATCCTGAAATATCAGAACAATATAAAGAACATTGTAACTACAGTACAAAACGTACACAGTAACATACAAATACAATCTTATACAATAGGAAAAGGCTAATGTACCCGATTCTCCGTTTCACGCGACGTTTTACTATTTACAATAATTCCTAAATGAAACCTACCAATCAATGTGACTAAATGTTCTCCCAACATCTGTATCTCTCAATACACCATTTTCACGTGCGCGTTAGCTGTAAAAGAACAATTAGATGTTATAAGTGAGTGCTGTGAAGGATCAAGATCGGAACAAGGGACAAACGCGAAAACCGGCAATTACTCGTAAATTAAGATAAATCACGGCGATTAAAT
Source organism: Fragum whitleyi (assembly GCA_948146395.1). Classification (NCBI taxonomy): domain Eukaryota; kingdom Metazoa; phylum Mollusca; class Bivalvia; order Cardiida; family Cardiidae; genus Fragum; species Fragum whitleyi. The sequence goes on along the minus strand of OX411548.1, from coordinate 21,490,380 downwards.
CTCTCGACGCGAACTACGACCAAATCCAAGCAATACGATATGAAGAGCAACAATTCAAACCAAACAAAAAGGTACCAACCGAAATAAATCCGATCCCCAAAGATAAATTCAATTACTTCGTATAAACACTCTAGCCTTTTTAAATCGATCCCAATATCCTTCACGGTACCTCCAATAAATCACGTGAAGACTAAAAATAGCAAACGGGTAAAATCAAAGCGCTGGAAGGCCTGGTTACAAATCTTTGATCATTTCAAGACTCATTGTGGTTTGCAAAATACATTACTAAAAAACCCTAGGTATAATTATTATTGAGCCGCTAAAATAGTTAAAGATAATTTGTACCAAATACCGTGTTGTAATAGCTTACTTTAGTGGTTTGAGTCTTTTTCCCTTTCTGAATAAATCGCCTTAGTAATGTATACTACCTCTGACAATAAAAGAAAGTTTGCATTGTGAAAATGGCGATCAAAATATCTAATGTAATAGCTGTTCTGTCAATCTTTTTTAAGAAATATTGCTATCATTTCAGTACAAAAATGCTAATTAAAGGAATAAATAAAGTTATAAACTATTTTTCTATATTTGACTATGATAGTAGCACCGCTGGTAGCACATCTGACTAGATAGCACATTCGACTCCTAAAGACGTGGACCAGATGACATTAGCCTCTAATTAAACGTAGATGTCTTGTTTCATGAATATGGAATGACCAATTATCCAATGTACTTTATACGTTACATTAATCACTGTTTCGTGTATTAACTGTAGATAGCTTGTTTCATGAATATGGGATGACCAATTATCCAATGTCCTATATACGTTACATTAATCACTGTTTCGTGTATTAACTGAAGATAGCTTGTTTCATGAATATGGGATGACCAATTATCCAATGTCCTATATACGTTACATTAATCACTGTTTCGTGTATTAACTGTAGATAGCTTGTTTCATGAATATGGGATGACCAATTACCCAATGTCCTATATACGTTACATTAATCACTGTTTCGTGTATTAACTGTAGATAGCTTGTTTCATGAATATGGGATGACCAATTATCCAATGTCCTATATACGTTACATTAATCACTGTTTCGTGTATTAACTGTAGTTGGCTTGTTTCGTGAATAAGGCGTGATCAAATTATTGAATGTCCTATATATGACATAACACCATTTAAAATGTATTTACTTAACTGTTTGTGATTTTTCCCTAATGTGGGATGACCAATTTTTCAATGTCCTCTTTACATGCCATCATTCCCTTTAAAATATATTATTTGTAGATAACTTGTTTCATGAATATGGGATGACCAATTATTCATTGACCTATACACATAACGTAAATCTCTTTTAAATGTATTAACTGTTTATGGCTTTTTCATGAATTTGGGATGCTAATTATTCATTGTCGTTTATGCATTGCAGTAATCCCTGTTACATGTATTTACTGTATATGGCTAGTTTAATGAACATGGGACGACCAATTATTCAACGTTTTTATAATCTACAATGCAGGAATCCATGTTACAAGTATTTTTATTTATTGAATATCATCTATATATTGCATTTATCCTTGTTACACCAACATATTAAGGTTGCTCCATCTATGTGGCATTCGTCACGGTGGGTGAAATCGTCTGCACAGCCAAAAATTATAGCATACACTGAAAGAGAGAGGAAAAATAACGGATTGTGTTTTTTTTCCGGTGGAAAATCTCAACGTCTGTTGAATAATCAAATTTGGTTCCTGTAAAGTGTTTTTGACCCAATTAAATGCTCCTTCCATTTACAAAAAGGACCATTTTCCCCGCTTAACAATATATCAAACTGAAGCTCTTGTTGAGAACAAGTAGTTTCACAACATTAGAGACCCCATTTCACATAAGTATTAAACCGTTATGGAAAAGGGACCTTATTTTTAAAACCAATAGCTTCATTACGACTTGACAGAGTTTGCCTGACTATCCAAATGTACAATTTATTTTAGCCACACTTTGGATCCGAGTTTTTTACTTACGATTATAGGACTGCCTTTATAGCAGTTTAAATCATATTTTGTTAAAATTTGAGCCGTCCAACCGTCATGCAGTTGGTTGTTTTGTACAACTAAATGTTTTAGCGAAAATGTATAACTAGGGTTGTATCATATTGCCTTACTATATGTACCAATCTATAACTTCATTTTGTTACATAATAAGGCTGGAAATACTGCCTTTTGTTTGGAAATGAAATGAGCCTGTGGGTGACATTTCCATCAATTCCATGTGTGCGTGATTGAAAGTCGTGTATTAGTCTTGACACCCACGCAGTGCAATTTTTTTGGTTCGGAATAGCGATTTTAGGTCCGTAGACATCTTTTGAGCGCATAGTTAGGACTCTGATCAGACTGTGCGGCCGCACAGACTGATCTGAGTCTCAATGTAGCGCACATGTGAACTTGTTGAATCTTTGTTATCGGTTCAAATACCCTTTACCCTAAGGTAGAAACTGCTTCATGTAAAATATTTGGATCGACCAATTTCGTTTTCCTCGGACGTCGTCGTGACAACTCGGGATAACCGAATAATACCTTTTTAGGCTACAATCAGTCTCATTAAAATCATCTCTACGAAACCCCTTCGCTATCTCTTTATTACTTAAGGGTATAGCTTTAGGTAACGTGGTGGATATGATTTCAATCAGATTTGGGCGACAGTATGACGTTTATAACGTCATTTTCAGCTACAGGAATCCAATATATCCGGAAGGTTACGGAGTTGACCGAGAAATTCCGATTTCGTTCCGATTTCAATATTATGCATTACACTTACACTAGATGTACATTAATAAATCTACATCAAAACCTGTATGTCGTAACAGGAAAAGTAAACTTATTTCTTTGGCAGACTTAATTCATCTCCAATGTATTTCACGTTATTGAACGAATTTGTTAGATTTATTGCAAATACTTTATTTTGCCTTTTTTCCAATTTTGACACAATAATAAAGCTTGGAAAACATAAACAATTTCTATGCCAACATTTTTCTATCGTTTCAAATTTAGATATGTCACAAAATTTACAGTTTTTTTTTCAATTGGTGTAAAGACTCGCTGCAGGGAGATATGTTTTAGCTACTTTGCAGGATATTTCGGTCTTAAGGTGTTTTTCCGTAGCAATGAAGTAAAAATCAGATAGTATCATACAGTGTGATAAGGTTTTTACTTTCATACCTCCATGAAATCATCAAATGATCTTTTCATCTCTTAATTAAACTTGATAGCATTTCGCCTTGCGTATTCATACATTTCAGTCTTATACCTTTATGAATTCAATAAAAATCTCTACAAAAAACAAAGAATCATCACTTTAATGATTTTAACCTGAATTGTACTCAAGATGAAAACGTTTCAAAGATAAAGTACCCTACTTTGTGAAAAGAACAATGTGCAAAGCAGATCACTATGTAGTAGCGTTTGCAAACGTTAATTATATACTGAATCGAAGGCTAATTTACGTCTATGCCTATATGGATACGAAGCAAAATTTAGAAGCAGTAAAAAATTGGATAGCTTACCCAGAAATATGCTTGTTACATAACATGATCCTCTACATTCAACAACTGTAACAAACGGGATGACCGGCTGGGATTTATAGCACTTTAAACACCCAACTAAAAAGTACAAAAAGCCATGTACAGTTTGTTACACCGTGAAATTGAAATTCATTTCAATCAAAACTATTCTTAATCGCTCACTCAGCTCTCCATTCAATCATTCCACACACTCTAACCATTAAAAACATTCCAAAATATCTAAAATTATAAGATCAACAACTAAATTCAGAATAGAAATTTCTAATTAAGAAAAAATGATTTCACTGACTTGATTGATCTTGGAAGTGTCTGATTCGTTCGGAGAGACACAAAAAATCACAGAAGTTGCGCGTATGTTTTCCCCCTTTTTTAAGGGAGGTAATAAATGGATTACATTCCTTTAATTTCATTGACATTCCAAAATCATTTGAAATTCATTCATCTTGTCTATTTCACGATATTTTTACTGTATTAAACGACTACTTAAGACCACCAAAAAGCGAGCGTTTAAGAGAATAGACGTTTAGTTCACGCTTTGTTTACAATTAAGAAATTTTGATTGAACAAATGAGTCCCGTCACGCAATAAGGAACCACCTTGGTAGCTCATAAAGTGCCGACCATAGTCAGACTGCGCGGCCTGCGCAGACTGACTTGAGTCGAAACTTTACGAACTTTCTTGAACTTCTGATTCTAAAATGATCAATCTACCTTTCTGTGAAGGAATTTTTAAAATTCGACCTGTGCTTGACCTATAGTACAACCAATCTCTATATCAAATATTTATTAATTCACAAAATATGAAGAGTATAGTTGTGTTTCTTGTGCACTGCACCTCTCCTTGATGTAATCTAAGCAGCTGCGAATGTTCATGATTCTAGCTTGAATGTTTTGCTAGATATACTTCGGACAAAAATCAAGTGTGAAAATCAACAAAGGGCAATAACTCAAAAAACAAGCAAATTAGAGTTACGGTTTTTGTGCACTGCGCCCCCCTCCCCCCTTGATGTGATCTATCCATCCATCTATGAAATTTCATTATTATAGCTATCATACGTCTGAGATATGCTTCGGTCAAAATCAAGTTTGAGAATAAAAAGGACAATAAATCAAAGAATAAGCAAGGCAGAGTTGCGATTCTTAAGCATTGCACTTTCCCTTGTTGTGATCTATCCACCCACGAAGTTTCATGATAATAGCTATCATAGACATGTTGCGAACAAATTCAAACATGACAATTACAAAGGGCAAAATCTTAAAAGAAAAACAAGAAAGAGTTACGGTTCTTATGCACTGCACTCCCCCTTGATATGATTAATCCACCTATGAAGTTTCATTACCATAGCTATCATACTTTCTGAGATATGACCTGCACAAGATCTTTTCCTCGGCCGGACTGATTGATCAACCGACCGAGCGAGAAGAGCAAAGTAGTCTATCCCTCTTCTTCGAAGGGCGGCTTTATAAGCAAGTTAATCTTGAAATTGAAAGTCAACCATGAGATTCCAAACGGCGGTACGTTCAATTAAGAACATCATGAAATTGACAAAATGAATGATTTTGGAATAATTTTGGAATTACATTGAATAAGCGTGTGGAACGAGTTCTAAATAAGATTAAAGGGGGGATCCAATATCGCTTATTTTGTTTAAGATGAACAAAATGAGCGATATTTATTACTTCCCTTTAATTCCATTAATAAAATATTAGTTCTTTCTTTTTGTCTGCCTGGACCAATCAGACACTTTAAAATTCACGCCAGCCATTGAATAGAATCGTAGATTAATTTAACCGATTTGCATAAAATTGTTATCGTCTTGAACGATTTCGAAATATTTTCTTATAATTTTGGAGCGGTTTTTTTTTATTGATTTGAGTGAGTGTTTGGAATGAATGAATTGGGCGTTTTAAGTGAATGATTTTGAATGAACGGAAGGAGTGTCGATTTCATGGTGTTACTTACTGTATCCCTTCCGACATTTGTCATCCACCAATGGGTGGATAAAAGTCGGATTACAGCTGGAGGCTAGGAAAGTATGATATAATAGTACTGGTGCAAGAACTAACAGTAATCGATTGATAGGTGCTCCAGTTTTCGCGATATAACTGAAAATTGTTGAAAGCAGTATTCAAACAAGCAAACAAATAAACAAACGTATTATTATGTACAGACCTGATCCAAAAGTAAGCGTAAAAAGTAAGATAGCAACTATGGAGTAATCTTTTGTTATCGCCATTTTTGGTGGTTGTGCCGAGACAAAGCGAAGTCTAATTAACTCCTCTAAATACTACACGAAATCTGTAACCCATCGCGCGAAAGGGGGCCATCTGGAAAGTGCGATATTTATTTACCAAAATCAGTAATCGCGGTATGCGCAGGGCAGCCCAGCTCTGTGTTAATGATCACAAAACGGCGCTACAGTTTTTTCCAAATATACCACGCTTTGCACGCAAAAGCACGTGCAAAGCGGGATACAATTGGAAAACTGTTTGCACCGTTTTTTGATGAAGAACGCACAGCAGGTCAACTCTTTTCGCTTTTAGGAGATTTTCTACATCAAGAAAGATCATCAGATTTTCTGATTTCATGGTTCTCCAACCGCTATCCAAAATCATCCTCGTCTTAGCTCAATGTGATTTTTAAATAATTGATAAACGGAGCTCCGATATGGTCCCTTTTTGTCTGTCGAATTATATTTCTTAATTTATGGTGACTCAAGATTGTCATTTCGACATAAGTATATCACTTTAAAAGCACCTTTTAGCTGCACTGGACAAAGTTCAGCGAGACTTAAGTGGTAGCAGTGCTGCGTTCATGATGACAAATCGCTGCAAACTGATTACGAATTATAACACATTTGGCACGCAAGTGCATGTGTATAAATTACACACACTTTGCACCGTTCCGCCTGAAGAAAACTGTGTCAGATAAGTTAAACATATACAGCTAATAACATCGTGTAATTGACAAGATGAATGGTTTTGAAAAGATTTTTGAAAGAATTTAAATAAGTGTGTGGAGCCAGTTTTGGGTAAAATTAAAGGGGGGTGAGTTATCCAACTACTCTTATTTTGTTCAGGATGAACAAAATTAGCGATATGTATTACATCACTTTAATGAAATGGGCATACAGGTCCTATGAAAAGCTTAATATACCTTCACGAACCCATCATACGCTTAGAAAATTAAATTATATTAGTAAAATCGCAGATTTATCTACCGATTTTTATTTTGGATGTTGTTGTTATTTTTTTTCATTCTAGTGATTTTTGAGCGTTTTGAATGGTTTGAAGGAGTGTTTAGAATGAATAAATGGAGCGGGTTAGTGAGCGATTGAGAATGATTTTGATCGGAATGACAGTAAATTTCACGATGTTACTAACTGTACCATTTCCCTCGGTGTTAAGTGATTTAGAGGATATTGAATGAGTGGTCATTGAATATCGAATTAATCAAACGAGTCATCTTTAAGCAATTCAAAAACGAGGATGCGTCGAGTTTTTATCTCTTCAAGATAACGAGTTTGATAAAGTCGGTCTTTAATGACCACTTATTTGATATTCTATTTATAATATGACCTGATCTTTGCGATAGATGGGGCAAATTCAAGATATTAATCGATTCAAATTATTCCGCGAAACATATTACGCCGTTTTCTAATTGACGTCACCAAATGCATTATGGCGCCATTTTCACGCCGTAAATATAGCTTAGCCAAACGTTTTTAGGTCATTTGCATACTTATTCTACAAGTGTAAAAACACCCGTGTAATATCAAAAATTTTCAACTAGGTTATTTAAATTCACTCTTGCGCCATAGGCCAAAATATAAATGATGGTTGTCCATAAATTTTGGCATGATTCGCTTTGATAACAGGTCAGTGCATCAAGGTTGAATAGCCCAAGTTCCATGAATAAGATCTTGTAATATTTAGGTCAAATTACGGAAATAATTTCCACGGCATTGCGGCCGTTGTACATACATTCGTGCGTGCGCAATTGTGTTCTGTGAACGCCTTCTCTCACAAAACCATTGGGATAATTTCGAACAATCCTGGAAGGAAAGCTCCTTGGATGACAAGTAGCCTATGTAGGGACCATAGTATGTGTATAACGCAGACCTACGTTCAACGAAATCGTGGAATTGACAAGGTGAAATATTTTATAAGCATTTTGAATGAAACTGAATGAGTTTGTGTAGCAAGATGTGGGCGAAATTCGACGGAGATATTACATTATCGATAATTTCGTCCAAATTGGACGAAATTATCGCTAATTATTACCTCCCTTTAATTTTTTTTGTATTTTTCTGCTTTGGTATCCTCAAGGACTAGTAAGACGCTAAACATTCCACACCAGGCAATAAGAAAGCGGTACGATTTAATCGATTTCAATGAATTGCTGTTCATTTTGAATAGTTTCGTTTTTATTTTTTCATTTTATTTTTAACAATTTCGGAGCTGTTTTGAGTGATCAGAGTTATTGTTTGGAATTAATGAACTGAGTGCTGAATGAGATGTTTATAATAGTTTTGATCGAGATAAATGTCAATTTCGCGATGTTACTAATTTCACATTCAGAATAACGGCGAGCCTTTTGATCTTGAATCGCTCATTTAAAACGGTTTCATGACGCATTGCATAGTACTTATCATAAGCGCTCGCGAACGCATGACTGTCAAGCGTTCGGGAAACTTAGCGTCCTCGAGCGCCAAAGAAAAGTAACCATTCACTATCCAGTGTTTTTCAAGATGGGTGCATCTAGAGAGCTTTTGATAGTCAACATTGTATATCAAGGAAGATAAGCAATTCAATTTTTACAGAATTACATGAACTGTGCTTATGTCCCTTTACCACGAAATGTCAATTTTAAACTGACAGTTTAAGGGAAGATAGCCTTTTCTAAGCTCATCAATTAATTATTGGAACTGTTATGGGTGTGGTTCTTTGATTTCAGTTTGAAAATACTTTTTTCTTAAGCCTTGTCCATGTATTGCTCACAAAAACATGCTCTGTGTACAAATTGAATTTTTTTCGCGAAACGTTTTGAAATCATACCCCGCTTTGCACGTGTACTTACTTGCAAAGCAAGGGTATAATTTCAAAACATATGAAAGCGTTTTTGTATTCTGAAGGCGGGACTAAAGTCTTGTTATGTTCATCTGAAATATTACTCATATGTGGCCAAACATCAGTGTCCGGTGCTCGATTACCATCCAATTTTATCGTTTTGGTGTCGAAGCTATATACATATCGCTAGATTACTTTTTCTCCTTCTGTACGAGTGTATAAGCCATTGATCATTTGTCTAGCAAATTGTCTAACCATCGTTTAACAGTATGTGGCCTGCGCGCACAATGCTTAATGAATTGACGTAAAATTACATGTAGCCTAATAACCTCAACATGAACTTATTGATTCTTTTTACATGCCTTGCTTCCCAGCGCCAATTGTCAGACAATTAAAAAACCGTCCAAATTGAAGTGAAGGTAGGAGAAGAGGTCAAACGTCGGTCGCAATGCAAGAATGTTAAAACAGAGAGCTAGAATAATCATTCTGAATTAAAAAAAAATATCGCGTTGTCTGACTAGGATCGACACTTTACGCATTTCCCAGATGGTCCTTTTCAACTAGACGTGAAAAAATGCAGATTTCGGTTTCAATCATTAATCCCTCAAAACAATCGAGCGGTTTGTACTTTGTTTCCCTTTTATTTATTTATTTATTTATTTATTTATTTATTTATTTATTTATTTATTTATTTTTTATTTATTTATTTTTTTATGTATTTATTTATTTATTTAGCTTTCGTTTTATTTATTAATTCATTTATGTATTTATTATTCATTTTATTGTCGGAAACAGATCTGTCCACTAGCCGTTTCAATATAGGGAATTTCTGAGATCGGCGAAGAGGCGGTGACTTTTGATTCCGAGTTAAATTCCTCCGACCTTACCAGATTCTTGAGACTAGTCGCCGAAGCCTCTACGTGTAGTACTTTTAGTTTATTCAATCATGCAAATTCTGCCTCATCGCTCGGTGAAAAGATGATATAATTAAGAACACCTATTGACAAGCTGAATGATTTAAAATGATATTGGAATGAAATCGATTGGGTATGTGGATTGATTGATTGAATGGAGTTTAACGCCGCTTTCAACATATTTTCAGTCATATCGCGGGGACTGGAGCACCTAACAGTGGATTCCTAGTACTTCTCTCACCAGTACAACTATCACATCCTTTCCTAGCCTCCAGCTACTATCTCATATAGGTCTACGATTATGAACCCATTGGTGAGAGACAAAAAGTCGGAAAGAATGAGTGCCGCCGTCGGGGATCGAACCCGGGACCTCTAGATTGACAGTCCAAAGCGCTACCAACTGCGCTATGACGGCGGCTTTAGTGTGTGGAGCGAGTTTTGAGTGAAATTAAAGGGAGGTAATCCAATGTCGATAATATTTTTCAGGGTGTAAAAACTAGCGATATTGATTACCCCCCTTTAGTAAAATATACATTAAGATTCCATTTATAGTTATCTATTTCTTCAAGAACCAATCAGACGCTTACAAATTCAGTTATGTCAGGGAAGTCGTGATTTTTTTCTAACTATACATGTATTTGTTTGTGAATGCAGTTGTTGGTCTTATATTTTTGTTGTAACTTTGGAGCGTTTTTGAGTGGTTTGAGTGAGTGTTTGGAATGAATTAATGGAGCGCTGAGAGAATGGTTTTGATTGAGATGAATGTCAATTTCACGATGTAACTTACTGGAATGTCTTGTCAGCGGTTTTATTTCAGTGCAAAATAAATACATGTCCCGATATCGTCGGCGTCCGCCCGATGGTATTTTTTAGCGGTGGAATAAAAAAACAATAATCGCCTACGTGTCGGAGTCACCGAATTATTATAAAGTCAAATAAAAACAACCGAAATCAAGCGTTCTCCCAATAAGCAGCTCCCAACAAGCATTTTACCAAAAAGCGTTTAGCAAACTACGATCGTCAATTGAGATTCTCTCCCTTGTTTTGCTGGTAAACCGAAAGTAGAAAATGTTTAGAAACACAGGTTGTTTACGCTTACGAATTAGAGAATGGATTACATAATTCCACGGAATTTGAGGTGATTTTTAAACTAGCTTTGTTGGACTAATTTCGTTTCCTTATTCACCGTGAAAACTTCAAATACGGTTAGATTTGCTGTTCACTAAAAAGGTTTGATTCATTGACCCATAACCAGGATATAGGTCTAAATGGTACAGAATAATGTCACGGTAGGGGAATTACTTATTTTGGTTGTGATAGATCTGCAACAGAACAGTCGTAAAGGGAAGATATCGAGGGAATGGAATGAGAAAATTTAAATGAGGAACAGATTTGACAATTTGTCTAGACGTGGCATTGGCGGATCCAGAAGATGTTTTACTGGGGATTATTGGACTACACTACCGATTGCTATGTGTACTATTTCTTTATCACGTGGTGACAATGCTGTCAACATATGCCAGACTCAACCCGGGCTTTTAACAGAAATCCTACATCTGTTGTTTGATTGAGACCTGGGAGATGAGATGCACATGAGTGTGTGTTTTTTTGTTTTTGTTTTTATTTTATTTTCTTTGAAGATATCCAATGCCAATCAGTTAGTGCACTGATTTACTTAGAGAAAAAATATCAACATTGAATTTGAAACTGGCATATTGTGTTGTAGAATGTATTTGGTTTCTTTTGAGTCCATGAGTTGGGCTAATATGGAAAATTAAAAAAAGTGTCATACACATTAAAATCAAACTTAAATATTTCATTTATTTGAAATTGGCATACAAACACTGCAATTGCAAATAGTAAAGGGGAACATCTGAAATGAAAATTGAGTGACCTCTGGAAAAAAAGAGAAAAAGGTTTAATTTTTCATGAAAAAATGTCAAAATTCAACTAAAAGACCTACATTGACAGATGAATGGGAATTGTGATACCATAAATCATGATTGTTGTAGTTAAATTGTACCACAAATTGAAAGGGGATTGTTACACAATGGATCATATACCATTCTGTTTGTTTGATATTCCACTTTATAAGAATAAAGCAACCTATAGGAACCTTCTTAGGAAATAAGTTTTAGGCTGATAATTTGACCCAAAAGATGTATTTTTCATAAAAGAAATGTCAAAGTTCAATAAAGATGATATCCACATGGACAGGCTGTCAGCTGGTAGGGGATTGAGATACCATATGTCATATACTATTTTTCATTTGTTGTATATCTCAGTTCATAAGAATAAAATTCATATCAATTAAGGGGGACTACCTCGTGTAAAAAGTTCTTGACTGGAAGATTGATCCAAAGGATGAATTTTTCACTAAAAAATGTCAAAGTTCAATATGAACACCCAAACTGGACAGCTGGTAAGGGATTGTGACACCATGAATCAAATACCATTCTATAAATTTCATATATCAGTTCATATGAATAATTATCAAAAGAGGGGGACTACCCCTGGAAAAAATTTTAGACTGGGAAATTGACCCAAAAGATGATTTTTTCACGGAAAATATGGCAAAGTTCAATATAAATACCCACCTGGACAGATGGTAGGGGATTGTGACACCATGAATCATATACCATTAAGAAAAAATATCAATAGAGGTGGATTACCTCCGGAAAAAGTTTTAGACTGGAAAATTGACCCAAAAGATGATTTTTTCACGAAAAATTTGTCAAAACAGAATAAATATCAATAGAGGGGGATTACTTCTGGAAAAAAGTTTTAGACTGGAAAATTGACCCAAAAATGAATTTTTCATGAAAAAAATCTCAAGCTTCAATATAAAGACCCACCTGGACAGCTGTTAGGGGATTGTGACACCATGAATCATATACCATTCTATTTATTTCATATATCAGTTCATGAGAATGAATATCAATAGAGGGGGATTACCTCTGGAAAAAAGTTTTAGACTGGAAACTTAACCCAAAAATGAATTTTTCACAAAAAAATGTCAAAGTTGAATAAAAAGACCCACCTGGACAGCTGGTAGGGGATTGTGACACCATGAATCATACACCATTCTATTTATTTCATATTTCAGTTCATAAGAATGAATATCAATAGAGGGGGCTTACCTCTGGAAAAAAGTTTTAGACGGGAAAATTGACCCGAAAGATTAATTTTTCACGAAAAAATGTCAAAGTTCATTGTTATGACCCACCTGGACAGCTGGTAGGGGATTGTGACACCATGAATCATATACCATTCTATTTATTTTATATCTCAAATCATTAGAATAAATATCAATAGAGGGGGTTACCTCTGGAAAAATGTTTTAGACTGTAAAATTAACCCAAAGGATGAATTTTTCACAAAAAAAATTCAAAGCTCAATGTAAAGACCCACCTGGACAGCTGGTAGGGGATTGTGACACCATGAATCATATACCATTCTATTTATTTCATATCTCAGTTCATAAGAATGAATATCAATAGAGGGGGATTACCTCTGGCAAAATGTTTTAGACTGGAAAATTGACCCATAAGATGATTTTTTCACGAAAAAATTGTCAAAACTCAATGTAAAGACCCACCTGGACAGCTGGTAAGGGATTGTGACACCATGAATCATATACCATTCTATTTATTTTATATCTCAGTTCATAAGAATGAATATCAATAGAGGGGGATTACCTCTGGAAAAAAGTTTTAGACTGGAAAATTGACCGAAAAGATGAAATTTTCACAAAAAAATGTCAAATCTCAATGTAAAGACCCACCTGGACAGCTGGTAGGGGATTGTGACACCATGAATCATATACCATTCTATTTATTTCATATCTCAGTTCATAAGAATAAATATCAATAGAGGGGGATTACTTCTGGCAAAATGTTTTAGACTGGAAAATTGACCCATAAGATGATTTTTTCACAAAAAATTGTCAAAACTCAATGTAAAGACCCACCTGGACAGCTGGTAGGGGATTGTGACACCATGAATCATATACCATTCTATTTATTTCATATATCAGTTCATGAGAATGAATATCAATAGAGGGGGATTACCTCTGGAAAAAAGTTTTAGACTGGAAAATTGTCCCATAAAAATGAATTTTTCACAACTCAATGTCAAAGTTGAATAAAAAGACCCACCTGGACAGCTGGTAGGGGATTGTGACACCATGAATCATACACCATTCTATTTATTTCATATCTCAGTTCATAAGAATGAATATCAATAGAGGGGGATTACCTCTGGAAAAAAGTTTTAGACTGGAAAATTGACCCGAAAGATTAATTTTTCACGAAAAAATGTCAAAGTTCATTGTTATGACCCACCTGGACAGCTGGTAGGAGATTGTGACACCATGTATCATATACCATTCTATTTATTTTATATCTCAAATCATAAGAATAAATATCAATAGAGGGGGATTACCTCTGGAAAAATGTTTTAGACTGTAAAATTAACCCAAAGGATGAATTTTTCACAAAAAATATTCAAAGCTCAATGTAAAGACCCACCTGGACAGCTGGTAGGGGATTGTGACACCATGAATCATATACCATTCTATTAATATCATATCTCAGTTCATAAGAATGAATATCAATAGAGGGGGATTACCTCTGGCAAAATGTTTTAGACTGGAAAATTGACCCATAAGATGATTTTTTTCACAAAAAATTGTCAAAACTCAATGTAAAGACCCACCTGGACAGCTGGTAGGGGATTGTGACACCATGAATCATATACCATTCTATTTATTTTATATCTCAGTTCATAAGAATGAATATCAATAGAGGGGGATTCCCTCTGGAAAAAAGATTTAGACTGGAAAATTGACCGAAAAGATGAAATTTTCACGAAAAAATGTCAAAGCTCAATGTAAAGAGCCACCTGGACAGCTTGTAGGGGATTGTGACACCATGAATCATATACCATTCTATTTATTTCATATCTCAGTTCATAAGAATAAATATCAATAGAGGGGGATTACTTCTGGAAAAAAGTTTTAGACTGGAAAATTGACCCAAAAATGAATTTTTCATGAAAAAAATCTCAAACTTCAATATAAAGACCCACCTGGACAGCTGGTAAGGGATTGTGACACCATGAATCATATACCATTCTATTTATTTTATATCTCAGTTGATAAGAATGAATATCAATAGAGGGGGATTTCCTCTGGAAAAAAAGTTTTGGACTGGAAAATTGACCGAAAAAAATGAAATTTTCACGAAAAAATGTCAAAGCTCAATGTAAAGACCCACCTGGACAGCTGGTAGGGGATTGTGACCCCATGAATCATATACCATTCTATTTATTTCATATCTCAGTTCATAAGAATAATATCAATAGAGGGGGATTACCTCTGGAAAAAAGTTTTAGACTGGAAAATTGACCCAAAAGATGAAATTTTCACGAAAAAATGTCAAAGCTCAATGTAAAGAGCCACCTTGACAGCTTGTAGGGGATTGTGACACCATGAATCATATACCATTCTATTTATTTCATATCTCAGTTCATAAGAATAAATATCAATAGAGGGGGATTACTTCTGGAAAAAAGTTTTAGACTGGAAAATTGACCCAAAAATGAATTTTTCATGAAAAAAATCTCAAACTTCAATATAAAGACCCACCTGGACAGCTGGTAAGGGATTGTGACACCATGAATCATATACCATTCTATTTATTTTATATCTCAGTTGATAAGAATGAATATCAATAGAGGGGGATTTCCTCTGGAAAAAAAGTTTTGGACTGGAAAATTGACCGAAAAAAATGAAATTTTCACGAAAAAATGTCAAAGCTCAATGTAAAGACCCACCTGGACAGCTGGTAGGGGATTGTGACCCCATGAATCATATACCATTCTATTTATTTCATATCTCAGTTCATAAGAATGAATATCAATAGAGGGGGATTACCTCTGGAAAAAAGTTTTAGACTGGAAAATTGACCCAAAAGATGATTTTTTCACTAAAAATTGTCAAAACTCAATCTAAAGACCCATCTGGACAGCTGGTAAGGGATTGTGACACCATAAATCATATACCATTCTATTTATTTTATATTTCACTTAATAAGTAAAAATATCAATAGAGGGGGATTACCTCTGGAAAAATGTTTTAGACTGGAAAATTGACCTAAAAATGAATTTTTCATGAAAAAATTGTCAAAGTTCAATATAAAGACCCACCTTGACAGCTGGTAAGGGATTGTGACACCATGAATCATATACCATTCTATTTATTTTATATCTCAGTTCATAAGAATGAATATCAATAGAGGGGGATAACCTCTGGAAAAAAGTTTTTGACTGGAAAATTGACCCAAAAGATGAAATTTTCATGAAAAATAATTGTCGAAGCTCAATGTAAAGACCCTACTGGACAGCTGGTAGGGGATTGTGACACCATGAATCATATACCATTCTATTTATATCATATCTCAGTTCATAAGAATGAATATCAATAGAGGGGGATTACCTCTGGCAAAATGTTTTAGACTGGAAAATTGACCCAAAGAATGAATTTTTCACGAAAAAATTGTCAAAACTCAATGTAAAGACCCACCTGGACAGCTGGTAGGGGATTGTGACACCATGAATCATATACCATTCTATATATTTCATATCTCAGTTCATAAGAATAAATATCAATAGAGGGGGATTACTTCTGGAAAAAAGTTTTAGCCTGGAAAATAGACTCAAAAGATGAATTTTTCATGAAAAAATTTCAAAGCTCAGTGTTAAGACCCACCTGGACAGCTGGTAGGGGATTGTGACACCATGAATCATATACTATTCTATTTATTTCATATCTCAGTTCATAAGAATAAATATCAATAGAGGGGGATTACTTCTGGAAAAAAGTTTTAGACTGGAAAATTGGCCAAAAAGATGATTTTTTCATGAAAAAATTTCAAAGCTCAATGTAAAGACCCACCTGGACAGCTGGTAGGGGATTGTGACACCATGAATCATATACCATTCTATTTATTTCATATCTCAGTTCATAAGAATAAATATCAATAGAGGGGGATTACCTCTTGAAATTTGTTATAAGTCCATGCAGTAAATAGTGTCTGGTATAGTCAAAGATTGGTTAAAGACAGTGATCTAAAAATGTTGCAATGGGTTTTTTATGAAACTGAAAGTAAGATGAAATGGTTTGATTATGACTATATATTCATTCCAATTAATGAAAATGGATCACATTGGACTATTGCCATTGTCAACACAAAGGTAAAGCAAATAGTTTACTGCAATTCACTCCTATTAGGTGAAAATGCAAACAATATTTGCCATCAAGTTTGGCGATACTTATGCTATGAGGCATTTCTACATAGTGAAATTATTCTTAAAACAAAATGAATGGTCAATATTATTGTATCATGATTTGCCTGGTTTCCAAATGCAAACAGATGGGAGTAGTTGTGGAATATACATCTGTGCTGTTGCTTAAGCTATTGTGTTCAAACAAAGATTGCCTGAAGAACCAAATCTATTGAATTTCAGAAGAAGCATGGTAAATGAAATAAATAATTCTTCATTGTATCTATAATGTAAAAAATAATACTGTAATTGGTTATTGTGTTTCAATAATATTCAAATATCAACCGAGTGCCACAATATACACAGCCACAAGTAAATTTGATCATAAATTGAACTCCTTTTTATTTCACATTCAGGGAAAAAGACTAACAATTTTTGTTAGTGGGCCCAGACTTTCAAAATTCAATATTTAAAATTAGAGGCTTAGGCATTTCATCCAAAAATCTATGCACCCAGCCAAAATATTTAGGGGCCATAGGCACTTGGGCCCCTGCTTATCTTTTCCCCTGACATTATTTGAATCTCAAATTGCATCTAATAACTGGATACTTAGGAACATTCTGTAATATTTTCATACAAATCCCTCTAGGAAATCTTTTATCAAGTGAGAGTTTTATGCTCATCTGTCCATAATTCTAGTAGGATTCATGTTAAGAAAAAATTAAACTAAAGGTTCCTTTTGCTCTGATACAGCAAAAATATTCACTTTTGGCACATAATAGTGAACATTCTGAGAGAGTTTCATGTAATTTTTCTGCAGTTATAAGAGGAGTTAACTAGACATTTTACACACAGACCCCTTTTCTATGAAGCAGCATCCTATCCTGGGATCTCCCAGAAAAAAATCGCTTCCAAGCCTTTGGTTGCTCTTCCATCATAAGTTAATGTACCGTAAATACAATGATTGTTTTGTGGTAAATGCCATTGTGCTGCCAACTAGGGATTGGTCTTTGGACCCCATGATTTGGAGTCTATAGCACTTCAAGCTTTGCAAATAAAGCATCTAGAACTAACCCAAAATGAATTTCTGTAAGTTTTGTTCAAGAAATGTTCCTCATGATTTTTATGCCCCTGCATTACGGTCAAATAACTCAAACAGTTAACCAAAAAACTTAACATTGCAAATATTTTCAAGATAAAAGCCTCATATTTGGCATGGTGAAAGAGCTCATGATACGCATATACTGATACCAAAGTCAGTATCATGTGGCAGGGTCAAGGTCAACTGTCAAGGTCAAACTTCTCAAAAACTTACCCGCCGTCATAGCGCAGTTTGTAGCGCGTCAGACTGTCAATCTAGAGGTCCCCGCTGGGTTCGATCTCTAACGGCGTCACTCATTCTTTTCAACTATTTGTCTCTCACCAATGGGTTGATAATCGTAAACCTATGTGAGATAGCAGCTAGAGGCTATGAAAGGATATGATGGCAGTACTGGTAAGAGAAACACCAGGAAATCATTGTTAGGTGCTCCAAGCGCCGCGATATAACTGAAAAAATGTTAAAAGCAGCGTTAAACTCCATTCAATAAATCAATCTCAAAAACTTAACAAAAAACTTAAACATTGCAAATATCTTCTAGTTTAGTCAAGGTACAAGCCTCATATTTGGCATGGTGATAGATCTATTCAATATGCATCTGCTGATACCAAAGTCAAGGTCATGTCAAGGTCATATGTCAAGATAAAACTTCTCAAAACTTAACCATAAAAACCTAACAAGGTCAAACTTTTAAAATGGTCATCTAAGCGATTAGTAGCATTCAAAAAACATGTTTTGTTACCAAATTTTGTCTTGAATATATACATGCTTGAGCCATTACAAATCATTTTGCCACATTATCACTATTATTCTATTAATAACACTCTTGTTATTATTACTGTTCTTTTATCTTCCTTTGTAATTGACTGATCAAGAGAAACAAATTGAAGGGAAGAAACAAGAACAGTGCATGTGAGGAAATACAATAGAATTGATTTATCCCTATTATTGAAAAGAAGGAAAATTAGCAGGCAATACCAAACTGGTGATAAGATTAAATTTAACTATCAATAACATGAAATATACTGAGCAACTTTAAAAACACAATACCTAGAATTCATCACTAAAATCACAAAAGTACACAGATTCTGAATAAAATATATATATTTTGTTTCCTTTACAAGTTACCTAAAGGTTCATGTAAAGTGTTTGAGACCCAATTTTAAGGATGTTTCATTAGCCAAGAAAAAGCAGTATGTACAGGTATATTGTATATCAAAATCAAGCTGTTTATGAGCACAAGCAGCTGAGCAACAAAAACCACCATAGCTATAGCGGTAAAGCCAAAACATTGTGGAAAAGAATCATTTTGTACAGAACCAGCAACTGTGTGACGGTCAGATAAAATTTGCTCATGTTTTAACAAAGTACAGTCTTAAGTACTTCCCAGAGAGCTTTTTTCCAGAGGTAGTCCCCGTCTAATGATAATTATTCTTATAAACTGAGATATTAAGTAAAAAGAATGATATATGATTTATGGTCTCACAATCCCCTACCAGCTATCAAGAACGGTATTTATATTGAACTTTTTTCCGTCTAAAACTTTTTTCAAGAGGTTGTCCCCCTATAATGATATTTATTTATTCTTATTTACTGAGAAATGTAATAATTAATGGTATATGATTTCACAATCCCCTACCAGCTGCCAAGGTGGGTCATTATATTGAACTTTGAGATTTTTTTCATAAAAAAATCATTTTTTGGTCAATTTTCCAGTCTAAATTTTTTTTACAGAGGTAGTCCCCCTCTATTGATATTGTTTCTTATGAACTGAGATATGAAATAAATAGAATGGTATATGATTCATGGTGTCACAATCCCCTACCAGCTGTCAAGGTGGGTCTTTACATTGAGTTTTGACAATTTTTTCGTGAAAAAATCATATTTTCGGTCAATTTTCCAGTCTAATTCTTTTTTCTGAGGTAATCCCCCTCTATTGATATCTATTCTTATGAACTGAGATATGAACTAAATAGAATGGTATATGATTCATGGTGTCACAATCCCCTACCAGCTGTCCAGGTGGGTCTTTACATTGAGCTTTGAAATTTTTTCTTGAAAATTTCATCTTTTGGGTCAATTTTCCGGTCTAAATCTTTTTTCCAGAGGTAATCCCCCCTCTATTGATATTCATTCTTATGAACTGAGATATAAAATAAATAGAATGGTATATGATTCATGGTGTCACAATCCCTTACCAGCTGTCCAGGTGGGTCTTTATATTGAGTTTTGACAATTTTTTCGTGAAAAAATCATATTTTCGGTCAATTTTCCAGTCTAAATTTTTTTTACAGAGGTAGTCCCCCTCTATTGATATTGTTTCTTATGAACTGAGATATGAAATTAAAAGAATGGTATATGATTCATGGTGTCACAATCTCTTACCAGCTGTTCAGGAGGGTCTTTATATTCAACTTTGACATTTTTTTTCATGAAAAATTCATTTTTGGGTCAATTTTCCAGTCTAAAACTTTTTTCCAGAGGTAATCCCCCTCTATTGATATTCATTCTTATGAACTGAGATATAAAATAAATAGAATGGTATATGATTCATGGTGTCACAATCCCTTACCAGCTGTCCAGGTGGGTCTTTATATTGAACTTTGACATTTTTTTCATGAAAAATTCTCTTTTGGGTCAATTTTCCAGTCTAAATCTTTGTTCCAGGGGTAATCCCCCTCTATTGATATTCATTCTTATGAACTGAGATATGAAATAAATAGAATAGTATATGATTCATGGTGTCACAAACCCCTACTAGCTGTCCAGGTGGGTCATAACATTGAACTTTGACATTTTTTTTGTGAAAAAATCATCTTTCGGTCAATTTTTAAGTCTTAATCTTTTTTCTAGAGGTAATCCCCCTCTATTGATATTCATTCTTATGAACTGAAATATGAAATGAATAGAATGATATATGATTCATGGTGTCCCAATCCCCTACCAGCTGTCCAGGTGGGTCTTTATATTCAACTTTGACATTTTTTTGTGAAAAATTCATTTTTATGGGACAATTTTCCAGTCTAAAACTTTTTTCCAGAGGTAATCCCCCTCTATTGATATTTATTCTTATGAACTGAGATATGAAATAAATAGAATGGTATATGATTCATGGTGTCACAATCCCCTACCAGCTGTCCAGGTGGGTATTTACATTGACCTTTGAAATTTTTTCGTGAAAATGTCATCTTTTCAGTCAAATTTCCAGTCTAAAACTTTTCTCCAGAGGTAATCCCCCTCTATTTATATTCATTCTTATGGACTGAGATATGAAATGAATAGAATGATATATGATTCATGGTGTCACAATCCCTTACCAGCTGTCCAGGTGGGTCTTTATATTCAACTTTGACATTTTTTTCATGAAAAATTCATTTTTGGGTTAAGTTTCCAGTCTAAAACTTTTTTCCAGAGGTAATCCCCCTCTATTAATATTCATTCTTATGAACTGAAATATGAAATAAATAGAACGGTATATGATTCATGGTGTCACAATCCCCTACCAGCTGTCCAGGTGGGTATTTACATTGAGCTTTGAATTTTTTTCGTGAAAATTTCATCTTTTCAGTCAAATTTCCAGTCTAAAACTTTTCTCCAGAGGTAATCCCCCTCTATTGATATTAATTCTTATGAACTGAGATATGAAATGAATAGAATGATATATGATTCATGGTGTCACAATCCCTTACCAGCTGTCCAGGTGGGTCTTTATATTCAAATTTGATATTTTTTTCATGAAAAATTCATTTTTTGGTCAATTTTCCAGTCTAAAACTTTTTTCCAGAGGTAATCCCCCTCTATTGATATTCATTCTTATGAACTGAGATATAAAATAAATAGAATGGTATATGATTCATGGTGTCACAATCCCTTACCAGCTGTCCAAGTGGGTCTTTACATTGAACTTTGACATTTTTTTGTGAAAAATTCATCCTTTGGGTCAATTTTCCATTCTAAAACATTTTTCCACAGGAAGTCCCCCTCTATTGATATTTATTCTTATGTACTGAAATATGAAATAAATAGAAAGGTATATGATTCATGGTGTCACAATCACCTACCAGCTGTCAAGGTGGGTCTTTACATTGAACTTTGACAATTTTTTCGTGAAAAAATCATATTTTCGGTCAATTTTCCAGTCTAATTCTTTTTTCCTGAGGTAATCCCCCTCTATTGATATCTATTCTTATGAACTGAGATATGAACTAAATAGAATGGTATATGATTCATGGTGTCACAATCCCCTACCAGCTGTCCAGGTGGGTCTTTACATTGAGCTTTGAAATTTTTTCGTGAAAATTTCATCTTTTGGGTCAATTTTCCAGTCTAAAACTTTTTTCCAGAGGTAATCCCCCTCTATTGATATTCATTCTTATGAACTGAGATATGAAATTAAAAGAATGGTATATGATTCATGGTGTCACAATCCCTTACCAGCTGTCCAGGTGGGTCTTTATATTCAACTTTGACTTTTTTGGGGGAAAAATTAATTTTTTGGGACAATTTTCCAGTCTAAAACTTTTTTCCAGAGGTAATCCCCCTCTATTGATATTCATTCTCATGAACTGATATATGAAATAAATAGAATGTTAGAGGATTCATCGTGTCACAATCCCCTACCAGCTGTCCAGGTGGGTCATTACATTGAACTTTGACAATTTTTGTGAAAAAATCCTCTTTTGGGTCAATTTTTCAGTCTAAATCATTTTTCCAGAGGTAATCCCCCTCTATTGATATCTATTCTTATGAACTTAGATACGAACTAAAGAGAATGGTATATGATTCATGGTGTCACAATCCCCTACCAGCTGTCCAGGTGGGTCTTTACATTGAGCTTTGAAATTTTTTCGTGAAAATTTCATCTTTTGGGTCAATTTTCCAGTCTAAAACTTTTTTCCAGAGGTAATCCCCCTCTATTGATATTCATTCTTATGAACTGAGATATGAAATTAAAAGAATGGTATATGATTCATGGTGTCACAATCCCTTACCAGCTGTCCAGGTGGGTCTTTATATTCAACTTTGACTTTTTTGGGGGGAAAAATTCATTTTTTGGGACAATTTTCCAGTCTAAAACTTTTTTCCAGCGGTAATCCCCCTCTATTGATATTCATTCTCATGAACTGATATATAAAATAAATAGAATGTTAGAGGATTCATGGTGTCACAATCCCCTACCAGCTGTCCAGGTGGGTCATTACATTGAACTTTGACAATTTTTGTGAAAAAATCATCTTTTGGGTCAATTTTTCAGTCTAAATCTTTTTTCCAGAAGTAGTCCCCCTCTATTGATATTCATTCTTATGAACTCAGATAGGAAATAAATAGAATGGTATATGATTAATGGTGTCACAATCCCTTACCTGCTGTCCAGGTGGTTCTTGACATTGCACTTTGACATTTTTTTTGTGAAAAATTCATCCTTTGGGTCAAGTTTCCAGTCTAAAACATTTTTCCAGAGGTAGTCCCCCTCTGTTGATATTTATTCCAATTAAGAGAAATATAAAATAAATAGAATGGTATATGATTCATGGTGTCACAATCCCCTACCACCTGTTCAGGTGGGTCTTTACATTGAGCTTTGACAATTTTTCGTGAAAAAAATCATCATTTGGGTCAATTTTTCAGTCTAAATTTTTTTTCCAGAGGTAGTCCCCCTCTAATGATATTTATTCTTATGTAATTAGATATAAAATAAATAGAATGGTATATGATTCATGGTGTCACAATCCCTTACCAGCTGTCCAGGTGGGTCTATATATTGCACTTTGACATTTTTTTTGTGAAAAATTCATCCTTTGGGTCAATTTTCCAGTCTTAAACATTTTTCCAGAGGTAATCCCCCTCTATTGATATTTATTCTAATTAAAAGAAATATAAAATAAATAAAATGGTATATGATTCATGGTGTCACAATCCCCTTCCAGCTGTCCAGGTGGGTATTAATATTGAACTTTGACATTTTTACTGAAAAAAGTCTATCTTTTGGACCAATTTTTCAGTCTAAAACTTTTTTCCAGAGGTAGTCCCCCTCTAATGATATTTATTCTTATGTAATTCGATATAAAATAAATAGAATGGTATATGATTCATGGTGTCACAATCCCCTTCCAGCTGTCCAGGTGTGTATTTATATAGAACTTTGACATTTTTTCATGAAAAATTCAACTTTTGTGTTAATTTTCCAGTCTTATTTTTTTTCCAGTGGTAGTCCCACTCTAATGATATTTATTCCAATGAACTGAGATTTGAAATAAAAAGAATTGTATATGTTTTATGGTGTCACAATCTCCTACCAGCTTTCTGAATGGGAATTTATATTCAAATTAGACATTTCAAATAAAAATTTATTTTTTGGGGATCTTTTTATCAGTCTAAGTTTTTAATGAAAACTCTTGTGTGGGATTAATGTTTCCAGAGGCAGGTCGTCCTCTATGTATTATTTTTCTATCATAAGAACTAGGGTATCAAATAACTACAATGAGGAATGGTTTACATGTCAGAATCCCATGCAAGTTGTCAAGAGGTGTTTTTGTTAATTTTCTTTTACAACAACAAAAAACTTACACTGCAAAAAAGTTATGAGATACTTTTACTTAAAAAGAATTTTTTTTAACAAATATAACAAACTAAAACATGTTAATTCAGACATTGGGCTTTCCAGACTGATGACAGAAAATTAACGCGAAACTTACAGACAAAAAAGTGGAGTTTTAACCTTTAAATGTAGTTAACTCATACAAAATTCGAAAGCCTTTATTTTTTCGACCATTTGACTGCATATATTTCATTTTTAAATTAATATTTGTTTGAATGATTGGGATAGTTTTAAACAAATTCAAGAATTATTGACGAAGACCCGCTCGAAAAAGTATAAATAAATCGATACTCTCGAAACTGATAGGGTACGAAGTGATCAGAAGTTTACATGATTATCGTTCTTGAGCTTATTGGGAGAACGGTTGTTGGGAGCTGCTTATTGGGAGAACGCTTGATTTTACCATAAAAACAAGCGACATCTAGAGACGTTTACGTTTCTTATCTTGTAACTGCTGATAAGTAAAATATAATGTAGGCCTGGCATCGTTGATATCGGAACAAAATATTTGTTTTGCAGATATAATGCCGCTGGCCAGGCGATGTCTTACAGTTAGTTACAGTATGGAATTGACATTCATCTCAATCAAAACTATTCTATTCTATATCGCTCACTAGACGCTTCTTTTATGCATCCAAAACACTCATTCATTCCATTCAAAAACGCTCAAAATTACTAAAAAATATAAGATCAACAACTACCTTCGAAATTAATAAAAACAAGTACCAAATCGCGATTTCACTTACATATTTGAAATTTTAACCGTCTGATTGGTTCTTGAAAAAATAGGAAGCTATTTATAGAACTTTCATGCATATTTTATTAAAGGGATGTATAACATGTCACTTATTTTGTTCATCGTGGATTACCTCCCTTTAATTTCACACAAAACTCTCGTCACGCACTCATTTAATTTCATTCCACAATAATTCCAAAATCATTCATATTTTCAATTTCATGATGTTTTTAACTGTATTTCAAAGCCAAAGATGAATAGAAATTGCATGTGCGAATAAGCTAAAGGCGCTATCGATACTCCAACGGGATTACGTCGACTAGTCGCGCAAACGCCGACTTGGCGTGTGCTATTAGTCGCCAATTTATTATAGGAAGTTAAAACTGTCTGAAACAGACAAAAGATACGCCTACGACTACGTAGCCCGACCGAGCGCTGGCGATTTGTTGTCTATGCAATAACAATAGCTTCCACAAATCTATAAGACGACGCCTTCTAGTCGGCAGGTTTAAACTTACAGATTGAAAGTAAACCGACGCATTGACAAAGCTTTTAAATTGGCCAATGCAACGACTAATCTATCTTTGGGGTAATGATAACAGGTGGTTTGAGCGATTGCTTATTTATTAATACATTTTTAGATATTAGGCCAACTGTAATAATTGGTGAAAAGGGTATTTGTGGTGGACGTAGTTTTTTTTTTTTTTTTTTTTTTTTTTTTTTGTTTTATCAATTGATTGCCCTTTTTTGATGTGTCAGGTATCTAAATGTCAAAAGCTGATGTTGTGCCCAATTCTCAATGTGCAAATGTGATTAAACTCCAAACTTCAGTCGTTTCATTTTTTCATAAAAAAACATCTGAAGAACAAGCAAGAAATCCCGAGAGACTTAGTAGAATGTTTGAGAAATATAAAGATGACTCTCAGATAGTTATTAAATTATTGAGTTATTGACAAGTTGGTTAATTTTAGAAAGATTTCCTGATGAAATTGAATGAGCGGGAGAAGCGAGTTTCGAATGAAATTAATTGGAGGTAACATACTATCGATAATTCCGTCTGTTCGGAGCAAGTTTTGAATGCAGTTCAAGGGAAATAACATAAATCAATAAATTCGTCCAGACGGACGAATTAAACGATAATCATTACCTCATTTCATAAAAAAGAATTTTCAATTTTTTCCATGAGTAGCTGTGTGTGTCTTCATGGCCGCTTTAAATTCATTAAACATCTTAAAATTGACACTCATTCCGATCAAAGTCATTCTAAATCGCTCACTCGGCGCTTCATTCATTCATTTATTCATTCGTTCATTCAGCTATTCTAAACACTCGCTCAAACGATTCAAAAACCTCCCAAATCACCAAATAGATAAGATCAATAAATACATGTACATTCAAAATGAAAATCCATAGAAAAATCCACAATTACCCAGGCTAAATTGAATTTTGTTAGGGTGTGATTGATTCGCTTAGACATAAAAACTATTTGTAGAACTTCTTTGCAAATTTTATATGACAAAGTTGATAAATAACGGATATTGAATTACCACCCTTCAATTTCATTCAAAACTCACTCCTCTCCCTAATTCAATTTCATTCCAATATCATTCGTCAGGTCACTTTTACGATGTTCTTATCTGTACCAGAATTTGAATACAGTAGTGGAGCTCCATGAACGTTCCTGATGTACAATTAAAAACATCGTGAAATTATCAAGATGAATGATTTTTGAATGATTTGGGAATGAAATTGAATGAGTGCGTGGAGCGAGTTTCAAGTGAAATTAAAGGGAGGTAGTTCAATATCACTAATTTTTTTCGGGATGAACAAAATTAGCGATATGTATTACCTCCCTTCAATAAAAGAAGAAGATGCTTAAGTATTTCTCGGTCAAAACAAACCTCGCCTTGCTGCAATCTTATTTTGGGGTCAATCTAAATTTCATGAACCGTTTATGACAAGAGTCCCGCAAGCAACATTTCTGCCATGTGTGGTTGGAATTCGCCAATTTGTTACCGAGGAGAAGATATTTGAAGAATAAATAACGACTAGCAACGGACGAAGCACAAAAGGTGATCACAAAAGCTCAACTTGAGCATGTTGTGCTCAGCGAGCTAAAAATATGACGAATCATTTCGATTGCTTATTTATTCTTTTTGTAATTCCAAATGACTAACATCCTGTTCAAACTCTTTTAAGACAGTTTCATTTTTGCACAATTATTTGAAAATGGACACCAAAATGTAAGTGATTACTCTAAGAAATTTGAATACCGTGTTGGTTAATGCACTGTAGCCATTCATGTAGCACTATGATATAAATGACGCCATTAACACTAATAAGAGTCCGAATCACATCCGGCAGAATCTGTGACGTCATCTGTGTATGAATTCAAAAATATAACTCTATTTTGTCGAGGTGGGATTGGTTGCTGTGTAATGGCTTCTGATTCGTGATTTATTACAGGTAATGAACGGACTTTGTGAATTAGTCTATTTGATTCAGATTCGACAGAGTTTATGGATTTCAATGATCGAGCCGATGAATTAGACAAAAGATTGGAATAGTTCTCAGCAAGTTCGCGGGCAAAACTTTGCGTTGGATTTCTTTGTGAAACGCGGTACATGGAATATCTAATGCTTTCTGTGTAATATAATGATGAACTTCTCCGCCGTGAATCAGCTACCGGTGGATCACACATACAATGGTAACAAAACATGCAACATGTTTTATTATCGTCTGAACTACCACCAAGAAATGGCGAATCATGTACCCGGCGAGATGGGGTGTTGAGTCGACTGTCCGTCTTCGTATTTCGACACAGTTTAGCAAAAATGGTTTTGATAGGCCGAACAAATGTCCACACTACTTCTCGTCTTAAAAGGATGTAGACCCAGGGGTCGAGGACCTGATTCATGGAAGCAAACCGGATCATCAGAAGATCAGTTTTCATGTCTCTCGGTAGCAGTCGCGTCTGGTTGATCACAATCCGAACCTAAAACGATAAAAAGTAATAACTTAAGGTAATGGACCAGTATAAATCCGTAACGTTTCCGAAGTCATGCACTTTAACAATGTTAACCAAGGTTTCCTAATGGATCTCATTAGGAAAGCTCGGTCAGCATTGTTGGAGATCGTGCGTTCCGAAATGTTGCGGAACTATTACGGTTCCACGACCTTAATTCTAGTTATGTCAATCAAAATTTGTGCATTCAAATTGGCTTGGCCGGATATTGGTTTCAAAACTCACTGAAAACAATTATGATTTCACAGCTATTGATTTAGCCCAGCTTTTCAGTGCTGTTTAGAGAAAGAAAACAATCTTAGTCGAAAAGGGCGAATGAATCACACAAAATTAATCTTTAGTTGCCCCTCTTGATAGTACGATACTTCGTATATGTTGCTCTATAAAAGTGAACATCTTGTCAAGATTCAAATGAATGCTTTCAGCAATACCAGTGATATTACAAAATGTCAAAGTTTTCGCACGCCAACGGCGTTGATAATAACGACGACAACACCAAATCTATAGCAATACCTTGGGTTTTCACCGAAAGCAGCAGAGCTAAAAGCATTGGTGAATGAACAAAAAATGGATTCAAATGCGTATGTAAGGTGTCCCAAACTAGATGGCATGACGACTTATACACGTATTAGCGATGGGTTCCCCATAAAAACACGTCATTTAATGGTTTATTAGATTTATTAGTACAGTACATAGATTTTTTATAAAACTGTTTAAATTGTATAGTCCTCGCTTGTGATTTGACAACACTATTCCGCGTATATATATTGAACGCCCCTCGGTTTTAATACATGGACCAGAAATGAAGAATAAAATGATTTAATCATTTGTAAAACGGATATTGTTAGCAAATTAGCAAATAAGCTGTTCATATACAAACGTAGCTTTACATAAACCAAATCATTATTGCAAATTGACTAATAAAAAAATAAATAAGATTGACTTTAATATTTAACATAACGCATTTGGTGATAATCAGTAATAGTTCGTATTTAATTATTTAATTGACACTCGCAAATTTTGTTTGAAAGGATGCAGAAAAGCACAACTTCCCTGTTTCATGTTACAAACATTTCGTTAATTGAATATTACACAAATCTAAAGGCACCCGCTGTTCTGTGCAGTGTTGCACCATTTAACTGATAATCCATGTCGTGTTAAATAAACTTTGACACGCTTATTTTCGTTTATCACGATTGAAAAGTAAAATGCACTAGTCTGTGTTGATTTCTCTTCCACAGTACATATGAGCTGGTACATTACATTTCCACCAATTTCAGTTGTACGCAATGTCGAGACTAAGAACAGACTGCGTATTTGCAGTCTGATCAGAGACTTCAATAGATAGTTATGTACCTAAAGTTTTCTGCACATTCCCAGAATGTTTTAATGCAATGTGCAATTTTTCCAGACAGCTTAATATCTGTCCATCGACCATAAAATTGTCGAGAAAATCACCCACAGGTTAATATTTCTGTAATGCTTTTCAAATGGTTATCGAGATTCCTCGATGCAGAGCTACAGATAGAAGTGGGGGGGGGGGGTATTTTGAATTTCAGATGAGAGTATCTTAATAATTAAAGCACACACAAACAAAATGGTGTATGTACTCATTGGAATTATCGAGACGAGACGATTCAAATGAGTACCCAAAACATAGTGTTTCATTGAGAAATAATGACTTGAGACTTGCTTAACCTTCTCTGATCTGTACCTCTGTCAATGGATAATCACTTGATAATTTCACCACCAATGAAGTGATAAAAATAAAAGAACTTCACATTACTTTTGTTCGTTTCATGCTTCTAGACGTCATCAAAGCAGAGTCCATTCAACCTACGCCGTCATCACGTTGCCAAGTAATCATGTGCGAAATTACGCCCTCTCATAAAATTTAACCTAAATTCTTATGATTTGTTTGATTTTATGAAGATCGAAACTCTTTTCGACAATTAAATTGTCAGTTTTATGGAGCATATTATTGTTAGTTTGATTCTTTTTGTTGTTGTTTTTAACATTGTTCGAAGATTAGATACAACATAATTATTGCCAAGAGTAAATCGTGTACAGACCACTTTGGTTATTGTGACCCGTCACGCGAAAAGAGACCATCAGGATAGTGCGTAAACTGTCGACCCTAGTCAGACTGCGCGGATTGCGCAGGCTGACTAGAGTCGAAACCTTTCGCAATTTTTCCAATTTTCTGAATCTAGAATGAATAATCTACCTTCCCGTGAAAGAAATTTAGAAATCCGACATCTGGTTGATCTGTGCTGGACCTAATCTCTTTTTCAAATATCTGCTTTACTGAGTTCCCGGATGGTCCCTTTTCGCGTGAAGGATCACAATTATTTTCTCATTTGATATAGTAAACAATATACTGATTGCCTTTTCCTGATAATGCCATATATTTCAGTGAACATATATCAGTCTCTCATTACATCAAATCACCAAACTAATAATATGGACCTTCAACAGACACTCTGGAAAAAATGTCAAAACGGGTGGTTCGTATCATGGTATAATTCTGTCATATGAAATTATGTTGCAATTTCTTTATTAGTTAGATCTAATACGGACCCGATTAGGTAAAGTTTCCAGTAAAACTATCTTTATGAGAAAATGAAATCTTGATAAACTTAAACGTTATTTTACCTGTTATCATATATAAGCCGGTGCGTCGAATTTCAAGCAAATTCGCATGTGCGTAACATTAAAGAGGCATTACAGAAATTCTGCCTGTGAACCTACATAGTTTGGTCAGAGTCTTTACTACGCATTCAATAGATTGCTACAGTTAAAAACATCGTGAAATTGACGCTCATTCAGATCAAAACCACTCCAAATAGCTCACTGAGCACTCAATTCATTTATTCATTCACTCAAACACACCATTAAGAAAGGATAAAAAATCACAAAACAGATAAAATCGACAACTACATTCAAAATAAAAATCGATAGAAAAAATCCACGATATCCCTGACTTAATTGAATTTCGTAAGGGTCTGATTGGTTTGCGATTACATTAAAATAAATTTATAGAACTTGTGTGCATCTTGAACAAAATTATCTTTTTTGGATTACCCCCCTTTAGTTTCATTCAAAGCTCACTCCTCTCGCTCATTCAATGTCAATCCAAAGTCATTCCAATATCATCCAGCATGCCAATTTCACGATGCTCTTAACTGTACTGGCCTTTCGTCTCTTTTCACAAATCTAGACTAACCTTAATGCACTGTAAGATTGTTCAGGCTGCTCAATGTCTTTCATTCTCGCCCACATGAAATAGTTGGAAATGTCACATACTGAACTTTAGACAAAACAAATGTCAGCCTGTGCGTGACATTTCCAACAATTTCCAATGCGCGCAAAGCATAAACTCCGGCCAGCCTGTGCATCCGCACAGTCTGACCAGAGTCTTCACTTTGCGATTTGTAGATTGATAAGGTCTTGAAGTATCTGATGACATTTAGGCAATCTTCTAATTACACTATGTAACTTTCTGGACTGCATAATGTTTGGAAATGTCACGCACAGGCTCATTTTTTGATGGAATGGCATCAAAGCATGTGACGTTATGATAGAATTCATTGAGATACAGTTAGGGAGATCGTGAGATTGAAAATCATCTCATTCATAAACATTATGCTTGCCTTTCTCAGCACTCCATTCATCAATCCGTTCCAATTACTGATTCATGCCAGTCAAAACCTCTATAAAAGCGTTAAGAACACTTCAAAATCGTTCAAAACGATCGACATTTCATGCAAAACGACCAACGACTTTATTTACTGGTTTGTTTTTTAAAGCGTCAGATTGGCCCGCGAAGACAATTAGAAAATATGTAGATTTTATTAAGGGGGGGTGGGGGTAAAAGTTATTACGAGTACATTGTATTCTGTATCCAATTTGGCTCTCATACAATTCAGATAAGTCTATTTTTGTCTCAATTTTAAGATGCTTGGCCGTGAACTGCTGAACCAATCTTAAACCAATCAAACACTATAAAATAGACAATTATTTTACAATATAGAAACAATGAAGTAAGTCGCAAACGAATATGTTCCAAAAATAATGTTATAACTAAGGCGGGCGAAAAAAATATAATTCTAGCTTACTCAGTCTGAAAATATGGGGTTTTGGTCGCCATATAACGATCTATTTTTCATCTCTGGAATTGGATAACAAACACTCTGTCCTATATACAATGACTATGAAAATGTGATTAACGCGGAGTTGACAAGCATCAAGTATGATTATTCTGATATTGAATTCCGCGTGACAGACCATTATGAATCAGGATTGACTTCAGTTTGTCCAGAGAAATCAGACAAAGTGGAAGCGAATATATCATGCTACATATTCAAATAATTGTGGCACAAGCAGTTGGTCTATTGTTTTGTGTGTGTATGTGTGTGTGCTTTAAGCCTTTTGGCCTTATAAACATGATAATTTTATGTTGATAAGCAAATAATACGAAAGACTGGCCATCATAACCCCAAAAAATCTGCTATAAACGAGTGGTAAATTGGTCGGGCAGCGTAGATTAGGGGTGAGAGCGACCGACTTGTGATCCAAGTGAGGTCCCAGGCTGCCCTGTTCGAATCCTCGTCGCCCCAACTGAAATATGGATTGTATTGGGGCAAAGTATTCCAGTGCCCAAGCATAGTACTGTTGATCACAGGAAGAACATTAATGAATAAGTGAACTTCGCCGTTAAGGACCTCGTTAAATTGACCCTTATTCCGATCATAACCATTCTAAATCTCTCGCTCAGCGCTCCATTCATTCATATCATCCACTCAATCAAGCCGTTCAAAAACGCTCCAAAACAATCAAATAGCAATAATCAACAAGTACATTAAAATCGCAAGAAGACGTCCACGTTTTCCCTAACTTAATTGAATTTTTTAAGCGTCCGATTGGTTCGCGAAGACATAAAAAACTATTTATAAACAATTAAAGACAATCATGCATATTTTATTATTAAAGAGAGGGTAATATCGCTAATTGTGTCCATTTTGAACAAAATTTGCGATATTGGATGTACCTCTCTTTAATTTTATTCAAAACTCAGCTTATTCAGTGTCATTCAAAAATCATTCCAGTATCATTCAGCTTGTCTATTTCACAATGTGCTTAACTATATGACTGAAAGATTTAGCAAAGCGGCGTTCAACTCCCATTCAAATAAAACCCTTTGTAGGACAAGTTGATGAACAGTGATATTGAATGTATCGATTTCACTTTCTAATCTGTGTTGCATCATGAATGCATTAGAAATAATTTTAGGTCTATGAATAATTTCTGGAATATTCTGACATTATCTTGATCTAAAACCGTCCTCTTAATGACTGTAATTTACAAACAGGTTATTTTCAACACAGTTTTTGGCAATATTTGTAACTTTCTGGAGCCAGCTTATACTAAATATAAGGATAATTATATTATGACCTACGTCGTGGGAGTGAAATAACCCCGTTGAATATCTTAAATATTACACGGGTGTTATTACACTAGTGGAATAACTATGCAAATGAGCTCAGAGCGCATAGCAACGCTATTTTGTAACCGCCAAAATGACGTCATAATGTATAATATTGTGACGTCAGTTTCAAGCGGCGTTATAAGTTTCGCGGAAAATTGAAATGTTCGATTTTAAGAATTTTGACGATTTTTTCGCAAAAATTCGGGTCATATTATAAATAGAATATAAAATTTGTGCTCATGAAATACAGAATGTATTAAACTCGTCATCTAAAACAGATAAAAACTCGGCACAGCCTTGTTTTTATCTGTTTATAGATGGCTCGTTTAATAAATTCGGTATTCCATGACCACTCATTCAATATCCTCTATTTAAGATATGAAAAGACTATTTTCTATTTCATGGAAGTATGAAGCCAAAAATAAAATCTCACTGTATAAATATAAGAAGCGGGTTCATAAATTAGTGTCATTAGATTTTCGGTTTAATAATTCCCTTCATCTCATATTTTTTAATATCATGAAGCAATAATGTATATACCTAGTCAATACAGTTTAGCAACATTTGATATTTTTCTATTAATATTTTTCTGTAGCAGAAATATTGTTTTCGAAAACAGCAAAACATTGAGTTTAATCACTTTGGTATGGATTCATGCTTTACCTTTGCCACAATAGTAGCTCTACATTCACAGAACAAAGCCAAAACGGCTGGAGGGGCAGATTTAAAAATTCACAGCCTGTCATTTTTTTCTCCAGATTTCGGCTTTGCATTTCAATATCACGCAGTCTGGAGCGATTAGCATTTAAACCAATGTTATCTTTGGACATTAGTTGTCTTTCATTCCAAAACGAATATTCTGCATGTAAACGTTTTGTTGAAGTTACATGATGAACGTCTTCTAAATTTCTGAAGCTTTAGCTGACGTGGCAGATTTCAAATAATGAGGTCAAATTAAAGTGATCATTAGGAGGTTCACGAGCCACTTTTCCCGTCTTTTACACAATTGACATCATAGAAAATTGAGAATAAAGACATGCCATTGTGTGATATGGCCATGTCACTGTTCTGTTCGATGATTTGAGCTGCTTTCTTCGCGTTGTTTAGTACTCATCAAAAGTGGTGAAAAGCGGAAATTTCAGACTGACTCTCTCTGATAAATTTGAATTTCCGCGTTAACTGGTGATCTGCAAAGTAAATATTCTTGACTCGGATAGCCAATCGATAAGCTTATCGCTCAGGCACCAACTCACTAATTTGATGTTAACGCAGTCTATTTATCGATACAGCTAAAAGTGTTGCAAAGCTTTTTTGACCACGTATATATATATTCATAATGAAACTGGTTTCTTATGGTACTACTTTCTGCAACAGCTTAGAAAATAAATGTGTACTCAAAATTGATTTCATTGTGGAATAAATCTAATTTTTCAACCAATTGCATCTGTACTTTTATTATGTTCTAATTATTGTCTGTCGATTAACCATTTCCTATCATTGATGATTTCACCTAATCATATAGAGGATAATCGTTTGTTTCAGTGTAAGATCGATTTATATTTCATTGAGTGAACAACAAAAGCTATATTTTCACGAGTAACAGATCCACGAGTGAAAATATAGCTTTTGTTGAAATGAAATATTAATCGATCTTACTCGAAATTCAAACGATTATTCTATTTCTTTATTGCAAAAATGAGACAAAATGGGAGATTTCTAGGACATATTTTCGCAAACCGCGTCATTTTGCACGTGATTGCTATGCAACGTTCATTGTGACGTCTAGATGACGTCAGATAGGATGAAATGCACAAAAGCAGGGTATAATTTTTTGATAATTCTACTGCTTTTGTGGTGAGATTATCAAGTGATAATTTATCGTTATTTCTCTATAAACTACTAAAAAAGCATTAAAGAAATTATGTTATCTTTAAGATAATTCGTGCTCGTGAATGTATGCAAAAAAAAATATTGAATCTTGTAACGTAAAAAGAGGAATTCCTACATTTTTACGAAATCAAACTCCTTTTCAAATATTTATGTTACAGAGTTCCCAGGTGGTCCCTATTTGCGTGACGGGTCACTAATGCAAAAATAAGCTAAGATCTTTATTGTCTTCATGTATGAATCAAAATGAGACTGACAAGGGTAATCCCAGAAGTGTTTGCGTCTGATGGGTCACGCAATGTTAGTTCTATATTACGTCTCGTCATTGGGTAAATTATATACTTTAAGGTAGCGGACCCATAAAAGTTCAACAACGTTTTGGGGCTATGCTCTTTCAAAATGTTGACCGAGGTTTCCTAATGAGAATCTTTAGGAAACCTTGGTTTATACAGTTAAAGTCCATGACGTCCGAAATATTTCGGAACTATACGGGTCAACTACCTGAAGTAAATAAAGATTATAATGTTCTGACTAGTTGATTTTTGTACATATGCTACGAATAATCGTTTGAGTACTCATATGTGACCCGAAAGGGACCATTTCGGTAGAGCGTAAGTATCGAAACTAGTCAGACTTCTCGGACTGCGCAGATTGACTTTGGTCTAAACTTTTCGCACTAGAAAAATCAATCTTCCTTACTGTGAAAGAATTTATGAAAAGCGACCGCTGGTTGGCCTGTTCTAGAACCAATCTGTTTTTCAAATTTTAATTTTACGGATTTCTAAGATGTTCCCCTTTCGCGTGACGGGTCACATATACCTCTTATACATGTGTACAAAGTTATTGTATCAAAATTATCTTTACAGAACTTAATGAGAACTGCAGTTTCTTTCCTTGATGTAATATTGTTATCGAAATTCTTTTTATTTACAGTTTGTAACATTGTGAAATTCACATTCATCTCGATCAATTCAACCTTAATCGCCCGCTCAGCGCTGTAACACACACTCAAATCACTCAAAGTCGCTCCGAAATCATTCAAAACTATTCCAAAATGTTCAAAACGATCAACATTCCAATATAATTGGTTAAATCATTCCACGATTTTGTTTAGCTGGTGCGGATTTCAAAGCGTCTGATTGATACGTGAAGACCACAAATTTAACAAAAATTGTAAACTTTGTAAAGGGAGGTAATAAAATATCACTAGTCCAATTTGATGAATATTGGCGATTTCGTATTAACTTCCTATAATTTCATTCAAAACCAGCTTTACAAACTCTTTCAATATAATTCCGAAATCATTCGAAAACATTCAACTTGCAAATTACACGATGTTGTTAACTTTAACTGGCGTTTTAAAATATTTCAATCGCTTTTGTAGTTTTTTTCAGGCAAATTTATGTAGCTGCTAGATATCATCAGTACTGGTGAAGTTTTTTTCATGTCTTATGTAAGAACATGCCCGCCTCGAACGTAACCAGAGGCCTGTTTTACTTAACTTCTTACTCTCATTTCAT
Source organism: Fragum whitleyi (assembly GCA_948146395.1). Lineage (NCBI taxonomy): Eukaryota > Metazoa > Mollusca > Bivalvia > Cardiida > Cardiidae > Fragum > Fragum whitleyi. Next base: position 21,453,180 of record OX411548.1, on the reverse strand, counting down.
GCACAAGTCAAAATTTAAAGTTGTTCATATAGTAAAACTAATTATGGAATTCTGCAATGCACCAACCTCTTTGGAATCGTCTATGGAAGACGATTCCAATGAGATAATGCCTGGCAGAATCTAACAGTGGATGAAAACACCAGGTACGATTTATGATTTTTACTTACGATTAATTTTTACGTAAAAAATTAAAGTAAACTGAGTTACATATCTCTTTCCCAAACATGCCAAAGTTCAATTTGTTTCTTTAAGTCTATTATGTGATCCTCCACGCGAAAATGAAGTGGGCAGACTGGCTGGGGTTGAAATTTCGGCACTAAGCTTATGTCATGATTCTATAATGATCTTTCTACCTTCTGCTATTAGAAATTGTGAAATATGAACTCTGATTGACCTCAAAAGGGACCAATTTCTTTTTTTACAAAAATAGTGCAATACTGAAACAGTTAAAAGATATCTTGAAATCGACTGTCATATCGATCAAATTCAGTCTCATTCATTTACTCAGCGCTCCATTCATTCATTCTAAACATTCACTCAAATCCATAGGAAACGATCCAAAATCATTTGAAAACATTTCGAAATCGTTCATGAAGATCAACATTTTAGTCAAAACCATCGAATGATTCTACGTATTTATTGGCTGGTGTGGATTTTAAACTATCTGATTGGTCAACAAGGACACACAAACAGAATAGTACGTTTTTTTTCAAAGGAAAATAATAGATATCGCTAATTTTGTTCAAGATTACCAAGATTAACGATATTGGATTACATTCCTTTAATTTCACTCAAAACTTAGTTCAGTAAGCTCAGTCCATTGATTTGTAAATGTATACATTTTGAAAACGCATTTACATATATCGAGCTACGAAAGTGATTGACACAGCGCCTGATCGATAATTGATTTACTCGGACTACAATTAGTTCCAATAAGTATAACAGGTGTATTCCGAATTGTATGACTACATGAAACAAGCATAGTGGTTCATTAACATTCCATATTTCTACTTCTACTATGTTAAGAAGCTGTTTGATAACATGTTAACGTGGTCCAACCGTCGGTATTCAAATAAAACCCGTCGAGTATTTTTGTTATTCCGTTTAAATGTTGAAATTGCCATGATGATGTATGTTACGTCTTAATATAATTTCCGAGACTATGAAGGAACAGTCCCTTATTATACTTAGCCAAAAAAGAAACTTTACATACTTGTTGGTCTGTTTTGAATGACTTACAGTGGCTATATGCCAACTTTATGTACATGTGTTAGTTGGACTAGCTACAGAGACTACACAGACGCAGGAATTTGCGCGATTGAAGCGAGTCCGAGCTAATGCGTCTGTAACTTCCGGTTTTGGTCACATACTCGTGTTGAGCTACCCTAAGTTCATCTTGGGTGATTTTTGTTACACAGTCACACTCATTCCTTAGCATCGGCACGAAAAAACAAAATTGTTTGTGCACTTTTATTGAACCGGGTATGTAATAACAATCGAATAAAGGTAGGAATCAGACTACAGGTATACATAGAGCTTGAATGTCTGTTTATAACGCTACTCTTAAGTTTGGCTACTCGGGACAGGCAATTCACATTTTAACATCTCGGTTTAGAACTGGCGCGCCCAGTTTGGACAATCGGTTACGCGTCTGGTTTTCATTCATCGGGTCGTGGGTTCGACCTCTGGCTCGGCCGTCTTTCATCCAATATTTGACAAAAAGCATTGTGATAAGTGTCATTTCTCTCCCACACAATTGGCAAGTGATACGACTGGGAGAGAATGGCGTCTGGTGCCTCAGATGAAAGCTCTAGCTGTACTGTGAGAAACGACAAGAAACTATGGATAGGTGCACCAGCGGTTGAATTTTGAATGTAAAACTATCGAAAGTGACCTTTAAACCCATATCAATTAACAAAAAAAAATAGTTACAACCACATGAAGTGTCGGCCGAGAGGAGATAGGCCACTTTTGATGTCATGTAGAGGCCCTTTAACCATTGCATATTTTTCAATTCATTTCATCAAAGGAAGGATAACTGCAAGACAAGTATGCGTATTTAGCTCAGACGTTGGTCTATCATGATATTGGAACGACTCTAATCACGAAAACGTCAAGGACCTGTACTCAAAACATCACCGACAATCTTGATTTCATTTCTGTGATTTTTGAAATCGACCCCTTTGTCCTTTGACCACCAAAACTAACATCATTTTACAAACATCCGGTACTGACCCTTCCATAAACCGACGGATATTGCCTTCAAAGTTCATGTAATAGTAACATCTGTATTCTTTATGGCTTTAAAGCGAAACTACGGCCCTCAGTAAGTCATGTAAAGTTTCTTTTTTTGCTAAGTATATTTAATTCAGGGGGTCATCATAAAATGACGAAAGATGCTCTTAATTGCGCGACACAAGTATGCCGCCTTTTTGTTATGAAATAAAGGAATAATGCGGTGTTCAATTACATCGAAAAACAAAACATTCTTTAAAAAAAAATGGTTTTGTGGCATTATTGTCTTTCAACATAGCCCTGTATCAGATTTTGACTGCCTCGAGACACTCGTGCCAATTTACGTACCAGGGGCCCGTTTTACTAAACTACTTACGTGAAAAATCAATCGTAAGTCAAAATCACAAATCTTACCTTGTGTTTTCGTTCATTATTAGATTCCGTCTTGCAATATCTCATTGGAATCGTCTTTTTAGGACGATTTCAATTAGATGATACATGGCAGAATTCCATTCCATATTTAGTTACCTGTAGAAGCATCTTTAATGTTTGACTTGCGCAAAAAATGATCGTAAGATGTTTAGAAAAACGGGCCCTAGGTGACCAAGAACAGCCATCGCAGGTTAGCTTAGGTTCACATTCTGGCTTTATTGTAACAATTCTTTAAATGTTTCAATCATTTTTAACTTGTGTATATCAGCCTACTTAAGGAACTTCATAAACATGTTTGTAAATTTACGAATAGGAAAATACACCATTTAGACTAATCTCCTATGGTACTCACAGATTTTCTGTTTTTTTTTTTTTATTTTGCTGCATGCTGACCACCGAGGTCTCCATTCTAAATCGCCACGGAAGATTTTAGCGGTGGTTGATAAAGCATCAAGATTCTTAGAATCTAATTTCGATTAGACAAAAACTACCAAGAATCGACTTTTAGGACGGATTAGCTGAATTTATCTAACTCTGAAAAGGGACCTCTAGTGATGCGCACTTGGTCAGACCGTAATACGGGGTCTGATCGATTCTTTGATGGCCTCCGTCGGACGATTAAAACAGTTTTTGAGTCATATCACGGCGACAAGACCAATATACGAGACAAATGTCGAGTAGAAAGTGTGCCGCCGAAAGGGGTAGAAGATGAAAAGAAACGCACAAGATTTATAAATCATTCATTTCATGAACAATCAAAACTATATATGTATAACTAACGCATGGTATAGTTAATGGCTAGTTGAAGTAACCTGTCCACTCAATGATAGATAAATGGATTCTGCAATAACAGTTACCCATAATACCGAGTCAAATCACATACCAAGCGTGCAGGATACCAAGACGTTTGAAAAGGTTTCGAAATGATAACCTGTACTTTGCACATGAATACATGTATACAATTCAGGGTAGCATACCATTCCTTAAAGCTTCTTTGCTTGAACACAGGACGTAATCTACCTCTCTTTGATGTCTTTGCTGTTGTTGTTTATCTTCGAGAAACAACCGCTTGATAGGCTAAGCATTACGGTAGATATGATGTAGTGACTACACTAGTTCTCAGATACATGTACTTCATTAGTTATTCCATGGAACTGTGTCCATGTATTGTCAGTAATCGGAGACGTTATTTGATGGATCATCTTTATTACTTTTTAAACCATTCTGTCACGTCGTGTTTGGTGAACCTCGTCATAAGATAAACAGAACAGTCACAATATGCTGTCTGATTTTAAATGTTAGGTTTGTCTTTTCTAACCACATGACTGGGCATTTGTTGGTGGCCCGGGTGAAATATCTTGTGTGCACTGTTGAGAGTAAAGGCAGGAAATAATAGATAGGTGCACATGTCGTAAAAGATTTTTTGTAGTAATATATTGAAAGTGGGATTAATAACCCCACCACACACAGACAAATCAGCAACAAAAAGATTGATATTGTGGTCGTCGTTAAATTAATGATATTTAAAGTCGCCCTTTCTAGAATAATAGGTTGAAAATGCAGTCAAGGTTAATTTCATTTATCTCATTTTACCATGAAGGATCTTTTACTCAAACGCGGGTTTACGCTTGAGTTGTAAACAGTATCGTCTTTTAATGAGGTACATTATAGAAATTGTCAAAGACAGTGGTCCATAGCAATTTCAGTGACTGAAATAAAAGAAAACTGTAGATTCATAAGTCTAATTCTTGATCAAAGGCGAAATCTACAGATATAGAAAAAATGGACCTCTGTTCAGTCATTTTAAACCTGTTACGGTATATGAACTTTCAATTTAGTTAGCAATTAAAAGAATGGATGGTGTCCGTGGTCTAGAGGTAGAGCGTCGGCCTCTTGACCCAAAGGTCCTGAGTTTGAATCCTTGGAGCGGCTATCGATATAGATTCCTTCTTTTGGCACACACATTCTTTGCGAGAACTGGTGTATTTACCAAGAAGCAGAATCGGGAGAGATTAATATAGATTGCAAGAATTTGTTTCACAAACGATGTACAATAAATAGATTAAAACCAAAGAACGAATGGACTTAAACAGATAAGCACAATGATAACAAGAGAACCGCCATGGCTATAAATCTTCTTTCATGATAGTACGGCTATTCAAGTACATTTTGAATTGAGTGATCAAAGGTCAATTTTGTCTATACATATATAGACAAAATTGACCTTTGATCGCTCAGTTAAACTTGACACCTTTATAGATACGAACGTTCGCGCAAATTTACAATTCGCAGAACGAATTAACTTAATTGATTGATTGATTGAATGGAGTTTAACGCCGCTTTCAACATTATTTCAGTTATATCGCGGCGGCCGGAGCACCTAACAATGGATTCCTGGTATTTCTCTCACCTGTACTACCATTACATCCTTTCCTAGCCTCCGACTGCTATCTCACATAGGTTTACGATTATCTACCCATTGGTGAGAGACAAACGTCGGAAAGAATATTTGCCGCCACCGGGGATCGAACCCACGACTTCCAGATTGGAAGTCTTATGCCTAACCAGCTGTGCTATGGTGGCGGCCTCGAATTTACTTAAACAGATAAGCACAATGATAACGACAGAACCATCATGGCTATAAATCTTCTATCATGATAGTACATCAAAACAAGGCGAATTATTAACCGTTATCAATTAATGATAATGTCATGAACAATCTCTGTTTAATCCATGGTTTTATCTTGTTTCCGGAACGGAAAACATATCTACTGCCCATTATCTCCCCGTTATTATGTTTTTTGTCAGCAACAATCCTCAAATATATGATGGAAGATCCACAGCAAACGCAAATACTTTCGATCCAAAATAAGTTTCTCTTGAGTTTAAACATAAAAAGACTTTATGCGTACCCTTCAAACGTACAGTTAACAACATTGTGAAATTGACATGGTGAATGAATTTGAAATGATTAAAGAATAAACTTGAATGAGTCTGTGGGGCGAGTTTTTGAGTGAATATAATGGAAGGTAATTCTATTTCGCAAACTTTGTTCAGGATGAACAAAATGAGCAATATTGATTACCTCCCTTTAATAAAATATGCATACAAGTTCTACACGTAGCTGCCTATTTCTTCAAGAACCTGTGAGACGCTAACAATTTGAATTATGTCAGAGAAATCGCGATTTTTCTCTTTCAAACCCTTTTTTGAATGACGTTGTTGATTCTATATTTTTCAATGGGTTTGAGCGTTTTTGAATGGTTTGAATGTGTGTTTGGAATGAATGAATGGAGCGCTGAGTGAGCGATTTAGAATGGTTCCAAGTGAGGTGAATGTCAATTTCACAATATAGTTAATTGTTTAATGCTGATTTTTTAGTTCTCGATCGACACAAGGCTGTTTCCGTTGGCTTACGTTGGCCAATGTATAAATGTGTTGATAAGTCCCGATTTCGACATAATTTCATTGAAGTATGGCCAGTGGTTTGGGAAGAGATGTCATTCAAAGATTTCATAGTGAGAAAATGCCACGCCTAACCACGTGCATATTTATGGGCCAAACAATTTTTGCAAATATTTTTTACGGGAGTCGTACAAGGAACATTCTGGCAAAGTTGCATTGAAATTGTTGTGAAAGAGAAGATGCCGTTCAAAGATTTTAAAGTAAAAAAATGCCACGCCCTACCACGCCTTATTTTATCAGAATTTTCAAACAAGGAAAGGGTCATCTAAGATACATTCTGATAGAGTTTCATTGATTTGGTCCAGTGGTTTAACGGGAGATGCTGTTCAAGAATTTAATAAAAGAAAAGGCACAACGCCCTGTCACAGCAATATTTATTGCCAAATCAGAATTTCACAGAAAATTCTGAAAAGGATCACTCAAAGAACATTCTGGCAAAATTTCTTTGGAATTGGAACAGTGGTTCAAAAAATGTCAACGCCATTATTTATGATCCAGAATTTCGTTGACGATTTTGAAGAAAATCACACAAGTAGCATTCCGGTAAAGTTTCATTAAAAATGGTCCAGTGGTTTAGGTGAAAATGTCGTTCAAATCTTTTATAGTGAAAAATGCCACGCCATGCCACGCCCACATCAATTGGCCAATCAGAAATTAGCGAACAATCTTTAAGCAGGTCACCATAGGAACATTCTGACAAAGTCTTATTGAAATCGATCCCGTGGTCAAGAGAAGTTTTAAGGATTATTTTCAACGGACGACGGAAGACCCACAACGCACTCGTTGTAATCCTGAAAGCTCGCCTTGAGCACACTTTGTGCTCAAGGCGAGATAGAAAGTGGCATAATTCTTACAAACATGTTTCCACTGTAATCACTCTTGATAGTCTGTAGAACTCTTGAAGGTGAACTCACAAAGTTTAAAAGGATTTATTATATTCCTGGTGGTGAAATCTTGAGATTTCACTGTGTTATAAATTTTAATATCCAATGTTTCAATTGAGTTCCAGTGTTTACATCGTTGACGAGGTTGTCGTTCCTAAATAAAAAACAATCTTAGATTTTCTAAGATTCGCACAAAAAAATCGTACCTCGTCTTAAAATATTTTAACTTTCAAAGAATTTTTTTGCTCCAAGTCGAGTCCGTCAAAAAGAAAGATTCTCATAACAGACACAAGCCCATAAGAATGAATGACTTCAAAAGCAAACACCAGTCCGTTCACGATCGCATGTTTTTCACGAGGGAATCAAAGAGCAAGTATCCAAATTAACAAAGCTTATTTTATATTCTCCATTCGTACTTCTTTCTTTGTGACTTTACTTGTTTTCTTCGTGATGAGAAAACACCCACATGAGAAACATGGCTATAGACTTAAAAGACCACCAATTACACCTTTTATGGTGATTTCATAGAAGATATAGAACAATTATATGTTTTGGGCGTGCGAGAGCAATACAAAAAACGATATGCTTTCGGGGTAAAAAGCTGTTACATCTGACTGGAGATAGCCAAGAGAAATTAATTTAATCAGATATCCAATTTGAATTCGCAGATTCTTAGAAAAGAAAAAACATTATAAATGATATGCATTATACAGTTGATTTTTCTTAAAAAAAATGATTATATTTGAACCTTATTTTCTTTGAAATGAAATTTCGTATCATTATGTAAAATTCCGAAAACGGAGGACAATCGCGAAATTGAAACAAATCTATATCAAAAACATTCCAAATCACTCACTCAGAGCCTAATTCACCTATACCAAGCGCTCACATTTAAAAAAGCCCTCACAATCATTCAAAACTTTTCGAAACCATTCAAAACTACAAACTTTTCATTCAAATCAATAAAATTTCACGATTTTATTGGCTGGTGTTGTGTTGCAAGCGTCTGATTGGTCCGCGAAAACACGCAAGCAAAAGGGAATTTTTAATATAACAATCATTTTCGTCATTATTACTCTTACAGTTAACAGCATCGTAAAATTGACAAAGTGAATGATTTTGGAATGATTTTGGAATGAAATTAAATGATTGTGTGGATCGAGTTTTGAGTGAATTTAATGGGAGGTAATCCTATATCGCAAATTTTGTTCATAATGAACAAAATTAGCGATACTGATTACCTACCTTTAATAAAATATGCATACAAGTTCTATACATAGCTTCCTATATCTTCCAGAACCTATGAGACGTAAACAATTCTAATTATGTCAGTGTAATAGCGATTTTCTTTTTTTCAAAATTCATTTTGAATGACGTTGTTGATTCTTTATTTTTCAAAGGGTTTGAGCGTTTTTGAATGGTTAATGGTGAGTGTTTGGAATGAATGAATGGAGCACTCAGTGAGCTATTCAGAATGGTTTTGATTGAGATGAATGTCAATTTCACGATGTTACTAACTTTATATCTACTTTTATCATAATAAAGAGGGCCTTCAACAAGCGCATAATAATAAAGCACACTTGAGGGTCCCCCGTCTTCCAACATACATTTTACTTATACGTTGAGGCTCACTGTGAAAAACAGTGAGCCTTGATTTCAGGTGCCAGCCATTTACCACTTTTATCCCGCTTTGCACGTGCGTTTATGTGCAAAGTAAAGTATAATTTGCAAACAGTTTTTGTCATTCTGAACGCAGACCTGTTTTTCTACGCGTGATTTGTTTACTTTAATCTTTGATCACGCAATGTGACTCTCTCTATGTCGTTATTTGTCCACATTAATGTCAACTATAACACAAAAGCCCACAATCATGGCTAGACCGTAATTGAAATCTGTATTCACCAAATATCAATCAACGTCATTCTGACAAGAAATAAAGACCAACACAGCATTATCGGGCATTTTTCTCTGAATGTTCAAAAACTTGGGAAATGCTTTTGGCTCTTTAAAATTGTGCTATTCATTGTCATATACACTCAACAACATAAACTGAATCTTCATTTTGATGGTAAAAACACAATGAAACATAAAATACATTATTATTTACTAAAGCCTAAATATGTATTCTCTAAAACATTGAGATAATCTGATTTATTTTAAATATTTACACTTCATAACGGCCTATAATTTAGAAGATAAAGTCTCTTAACATACCAAAGTCCTAAATTTCATATTATTTTCATTGCTCCAAATCATTATTTTTAAATATGTTATGTTGCACTGCCTTCTATTGTCAATGTTATTCTTGACATAGTATCTTAATGTTTTAAACTGAATATATTTAATGTTTTGCATGTACATTTTATATTTAACGGGTTAACCAGTGTTGAAAGCCAAAGGGACAGTGCTCCGACTTAGGCAAACAACTATCGACAGAAAAAGAGATGTTATTATTTTTTTCTTCGTTGAAAATTTATACGAGCAATGATTAAGGGGTCAGTAAAATCCAAATTTCGTTGAATTTTCATTCAAGTGAACTTCAATATCCCGCATTTTAAGTTAACATTACGCGGTAGACTAATTTGTATTAAAATCTTTCTTCTGTTTGAAAAGATTAAAAGAACTGTCTTTGAATTAAACAGTATAACGTTATATATACTTAAATCTAAAAGAAACGTCCACAAAATATGAATTGAAATAATGATAAATCTTTGTACGAATTTTAATCTTTCTTAGCTTTTTATTTGGTAGAAAACCCATATAGCCGCAGTTATAGGATGAAATAAAGATGCTACCCGTGACCGTTGATAAACAGATACGCCTCGCTTGACACCACTAGAAAACAAATCACACGGGTGAAAATTGATATTCCATTATTGAAAAGAGTACCATATCGCAAGTGAGGTCTACCACAATGCTCACACATTAAATCGGTTTTTAAAGGCTGTTAATTTTGTCTGAAAGATCTTTCGAAAGACACTCATGGTTGGAGAGTGGGTGGGGTAAGCATGCATACTGTGATTATGGTGAAGACTCGCCTGAAAGATGATAAAACTAGAAAACCAATGATTAAGATCGCTTGACGAATTATAGTAGATTTGGCAATTATCAAGCGGGCTTCTAAAACGCCATTTTTCTTCAGAAATTTGGCTCATAAGACGCTATTTTATGTCTTAAGAAAGGTCACAATGTCAACCAGATTCTAAGTGTGCTAATCATTAACAGATTGTCCTCTATAGTCAAACAACAATGCAACTTGATGTCGGTATCATGTGTTTGTCGTAACGAGTAAAGACCAAAAGACATGGTTAGTTGCACCAGTCGTTAAAAGTCAATAGGAAAACTGTTCAAAGCAGCTTAAACGTTTTTAAAAACCACCCTTCAATTTTTAGGAACAGTTTGCCGGAACCTTGCATCCATATTATAGATAGTGTTTCTGTTGCAATTAAAGGTGTGGCATCATCGACATTAGTGGTACCTCCAATGAGCATCAGCAACGCTTCAATTCGCTGACGTTCAGATAGCCATGGTATAGCAAGTTTCATTTTTCTTAATTTGCTTTGTGTTTTTCCTACTCCTGAGAATTGCAAGAATGGAATGAGAGTTCATTTAGTTGATTTAACATTCGACAAGGGTTTGCACGGAAAATCCTACATTTTGCTTATTTCGGGCGTTTCGCAACATTGTACCCGATACTGACCGGATGTGACCATTGTTAAAAAAGTGACACGCGTGTTTCTCGTGATAAAAAAATGAAAATATGCCTAGTTTCTTTTACGTTTGAGTATATTATCTTAAATGAATGTCTAAACATTAAACATATATATTTTGCATAATAAAATTGATATTATGAAAAATTGATCCTGTATTTTCTTTAAAAAATGCATACTGCTTGTTTCGAAAAAGAAAGCGATGTTATGAATATGAATATCTGGGTATTTCAGATCAACACCGATTATAGTTTGTATAAATATTTATTGTTGTTAGCTATCTGCGATTCAACGAAGCATTCGTTATAATTTGCCAAAGATTTTCTATCAGGAATATCGTAACTACAGCCTAAACACTCTGTGATTATGATACTTTGGACGCCAGTTTGACGACAAAAGGTTGTTGTATTATTGAGAATATCCCGGGGGCATTCTTGTAATGTGATGTCCTTTTCTGATAGAATAGAATAGAACAGTCGTTGTTATATTCATTTCAATTTATAGTTTTCTGTGCAGACAACAGCATGCGGGGTGCTATTTGAGAGCGAAATATGAGCCGATTTTAAATTCATGACACGCAACAGAGCCTAAATTACCACTAACAACATCGTTAATTTGACAAAATGAATGATATACGTGTAGGAATGATTTTTGAATGGCATTGAAAGAGCGAAAGGATTCAGTTTTGCTTATGAATTTAAAGGGGGATAACCCAATATCGCTAATTTAATCAAGATGATGACCAACATTAGCGATATTTATCACCTCCCTTTCATAAAATCTGCATGAAAATTCTATAGGTAGCTTTGTATGGCTTCACGAGCGAATCAGACGCTTACGACATTACAATTAAATTAGGGAAATCGTGTTTTTTTTCTAATGATTTTGATTGTAATTGTTGATCTTATCTATTTATTAATTTTGGAGCCTTTTTGAATGGTTTGAGTGAATGTTCAATATGAATGAAATGGGCGCTAAGTGAGCGATTTATAGTAGTTTTGATCTGAATGAGTGTCGATTTCACGATGTTCGAAACTGTACTTCGGGATAGTTTTCAATGATAGCCAGATCTGCATATATAGAGGGTAAAGACGTCCCATGATAAGATTACAATTAATTACATTCACCTCAATCAAAACCATTCTAAATCGCTCACTCAGCGCTCCATTCGCTCATTCAAAACACTCACTCAAACCATTCAAAAACGCTCAAACCCATTGATAATTATAGAATCAACAACGTTATTCAAAACAAATTTTGAAAGAGAAGAATCGCTATTTCTCTAACATAATTCAAATTGTTAGGTTCTTGAAGAAATAGGAAGCTAGGCATAGAACCTGTGTGCATTTTTTTTTATTGAAGGGACGTAATCAATTACGCTAACTTTGTTCATTGGAACAAAATTTGCGATAAAGGATTACCTCCCATTAAATTCACTCAAAGCTCGTTCCACACACTCATTCAATTTCATTCCTAAATCACTCCAAAATCATTCACCTTGTCAATTTCACGTTGTTGTGTACTGTAATCAATAGATTTGTGACGATCCCACTGCTATGGACACTCATTAGTTTCATCTTATCGAGACAATTCTTATGAGTAACAACAACATTAAGTTTTGGTGATAAAAACATTTATTATTGTGTTACCCAACCATATCTGGACCTTCAGCTAGGTTTCCAGCTTACAATATTACGTGAGGTGAGGACCCGCTGGTGGGTGTTTTAAAGTATCCTAGCTGCAATCAGAAATCGAAAGGCCGAAATCACTTTGAGAGCTTACAGCAAAAACATAGTATGTGTCTATACAATGTATAGACACATACTTTGTTTTTACTCTAAGCTCTTGTTTCGTACTCGTTCTTATATAGTTGTCGTCGTCGGGTAGTTCTTCTCTGTGGAGAGAAACGAACAGGGTTAAATTATGTGTAAGTTTATTTTATATTATAGAGAGAGAGAGTGAGTGAGAGAGGGGGAGAGGGAGAGAAGAGAGAGAGAGAGAGAGAGAGAGAGAGAGAGAGAGAGAGAGAGAGAGAGAGAGAGAGAGAGAGAGAGAGAGAGACGGAGGGAGAGAGAAAGGGAGAGGGATAGGTAGTGGTTTAAGCCCACTGCTACCCAATTCTACAACTTGGTGAACTCCGGCTGGTTTTTAAGTGTTTGTCCATAAGAAGACATGCGGCGAGGTGTAAAACAATATTGAATTTTGTCAACTTGGAGTCATAAAAGTAAACTACCAAAAGAAACTAAAACAAGAGGTCAATGGAGGTCTGGGACGCTCTACCCGCTTTCGAGAGCATTAATATTTCAATTTCATTTTTACGGAACTTTATCCTGAACAAGAATACCTCGAGTTGACGCAAAGCTCGCCTGGATAGTGAAAAAAGATTGGAAAAATAATTTAGTTTGTTTGTATGAATTGCTCTTGTGATAATCAAATACAAATCAAATAGCAAACGAAAGTTTTTAAAAAAAAATCTAAATTTTTTACGTTCTTTATTGGGTTAACTATTTTGAGAAAAAAATCATACGGCCCCCTTTTCCTCGTTTTTCGACAGACCAATCCCAGTTTCAAAAGGATACTTCCGTTCAACCCTACTGTAATCCTGTAAAAGGTTCAAGTAGATCCAAGAATGTTTGGTTATATTATCGCGTATTTGAGAATGTTTTAAGTTAGATCCACAAGGCCCTTTTCCCATGTCTTCCAATGGATCCAGTCCATTTTCAAAAGGACACTTCCGTTCGACCAATACAATGATTGATCAATATTTTCATGGACACATCGTTTATGACGTCAATGTCGTTTTCCGCATTCACGGGACGTCCCAATTGGAATTGAGCGTCTTATACAAGGTAAAATACAATCACTGTATCAATTTAAAGTATTATGAAGTAGTGTTAGGATTTGTGAAATATTCTTGAAAAAGGCATTTTTTGCCGACTTATTGAAATACCGAGTGTTTTATCAAATGCATAATCACTCGTTCACATGGCATTTTGGAGTATAAAGTATTGTTTAACTCATGATATTCTCTTTAAAGATATCGACGACAACTGAGGGAAAGGCTACGTTTGAAACTGCACTTTACTTAGAAATTTCGAAGTGTGGCATTCCTTTCCATCGTATGTTACTATGGTCACTTTGTCTTCTTTATTCATAAATTAATGTTCTAATTATTTCTTCATGAATTCCAAAAGGTTTGTTTAGTCAAAACTTTTCGGAAATAGAGTAAGGAAATGATTATTTGACTTCACCACGCATTTATTGATCAACCCTCGTATAATCATCATGTAAAAGTTTCAAAATCATACATTACAGTTAATTACATCGTCAAATTGACATTCATCTCAACTTTCAAAACCATTCTACCGCTCACTCAGCGCTCCATTCATACATTCCAAACACTCTCTCAAACCATTCAACGATACAAAATCACTTAAAAGATAAGATCAACAACTACAATCAAAATAATAAAAGGGTATTGTAAAATTACGATTTCACTGACATATTTAACTTTTAAGCTCCTGATTGGTCCTTGAAGAGGTAGGAACTATTTATGGAATCTGTATGAAGATTTTATTAAAGGGAGGTAATTAATATCGCTAATTTTGTTCAGGGTGGACAAATTTAGCGATATTGGATTACATCCCGTTAATTTCACTCACACTCGTTCAATTTCATTCCAAAACCATTCTAAATTCATACACCTTGTCAATTTCACAACGTTGTTAACTGAAGTATATGGCTCGATCTCCGACGGCGCTATATACCCTTTCCGGCTTTTTATCTCTCACCAATGGGTTGATAATCGTAAACCTATGTGAAATAGCAGCTGGAGGCTAGGAAAGGATGTGATGGTAGTACTGGTGAGAGAAAGCCATTGTTACGTGCTCCAGCCGCCGCGATATAACTGAAAGATTTTTGAATGCGACGAAAAGCCCTATTCAAACAAACAAATCCATAAGTACATTGTATATGTGGAGTTTTAAAATTGCGTATACGAGAAATATATACAGACTGACAAACATTCAGACGGACATTGCTCTAGCTCTATTGACCGAAGACCATTTGAGTTAATGTACTTGCCATGCATATTATTTTCCATTTGTTGATATACAAAGCTATTATTGACGATAAAAAGTAAAAAAAATACCGTCGGGGGACAGACCTAGTGATTTATGGGCACAGATTGCCGAGATAGGGTCGTGATGATCCAATAAAACAGTAATTGATAACCTTTTCTCAATCACCACCGAAAATAGCAAAATATTTGTATTGATTTAGCTATCGACTGTTTGCAAAAGGCATAGTTCTTAAAACTCCTTATTTTTAATTTTCTTAATAAAATATTGAATTAAAGTATCATACAGAATATTATAATGTAGGTGTTCGTCTTAACTTTGAATGTGACAAATCTAAAAAGTTTATTGTATTTAAGCATAAGCACTTAAACTAACCATAATTTCACATTTCGTAGCAAGCCATCTTTCAAAAGTTGTAAAGGTAGCCTATCGTTATGAAGAGAAACAAAAAGAAAAGTGTAGGAAAAGCTTGTAATAGAGGATACGTATAAAATTTGGCAAGTTTTTTTTTTTGTTTTGTTTTGTTTTTTTTTATTTGGTTAAGATTATGAGTTTATTAAATTTGGTATTATCATGACCAAGACTTTGACATTAAAAATGCCTTTGTCATAAATCGATATAATTCAACTATAAGTGAAATGTAGTATACGTCGGTTATGGCGTCATTATTAGGACATCGAAAATTCAAGGGATTATTTCACTGCAGATTATTTGGCATAATGATAATGATAATTAATTAAACTAGTTTAAACAGCATGACACTTCAGTTTGTGGCATGAACCCTTTTAAACTTTCTCAAAAATCTTTCTTTGTTGAGAAGAATGAAGCCGCATATCATGTTGTTATTTCAACATTGCAAATTCATCATAGGGACTTGGCTCGCTTATGTCCCTATGAAATGGTCCAGATCCGTCAGTGACCACTACTAGGCAACATTGTAGTTAGAAATGATCTGCAAATACCGTTTGCCCAAATGATGACCTGGTTTATCAATTGATAGTATCAGGTACTAAACCATTCACTACAACAGTATTAGATCCGCTACAGTGTTGTGTTTTTCGATCTTCATACAGCTTATTAAGTTTTAGGTATAAATGGAAGTTGAAACCTAAGTTTCATTCTGATAAAGCTTGAGTGCAAGATTATGTGATCACCTAAACCAGCCCTGCGTTCAGGATTACAAAACGTTGCAAACAGTTTTCCAACTTTACCCCGCTTTGCACGCATGTGCACGTGCAAAGCGGGATAAAGTTGGAAACATGCTTGCACTGTTTTGTGATCCAGAACACAGGGAAGGCTTGTACTATTAATTGAAATTGTGGAGTCATCATGTCATAAACCATGAAATTCTGGGGGTCAAAACTGATTTTTATAGGAACAAAAGAATAAAAGAGCATATCATGAAAAGAATTTTGTAGATACAGTGATAATTGACTTTCATGTAAATACATAAGTACATCAAATAATTGTTTTAACTATTAATAGACAAATTTGAATATAAGATTCACCATTGAAAATTTGAGAGACTCAGTTTGACCCTTAGAAATTTCCTTCAATAAGGTCAAAATGACCCACTTAGAAAACATTTTAAGGATAAAAAATAAGTTTTTTTGTGTGTGTGTAAGGAGGTAGGTAGGATGAACTTCGATTTATGAGTCCATTGATTCTATATCAGTTTGACCGTAGTCAGTATCATAACGTATATCAACCACGACCCCTTTATATACAAAACACTTCTAGAGGAAGGAATTACTTTTTCTTTAGTGCACACTAGAAATATTGCCGAATTGGCATGGCCTTTCCTGATTTGCACACAAGAAAAAATGCAAAATCGTCATGTCCTTTCTTGATTTGCACTAGATAAAGAAGTTCCAAAAGTGTCATTTTCTTTCTAGATTTGCAAACCAGAAAAAAATGCAAATCGTCACGTACAATTCTACATTGTGTGCGCGGGGTCAATATAAAAGAGGTTCTAAGCACGGCTTTAGTGAGCTACAGGTAAACAATCGGGAACTTTCGGTGGTCTTCGGAACAGACTTAGTGAGTAGAAAGGCTAGATAGATATGCACAGTGCTGAAAGCGCGTTGTATAGAACGTGGATTACTTGAGGTCAAACGCATCAGCGTTTTAGCTATCAAAGAAGAAAAGGGAAAAAAATATATTACAACTGTAATTGAATATGCTTACAAATATCCTGTTTGACTTTAACAATTGAAAGACACTCGCATGTAGATGAAGGCTTATTGATAGTAGTTATACATGGTAAGTTAAACATGGAATTCAAAGTAATGAAAGCGTGATAAATGTATTTAATGTAAATGTGACCCGTCACGCGAAAAGGGACTGCTGGGTAAGTCGTAAAGTGTCGACCCTAGTCCGACTGCGCGGATTGCGCAGACTGACTGGGATAGAAAATTTTCGAAATTTGCTTATTTTCTGAATCTAAAATGATCAATCTACCTTCCCGTGAAAGAGTTTTTGAACTGTGACCTCTGGTTGATTTATGCCGGACCAAATCTCTTTTTTTTTAATATTTATTTTGGATCGTTCCCAGATGGCTCTTTTCGCGTGACGGGTCAAAAATATGTATATATTGGTTTGCTTACATGTAATACGTAGTAGTAGACTTACCATTAAAGGAGAGTAGCACGTGCTAAAAACAACAGTTATTCCAATAAGTAGAACCGCCATCTGGAACTCGGCATACCTTCGGGAATATCCGGAAAACGTCCGTGAATCACGATTATTATTACGATTTAATCCACGCATTTTAGTTCTAAATAACGTATAGAGCACTATTCCATTACACGTCACCGTGACGGAGATCATAACTAGCGCTAAAACTGCAAACAAATAATTAAATCCACGTTTTAAGGAATCTTCCGTGTAATAATCAAAGAAACACCAAGTATAAGGATATTGAAGAACTATTTCACCAAAACCAATTAACGGTAAACTAGCCGTCACTGCCGCAAATATCCAAGCACCAACAAGAAAATACGTCGCATGCTTTTTCCTCAAACGTGTATAATACAAATAAGGTTTTCTTACGCATAGGAGGCGTTCTATAGACATAAGACATACTATTGTCATGGTGGCAGCCCCAGCGAATATCATCATAAATCCAAAATACTTGCACATTGGATCTCCACCAATCCATTTGAAATCGTTCACGTAAACAGCAATCACTACTGGTGACGTCATACTCGTGCCTACAAGATCCGTTAACGCTAATCCAGCAACGAGCCTGTAAAACAGCTTACGTTTGATCTCCGGTCCTGAACGTTGTAGAAAAATGAGTGCAAGTAAGTTGCTGATGAACCCTACGGCAAACATAATACTAGAATTGATAACTGTGTTGTTCTTTTTCACCGTAGATATGTTTAAGGCAGGTAATGTGTTGGTCGCGTTCATACTGCTGCCAATTTGTCCGACTACATCGAGTACGTCTGAAAAATGCATTTTTGTACTTTTAGTCAATAAAAGAGAACTAATAGCTTAAAAACAAATACAGAAGCAATGGTACTACTGCCTAACTAAAACCGGACATTTACCGAAAACATATATATTTCCGCCACTTTTGTCTCAGACGTAAAATTTTATAGATCCTTCTTACAGTACTTTCAGAGAAGATTTTTTTTTTTAAATTGTTGACGATGGACGACACATGACGCACAACGGACGACGGATGACGGACTCAGGGTGATCTTTATAGCTCCCCTTATAGCTAAAAAGGAACATCTTACTTGAAACAATGTACATCTAAAAATTATTCATACATTGTATCAATCTATATAATCAGTCTATTTTTCTGTCTGCCTTAACGTCTTCATGACTTTGAACTTTCAATTCAAAGGTTCAATTTCCGTACATATACTATTACCTTTTTTATAAAATTGTCGATCGACTGCGTGGTCTACAGCTTCAAAATGTTGATGTTAAGGAAAAGGGAAACTACGTCTCACGCTTTATTGTTATTTATTGGATTAAAAGCAGAATATCGTATTTAAATACTTAGATATGAGTGGTATGGGATCATTTCAAACAATAAGGACTCAATTCAATTGTCACACAAAATCCGCTTTTATCTAAACAAACCTTTATTTTCTATGCATTCGAAGACTGTTTCGTGTAATTTTCGTTAAAATACCTTCGTTGCCGATATTTGAAATTGTTATAAAAATGTTCAAAATGGGTTTAAAAAAAGACTTTGCCAATTTTTTTTTGTATGACAAGGGTTTTGCCGTTTGCACTGTCCTTAATATGAAGTAGGTAATATTTTTGTTGTTGTTGTTGTTGTTGTTGTTGTTTTTCCTTGCACTATTAGGATAGTTGCCATCTCATTTGTAGGCCTACAGATAGGAGGGTTTTTTTTTTTGCTTTTCAAATTTACTGAAAGAATCTTTATTCTTCACTTACACCATATTTTGTTGCTACTCATTTGAAACGTCTCGTTGAGACGGTTCAAACGGGTACCTACAACATAGGATTTCATTGAGAAATAAAGATGTTAGATTGGCTTTAGACTCTCTTATCTGCCCTGTGTTCAGAATGTAAAAAGCGTTTCGCGATCGCTTCGAGATGATACCACGCTTTGCACGTGCACATACGTGCAAAGGGAAGTATCATTTCAAAAGCGCTTCTCTAACATTTTCTTCCTGAGTGCAGGGCTAGACCCCATCATCAGCACTACTTAGGGATGCACAGGCATCAATTATCTATCGCAAGTAGATTATGTAATCAAATTTACATATCTGTGTAATATAAAAATCAAATTTTCGTTGCAATAATTGGGAGATGTAAATGGGTTCAACAGCCTCAAAACACCAAAACATTGATACTGTTAGATACTAATTCAGCAACCATGTCATAACTTAATTACACAACGCAAGTGTATCAGTTGATAGTATCTGATTATGTCGCGGTATTAAGACATTTAATTTCCTTTTGAAGTATATTTTACAGCCACCAAACTACACCTCCACAATCAAAGCGTCTTGCAGTGAACACGTCATCCATAAAGATTAATTACCTGGAACCCATTCTTGTGGAGGCAGTCTCCTACTTTAATTGTCTTTTTATAACCCTAATCCTGACGTAATTGCTGAAGGTAATATACTTTTTACTCGATAAGGGCTTGTAAAGCTTCAAAACATGGGTGTATAGAAGAGATCACGAAGCCTTGATATTGCACACCGATACTGTGAGTGCATATGAGTATGAGGAATATATATAATACATACTTAGTGTATTGTATGAGAAAAAATATCTAATGAGGTTGGGAGAATTGATTATTGTCGAGGCTCTGCCGAGACAATTATCAATTCCCACAACCGAATTAGATATTTTTTCATACAATACACTAAGTATGTATTATGTTTATCTTATAATCTCTATTTGCCGTGTTTTCATCAATGTTTCTAACTGAAATGCAAGTTTCCAAAAATAACTGTGTCATATCATTGTTCTAAAAATAACTATGTGATAACATAAAAAATATCATACGGGATGTTATCATACGGGTATTTGTATAGTTATATAAGATAATATTCTGTACGAAGCATGAGAATAGTTTTTTTTAATATCAATGATATCTAGTCGAGGTTATAAATTCAATACGTACTTAGTGCTTCGTATGAAAAAAATATCTTACGAGGTTGGGGAAATTGATGATTGTCGAGACTCATAATGTAATATTTTAAACCTTCTACTTGCCTTGTTATCGTCGATAAAAAAATATGAAAATAAATGAAAAAAAGCATACGGGATGTTATCACACGGAAAATTGAATAGATATAAGATAAAAGAATTTATCAAAGCCTCGTCATTATAATTTGTCGCAGTCGAGACCAGATAAGACTGATACTTTATACAAGTACATGTTGTTGTATTTGTCATGCAATCACTTTTCGGTGCTTGAATTTTATGAAACCTTTGAAACAAAAGAAATTCAGGTTAAAATCTGATTAATGTCATTAAAATCATTTGTAAGAACTAGACTGCCTGCTTCATTTCATGTCATCAGGCAAACGATATCATGTCATTACATTCGTCTTTGCATGATGAATTATTTTCAATGCCATGACACAGTGAGCATCATGCTGGTCATGAATGTCCGCTTCAAATCGAGAACACGGAATTGTCTGATTCTATCTTGCAGGAGCTATAGACAAACATATGTGCAGTCTGATGTTAGTCTACTGCACCTGTTTCTCACTTTCAAACCAAAATCGTTAATAGATTTAGTTTTTTAAATAAAAATTGACCTACATTTGGTACTTTCAGTGCTTTTTGCCCTTTGATTTTGAAGAAAATTTTATTCAGCATGACAAGGGTTAACAGTCTCACAATCGGTCTCTATAATTTGTTTTCTTGCTCTCGAGGTAACCCAATTATATTATATTCCTGTAGTCTAAACTTTGTATTGTAGTCGATCAAAGAAACACCAGGTACGAGGGATGATCCAGAAGTTCCGAGAATAGGCTAATAACTTTCGCATTTCTAGCGTGTTCAGTATATATTTTTCTCAATTTGTAGTTTAGTAGTTACAGAGCACATAAATGTTATTATTTTAGCAGAATTATCATAAGTGGTCTTAGAATACGTTACCATAGAAACACATGTATGCTAAGGCGGGGGGGGGGGGGGCATAAAAAATATTAAAAATCTGTTAAATAAAATAAGTTTTTTGTAAGTTTTCTGAAACTTTGGTTGGAATTCCTTGGCTAAATGAATATGGAATCAAAGAAAAATTATTTGTTATTTTTTAAAGGTATTGTGACACTTTTAACGGACACAGAATATATTCAATAATTTTGAAAAATCGAGGAAAAAATGACAAGACGTCAACACCAAAATATGAATGCCGTTTAATTTTCGAATTTTGGTATGATCTGTGCTATTCATCAAACTAAACATTTCAGATAATTTAGAAAAATGATAAGAGTGTGCAGAAGAGAACTTTTCCTAAAGCTATCCCGGATATTCAAAAAGGGCCATGTTTCAAAGGAGCATTTAGGATGATATAATGAAGTTTCAACGAACGTACATAATTCAATAGATTCTCAATATGTTCCATAAATAAATGTCCTGCATTTGTCTTTCTACTTTACTAAAAATACCATGCATATAGAAATTTTAAACAAATTTGATTCCAAATGGGATGTGGATAATTTCTGTAAGTGGACGTATCCGGTAGAGAAAGGCATGAGAGTAAGCGTAGACTATGTAGAAAAGAGTTATTATTGACGTTGCATATTGACGTTAAATCACTTTACAATAGCTGTTTCGTGCAGACAGGCAAATATTTAGGAACGTTTCGATCGTCATTCTGAATACAGGGTTGTTTATTACATAGCGTTTCTGACTACGCTTTTGATCGGAAAGGACATCATGGACTCATATCTATTGATAACATTAAACCCATTTAGTTGGATTTGAAAAGTAGGAAAAGATTATATTCACGTTATGATCAAACTAACGATTAAATAGTGCTTAAGCGGTCATCGCCACGAACATTACTTATCTATATTTTAGTAAACTACATGTATAATATTTAGGCTCTTAAAAATCATAAAAACTATGTACTATTAGATAAATCCAAAATACTTGATTAACTTAAATACACGAAAGTCATGATCAAAACGAGTACGAGTCTATGTAAAGCAAGTAAATTATTTATAAAAAATCCTTTTATTTTAATATGTCCGTTATTCGAAAATGAATCATCTGGACAGTGCGAAAAGGGTCGATTCAGGTCAACCTGCCGAATACCCAGTCTAAACGGGGTCGAAACTTTTTTCTGTACATTTTCTGAATCTAGAATGATCATTCAACCCTTTTATTCGGTATGAAGCATCAATTTGAGCTGCGCTGATTTCAATCTCAATTTCAATTATCCAGAAAAGTCAAGCTAAGTGTTTCCCACCAATGTAAACAACACTTCTTAAATGCTTTTCGATGGATAAACGAGAAATAACGGCAGATTATCACACTTGATAAACTCACCGCCTAACCAGCGCAATTATCAAAAAGTTATACCCGGCTTTTGTTCATTTCACCTTGTATGTCGTCATCAAAGTTGAGATTGCATAGCAATCACGTGCAAAATGACGCGCTTTGCGAAAATTGCCCTAACATTTTCACATTTTGTCTTATTTTTGCATTTAAGAAATAAAATAATCGGGTTTTATTTTAGTAAGATCGATCGGTACTTTATTTGGTGAACAACAAAATATATATTAATATAGCTTTGTTGCTCACTCGCGGTGCAGTGAAATGCACAATTTTGATATTTTCCCGACATCGCTAATTCTAGGACAAATCAGTCTTCATTTTCGCTCTGGATATAGTATTTAAATAAATTTTCTATTGACTCGATCTATCAACTATTATGCTTATTTACAAGTCTAATTAATGTTCGTACTCCACGAACATAGAATCTCGTACTCTCGTCGCCGTGCTCTAGCCTTGTCAGCGTCGTCGTTTCGTACTCTCGCGTCTTCACGTCGTAATATCACATATTTACGTTCGTACTATCGTCACGACTTTAATTACTATAAGTAGTTTGCCATGTTTACTATTTATCGTTGTCCCAATCGTGTATAGGTAAACCATGCTTTCTGAATGTTTATAAACAGTCTTTCGACGAGTTTAACATAGAGAAATTGGGGCCAACGGATTTTTTGTTGTAACGGTCTTTTAACTATACTGAAGGATCACAGAAACACAAAACTGCTGGCTTTTTAACACCCTTTGAATTACATCTGTTTTCGTCATGTGTCATAGCGTAAAAGTAGCATACTTTCGATACCGACTTCTTCACGAAGAACTTAAAATTGAAAAGACAAAAAGCATTGAATATAGATTTGGAGAAAACAAGTGTTTTTCTTGATGAGTTTCTTTACTCTGTCAGTATATAGTTTATCACATTTGTAATTAAGTACCGTTATCTCACGCTTGTTAAATTTCAGTTCAGTCCACCCCTACTACTGGTTATACCATATTTTCCCGCGTTTTTGAAATCCGCGGTTGGACTATACATAAAAGTACAAAACATGAACACAATTAAAACACATACAATTACAAGACATTAAAAAATGAATTATAAATGACACTGATTAAAATCACTCATACATTCTACTTTAGATGGTACAAAGGTTGTCCTTTCTTTCTTTCTTTCTTTCTTTCTTTCTTTCTTTCTTTCTTTCTTATTTTCTTTCTTTCTTTCTTTCTTTCTTTATTTCTTTCCTTATTCATTTATTGATTTATTTATTTATTCATTTTTTTAAAAGCCGCCTTATTTTTTTTCCCTCGTTAATTCGTCATTTATTTTTCCTATGCATTTTTGGACAATCCTCGTATCAAAACATAACGTAAAAAAATCACTTGTCTGTCTGTTGTTATTTTGTTATCATTTGAACTTAAAATAAATTTACTTCCGCTTTTAATCTTATTAAAACGCAAAATTATTCAATAATTCCTAAATATTTATATTTTATGGCGTTATTGTTTGAACTGTAGTCTAATTTGTTTGCATAATCTTTCTCTTTTGTCAAGGGAGCTTTAAATTATCCCTTCTCTAGAGGGCGAATTTATATTTATCTTTTTTCTTTAACTCAGTTTTCTACTTCAGTTGCTTGAAATGTGGCGTTTGTCTTTCAGTGAATTTATTTCAAACCTGTGTAGCATCATTAAAATCGGATTCGTTTGAGTGAGTCCACGAATAATCCATTGTTAGGTGCTCCAGCCGCCGCGATATAACTGAAAAATATTGAAAGCGGCGTATAACTCCATTCAACGAATCAATCAACCACAGATACAGATGAGCTGGGGTATTGCCAATTTAAAATTTTGAAACCTTATTGAAACCCTATGTTGAGGGTACTCATTGGAATCGTCTTGTCGAGACGATTCCAATTAGCACCCACAATATAGGATTTGAGAAAGAATTGTTAAAATAGTTAAATTTAAAATCCAAAATACTCCCTCTCCATGTATCTGTAGATCTGGGAGCCTTGTTTCAACGAGTCCATTATCATTAGATTCTTATGTCAGATAAAGCTTAATTTTCCTACAAACACTAGGCGCTATTATTTGTTTGTAATAATCAACGGTATTACTACAGAACAGTAAATGAAAAACAAATATATTTGCCCCCTTGTAACAATAATAAAAGACTGATTAGATATACGCAGAGAATTTCTGCCTAATGGGTCAATTACTGCTAGGGATGATTTTGAGTGCAATTGGTATATAAAAGTAGTGGACCCGTACATTTTCGGCGTATTTTGGGAACTCATGATCTTTCACAATGTTGGCCGAGGTTTCCTAATGAAATCATTAGGAAACCCCGGTTAACACTGTTAAAGATCAGTACTTCTGAAACGTTGCGGAACTATTACACCGCAAATTAAAGGTGCAATGCTTGAAGGGATATTCAGGTTTGACACAAATGGTTGAGGAAATAGTCCTTAGGAAAGTTGAGGTATAGAAACGCATCAATATAATTCGATTGTAAGTCAACAAACAGAATGACTATAGTTGGTACAGTTGCATGTAGCAGAAAAATAAAATTAACACTCCCCACACTCTTAAACAATCCTTACATCACTCGCTCATCGCTCTTTTCATTCATTCAAAAACATTTAATCTAGTCATTCAAAGTCGCTACAAAACACTCTTAAACACTCTAAAACGGGTCAAATATATCGAGGGTTTAGCGCAAGACTGTACTAAGTGTATATACAATGTAAATACACTTAGTTACACCTTAACGCTAAACCCTCGATAAACAATATACAGTTAAAACATCGTGAAATTGACAAGGTGAATGATTTTGGAATGATTAAGGAATGAAATTGAATGAGTGTGTGGAGCAAATTTTGAGTTAATTTAATGGGAGGTAATCCTAATTTGCAAATTTTGTTCAGGATGAGCGATATTGATATTGATTACCCCCCTTTAATAAAAAAAATGCATACGGGTTCTATGCTTAGTTTCCTATTTCTTCAAGAACATATAAGACGCTAATAATTTGAATACTGTCAGTGAAATCGCGATTTCTCTCTATAAAAATTTATTTCGAATAACTTTGATGATTCTATATTTTTAAAATTTTTGAGCGTTGCGAATGCTTTGAGTGAAATCAACGACATAACATATTTTCCTTTAAATTCCAATATGTTTAATAATGTCTGTGACCTGTTGTTGTATATATTGAATGTGAATTGACTTTGTGTGACGATGTACTTTGTACAAGACAAAAAATAAAGTATTCTGTCTGTTTGTCTGTCTGTCTGTCCTTTAATTTTCATTCAAATTACGATAATCAAACTCATTTAATTGTAGTCCGAATTCATTCAAAAATCATTTACAGTGTCAATTTTACGATGTTTTTTCACTGTGATATTGCAATTCTCTGTAAATGTTTTCTGATACTCAATACGCAATTACATTTTTAAACAAATCTACATGAGAAAAAAGGCGTTTCATAATTTTACTTGATATAAAAATATGATCGCTAGAAAACGGATTCCGATCGCCATGCGTAATAAACGGAAATCCGTAATAAAAACCATTCATTGTCCTTCGTTTAGTCACCCATATAAATAGAAAGTCAGCACAAATAATTGTAAGTGCCTATAAAATAATAGGCACTTACAATAGTTTTGTGCTTACACGTTGATATTGATTGATAAGAACAACAATACTGTATATTTCCCGCATGTACTATTCAGGGAGGAGCGAATGCCCAATTTGGCATTGATTGTTGATATTAATCATAAAATGTTCTCTGAAAAATATTATCATTGCCTTTCATTACGTCAAAATCTGATATCCATCCTTTAACTTGAAAGGACCAATAGGTATTTAATATATTGAAAAATGGTGGAATTTTGTAAGTGACCGAACTAGTTTTTATGTTTTATCATGACTTGTTACGAAATTTTAGCTGCTTTCTAAAGATTTGGTAAAAAAAAACCCAAAGAGGGTTGTATATATATACAAGCCCCTATTTACAAAGAAAGGATGGCACAGCAATTTCAGCCACAATCTCTCTCGAACCTTTTCCTAAGTTATTTTAATATGATATTTTGCGACAAGAGCATACATTTTTCAGGGAAACGGATTGTGAAAGTAGTGTATTTTGCAGGTTCTTGCATATTTTCTTTTTAATCTCGTCTCCTATGCGTAACAAACAAGAGGGCCATAGTGGCCCTTAATCGCTCACCTGAATGAACTGTCTAAATTTTTCAAAAGAAGTATGAGAAATAGAATGATGAATGACTAAGCTAAACAAAGCTGTTGCTTCTATACAACTTGAGAATCCTTTTTTACAATTCTAAGGTTGACTAACAAGGATTTTAATAATTGATTTCGTGACCTAGTTTTTGACCACAGATGACCCAAGTTCGATCTCATCCGAGATTTCATCTAGACAATCATTCTGACCAAATTTCAGGTTGATCGGTCAATAAAAGTGGCAACTAGAGTGCCTACAAGGTTTTTCTAAGATTTGACCCTGTGACCTTGTCTTTGACCCAAGTTGACCCAATTTCAAAGTCATCCGAGATTTTACCAAGACAATCATTCTGACCAAATTTCAGGTTGAACGGGCAAAAAATGTGGCCTCTAGAGTGCATACAAGGTTTTTCTTAGATTTGACCCCGTGACCTAGTTTTTGACCCAAGTTGACCCAATTTCGAACTCGACTGAGATTTCATCAAGACAATAATTCTGACCAAAATTCAGGTTGAACGGGCAATAAATGTGGCTTCTAGAGTGCATACAAGGTTTTTCTAAGATTTGACCCTATGACCTAGTTTTTGACCCCAGTTGACCGAATTTTAAACTCGTCTGAGATTTTATCAAGACAATCATTCTGACCAAATTTCAGGTTGATCGGGCAAAAAATGTGGCCTCTAGAGTGCATACAAGGTTTTTCTTAGATTTGACCCCTTGACCTTGTTTTTGACCCCAGTTGACCGAATTTTAAACTCGTCTGAGATTTTATCAAGACAATCATTCTAACCAAAATTCATGTTGAACGGGCAAAAAATGTGGCCTCGAGAGTGCATACAAAGATTTTCTAAGATTTGACCCTATGACCTAGTTTTTGACCCCAGTTGACCGAATTTTAAACTCGTCTGAGATTTTATCAAGACAATCATTCTGACCAAAATTCAGGTTGATCGGTCAATAAAAGTGGCAACTAGAGTGCCTACAAGGTTTTTCTAAGATTTGACCCTGTGACCTTGTCTTTGACCCAAGTTGACCCAATTTCAAACTCATCCGAGATTTTACCAAGACAATCATTCTGACCAAATTTCAGGTTGAACGGGCAAAAAATGTGGCCTCTAGAGTGCATACAAGGTTTTTCTTAGATTTGACCCCGTGACCTAGTTTTTGACCCAAGTTGACCCAATTTCGAACTCGACTGAGATTTCATCAAGACAATAATTCTGACCAAAATTCAGGTTGAACGGGCAATAAATGTGGCTTCTAGAGTGCATACAAGGTTTTTCTAAGATTTGACCCTATGACCTAGTTTTTGACCCCAGTTGACCGAATTTTAAACTCGTCTGAGATTTTATCAAGACAATCATTCTGACCAAATTTCAGGTTGATCGGGCAAAAAATGTGGCCTCTAGAGTGCATACAAGGTTTTTCTTAGATTTGACCCCTTGACCTTGTTTTTGACCCCAGTTGAACGAATTTTAAACTCGTCTGAGATTTTATCAAGACAATCATTCTGACCAAAATTCATGTTGAACGGGCAAAAAATGTGGCCTCGAGAGTGCATACAAAGATTTTCTAAGATTTGACCCTATGACCTAGTTTTTGACCCCAGTTGACCCAATTTCGAACTCGACCCAGATATCATCAAGACAATCATTCTGACCAAAATTCAGGTTGATCGGGCAATAAATGTGGCTTCTAGAGTGCATACAAGGTTTTTCTAAGATTTGACCCTATGACCTAGTTTTTGACCCCAGTTGACCGAATTTTAAACTCGTCTGAGATTTTATCAAGACAATCATTCTGACCCAATTTTAGGTTGATCAGGCAAAAAATGTGGCTTCTAGAGTGCATACAAGGTTTTTCTAAGATTTGACCCTATGACCTAGTTTTTGACCCCAGTTGACCGAATTTTAAACTCGTCTGAGATTTTATCAAGACAATCATTCTGACCAAATTTCAGGTTGATCGGGCAAAAAATGTGGCCTCTAGAGTGCATACAAGGTTTTTCTTAGATTTGACCCCTTGACCTTGTTTTTGACCCCAGTTGACCGAATTTTAAACTCGTCTGAGATTTTATCAAGACAATCATTCTGACCAAAATTCATGTTGAACGGGCAAAAAATGTGGCATTGAGAGTGCATACAAAGATTTTCTAAGATTTGACCCTATGTCCTAGTTTTTGACCCCAGTTGACCCAATTTCGAACTCGACCGAGATATCATCAAGACAATCATTCTGACCAAAATTCAGGTTGATCGGGCAATAAATGTGGCTTCTAGAGTGCATACAAGGTTTTTCTAAGATTTGACCCTATGACCTAGTTTTTGACCCCAGTTGACCGAATTTTAAACTCGTCTGAGATTTTATCAAGACAATTATTCTAACCCAATTTTAGGTTGATCGGGCAAAAAATGTGGCTTCTAGAGTGCATACAAGGTTTTTCTAAGATTTGACCCTATGACCTAGTTTTTGACCCCAGTTGACCGAATTTTAAACTCGTCTGAGATTTTATCAAGACAATCATTCTGACCAAATTTCAGGTTGATCGGGCAAAAAATGTGGCCTCTAGAGTGCATACAAGGTTTTTCTTAGATTTGACCCCTTGACCTTGTTTTTGACCCTAGTTGACCGAATTTTAAACTCGTCTGAGATTTTATCAAGACAATCATTCTGACCAAAATTCATGTTGAACGGGCAAAAAATGTGGCCTCGAGAGTGCATACAAAGATTTTCTAAGATTTGACCCTATGACCTAGTTTTTGACCCCAGTTGACCCAATTTCGAACTCGACCGAGATATCATCAAGACAATCTTTCTGACCAAAATTCAGGTTGATCGGGCAATAAATGTGGCTTCTAGAGTGCATACAAGGTTTTTCTAAGATTTGACCCTATGACCTAGTTTTTGACCCCAGTTGACCCAATTTCAAAGTCGTCCGAGATTTTATCAAGACAATCATTCTGACCCAATTTTAGGTTGATCGGGCAAAAAATGTGGCTTCTAGAGTGCATACAAGGTTTTTCTAAGATTTGGCCCTGTGACCTAGTTTTTGACCCCAGTTGACCCAATTTCGAACTCGTCCAAGATTTTATCAAGACAATCATTCTGACCAAATTTCAGGTTGATCGGGGAAAAAATGTGGCCTCTAGAGTGCATACAAGGTAAATGTTGACGACACACGACGGACGACGGACGACGAACGACGGACGACGGACATCCACCTAACCCCAAAAGCTCACCTTGAGCACTTCGTGCTCAGGTGAGCTAAAAAATCGCGGCGAATTATTTATCCAAAGGTTTGACAGCGCCAGGTGTTTTCGTTATCTTGATAAAACTTAATGATTTACCTTCAGCTAAATAATAAGAGGTCACACTTTTATCACCGACTATTCTAAATTAATTAATTTATATACCAATAGCCTGCAGATAGCAGGGGTGGATATGTCACGATGAAAATCAGTTATGAAATCTAAAATTGTGTACAGTAGCGTCAAACACATTTAGTTTTAGGAACAGAAGACCAGGGGCCCGTTTTACTAAACACCGTACGACCATTTTTTGCGTAAGTCAAAAATTTAAGTTGCTCCTACAGTAGTAACTATATATGAAATTCTGTCTTGCATCGCCTCACTGGAATCGTCTTCTTAAGACGATTCCAATGAGATATTGCAAAGCAGAATCTAACTATGAATGAACACACCAGATACGATTTGTGATTTCGACGGTGACGATGACGTGAATGTACTTAGACGTTTATACACAGTACGATGCCGTTAAAGAAACAAAGAAGACATGCACGTAAGTACGATGGTATAGTTAATAACACCGTGAAATTGATCCTCATCTCGATCAAAACCATGCTAAATCGCTCGCACAACGCTTTTTCTCAACGCATCAAAATCGCTCACTTAAAAACACTAAAAACGTTTGGAAATCGCACAGAACTCTACTTTATTTCATTGAAGACGATAAAATAATTCCACGCATTGATTGGCAAGTGTAGCTTTTAAGCGTTTAATTAGTCCGTGAAGACGCATGTCAATGGAACAGTGCGTAGACTTTATTAAAGGGGGTTAATGGACATTGATGATTTCGTTCATATTGGACGAAATTAGCGATATTGCAGTACCTCCCTTTAATTTCATTCTAATTTCTCGCCTCCCATTCATACAATTTCAATGCTAATTAATTTAAATATCATTCATAAGGTTAATTTCACAATGTCATGAGAGAGAGACTAGCATAAGTAAAAGCAACAAGTTTAGTTCACGATTCTTTTAGCGTAATAGTTTTCTTGCGTTCTAAAATTTGTTTGTTTTTTTTTTTTTTTTTTTGCCTCATCACAATCATAAGGTCGCATGATTATAACCATACTCCCAACCATTGACTCAGATTGTGATAAACATTTCCACAGTTTGTTTCACTTTAAAACTTCAAGTCATTTTAGTATGAGGTGCGCTCTTGGGTTATTACAAATCGATGGTTTAACTCCACACTGCACTAGGCACTGGTAAGACACTTACATGCTCAACAGCGTTGCGTTAAGTCCTAAAATATGCTCTTTCACTGGGTAATATTTCCGTAATGCGCTCTGAACAAACACTTTATTTATTAACAAGGTTTAGCTTCAGTTTTAGCTTCCTGGGTTGTATAAAATCTCTTTGTATATTATCTCGAACTTACAGTGTTTTCGGTGCTTTAAATAATATCATCACGCTAAATTGTAATTATCCAATTTTACGAAGTCAGCTTACATTACTGATAAGAATTTGATAAAAGAAAGTTATCACCACATAAAAATAATTAAGGTAGTGGACTCGTAATAGTTCCGCAACATTTCAGAACTCATGATCTTTCAGTGTGAACCGGGCTTTCCTAATGAAATCATTAGGAAACCTTTGTTAACATTGTTAAAGTTCATGACTACCGAAACACCGTGGAACTCTTGCGCGTCCACTATCTTAATGTATCTTTACAAATCAAAACACCATCAAATAATTTTTTTTCTGTTTAAATCTACAGTGTACCTAATTTTGATTCGAGTCAGCAATTCATTTAGGAAAATTGTAAAATTGACGAGTGGAATGGGTTGGGGATGGATTGAATGGGTGTGATAAGCGAGTTTTGAATGATTAAAAATGGAGATAAAACATAAACGATAATTTCGTCAAGTTGGACGAAATTTGCGACAATCTTTCACCTCCCTTTGATAAATACCAATGGCATTCATTTTTTTAAAATGCAAACTCTATAATGATGGAATTTTGTTTAAGAATTTCCGCTTCTTTTTACGTTTGTGACTGCATTTCGGATCAAATCAAAGTACACTGTAAATTAAAACAGTAAAAAATAGTTTGACGGCATACAACTTCAAAAATACTATATAGAGCTTAGGCAGAGATCATAAGTTTTTACGAAATTCCATCATGACGTCTCAACTCATTACATTAACTTTAACTTGTATTATAAAGATATCTTAAGGTAGTGGATAGTTCCACAATCTTTCGAAAGTCATGTACTTAACGGTGTTAACAGAGGATTCCTAATGATTGCACCGCATGCCTATCTTTGTCTGGCGTTCGACAGTACAGAGAGGAGATTTGGAAAGTACAATGAAATCAATGACAAAGCGCAGCATAGCCAATAACTAGGGATGATACTACAGTCAATAAATTGTAAAATTAACAAGTTAATTGATTTTGGAATGAAATAAAATGAGTGTGATGAGTGAGTTTTGAATGATTTTCATCGATAATTTCGTCGGACGAAATTAGCAACAATCTTTTACTGCCTATAATAAATACCACGTTCTTCACGGACTAATAAGACGCAAAACCACCCAATAAAATAATGCATTTTTAACGATCTGATTGAAATGTTGATTATCTTTTATTTTCTTTCATTGACCATTCATTTAGCCGGATTGCTACTAAGCAGCAACGGCTTGCGTCAGTTCTATCCTAGTGAGCCTAGTCATTTCCATTGAAAAAAAAATCTAATTCGCTCACCCAACGCTCCATTCATTTATTTTAAACACTTACTCAAACCATTCAAAAACGCCCCAAAATCAATTAAAATGATAAGATCAACAAATCTATTCGATTTAGAAATCGGTAGATAAATCCACGATTTAACTCACATAATTAAAATTATAAGTGTCGGATTGGTTCTTGAAAAAAAGATAGCTTTTTAAATAATTTGTATTCATATGTTATTAAAAGGGAGGTAATACATATCACTAATTTTGTTCATCCTGAACAAAACTAGCGATATTGGATTACCTCCCTTTAATTGCACTCAAAATTCACTCTTCGCACTCATGCCATTTCATTCCCAAATCATTCTTAATTCATTCAACTTGTCAATTTCAAGGTGTTAACTGTATCAATATCACATTCAGAAAAAATATCAAAATAAGCAAATGTTTCCCTTTTTAACCTATTCCCACAATTCTTCGCTTTACGAAACCTGTGAATGTTTAAGAAAAAAAAATGGAAAACAGTTATGGGTACCGATGGCATGTTCACTTAGAATACCCTTAAAGCATATATTTCTTTTTAATCAATTCCCACATAATGTGCTTTTCGGCGCTTTGAAGAATAGAAAAAAAACATTGTTGCAAGCAATTTCCTTATTATCTACATCTGATCCCCACCCGAAACTCAAAGATTTTTTTAGAATACCATCCACTAAAACTGGTCGCCTTTCGTTTCTTTAAATTGCAACAAGCCTAAAGTTTCTTCGTACGTTTATGGGTTAAGTAGGTATCTCATTGTGGTACCAGTCATAAAATAAGAGTGGTCTATTAATAATGATAGTCGACTTAGATGAAATAGTAATTTACCTTGCAACATCGTTCCAGATTAGATATTCACAGATACAACCAACTTAATAGTTTCTTTATCTTATCTATTTTGTACCATCCATTTGTTTTCTCTGATCCCCCATTAAGATTCCAAGATTTTTCACCGAACCACTTGAAAGTAACTCACAAATAATAAAACAAATCACTCAACAAATCAGGTAGGCTGTCTTTTTGTCTTTTAAACAGCAAGCTTCTTCGTAAACATAGACTCTTAATATTTGATACCACAACGAAAGAGAAAGCTTTCTTTCGTCCTTTTTGCTATACAGTAATGTTTCAATATACATATATATATTTGATAATTTGTGACAATGTGTCATTATTCAAATTAAAAAGAAAAGAAAAAAATCCTTAGCTTTAAATGTTTGACCTGCACATTATAAAGATAAAATATCCTTATACATCTGATTTCAGCACACAAAATTCCATCAACATTGAAAAGAACACAAATTTTTATCGATTGTATCTTTTGCTAATGTATCGATTTTGACAAAAACCTTTAGATAAACAACTGAGGACTCAGACATTACGTAATGTTGCACCTTGTGTTCAACCACCTATCTATCGTAAAACGACGGTTAGGTTGTTGGGTAAGGTTGACTAATATAACATCATAAAAACCTTATGACCATCGCCATTGCCCTTGACCAGATGTCTAAACAAAAGTTGGGAATTGGGCATCTAGGCAAGTGTTTTGAGACGGGATAGTATGAATTCGAATCATGCATTTTAACCTATTGACATACAAATTTTCTTTCTAAAACACGTGGGAAGACATTTGTGGAATGAAGAGATTGCTTGAATCAAGAAATTTCCTCGTGCCCCCAATGTTTCTACACATACAGTGAACTATATCGTTAGATTGACATTCATTACGTCGTGAAATAGACATTCACCTCAACCGTAACCATTCTTAATCGCTCACTCAGCGCTCCATTCACTCATTCATAACATTCACTCAAACCATTCAAAAACGCTCAAACCCATTGAAAAATATTGAATCAACAACGTCATTCAAAAAAGAATTTGAAAGAGAAAAAATTCTCTGACATAATCCAAATTGTTAGCGTCTCAGAGGTTATTGAAGACAAAGGAAGTTTTGTGTAGAACTTGTATGCATATTTTGTTTAAGGGAGGTAATCAATATCGCTAATTTTGTTCATCCTGAACAAAATTTGCGATAAAGGACTACCTCTCATTTAATTCACTCAAAACTCGCTTCACACACTCATTCAATTTCATTCCTTAATCATTCAAAAATCATTCACCTTGTCAATTTCACGATGTTGTTAACTGCAGAACGATTGAGAAAAGGTCATGATATCATCATCTCAAAGTTGCCGTCTGTAGTGTCATCTTTTCTTTTGATCCTTTCATTGTGTCGTCTGATAATGGACTGGTACAAAAAACATGTGCGGCTATGGTGGTAAGTCTTCGCAACAAAATACTAGACGAATTTAGTGTTTTCACGAAAAACAGAGGTTTTTCGAAAGCTTTTTATCTGCATAATGCGAAGTTTTTTGCTGAGAGAATTTCCTTATTTTTAACACGTATATCTCAGGGTTTTGTATGCATGTAAAAACATTGAAAAAGTTTGAATGTAGACCTAAATCTTGATTGCATAGCCATATATAGAGAAAAGGTTAGATGGACTCCCAAATATCGATTGCATAGCTTTACATTAAAAAGAAATAAATGCAGATCAGAATGTCGCAGTGTTCAGAGAGACCTTCATAGGTCTACAAAGCGTTCTGCAAATGTAGAGATGGTGTGGTCTCTACAATTCTTCATTTAATGTCGACTTAAATGTTGATTGACGATTGAATTACCAGCTTCGCATACATCATTTGAGTTCGGGTAATAAGATTGTTTTCAAACGTACAGTTACAAACATCATATACTTGATATGGTGAATAATTTTGGAATGATTTCGAAATGAAATTGAATGAGTGCTATGAGTGAGTTTTGAGTGAAATTAGATGGAGGTAATCCAACATCGCTAATTTTGTTCAGGATGAGCAAAATTAGCGATGTTTATACTTTCCTATAAATAAAATGCATATAAGTTCTATAAATAGCTTCTCACTTCTTCAAAAACCAATCAGACGCATATGATTTCAACTATGTCTGTAAAATCGCGATTTTGCCCCGCTATATTGGTTTTGAAAGCAGTCGTTGTTTTTATCTTTTTAGTGATTTTCGGACGTTTTTGAATAGTTTGAGTGAGTGTTTGAAATGAATGAAATGAGCGCTGAGAATGGTTTTGATCGAAAACAAGGGTCAATCTCACGATGTTATTGACTGTAAAAGATAAAGACCAAGCAGTCAATTAAAGACATCGTGCATGGCAGTTGTGGACATTAGGTATTCAAAGCAGAGGCAATTTTTCCACGTTTCGATTTCTGTCGTATTGTTTTTAATTAAAGGTATAACAAACACAAATTGGGAAGCCATCAACTATTGTTATTCTACCTTCTAATCTATATTTTTCTTTTATTTAATTTTGGACCTACGGTCACTATTTGGCCTCTTTCGGATCCAATATATTTTTCCAATGTTTATTTCAAGGAGTAATCAGATGGTTCCTTTTCGCGTGACGGATCACATTTATATCTTTCTTGCTCTTATTTGAGATTGTGAACAGTCTGACTGTGTCTAAGCTGACCAACTGGGTCGATAATCTTTGCTGTAAGGCAGACTTCTGTCAATTTTAATATCCAAATATTTTGATAATGATCCATAATGAGAAGGTTGTACATGATTAACCTGAAATATATCTCTTACAAAAGTTTACAAACATAATTGAGCCTACGCGTGACATTTCCTATGTTAAATATCGAATGTAGAATTTAAGTAAGTAAAGACGTAATGGCGTGCAAGATTATCAAGATAAAACAATTTATTGCTGTCACGCAACAGTTAACAACATTGTGAAATTGACAAGTTGAATGATTATGGAATGATTTTGGAATAAAATTGAATGAGTCTGTGGAGCGAGTTTCGAGTGAATCTAATGGGAGGTAATCCAATATCGCAAATTTTGTTCAGGATGAACAGAATTAGCGATATTGATTATCTCCCTTTAAAAATTTTGCATATATGTTCTATAAATAGCGCCCTATTTCTTCTAGATCTTATCAGACGCTTACAATTTCAATTAATTCAGTGAAATCCCGATTTTTTCCCCAGCTTTTTTTTTTTTATTTCAAACGCAGTTGATGTTATATGTTTTTCAGTGAGTTTGGAGCATTTTTGAATGGTTTGAGTGAGTGTTTGTAATAATGAATGGAGCGCTGAGTGAGCGATTTAGAATGGTTTTGATTGAGATGAATGTCAATTTCACGATGTTATTAACTTTTATGTACATGATTGCGGAGTACCTACAATATATTGCTTTACATAAGATAAATACCCACAGTTTTTACCATTGTCTGAGGTTCCGAATTTGAGTCAGTTTGGTAATGGCTAGCTAGATGCTTATCTAAGACAATCTGACATTACTACTCATGTCAGAAATAATTAGAAGAAGAATTTGTTAACTTAATTTAGCAGACACTTGGGCCCATTCTAACTAATTGGACTCAGTGGAAAAGAAGTTAAGCATGAACTGTAGGTTTACTTAACGTCTGAGATTAAAAGATAAAAAGTTAACAAAATGAAAAAAGGGAAAACAAAGTTTGACAGAGGAAAAGATAGAAAACAGAGAGAAAGTAAAGATGGGAAGATAGACGGAAAGAGGATAAAGGATAGGGATTGATACAGATAACAACATCGTGAAATAGCCAAGGTGAATGATTTTGGAATGATTCTGGAATGAAATTGAATGAGAGCGGGGAGTGAGTTTTGAGTGAAATTAAAGGCAGGTAATCCATTATAGCTAATATTGTTCAGGATGAACAAAATTAGCTATATTTATTACCCCCCTTTAATAAATTATGCATAATGATTCTATAAATAGCTTCCTATTGCCTCAAGAACCAATCAGACGCTAAAAATTTCAATTATGTCAGTGAAATCGCGATTTGGTTCTTGTTTTATTCGGTTTGAAGGTAGTTGTTTATTGTATATTTTTATTAATTTTGAGCGTTTATGAATGGTTTTATTGAGTATTTGGAATGAATGATTGCAGCGCTGAGTGAGCGATTTAGAATGGTTTTGATTGAGAAGAATGTCAATTCCACGATGTTATTAACTGTAAACCATTGGAGATAGAGAGTAAAAGAAAGACTGGGAGAAAACAGAGGAAGATTCGTGGAGACAAACAGAAACACAGCGGAGAGATAGAGAGTGCGAGAAATATATCGGATGAAGGTAAGAAAATGAAAGAAATAAAGAGAAAATAAATGCTCAAAAATGGACTACTTGAATAACAAATCATGTAAAAAGCAAATGTGATAAAAATAGCATTTACAAAATTAAAACATTTCGTCATATAAAACATAAGTGTCACATTTCAATTAATAACTAGTTGTGAAAACCAATGGTAAACGTCAACACTGCGGTCAAATAAATACATTTAGACGGTGCAGTACTATTGTCAACTTGGTCTTCCTACCGGATACTATATTAAGATGTTTCACTAGGTAATTTCGTAATTGATAGAATACTGATTGCAGTGTTTTATCCAAAATATTAAAAGGACAATGAAACAACAAGAGATAGAAAATCAAGAAGATGAGAGTCGGATAAAAATAAAATAAATGAAGAAAGTTACTAAAAAGAAAGTGTGGATGGAAAAAACTGAGAGATACAAAATGTATATGTATGGATGGATGCATGTATGTTCGAACGTGTGCATGTTTACATGTATATAACATATGTCTGCCAGTGTATATATATAAAGTGTGTATATGGACGTAAGATTGTACGTTATCATATACTTACTTATTAATATATGCATGAATGTCTGTCTAAGTGAACGTTCGAACGTACGAGTACGTACGTTTATATATGTATGTACATTTAGAAATGTATATGTGTATGTGTGTATGTTTGTGTGTTTGTTTGTTTGTTTGTATGTATGTATGTATGTATGTATGTATGTATGTATGTATGTATGTATGTATGTATGTATGTATGTATGTATGTATGTATGTATGTATGTATGTATGTATGTATGTATGTATGTATGTATGTAAGTATGTATGTATGTATGTATGTATGTATGTATGTATGTATGTATGTATGTATGTATGCAGAATGTAGGCCTATGTATGCACGTACGTGGGTGCGTAAGTACCTACGTATGTAAGTTTGTACGATTGTAGGTACATAGTTATTTCGTTCGGTTGCGTTTATAAGGTTTTTAAAAATGTTTTCATAATTCTCTAGATATTGCTTAATTTTTTTATTTATTTTTTTTAGTATTAATTCACTATGTTATACATTTCAAATAAATTCAAATTTAATATCGAGTAAATTATTTACCTGTTGGCTATGTCTACATATTTCCCCCTAATAACCTGTTAAATCCTTTCATATAAATAAAATCACTCGAACTTGAAAGAGGACAACTGTTTATTGACAGCTGATATTTCACTTCCTAGTTCCTCAGAACGCTACCCAATACACTTTGATATCTACAACCGTGCCTCGTACTCGAATCATATCGTACCAGTTCAATGTACAATCATATTCTCCATTGATAATTATCATCACGGTGATGACACAATTTAAAGCTCTCCATTTTAATTAAAGGTAAATTATTTGTATTCTCTGAAACCTGTCCCACAGGCGTTTAACACTAACATGTCATGTCAAGCGTTTAATGAAAGATAATCGGAGCGGAAAATAATGGTGGTAACATAATCATCCAAATGGATTAAAGATGCTACATCAGTCACGAAGTATATAAAACGCTTAGGTCATAAAAAGTTTGAGGTTCGAGAGAGATCGTAGAGTTTAGAGTATAATGTTAGCGCTAAATTCTCTTTTGTCAATTGACGTCAGAACGGGCGGCTTACCAGTCACGAAAAACTTGAGTACAGTTAATTACATCGTGAAATTGACATTCATCTCGATCAATACCGTTCTAAATCGCTCAATCAGCGCTCCATTCATTTCAAAGACTCACTCAAACCGTTCATGAACGCTCCAAAGTCACTGAAAATCATATTATAACAACTTCGTTTGAAATATAAAAAAAAACTGGGAAAAATGATCGCGATTTCATTGCGTCTGAAAAGATCTTGAAGACGCTTTTTATAGAAAATATATGGAATTGTTTTAGGGGAGGTATTTAATATCGCTAATTTTGTTCATCATGAACAAAATTTGCGATATGGGATTACCTCCCATTAAATTCACTCAAAACTCGCTCCACACACTCATTCAAATTCACTCCAAGCTCATTCCAAAATCATTCACCTCGTCAATTTAACGATGTTGTTAACTGTTTACTGAAACGCATTGAAATCGCGTCAACTTCTATTTGTGTAATAAAATGATAATTAAGCTGAAAAGGTATTACTTGTTTTTTAATGTGTTGTACACTATGATCATTAAAAAGACTACATAGAAACCTGATCTTAGATGTGAACTCGTTTTCTAATTTAAATCAAGAAATAGACTCGGCGTCGAACATTTGAGATGAAGTGAACAAAAATATATTGCAATTGCTTGTTGTGACAAAGCATTGCTTTGAAGCATGTCATTATTTCTTTTCGAGGGCATAGCATTACCGTTTTTACTTTTTGGAGAGTATATAGAATCAACAACGTCATTCAAAAAAGAATTTGATAGAGAAAAATTGCGATATTTCGGACATAATTCAAATTGTCACCTTCTCAGAGATTCTTGAAGAAATAGGAAGCTTTGTGTAGAACTTGTTTGCATATTTTATTGAAGGGACGTAATCAATATCGCTCATTTTGTTCATCCTTAACAAAATTTGCGATATAAGATTACCTCCCATTAAATTCACCCAAAACTCACTCCACACAATCATCCATTTTGATTCCATATCATAGTCGACCGTAGTCAGTACCATAGTAGATATGCTGTATGCAACGGGCTCCTTTCATTCCTTAATCATTCCAAAAACATTCACCTTGTCAATTTCACGATGTTGTTAACTGTTTACTGAAACGCATTGAAATCGCGTCATCTTCTATTTGTGTAATAAAATGATAATTAAGCTGAAAAGGTATTATTTGTTTTTTTAATGTGTTGTACAGTATGATCATTAAAAAGACTACATAGAAACCTGATCTTAGATGTGAACTCGTTTTCTAATTTAAATCAAGAAATAGACTCGGCGTCGAACATTTGAGATGAAGTGAACAAAAATATATTGCAATTGCTTGTTGTGACAAAGCATTGCTTTGGAGCATGTCCTAATTTCTTTTCGAGGGCATAGCATTACCGTTTTTACTTTTCTGAAGAGTATATATCTATGTGATGACGTTAGATAATCATTTCCTCACGAACTAAATCTTTACTCTACATGAAATGGGTCGACAGTTTTCCGATGTGCCAATCGTATACATGCTCGGGTCTCGAGTAAAATTATTCCTAAGTCGCGAGAATGGAATAATGAATGACTGTAAACTAGATACAAACAATTACACAATAACAGTTTGTTTTGTTTTGTTTTCTTCACTTTTTATGTGCCTGTTTGTGGAAAAAAAGTAAAATAGGGCCACATGTACGTATACTTTCATATGTTGTTGTGATAAACGTTTAAATCTAAATCAAAACATGTACTACGTGTATTTAGTTATAGATTATGAAATACACGTCATTTCATTTTCGTGTTGATGTGTCCATGAATCAAGTCTGATCGGTTAGGAGTTATGAGCAATAGGCAAAATACGGGGGTTTTAATTTCTTATTTCAGGTTGATTTACCTACTTATCGTCAAGTTTAGAATTTAACATAATGGCGTATTCATGT
Organism: Fragum whitleyi; assembly: GCA_948146395.1. Taxonomy (NCBI): domain Eukaryota; kingdom Metazoa; phylum Mollusca; class Bivalvia; order Cardiida; family Cardiidae; genus Fragum; species Fragum whitleyi. Next base: position 21,411,374 of record OX411548.1, on the reverse strand, counting down.
ATCATTTTCTTATTGAACTTATTCCTATTTCACATATTTCACCTGTTTCACGGTGGGCCAACTTATTTCACGCCCTATCGGGGCCCGTTGTTGTTGTTTTTTCAGCTTGAAGTCCTGCGTTCAGACTGAAAAATGTTGCAAACCGTTTTCAAATTATATCCCGCTTTACACGTAAGTGTATGGGTAAAGTGGGATACGACTTGACCCGGTTTGTAATCCTGAACGCAGGGCTGGATTCAAGCTGAAAAAAATAACTAAAACGGGCCCCGGCCGGGTGTGAAATAAGTTGGCCCGGTGTTTCAATGATGTACAGTTGAGAACATCGTTTAATTTAGAATGTGGACGTTTGGGGGAGGGGGGTGGGTGGGGGGTGTATTATCTTTGTTGTTGTTGTTTTTGTTTTAAATATATTTTGAAATGTTATTGAACGAGTAATATAATATTGATAATTTTGTCCAATTGCACAAAATAAGCGACATTGTGTTTTATCTTATAACTATACTAATATCAGTGTGATAACAACCCGTATGATATTTTTTATGATATCACAGAGTTATTGTTAGAACAATAATATAATGCGGTTATTTTTAGAAACTTCAGTTTGATAGAAACATCGAAGAAAACAAGACACATAGAAGATAAATATAATACGTACTTAGTGTATTGTATGAAAAAAATATCTAACTTGGTTGGGGGAACTGATAATTGTCTCGGCACAGCCTCGACAATTATCAATTCTCTCAACCTCGTTAGATATTTTATTTGATACAAAACACTAAGTATGTATTATATAGAGGATAATCGTTTGTTTCAGTGTAGGATCGATTTATATTTCATTGAGTGAACAACAACAGCTATATTTTCACGAGTGGCGGAGCCACGAGTGAAAATATAGCTTCTGTTGTTCACGAATGAATTATAAATCGATATTACACGAAAAACAAACGATTATTCTATTTCTTTAATGCAAAAATGAGACAAAATGTGAAATTTCTATGACATATTTTCATAAAGCGCGTCATTTTGCGCGTGATTGCTATGCAACGTTCATTGTGACGTCACTAATTTCGCCCCGCATAGATGACGTCAGATAGGATGAAATGCAGAAAAGCAGGGTATAAGTTTTTGATAATTTCACTGCTTTTGCGGTGCGATTATCAAGTGATAATCTACCGTTATTTCTCGATAAACCATCGAAAAGCATTAAAGAAATATATAAAGCCATCTAATTAAAAAAATCTACGTTCTTTTCTGTTTGTGCGACTTCACGGAACAGTCAGACGCCTCAAGATCCACTCCAACCAATGAAATCGTGCAAAGATTATATCGAACCGATTGAAAAGGTGGTCGCTTTGAATGATGTCAAAGCGTTTTGACAATTTTGGAGTGTTCTTGAGTGATTGGAGTGACAGTTTTGAGTGCCAAAAATGCTGCGCTGGTCGAGTGATTTAGGATGACTTTGATCGGAATGATTTCACGATGATATTATAGTTAGTAGCATTGTGAAACTGACAATCATATCAATCAAAATCATTTTTGATCACTCAATCAGCGCTCCATTTGTTCATTCTAAACTCAATCAAACTATTCAAAAACTTTCCAAAATCACAAAAAATGATAAGATCAACAACTGCAGTCAAAACAAATAGAGCTAGACCACCCGGGGTAACCCGATGCAGGGAAATCGGAGGATACCAGAATTTGGAGGTAAACAAAGAAAGACAGATGTAACACAAGTCGTATTTTTAACTATTTATCATTAAAAACAAAACAATCATGATGCTGCAAAGTTTCAAACATTGAGTCAAGTAATCAAACGATGTAATTATGATAAGAGATGAAAGATGTCATTTATGTTTAAATGAAAAGATTGAATTTAATTTAGAGAGTCGTGATAAATTTAATTCAAACAACACAATATGTTCAGAATCATTGACAAACCATGCATAAATTTCAAAGACTTAAACTGCATTAAAAATATACGGTATATTCTCAAAGATTTTTTTTTTTTTTAACTTTAAAATATGTAGAAAAAATATAAATCTTTGGAGGAAATCAAAATTGGAAGTGTCACATTTTATGATACTGGGTACTATGAGGCAAGATGCTGGGAGTTAAGAGTAAGTCGATTTAAAGATAGTGGTTAACTTAGACGATAATCGTACTGCAGTCGTTTTAAATCGTACATCTTTTAAGCTTGTTCAACTAGTTACATGGTGAAATTGACATTCATTTCAATCAAAACCATTCTAAATCGCCCAAGAAGCACTCCACTCATTCATTCCAAACATTCACTTAAAAGCATTCAAAAACGCTCCAAAATCAATAAAAAGATAAGATCAACATCTTTTTTCTTCAAAATAAATTAAGCTAGAGTAAAAATGCTTCTTCACTAACATAATTGAAATTAAATGCGTCGCTGGTTCTTAAATATATGGGAAGCTTTTTATAGAACTTATATGCATGTCATCCTGAACAAAATTTGCGATATTGGAGGATTAATTCCCTTATATTTCACTGAAGAGCCATTCATCTTAGTGATTCAATTTCTTTCCAAAATTATTCACCTTGTCAATTTCACGATGCTGTTACATTTAAGAATTAGTTATAAAGACACTTTGTAGTAATGAGTTTAGAAAAAAGACATACAAGGAATCACCCGGAGCTTTGCACCAGAAAACATTCATCAAAACAAAGGGTAAAACAGCATTGATACAGTGCTGACAACAATATCGAATGCCTGATCTGGTCTAGGCTGTCATAATTTCCATTGTTTTGCATGTATTGGTTAGAGTGGTTCAAATCCGAATAGACTTTTGGTTTGCAATCCGTCAATCTATTTTTTTGTCTGTCTTTCCGTTCATGAGCCCTGGGATTCCGATTATATGTCTTTTCCGATCCGTTGAATTTTATGGAAGCCATGGATGCTGGACATGAAGAAAACTTTGATATGGCAATTTAAGTTACTTTTTTTTCCTAATCGTTTGTATGTACTAAGTATATTTTTGATACAAACGTTCGCAATTTAATGGGTCACAGAACAAGTTTCGGTTTAGATCCACCCCATTAATTTTGAGTAAGATACGGTTGTTGGACTTATGAAATTTATCACTTGGTCGGTAGGGGACTTTGTGTTGCCAGAGAAGACTGCTCCGTGTAAAGCAACAAATACGCCACAATTCAATTTACAATAAAATTCAATCAAAATATTGATCAATGTTTAATGTCGTCAATACATGATCAATCATGTATTATCAATTCGGCAGTATTATTGTAAGTAAACTTTATTTAAAACTTTTTCAAAATTATTGTCAATAGTATTGCAAAATAAAATTAATCATTTAGGGGCATCTTGAAAAAAATATTATTATCCGCGACAAGAGGTAACCGTGAAGTAGTATCATTTTGTCACGGTCCGACTGTACGTCTATTCATTTGCATTGATATCGTTTGGCTAGGTGCATGTTGTCACAGTTTGTCGGCATGTGAGGGTAAATGGGGGTATAAATGTTAAAAACTTGTTTGTTCAACCCCTTCTACATTTACTATATGGATGGATTTGCGTTAAACCTTGAACGGAATGTCATATGGTTATGTGCACATTATCGCGCTTTTGTAATATTATGTCGCGTCATGAAAAAAACTGGCCAATAAAATGATTTAGTTTACGCAACTCTCATATATTTCTGGGTGGATTTATATGAAACTTCCACAGAATGTTCTTGATTATTTAACCATGAAGTATTATTGCACTTTGATAATGTTTTGACGTGAATAAAAACGCTACAGTCATAAAGAAAGGGCAAATATTTACAATCGGCGAATTTCACGTTAAAAAATATTCAATCATATTGAAAACTTACCCGATGTACTTCAGAAGAGGCAATATCTATTTTTCTTTTAAAACTGAAGATAAAGAGTAGATATCCAGCTTCCAAAATTGTTAACTTTCATTCAGGGAAAATACCAGTTTTGACTACATGGAGTGGAACATCAAGCGCTTTATCTATTGCTAATTGAACATTGCAAATTGCACAAAAGGTTAGATAGAACACCACTCCTCTATTCCGGAAGTGCAACTGCTCATTCATTTACACTATAAGGCCTATAAAACGGTTACGAAAAAGGCGCAACGCACGGAAGAGATTGTGATAAGTACATAACGGCTGAACTTTATCTTCAAGAAAGAAGAGGCAAAAGGCCTTATATGGGCATCGAGGCTTGACCAATCTCGAGACCCTGAGATCTCCAATGCGATTTCTAACAATATTTCGGCTAACTGATTGTCCATATTCCCCAGTGAGAATTTTCCCAGACACCTTGTTATCACATACCAATTTCGTCATTGACGTTATCCGATGAAGTTTCCGTGCCGTACAGGCGTCACAAGCGGCCCACCTTGGCCTAACCTACCGGATTATCTCTTGCTAGCGTGTCTAAGATGCAATAATTTGAGAAGTGTGAGCACAATCAATTTTCATGTTGAAAAACGTTTTTCCGGGATTGATCTCATTTCAAGATGTGATAACAATAATCCCTATGTTAACTTTGCAACAAAACATGTCGGATTTTTTTTTAAATCATCTTGCGTGAAACACTTTCATATCGAATGTTCAAGACACATGCGTAATTTCGTTTCGGAAAATTGTAAGGAAGAAGCACGGGATGTTCTAAAACCTAGAAATCCCTTTTAATGTTAAGGCTTTTGGAAATTCACGTCAACGAAATATTTTCATTTGGACACGTGTAAATAGAGTTTTATTAAAGCTAGCCTATAGTTTTATGGTGTAAAATGCCTACAAGAAAAGACATGCCAATTTTTCACTGAGGCGTTTTTTCTTCACGTCACTATAGTATAACTAAAAAAATGTAATACAACGCATTTTATAACTTTTATTACTGTAATCCATTGAATACAAAAATAAACAATGCAATATGAAATGCAATTATAAGTATTTATATCACGTGTAACTTGCCTTTAACATATATAAGTAGGCCTAGCTACTCTGCGTAAAATATAATAACGGCGAATGCAACATTAAGAATAAAGGTATAAAGTGATTATAGTCACTAAATGTAAGTCGTCTCCATACATTGCAAAATACTTCGATCTCTTCTTCGACCAGAAATTACAACAACCTCCTTTCCTATACATTTTTGCCGATTTCGAAGCTTGCTAGATACACAACGATGGAGTGAAATAGATACAATACAAAACATTCAACAGTGTTCCGCGTCATAGCAAGGTACTGGATGTCCAGCAAAAAAAAAAAAAAAAAACAAACAGACAAGTTGGCTATGAAGAACAGAATAGTCCATCATCCGTGAACTTCGCACAGTCTATACAAAATAATAGTATATTCTACATAAATCTATGTATTCAGTACAGTTTCATTGAACGTTCACGAATCATTTGACGTGCTCGCTAGAACTGATTAAATCCTGTTTTCTTTTCCCTCCACGAACTGCAGGCTGTCGTCATAGCGCAGTTGGAAGCGTACCGGACTGTCAATCTAGAGGTCCCGGGTTCGATCCCCGACGGCGGCACTCATTTTTTCCGACTCTTTGTCTCCCACTATTGGGTCAATAATCGTATACCTATGCGGGATAGCTCCTGTATGCTAGGAAAATATGTAGTGGTAGTACTGGTGTTAAAAATTCCAGGAATCCAATGTTAGGTGCTCCAGCCGCCGCGATATAACTGAAAATATGTTTGAAAGCGGCGTAAAACCCCATTCAAACAATCAATTCCACGACCTACATGTGCATTCTGGTTGGTAAGAATATCAAAACAACTTCATAACAATTTAACTTTAGCTGAGGCGAAGCAAGGAAACAGCCTTTTCCGCTGTACTATCGTAATGCGGAAAATTTGATTTCCATAGACCGAGGCGCGCTGGTTACGAAAACGATTAAAATTATTTAAATAAATTTAGCTAATAAATGTTATCATTTTAGTATTGTTATCACAATTTCTCATTTTATATAAAAGACGGTCTGTCTTCTACATTTTAAAAGATGCATGCATGTATAGCAATAGTGACTTTACTCAACCATATCAACCATATCTTCCTTCACAACGAGAAATGAGCCTATGCGTGACATTTTCAACAATTTGAAATGTTGTTGAGGTTCAAACATAGAGAGGCATAGACAGCCACAAACTCTAAAATTAAAGTTACCTCGTGATCTACAGATACGTTAAGACATTATTAATCTACAAAGCACTAGTGAAGACTGGTCAGACTGTGCGGATGCACGGACTGGCTAGAGTCTTTGCTTTTAAGCATATTTCAAATAGTTGGACATCTTATGTACAGGCTCAAATAAGTCAGCACACCATTGTTCGGCCCAAATACCAAAGCCGCTAGTTTTACGCTGCACTTTCGATATTTTTTGTCAAAAAGTGGCCACTTATCTCATCTGATTGCACCTATTGCAAAGAAATATTACCTAATTTACCCAAAACCAGGATTGGTTTAAAGAATTTTCTCCTAATTTGTTGTAAGTGATAAAAATAATACAATAATTCTAACCCAATGCACGTTAAAAGATACTTCAAATCTTTATTACATCGTCATCTACACCTTCTTCCACCCAATCAGCAATTCAAGTTTACTCAATATTAGAGTTCCCAGTATCAATCCTCTAAACTCTCTGCATCATTTATTGAAGTTACTCTTAATTCTTAGTATCCGAAAGAAACCATACATTGAGACATTATTCACACAAAAACAAGTTTTACTTTCACACACCAGTGAAAAAGGACAGCGCGTTATGACGAAAAATGACCAAATTTTATAACTGATCTGTCGGTGTATTAGAAATGTTCCAAAGACGGGCAAAATTTGACTGCAAAATGACATCGCCATGCTAGAAATACGCAATTTCAACTTTTAAGATATAACACACTGTTTATTTGCTTAAGAACGACTACAAAGTAATTACATACCGTTTCTTAGATACTGAGGAAAACCGCCTAAAGAAGTAAACATATCCGATCTTGCCTTTAAATGGAATAATCAATAAAGAAATGCAGACCTGTTTTGCATCTGTCTTTCTTTGTTTACCTCCAATTTCTGGTATCCTCCTATTTCCCTGCATCGGGTTACCCCGGGTGTAGACGATACCGCGATTTCACTGACATAATTGAAATTATAAGCGTCTGATTGGCTTTTGAAGAAATGGGAGGCTATTTATAGAACTTGTATGCATATATTATTAAAGGGAGGTAATATACATCGGTAAGTTTTTTCATCCCGAACAAAATCACGATACTGGATAACCTCCATAATTTCACCAAAAAAACACCCATGGCACTCATTCATTTTCCATTCCAAAATCATACGTGGTTTGTTCACCTTGTCAATCAAAACATCTTCCACCAGCCTTCCTTTCCTACAAGGTATTTACAGCGTATTTTCCTTGAAAAAATTCTTGATTGTAGGTTTTACCACATTGATCTCAAAATGCACCGGTTGTCTAATGTAATAACCTTTGTTTATTTTATCTCTTCCAAATTAAATTAGCACTGATTTGATTACAAATGATTGATATGTACCAGAGTCATGATGCACTTGGGTAGAGTTCATTAAATTTGAACGCGCAAACATAATCTACTGCGCCTACCCAACGTTTAGGATTGTGACCATTATTTTACAGGAAAATACCATATATTCTTTAGTGCTTTTCGATGGTTGATCGAGAAATAACGGTAGATTACCACTTGATAATCTCGCCACAGAAGCATTGAAATTATCAAAAACTTATACCCTGCTTTTGCGCATTTCATCCTATCTGACATCATCTTTGCGGGGCGAAATAAGTGACGTCTCAATGAACGTAGCATAGCCATCACGTGCAAAATGACTTGCTTTACGCAAATATGTCCTAGAAATTTCACATTTTGTCTCATTTTTGCAATAAAGAAATAGCATAATCGTTTGTTTTTTCTAGTAAGATCGATTAATATTTCGTTTCGTTTCGTGAACAACAAATGCTATATTTCACTCTCATGAAAATATAGTTTTTGTTGTTCACTCAATGAATATAAATCGATCTTACACTGAAACAAACGATTATCCTCTAAATCACATTTTCTTTAATGCTTCCCTACGCATTAACCAGATTTTCCTGGGCATTTTCAAAATGGCAATTTAATGACAAACCAGCCAAATTTCCATTTCGATTACCCCACTGTTTTCGGGTTAAACATGCCATGCTTTCGCTCACTCCTTGCCACTCACATTTTTTGTTTATGTAATATTCATTTAGAAATAAAACGCTTCAATTATTGGTATATTTCGTCGAACGTTGTCTCTTTGTGTAGTCATTTTGTCAATTAACCCTTTGCCGTTTAATCCCTGCTTTTTACGTGCCTGTGATTTTATGATTGAGAAAAAAATGTGAAAAAAGAAGAAATTGCTTCTGACTAGCAATTTCTTCTTTTCCACATTGTTTTCTACCCTACTGATTGGTTATTTTCAAATTAAATCAACTCTAAATTTTCGCCTGCAAAACCTCTGAATTAGGACAGGTCCAAAATGTTTTAGGCTTTCACAGTAGCAATCGACATCGGTCTCCGTGCTTTATCAACCGGATGCGGGGATTTGTTTCTTTTACGGCTTTTTTCGCTTTGTATAAATTGACCGGTTTTCACAAGATTTTGCTTCATAATATTGCGTGGAATAATGATAGTTCAATTTCATAACCGGGCTACCTTTTAGCATTCGATCAATTAAATGTCGCGATAAATGACTTTATCAATAAAGCATTGTTAAAAACAATGAGAAGGGGTCTTATAAAATAAGAGGTCCATGATGGCTCTTTATCGCTCACCTGAGTAAGTAAACTCATAACTTGTCAACCGTGTTAAAGATACTAGATTGTTTGATGTACATTTAGGACGGTTTTGAAAAATAACCATTCTTTAAATTCGTTCTACTGCAATCTAATTTTTTTTAAATTACGTATTTTTAAAACTTTCTTTAATCATGGCAACCAAAATTATTGATGGAATTCAATTCTTTTTACAACTTTGGTAGAGCTTCACCCAAAGTATATCCATACAAAGTCTCAGCTGAATTGACCCAGTGGTCTAGAAAAAGTAGTTTTTCTCTGATTTTCGGCTGTATTCGGCTTTTCTGTTACCATGGCAACCAGAGCTTTCGATGAAATTTAATTCTTTTAATAACTTTTGAAGAGCTTCATGCAAGGAACAGCTCTGCTAAGTTTTAGCTTGATTGGCCGAGTGGTTAAGGAAGAGAAGATGCTCAAGGAAATTGTTGACTGATGACGGAAGGACGGTGAGCGATCACAATGGCTCATCTTTGTGCTCATGTAAGCTAATAACCAAAAACCTTCTCATTTACATGGCAAATCGTGCTGATTTTTTTCTATTGAATAAAGGTAAAATGTGGTTTATAAACGCATCGGGAAAAAATAATATGACAGTTTCTTGGAAAAAGATTTCCTGGTGCATTTCCCCCTTTAAAATTACCAAGCGCAGATAACTCTAGCACGAAACGAGCATAGAAAGGTATCTTATAATTTTCATATACAGTCAATCGTTTCTCAAGCGACCACGTCTATTAAGCGACCATTTTTATTAAGCGACCGTTTTCGAAATCCCCTTCTTTTTATAAAAATATATTATAATGTTCAAACCTATAGGAACCGTCTCTATGAGAATCGTCTCAACATGAATATTGGAAAATGCTTATTTGCACACAAAGTCTATCAAAATAAGTTTTCTAATTTGTAAACAAAACGTGTTTCACCCACCATTCTCTTTAACGACCGCCCTTTGGTTGTCCCATAAGTGGTCGCTCAATACGTTTCACTGTAGTTGACTATTCAATGTTAATTTTCCACATATGTGAACAAGAAAAAAAACCCTGGACGTGAAAAAACCCATATATATATATATATATATATGTGTGTGTGTCCTTTGATACCTTAACGCGATACTCTCTTAACGTCGCCGTTGTTGATGTTGTTTTAGGTAGATATAACATTTATGGAAAAAATTGGAATATGAAATTAATTGCCAGTGGCATCTAATGATTGTTGCTAGGCAGTAAATTTTTTTTTTTTTTTTATTAAACCAAAAGGTAGCCAACCTGACACAAAGGTTTAGTCTGACCGGACATATAAAACTAGTTGTTTATTCAACACCCATTTGTTATTTTATATGAGTTATAATATTCGCCCGATTGCCTCTAATCCCAAACCAAATTCTTTACATCCCATAGGACTTTATCATCCACCGATATCATGTTATTGTCGGTACAGTATAGAACTTCGTGAAATTGACACTCATTCCGATCAAAACCATACTCAATAGCTCACTCAGCGCTCAATTCTTTCAGCCCAAGCACTCACTCAAATCATTCAGAAGGGTCCCAAAATCAAGATCAACAACTACCATGAGAAATTAGCAAGCTGAATGAGATTGGATTGATTTTGGAATGCGATTCAATGAGTGGGATGATTGATTTTGATTGACACTAAAGGGAGGCAATCCAATATTGCTAATTTAGTTCAAGATGAACAAAATCAGAGATATCTATTAACTCCCTTTCATTCAGTATATAAGCAGGTTCTATGATTAGCTTGTTATGTCTCAGCGAAGCAATTAGTATATACTAATTTATTATAGTTCGATTGCGACGAAAGCTTTAGCTTATAGAATCGCTCTCGAACACTCAAATCTTGATGTTTTCACGTCCCTGAGGGAAAGACAGTGCTTAAAACCCACTGCTAGCCAATTTTACAGCTGGGTGAACTGGAGCTGGCTATTAAGTGTTTTGCACATAAACACACCCCGGCGACAGTGGGGCTCGAACCACGGACCTCAAGGTCACGGGTCGAGTGCATTTACCACTAGGCCACCGAGGCAGTCTGCGTAGCAATTAGACGCGTACAAAATTTAATTAAGGCAGGGACGTCGCTGATGTATTTAGAGCGATTTTTATTTTGAATGTTGTTGTTGATCTCATCTTTTTGGTGATTTTGAAGCCTTTTTGATTGGTGTGTTTGTTTGGAATGAATGAACGGAGCACTGAGTGAGAGCTATAGAATGGTTTTGATGGGAATGAGTGTTATTTTCAAGATGTACTTAACTGTATCCTCCTAAGCCCCGGTAACAAGTACAGTTAATAACATCGTGAAATTGACTTTCACCTCAATCTAAACCATTCTAAATCGATCACTCAGCGCTCCAATCATTCATTCCAAACACTCACTCAAACCATTCAAAAACGATCAAACCTATTGAAAAATATAGAATAAACAACATTATTCAAAATAAATTTTGACAGAGAAAAATCGCGATTTCACTGACATAATTCAAATAGTTAGCGCCTCAAAGGTTCTTGAAGAACTTTGAAACTGTGCACAGAACTTGTATGCACTTTTTTATTAAAGGGAGGTAATCAATATCGCAAATTTTGTTCATCCCGAACAAAATTTGCAATATAGGATTACCTCCCATTAAATTCACTCAAAACTCGCTCCTTAAACTCATTCAATTTCATTCCTAAATCATTCCAAAATCATTCACCTTGTCAATTTCACAATGTTATTAACTGTAACAAGATCGTCATCTCAACTTCGAGGTAGTCAACAAGTACACACCGATTGCTTGGGCAATAACACCGGAGAATATGTCCTAAATGAGTCCATTGCAGAAAAGTGAATAGCATTCCGTTGAAGAATCTCATAGAGGAAAATTTGATAAGTCTAATTTTCAAAGAGACATTTGTTTAAATTATGGAAACGAACCGCATGACCAAAGATCCGATTCATATGTGCAGGCTGTTCTTTAAGGTAACTGCGGACAGATAGCATGGTCGAATTTTCGACATTCTTAAAATCTCACAATTATTTCTGAGATTTATAATTGAAGTGCGGAAATTAGCTAAGTCACAATGAAAAGGGTCTGGAGCTCATTCATTTGACGTCATGACGTCATAAAAGGGCCAACCCCTTTTTGACCCGCCAAAATCATTATTTGCAAATATTTTCTGAACTAATCAGCCGATTTTCACGGAAAACGTTTCATTTTTTAAGTCCAAGAACGCCCTCGCTATTCTTTTAATTTCTGTGCACATTAAATTAGAAAAACTGGCCCGAAACGCTAACTTCTTCGCGAATTTTAAGATTTGACGTTCATTTTTTCATTTCATTTTTTGCAAATAAGTAGAAAATTCTTAAAATTTCGTCCGGTGACCTATGCTGATTTTTTTGATATTTTGTAGCGAAAAGAATATGCTTTGAATTAATAAAATAAAAATTTTATGTCTTCGGGTTAGATTTTTTATTAAATTCGATTTTGTGAAGTTTTTGGAACAGTTTTCGTCGAAATCGACGTCGCACCAAAACGAACGGCACTTTGCTAATTTGGCGCTAATCTCCGTGCAATAACGTATTCTAAAATATTTGAAATTAAGGTTTATCGTAAAATATAGGACTCAAAAGTATTAAATCTGAATGTGATTTTAAGAAATACAAAAATTCACTTAAGTTTTATCAATTTAAAAAGACAGGTTTTATGAACATTTGACGCGACGTTGAACTATCCTTTGATATGCGATATCTTCGCGGAATCGAATTTTACAAAAAATGTAACCCGAAGACACATGTTTTTTATTTCAAATTTCTTCAGCGAAATGGTTTGGCAGCAACATATCTAAATTTCAGAATAGGTCACCGGACAAATTTTCGAGAAAAGGGCAATATTTCCAGTGACTGTACTCGAAAACAGCAACGCAGAAGGCATTAACATTTAATACGTTACACTTAATTGTATTTTCTTACACTTAAATCTTCATATCAATAAAACATAACACCAGACGTCTTTAAACGAAGCAAATGGCGTTTACGGGATGAAATTCGGTTTACTATTTCCGAAGAAAATGGACAATTACTGATTTTGGTCCCTAAAAAAGGGGTCGGCCCCTTGATGACGTCATGACGTCAACTCTACGTTATGAAACTCCTTATAATGACCGAAATATGAAAGCGGGTACTTCAAAGTTCAGTTTTATCGCATAAGGCATGATTTGCAGACAATTTAAAATTTGGACCAAAAATGGCCCTCTATGTGTCCGCAGTTACATTAACTGTTCCATCGGGACTTTTTAACTAGAAAATTTTAATCAACATATTTTCAAAATAAATACTGATTTAGAAAAAGATCGTCCCGGGGATTCAGAAGTTTGTTCTTACATGTATGCAATTTTAACAAGAATTTGAAGTCGGACACCTGTTTTGTGACCGCAGTTACCGGGATGGGTTATATGGAAAATTGATACAGCAAAAAAAAAAAGAAACATCGTGAAATAGACATTCACCTCGATCAAACCCATTCCAATCCACTCGCTCAGCGCTCCATTCACTCATTTCAAACACTCACTCAGACCATTTAAAAACGTTCCAAAATCACTGAAAAAGATAGTGTCAACGACGTCATTCAAAATTAACAAGAGCCATACCGGATACGGCCATCCCCCGCCATCAAAGCTAGATAGTAAACGGAAGCCTAATCAAAGCCCGATAACTCAAAATTTATTCAAGCAAGAATTGTAGTTTTTGTGCACTGCACTTCTCCTCCATGATATCTATCCACCTATAAAGTTTTATGTTGATAGTTTTTATACTTTAGGAAATATGTGCTGGAAAAGTTTAGTGGCGGAATGATGAAACATCGACGGAATGACAGACGGATACCATTACTATATCCCCTTCACCGAACGGGGGGGGGGGGGGATAATAGAGCTAGAAAAAAATCACGATTTCTTTAACATAATTTAAATTGTAAGAGTATAATAGATTTTTGAAGAAATAGGAAGATATTTGTAGAATTTGTTTTCATATTACATTTAAGGGAGGTAAGAAATATCGCTTATTTTGTTATCTTCCTTTAAAATGACTCAAACGTCACTCCACACACTCATTTAATTTCATTTCTAAATGATTCACCATGTCAATTTCATGATTTAATTAAAAAATGCCACCGCTCCGTCCTATTGTTTCTCCACCATTACAGTAATTAGAATGTCTGTCCGAGTAGGTTTTCGACAGTCCTTTGAAAAATTGAAAAGAAAAGAACATGTCATAGTAAACGCCTGTTATAATGCGTCGTGTTTTTTTCGTTGTTTTTCCCAAATTTAACCCTCATCTAATGGCTAAATGACAGTGTATATCTCCTTTTTTTACAATTATCTTGAAGCTTTGCCTATTTCTTGCTTCACATCTACCAAATGACGCGGAATTAAATAAAAAAAAATAACCCAGAAAAGCGAAAACGAGGGTGCATAAAATGCTGCCTTTAACATTTCATACATTTGGGACTAGTGTCATTTATTTGGTACTCATTTACGGGACCACAATGCTTTCAACTCTTGTCCATTTTCCCACTTGCCTTCTTTTCAGCGAAGATGTTCATAAGTGGAAACATATTTAATTGAACCCGTGATCTCGAAGGAAAATATACCGGAAGAAGCGAATATAATTGTTTCGCATTATAGAATCCTAATGATTTAAACATAGTAGAGTCAAATGGTTCAAATGATTCCACATTGCACTAAAATGCGCATCTCAGCGACTCTTGTGATCTTTATTGCTCACGAAAAATGAATCAATTAACAAAGCCTCTTGAAGAGTTTACAACATGTCTAATGGATACAAGTGTTTGGTCGCCATTACTTTTACATTGTTGTATTTAGTTGAGTTTCTCTCCGACAAATCATATACTTTAAGTTAACAACATAGTGAAATGGAAAAGGTGAATGATTTAGGAATGAAATTGAATGAGTATGTAGAGGGAGTTTTGAGTGCATTTAATGGGAGGTAATCCTACATCGCAAATTTTTGTTGCTCCCTTTAATAAAATATGCATACAAGTTCTATTGATATTTCTTCAAGAACGTAAAAGCTTACTATTTGAATTATATCAGTTAAATCAATATTTTTTCTCTATTCAAATTTATTGGCTTTGTTGATTCTTTATTTTTTTATGGGTTTTGGCGTTTTTGAATGGTTTGAGTGAGTGTTTTTGAATGAATTAATGGAACGCTGAGTGATAGATTTAGAATGGCTTTGATTGAGGCGAATGTCAATTTTACGATGGAACTAGCTGCAATACAATACGCAACAACATAAATTGACATTTTCCTCGACCAAAATCCTCCGACGGCGGTGGAACTCATCCTTTTCGACTATTTGTCTCTCACCAATGGGTTTATAATCGTAGACTTTTGTGAGATAGCAGCTGGAGGCTGAGAAAGGATAAATGGTTTGAGAAATACCAGGAATACATTGTCAGGTGCTCGAGCCGCCGCGAATTAACTGAAAGATTGGTGGAAGTAGCGTAAAACTCCATTCAAATAAAACAAACGACATCAATTAAAACTATTCTAAATCGTTCGCTCAGCGCTCCATTAATTCATTCCAAATACTCATTCAAACAATTAAAAAACGCCCCAAAATTTTCAAAAATGTTTCGAAATCGTTCAAAACGATCGAAATATTCAAAGCGATCAAATCTATCGACATTTTTTTTATTGGGTGGTGTGTATTTTTAAGTGTCTAATTGGTACGCGAAGACACACAAATTGTAATGAACGTAGATTTTTAAGGGAGGTAATAAATACCACTAATTTTGTTCATCTTGAACAAAATTAGCGGTATTGGATTACCTCTTGTTTATTTTATTCAACTCACCCCTCTGGCTCATTCAATTTCATTCGCAATTCATTCAAATATCACTAGTCAATTGTCACATCTTGTCAATTTCACGATGTTCTTAACTGTAGTTCAATTTTCAAACTGCAGGATAATCGCAAGACTGCAATAAGTATCTATGCTAGTATAGACACTAACTGCTTTCTTGGATTAAACTATCGAAAAGGGCGCAATAAAAAGAGTCCATTGGTCCAGCGCGAGTGCAAGAAGTTCGGACCACTGAGAGCCAGGACGGAAAGGTTGTTGTAGCCCTAGAGCTACATTTGGTTGGTTTAATTATTTGACAAATATTGTGATATGAATTATGATTTGTCTCTAGGTGACAAAATGTTTATTACTATTACACAAATATTGGATTGAATTGGATGTCATGTTGGTCCCTTTACATCGTAACATCATTTTTAACGAATATTGTATCCCTAAAAAAATCAATTCTATGGGATACTTAAGCTTCGCACAGGAAGGTGTTTTATTTTGCAGGAAAAACATCTAACTGAAGCATAAATGTACAGGAAAATTTTATTCATTTGCAACCGGCTTTTAAGTTTTGTTGTTATTGTTGTTGTTTGTTTGTTTGTTTGTTTGACATACTTTTTCTGGAAATACTATTAAAAGGGGCACAGTAGAGATGAACGTAGCAAAATCGAGTTGATCCATAGTATAATCGACGTACAAGCGATACTGCCTTTCTTAGGATCTTTCAATGCGCTCATACAGCTACCGCGGTGTTTTGGACAATCTCATGACGCTCATTGTCATCTTGTCAAATCGCGATCTCACGACCACTGTTGCAACTCAAAGTGCTCGCCGTTCCCCCGCGCTCTGAATCGATCCTCTGCGTTCCTTGTGATTGAACAGCGTTTGCTTGGCGGTACAGTTAACAACATCGAGAAATTGACAAGATATATGATTTTGGAATGGAATCGAATGAATGCGATGAGTGAGTTTTGAGTGAAATTAAAGTGAGGTAATCCATTGTTGCTAATTTTGTTAAGGATGAACAAAATTAGCGACATCAATTACCTCCCTTTAATAGAGTATGCGTATTAGTTCTATAAATAGTTTCCTATTTCTTTAAGAATTAATAAGACGCGTATAACTTCAATGATAAAATTTGAATCGCGATTTTTTAGCTATATTTATTTTGAATGTAGCTATTGATCTTATTTTATTTAAGTGATTTTGGAGCGTTTTTGCAAGAATGGTTTGAATGAGTGTTTGGAATGAATGAATGGAATGCTGAGTGAGCGATTTAGAATAGCTTTGATCGAGATAAATGTCAAGTTCACGATCTTGTTAACTGTATCACCACAGGGCTGTTGCCAATGATGAGATGTCACGGCGTCCTAGCTTTCGGATCGGTGTAAAGTTTTACTAAACAACTTACGACCATTTTTTGCTTAAGTCAAAATTAAAAAATGCGTCTAGAGTAGTAACTAAATATAGATTTCTGCCATGCATTATATCATTGGAATCGTCCTGTAAAGACGATTCCAATGAGATATTGCAAGGCAGAATCCATCAATGAATAAAAACACCAGGAACGATTTGTTATTTTGACTTACGATCATTTTTTTCGTAAGATGTTTAGTAAATCAGGCCCTTGAGGCTTGTCCGCCCTAAATTGACAGAAACTAAAAGTTCCCTTTTTCCACGGCAAGACATAGGGGTACGAAATAACCTCCCTCCCACCACCATATAGACTAATAATATAAACGTTTATTTTATTAGTCTATATGGTGGTGGGGGGTTATTTCGGACCCCCATGCGACAAGACAATTGTCAAATTAACAATCAATTTACGATTTATGATAAACGAAAATAAAACAAATGATGGTAAATTTGTAATGAAATATTTTGAGTAATTTGGAAATTAACTGTAATCTAAAAATCTTCCTTATATTGTGTGTTCTTTCTTTTTCTTTTCTTTCATTTATTGTAAAAGAGTGGCTTTTTCTGTTAGTTTGATACCATATGGAGGGCCCAGAGCTAAAACATAGTAAATGAGGAATTATTTGAACAATTCAATGAAATGTTGATATCGGAGCGTTTTTGAATGATTTGAGCGGGTGTTGGGAATGAATAAATGAAGCGTTGAGTGTGCGATTGGGAATGATTATGATTGAAGTGAATTAATTTCACAAAATTACTACTTTAGCCTGTGCGTGACATTTCCAACAATTTTGGTTATTCGTGAGGTGCAAACATTGAGAAGCGTTGACAGCAACATACGCTACCTGATGGTCTACAGATACTTGGAGACCTTATCTATCTACTAAAAGTATAGTGAAGAGTTTGGTCAGACTGTGCGGGTATACAGGCTGGTCAGAGCTTTGCTTTGCGCATATTTGAAATTGTTGGAAACCTCACGCACAGACTCAATTGTAATGATACCGATGTGACACACGCATAAGTGTCTTAATGAAAAGTCGTTTAAATCTTGTGCCCGAGGTTATAAAACTTTTCTCATTCTCAAATCAAAATTTTCTCAAATTTCAATTTGACATTAAAGCCTTAAATCTGATTTAATACTCCTTTTAATGTATTAACATAAAAAAAAGATAATATTAATAAGTTGTTTTGAAAGTATACATTCATACATTTATTTAGATTGAAAATTTGAGCAAATTCTCAGTTAAGCCTGAGAAAAGTTTTATAACCTCGTGCCCATATCGAAGACTTTCCCGCTCTTTGAATGGAAATAACTCTCCTCGATGAAATGACGTATATATCACGGTTTGTTTCCCTTTGGATTTTCAGTTACATTTGTCTGTAAGCTCCACATTAAAGTTCGTTGAACTTCAAGGTGGATCAACATTTATCACAGATGAAATTACTGAAACCCAATCTTTTCTAGTCATGTCATTTTTTTTCATATAAAACCATGACAAATTCCATTGGTCAGAATTTCTGAAAGCTAACTAATGACTTTGCAAGTCCATCTACATTTAAAATTTCAGCATATCGAACCAAACCTGTTTCTGTAATAAATGGAATGGCGAATTGTCCCTCTAATAAAGTTAATAGTTGCATAGGGGGTGGGTTAAATGTGTGCGTTTTTAGTGAGAAGTTTCTATCTAAAATCAAGTATTTCATAACATAACTTTTCAAGGGTAATTTGTTTCACAGGGCTATCACTGCTGATGAATTCAGTCTTTGTATACAGTAAGTTTCATCGTGAAATTGGCTGTCATTCCGACCAAATGCATTCTTAATCGCTCACTTAGCGCTCCATTCATTCAATCCAAACATTCACTCAATCCATTCAAAAACTCTCAAAAATCACTAAAATGAAAGATAAACAACATTCAAAATATAGACGGCAGAAAAAATCCAGTATTTCAAAACATAATTCAATTTTGTAAGCGTATGATGGGTTCTTGAATACATAAGAAGCTATTCATTGAACCTGTATGCTTATTTTTTTAAAGGGAGGTAATACACTCAAAACTCTCTCTACGCACTCATTCAATTGCATTCCAAAATCATTCATTTTGTCAATTTCACGATGATATTAGCTGTAATAAGCAAATGACCAGAAATAGCTAATCATTTCTATCTGTGTTTTGATAATCCCCATAATATTAAGACCATTCATAAGTTACAATTGTTATCTTTTTAGATCATACATCTAGTAATTTATTACAACAGAAGTTAACTTCTAATAGACATATTCATAGTCATTTAATTCGGTAAATAAACTTCGAACAGTTTCTCGTTACAACAAAGTAGAAGACAAATATTATTCATTTGTTATTCGTTGAAATTTGAGAAAATTCTCAGTTGAGCATGTGAAAGATTTTGTAATCTCTGCCCTAATTCATTTTGCGTGCCTTGTCTGTCGTTTGTTTTTTTTCGTACCAGGAAAACATGATGAATAAGTTAAACATTGCTAAGTTAAGAGTATTGCAAAATTGACACTCAACCCGACCGAAGCCTTTCTAAATCACTCTTTCGGCGCTGTATTCTTTCAGTTCAAACACTTCTACATCCATTTAAGGTAGCGGAACCGTAATGGTTCCGCGACAATTTTTGAACTCATGACTTTCACAATGTTAACCGAGGTTTCCTAGTGAAAATCATTAGGAAGCCTCGGTTAACACTGTTACAGGTAAAAACTTCCGATACATTGCAGAACTATAAAGGTTCCACTACCTTAAAACCAACCCCAAACCCCCAACCCCTTTAATGAAATATGAGTACACGTTCTATAAATAGCTTTTGGTGTTTCCACGAACCAATCAGACGCTTCCAAGATCAATTGAGTCAGTGAAATCCTGTTTCTTTCTGGCAATTTCTATTTTGAATTTAGTTGTTTTGATCTTAATATATCATAAGCGATTCTGGAACGTATTTGAATGGTTTGAGTGACTGTTGGCATGAAAGAATGGAACGCTTTAGAATGGTTTTGATTGATATTAAAGTCAGTTTCACGATGTTACTTACAGTACTAATCAGGCGCTTGAACAATCACAAAAGCCACCGAAAAATCTTGATATATTTCTAATCATTTCAATAAAATTTTCTTATCGTTTTAAATTGTTTTAATTATTCCGGATTGTTTTTGAGAAGTTTCCTTGAGTGTTTGGACTGACTGAATAATTGGAGCGCTGACTGACCGATTAAAAGTATTTTGGTGGAAACGATTGTCAATTTCTTCATATTAATCCTGTATTAACAGTACTTTAAATTAACTGATTCCTAAGATTACTTGTGAAAAATGAAACTAAATGTAATTGCTACCTGTGCTAATTAATAGGTAATAAACTAATCATTAATTAGAGAAAGAGAGTAGTAAAACCCTTCATAAATGTCAATGAATAAAAGGAACTGTTCGTTATATTACAGATATTTATTGCTAAGATGGTTTTTGTTTAAGATTTTGACAGTTTTCATGTTCTTTACAATACCGATAGTTATTGCTGAGATAGCTATTTGTTTGTGTTCTAGACAATTTTCAAACTTCAAAGCCAGGAAAAAATAAAATAATTAACAACATGAAATGTTGCTAAGAAAAGGGTCCCGTGTTGTGACTCCATCGCTCTTCTGTGAACCAAATGTCATTTGTTTATCAGTTTACTACATCGTGAAATTGACATTCACCTCAATCATAACAATTCTTAATCACTCACTCAGCTCTCCATTCACTCATTCCAAACACTCACTCAAACCATTCAAAAACGCTCAGACCTATTTAAAATGTATAGTATCAACAACGTCATTAAAAAAAGAATTTGAAAGAGAAAAATCGCAATTTCTCTGACATAATTCAAATTGTTAACGTCTCATAGGTTCTTGAAGAAATAGGAAGCTTTGTGTAGAACTTGTATGCATATTTTATTAAAGGGAGGTAATCAATACCGCTAATTTTGTTCATCCGGAACAAAATTTGCGATATAGGATTACCTCCCATTAAATTCACCCAAATCTTGCTCCTAACACTCATTCAATTTCATTCCTTTATCATTCCAAAATTATTCACCTTGTCAATTTCACGATGCTGTTAACTGTATTTAGTAAATTGAACTCTTTCAACCCAAATTCAAACCGTTGCAAAATAACATTAACATCGAAATGTTGATAGCACTGAATGTACTAATTGTTTGTCAGTATTTATATAGAAATACATTTGTGACCCGTCACGCGAAAAGGGACAATCCGGGAATTCTGTAAAATGGATTAATGAAAAAGAGATTTGATCTAGCATAGATTAACCAGAAGTCACATTTCGAAAAGTCTTTCACTAGAAGGTAGATTGATCATTCTAGATTCAGAAAATAAACACGGTGCAAAAAGTCTCGATCCTAGTCTGTCAGCGCAGTCCGCGCAGTCTGACTATGGTCGACACTTCACGCACTTCCCAGATGGTCCCTTCACATCTTAAAGAAAAACCTTTTATGGATGGAAAAGGAAAACCAGGTGGTACAGACTAAGTTTGGACTGCACGTATTTTTAGAATACCCTTTATCTATACATCTTGTAAAAGCAGATACAGTTAGTAACATCGTGAAATTGACAGTCATCCCCGTCAAAACCATTCTTTATCGCTAACTAAGCGCATCATTCATTCATTCCAAACACTCGCTCAAACCATTTAAAAACGCTCCATAATCACTCAAAGGAATAGATTAACAAGATTCAAAATAAAAGGCGGTGGTTAAAATCCACGGTTTCACTAACATAATTTAATTTTATTAGCTCATCCTGAACAAAATTAGCGATATTGGATTACTTCCCTTTAATTTCACTCAAAACTCGCTCCACAAACTCATTAAATTTCATTCCATAATCAACAATTTCAATTTCACAATGTTGTACATTCCGAGTTAATTATAGAAGAAGTCTCAATAAGTTCCTAAAATTTAAGCAATTGAAGTGGGTTTTCTTAGTTAACAATGTAGGGGCTATACTATTAGAGAGGGCGCTATTTTTAGTGGAAATACGGTAGTTCCTTTCTGATCATTTACCCTTAAAGTTCAAAATGACTCCTCTTTATTATTAACATAAATGGTATGTGAATCAACTATTATTTTAATACAATTCTTTTAGGAGAGTATTGCTTTAATCAGCTCAATCTATACAGAAGTACTAAGGGCTTTGGTATATCAAAGCATTGTCTCTTCAAATCCATTCATCATTATTAATATATCGTCGGATGACGACGAAAATGACGTATCTACTGCACCAATCAAGTTGTAGTTACGAAGTTTTTCTTTAACCCAAAAATATAGCATTTCTTACGCGTATTATTAATCTGATTACAATCATTCACAGAAGTACAAGTTTCAGTAAGTGATCAAAACTCATTTTTTACTAAAAAAACCTTTGATCTTCACGTTTGCGACTATACATGGCGATATGGCG
Source organism: Fragum whitleyi (assembly GCA_948146395.1). Lineage (NCBI taxonomy): Eukaryota > Metazoa > Mollusca > Bivalvia > Cardiida > Cardiidae > Fragum > Fragum whitleyi. The sequence goes on along the minus strand of OX411548.1, from coordinate 21,388,763 downwards.
AATATCAGGAGAAATAACGGAGATATTTAAGAACACTTGGAAGTAACGAGTTCTGGTCGGACCCTACCAGAGTCTGGGCTTTCATTGTTCAATATAAAAATTATCCAAGCTTAAGTAAAGGTACCGTCTTTTTTCCACCTATGAAGAGGACAGTAACTCAGAGTACAACCCCCATCCGTTATCCGTCCTTTCGCAAAGGGAATCGTACACACAGAAGGTCAAATCAAGCGTCAAATCAAAGAAGGGATGCATAACTAGGTGAAAATTAAAAAATGCGCACACGGGTTTCTATTTTTCACTCAAAAATAACGTTTCAATGTCGCAATACTAGTCCATGGAAACGTCCGAACGATGATCCGAATGCCAGACACATACCCGTTGACCAGAGGAGCGAAAACAGTATGGTTCTCTCGAGCATATATAAGTGTATAGAAAATAATCTTATTTAGAAATACAAAAGGATGATCCGATATTGACGATATCATACGGTAACATTTGAAATCGACCTAAATTGCGTGTAAATGCTAGGCGATTGCAAACGATTTCAAAATAATACCTTTACAAGCAGAATACTGTATATTTATATTGATATCAGGAACAGAAAAAATGGCTAGAAAAAGATCGGAGGAGAAAAATCAAGATTTACATGTTTTAATATTTGTTTTCCTTTAAAAAAGAGCTTTCTCTCAATTTCAGATTGAAAATGCTTTTTCCATATCTGTTAGCTGCAGTTAGTATCATTTATACCCTCCAAAACAACATCACATCTAACACCCAAGATGGAACAGTTCCTCATGAATACATTCATGGTGTCCGTATACACAGTTTTGTGATGAAAAAGTCAAACCGGTACCAACACGATTTGCTAATAAACAGCCATGCTGCCAGCCGTGTTCATGTGACCCTAATTGTGGACTGAGGAGGAATTGTTGCACAGACAAATATGATGTACACAGAATAGATGACACATTAGGGACCATTTGTAAACCCCTAAGCAAACATGATAGAAATCATTACTACATGGTTGATAAATGTCCAGACAGAACATCTACATGTCGGTCATTAAATATAAATACCCAAGATGGTTTCTCTCCGGTTTATTCGAAGTCAAGTGGCAGAATTTACTACAATATTCAATGTGCGTCTTGTCATAACGAGAGTGAAATTGTTGAATTCCAGCCCTCTCTTGTTTGCCCATCCCTTTATGATGGTGCATTTTCAAACAAAATATTTTACGCCATTGACGGGGATGAAGAGCAATGCTTCTTGCATTTTCTCATACCTGAGGATATCAGCATTTCATCAGAAAGATGTCATGTTTCCTTAATTCAAAAATGTATAGACAAAAGTCCGCAGAATTTGAAGGATTTGTGTTCGGGGTTTAACGCTACAGACTTTCACCGGTCTTATTTCAAAAACGTTTATTGTTATTTGTGTAGAATGGATTACCTCCCAACACCAGAGGAATGGGGCGAGTACAATGTTATGTGTCCAATCTACGACACGAATCGAGCCTTTGGCAAATCAACATTAGTAGTATTACTGGACGAAACATCCGTAGACAATTATCAAACTTCCGCATCCGAACAAGAAAATGAGAGATTTATATGTTTGCAAGACAGAGATAAGCCCGATACAAAGGTATCTTGTTTAACAATTATTATTTTAAAATTAAGACGAAAAGAGACTTAAGGAGAAATAGGTTTTTTATTCGTTACGTTGTCTATTTTCTCATACGAGTTTTGGGTAATTTTAAAATCGTTAATCAAAATGAAAATATTTGAGAATGGCTTTTTCCCCTACGTGCTTGTGTAATGTAAATCGTTTTCATGCTACAGCAAATTGCAGATCTTGTTTTATTTATCAATAGATTACTTGTTTATTTAGTTATTTAGTATTTAGTTCTCATTCATGTATTAACCCTTTGCTGTTTAATCCCTGCTTTTTACGTGCCTGTGATTTTATGATTGAGAAAACATTGTGAAAAAAGAAGAAATTGCTTCTGACAAGCAATTTCTTCTTTTCCACACAATTTTCTACCCTACTGAATGGTTATTTTTCAAATTAAATCCACTTCAAATTTTCGTCTGCAAAACCTTTGAATTTGGACAGGTCTAAAATTTTCTAAAACAGGAAAGGGTTAAGTAATGAAAATGTCGGGTTTTCACTTCAGAAAGGTCAAGCGGTACTATGCCCTTTTGGTCAACTAAGAGTTAGGGGTGTTTGCTCATTCATAGGACAGATCTGGTATGTTTCAAACCTGCAAGTCATCATTAGATTAACACCCACAAATACAGATAGATTGACGGTAGAAGACCTAGTGCTGCTCGAAAGTGATCAACTTGTAGAACAAACTCGAGGCGTTCTAAAACGGCTTGGGCCACAGAACTGGAAGATGGAACTGTATTTTAATACCAATCCAAATGAGACGAAAATTCAATACTTCATCGCTGTATTGGTTCTACGAACCGAATGGATAAAGCCTAATAATTTCTTGAATAAACTAGACGAAATACTTAATTCCAAATGGACGATTTTTGGCAAAGAATTTAACCCTTCATTTAATGAATATTCCAAATATCTAAAGATCGAAAACATGACGTACGTAAACGATACATACGACGCATTCAGTCATCCTTTCTATTGGTCAATCGATGAAATGGAACATGACGTAATTTATTCATTAGCACCGGACTCTATTTTCTACGATATCGGGTTTTCAAGTTCAAAGTTAATAATAACGAAACTATTTTTTTGTGAACAGATTGACCTTCCACTCGAAGAGTTCAGTATTACTGCGTCAAAAGCTTACATCAATAGGACACGAAAAGTATTGGGTACGAACGAATATCAAGAGTCGGAGATGATTGACGGAACCCCGTTTATAATTCGTGTATGTCTATCTGATTTTCTCACGGTGGTAAATAGGTCTGGCCCTTTCAAGGTCGAACCAAGTTTATTCATACTGGAACTCGTCTTTGAATTACTACTTTGTTCTATTTCGTCGAGATAATTTTAATTTTACGAAGGTTTAGAAACGAACGACGATTTTTTTTTTTTTTTGACCATTATCAAATATTAACCTATATAAACGAATAAGAATTCAGTAAAAATTAATTTCTAAAGGTATTGAACTTTTGCTCACAATCCTACATTTCAAATGTGGCAAATAAAGATTGATGTGTGGAAACAAGAAATGTATAACTAACAATGTCTTTTTTTCCTTATCAACTCGGCTGTTTTCGGGGAAACCCCGAGGAATAGCTGTAGCCTTGGCGCCGTCTTCGTCGTCGCAGTGCGAAAACTTTGACATTTTTGTGATATCTCTAGTTCTACTTGGCAGACATGTTTCTTATAAAAGATGTACATATACTATTAAGGAGCATAAATTTCGAAGAATTTTGTGAGAATTTTGTCCCTTTTGGACCTAAATTTTTTATTCCCTATCTAGCACTCAACAGCAGAACGTAGGCACACGTAGGCGCTCTTGTTTCTTTTAAATTGACACTTTCAAATAACCTTTAAAATAATTAGAGGATATTGAATCAGTGGTTAGTGAATATAAATTTATTAAACGTGTCTTCCAGATAAAAACGAGGCTACGCCGACTTTTGCCCAACCACAAAATTTGTAGGTCAAACCACGTTGCTGTACGTTATAGGATTAATACACGTTTTTGAGGGCGTTAACATTTCCAGAGACCCGAAAAAATGGTTTAATGGTTATTGTAAACGCCCGAAAAAAACGTGAATTGATGCTATTATTGCATAAATGAAAGGCTAGAGAATTTATATACAGCAGAGATTGCGAATTCATTTATAGAAACGTTTCAAAACGAGTAACAAAACTACTGAAAAGGTGCATCGTCACTTTTGTTTATACCGCCATTACTTGGTCGATTAATGACACCACAAAATTTTATGCGGGAATTTGATCGACGTCTTTAGTTACGCTTTAAATTAACGTAAATAATGAATATGCTTGACGCATTTTACTTATCAATATAGACACTCGTCATCGAACCCTTCGCGTATCATTAATAAAATGCATTGATTCATATTAACAAATGTTGAAGAAAATAAGTTTCATTTATATCGATAAGCTGTTAAGGCCGAAGATCGAGGATATTTAAAGATAAAAAAGCCGGGCGTTGGCGGCGCGTGAATTTACTGATTAATCCACGTTTTCTCCAGTTAACGAGTTTTGTCCGTTAAGGTATGTCCATAACGACCGAAAACGCACATTTTATGCAATAATGTGTAGTATACAATTGTCAGTCATACGTGAATTGCTATCAAAGTAGTGCACAAAAATTGAACTGAATGCGATTCCACTATAATTATTCATCTACTGTAGGATGAATAAGCAAATTTAAAATTCAAACGTCTAGCCGAAATTCATTGAGTTCAATGTGCTTTATTTCTCAAGTTATTGATGGTCAATAGTCTTGAGGCTTGTTATGCAAATTTTTGTGATGTATGAGGTGTAACTCAAGGGCGTAACTTCCATTACGCAATTTACGCGGGTGTTGAGAAATATCTTTGATGAATTATCATATCATCAGAACTACAGCTTATTCAAGCTGTAGCTATGATGTTTTGATTATCCACTAACGCTGAAATCATAAAAAGGGAGTAGAAGGAGGGCATTCATTTTTTGTCACTATCAACATTTCGCCTTTTTTCTATATATCCTTAAGTTGTCGCCTTCTTGGTGCGTATAGATTTCAAAGTCCAAGATACGCCCATGTAACTTATAAGATATTCGAATAAGAAAATAGCACACTTTAGTTTTGAACTGAGTATAAATTTTCTAAAATCGATATCTGTCCGAATCGGTAAAGATCCTTAAAGACCAAGAACGATATAATTTCTAGACCGGGTACATAGCCCCGGAATTTAATTTATATGCAAATTTGCTTTTATCACGACAAAAATTTGTTGACATTGGTTAGATATATAGAGGATAATCAACTGGTTATGCCTGACATGGAAATATTCCCGAGAATTCGTTATTAGACATCAAAAAGGACGAATTTTTTCAGCCTAATAAAGTATACGAGTGAAATGTTTTTCATGTCAGAAGTAACCAGTTGATTGCTCTTTTTAAAATATTTTATAAAACTTATATGTTTTTATTACAAAAATGATGTAAATTGAACAACAAAAATAACGCATCACTTTTCAATGACAAATTATTTTACCCTGAAATCGATATATTTACTGGTATGGTATTACTTTATTATGGCCGGCTACTTGGTACACAATCATGATAAAATTTATTCCTGAGCTCATACTCACTTGAGTAGAGACACTTGAATGTGATAAACATGTTTTCTGCTTGTGCAACAGATCGAGTGCATCCTACAAAAATAAAGTTGGTTGAGTACTACAGCAAAAAACAGTGGTAACGACAAACGGCGCAGACTTTTATCAGACCAAGCACAGTCTTCGAGATTGGCGGAAGCGAAAAAATGAAATTCGGAACGTCATCGTGCATAATTATATTGAACTGATTCAATAACATGATTCAAATCAAGGATTTGCACCTGCCACGGGGGGCCATAACTCGTCTATTGTAAGGTTTAAACATCGATTTTAACAATTCTCGGTGCTATACTTTGAATACTGATACGATTAGGAGACTGCATTGTAAAGTGATATGACCGGAAATTCTTAATCTCTTATGTCTTCTGTTTTCAGGTTTTAATGCACCTGTGATTACAGTGAAACACAAAAATTATGAATCTGGGCTGATTATCGAATCCTTGATTAGCTACAGCCATATGAGAAAGTCAATGTTATGTTCCATTCATCTCACACATTTATGGACTTTCTTCGCGAACACCTTCTTTGAGTTAAAGCAATGCCTAATCGTTCACCGACAGGCCTTATCTCAAAATCGAGCACATCAGATACGAGCTTGCAATGAGAGTCCGAATAAAGTCACGAGCGCCCAAGGGTTTGAGTCAGATTGGGCCAATAAATAGTCATGTTTGGAGTATTACATTTGTATTTATCTAAAATGACCTGGCACTCATTAACTTCCGTCAGTAGTCGAGTATTTCCGCAGCGTACCTCGATTTCATTTCACCGCTTTACTTATTTATTTATATTTTTTCACATCTTCTTTAAAAAGTCGCGGTAGTACAGTGGTTACAGACGCCATCCCGTACACCGATAAATTGTTGGGTCGAGTTCGATTCCCGTCAGAAATACATGTTTAAATTATTGTATTGTGAATATCGTTAATTTATTGATTTTTTTCCTTTTTTTTTTTTGAAAATTACATTTCTTATTATTATTTTGTAATTCAGTTTTTTGGTCAGTTACGATTAATATTTTTTTTATTTTATATGAAGAGAATAGAGTTTTTGGCGTTAACAACCTAATCACACTTAAACAGGAATTCGATAATCGTGTTCAAACCCTGTATGTGTTTTAATTTCAGACCGTCATAGATCTAAAAAGGTGACTTTCCATCTCTTTTAATATGGACCTAGATATATTTCAAAATTTATCATTATTTTCAGTAATTTACAATCATTTATAGACAGGACTTTGCAATGGCCAAATTGAGTCTAGCGGAAAAACTGTGCCGAATATCAATAGTCTTATGCAACACTGTTCAAAATATCAAAAGTATCAAAATAGGTACTTAAAAAAGTGTTACCCTAAAAAGAATTATTTCTGGTAATTTTCCGGCTTGAACTCATGACCTCCCGGTTTTGGGAAAGCATCCTTACCACCACCGCTAAATTTCAGTATGCACTCTGACTTGTGATACATATTTTTCATCTTAGCTTCGCGTGTATAAATCTACATTAAGAAACATATTTACCGACTATCAATAGGGGTCAAAAGGAATATTTAATGAGTGCCAGGTCATTGTAGATAAATAATATTAAGCTTACGCGATAACCGCGATATTGTATATAAACACTGGATCAATCCATGTTATTGAAAACAATGTTCATGCTAATTGGCTGTCTTTATTATACTGAAAACACATACAGTAGTTTATCGGAGTGGCATAGTCGAGTGGATAAGGACGACAGAATTTTGACCAAGCGGACCGAGTTCGATTCTGCATTGCGACATAAAAAATAACTTTTTCAATTTATACATTTAATGGCATATTTTTCTTTAAAAAAATATGTTAAATGTTGTCCTATTTTTGAAAATGCTTCAGAGGCTATTTGTATCATTTGGACTGAAAAGATAGATACTATATTTACTTCACCGTGGGGATCAATATAAAGACCAGCTTAGATAGAGTCTGAAACTGCGATTTGACTTTTCGAAGATTCAAAATTTTAAAAGATTTCACGCTGATAATAGGAATGCACTAGCAAAAGCAATTGTAGACCAAAGGCGATTGTTTCATGATTCGAAATTTTGTCGTATAGAATCGATAAAGCTTTGTCAGTGCCGATAACCTTATCTTCGATACAAATTACACGAATTAACATGAGCTTGCTTATAGTCTGGTGTTGAAAAGCTCTTCTAGAAAGCTTATTCAGCGCGTAACTCAAAAAACGTATAGTAGATACGCACATGTCGCCGGCCAGCCGGTTATCAGTATTTACGGTAGGGGGGGCGAAGAATAGAACAACACCAATTCTACTGATGTTTGTATTTGGTACCCGTAGGTTTCTGCATTTACGTTAAAGCGTAAATACGCAATATAAGTGATGGAATAATGAAATAACAATCATCAAATGTGCAATCGTGAATAAATGGCGGATAAACAATCAATGGTGCAAATCGATTTTAAATAGTATCGGTGAATTTTTTAGGACGTTAATCGATTATATCTAAGGAATGTTCGGAACTACATAACTACTTAAGAATAAGATAAGTTCTACTGGACGGAGAATAGATTAAAGAGTAAAGGCAAGTTTACGGCGAATACAAATAATTCAGGATAAGGAATATATCAATAGGGAAAACAAATAAATGTTTATGTGGTACTTTTATTATAATATCACCCTATGACACACAACTATCCCCCTTGAGGTTCTTATGTGTCCCATGCTGTCTCCGAAGCCTATCGGAACCTGTCGCGACCATGCCACTGGATGATTTGACCATCAGTTCGTTTTGACGTCACCTTTCAGCATCATGGGCGTGGTCCATCATCTACTCACCAAGTTTTTTATGGCTACGGGCAAGTTTCATTATTTCTTGTGAGGGCAGTCTATTCGTCTTACAGTTTGAAGAAAACACAATCTTGCTGAAAACCCAATGACGTTGTGCTTAAGTCAAGCGTCTCATTTGTGCAAAACTTTCAAGAATTTAAGTGTCTTTATTTCGGCATGAGTACTAGCCTGCATAATCCATAACAATTCGTGATAAATTTTGCATACAAATTAACAACGTAAGAATTACCCAATTTGCACGTGACGTATTGTGTCAATAATGAAAAAAAAAACTTTACTTTATCAACACAATAGCTAAGTTGTGCGCATACATTTATACCAAGTATAAGTAGCGTACGTAGTATTTTGCATAGGACAATGCAATTCGAAAGATCCAAGTGAAGTGAAGCCAAGTCAAGTAATATTTATTTACATAGTCGGACAAACATAACAATTAACATAAGCTCTGTAGAGCTTTTAACAACAACTAGGGCACATGTCTATAAGACAAGCATACAAAGCATACAAAACTAGAACTGTCGCAGAGCAGACTAATACCCCCCACAAGCGATTTGTCAGAATGCAAGTGCTATTAGTGTTGGATGTGTTTGTAACTAATATTGAGGTCATATGTAGCATTTGCATGAAGTTTCATGATTCTAGGTCACTTGGTTTTTGAGTTAAGAGTCCAGATATTGAAATTGAACAAAAATTGACCTTGACCTTGACCTTTGACTTAAATGACCCAAAAACAATAAAGCACTTCCTTGGATCATAAGCAACATTTGCATAAAGTTTCATGCTAGTAGGTCACTTGGTTCTCGAGTTACAGTCCGGAAACGAAACTTGAACAATGGCTGACCTTGACCTTTCACCTATGTAACCCAAAAACAATAGGGCACTTCCTTGGGTCATAAGGAACATTTGTATAAAGTTTCATGATTGCAGGCCACTTGGTTCTTGGGTTAGAGTCCGGAAATGAAAATTGAACAAAGGCTGACTGTGACCTTGACCTTTGACCTATATGACCCAAAAACAATAGGGCACTTCCTTTGGTCATAAGGAACATTTGTATAAAGTTTCATGATTGTAGGTCATTTGGTTTTTGAGTTAGAGTCCGGAAACGAAAAGGTCTACGGACGGACGGACGGACGGATGGACGGACGACTGGACGGATGGACGGACGGACGGATGGACAGACAGACAGAAATGGTGAAACCAATATACCCCCCTCTACTTCGTAGCTGGGGGGGTATAATAAATACAAAATGGAATTTATATATTTAAAGAAAAGGAGAATAACAAAAGGATACCAGTCTATAAAGGCAGACAACCACTGAGAATATTTTCAAGCCTTCAAGCACTGGCTATCTCCCCTTAGAGAAATTGGATATTGAAGGCTTAGTGCAGAAACACTGCAGGTGTCCATTAATTCATATGGACCCGCAAAATCTCCCCACCGATCCCCAAACACACCACGAGAATATGGATACCACCAGAATATGGATTGCACTTGACTAGTAATTAAAATGTAATAATAGTAATAATATTAAGATTTAAAAAAAATATAAAAAAATAAAAACACAATCAGAAAAAGAAATATGAAGAAAGATTTGATACACAAATGTTAAAAGTTAAGCATTGGATTGAAAAGTGTAAGAGGCTGAATATTGTTTAAAATTATAAAATCAAATTGCTTTTTTTTTTATCAAAAGTAAAAAATAAAAAGCCACCAGCGGAGAGGACAAAATGCTTAAAATTATCAACACCACAGCACTTGATCTCAGCCCTGCCAATTATCACAGCAGTATAGGAAAGAGGATGTGTATTTCAAAATGACAATTAAAAAGATTTACATATTAATAAGTTAGCGAAATCTACATATTATATGGGCATAGCATACAAAAGAAAAACACAAAGCTAGGTTAGGCAAGATTTTGAAAGACGACACCACTTTTAGAGACAGCCCATGAACCAAAGAGAAAGTAGTGAGTAAAAAAGGGAATTAATCATGCATTATGTAATACAGACTGGCTTTAGCTTAACAAAAGCAACCAAAAATTGGGAATAAGAAGCGGGGGAAAAGGGGAAAAACAAACGAAATTAAAAGCAAAGCAGAATGGCAAAAATAGGCAAAAAGAAAAAAAAGGGAAAAAAAAGCAGGAAGATCTATCCTAGACCAACAGCAGCAGTTCTGTTTATGGTCTATGCTAGGTGCTGGTTTAATTTAGAAGCAGGCTAAACAGTGACAATCTTCTCCCGTCCATAGGTTAATCAGATTGCGAATTTGGTTAAATGTAGTGGTTTCTCTGTAATTGCCAGGAAGGGAGTTCCATAGAACTGCTGCTGTGTATCTAAATGACCTTTATGTCCCTGGCTGCGGTACAGCTACTGTATGTTTGTATCTTAAATCATGATCAGAATTTTTGTAATTAACCAGATCATGAAGATAAATTCAGATGATTCAATAATTTGTATGTTTCTGAGGCTATTGATCGTAGTCTTCTTACTTTGAGAGATGGTAATACAGATCTTTCTAAAAGATTTTCATATGTACTCTCATAATCTTCATAAATAAACCTTAATGCACGCTCATGAATCTTTTCACCCTTTTTTTTTTTTGCTTGTTTGACTGGTGAAGCGCCATGTTAGAGGACAATAATTAGTTTATCACATGAAAAAGGAATATTAATTGTCAGTTTCCCCAATTTGTTAAGACATTTACCTATTCTTTTGAGTACATTTAGTTGTCTGGGTGCATTCTCACAAATGTTACCAATATGGGAGTTATAATTGTGGAGAAGATCCAAATTGACACCTTACATTTTGACCTCATCTTCGATCTGGATTTTGATATTATCGAATCGAAATTCTAAGTTCTGTTTATGAGTTTTTCTCCCAAGGAAATAGCCTGGAACTCGGGGTTGGCTTTCATACGATTAATTGAAAGCTTTCTTCTTGGTTTTCATTTGATTAATTGAAAGCTTTCTTCTTCTAGAGTTTTAACCGAGTCAGGGATAGAATTACTTGCATAGGACAGGGTGTTATTGTCAGCATAGTTGTAAAGGGTTGATTTTTGAACAAAAAATAATGTCATTTATTAAAATTTTAAATAGTAGTGGGCCTAGTACACTACCCTGGGGGACTCCTTTTGTAATTTCTTGGAAGTTGCTGCGTGCTTTTTCCTATTCTTACAGACTGCATTCAGCTTGACAAATAACTTTTATTTAGACTTGTGGCTGAAGATGAGAGACCATATTGCTCAAGTCTTGGAAGGAGGAGATCATGTGGCAAGCAGTCAAAGGCTAAAAGAGGTCCATTAGGATGGCGGCTAAATATTTGTTGCTGCCTGGATGTAATTTCCAATCTTCAACTATTCTGAGCAATGCGATATTACAGCCAAAACCAGGCCTAAAGGCACTTTAAAATTTGGTGAAAGATATTTTAAAAATGTCCGATGAGCTGAGTATATATGGCTCTTTCAAAAACTTTTGACATGATTGGTAAAAGACCCACCGGTCTATAATTACTTTTGTTCATTAAACTGTTCTTTTTGTGGATTAGAACAACTTGAGCAATTTTCATATTATCAGGGAAGGTTGTTTCGGTAAAGCTGCGGTTTATAAGATTCGTTATGGGTTCTGCTATAACTGGTGTGCATATTCTGAGTATCTTGATGGAGAGTCCATCATGAACTGTAGCTTTTTTCACATTCATTGATTAAATTTGTTTTTTCTTCAAAATTTGGTGAGATTTGTTTGAAGTCAAGTTGTTTCATGATACTTGTTTTTTCATTTATATTCTTGATGCTTGCATGGTCTTTGTCAATATTGGTATTTTGATCATCTATATCCTTTGCAATTTTAAAAGTACCACTCATAATTTGTTGATCTGATATCAAAGTTTCCTGTTCTTTCATATTTAAATCCTTTTGGCAATTTGTACCTTTGCTTGTAGGAAAAGACTTGATGGTCCTCCAAAAAATCACCTTCTTACAGCCTCCGGTGCATCTCTCTATAACTTTTTTTTAAATGGATTGTTTCTTAACTTTATTTACAAAATTTCTAGTTCTGTTATAGTTTTCCTAGTTAAGTTTTGACTTTTTTCTAAAAAATTATTGAAGAACATTTTTTTCTTGTAAATTGCCTTGCGCAGAAATGAGTTCATATGAGGTTTTCTTTCTTGTTTTAATTGGGCGTGCTTATTGAAAAACTCCAGAATATAGTAATTGAGACCTTCTGATGCTTTATTCAAATCATGACCATTGTTTATAACATCAAAATTTTTGGAATCTAATTAATTTAAGAAATCTTGTTCGTTGGAATCTATAAAGTTTCTGAATGATATACATCTATCACATTTTTGCTAGACCTCGAGTTTTACCTGGAAATAAATCATGTTATGTACGTCATTCAGCCCGCCATTTAAGTTGCATGGCTCCTACTGTCGGTGGGTAATTTGTTTAAATGAGGTCAATCAAGGAAGGCTTACCATGTGTTGTGTATCAAGTTGGATCTTTGATGTGTTTGTTAGATCAAAAATATCACATAAATCTTTAATTGGTGAAATTTTGTTTTTGTCTAAAACATCAAAATTGAGGTCGCAAATAAGCATTTAATTATTATATTTCGATGAGCATTTATCTAAGGTTGTCATACATGATGCATTGAAATCTGCTTCTGATAGACTAGGGGGTTTATAGGCCCCAATGATCAGCCATTTTCTATTGCTCAACATGAATTCGACGGAGATTGATTCTATACATTTATATTCAATCTCTTGCTCTCTATCTCCAGGTATTTCCGACCTCAGAAAAACTGCAACACCATCTCTCTTGTCATTCCTGTCCTTTCTCCAAAGGTGATTTTGTCAACCATAAACTATGCATCTGGAAAAGAATGATCAATTTCAGTTTCAGAAACAAATACAATATCAGCTGTATTTTTAATCAGGAGGTCTTTTAACAAAGGAAACTTTTATCGTAAACTGTTTATATTAATGTGTGCTCCAAGAAGGTGTTTTGGATTTTGAATTTTCATCTTAGAGAGTTCTTCAAAAATATTCTGGTTATCACCATTTTCTCTAATTGTCGAGTCATTTCTGATCAGGGAATCATTTTCGAAAGATTTGAGTTGTTGAAAAAGCTATCGCTAAAATGAAAGCTAGAACAATGTCCACATATCCAGCCTTCAGCACTTTTTGAGAGTTCATTATATGTCACTGGGGTTATAGAGGCACATTTTATATGCCACCATTGATTATATGCCTCACATTAAACTACTCTGTGAGACTTGGCAGCTGGTTTGCAGCATTCTCCGCATGAAATTTAACAGGGCCTGGGTTTGTTGCGACATCTCCCCTTAGTATGAGTCTGTACAGTCGGACACATGCTTTCATTTTAATAGGCTTAGAGAACACACGTCTTGTAAATGTAACATGGAAGAAAAGCTGATCTGCAAATTCAATATCGGGATCGTTTCCTAGCAAAAGTTTATATTTGCTGTTGTATGAATATACAAATGCTCTCTCAGCGTCTAGATTTGAGTACCTGCCATGTAGTGTCTGTTGTTCACCTGTATTTTCATAGTTTGTTGTAAGTTCAGCCAGCAGGAGTAAGAGAAAATTTATTTTTTTTTTCATTTTGATTTTAAAGGTTACTTGACACATTGATCAAACGCTTTGACGAACGTCTGGGTTCCGGTTGTTAAGTAAGCGCCCGATGGATCGTGACTTTGGGTGATAAAAAGGTCTTTTTAGCTCACCTGAGCACAAAGTGCTCAAGGTGAGCTATTGTGATCACTCACTGTCCGTCGTCCGTCCGTCGTCCGTCCGTCCGTCTGTCCGTCCGTCTGTCCGTCCGTCTGTCCGTCCGTCAACAATTTCTTTAAACATCTTCTCCTCCTAAACCACTGGGCCAATCAAGCTGAAACTTGGCAGGGATGTTCCTTGGGTGAAGCTCTTTAGAAGTTGTTAAAAGAATTTAATTGCATCAAAAACTCTGGTTGCCATGGTTACATAATAGCCCAAAATGGCCGAAAATCTTAGAAAAATTTCTTCTCCTCCTAAACCACTGGGCCAATCAAGCTGAAACTTGGCAGGGATGTTCCATGGGTAAAGGTCTTCAAAAGTTGTTGAAAGAATTTAATTTCATCAAAAACTCTAGTTTCTATGGTAACGGAAAATCTGAAAAATGGCCGAAAATGGCTGAAAATATTAGAAAAAATTCTTCTCCTCCTAAACCACTGGGCCAATCAAGCTGAAACTTGGCAGGGATGTTCCTTGGGTGAAGGTCTTCAAAAGTTGTTAAAAGAATTTAATTTCATCAAAACTCTAGTTACCATGGTAACAGAAAATCAGAAAAATGGCCGAAAATGGCTGTAAAAATTAGGAAAAAATCTTCTCCTCCTAAACCACTGGGCCAATCAAGCTGAAACTTGGCAGGGATGTTCCTTGGGTAAAGGTCTTCAAAAGTTGTTAAAAGAAATTAATTTCATCAAAAACTCTAGTTTCCATGGTAACGGAAAATCTGAAAAATGGCCGAAAATGGCTGAAAATATTAGAAAAAATTCTTCTCCTCCTAAACCACTGGGCCAATCAAGCTGAAACTTGGCAGGGATGTTCCTTGGGTGAAGGTCTTCAAAAGTTGTTAAAAGAAATTAATTTCATCAAAAACTCTAGTTTCCATGGTAACCGAAAGTCTGAAAATGGTCGAAAATGGCTGAAAATATTAGAAAAAATTTTTCTCCTTCTAAACCACTGGGCCAATCAAGCTGAAACTTGGCAGGGATGTTCCTTGGGTGTAGGTCTTCAAAAGTTGTTAAAAGAATTTAATTTCATCAAAAGCTCTAGTTTTTCATGGTTACAAAAAGTCTGAAAAATGGCTGAAAATTCATAGAAAAAATTTTTCCCTTCTGAACCACTTGGTCAATCAAGCTGAAACTTGGCAGGGATGTTCCTTGGGTGAAGGTCTTCAAAAGTTGTTAAAAGAATACGCCACGATAAGAGAAAAGTTGAAAATTTACGAAACTTAAAAAAATCAAGTTGCAATAGGAAGAATTTTAACCAACCTTAATGTACATCAAACAAATTTGGGTTTTCATAACATGGTTGACAAGTTATCAGTGACATACTCAGGTGAGAGATATAGGACCATCATGGTCCTCTTGTTTGCCCAATCAACCTGAATTTTGGTCAGAATGATTGTCTTGATAAAATCTCGGACGAGTTCGAAATTGGGTCAACTGGGGTCAAAAACTAGGTCACAGGGTCAAATCATAGAAAAACCTTGTATGCACTCTGGAGGCCACATTTTTTGCCAAATCAACCTGAATTTTGGTCAGAATGTTTGTCTTGATAAAATCTCGGACGAGTTTAGAATTGGGTCAACTCAGGTCAAAAACTAGGTCACAGGGTCAAATCTGAGGAAAATCATGTATGCACTCTAGAGGCTACAATTTTTGCCCAATCAACCTGATATTTAGTCAGAATGATTGTCATGATGAAACTTCGGACGAGTTTGAAATTGGGTCAACTGGGGTCAAAAACTAGGTCACAGGGTCAAATCATAGAAAAACCTTGTATGCACTCTAGAGGCCACATTTTGTGCCCAATCAACCGAAATTTTGGTCAGAATGATTGTCTCGATAAAATCTTGGACAGTTTGGAAATTGGGTCAACTGGGGTCAAAAACTAGGTCACAGGGTTACATTATGGGAAAACCGTGTATGCACTCTAGAGGCCACATTTTTTGCCCAATCAACCTGATATTCGGTCAGAATGATTGTCTTGATGAAATCTCGGACGAGTTTGAAATTGGGTCAACTGGGGTCAAAAACTAGGTCACAGGGTCAAATCATAGAAAAACCTTGTATGCACTCTAGAGGCCACATTTTGTGCCCAATCAACCCAAATTTTGGTCAGAATGATTGTCTTGATAAAATCTTGGACGAGTTCGAAATTGGGTCAACTGGGGTCAAAAACTAGGTTACAGGGTCAAATCTTAGAAAAACCGTGTATGCACTCTAGAGGCCACATTTTTTGCTTAAACAACCTGAAATTTGGTCAGAATGAATGTCTTGATGAAATTTTTGACGAGTTTGAAATTGGGTCAACTGGGGTCAAAAACTAGGTCACGGGGTCAAACCATAGAAAAACCTTGTATGCACTCTAGAGGCCACATTTTTTGCCCAATCAACTTGAATTTTGGTCAGAATGATGGTCTTGGTAAAATCATGAATGGGTTTGAAATTGGGTCAACTGGGGTCAAAAACTAGGTCACAGGGTCAAATAATGGAAAAACCTTGTATGCACTCTAGAGGCCACATATTTCGCCCTAAAAACCTGAATTTTGTTGGAATGATTGTCTTGATGAAATCTCGAACGAGTTCAAAATTGGGTCAACTGGGGTCAAAACAAGGTCACAGGGTCACATTATGGAAAAACCTTGTATGCACTCTAGAGGCCACATATTTTGCCCCAAAAACCTGAATTTTGCTCGGAATGATTGTCTTGGTGAAATCTCGGACGAGTTTGAAATTGGGTCACCTTGGGTCAAAAACTAGGTCACAGGGTCAAATCTTAGAAACCTTGTATGCACTCTAGAGGTCACATTTTGTGCCCAATCAACCCGAATTTTGGTCATAATGATTGTCTTGATATAATCTGGGACATTTTGGAAATCGGGTCAACTGGGGTCAAAAACTAGGTCACATGGTCAAATCTTAAAAAAACCTTGTATGCACTCTAGAGGCCACATTTTGTGCCCAATCAATGTTAATTTTGGTCAGAATGGTGATCTTGATGCAATTCTTGATGAGTATTTAATTGGGTCAACAGGGGTCAAAAACTAGGTCACATGGTCAAATCTTAGAAAATCCTTGTATGCACTCTAGAGGCCACATCTTTTGCTGGATCAACCTGAAATTCGATCAGAATAATTGTCTTGATGAAATCTCTGAAGTGTTCAAAATCAGGTCAACTGGGGTCAAAAACTAGGTCACAGGGTCAAATCTTATAAAACCCTTGTATGCACTCTAGAGGCAACATTTTTTGCCCAATCAACCTGAAATTTGGTCAGAATAAATGTCTCGATGAAATCCCGGACGATTTCGAAATTGGGTCAACTATGGTCAAAAACTAGGTCACATAGTCAAATCTAAGAAAAACCTTGTATGCACTCTAGAGGCCACAATTTTTGCTGGATCAACCTGAAATTTGATCAGAATGATTGAATTGATGCAATTTTTGATGAGTATGAGATTGGGTCAACTGGGGTCAAAAACTAGGTCACGGAGTCAAATAATGGAAAATCCTTGTTAGTCAATTGTAAGTCAACCTGAACATTGTAAAAAAGGTATTATCAAATTGTACAGAGGCAGAAGAATATTGAAAAAAAAAATAGACAGTTCATTCAGGTGAGCGATTAAGGGCCACTATGACCCTCTTGTTGTGTCTTTCCACCTGGGATTTACCTATAGTCATGAATTATAAAATTGTCTATATTGGTTTATCTTTCGATTGGCTTTGTTTGCCCGCGTATGTTTATCTTGTGCTACTGGATTTTTAATTTTCTTTTGTACTTTTGGTGGTTATAGCCTGGTTAATTTGACCCGACTTTGACCTCTGTGAAAAAATGCTTAAATAACTATTACCGATATATTTTATCAATTAACAAAATGTATAATTCATTCAATATCGTTTGTTATTCGTTCCTATGAAAGCACGTGCAAAGCCGAGTAGGAATAATTAGGTTTTAATTCATCTAAATAGCAGGGGTCAGATTCAAGTCAATAAAACCGCACTATACTTTCTTATGACGCTTAGTATAGGTAGTGCAGCCAAGTAGGTTAATATTCATGTCATGATAATGATTGATGATATGTCGTTTTTGTTTAACCCAAATGGCTGAATCGTGTTAAGATGCCTAATTTAATAGGTCTCCCGCGATTTGCGTTGTTTGTCGGACCATCTCGGGTTAGCTTCAATGCAGCACAGGACAACATAGTTGAACGAGTGGCCGGCTTCGTTAAAAATGTTCTTCAACTGAAAACCTTTTGAATCTACAGGTTTTTCCAGTCTGATCGGTGCAAATTCATGCGTTTATTGATCTGTTACCTGGTTTCGCCGACAAATTGTTTGTAGCAAACAGTACATGTCATGAGGCATTTGAAGCTTTGCAATTGTGTGAACCTCTAATTGCGGGCACAAGAAGCGACTTGAAAGTATGCGTGTCACGAATGATACTGCACGTTTGACACCTGAGTGTTTTACACGGTCCAGAAATTCCAAGAGAGCCATTGGTTGTTGCAGTACTTATTTCGTCTCGAAGTGACAGAGTTGACATGGGTCATCGGCATGCGACAGCTAGGACTGTTTTACTAAACATCTTACGATCATTTTTTGCGTAAGTCGAAAATTAAAGTTGCTTCTACAGTAGTAACTAAACATGGATTTCTGCCATGCATTATCTCATTGAAATCGTCTCCTTCAGACGAGTCTAATGAGATATTTCAAGACATAATCTAACGATGAATAAAAAGGCCAGGTACGATTTGTGTTTTTGACTTACGATCAATTTTGTCGTAAGAAGTTAAGTAAAACGGACCCCTGGATTCTCGGTAAACATTTTGCTGAGTTTACTGGATGACTCGATCTTGACCCAGTGTTTGCCTTTAATTTAATTTTATGTTTGTCAAGTCAGGATTATCCGTCAAAACGAAAAGGGTTTTTGTTTGATTACAGTTCCTCCGATTGGCATCAGTAGCTCTTTCGATTGATGTTGATATGATTGATCTGTTGTTAAATCGATGCTTCCACCTTACAATGAGCAAGTAATGAGCCCTCATAGAAGTTGTAAGTGCCCTTGTTTTTAATTATTTAAATGAATCAGTTCAATATGACTTTGCTCGATGATGTTCCCCAATTCAATTTTTCGCTGTCGGCAAACTCGAAGACTTGGCTTGATCTGATAAATGTCTACAGGGCTTTTCGTTACCACCTCTACGTATATATGCTGTATTACTCGACCAACTCTAGTTTTGTAAGATGCATTCGATCTGTTGCACGAGCAGAAAACACGTTTTCATATTCAAGTGTCAAGTGAGTAAAAGTAAATAGATAAATGCTACCACAACTTACAACTTGTGGCCAGCTAAAATAAAGTAATGTCATATCAGCAAATCGATCGATTACCGGGCAGAATTACATGTATTTGAAATGTGAAAGGCGATGCGTTATTATTGTTGTTCAGTATATTTCAGTCTTGAAAAGTAAAGAACTTTAGAGGACCATTTACTACATACTTATGTAAGAGATGCATCGGAAAACGTCATACGATTTGTAAACGTGGGCCTTAAGAAAAAATATCTATAAAGGACTTTTCTTTTCTAGTCGTTGAACGGTTGTCAAACACCAGCCAATCGATTCGAATATAACTATTGAACGGGTTATCAAATATTTTGCTGAAAATAACAATTGTTAAATATTGACAAGGTGTCTTAAAAAATTAAGGTCATCTTTCAAAATGATAAGCTTTGTCGAATTAATAAAAAATCGAAATTTACCTTTGAAGATCAACTAAGAATTTTCTCAAATTAAGAACTTGGATAAAAATTTGAATAGTTTTAGAAAACTTGAAAAGCTCTAATTTTGGTATATTTAAGGAGAAAAATATCAAAAATAAAATATAATTATTTAAAAAAAAATATATATATATATATATATTATTTCCTAATTTTCGGAGATGGTTAATAACCATACTTCCCTTTATATGGTAAAAAAAAAACAGAATATAGGTAGATTTTGGGCCGTTAACCGTGAAATCCACATTTAACCTTTAGATTGCCGTACCATCTTTTCGATTTAGATAAAACAGGTTTAACAACGCTTTAAAAAAGTTACAATTTACCTTTCAAATGAAGGTTTTTGAATGTCTTAAATCGAAATATTTACTCATATATGTACTCTCATAGTTGAAGCCAAGGGATTAGGCTCAATGCCTATCATATGCTTTTAAGATATATCCGATATACCTATAGTAATGAACTCGGCGCCTACGCCAGAGTTCAGTTTTGATTGAATGAATTGTTGGAGTTTTACGCCGTTTTCAACATTTATTTTCAGTTATATCGCGGCGGCTGGAGCACCTAACAATGCTTTTCTGGTATTTCTCTTACCAGTACAACCACCACATCCGTTCTTAGTCTCCAGCTGCTATCTCACATAGGTCTACGATTATCAACCCATTGGTAAGAGACACATTATTTCAGTTTTGAAAATACACCTTTCCATGAAAATAAGCAAGTTTCTTTTTCTTTTGTAATTCTAAAATGACTCGTCCGAAATAAATAAGCTTTTTTATCGTTTAATATATTGTTAAAATCGATATTCCAGTTATGAATCGCCTATTCCCACTGCGAAACGGACACAAAACGTATGATAAACGGACACGTCGAAAGAGTAAAATTTCCAACTGTTCTCATTCGCTGATAAAAACTGATCAATGTAGCAAAGATTGGCGATAACAGAACAGAATATCGGACGCCTGAAGGATGTAGCCGGGATATTGAGTGGATGTTCATCGGAAGCCTCGCGGATAAGAGCGAATGATAGCTCTGAAGAGGTTACCGGGCGTATTTGTGACGTATTCGAAAAGCGGGATAAGTGGATACACGTAAAGCATTGGCATGGGCGCGATTCGTTAAATTTTACGTGATGCATACGCTTAAATACTTACACATCCGCGTTACTTCCCTTTTATAAACTTTTCGTACACCCGATAATTCCGCCCCATGTACGTTTTCAACCAAACCGGATTGGATTATCGAGGATGCCTTACGGATGGATTGAGGATACAGCGGATGTATAACGGATGGTGTCGGATAGGTAGCGTTTGTTCGATGTATTGTGTCGCATTTACATCATACAAAGCGGACAGTTTATCAGCTCTACAAGTTTTGTGCAAGTTGGAAGTTTTGCCTAGTATAAATCGTTGGCCCATATTCGCATTCAACAAGAGCACTGGTGAATTCTGCGTGAAGCAGAAATGATCTGGATCGACGTAAGGCGTAAAAACTAGAGTAAGATTTGTGATATCAAACGGTTAGAAATGAATTAACCGTTGAATTTATGGGATTGTGTTTTACAGTAAAATCACAATACGTAATTGAGAGTTTTTAGAGTCCATGTATATATACTTTAAACACAAAGGGCATATAACTATCATTATTTAGAAATAAGACGATGTAAAATACGACATGTATGGTATTGGCCTTTCTAGTTTTTTTTAGCTCACCTGAGCACAACGTGCTCAAGTGAGCTATTGTGATCACCTTTTGTCCGTCGTCCGTGCGTCGTCCGTCGTCCGTCGTCCGTCGTCAGTCGTCCGTCGTCCGTCAACAATTTCTTTAAACGACATCTCCTCCTAAACTACTTGGCCAATTTTAACCAAACTTGGCAGAAATGTTCCTTAGGTGGTCCCCTTTAAGAAATGCTAAAAGAATTGAAATCGGTGAAAAACTCTGGTTGCTATGGCAACAAAAGTTAAAAATTTAAGAAAATCTTTAAAATTCTTCTTCTTCTGAACCAGCAGCCCTACAGCCTTGAAATTTGGCATGGATGATCGGCTCATAGACCTTAATAAAAATAGCTAAAATCATATCTGTTGGGCCACCAGGTGCGGAGCACCAGGGGGGAGGGGGTAGTACTTTGGGTAAATTTTGTAATCTTTAACCTTCTTCTTCTTCTGATCATGAAGGCCTACAGCCTTAAAATTTTGCATGTATAATCACCTCATAGACCTTAATAAAAATAGCTAAAATCTTATCTGTAGGGTCACCAGGTGCGGAGCACCAGGGGGAGGGGGGTAGTACTTTGATGAAAATTTTGTAATCTTTAACCTTTTTCTTCTTCTGAACCAGGAGACCTACAGATTTGAATATTAGCATGGATGATTAGCATATGGAGATTTATAGAAATAGCTAAAATCATGACTGTAGATTCACCAGGCGCATAGCACCAGGGGGGGAGAGGGTAGTACTTTTGTGAAAATTTTGTAATCTTTAACCTTCTTCTTCTGATGAACCACAAGCCCTACAGACTTGAAAATTGGCATGGACGATCAGCTCATAGACCTTAATAAAAACAGCTTAAATCATGACTGTAAAGCCACCAGGTGCGGAGCACCAGGGGGGAGGGGGTAGTACTTTTGTGAAAATTTTGTTACTTTAATCTTCATCTTCTAATGAACCAGGAGCCCTACAGACTTCAATATTGACATGGATGATAAGCATATGGATCTAAAATAAAATAGCTAAAATCATGAATGTAGGACCACCAGATGCGGAGCATTAGGGGGGAGGGGGTAGTACTTTGGATCAATTTTGAAATCTTTAACCTTATTCTTCTCCTGGATCAGGAACCCTACAGACTTGAAAATTGTCATGGGTGATCAATATATTGACATTAATAAAAATAGCTAAAATCATGACTGTAGGGTCACCAGGTGCTGAGTGTCTTGTGGAGGGGGTAGTACTTCGGATCATTTTTGAAATCTTTAAACTTCTTCTAATGAGCCAGGAGTCCTACAGACTTGAAAATTGGTATGGATGATCAGCATATGGACATATATTGAATTAGCTAAAATCATAACTGTAGATTCACCAGGTGCAGAGCATCTTGGGGGAGGGGGGAGTGCTTTGTTGAGAATTTTGAATCCCTACAGCCTTTATATTTGACATGGATTGATCAACTCATTAAAGAAAACTTAAAAAGTCTCAGACTCAGCCTGTATATCTGGCATAGATTAGCTGATCACATACCTTTTATGGAAAAAGCTTAAATAAATAATGTCCAGGGGAGGAGCAGAGGGGGGGGGGGAATGATTATTTCAAATGTTATCTGATTGAATAAGTGAAAATCTCTTTTTCTGTTGTTGCATGGATATACCTAGGTAATGAAGCTTTTTTCTCAGGTGAGCGACCCAGGGCCAACGGCCCTCTTGTTTTTTTTTTCTCTCTCTCATTATAAGTAATCACTTTATATCAAACTTATAAAGTTTAGTTTAAATAAATAGCAGCCCCAATAACAATGAGAAAACATCAAGTACCTATAGTATTATGAAATCTAAAATTACGCAAATATTTCATTTTTGTGAAAATAACAATTCATTCAGCCTTTAGCTCACATAATCATCTTTCCACTTATTAGTTAGTGTGACATTTGTTACATTGTATAGCGCGATTTTATTGACCCGAATCTTACCCGTGCTATTTAAATGAATAAAAATCTGATTATTCCTACTCGAATTTGCACATGCATTTATAGGAATGAATAACAAATAATATTGAATGTAGTATATATTTTGTCAATTTATTTAATATGTCGGTAATTGTTATTTAAGCATTATTTTCCAAAGAGGTCAATTTCGGGTCAATTTAACCCTGATATATTACTTCATAATCAGATTGTACTTTTAATTGTAGATATTCGAATTTCTTGTGAATTAAGGATTCTTACAAACAACAGTATCTACCGACAGTTAAAGAAAAGAAAAAGAAGAAAAGAACAGCGATGGGTTGGATATGTGCTTGTAAAGAAAGATAATTTAAGGGGAAGATACACAGTTGATAACAATGCTATAACTTTTGCTTTAAAAGACAGTTCCTTTTTCATGTACCTATAAAGATTAAGAAAGATTGATCTAGCATCAAACGTTTTAAATATATCTCATTGTGATGATGAACTGTATTTGACTAGTTATCTGATTTGTACAATGCATACAAAATAAATGACGCACACCTCATAGTGTTGTCTCTGCCGAAGATTATTCAATTGCATAGACGAAGTGCATTAGCCCGATATATCTATCATGTAAGTAGCTTTAGGAGTTTATGCTATCTTAAAGAATGATAAAAAGGAGAAGGCCCAGCAAAACTTTTTTGTACATGTTAAATGTTTATTTCTGTTTCCGTTGCATAACGGAGAGATAGCGTAGTGGTGTTGTAGAGATGATTATAATGAGATTGAAATTCAAATATGACTTGCAACTGTATACTATATATAATAACGTAGTTTGACATACAAATTTTGTGGTTGGGCAAAAATAAAACCGGGTGCGAACAAGACGCTTTACAAATTTAATAAGCATTCATTCCATTGAAATCTTGTGTATCAGCTTACGAGTCTTTTGCGTATCAATAAATTAAGCAGGACGCCATTGCACTGTTTGTTCTGACGTTACCAGCCATTTGAAAAACAATGCAAACCTTTTTGGATTTTCCTTTGGAAGACAGACATTAAAATTCTTGTTTGTATATTGTAGCAAACAATTTTGTCCCCAAAAAGAAAACGCGAGGATTGAGTAAAACCCAGTCTCCTAGTACTGCAATAACGCTTTAACACCATAGGCGGCAGTCATCTTAAAAGGTGTTCATAAGGATAAACACTGAAAATACATTTTGGTATTAGATTTCTTTTTGTTTTTTCCTTAAATTTAACGCAGATATTCAGTTCTTCACACCTTTAAAGTCTAGATAATTCATAGTTATTTAACTAGAACAACTACATCTAAGTATAGTGCTTGGCTGCCATCTCAGGAAAAGTTGGAAACCATACAAACTTTATTATAAGTTCCAAAACATTTTTATTAAAGATACTATTCTTAACATACATTCAAGATCAAATACAATTTAAAAAACATATCATGCAAAACAATAAATAAGATACATGTATTTCAGTATAACAGATGACAGCCATCATGAAACATATTAGCCTTCTAATTTAAAAAATGTGAATATGTATAATCAATTTTGTTTAATTTAATGATTTTTTTTTTGTAAAGTTAGTACATTGAAATATTGATAATTTATCATGGTTGAATTATGATAACAACCATCTTGGTAAAATAGCTGGCTGCCAGCTCGACAAACGTTTCAATTTTTAGATTTAACTGCACAAATTTCTTTTGATATTAGTCTTATCGGTCAACTACGGTGGCATAGAGGTGACATTTGCACATTTTTTTATTTTCTGGGATTTTCGTTTTTAAAGTTATTTTTTAAAGAATAAAAATAAATGTGAAAACAAAATCCTCGATTTTCGTTTTACAAGGTTTTTTTAAAGAATAAAAATAAATGCGAAAACAAAAATCTCGCTATTCGTTTTACAAGTTTTCTTTTAAAGAATAAAAAAAATGCGAAAAACAAAACCTTTGATTTTCGTTTTACGAGTTTTTTTTTTTTTTTTTTTTTACTATTATGTTAGAAAAAAAGAAAATGCAAAAAAACAAAATTCACAACTTTCGTTTTACAAGTTTTCTTTTGTAGAATAAAAAAAATTGTGAAAAAAGAAAGTAGACATCGGCAGTTCTTATTGGATAATTAAGTCGTGCTCACGACTTAGTGGGAGATTTTGATTGGTCAAATTATTGCGTGCTCACTACTTAAGTTTTCGTTTTTTGCATTTTCTTTTATTCAATAGAATAAAACTTAAAAAACGAAAATTGATTTTCGCATTTTTTTAATCAATGAGTTCATTTAAAAAAAACCTTGTAAAACGAAGATTTTGTTTTGTAGCATTTTTTATTATTCCATGAAAAAAACCTTGAAAAAGAAAAATCTACGGTGGCATAGAGGTGACATTTGCATGATTTTTTATTAACCTTAAAAAAATAATAATTTGCAAAAATATGGAATTTTCGTTTTTCAAGTTTTTTTCCATAGAATAAAAGAAAATGCTTAAAACAAAATCCTCGTTTTACAAGTTTTCTTTTATAAACTCATTGATTAAAAAAAATATGAAAATCAATTTCCGTTTTGCAAGTTTTATTCTATTGAATAGAAAAAAATGCAAAAAACGAAAACTTAAGTCGTGAGCACGCGATAATTTGACCAATCAAAATCTCCCACTAAGTCGTGAGCACGACTTAATTATCCAATAAGAACTGCCGATGCCTACTTTCGTTTTTCGCATTTTTTTTATTCTACAAAAGAAAACTTGTAAAACGAAAGTTGTGGATTTTGTTTTTTGCATTTTCTTTTTTTTTTAACATGATAATAAAAAAACCGCGTAAAACGAAAATCAAGGGGTTTGTTTTTCGCGTTTTTTTTTTTATTCTTTAAAAGAAAACTTGTAGAACGAATAGCGAGATTTTTGTTTTTCGCATTTATTTTTATTCTTTAAAAAAGAACTTGTAAAACGAAAATCGAGGATTTTGTTTTCGCATTTATTTTTATTCTTTAAAAAATAACTTTAAAAACGAAAATCCCAGAAAATAAAAAAATCTGCAAATGTCACCTCTATGCCACCGTAAAAATCCCATAATTTTTCAAATCATTTTTTTTTTTTTTTCAAGGTAAATAAAAAAAATGTAAATGTCACCTCTATGCCACCGGAGTCAACACATTAATTTGACAAAAAATCGTCCGGAACCGGCTAATTATGGTTTGCACAGTATGCCAGATACTATTACTTAATTCAGATGGCGGCCTTTTGGAAAATTGCGACCATGCTGAATTTTGGGTGGCTAACGATCTTTTTAAACTATATGAGCTTATCTACAAGTTTCATGAAAAATTTCACAAAATGCGTGATATTTCACTTTTCTTACCAGTTATTTCCGGGTGTTTTCTCTTCAAAGTTTATAGAAAATTGTCAGTTTTTTATTGGTTGTTTTATTATTTTTATATCTGGCATCAAATTACCCAAGTAGTTGCTAGGTGTTTATACAGAGGTAATAAACTGATCACTTAATAGAGAAAGCGAACAGTCAAACTGTTCATTAAAGTCTAATAAATGAAAGGAAATGCTCGTAATTTTACAGATATTTATTGCTAAGGTAGTTATTTATCTAAGGGTTTGACAGTTTTCATGTTTTTTTGCATAGCATTAATTTATCGTTAAGAGAGATTTTGTTTGTGTGTTTGACAATTTTCAAACAGCAAAATCAAGAACAAAAATGTATGAACCAAATAAAATATTGCTGACAAGAGGGTCTACTTCCTGACTTTACCGCTCCTCTGAGAACCACAAGCCATTCCGAATGTTAGATTAGGAACGCAAATAAGGAAAATTGATTTAAGAATTAGAAATTATGTCACAATTTCAGACCTGTCAATATAATAATATTACTTATAATCAAGAAATAAGAAAATAGTAATGTATCTTCAAGCTATAGAGATATGAAATAAAATGATATAATCCTTTATGAATAAGCTGGGTTACATTACAGTGGTTATGTTGATAGTTTCATATTCCTTGACTTGAAAGCCAATTTATCATTCGTTTATTATAATTCTATGATAACTAACGCAAAAGGCAAATATTTCGGTAATTACACCTGATAAATTTGCAAGGAACTTTCTTAACACTTTCCTGTTTTATTAAATTTTGGACCTGTCCAAATTCAAAGGTTTTCAGACGAAAATTTAAAATGGATTTAATTTGAAAAATAACCATTCAGTAGGGTAGAAAATAGTGTAGAAAAAGAAGAAATTGCTTGTCAGAAGCAATTATTTCTTTTTTCGCAATGTTTTCTCGATCATAAAATCACAGGCACGTAAAAAGAAGGGATTAAATAGCAAAGGGTTTAGCACGCATAGAAAATAGCTGAGTGCTAAGATGTATTTCATTTGCTGTCAGAAGCAATTATTTCTTTTTTCGCAATGTTTTCTCGATCATAAAATCACAGGCACGTAAAAAGAAGGGATTAAATAGCAAATGGTTTAGCACGCATAGAAAATAGCTGAGTGCTAAGATGTATTTCATTTGCTTGTAAAACGATTTTTCATTTCATTTTAAACATTCTTTTTGGTAGATTTAATAGAAAATATTTAAAGATTGACTGCCTCTTATCCCTTCGCGTGTCGTTCATGGCGACACATGACTGGCCGATTCGGAAATTAACGGCCTTTTCCTATGAAGCAAAACTAGAGACAAAATCATCAACAATAACAACCAAATAATCGTACATTGGCGACATTAGTTTCGTAATAACCAGTAACATGCGGCTAATCGAAAATTATTAAGTAGTTGTGTTACCCGTCTCGCAGAAAGGAGCTACTTTGGAACTTAGTTAAAAATTGAGCCAGTGCGCAATATTTACAACAATTTCGAATTTCCCCCCATCTTGTCGAGCCAAGGGTTACGAACGTTTTACTTATCTTCCCATCTTGTCGAGCCAAGGGTTACGAACGTTTTACTTATCTTACCCTTGGCTGATTGAATGGGTAATTTCTGTACGCGTGACGTCACAGAACGGAAAACGAGGCGGACCAATCAGTAACCTTCTTACAAAAAGGTCCGACAGCGGGAGGTATGTTAGATCAATATACCCCGCGGCTACTTTCCAGATGTGAAATTAACCCTTAGAATTGCGCTTAACCCCTTCAGTTTTAGGTAATTGTGACACTTAGCAAGACTGAAATACACAATCACAAGAACTGATCGAAATTCCTATATCTGTTCAAATGACAACATATCTTTTTAATAATTTGATGGTACACTGAAAGGTTCTCAAATTCTTCTTTTCTACCCTCGATGACAGTGTATTACGATTTTTTCAATGTTTATTTGAATTTTCAAGTTATTTAATCAATCAATTCCTGTTAAAGTTTTCAATATTTTAGACCTTATCGATGGCATACTCCAATATAGTAGAATGCATCTATATTAAAGTACGAGAAATTTAAAATTTGGAATAAATTCAACAATTAAGCCGTCTTGTAAATAGAAATAATTTAGAAATGATAATTTACTTGAATTTTCATATGAATTCTTTTTTTTCTCCTTCTTTTCCAGCAGACTTTTCTTTAAACACATTAAATGACAAGAGAAATAAAGAGAATAAAGTATGAAAATTAATAAAGAAAGAAAGAAAATAATAGAACAATTTTTAGTAAAAATCCTATATCTGTGTAAAATAAATCTCGTGTAAGAATATTGTGGGAGCCGAAGAATTAATCAATTTATTCGTTTATTGTTATAATTTTGTCTTCATTATTTATTTATTTATTTGCTTATTTATTTGAAATAATTTTAATTTGAAAAGTACCCATTTTGCAGGTAGTCACAATGTTACGATAAATTTAAAACTTAGATTTGCTATGAAACAACTTATTCACGACGTTTAAAACAAAACAATCATGCGCAGTGTCCAATCCAAATCGAATTACAAATGTTTTGGTAATTAAAAAGGGATTATTTGATTTTTATCTCTAATATAAATGATATATACGTGTAAGTTAATGTGGGGTAGTCCAAAATCTCGTGGCTACAGCTTATTCAAGTTATGTTTAAGTAGTTTTGCCGCCCGTTGACTATATTCTATGTAGTATAGAAATATATTTGCTTTCAATAAAAAAAAACAACAACAAAAAAAAAACTGGCCATTAATTTTATTTATTTTTATTTCAAAC
Source organism: Fragum whitleyi (assembly GCA_948146395.1). Lineage (NCBI taxonomy): Eukaryota > Metazoa > Mollusca > Bivalvia > Cardiida > Cardiidae > Fragum > Fragum whitleyi. Next base: position 21,359,213 of record OX411548.1, on the reverse strand, counting down.
ATTTTTTTTTGGGGGGGGGGGGGGGGATGAGAGAAGGCTATCCAAAATGTTCTTCTGTGGAACAATATGGGGGAAAGATTAACTCAAAATTATTTCATGTTATTTTTGTTAGTCGGCAAAAATACAAAACGTGTGAAAGATAATGTCTGGAATTCCCAACTCACATTTTTGCTGTAATTTAAGGGGGGAGAGCTTCGGAATTATTCACGGTGGACAATATAGGAAACTTTCGGCTTACTATTCCTATCATTCTGATAAAAAGGAACTGATTTATATTTTGTTGATTTTATAAATCTATCTGTCACCGAATAAAAACGTACTAAAAAGTTAGCGTCTTCGATGCGGCGCATTTTCTTTATCCAAGAATGAAGGGTTATCTACACAGTCGTCGGAATACAACAGGTTGCCATAGGGATTAAAAGGTATCGATGTAGTTTGTAAGAAGCTCTCTGATTGGCAGTCACAGAAATCGCGTTTGACCTTTTGATTGGCCGGCTAAAAATAAATCGTACAGAAAATACCTATTCATTCAGTCAAGGGGTATTCGAGAAGATCTTATCGATTCGATACCCCTTGACTCGTGAAGATGTTCGATACCCCTTGACTCGTGAAGATGATTTCCCCCAAGCATAGACTCTTTCCAGCCTGTGCTTCCGCAAAGTCTGCCAAGAGTCTTCACTTTGCTCTATATAGAAAGATAAGCCCTAAAGTATCTTTAGACAGACGGGTAATCTTCTTTCTGCAATAAGTGGCTGTCCAGACAGTTAAATGTTTCCAACTAAGGACACGTCAAATTGTTGGAAATGTCACACACAGGCTCATGTGAAAAGAGTTCTGTTGGATCCAAAAGAGGTTATCGAAAATGACGTTAAAAAAATTTACTTCGTGTTATAATAACCATTCAATTAAGAGATGATTTCATGGAGTTATGAAGCTAAAAACCTAATCACACTGTATGAATACGCGAAGCGGATTCAAACATGAGTGTGAGAGGGTTTGAGTTTCATTCCTCTATGAAATCAACAAATATTTTCTTCATATCTTATTATTTAATGTCATGTAGCAAAATGTAAAGATTTGTAAGTTAAGCAACAGGTTTCTTGAGGAACTACTTTTTGCGGAAGCTAATAAAACAGCTGCGTTCTCAAAAATGTTTTTGAGAATGAAGCCAAATTTTCAGCCAATCAGGACGCATAAATGTTGATGGACGCAAAAAAATTAAATTATAATTTATTGAATCAACTGAGAGAGAAAGATTCTGCAACGTTTCAGAAGTCGTAAACACCTACAGTGTAAACCATTAGGAAACCCCATGATGACATTGTGAAAGATCATGAGCTCCTAAATATTTCGGAACTCAAACGGTCAACTACTTTAAGTTGTTCCAATCAAGATTCGCAAATATACATTTTTAAAAAGCTCTCATTTCAATTTCATGGATGTATTTAACTAAAAACTTTACGTACTAGTGTATGAATCTGCATCGAGCCCCATACAGAGCGATGGGGTTATTAGTATAATACCTTAGTGAAATTATCACATTATTTTCTAAGTTCCATCTCTTTAAAGACATGTGTAAAAAAGTCATTTTTACTCGTATAAATATTTAGTACAATAGTATAATGATAGTTTAAAAGTATTTTTGCACGGTAAATAATAGTGAGTTACAGAAGAATTTACTCAAATGTTGTTGCTCTTTTGAAAAGAAAAAAAATGGGAAAACATCTGAGAGATAGGTTTCTCCCGACTCTTGTCCGTCCATTTTCCTACGCGTAGGCTAGTTGAGCGAAAGATGATAGGGTTCTTAGCATTCATAAGTGTATAGGAAATTTGACGTTGTTTGGAATTACTGAAGAATGCTTCGAAAGCGACACATTCATACGGTATTGCTTAATTCAAATTTTGAAATCGAGATAAATTGCTTCAATGTTTTCTTAGATAAAGTCATTATAACTGCTATATAAGCGGTTTGTAATAACTTTAAATGGTAACTTTGCAAGCAGAAGACTCTTGAAATTATACAGCAACAGGCTTTCTTGGGAAAAAGAATTGACATAAAAAGACTTCATATATTTGGAATGTGTTAGACCTTCTCAATGTTTGGATTATATTTTTCCTCGAGTAAAAGCGCATTCATTTAATTCCAGGTTGAAGATGATTTTCCCTTACTTGTTAGCCGCTGTGAGTATCATCTATACCCTCCAAAGCAACATCACATCTAACATCAAAGATGGAATAATTCCTGATGACATACATTCATGGTGTCCGTATACACAGTTTTGTAATGCAGAACAAGTAAACCAAGAGACATCTGTATTTAACAATAAGCAACAGCCGTGCTGCGAGCCGTGTTCCTGTCACCCTAGTTGTGGACTGAGGAGAAATTGTTGCACAGACAAACATGACCTACACAGAATAGATGAAACATTAGGGACCATTTGTAAACCACTCAACAAGGATGATATAAATCGTTACTATGTAGTTGATAAATGTCCTGGTAAAAAATCTACCTGTCGGTTATTAAATACAGACACTCGGGATGGATTTGCCCCAGTTTATTCAAAAATAAGTGGCATGATTTATTACAACAGTCACTGCGCTTTTTGTCACAATGAGAGTGAATTAGTTGAATTTCAGCCTTCCCTCCTTTGTCCTGCCCTGTATGATGGTGCATTTTCAAATAAAATATTTGACGCCATTAATGGGGATGATGAGCAGTGCTTCTTACATTTTCTAATACCAGAGGATATCAACATATCATCAGAACGCTGTCATCGATTTTTAACACAGGATTGCTCGGACCAAAGTCCGCAACATTTGAAAGACTTATGTCGGAGGTTTAACGCCACATATTTTCATCACGACTCTTATTTCAAAAACGTGTATTGTTATTTATGTATGAAGCATGATCTCCCAACACCAGAAGATTGGGGTGAGGCCAATGTCATGTGTCCAATCTACGAGTCGAATAGAGCAATTAGAAAATCAACGTTATTAGTGCTCCTCGATAAGGGTACTATAGAGAACTACCAAGCACCCACAGTCAATCAAGAGAATAACAGAGTCATGTGCTTTGAAAATAAAGACAGAAATGAGTTAAATGTAAGTATACTTACTTTTCTCATAAACTCTATTGACATATCGTTTTCCGAAATGCTTTCCATAGCAACGCTTTCATAGAAGCCGTATGTGTGTTGCAAATTCCAATGTGTCTTGAAAAACATTTCAACACAAAGCAATAAACTGCTAATAAATATGGAAATATTTACTGGCGTCAAATAAAACGTTAGGACTTATCAGCCAAAATCAGGCCTGCTCAGACATTTTAGTTAAGGAGTGCGTTTTGATATTAATAACAAACGTACAGCATTATCCGAAATTTGATCTATAGTTTTAAAAGCGATTGATTCGGTCTGAATAGTAATTTCAATGTCAGTTTAATGTTTGATGCAACTTACAACGTATTTCAGTCTTTGCCCTCTAGTATACAAGATACAACACCCAGTGGTTTAAGTGTAAGACTAAAATGGGTGACCAGATTATTATTTGTATACCATCGCATCGACATGCTAGGACCTGTTTAACTAAACATCTTACGAAAAAAATTAACCCTAAGTCAAAATCACGAATCGTACCTGGTGTTTCATTCATTGTTAGAATTGTTAGATTCTGCCTTGCAATATCTCATTGAAATAGTCCATGTTTTGATAATCCATTGCAGAATTCCATAATTAGTGACCACTGTAGAAGCAACTTTAATTTTTGACGCAAAAATTATCCTAAGATGTAAAACATGCCCCTGATTCTTACAATATTAAAAGTCGTTTGGTGAGCTCAAAGTTGAAATGAAAAGCACGATTTAAAAGCTTGCAAGATCTTGCTCAAATTTGTCGTGACTAGTTAAGTACCCACAAGCATTATTTTCTAAATGAGCCTGTGCGTGACTTTTCCAACAATTTCATGTGTGCGTAACTGACAGAGACTGAGAGGTTTTGACAACCACCCGCTACATTTAAAACATTCTTCGATTGTGGTCATGGACACAATGCCCTTACTTATCTTTACAGCGCGTAATGAAAACTCTGATCAGACTGTGCACATGCAAAGTTCAATGGATATTATTGTTTGTCGTAACTTTCTATTGACGCTGAGTATATAAACGTAAACAAACTTCTATTCGGTCACTCACGTATAGTTCCGCAATAAAGAGTGAAGTCTGAGAAACCGTTATCTCCTATCAATTTCAATGTAAAATTGATCTTTGATCACTCGCTTGAAATTGCTGGTCTATACAGCGTGAAAAGTATTGCTTTATCTTCACATCGTAAAACCGATTGAGGCGACGACAGATGAGTGTAAATAACGTCAGTAGGAATTATACATTTATTCGTATGAAAAAATGAACGAAGTTCTAGAATTCTAAATTTGACAAATGAACATGTCTAGTGATCAGCGCTTTTATAGAATTAATATTTACTCATAATCCTCGCAAATAAGGCCACGGCCATTGATTAAACAATAAAATAAACAACAAATAAACAATACATAAGGCATAGACAACATCTTCTCCATTTTTTCTCCCTATATATCTAAAATATTCTACAAACATTTACCTATTAGTCAAGGTATTGGAAAATTTCCAGACTAATTCTAAAAATAGACACGGTAAAAACCATTAGGATTATTTATATATTACAGATGTTATCTTTAAAACTATTTAGAACTTTTGATATGGCAGGGATGCCATAGTTTCAAAGTTCAGAAAGTAGATATATAAGAAATAATCAATTTTGTTTGTTGTTGTTTGTGGTTATCCATGGGATATAACGAATGAGGTATGTTCCTATTACTCAGAAGCCTACACATAAAACAAAAATAGGTTTTAGAAAAGTAAATGATAAATTTGTCACATTCTTCTAGTATCGATCTCTGTCTTTATCTCAGGAACATATGTTAGAATACTAAAAGGATTAAGAATCAGTAAAACGAAATCAAAGAAAAAATAGATTACACGGCAAACCAAAAAATTTAAACAAGAGGGCCAGAATGGCCGTTAACCGCTCACCTGAATCTTATTGGTCCAATGGATATCATCCAAGTAATTTCTGACAATGTTTCATTCGCATTTGCCTAAATGTTGAGACGGAGATGTTATAAAAGTTTTATAAATAGCTTCTATTTTCTTCAAAAATGAATCAAACAATTATAATTTCAAATATTTAATTGAAATCGCGATTTTGTCTAGCTATATATGTTTTGATTGCAGTTGTTGGTCATATCATTTTTTTTGTTATTTTGGACCTTTTTTGAATGGTTTGAGTAAATGTTTAGAATGAATGAACGGAGCACTGTATGAGTGATTCAGAATGGTTTTGTTTGAGATGAATGCCAATTTCACTTAACTGTAGAATAGGTGACAACAACTTTCCACGGAAAAAATGTAGATTAGAAATTTGATAAAAAAAAACTGTCTGTACAAAATCTAATTGTTAAGCAATTAAAGAGAAATTAAGAAATGTCCCTTCATCTAAAATCTATAAAAAAAACAAGGTTGAAAATAATGAAAAACGAATGAACTGTATCCGACGGTGCATCTATTCAAACTTTTCCTGTCTGTTTCATGATGAAACGGTTTATACCACTACTGTTCGGATATAAGTACAACAACTGCAGTATCTTATTTTATTCAAAAGTTAAATACTGTTCATAACATAGCAGATATTACCGAACGTTTTTGAAAGATAATAAGAAACAGGTCAACTATGTTTTACAAATATAAACCAGAACGGCGATTTTCGTCCTAAGAGGGTTGACAAAATTCATTTATTCTGTCGTAGTTGACTCTCATCTGTCGTCGCCGCAATCGGTTGTACGTTGTGATAATGTTAAAGATGCAAGTGTTTGTAGAGTTCTAATAGCCAGTTAACTAGGTAGATATCGAAACCAAACTTGAAAAAAATGTCGGCGGAAAGCAATTTAACTTGCATCAGACCATGGGTAACAAGTTCACATCATTTACGCAAATAAACGTCTAAGAATTATGTTGCTTTGTTTATTTCTACTACCTTTAGGCATCGAACGCCCATTTTTCAACAACATAACGTTATTTCTTCGACTGAAAATTTGAAAATTCCCTGCATTTTTCAAGTTTTGAGACATTTTCAATGTAGGAGTGGTGTCTTCTTTTGTCTACTGCAATCGTTCTGTCGGTCCTTTTTACAATCATTGAGATTGATTTGTTTTTGCAGGTAAGTAATATTCAATCAAATTATTTTCTTGTAAATGTGTCGAAAAAAGAGAGACGCGCAGTGACCCATTTGAAGTTGTTTTCCATTTAGCTTTTATTGCAAAATTGAGACAACATATAGATACACATAGTCTATAAATATTATCCATTAGGCGAAAAGAAACCATCTGGAAACTTCTTTACGTAAAATACGAGTATGTCACACGAAAAGGCGCCATCTTGGTAATGTGTTAAGGGTCGTTTCTTGGAAGACTGTGCCGACTGACTAGGACCGAAACTATGAATGAATCTAGAATAATCAAACTACCTTTCTGTGAGGGAAATTTTTATATGCGACTTCTGCTTGGCCTGTACAAGAACCAATCTCTTTTTCAAATGTTTATTTTACGGAGTTCCCAGATGGTCCCTTTTCGCATGACGGGTCACAAATATTTGAAAAGTTTGAGTCAATTTGATGCAAAATTATACAATGCCTTTACTAGATATTCTTCATTCAGAAAATCAGCAACAGTTAATTACATCGTGAAATTGACATTCACCTCAATCATAACTATTCTTAATCGCTCACTCAGCGTTGCATTCACACATTCCAAACACTCACTCAAACCATTCAAAATGCTCAAACCCATTGAAAAATATAGAATCAACAATATCATTAAAAAAAATAAATAAATAGAGAAAAATCGCGATTTCTCTTTCATTCCTAAATCATTCCAAAATCATTCACCTTGTCAATTTCACGATGTTGTTAACTGTAAGTCCGGAGATTTTTGACTGACTGACAAGGGTCGACTTTTGGCACACTGCCCAGACGGCCCCTTTTCGCCAGACGGGTTACATTTCGTTACAGTTCATAACCATTTCTTAAATGAGTCGATATATGTTGTGATTGTCAATGAACGAAAGCAGTGTTATATCTATCGAATTTTGACGAGTTTACCATTTCACGATTTCATCGGTTTATTGGTAAAATCTTAAATGCGTAATCTCGATTAATAATCGAAATAAACATGAAAATAAATCAAATAATATGTTAATTTCAGAGATGCCAGCCAGTATTATGCCCTTTTGGACAACTTAGAGTGAGGGGTATTTGCTCTTTCATGGGACAGACTTGGTATGTATCGATCTTGCAACTCGTTATACGGCTGTCCCCAATCAAACCAGGTACACTCATGGCTGAGGATCTTTTTAAGCTAGAAACAAGTCAACTTGATAGACAGATACAAGGCATACTTAGACAGCTTAGACCACAGAATTGGACAATGGAAATGTATTTCAATGCAAATCAAAATGAGTCGAACATTCGATACTTTATTGCTGTTTTAATTCTACGAAACGAATGGATAAAGCCTGTTTACTTTTTCAACAAACTCGATGAAAATTTGCATTCGAAATGGACAATTTTTGGCCTAGATTTTAACCCTTCATTCAATGAATATTCCAAATATCAAAAGATAGAAAACACAGCGTATATCAACCTCACCTATGGCGCATTTAGTCATCCTTATTATTGGTCTACTGGCCAAATGGAACATGACGTCATTTATTCATTAGCACGAAACTCCTTTTTCTACGATATCGGATTTGTACGTTCGAAGTTAATGATAACAAAACTATTTTTCTGTGAACAAATTGATCTGCCACTCGAGGAATTCAATATTACAGCGTCGAAAGCTTACATCATCAAGACACGTAAAATACTGGGTACGAATGAATATCAAGAGTCGGAGATGCGTGACGGAGAGCCGTTTACAATACGTGTTTGTTTGTCTGATTTTCTACCGGATGTAAACATGTCGTCCCAAATGGTCGATATACGTGAACTTGTCATTGAACTTGTAATTGTTTTTATTTCCTCCAGATATTTCTAAAAACTCATACGTACAACATTACTCAAGCTGTAAGCACGAGGTTCTAGAACTAAACAGAAAATTTATGTCTTTGCTTAAATTATAAGTATCTACCTATTAGAAAAATAAAGAATTTTGTGAAAATAAATAAACTTTAAAATGTATTGTTTCTTTTTTCTTCTGTACAATTTTTTGTGAACGTTACTAAGTGAGGAAAATCCAGTAGGATCTTGATTTCACACATAGCTCCCCTTGTTGTTTGCTATATAACGAAATTATTTGATAGATTTACTTGAATGGTAGATAATTTTTAACGATTTAGAAGCGTTTTTGAATCCTTTAAGGGCGATTTTGAGTGAGTAGAGTGTTTGGAATGATTAAAGCCCTGAACAAGTGGGTATGAATTGTTTTGATCTAGATGAGTGTCAATTTCATGATGTGGTTTCTGTAAGCTTACTCCAGCATCTTCACCTACGACACCAAGGTTGTGAAAATAGCTGCACTTTTTCCCTAAAAATGCAGGCGAGCTCAAGTGACGGAAAATTGATATTTCTGTCGAAATTTCAGAAAGTAATCAAGGTATAACAAAAATTGAACTTACAGTCCTCTAATGGACCAATAGTACAAATTTCGAATAATTTGTCTTATCACTTTAGTGGCTAAAGTTAAAGTTACAATTAAAACTTTTTTTGATAGTCCAGTTAAGGTTCATGTAATTTTTTTTAGACCAAATTTTAAGGATACTTCATTTGTCAAGAAAAAGCAGTATGCGCAGGTATTTTATACAGTCAAACCTTAATTAAGCAAGCACCTATTTTGGGCATTCAAAAAGCGCATGTTTGAGACAGGTGCTTGCTTAATACAGGTTAATTTCTGAACAATTCCTCAATTTGGGAACTCAGAGGTTGAAGACGGGATGCTTTCTGAATATAGGTGGCCGCAAGGACAGGTTTGAATGTTTATCAAAAAGAAGCTATTTATGAGCACACACAGTTAAGTAACATTAGACTACCATAACTATAGCGGTACATCCAAAACATAAAGAAAAATGGTCATTTTGTACAGAGCAAGCAACTTTCTGACTGTTGGATAAAATTGACTAATAATTGGTATAAAACTCAGGCCCAAAACGTTGTTATGCAAGAAATTTATTTTGACTTACTTTATAAACACATATGTCACATATGTCATTCTAAATTTGTAAACGTGTAGGTTTATGTAAAGTATGGTGTGTAATCACAACAAAAATGGACATTAATAGTTAATAGACTTGTAAGGTTGTTTAGCAATGTAACTATTTCACAAAATAATAATATAGTAATTTATTTAAGATCATTGAATAAAAAAACTACAATTTGAAATAAATCACAGAAAATATTTTACAATGAGACATCGCAGTAACATCGAGCTACTTTATGAAAATCAGTCATATTTTTGTTTTAATTCAAAATAAAATCGTTGAAAAGCCTACAACAGCACATTGTTGTAAATCATTTTAAAGCTTTTGAAAAGCTCCATCTTAAAGACTCTAAATTCTGATACCCATAGCTGTGAATGAAAAATATTATCGAGTTTATCATAAAAGAAATCGCCAAAAAGCGCATGTAACGCGTAACATGCTTCTCTTTCAATACATGTTCATAATGCCATAAAATCGCGGATACGCTCTTTATTATCGTAAAATTTTACACACAAATACCTTAAATACTAGTCCTTATGCAGTGTGATTTTTGAAAGTCTCAGATAAAATTTTACGAAAATCTTATCACGTAAATAAAAAAGGGGAAAGTGTAACGCTGCTAAAAATGCAGCAAAAAGTGATGACTGAGAAATTTCAACGTAAAAATAAACACACGAAATGAAGGAAATTGTTCAATCTAAAATCAATTAAGAAAAATGGTCAGATTTTTATTTCTCCAGTTTGAATTTGGTTTATTTGTGTGTCTAAATTAAATACAACATTTTCGCGTGAAAAAGTCTGAAAAAATGTCACGCTTTTTGAAATAACGTCATTTTTTTCGCACCATTTTTGCGAGGAGTAACTAAACTCTTATAAAATGTCAAATAAATGATATAAAAATTGAACTAGAAAAAATGGTCAGTCCATTATTTTCAAAAATATATAACAATCTATGTTTTGTGGATTTAACGCTAAATGCGAGAATGCTGAAAAAGTCTGAAAAAATGTCACGCTTTCCCATTTTAATGACGTTTTACGTTGCGATTTTCGCGTTAAATAGATTATTTCGAAATTACTGATAGAAAAATGATATACTGACCGGCTTAATTTAAATAAGAAACTTTCCTCGGTTTGATGTGTTTTTAGAATAGCAAGACCAATAATATTAAGTCTTTTATCATTTTTATAAACATTTTTAGTTATTCTGAAATTTAATGCTTTTGTTTATGCAAAATGTATTTTGTCACGTAAATACAGAGTATGTATTCTACATCCTGAAAATAATTGATACAAATCTGATCGTGTATTTTTATCTCGCTATCGAAGTGAAATCTTAAAAAGCAAAACAAATGATACACAAATAAACGACATTTTTGGAATTCGTCGAGATACTTATCACAAAAAAAACTTGTTTCTGCCAAGCTAGTCTGTATTTCTAAACGAAAACGGCGTGATCGTGAAGTTCAGACGGTTGCTTGATGATCTGCGTCGACTAGCTGTTTTCGTCGGCTAAGAGTCAGAACTGCATGCTTGTAATCGTAAATTCTTTCGAAAATGTTTTGATTTATAAAAATATAAGTAGCAACGTTGCGTTGATGATCGGGAACTAGGTTAATTCGATTTCCTACAACACAGGACTTGTAGATTGAAGGTGGGGGGGGGATGGGGTCCCGAAAGACCTATTGCATTTTATACAGAAATAAAGTGCAGTGGATTTCCTCACGTGATGCGATTTAAACCAATTAGAATTCTTTATTTTATAGGATTGCAATTATAAGACAATAATTAACCGACGCAAACCACCGGTACTGTTTTAATGGTTATAATACCGCCTAAAATAATCTTTGGACATATATCAGTGGCTGGAGCACCTAGCAATAGATTCTCTGCATTTCTCAGTACTACTATTACATGTTCTCCTAACATACAACTTCTATTCCAGGTCGGCTGAGGATTATCAACTCATTGGAACCTTGGTACAATTAGGTACTCTCTTTTTCTATATATTTCCCTCATTATTTTCCCTCTTTATTTCTTTCAGTGCATGGAAAAATCGGGTTGTGAGTAACTAGTTACACAAACAGGTTAATGAATCAATTTCTTTATGAGAAACAACATATTTTCCTTCCTTTATAAATAACAACCATTTCATTTTATGTCTATTGCCAATTTCAATACGTATGTAAGCAGAGTGTCCCTCAAATGAGATAAGCCACCAAAAGAAAATCTATTAACATGAAGGCCCGAGTTTCAGCGATGCTACAATGTATGAGGGTAATGTTAGAATTATATGCGTTCCTAATCTTCCAAATCCATTCTTAGATGAAGAAAGGTTTTTTCAAGACAATCCCCTTTTCCCTCCATACACACAACATCAAAATGCCAATGCACTGTGTGATGAAAAAAAGGTATAACGGTCAAAAGCGTATAAAACAAATTATTTACGGCTCAAAATTTTCTTAGGTGGGTGTAGTTTGCTCTTTTGATAGTGAACATGTGTGGCAAATTTCAAGTGAATGCCAGCGATATCGCAAACTGTATAAATTTAAGCATAACGCCCACGACGACGACACCAAGACTTAAGCAAAAAACTCTTCAGAGTGACAAAGAACATAAATGAATGTTTTTGAAGGAGATAAGTGACAATTATGAGCAATTAAAAGGCATCAAAGATGTTTATTTCCTTTGACATAAAACAGCTTGGTTTTCTGTAACATTGCAGCGATTCAACTTCGTTTTTTAAAGAAAAAATAAGTTTATCTTTATTGTTTAGAGCCCAGAGGAATCTATCTTTCAAAGAAACTCTTCTCGATTCTGCGACCATTTTCATGAAGACAGATTCGACTCGAGTGATCAACGCTCAGATAAATAATATCATCGTGCAATGAAGTATTTCATGATAATTTCCCGCAGCCGAGACCAGATAACATCGATATTTCAAGATACTTACATGTTATTTCATTTATCATTTTTCAGCGCTTAGTTATAATAAACCCTTAAAATCAAAGAAATGCAGGTGAATGTATATGCAAATTGTTTCGAAACAAAGACTGTCTGATATCATGTTATTTTATCAGATAAGGGATATCAGGTCAATACAGGCTTCTTTGCATGATAAAGAAAATAACCTGAACAGTTAAGATGGGAAACTTCATACACGACAGAATTACACGGAAAAGAAGGCCGAGAAAGATTACAAAGCAACTTGTATTGCTGTTTTCCATTAAATTGTGTATGTATGTATGTATGTATGTATGTATTTATGTATGTATGTATGTATGTATGTATGTATGTATGTATGTATGTATGTATGTATGTATGTATGTATGTATGTATGTATGTATGTATGTATGTATGTACGCACGCACGCATGCATGCACGCATGTATGTATGTGTGTATGTATGTTTGTATGTATGTATGTATGTATGTATGTATGTATGTATGTATGTATGTATGTATATGTATGTATGTATGTATGTATGTATAAGGTATTGGATTGTCGTGAGGATAGGACACGTTTATCGTCCTCTTAAAAAATTAATGAAATAAGTGGAAGATAAAGGATTATTGTATATATTATGGTTTATTTTGGACAAGTTTAACACCAGTTTTTTAAGTGATCGTTCATTATTGACTTGAATGGACAAAGACGGGCAGTTTATATGGATTTTTGTTGGAATTATTGTAATTTTGGTTAATTTGGGTTTAAAACCACGTTTAAACCAGGTAAACCAGGTAGAATATATACATACATAGTGTATGGAGCGAGGGAATTACCGTTATACCTTTAACTGTGATCACAATAAGTGAACCGTGCTAACTTTCTGTAGTATACAACCCTAAATACGGTGTATTAAAAGAGCCACCAAATAGACATGGGGACTGATATAACTAGAAAAGTTAAAAACAGACCTAATCGATGTAAATATAAATCGCATCACAATGGATCGGACATTCATCTGCGTACATTATCCTGTGGTATAGTTATCATAAGCGTAATGTTTGCTGTCCTCTGGAGTTTATTTACTTACAGCATTATCTTGAATTATATAACCACAAATTGGATTAGTACTGAGTGTTATAGGCCCAATTGTTATCCCAGTTTAATAGCCAGCAATGACACTCAGGATAATTGGTGTCGGTTGTCCACGGTAACAAACGCAGACTATATTGCTTTATATGTGTCTTATGTCAGACGTATCCTGATTTTGAGCGGCGACATTGAAGTTAATCCCGGGCCCGTTTCTGGTTCCAGCCCGAGTCCACCTGCACTCCTACCACCTTCTGCCGAGACTCAGATGATTCTACATGCTATTGCAGAGACTAATGTTAAGATGGTTTCAGAAATACATACAGTGAGAAATGAACTGTTTTATGTTATGAATGAACTTAAAGATGTGAAAAGTGAACTAGTAGATGTAAAGTCAAAAGTGAATAGTATTGACAAAAATCAAAATAACATTAAATGAAAGAGTAAGTCGTCTTGAGAATGACATTGATAAGATTAATAATGACAACAATGCAATTATAAATTATATGGAATGTTTATCGGTCCAAAGAGATTATGAATATGATCGCTTAGATAGGATTGAAAACCAGTTGAATATGTTCGAATTTGAAAATTGAAAAGTTGAAATGTTCCTTACGTGTGTTTGGTCTTCCTGAAACCGAAACTAATGATACAAGTTTGTTAAAAATCGTTGAAGAAAATGTTCTCTCGGTTATCACGGATAATACGCAAGTTAAAGATGCGAATATACAAATTTCTTCAGTTAAGCGTGTTGATAAAGGAGATTCTAATCATCCACGTATGGTCATTGTTAAATTTGAAAACTTTCAAGATAAACTTGAGTTGTTTAAATTTAGAGGTCAGTTAAGGGATAAAAATATTAGAATCTCAAATGACCTGAGTTTAAGACAACGTCAAATGATTAAATCTGCGAATGAGGAAGGATTCAGAGCTTATTTCAAAGATGGACGATTTATCAAAACAAGATCAAATGAAAAAGGAGATACAAGAGTTCGAAAAGGTAAAGTACGCACCTTAGACGACAGAAACCGTGAATTCCTTCGTAAACAAAACACAGAACTATCGGCTGATGTTCAAAATAATGTTCACTCAAACAATGTTAATGATATAGATCAAAATGTTTCGTCGAGTTAGGAAACAGGTCAACGTCTTACACATTTGCATTCTGAATCTGTCCAGCTCCTCTCGTGGAATATAGAGGGCTTAGTTAGTAAAATGTCAATAGAGCTTGAGCATCTTCTATGTAACTTTTCAATTTTCAGTCTACAAGAAACTTGGTTAATAGATGATACGTTTGTAAAAAGATTTTTTCCTGACCATGTTCATTACTTTTGTCAAGCTTAAAAATCTAATTGCGGTGGAAGGGCTATGGGTGGTGTCTCGGTTTTTGTTGAAAGAATTCTTGATAAAGCAGTCAGAAGAATTTGTCACAATTTTGAATTCGGAGTCATCTTGCGTATTAATCGTGTATTATTAAATTTGGATCATGATTGTGTTTATATTTCTGTGTACCTACCACCAGAAAATTCGCCTTTTTATCAGCATGGAACTCTCCAAGGAGTAGACATTATTGAAAATGTTATAGTAGAAAATGATCTTTGTAACTTCTATATTGTAATTAATGGTGACTTGAATGCCCGTACTGGAACATTAAATGATGAGAATACTCTTTCAGACATGGCACATGTTGATAGCTATTTTGAAAATTTCGACGATGTAAACATTGTTGATAGGAAAAGCAGTGACACAAAATTCAATAAACAAGGTCGTCAACTTATTAAATTCTGCAAAGAATTTGATTGTATTATAGTAAATGGTCGATTCGCTGAAGACGAAAGTAATGGGGATTTCACCTTTATTAGCAAAAATGGTTGCAGTGTTATAGACTATTTCATTTTTTCACATAAACTGAAAGACAAAATTGAGAATTTTAAAGTAGAATCTTTACCAGGTAGTTCCCATTTTCCAATTATAGTTAAACAAAAGATTGAACAACCTAATAACAATATTAATGTACCGGAAGTAGAAACTGTTCACTTTAAATTGGACGATAAAGATATTTTTTTTGCAAAACTTAATGGGTTGTTTTGAGACAAATAAATTCGACAAACTAGAAGAACATATTAGAAATTATGATTTTAATGTCGAATGTCTTTTAGAAGAATTTGAAAATATTGTTCTTAGTAGTTCCAAGAAGTACAATTATGTTCATAAACAACCTCATACAAATAACAAGGATTGGTTCGACAATGAATGTAATTTGTTTAAAAAGAAAACTAGAAAACTACTGAAAATTTATCGGGCTGACCGTACTGTAACCAACCTGAATAAATATCTAGATATCAAAAAGGAATATAAAATGTAATGTAAAAGGAAACAGTATCTTCACTATAACAATTCTGTCGTCGATCTCGAACGCGCAATTAAGAATGGTAAAGTTTTTTGGAGTAAATTTCGAAAATTGACCGAAGCTAGAAAACCATCAAACAATATTCCCATTAATGAATGATTTTCATATTTTAACACATTATTTAGTGATAATGATATGAATACAGAAGATGCCCCGACCACAAATATTAAAGATAATGACGAACAACAGGAACTGGGAAACATAGAAAATGTAATCTGTAATATGCCCATAGATGATGAAGAAATTAATTATGCAATCGATAACCTTGATTCGAGTAAAGCCTTTTCGGGTTATGTAAGTCCAAACCATCTTAAATATGGATGTCACGTTTTGCTACCATATATACGTTTTTTTTAACAGATTATTTAATACAGGCGAGTTTCCTTCAAATTGGACAAAAATTTTACTGGTTCCATTACATAAAAAGGGTGATTTAAATACACCTGGAAACTACAGAGGTATTGCATTGATGCAGATCTTTAGTAAAGTCTATTTCTCCATTTTAACAAGGAGAATGACATTCTTTGTTAACACATTCTGTAAACTTTCAGAATCACAAGCTGGTTTCCGTAAAGGATATAGCACAATTGATAACGCCTTTATACTATACTCTATTATATCAAAATATCTAAATATGAAAAAGAAATCTGTTTATGTAGCCTTTGTGGACTTTGAAAAAGCATTTGATTCGGTTAAAAGAAATATTTTATATAACATCTTGCAAAAAAAAATAAGTTAAGTGGAAAGCTATATAACTCTATATTATCTATATATACTTGTGTTAAGGCAAGCGTCAAGAGTAATAATGAACAAAGCGAAGAATTTGCATGCCCAGTTGGTCTAAGACAGGGTTGTTCTTTAAGCCCTATTCTGCTTTCGCTATTCATAAATGAATTACATGGTTATATGGAATTAAATAATATTAGAGGTGTTCAACTTTTTCCAGATATATTAGAGGTGTTTTTATTGATGTTCGCGGATGATATTGCACTTGTATCCGACACAGTTGTAAATTTACAGAAACAACTGAATATTCTAGGGAACTTTTGTGATGATTATGCTCTAAAGGTTAATGTTACCAAAACTAAAATAGTTGTAATTAAACGAGGCGGTAATTTAGCAAAAAATGAAAGGTGGAGCTATAAAGGAGAATCCTTAGAGGTGGTTTCTACATATTACATTTTACATATCTTGGGACATTATTCACAAATAGGCTTTCATTACTCAAGATGGCTGAAAATGCAGCTATAAAAGCAAAGAAAGTATTTAACTATGTTCTAAGTTCAACAAGTCATTTACCACCTATACCATGCAATGCTTTTTTCAAAATATTTGATTCAAAGATATATCCGATTTTGCTATACGGAGCAGAATTATGGGGTCTACTTAGTATCCCAGCGGTTGAACAAGTGCAGTTATACGCTTGCAAGCGATTACTTAATGTTGGAATTGGTGCTTCGAATCTTTCAGTATTAGGTGATACTGGACGATTTCCTGTTTCAATATTTTCATCAGTACGTGCCATTAAATTTTGGTTACGTATCCTTAAGCTTTCACATGATAGATATGTAAAACTAAGTTATGATATGTTAGTGCATTACGATAACCTTGGGCATAAAAACTGGGTAACACTAATACGTACAGGTCCATATAGTAACGGATTTGGTCATATTTGGGAAAGTCAAAATGTAAATAATGAAAGACAATTTCTCTATTCTTACACACAAAGATTAAAGGATCAATACTTACAAAAATGGAGATCAAGTTTATATGAAAACCCAAAATTATACTACTACACTTTGTTTAAATCGAATATTTCAAAAGAGCCATATGTAACAATCGTTGAAGTAAAAAAGTTTAGAACATGTTTAGCAAAATTTAGAAATTCAACTCATTCATTGAAAGGGGTAGACAATATAATATACCAAGGGAAAATAGATTTTGTATTTATTGCGATGGCTTAGTCGAGGATGAACTGCACTTTTTATTAATATGTCCTTTGTATAAAGATATACGTGACAAATATATCAATCACAGATATACTGAAAATCCAGATATACAATCATTTACCCAACTTATGTTTTCTAAAAACGAACTAGTGTTACGAAATACAGCAATGTATCTGTATTATTCATTTAAAGTAAGATTAGACGACATCAATAGCCAGGAATAGGATACATTTTGATCTTTCGTATATTTTACCCAAATTAGGTCATAAATAGGAACATAAAAGATCTTGTTCAATACTCTCAATTGAGATAAAAAAAAAAACTACTTCATCAATCAGAAACAGTATTTGCAAGAGTTGAACTTTCAATATAACATTTTACAAAAAATATACTGTTAACAAATTGAGAGACAAACAAACGGTTAACACCAATATTTAAACGGCGAAAAATGTTTGATTCATCTTGGCATTGGCATAGATATACCTCTTAGAAAAAATATGTATACCTATAAACCTTGATAATGTATGTTGTATGTAAAATTTATGGGACAAATTGTCCTTCCTCACATTTTTGTCTATGATATGTTTTGTACTTATATGTGTATGGGTCGGTGGCCTTATTATGCATTAAAATGTTCTATGTTCTATGTATGTATGTATGTATGTATGTATGTATGTATGTATGTATGTATGTATGTATGTATGTATGTATGTATGTATGTATGTATGTATGAATGTATGTACTATTAATTAAATACTAAAATAATGCATCTAAAAAATGATAGTAAAATTAAGAACTGAAAACATACAAAAATCCTCCATGCAAAATTTTGCACGTAAGATATTAATTAAAGTGTAAGGGACAAGGAATGAGCATATCCTTTTTGCATGTAACTTATTAAAAACATGTATTCTTTTTTATAGGAAAAACTTAAAATTAACAGAGCTCCGGTAAGAAATGAAAATTCCATTATCAACTCCTCCTAGACCATGACCTATAGGGATTCCTCCCCCCCCCCCCCCCCCCCCCCTTCCTGTGAAACTCATAAGGCAGATTTCGATTTTAAGTAGTTTCTCATGCATGGTTCTTGATTATGAGTGATCAAACAACCAAAGAATATTGCATTATTCATGAAAAAAAATACACTTTTCAATTACAAACTTCTTCCTCCATATTCGCTTCAAAAATATTGGCAAATGGGCCCCAAAAATATTCAAAGTCAAAACGTCTGGCAAAGATATAGTATTGATCAAAAGATTTGAGATCATAATTTTAAATAATCCAATCATTAATACAAGTACATGTAATTGTTGGAATCAAAATCCTTACACCCTTCTTAATTGGTTTAGAACCTGATAACCATTTCAAAGTAGAAATAACAAATACCTTGAAATATTCATTACATTTACTGGCTTTTTGATAGCTATGTATATGTACTTTGTGTTGTATTACAGTGATTGTGTCACCTATTTCGTAATATCTGTTTAGTGTAATTACATATCTGTCTAACACACAGCACAACAAGCAGCTAAAAGACCTTAAGTACATGTAATTTAAACTTCTTGTTTGTCTAGCTTATTGGCCTAGTGATTAGAAAAGTAGTGTAACGAAATTGGTTTGTAGGATTCCAGTCTAGAAAAGACAGGACAAAGTACCCACGTTCTCTTAGTCAATTAGAGGGACAGGTTGGCAGTGTTTGTGCTGTTGCAATGGTAGCGCGTGCAGGATGGCACGTGCACCTAGCATCAGGTATAAAAGGAGCTGATTTCTCTGAGATCAGCCCAGATCGCGACTGTTCATTGAGGTGACAACATCTGTAAGATTAAAAGCCGTTAAATATATTTGATATTTATATTCTGGTTTGGGTAAGTGGTGAATAAGACAAAGTGCTGTCAGATATCTGAATTATTGCAATGCAGATACTCTGGCAGAACTAGGTCTGTGCCGCCACCCCGAACCAGGTATTTCATTAAATGCATTAAGTAGTCCAGACCTGGTTCAGACCAAATTCCAGATGTGTTTGGAACCAAGCGTTTGGAGAGTTGTGGGTTTAGAAAACTTGTTTCGAATTGCTTCAGACCAAGTCTCGGGAGTGTTTCTTGTAGATCTTGTACCATTTTTTGAAGGGTTCCGAGATCATAGTGTTTACTCTAATTATACGTTGATTAATAGTTATTGTTTAAGCAGATAGCCATTTTTTGAAAATCATTTCAAATCATTGTTTAAATCATCATTTTTTATGTGTGTGTATTTGTCTGGACTAAGTAGCCAGACCTGGTTTGAAGAAAAACGTGTAGTAAATCCTAACCACTCGGGATTTACGTTACAAAAATACCTTAATAAATAGTAAGAAGAAGAGTCTCGTACTTGTGCACATGAGAATTGATAAAATGCAAGAGTTATGTCAAAGAACCACGAGTATATGAATTAATGTAGGCCTTCTTTAATTCATTTTTTTCTATTTTATCACAAACTGCATGAACATTTATATAAAAAGTCAGACATAAATGCTAAACAGAAATGCAAAAGGAAAGCGAAATCACCAGTCATTCACACACTAACACCTACAAAGCCTTTATAAGCATGTAACTAAGACCTAATATGCAATTTATCAATTTGTGACCCGTCTAACGAAAAGCGACCATCTGGGAATTCTGTAAAATGAATTATTGAACAGAAGATTTGATCAAGCAAAGGTCAACCAGATGCCGCATTTCAAAAATCATTCACTGGAAGGTAGATTGATCATTTTCGATATAGCAAATAAGCACGGTGAAAAAAGATTCGACCCTAGTGAGTCTGCGCAGTTCGCGAAGTCTGACTAGGCTCGACACGCTCGGCACTACCATGATGGTGCCTTTTCGCATGACGGGTCCCATTTGTATGAATCGAGTCTTGGACTGCATTATAATGAGAGTTTATTATTCTTGAAACCCTATTGCCTAAGCAATTTATCATAATTAATTTAATGTTTCATAATGTAAGATATCAATACTGCGCTAATTTTATCAACAATCAAGGATGTGTCTGTTTTTCAAAGAAAGTTCTTGTAGTATGTAACTAGTTCAAAGTTATAACACTTCTTACCATTTTGTGAGTATCTTTGTTTTACTTAAAGTTTGGATTTTGTAATTCTTTCGAGAGAAGAATAATTCAAATTCGTCTCACGGCCGTTTGCAGTAACATTTTTTTTTATTTTCTTATTTTAAATCTTATATTTTTTACACTTTTAAAAAGCTTAAACAAAATGTATACAACAATATTCTTTTCACTTGAACACGAAATGGCCTAGACCTTGTTAATTGCCAGTATTGAACTGAATCGCGTAGTTTCTGAAGTTAAAGACATTGACAAAATTTTGACGGTCTAGAATATAATTTGCATTCATTTAGAAACATTAGAGAGCTTTATTTCAAGGGAATTTCAGACCATTTTAACATTATCACACGCATATCAAGGTGGCTATTGCACCATGGATTCCTGGTATTTCTCATACACATCATGACATTTATCACACAACTCTTTTGCAGCCTCCATCTGCTTATACAACCAAGGTTAATGATAATGAAATCGTTGTACAGGTTGATGATGTGCTCTCTAGTGCTGGTATCAAACTGGGCTACGATCATAGTCAACAATTAGGCAGTTTTTGTAACCTTATATTTTATCAGCTTTTTTTTAAATTAAACGATAGAAATATTGCCTAAAATTTTTGTTGGAAAATGTCTTTCATTTTTTGTGATCGCCATTGTTTCACAGTTGAAACCTCCCTTAACATCGTCAGAAGGAAGAATATTACTAGTGATTAACTCAGAAAGGGGAAGAAGTCTCAAACATGAGCTTCTTCCATCATGTTTGGTGCATTTTTCCTTACTAGACAATGGTAGTGGATCAATAAAACTTAATAAGAAGTAACGTATTTTGCATGCTTTTTAAACCACAAGGAGTCTTAAATTGATTAAAGATTAATATTAATGCCCTTAATTAATGATTGGGGAATGAATGGGTAAATTGCTTACTTTAGAGTAACGTATTTTTCAAACATCTTGATGGCAAGATGCCCTAAAAAAAATTCAAAGCTTTGAAAGAACCGTTTACAAGCATTTAGAATGTCACAGTACACAAAAGTAATGTAATATGAATTTGCCCCACTGGCCAGAGTGCAAACATGTTTCAAAAACTTCAATATTCCATAGGCTTTTGGAAGGAACTGTTGATAATATTTCCATTTGGGCAGCGGAATAATTATTTCTATGTGTGTACCTGTCTCTGAAATTCATAAGTATTCGTATTTTACATCCATATCATGCAGTTGGGGGGGGGGGGGGGGGGGGTATTTTTCATTTACCAAGTATTGCTATGAATTTACTCTTCATGCATTCAACAACACAAATTATGGTAATTAAAGATCCCACTTTCAAAATACCCTATGTATATTTAGAGTCCGTGGTCAGAGTGCTTGCAAGTCTCAAAATGTTTTATACTTCGTGGGCTATCGAACAGGCAATTGATGATTGTAAACAAAATTTCCTATGAGGCAAGGATGGAAAATTTAGTTTTATCTGGGTAGGTAGGTATAAAATAGGATATATAATATAGAGGGACAGTCGAAAGGGGTATAAAGTGCAGACAACATAGAACAAGTAGCAATTCATCGATTAGCTTAGTATGTATAGCACAGAGCTTCAAATTGGATCGCGTGGGTTCGTTTCCCGAGCTGGCAGACTAACAAACTAAGTGTCTTTCGGATGAGACGTTAGGCCGAGGTCCCGTGCTTGACGGTGCTTGACGCTGAGCAAATTAAAGAACCATGATGGATCTCAGCAGTAGTTGTAGTTAACGTCATGTCAGTATCTTTTCACTATCCCCCGTAAAAACTAACCGTCTTCTAGGGGTGTCGCTCATATGGGCATATGCTACGGAATCGACGATGAATAGACGGAAAACACACATAAAGCGGCATTATGCCGGCATGCAGACGATAAAAACCAAAGAGCTCTAATTTCTAGGCCATTTTTATAATCTATTCGGTTGTCACATTTTTTTTTAATTCAAAGCTTATCAAACTCGTGACTATTGCCAATTTGCTTCGCTTTCAGAAAGAGTAAGTTTAAAAAAAACTTTTTTTATGCTATAACTGAAATTGCTTTGGGTAAGATATAAACATTCTCCATGATCACACAATATAATTTGATGGATGCATATTTTTTTTATCTTTTTTGCACAATTGCATCCGTAATCCATTTTGCAAAGTATGTAGCTTAGGACGAGATAAACTGAAAATTTGCTTGCGAGTAAGCATAAAGCAAGATTTAGCTATTTTGATTTTTTAATGTCTATAATCCGACATAAAATGCCGTGAAAAGTTTAGTTATTACGATCGACACTTTAATTGCAATTCTCTGTAGGCACTTACATTTGTAAAAAGGGGTGGGGTACGCTATGTCTTAAATTTTGATTAATTTAAACATGGTGCTAAAGCTGACCCAAAAGTAAAAATTAGATAACGAAAAACCCTTGAAGTCACTTCTGGTTGCCATGGAAACAGACGTTAAAGATTGAAAAAAGTCCCTTTTTGCGAGTTTGCAGAAAACAACGTGTGGCTATAAGAACAATTATGAAAAAAAAGCACAAAAGCCCATTTTAGTCATTGGATGCAGGTATCCAACGCTAAACAATAACTGATTTAAGAAAATAATAAAAAAGGTTGCCATGGTAACAAAAATGCCAAAATCGGATTTTTTCGTTTTTTGAAAGAGCGCTTTTTGTCATATATGTCCCAATAACCATCGGTTCATCATGCTGCAAAAATTTAAAGAACAACTAACAAAAAAGCAGCCATATTATTAGCCATAGTTTCCGTTGTCAAGGTAATAATTTGTATCTAAGTTGCTCCTTTGATATAATAAATTCCCTCTACTTGTCATAAGCGAAGAAAAACATGAAATTATAAACAACATTTTGAGATCAATTTATTAAAATAAGCCACATTTGTTGTCACGGTAACCAACCTTTTTTACTCTTACTGACACAACAAAAGATCTAGTTCAAAATTTTAGGTCCTAGTCTATCCAATACTTACAAAATGAACCATCATCTTCATATAAATGACCAAATCATATAGTTTCAAAAAAGCTTAATTTTGCAAAATTCCGTGCCTTGAAGGTCGTTGCCATGGTAACGAGATGACCTAAAAACATTTTTTGTCAATTTCTTCTCATATCATTAGTCCCTTCCTGTATGTGAAATTTCATCAAAATCGGAGACCATGTGTGTGCCAAAATTTTCCAAGTCGTTACAGAATGGGTAGATCTCTAAAAACCTAACGTATGCTAGCCCAGTCTGCGTTTAGAATAAAAAAAAGCAAGGTATAGGAACGGTATTCAAATTGTAGACCGAAATGTTGCGGGTCATAAATATTCATCGAGTAAGGCCTATATTTAGATTATTGCGTCGTAATCATATGCATTATTATTGGAATGACAAATTCAAGCTTATCTTTGATAATTAAATTCTAGTTTTTGTGTACAAAGACGTCTAAGATAATTGTCTTGCGTTTCGGAAATGTTCACGAACACAGACAGGGGCTTTAAAATTAACTTATCTGCAACTTTTCTCTGGAACAGTCTAAAATCCACTACACATATGAATTGACCGCAGGCACAGGTGGAAGTATCAAAGAAATTATAAAAATAATAATCATAAAATAATTACTATATTTAGCATATATATAAATTCTTGTTAAAAATGTTTTGATACATCCACCTATGTTATGTAATAACCACACTTCTTTATTTCCGATTATCAGTTAGACGCGTGTACACGTCTGGTCCATCATTATTTTATCGGTAGATCTATTAATTTCATAACTTTTTTTAAAAGATGATAGCTGCCGCAAACCACAGGGAAATGCCCCGCTGATTATTTTAAAAACATATATGATAATATAGTTTATAACATGACCTACGTCGCCGGGGTGAAATAATCCCGTTGTATATTTTAGATATTACACGGATGTTATCAAACTAGTGGAATAACTATGCAAATGATAATGACGTCATAATCTATGTTTTGTGATGTCATTTTTAGTTTAGTTTAAACATATTTTATTCCTAAATTCATTTACATGATACGCTGTTTTACAAATATAATTTTGAGCAAAAGGGGTCTGGCCACAAGTTCTTCCAACTTAGATTCGGCCATTCCCTTCATTCTACCTACGTAGGCCTACTCTTTAGTCTTCATGCTAATAATGTTTAATACTAGTTTAACAATTGATGGAATAATGTAGAAGACATCTTTGTTTCAGTTACAGAAAAGAGATTCATACAATTGCAATTTGATAGAAGGAAAAATAATTGTAATTTTGGCGAATCAAACAGCACATGAAAAGGGTTTCTAAATCTGTTAAATGTTTGGAAAATTGAAGAAAGAAAGGCATTTAACTGTACAAAATCTGTATGGTGTCAACCGGTAAATGAGCAGAGCATCACGAACATTTACTTTTGGTGCAACAAACTTTATTGATCGAAGCGTTTTGTTTCCTTGATGAAACTTTGAACGAATTTAAATATGAACACGTTGTCTTCATAGTTGAGGTTTTCTGATCCGAATAAAAGAAGACTTAATTAGAAAGCGGATGATAACGACGTAAATCTAGAAACATTTTGATTCGTGGTCCAGCGTAGTAAATGCATTGGAAAAGATAATGCTCGGCATCTTCGACAAAGAATCCGAAATTGCAAGTAGATGAAGAAGAAATATGGTTGGAATATAAATCGAAATTTAAATAACTACAATTGTTGCGAAGTCTCGTGTGTAAAACCGAAAGTATTCTAGTTCCTTCTAAATAATATTTCGGTACAATTGGAGTTGAGTAGCGATTTAGAATTCTAGATTTGAAAGCTGATAGTGACTGAATAGTTTTGATTTCTTCAGGTAATTCGTTCCACAGAGAAACAGCCGAAGGAAAGAAAGAACTTGCAAATAGCTCGGTTCGACAATTGATTATGTCGACATCGTGTGAATTTCTTAAATTATAAGCGGTTCTATCATTGACTGTCTGGGGAAATAAGACGCTGAGATAATTAGGCGTTAGACCATTAACAATTTTGTAAATACATGTAAGTTTTTGGTATTCGCGCCTTTCGCGGAGACTAAGCCAACCAATTTCCCTGTATAGATTATTTAAAGATGCAGATCTGGTGATACCCGTAACTAATCTTGCTGCCTCGTTTTTGGATTTTTTCTAGGGTCTCCTTTACGTCATTTTTAAACGGCATTATAAGTTTTGCGGAAAATTGAAACGTTGAATTTCAAGAATTTTGACGATTTTTCGCTAAGATTTGGGTCATATTATAAACAGAATATAAAATTTGTACAAAAAATACATAATTTTTCAAACTCGTCATCTTAAACAGATAAAAACTCGGCGCAGTCTCGTTTTTATCTGTTTATAGATGATTCGTTTAATAAATTCGGTATTCAATCACCACTCATTCAATATACTCTATCTATATTATCAATATGATTTGAAAAAAATCAGCGTGACATTTCCCTGTGCCGCAAACGCGGAAGCAACATGAAAAGTGATAGAGAAAAGTCGAATAAGCCCGCCCTCAACTTTCTCTGTAGAGTAGCCTACTAATCAAATGCGTCCCTTATAGAGAGGTTAAAATATAGAACGAAGGAAGGAAACCGAAAGTAGCAATTTATTATTGAAGGTCAGTACATTATTATCTACACTCTAGACTGGTAAGGACTATCACATTTGTAATTCACTTTTAGAATGCATGATACAAAAATTGCCATGAACAAAGGCGTGAAGTACTATTGCGCACATTACGCATAGCGTAATAATTCTACGAAAAATCTTCTTTCGAAATGATGAAGGATCAAAACATCGTAACTACAGCTTATTTAAGCAGTAGTTAAGATGCTTTGATTATTCACAAGACTAAAATAACTTATGTCCCAGTACACATATAGTTCATATTATATGTGACCCGTCGCGCGAAAAGGGACCATCTGGGTAGTGTGTAAAGTGTCAATCCTAGTCAGATTGCAGGGTTTGCGCAAACTGACTAGTGTCGAAACTTTTCGCAATGTGCTTATTTTATGAATCTAGAATGTTCAATCTACCTTCAAGTGAAAGAATTTTTGAAATGCGACCTCTGGTTGACCCATGCTCGACCAAATCTCTTTTTCAAATAGTCATTTTACAGAGTTCCAAGATGGTCACATATTCTTTGGTGGTCGCTCTCTGAGTGCTTACAAAATACAAAATACTAGCTACACCTATGAAGAAGATCATGTAGAAATTAAAATATTGTTTTATATCAATGTCTAGGTCTGTACTTTATATCATACTCTCTTATTTCTGATATATTCGCAGATGAAACCAAAGTCTTAAGGAGAAAAAAGTAATGATTTCACAGTCTTAGCCAATCATCCGGAATACTTCATATTAATGGGTGAAAATCACCTGTCAGACAATGATGTATTTTTACGACTCTACAATTACGACTTCAATGGCTCACCAAAGTTTATAGATGGATGGAAAAGAATAAGAGAGATTAAACATGAGGACATATCAGATGCATACATAAAGGCTCAAGTCTTCTACTATTCAAGGTATATTTGAGCCTTGAAAATTTAAACCTTGTCATGTTGTACAGGGATTTGAAATATACATGTATATTTAGGGTCCGTGTGCTGTATAATGCCTTTCAACAGTTCCCTAAAAATCAGGAATCATTTTAGTTCAGAATATTTATGTACAAAAAATCTCATTAAGCCAAATCTATTGATGAATTACCGTAAGAATTTTTAGAGAGAAATTGTACCAGATCCTTAACTTAATTACATTTTGTATTGAGATTTGTCTCTCGTTGAGCCATTTTCAATGAGATTTCTTGTAGAAAAATGAGAGAAGCTCTCAATATCTTAACAAAAATCATCCTTATAAAAGTCAAAATTCTGAAAGTAATAAATGCACTAACTGCGAGTCAATATGTATTTTTGTATATTTGAAAAAAATAAAACCTTAAATTCTTTTTCACTTTTTGGGTTTAGAAGGGAAAATCAGGCTATGTAGAAAATTAGGGTGACTAGTCATTTACAAGAACAGCATGATCGTTATTCATCATATTGGGCAATTACCATTTTATTTTGTTTCTATGGACAAATCTTACAAGACAAAGGGCCGGAGGAGGGAATGAAAATGATATGCCTTCAATCCTGTAGTTGGAATAGTTGATCACACAATATAATTTGATGGATGCATATTTTTTTATCTTTTTTGCACAATTGCATCCGTAAATCATTTTGCAAAGTATGTAGCTTAGGACGAGAAAAACTGAAAATTTGCTTGCGAGTAAGTAGCAAGATTTAGCTATTTTGATTTTTTAATGTCTATAATCCGACATAAAATGCCGTGAAAAGTTTAGTTATTACGATCGACACTTTAATTGCAATTCTCTGTAGGCACTTACATTTGTAAAAAGGGGTGGGGTACGCTATGTCTTAAATTTTGATTAATTTAAACATGGTGCTAAAGCTGACCCAAAAGTAAAAATCAGATAACGAAAAACCCTTGAAGTCACTTCTGGTTGCCATGGAAACAGACGTTAAAGATTGAAAAAAGTCCCTTTTTGTGAGTTTGCAGAAAATAACATGTGGCTATGGGAACAATTATGAAAAAAAGCACAAAAGCCCATTTTAGTCATTGGATGCAGGTATCCAACGCTAAACAATAACTGATTTAAGAAAATAATAAAAAAGGTTGCCATGGTAACAAAAATGCCAAAATCGGATTTTTTCGTTTTTTGAAAGAGCGCTTTTTGTCATATATGTCCCAATAACCATCGGTTCATCATGCTGCAAAAATTTAAAGAACAACTAACAAAAAAGCAGCCATATTTTTAGCCATAGTTTCCGTTGTCAAGGTAATAATTTGTATCTAAGTTGCTCCTTTGATATAATAAATTCCCTCTACTTGTCATAAGCGAAGAAAAACATGAAATTATAAACAACATTTTGAGATCAATTTATTAAAATAAGCCACATTTGTTGTCACGGTAACCAACCTTTTTTACTCTTACTGACACAACAAAAGATCTAGTTCAAAATTTTAGGTCCTAGTCTATCCAATACTTACAAAATGAACCATCATCTTCATATAAATGACCAAATTATATAGTTTCAAAAAAGCTTAATTTTGCAAAATTCTGTGCCTTGAAGGTCGTTGCCATGGTAACGAGATGACCTAAAAACATTTTTTGTCAATTTCTTCTCATATCATTAGTCCCTTCCTGTATGTGAAATTTCATAAAAATCGGAGACCATGTGTGTGCCAAAATTTTCCAAGTCGTTACAGAATGGGTAGATCTCTAAAAACCTAACGTATGCTAGCCCAGTCTGCGTTTAGAATAAAAAAAGCAAGGTATAGGAACGGTATTCAAATTGTAGACCGAAATGTTGCGGGTCATAAATATTCATCGAGTAAGGCCTATATTTAGATTATTGCGTCGTAATCATATGCATTATTATTGGAATGACAAATTCAAGCTTATCTTTGATAATTAAATTCTAGTTTTTGTGTACAAAGACGTCTAAGATAATTGTCTTGCGTTTCGGAAATGTTCACGAACACAGACAGTGGCTTTAAAATTAACTTATCTGCAACTTTTCTCTGGAACAGTCTAAAATCCACTACACATATGAATTGACCGCAGGCACAGGTGGAAGTATCAAAGAAATTATAAAAATAATAATCATAAAAATAATTACTATATTTAGCATATATATAAATACTTGTTAAAAATGTTTTGATACATCCACCTATGTTATGTAATAACCACACTTCTTTATTTCCGATTATCAGTTAGACGCGTGTACACGTCTGGTCCATCATTATTTTATCGGTAGATCTATTAATTTCATAACTTTTTTTAAAAGATGATAGCTGCCGCAAACCACAGGGAAATGCCCCGCTGATTTTTTTAAAAACATACATGATAATATAGTTTATAACATGACCTACGTCGCCGGGGTGAAATAATCCCGTTGAATATTTTAGATATTACACGGATGTTATCAAACTAGTGGAATAACTATGCAAATGATAATGACGTCATAATCTATGTTTTGTGATGTCATTTTTAGTTTAGTTTAAACATATTTTATTCCTAAATTCATTTACATGATACGCTGTTTTACAAATATAATTTTGAGCAAAAGGGGTCTGGCCACAAGTTCTTCCAACTTAGATTCGGCCATTCCCTTCATTCTACCTACGTAGGCCTACTCTTTAGTCTTTATGCTAATAATGTTTAATACTAGTTTAACAATTGATGGAATAATGTAGAAGACATCTTTGTTCCAGTTACAGAAAAGAGATTCATACAATTGCAATTTGATAGAAGGAAAAATAATTGTAATTTTGGCGAATCAAACAGCACATGAAAAGGGTTTCTAAATCTGTTAAATGTTTGGAAAATTGAAGAAAGAAAGGCATTTAACTGTACAAAATCTGTATGGTGTCAACCGGTAAATGAGCAGAGCATCACGAACATTTACTTTTGGTGCAACAAACTTTATTGATCGAAGCGTTTTGTTTCCTTGATGAAACTTTGAACGAATTTAAATATGAACACGTTGTCTTCATAATTGAGGTTTTCTGATCCGAATAAAAGAAGACTTAATTAGAAAGCGGATGATAACGACGTAAATCTAGAAACATTTTGATTCGTGGTCCAGCGTAGTAAATGCATTGGAAAAGATAATGCTCGGCATCTTCGACAAAGAATCCGCAATTGCAAGTAGATGAAGAAGAAATATGGTTGGAATATAAATCGAATTTTAATTTACTACAATTGTTGCGAAGTCTCGTGTGTAAAACCGAAAGTATTCTAGTTCCTTCTAAATAATATTTCGGTACAATTGGAGTTGAGTAGCGATTTAGAATTCTAGATTTGAAAGCTGATAGTGACTGAATAGTTTTGATTTCTTCAGGTAATTCGTTCCACAGAGAAACAGCCGAAGGAAAGAAAGAACTTGCAAATAGCACGGTTCGACAATTGCTTATGTCGACATCGTGTGAATTTCTTAAATTATAAGCGGTTCTATCATTGACTGTCTAGGGAAATAAGACGCTTAGATAATTAGGCGCTAGACCATTAACAATTTTGTAAATACATGTAAGTTTTTGGTATTCGCGCCTTTCGCGGAGACTAAGCCAACCAATTTCCCTGTATAGATTATTTAAAGATGCAGATCTGGTGATACCCGAAACTAATCTTGCTGCCTCGTTTTTGGATTTTTTCTAGGGTCTCCTTTACGTCATTTTTAAACGGCATTATAAGTTTTGCGGAAAATTGAAACGTTGAATTTCAAGAATTTTGACGATTTTTCGCTAAGATTTGGGTCATATTATAAACAGAATATAAAATTTGTACAAAAAATACAGAATTTATCAAACTCGTCATCTTAAACAGATAAAAACTCGGCGCAGTCTCGTTTTTATCTGTTTATAGATGATTCGTTTAATAAATTCGGTATTCAATCACCACTCATTCAATATACTCTATCTATATTATCAATATGATTTGAAAAAAATCAGCGTGACATTTCCCTGTGCCGCAAACGCGGAAGCAACATGAAAAGTGATAGAGAAAAGTCGAATAAGCCTGTCCTCAACTTTCTCTGTAGAGTAGCCTACTAATCAAATGCGTCCCTTATAGAGAGGTTAAAATATAGAACGAAGGAAGGAAACCGAAAGTAGCAAACATTATTATCTACACTCTAGACTGGTAAGGACTATCACATTTGTAATTCACTTTTAGAATGCATGATACAAAAATTGCCATGAACAAAGGCGTGAAGTACTATTGCGCACATTACGCATAGCGTAATAATTCTACGAAAAATCTTCTTTCGAAATGATGAAGGATCAAAACATCGTAACTACAGCTTATTTAAGCAGTAGTTAAGATGCTTTGATTATTCACAAGACTCAAATTACTTATGTCCCAGTACACATATAGTTCATATTATATGTGACCCGTCACGCGAAAAGGGACCATCTGGGTAGTGTGTAAAGTGTCAATCCTAGTCAGATTGCAGGGTTTGCGCAAACTGACTAGTGTCGAAACTTTTCGCAATGTGCTTATTTTATGAATCTAGAATGTTCAATCTACCTTCAAGTGAAAGAATCTTTGAAATGCGACCTCTGGTTGACCCATGCTCGACCAAATCTCTTTTTCAAATAGTCATTTTACAGAGTTCCAAGATGGTCACATATTCTTTGGTGGTCGCTCTCTGAGTGCTTACAAAATACAAAATACTAGCTACACCTATGAAGAAGATCATGTAGAAATTAAAATATTGTTTTATATCAATGTCTAGGTCTGTACTTTATATCATACTCTCTTATTTCTGATATATTCGCAGATGAAACCAAAGTCTTAAGGAGAAAAAAGTAATGATTTCACAGTCTTAGCCAATCATCCGGAATACTTCATATTAATGGGTGAAAATCACCTGTCAGACAATGATGTATTTTTACGACTCTACAATTACGACTTCAATGGCTCACCAAAGTTTATAGATGGATGGAAAAGAATAAGAGAGATTAAACATGAGGACATATCAGATGCATACATAAAGGCTCAAGTCTTCTACTATTCAAGGTATATTTGAGCCTTGAAAATTTAAACCTTGTCATGTTGTACAGGGATTTGAAATATACATGTATATTTAGGGTCCGTGTGCTGTATAATGCCTTTCAACAGTTCCCTAAAAATCAGGAATCATTTTAGTTCAGAATATTTATGTACAAAAAATCTAATTAAGCCAAATCTATTGATGAATTAAGAATTTTTAGAGAGAAATTGTACCAGATCCTTAACTTAATTACATTTTGTATTGAGATTTGTCTCTCGTTGAGCCATTTTCAATGAGATTTCTTGTAGAAAAATGAGAGAAGCTCTCAATATCTTAACAAAAATCATCCTTATAAAAGTCAAAATTCTGAAAGTAATAAATGCACTAACTGTGAGTCAATATGTATTTTTGTATATTTGAAAAAAATAAAACCTTAAATTCTTTTTCACTTTTTGGGTTTAGAAGGGAAAATCAGGCTATGTAGAAAATTAGGGTGACTAGTCATTTACAAGAACAGCATGATTGTTATTCATCATATTGGGCAATTACCATTTTCTTTTGTTTCTATGGACAAACCTTACAAGACAAAGGGCCGGAGGAGGGAATGAAAATAATATGCCTTCAATCCTGTAGTTGGAATAAAAAACAAAAATAAAACTGAAAACAATCTATGCTTCTTTTAGCTCCGCTGGACTAAGTCCAACGGAGCTCATTATATCATGACCTGGTGTCAGTCATTAGTGCATCAGTCTGTGCTTCTTTTAATTTTCTTTCTTTAACCCTTTCCTGTTTTACAAAATTTTGGACCTGTCCAAATTCAAAGGTTTTGCAGACGAAAATTAAAAGAGGATTTAATTTGAGAAATAACCATTCAGTAGGGTAGAAAATAGTGTGGAAAAAGAAGAAATTGCTTGTCAGAAGCAATTTCTTCTTTTTTTCACAATGTTTTCACAATCATAAAATCACAGGCACGTAAAAAGCAGGGATTAAACAGCAAAGGGTTAAACATCTTCTGCCCTGAAACTATAGTTCAGAATTTAACTGAACTTCACAGGAATAGTCCTTGGGGCATACTATTTCAGATTTGCTCATAAATTCTGATCAGGCTGTTAACATGGGCTCTACGTGCTGCAGGGTCACTGAAAAATTGTTCTAGATCCATATGATGAAATATAAAGAAAATTTTCTAGGAAACTACTGTTCGGAATTCAATAAAATTGATAGACAGTCATTTCATTTTTCTTCCAAAAAATTGAGTGGGCTCTAGAGTCGATTACTAAGAAATAAAACAGAGGACCATGATGGTCCTAGATTGCTCACCTGAGTCTCTTTGACCCCTTGAGACATCACAGCAATTAAATAGGCAGATGTCATGAAGTAGCTAATTTCTTAATAAAACCAAGTCTCCTGAACTTTGGGCCAAAATTATGGAGTTATAACAAGAAAATAATCATTAAAACCCCTATTCCTGTTATATGACAAAGGATCCTTCCCAATTTCAATAGGGTTTATTCTTATGATATGACCAACATTCTGACCAAGTTTCAAGAAGATTGGACCATATTTGAGGCCTCTAGAGTGTAAAGAAGAAAAATATCATTTAGGCCCCTTTTCAAGTGATTTGCCATGGATACTTCCCATTTTTAATAGGGTTTATCCTTGTGACCCTGTCAACATTCTGACCAAGTTTCATGAAGATTGGTCCATATTTGTGGCCTCTAGAGTGTAAACACTTAAATTGTTGATGCCGGAAGACAGACAACACACAACGGACATTCAATAATCACAAAAGACCACCTTGAGTATGATGTGCTCAGGTGAGCTAAAAAATGACCTTGTAGTGAGATGACTGAGCTATAGGTGAACAATATAGATGGTAACAACACTTTCATTAGTATTGAAAAGGGACCTTCTGGGAAGTGTATAAAATGTCGACCTTTATGTCGACCTTAGACAGACTGGGCAGATTGCGCAGACTGACTACAGTCTAAATTTTCCACACTTTACCTATTTACTGAATCTAGAATGATCATTCTACCTTCATGTGAATGAATTTTTGAGATGCAACCTCTAGTTGTCCTACGTTGAACCCAAAATTTCACATATTTATTTCACAGAGTTCCCAGATTGGTCTCTTTCCGCTTGACAGGTCACATATTCTTAAATAGCAATCTGTCATTTAAATTTGACAAAGATTATTTTCACTTATTTGAAGGCTTATGTAAACTTAAGTGTTACAATGTTCAAAGCAAAGCTATACTTTGTCAAAAACTACTTTTACTTTTATTTTGCAGAACTACTGTATCACAAATTTGTTTAATTTCCAGACATATAGAGCCTGTAGACTTACAAGAATACTGTAAGTGGTTAAAATCCAGCCAAAGACAAACTGAAGTGCCAGGTAATCATGGGTTGATACTTCTTGATTTTAAGGTAGTGGACCCATAAAAGTTTTGCAATGTACAAAAGTAATGAACTTCTACAGTGTTAACCAAGGTTTCCTAATGATTTCAACATTGTGAAAGATCATATGTTCCGAAATGTTGCGGAACTATTACAGGTCCACTAGCTTAAGATCAATCTTTTCAAATAAGACATCATTGTCTTGCTTGTTGGCCGAGTGGTAAGTGTGATTGACTTGTAACCTGATGGTCGCAGGTTTGAGCCCCACCGGATGCAGGTAGTGTATTTGGGCAGGACTCTTTGCAAAGCTTACAAAGCCCAAGTCCACCTAGCTGTCAAAATGGGTAGTAGTTGTTTGAATCTATTGCCTCTCTCTATATGTGCATGATAAAAACTGGAACAAGTTAAGGCCATGATTGAAATACATGCAACCCTTCATTGTATTATCCATAAGTAAAAAAAAAGTGCAGCTTACTTTGTTCAGGAAATGAAATATTTTTCAAGAAAAAACAAATGAAATATTCTATTTCCCTACTTCAAAAATTGGATTGAAAAGTGAACATTTCTGGACAAAGTAAATGAGAGCATGTCATTTTGCAAATGGTTGCTAATGTAAGTAACATCATCATGACATCAATAAAGTTTTGTTTGTTTGGCTGCTCTGAGATAATTTTAAATAGGATGAAATGAATGAAAGCAGGATAGTATTTGTTGATAATTACACTGGTTTGGTGATGAGATTATCAAGTGATATGAGTGATATTTCTTGACATTAAAGAATAGACAATTTCACTTTAACAAAACTACATAATTATATAAATTGATACAACCATTTTATTTTATCTCATAAAGGATGTATTATGCGATAAAACAAGAGCACCGTAAAGGGGTGCCAAGGCTCGGCTGTTATTTCTTAGGCAAAGTCAAATATATGAACTTGGTACCTACAGAAAGGTCTTGTCCTAAGCGAGGTTCATGTGAAATGTGAAGGCTCTTTGGCTTACCATTCAAAAGTTAAAACAAAGGTTAAATTTTTTTAAGAAATTTGACCTTGAAAAATGACCTTGACCTTAACTGATGACCTTGAACCTTGGTACCTACAGAGAGGTCTTGTCCCAAGCAATGATCATGTAAAATATGAAGACTCTATGACTAACTATTTAAAAGTTATGACCAAGGTTGTATTTTTCAAAGAAATTGACCTTGACCTTGACTGATGACCTTGATTTTGGTACCTACAGAAAGTTCTTTTCCTAAGCAATGATCATGTGAAATATGAAGGCTCTATGACCTACCATTCAAAGGTATGATCAAGGTTATATTCTTCAAAGAAAATTGACCTTGTAAAATGATCTTGACCTTGACTGATGACCTTGAACTTGGTACCTACAGAAAGGTCTTGTCTCAAGCAAGGATCATTTGATATATTAAGGCTTATTGACATACCATTCAAAAGTAGTGACCAAGATTAAATTTTTAAAGAAATTGGACCTTGATTAATGATCTTGACCTAGAATGATGGCCTTGAGCTTGGTACTTACAGAAAGTTCTTTTCCTAAGCAATGATCATGTGAAATATGAAGGCTCTATGACCTACCATTCAAAGGTATGATCAAGGTTATATTCTTCAAAGAAAATTGACCTTGTAAAATGATCTTGACCTTGACTGATGACCTTGAACTTGGTACCTACAGAAAGGTCTTGTCTCAAGCAAGGATCATTTGATATATTAAGGCTTATTGACATACCATTCAAAAGTAGTGACCAAGATTAAATTTTTAAAGAAATTGGACCTTGATTAATGATCTTGACCTAGAATGATGGCCTTGAGCTTGGTACTTACAGAAAGTTCTTGTCATAAGCAGTGATAGAGTAAAATATGAAGGCCATCTGACTTTCTATTTATAGGTATGACCAAGGTGATATTTTTTAAAAAGAGAATTGACCTTGAAAATGACCTTGACCTTGACTGATGACCTTTAACTTGGCACCTACAGAGAGTTCTTTTCCTAAGCAATGATCATGTGAAATATGAAAGCTCTATGACTTACCATTCAAAGTAATAACAAAGGTTAGATTTTTCAAAGACAATTGACCTTAAAATGACCTTGACCTTGACTGATGACCTTGAACTTGGTACCTACAGAAAGATCTTGTCCCAAGCAATGATAATGTGAAATATGAGGGATCTTTGACATGCCATTCAAAAGTTATGACCAAGATTAAAATTTTTAAAGAAATTTGACCTTGAAAAATGCCCTTGACCTTGACTGATGACCTTAAACTTTGTGTCTACAGTAAAGTCTTGTCCCAAGCAATGATCATATGAAATATTAAGGCTCTATCACTTAACATTCAAAAGTTATGAGCAAGGTTAAAGTTTGTCAGCCCATTTCAACACCAATGTCAACAACAACGTGAACGACGGCAAGATGATCATAATACCTCAGGTTTTCTTGGGAAAAAGCCAAGATAACAAAATGACCATTTCGATCAGTTTTATTATGTAGTAGTGATAAGATTCGTTTCTTTTTTCTTAAAAAAGCAATATTTGCGGAAATATTGAATTACCAAGTGTTTATTAACATTAAATGTTAAAGAATAAAGTTTCACACTGACCTATCAAATTATTTTGCATTAAGATTTTGGGATAGAAGAGGCAAAAGATGATTCACTCATGACAGTTTCAGCAGTACCTCAAGCTGTGAAAGAACAGCATCCTGCAAACTTTGGTGAACTCATACAGATGGTTCAACAGGGGATAAAAGTGCCTGGAGTAGAAGAACTCAATATTGAACCAACCAATGAGAGCCCAGCTCCTACAAAACTAGACAGACCTAAGAAACCTTGGGAAACATAACACTTTCTTCCAAACATTTTGAAAACAGCTTTATTGTTTTTGTTCAGTGCAACATTTTGAAATTCATTATACCCCCACATTCACAAGATCAGAA
Organism: Fragum whitleyi; assembly: GCA_948146395.1. Classification (NCBI taxonomy): domain Eukaryota; kingdom Metazoa; phylum Mollusca; class Bivalvia; order Cardiida; family Cardiidae; genus Fragum; species Fragum whitleyi. Next base: position 21,321,522 of record OX411548.1, on the reverse strand, counting down.
ATAAAATGTGCCAGTGCGTGACATTTCCAACGATTTCAAATGTGCCCCAAGTAAAGACACTGGTCAGCCTGTGCATCCACAAGGGCTGACCAGAATCTTCACTTTGCGCTCTAAAGATTGATGGTGTCTCGAGGTATCTTTATACATCCAGGTAACTTAAAAGTTGCATTGTGTAGCAATCTTGGCTGCTTAATGTTTACATTTCACGCACATGTCAAATTGTTGGAAATATCACGCACAGGTTCAAATATTCTTCTATTGTCTGTGGGTCTAAAAACATGTCTTGTTACTTCAGGAATCATCAGGGGCCAGTTTTACTACACATCTTACGACCATTTTTTGTGTAAGTTAAGTTACTTCTATTATTAGTAACTAAATATGGAATTCTGACACGCATCATCTCATTGGAATCCAATGAGATATTGCAAGGCAGAATCTAACAATGAATGGAAACATCAGGTACAACCAATGATTTTGATTAACAATTATTTTTTTTCGTAAGAAGTTTAGTAAAACGGGCCCCAGAAGTTTTATTTGACAAACATGTGGCTCATACTGAGTCATTGGAGTCCAAAATAACCCCACCACCACCATATAGACTAATAATATTATAAGTCTATATGGTGGTGGGGGGGGGGGGGTTATTTCGGACCCCTAAGTACCGAGTCACATCTCCCTAAGATGAGCTGGAATAGCACAGTGGTAGTTAGTCAGACTATCATTCAAAATGTCATGGGTTTGATACCCAATGGCGGCACTCAGTCTTTCCATTTGTATTTCCATTTGTCTTTCAACAATGGCTTGACAGTCATAGATCTATGTGGGATAGCAGCTGGTATCTATGAAAGGATCCAATGGCAGTACGGGAGTTAGAAATACAAGGAATCAATTGCTAGGTGCTAGGTGACATATGACTGAAAGAAAGTTTAGAGCATTGCTACCCCCCCCCCCCCCCCCCACCAAATCCAAGATGAGATCTGAGATCAAATCAATCGGAAAGGTCATACATGTATTACCAAAATGAATTAATGTATCTTAGATGTACAACTTTTTTAACTTTATCTTAAAACTATACAAATATCCATATAATAACACCCCTTCTGATATATTTTTTTTTCCGGAACAATGACATAATGCAGGTATTTTTAGAAACATGACAAAAACTTGTATTTCTGTTAGAACAATCAAAGAAACAAGACTAAGAAAATATAAGATAAAGAATTTTAAGATAAGATAAAAATTATAAGATAAAGTAATACTAACTTGGTGTATTGTATGAAAAAAAAATATCCAACTCAGTTGTGGGAATTGTCTCGGCAGAGCCTCGACCTCTTTTTTTTCAATACAAAACTCTAAGTATGTATTATGTATTTGAATCTGCAACAAAGTTTGGCAGAGATAGTAATCTAAGATCAGCCTGCACAGACATACAATCTGATCTCGGCATACACAGCCTGCTTTCTACCTCGATTATTGTTCAAAAGTAAAGAGTAAGACTGGTTGAAGTGTCAAAAAATGCAAGTTATTTGAAACGAAATATAATTTCAGCAGGATTAGGCTTGAATTTTTAATTAAGAGATGAAGAGAGTATTTTTTTAATTTCATTGCGTATGAACCTAAAAACAATCACACTGTATGAGTACGCGGAGTCATACATGAGTGTGATTAGGTTTTTAGCTTGATACCTCCATGAAGTTAAAAAAAATATTCTTTCATATCTTATAATTTGATATCATGAAGCAATAATGGAAGAAATTCTTCAAAATAAGACATATTGAAGAATAAAACCATTTCATAGCCATTTAGAATGCACGAAAATTGATCGAAAATTGATGGAAACAAATAATATTAAATTATATAAACATATTGCAGATTTTTTTTATCTGTTTTCAATTAATTCTTTCTGCTCTGTTAAGTCTCCAGGTGTCACTTGACCTTGGATTTTGACCATTTGATCTTAACCACTAATTGTGTAAGATTTACCATAACGAAAGAATAAAATTTTCATTGTCTCAAAGGAATTGTGTACACTAAGTAGATTCTTGTGTTGTTTCCACGTCAAATTATACTTTTTGGTTGGTTTGTTGTACGGGATTTTACATCCCACTCATCAACTGAGGGCTTACAGATACAGAGGCCTCAGTTTGAGTCTGATCCAAAAGACTGAGAAGCTGGGGATGGATTGATTGAATGGGGTTTTTAGCCACTTTTAACAATTTTGCAGTCAAATTGCTTCGGCTGGAGCACTTACAAGGGATTCCAGGTATTTCTCACAAAAGTCCATCCTATACAGTTCCTAATCTCCAGCAGCTACTATCCCACATAGGTCTATGATTATCAACCCATTAATTTGAGATAAATTGTCTGGAAGGATGAGTGCTGCCACCGGGTATAAAACAAGCGGGGAATAGACCTCTCATCTTTGCACTGAATCTACTTCCATTTATAAATTGAATTAAAAGGTGCAATATAACACTGTTGTTTTATAAGCACTTTCAACAGTGTTTAGCCCCATATTTCATTTATATGAATGAAAATAGCAATTCAAAATTCAATACAATCAAGAATTTTGATTGGTTGAAATTGCATCACATGGGGAAATCTGTTGCACTTGACTTCTATATAAAGTGCAAAAGGTATTTCAAGAAAACCTGCGACCATCAATCTGCAAGTCCAGTGTTGTAGGAACTCAAAATCCCTTGTTCCCCTTTTATAACACTTCATAGCCATTCCATTATTTGATCAGCTAAGAAATGAAATCTTTGCTAAAGAATTTTTGATGACAAGTGTACAGTTCTGATTCTGAGCCTTAATTAACCCTTTGCTGTTTAATCCCTGCTTTTTACGTGCCTGTGATTTTATGATTGAGAAAACATTGTGAAAAGAGCAGAAATTGCTTCTGACAAGCAATTTCTTCTTTTTCCACACTATTTTATACCATACTGAATGGTTATTTTTCAAATTAAACCCACTTTAAATTTTAGTCTGCAAAACCTTTGAATATGGACAGGTCCAAAATTTTGTAAAAAAGGAAAGGGTTAACAGTCGACGAAGATCATCAGGCAACAATCTCAACCTCATTTGATCATGCCAATTTCCTGAAAACCTGATCATAAACTCCTGTAGAAATCAAACCTACTTAAGTTAATACTCGGTTAACTTGAGAAAGAAAAGTTTTAAAATCTCCAGCCCTGATGACAGAGATTTGATTGTAGCTATCATGTTAACTATAATCAACTGTTTGTACTGGAAATTTGATGGCAAAGAATAAGATTATTTATGCATAGTATTTCAAAATTGTTTGTATGGGGTTTAGACAGCTTTCAATAATATTCCAGTTATAATGCAGACTGGTGCACCTACCCATATTTCTAATACCACTATCACAACAAGCTGCCAGTCTCATTTAGGCCTACACATTACTCATATCAAAACTTCTTTTGTCAAGTTTGTGGAGCTGGAAATTGAACTCTCGACTCAAGGATTAAGATCCTAATGTATTACTGAGCTACCCAGTTTCATCAAACATTTGGTCCATGAAAATTGGGTGGAAAACAGGAGTTAAAGAATTTTACACTTTAAATCTTTTATTTAAGCATTATCTAAAATAATTATAAAATTAATCAAAATAGAAATTATATATATTGATCAAAAAACTAAATATCAAAACAGTGGGAAATTACACAAATGCATTAATATAACTTAACAATGAATAACAGACTATAATTGACAGATTGCTTGTGGCACTCCCCATCTTGCCACAAAATATATGGTGTTGTAGTGGATATCAAATGTTACAAAAGTGAAAAAATCCTCATTTGGCGATAAAATGTCAATCTAAAAGTTTATTGGAGCTTTGGATACAATGATTAAATCATCCAATGACAAATCATGGCTACAAACTCAGAACATGCTAGCAAATTGTTGTTGGGTGGTCTAAATTTAGTAACCACCTTAAGGTAGTAGACCTGTAATAGTTCATTAGGAAACCTTGTTAATATTGTTAAGGACCCTGTGTTCCGAAATGTTGTGGAACTATTACAGGTCTACTACCTAAAAGTCAAGCACCAACAGACTGTTACGGTAATGGACCACTTATAGTTCTGCAACATTTCAGAGCCAATGGTCTTTCATAATGTAAACTGAATGAAGTCATCTGGAAACCTTGGTAAACACTGTTAAAAGTTCATGACTTATGAACCATTGCAAAACTATTACAGGTCCACTACCTTAAAGACTTGCTAAGAGTGAGAATGTTGCAGGCGTAAACTGCATTCCTTGCCTAAATAATTAATTGAATTTGGTAATCTACCATATATCAAAATTGAAATCAGCAATCTGTCAACTTATGCAGCAAAATGAACATAAGCAGCAATATCAAATATACCCTAGAACATGAAAATGACAAAATTTCTGAATTTCTGAAACTGAAAGTATTGATCCTGAATGAGGCAATTTCCCTGCTTATTTAAGATCCCTTGAATGAAAAACAAAGATATTTTTGCTACTACTGTAATTGGGCTTTGTTTGCAAGTGTTTCATTTTTGCTACTATATGCAAATTTGTGATCGTAGGAAATAAAGATAATGGACCTGTAATGTATCCACAACAATTCGGCGTGATGGATTTTAACAGTGTTAACCCAGGTTTCCTAATGATTTCATTAGGAAACCTTGGTCACTATTGTGAAAAATCATGAGTTCCGATATGTTGCAGAACTATTACAGGCCCACTATCTGAAGAATGTTGCTTTATTTGATAAAGAAGTATTACTCTCTTTTCTCTATACCATTAGTCTAATAATTTCTCCCAGAAATTTGCAAAAAATTTAAATCATTCAGAAATGCAACATCCAATTATAATGAAATATACAGGTACAAATTAAATGAAAACATTCATTTCCAATTTGAGGAAGATACATGTCTACCAATCAAATCATCAGATGTTAAATTATTGCAAATGTTCACGAATTTCTGGACAACCCAGATACAGAGCGACTTTTTACAACTTTGCACCTTTGATCCCCCTTCATATGTTGCCTTATATATACCCCAGATTTTCTAATCCCTATGGATTATACCCATATCATGCTTTTCAACTCATTTCAGTATCTGTTCAGTTTCAAGATCCTTAGTCAAATGTCTTTCAAATTACAGGTTAGAAAAAATCTTCCATTAAATTATGAATTTTACCTGAATCTCCTTTAGTCAAGAGCAATACTCTTCTGAAGAGAGGTCTTACTGAAGATAGAGTTTGGAAAGCCTATACCATAGGCACATGGATTCAGGGTTTTATAACAACTCACAAATATCACTTAAACAAATCTACACAAGGTGGTTCAGCTGCAATTTTCTAAGGGAACTAATTATTGCCAAGTTTCAAGTGAATGCCTTCAGTAGAACCAGAGCTATAACAAAGTGTCAAAATGATGGCAACAAAGACAACTCCAGGGCTATAGCAATACCTGGGGTTTTCTACGAAAACAGCCGAGCTAAAAAGATGAATGGATAGACAGTGTAATTTGTTTAAGCAATATACATCTCCCTTCACTTTTAAGTAGGAAAAACCCATCAACTAAGCTTTTGCAAGACATTCCTAACAATTTAAAATGTGGGTTATGGACAAAATATGGACCAGATACACAGTACACCAAAACAAAATAATGGCGGGTCAGTTGAAATATACAATGAGTTGGTGGTTATATTCAAGAACCATAGTGTGATTAGACTGTGCAGGTACTTAGGTTGATCTAAATCATTCCTTTGAACATATATTTATTTGTTCAAAATGTTTTGCAAAGCCTCAATTTGTTAATATTTATGATAACAATCAATGAAAGCAATATATTAAATTAACCCTTAAATATATAAGTGACACTTAACTATTATGCACATATTATATGAAATGAAATGAAAACAAGTGTAATCATCTACAAAACAAAAACAATATTAAGGCATTTCTGGTGTAACAATAGCACAGCATGCAGGTGCCAACACTTGGCTGCAGGTGCCATAAAGTGAACAAATTATAGTCAATGTCAATGTTTGTTATAACACCACCAATAAATGACAATGCCTTGATGCTTTGTTCCAAAACAGCAAGGTAATAATGAAAGAAACCAGGTACATGTATGTTGGTTTTTTTGTGGGCAACAAAAACCTTTTAACTACAGCTCATACAAGATGTAGTTATAAGGTATAAGTCACCTGTTAATATTTTACTCTCTCAACATGCTTCAATAATTATGAAAGGTTGAACAAATGTGTAAATCATTACAAATCATTGACAACCATGAGTTAATATAATTTTTCCGAGCCCATATTTCAAAGAAAACCTTGCCATTATGAACCCTGAATATTCCTGCTTTGGCAGGTGGTATAGAAAAAGATCAGCCAGCACATATGTACAGTCTGATCCAAGTTCATACCACCTGTTTTCTTGTTCAATCAGCTAAAATTCAAAATGTTTTTTCAAAATAAATATGTTATCATTAACTGTGCTACTAGTGTTTTCACCACTTAGATTTCTATTGAATTGTGCCAAGGTATTTTAATTCTGCGTGGTGAGGATTAAGTTGGCAGTCCAAGGGAGTTTCAGACGGAGAGAAAATAAAGACGCTGGAAGAATAATAAACTCTGATCTTTTGATATGGGAAAACTAAACCCTTTTCATGATGTTCACATCATATTCATACTACACGAAACAAAGCTTTTGCAAACAGTATTAGCTAAAATCGGTAAACAGAGTCTGAACTTAGTCTTCCTGCTTTCTACTTCACTATTTTTGTGGTAAAATTTTGAGCTGCACTGGTTTAAATGTCTAATAAAAAATAGCAATTTGTCAAGAGATAAAATTTTAATTCAGTATGTTAATAAGGTTCAGATATTTCTAAATATTATTTCATTGTTTTGTTCTTTGGCAGAAGATATAATTCATTGGTGGGTAGCCTAATGGCATAGGCTGGAAGTTTGGCCATCAACAGTCAAAATGACAATTTAATCACTTCACTGATATTGAACCTTTAAAAGAGGGCAGCAGACAAATATAACAATGCCATCAACATTTTGGCTAAAAAATCTAACTTTGATTTTTGATGAATAGAACAGGAAGTCGGCTAGCATAGATGCTCATTAGGACGCTCTGACCTTTAGGAAAATATAGGTGTTTAGGTTTCCTGAGAAAGAATAGAAATACTTTATGTGGCATTTTGTGATTGAATCCTTTAAGAATTTGATCATTTTCAATGAAATTTCAACATGATCTCAAGATCCCACAATGAAATTATGCAAATATCAAAATGAAAGATTCTGTATTTAGCAAAAGAAACATGAGAACCATGATGGTCCTAGATCGCTCACCTGAGTCTCTTTGACCCCTGGGACATCACATTAATTAAATAGGCAAATGTCAAAAAGGAAATCATTTCTACATAGGATCAATACCATGGAATATTTTCAGCCAAGAGCAAGAAGGATGTGCCTTTTCACTCTTTGATTCTATGTCAAAAAGGATGCACCCATCATGCTAAGATGAGCTAAAAGGGATGTACCCGCATGGAGCCCAAATATGACCCCAGGGTCTTGATATGAACAGACTTGGTAGGGGCCCACTAGATAATGCTACATACCAAATATGAAAGCTGTGTGCCCTCTGGTTTCAGATTTTTAAAGATTTTCACTTTTTCATTCTATGTAAAAAGGGTTGCACCCGGTTGGAGCCCAAATATGATCCCAGGGTCTTGAATTGAACAAACTTGGTAGAAGTCCACTAGATGATGCTACATACAAAATATGAAAGCTGTCTGGTTTCAGAGATTTTCCTTTTTTAAACCCTTTGTGCTCAGAAGAGCTAAAAGGGATGCAACTGGGCAAAGCCCAAATGTGACCCCAGGGTCTTGATATGAACAAACTTGTTAGAGGCCCTCTAGATGATGCTAATTACCAAAACGAAAACTGTCTGCCTTCTGGTTTCAGATAAGAAGATTTTTAAAGATTTTGGCTCTTTGATTCTTTGTAAAAAGGGTTGCGCCCAGGCAAAGCCCAAATATTACCCAAGTGTCTTGATATGAACAAACTTGGTAGAGGTCCACTAGATGATGCTACATACAAAATATGAAAGCTGTCTGACTTGTGGTTTCAGAGAAGAAGATTTTTAAAATTTTCATATTTTCACCCTTTTTGTTAAGGGTAAAGGGTATTAAGGGTTGATTTCATTTATCTTAACAAGCTTGGTAGAGCTTGACCCAAGGAACATCCCTGCCAAGTTTCATCAAGATTGGTCCACTGGTTTAGGAGGAGATTTTTAAAGAAATTGTTGACGACGGCCGCCGCACGAATGACGATGGACGACGGACATTGTACGATCACAATAGCTCACCTTGAGCACTTTGTGCTCAGGTGAGCTAAAAATTCAATTAAACCACTCTCACATGATTACGGCACAAGAAAAAAGTTTGGAAACACAACAAGAATGTTTTCCTATTTCCACAATGTTTTCAATACTGTTTGAAATATGTTTTTCAATTTAAGTGCATTATGTAATTTTATCTGCTATCTCTTGAATTTTAACCATTGCAAATTTTGGAAACACAACAAGAACATTTTTATGATTCCATAATGTTTTCAATAATGTATGAAATATGTTTTTCAATTTAAATGCATTATGTAATTTTATCTGCTATCTCTTGAATTTTAACCATTGCAAAATTTTAAATTTGGCAATTAAGTAGATATTGATTTGCAAAATTTATCAAAAATAAGCTCAGTGAATGTGATAGATCTATAATCTTGAAGATTTGAACACTTATACATAAATGCAAGTTATACATAAACAATATCATATAAATATAGAAATTAAGGAAACACAGATACACACACCGAGGGGGTCACTGCAAAACCATTGTTTATTGAGAAATAAGAGCAAAACTATTGTAAGAGCCTATATGTTTACAGGCACTTACCACAGTTTTGCGATGAATCCTCAAAGTGCCAATTCTGTTAAAAGGAACTTACAATAGTTATGCACATACTGATTCCAGCAGCTGTGAGAAAATATATAATATGCACCTGAATTCTGTGTCCCTTTTACATAAGTATAACCTCAATAAGACGCAAATCGATCCTGCTTTGTTTCTGATTTAGAGAAATGACAAGATATCTTTAACCCTTTCCTGTTTTACAAAATTTTGGACCTGTCCAAATTCAAAGGTTTTGCAGACGAAAAGAAGTAAAGTTAATTTGAAAAATAACCATTCAGTAGGGTAGAAAATAGTGTGGCAAAAGAAGAAATTGCTTGTCAGAAGCAATTTCTTCTTTTTTCACAATGATTTCTCAATCATAAAATCACAGGAACATAAAAAGCAGGGATTAAACATCAAAGGGTTAACCTCCATCATAATTTCTTCTTTACATAAATTCAGTCCAAAAATATCTTAATCTATGAAAAAAACAACAACACAGGTTATTATAAATTCTTTTTTCAACAAGGGCATTTACAGGAACTCGCAAGTTTCAACATAATCTGTTGGTGACTTTCAGACTTGAATGATTTAAAGATGAACAAATTACAAGTCCTTGTAATTAAATTCAAAATTTCTCATTCATTTTTTCTTCAAACATAAACAGAAAAACTGTCTGAAATCAAGCTTTCTGGAGTAAAACCATTCAAAAAGAAGTTCTAAAAAGTTTCTTAATGTATGACCTCAAAAATCAACCAATCTTACTATAAAGAATGCACCATTTCTCTTTTTTGCCACAAAGAATCTGTCTTAAGATAATATTAGGTCACTATTTAAATAAGGAGTCGGTACAAAGCTACTATAAACAAACATGACACAGGGGTGTAGAAATACGCATTTTCTCGACTTATCTGTGCACAAGCTAAAGATATTTTTCTACTTATCCAGGATCAAAACGAACTTGTCAGCAAAAGAGAGAAGATACAAATCTCGGAAAAAATGCCTTTAAAAAAGAAAATGATGGAGTCAAGCACTTTCATCATTTTAAACAATGATTTCTACCTTTTGATACAGCCATTTAGCTAATCATTATATTTATGTCTAAAATACCTAATACCATTCCAAGATTTGCCCTGGTATTCCTTTGTCAAAAAAGAGGTCTTAAAAAATGTAATAGTCCACATGTTGAAAAGATTGTGTCGGACAAGTCAAGCATGAAAAATCCACGCCTCTGCCAAACATATTGAGGATTACGAGGGATCCTTTAAATTGAAATTTCTGTTTGTAGAAAAAAAGCTCCTAATACAGCCCTGCGTTCAGGATGACAAACAGAGCAAACTGTTTACATATTATACCTCAGGCAAGTCAACATGAAAACGAGGTAAATATACAATACGTACTTAGTGCTTTGTATGAAAAAAATATCTAACGAGGTTGGGAGAATTGATAATTGTCTAGGCTTTGCTAAGACAATGATCAATCACAACTGAGTTAGATATTTTTTTAATACAATATACTAAGTATGTATTATATTTATCTTATAAACTCTATTTGTCTTGTTTTGGTTTCTAACAGAAATGTAAGTTTCTAACAATAACCGCATAATGTATCATTGTTCTTAAATTAACTATGTGATATCATAAAAAATATCATACAGGATGTTATCACGAGGATATTTGTATAGTTTTAAGATAAAATTTTATAACAGTTTGTACTGTTTTGTCATCCTCAAAGCAGGGCTGGATAGAAGTCAAAAGGACATAATTCTTTCCAAATCGTATTTCACATTAACTCACATTTGATAACAACATACTCTTTGAAAAAAACAACAACATTGTTTTCCAAATTTCAATTAAAGTACTTGTCTTGAGGATAACAAAGAGATAATACAGTAGTTTCTGCTTTTGAACACTAATAATGACTGACAACAAACTCATCTCAATAGCTGAATGGCTATAGACTAGCTAAATCATTAACATATATTTGACCCATCACACAAAAAGGGACCATCTGGATAGTGGGTAAAGTGTCCACCCTAGTCAGCCTGCACAGTTTGTGCAGGCTGGCTATGGTGGAAATTTCCACAATTTACTAAACTATTTAATCTAGAATAATCACTCTACCTTCCAAAAAAATGTTTTTGAAAAGAACCTTCCGATTGACTTTTTTTAAAAGGGTTTAATATCTATTAAATAATCATTCAGCTATACCATGGCGGCTGGAGCACTTAACAACACATTCCTGATTTTCTCTCACCAGTGCTACCATCACATCCTTTCCTCGCCTCTAGCTGCTATCTCACATAGGTATACAATTATCAACCCATTGGTGAGTGACAAATGGTCAGAAAGGATGAGTGCTGCCATTGGGGATCAAACCCCGGACCTCTAGATTGACAGTCCAACGCGTTACCGACTGCTCTATGACGATGACTACCTTCCGGCTAACCTCTGCCATTTTGAATCTCTCTTTCTTAAAAATATATATTTTCATGGTTTTCAGATGATCACCTTTTTGTCTGACTGGTCACATTTATGTGTTTTTTTATCAATTTTGAACAAACTAATAGATTTGTAGCAGTGAAAGTATAAATATAGACTATAATTTCCTAAACAACTCTCATCATTAATTCTTCTTCTTGGCGGAGGTAGAGTCTCCATTTACATGTGCTTTTCCGTTCGTCTGTGCTCCCTTTTGAGGTTTGTGTCGGTAGGCTTGTATATAAAAGTTAGCAAACATCACCAGAAATATGACAGCATAGGACAGGATCCAGTAACCAAACAACACAGGATAGTTACAGTTTTGTAGAAAGAATAACTGGCAAGAGTGAATTGTCACTAGAATGAACTGGGTCTGAAAGGAAACAAGAAGTGTTAGTGATACAGGAATGCTGAAACAGCAAATCTTCCAAAGTTTGACCTTGACAAATTGATGCCTCAGCGCGAAACAGTTGTAACTTTATATAAATATATAGGCAGTTACAACTGTTTCACGCTGAGCCATTGAAATGATCTTGACCTTATCACATGTACCTGACCTTGCTACCTGCAGCTGCATATTTGCCAACATCCAATGTTAGGTTATTTGGCCCAGTTTTGGGAACAGACAGATAGATAGACAGACTGACAATGGCTTAAGATCATGCCCCGCCCTGAGCTAGTCGAGATGGGACCTAATAAAACAGCATTTATAATAAAGTATATCAACTCATTATAAGACCACAAACTTTAGATTGGTCCAGATTCATAGAAGTTTCATATGACAGTTTTAATTTTGGAAGCTGTCATCTTCAGGGCATCTGAAAAAGGGATTGCGTGGAATTGAGTTTTAGACATGTCCAAATGGAAAGAGATTGTAGACAAAAATGACAAGAGAGTGCAATTGAAAGGAAAGCCTTTTCCAGAAAATAGTCAGAAAAATTTATCTTAACAAGGAATTTTCTCTTTTCCCAAATATTTCCTGATTACAAAATCCAGGAAAAAGAATAATCTTTAAGAATACAAATTTAATTTTGTACATGTAAACACATGCATATGGAAATTTGAGCATTCTTATAGCTTATTTTTCTTTTTGATACCTCTGAATTTGAGAACACAACTAAGGAGTCTAGTTAGAAAAATGCTTATAATTGATACATTCTTTGTGCTTTTAGTTTTAACAAAATCAGATACTAGATATAGGACTTTTTTATTTTCAGGGGGACAGAAAAGAAGGGATAAGGCCAGTTCAAAATCTTTATTTCTAAATGGAACCCTATGTTGCAGTACTCATTTGACTGGTCTCAACAAGAAAATTCCAATGAGTATCAACAGCATAGGGTTTGTGCAAGAATTATTTAAAAACTTTTATCAAAATCCAAAATAACCTCTCTATCTGTAGCTCTGATTTTCATTTAGGTTTAATATAATTATACACTTTAACATGGTTTTTAGTTTAACACCTCTATGTAAACAAGAGATGTTTGTAAAACATTTATGCCCCCCCCCCCCCCCATGGGAGCAGGTCATTGGCCTATTCTATGTCAATAAACAAAGGGCAATAACTCAAAGAATACGATAAGTAGAGTTATGGTTCTTGTGCACTGCACTTTTCTTCAATGAGATCTTTCCACCTTTTAAGTTACAGGATTCTATCTTACATAGTTTTAGAGATATATTCCGGACAAAAAAAAGGCTACAGAAAGACAAACCTATAGCCAGACCTACCAAAATGACAAGTGCAAAGTATTATACCCACTCTTCAAAGGGGGCATAACAAAAAAATCTCCATTTTTAAACATAGACAAAATTGGTTAATGAAAAGAAGACTGTGACTACAATGGCCCTGAAACTTTGTTCTTCTTTGTTCTACACTACTTCAACAAATAAGTATAAAATGTTAAATGATTCATGTATATATATAATACATACTTAGTGTTTTGTATGAGAAAAAATATCTAACAAGGCTGGGAGAATTGATAATTGTCGAGGCTCTCCCAAGGCAATTATTAATTCTCACAACCGAGTTAGATATTTTTTTATACAATACACTAAGTACGTATTATATTTATCTTATAACCTCTATTTGTCTTGTTTTCGTCAATTTTTCTGACTGAAATGCAAGTTTCTAAAAATAACCGCATTATATCTTTGTGCTAAAAATAACTATGTGATATCATAAAAAATATCATATGGGATGTTATCATACGGATATTTGTATAGTTATAAGATCAAAGCCCTGAAGGGCCTGAAAGTCGCTTCAACAGATGTATTAGTTAAACAAGACTTGCTTTTTATGACCCTATCAGAGAAGGTTTTAAAAAGTATTGAAGGAAATGAAATTAATATTGAATTGTATATAACAAGAGATGTTTGTCTCTTAAAAATTAGATCTATTGAACCTCTCCACAATAAATTCTATGCACCTTTGAATTTTCAAAATTGTGACCCGTCACGCTAAATGGGACCTTATCCGAACTCCAAAAATCCAAATTTTGACAAACTTGTCAAACCCAGTGCAAGTAAACCAGATCCCGTATGCGAAAAGAGAATACAGAGTAAGATAGGGTAAATACCCCAGATTTAGAAAATTACATAAAAGTGAAAAGCGTCGGCCCTAGTCTGGCTGCGCGGACAGTACAGACTGACTAGGGTCGATATTTTTCACACATGCCATAAGGTCCCTTTTAGTGTGATGGGTCACAATTATACATGTACCTTTATCAATATTTGAGCTATGTGCAAGACAAGATTTGTACATGGACAGACAGACAGGCTGAGGCCAGTATAACCCCTAAAACGATCAGGGTTCTAAGAATAATTGGAAGCTGTAGTGGCAACATCATTGGAAGCTTACAATACAGTGTTTATGCAAGTAATTGTGATTATGTGAATAAAAACATTTGGGAAAAGAATAAATTGCTCATGTTGAGCAATTTCTTCTTTTCCAATAATGTTTTTATGCATATTTATTGTATAAATGCCTTAATTCATCAGTTTTGCCTTATTTCATCAGTTTTTGACATAATGGGCTGATAAAGCTTATTGGGCTGGGGAGAACACTGACGATCATTTTGCGGGGGTATGGTTAATGGGGTTTTACGCCGTTTTCAACTGCTATGGTCATACCGCAGCGACTGGAGCACCAAACCATGGATTCTAGTTTTTTTTTTTCATACCAGTACTTTCACAATACCCTAACCGAGCCTCCTGCTATTCCTCTACATAGGTTCACGATATGGGTGACATTCTTTTAGTGGAGCTACAAAAAGTTTTGCTGGGGTATAATAAAACATACTTCTCAAAACTTCTAACTGGCCTATTATTTTCTGTCACAAATGACATTTTTAGACGGGATGAATACAATCATCGGTTTTCATTGAACAGAATAATAATTTTCGAAGTGAAAAAAATGAAAATGTTACCACTATTCTGGTTCAAGTATTTAAAAAAAAATACACAAGTTTCACCATATCTCCTTATTTTGACTTTGATCGATTTTAAAATTGGTGGGTGGAGTTTTTTGTGGAAAATTTGTTCATATCTGGGAAATATTCCATAGAATCAAATTCTTCTTTCGAGAATAATGCTTCTTTATCGATTGACTAGAAATGTTGATAGATAAATTTTTAAGAATATCTAATTTTATTTGGTCCTAAATCAGAGTTTCTGTCAAAACGAAGTGAATAACAACCGATGAGAAAATGGCAACTGGATCTATATGAGAGCTTGTCTCAATTACTGCGCATGCGCGAACTATTTTTTCGATGCTTTCCAGGGCTCTCACTAGGGTTTTAAAAGTAGGATTCCAGGAATCCAACTTCAGTAAAAGTTGGATCCAACACAAAGAAGTTAAGATTCCATCATTATGAGGGTTGATTTTGTACCATGCAAAACTATGATATTGAAACGACAATTTATTAACCTTTTACTACGCAATCCAATGTTTTAGTCACCAGAATGGTTATCTTAAGGAAAACATTGATTGAAAAGAAAGAATTGCTTGAAAAAAACATTTTCTTCTTTTATCCCAATGCTTTTTACATTTTTTTTATTCATTTTTGAAGATGGGCTCAGTAGATGACAAAACTTTTCCCAGTTCAGTTTAAAACCATATAAAACCAATACAGAAGCAAGTCTTTGAAACAGTCATATCTTCTTTTTGCCAGAAGTTAAAAAGAGGTCAAAAAATGTCATTGTATTTACTTAGACTTTAAAAAAAATCTCAACATATAAGTCAATGTGATGATTCTCTTTGCAGATGTTGCCAATTGAGATAAAAAATTCAGAATTCATTTTCATTACAAAAGATTGTATGTTTGAACTGCATTGGTTATCTCTTTCTTTTCCTTTTTTTTTTTAGATTGAAATAATTAAACTTTCCGAACCACTTGTCTCTTGATTTGTGCTCATTTTTTTTTTTTTCATTTCAACACGTGTCTGATCAGTAGGCTGATCCTGAGCTTTCCATTTTCAAAATACGGTATCCGACGGAATCAAGCACATGCACGGCGTTTCAGAGATTCACGGTAGTGGTAATTCGTTACGTTTTTTTTTTCGGAACATTTCTTAAATTAAATAATTGTTTTAAGTCAAAATACCGATTTTAAAAAAAGGTAAAAGAGATCCGGGACAGTTCGAAGGACACGGACTAATCATTTAGGAGTCATTATCCCGAGGGCCTCTCAATAGCAGCTTGTTATAAGATGTGGATGCGGGGCGCTCGGAACTGAGACGTACAAATACATTTTTATACTGTCTGATTGCTTTTTCGGTAAAATATCCCCAATTTCGAAACAACAATCATTAATTTTTCCAATTTTAGAAATTTTCTTACAGATAATCATGATCTATCCCATTGGAAAACTATCTACCTAAAGTACTTATTTATTACCATTATGCTTCATACATCTATTGAATTGGAACCGAAAGATATTTATATTTCATGTCACGTTATTCGACTTTTGTCCATGTTGTACACTACTTTGTACCTGGATGTAAATAAAGATATGTTCTGTTCTGTTCTGTTCTGTTACAAATAAATCGGGTCAATTATGTTGTCTTACGATTGTCTTCGTCTAAATTGGGGCCCTGCTCGAATTCAATTACCGGTATATAGTTAGTGAATCAACTGCTTCTATCAATATATCAATAGTTCATGAGTTTCGTTTATGCCTAACAATCGCCAAAACACATTGTCGGGCAGAGTCTAGATTCAATTCATTGATAGTCAGGCTCCGCCTACAAGGTCTACGAATAACCGATTACAATTGGCTGTTGGCGTCATTTAACGCCACTCCTACCGCGCCCATCTATCGGACTTCAGATAAGGTTATTATCAATTTTTCATGCGACAGTTAGCCTAACTTACGTAAACAATCAAATACATGTTATACAAAGCTGAGAGAATATAAGTCGGAACGCGTTTCCGAGAGCCCTGCTTTCAACGAAAACCCCTTAACTGTATATAACTAGAAAGCCATGAATGGCTTGAGTCGCTCCACAGGCTTGAAATTCTTGTAAAAGCAAATAAATGTTTTGACTAGATTTTTAGATATTTGGGGATCTACTGATGTTGAAATTGATTTTCAAAGTTTCAACTCTATAACAAATAGAGAAATGACTTCCACTCTTAAAAGACATATTTTTGATCAAATCAAAAAAAATTTGGCTGCTTAATAATGGGTCACCAAAAGATCATACCAAAAATGTTTGATTGATATACATCAGTTACTTTCTGAGAAAATGATTTCAAAGTTTCCACTATATAACATATAGAGAAATGACCTCAGCCCATAAAATACATAATTTCCATCCGATCACAATAATTTTTTGTAAACTGATAAAGTGTCACTCAAGGATCATTCCAATGAAATTTGGTTGATATCCATAAGTTACATTCTGAGAAAATGATTTTCAAAGTTTTCACTATACAGCATATAGAGAATGACCTCCTCCCATAAAATGCATATTTTCCATCTGATCACAATGATTTTTTGTAGACTGATAAAGGGTCACTCAAGGATCATTCCAGTGAAATTTAGTTGATATCCATCCGTTACATTCTGAGAAAATGATTTTCAAAGTGTCCACTATATTCCAATATAGAATTGACCTCCGCCCATAAAATGCATATTTTCCATCTGATCACAATGATTTTTTGTAGACTGATAAAGGGTCACTCAAGGATCATTCCAGTGAAATTTAGTTGATATCCATTCGTTACATTCTGAGAAAATGATTTTCAAAGTGTCCACTATATTCCAATATAGAATTGACCTCCGCCCATAAAATGCATATTTTCCATCTGATCACAATGATTTTTTGTAGACTGATGAAGGGTCACTCAAGGATCATTCCAGTGAAATTTAGTTGATATCCATCCGTTACATTCTGAGAAAATGATTTTCAAAGTGTCCACTATATTCCAATATAGAGAATTGACCTCCGCCCATAAAATGCATATTTTCCATCTGATCACAATGATTTTTTGTAGACTGATAAAGGGTCACTCAAGGATCATTCCAGTGAAATTTAGTTGATATCCATCCGTTACATTCTGAGAAAATGAATTTCAAAGTTTCCACTAAATAACATATAGAGAATTGACCTCTGCCCATAAAATGCATATTTTCCATCCGATCACAATGATTTTTTGTAGACTGATAAAGGGTCACCCAAGGATCACTCAAGGATCATTCCAATGAAATTTGGTTGATATCCATAAGTTACATTCTGAGAAAATGATTTTCAAAGTTTTCACTATACAACATATAGAGAATGACCTCCGCCCATAAAATGCATATTATTCATCCGATCACAATGATTTTTTGTAGACTGATAAAGTGTCACTCAAGGATCATTCCAATGAAATTTGGTTGATATCCATAAGTTACATTCTGAGAAAATGATTTTCAAAGTTTTCACTATACAACATATAGAGAATGACCTCCGCCCATAAAATGCATATTTTCCATCTGATCACAATGATTTTTTGTAGACTGATAAAGGGTCACTCAAGGATAATTCCAGTGAAATTTAGTTGATATCCATAAGTTACATTCTGAGAAAATGAATTTCAAAGTTTCCACTAAATAACATATAGAGAATTGACCTCTGCCCATAAAATGCATATTTTCCATCCGATCACAATGATTTTTTGTAGACTGATAAAGGGTCACCCAAGAATTATTCATGTAAAATTTAATTGGTATCCATTGATTAGAATCTGAGAAAACTTACTTTTTACGATATTTGGAAATTAGCCACGCCCATTAAATCCATGTTTTTCATTGGATCAAAATTTCTTGAACAACTTTGAAAGAGGGTCACCCAAGGATCATTCCTGTGAAGTTTTGTTGAAATTCATCCAGTAGTTTCTGAGGAGAAGATTTTTAAAGAAAAGTTTACGACCGGACGGACTCACGCACGCACAGACGGACGCACGACGGACACAACGCCATGACAATAACCCCAGTGGCTTTCAGCCAGTGGAGCTAAAAACAAATTGTGGTTACGAGGTTTTCGTTAAAAACAGATGTTATTCTTTTTCTGAAACGCTTCTGTATTACTGCGCGTAGTGCACTATTTTTTCAATGGTTTACAAAAAAACTCGTAACTGCATATTAAACAGGTGTGGTTACGGTGTTTTTTGTTTGTTAGTTTTTGTTTTTTGAAATTCTTTCTCTGCCTCATATGGCGTTTAAGAAATATGATGTATATTTCTTCTACAACTTTCATGCGATTGCAAAATGTGGCATTATTTCGTTATGTACATTACCATAAAGTGCGGACAAGAAATCAGAGATCTACTTTGTCTCTAAACAGAAATACAGAAGACGTTAAGAGGTCTGTCTTTGACCTTGTTTGACCTCTCCAGAAAACTTCGTACGGCCACAATAAGTGGCAGCGCGAGCGCAAGCGACTTAATAAAATCCATACTTAAAAATTTAGATTCAATAGTCAATTGTGATTTCCTTCTTGACACTCAAAATTATAAGTATTCCAAGTTATTATAAATCAGTCTATTAAAGAAGATATATCCATTATAGTTGACAAATATACCAGTTGACTTCAACTAAAAAAAGCAAACACTGACGCATAAGACTGAATCTTATAGGCACTAGAATTCATGAAAAGTGTCATGAAGCCAAAGTACTAACAAGAGCACCGCAAGCGGGTGCCTATGCTCGGCTGTCGAGTGCTGGATGGTGAGAAAAAAATCTAAGTCGAAAAAGGGGCATTGTTTGCACAAAATGCATCTAGAGTTATCCCCCTTGATAGTATAGGTCGCTCTTTTGATGGTGAACATGTGTGCCAAGTTTCAAGTGAATGCCTTCAGTAGAACCAGAGATATAACAAAATGTCAAAGTTTTCGCACAACGACGACGACAACGACAACGACCACACGGACGCTATAGCAATACCTCGGGTTTTCTCTGAAAACAGCCGAGCTAAAAATCCCTACATTAGCCCTTGTCATGCTGAATAAATTTTGGCTAAAAATTTTCATCAAAATCAAAGGACAAAAAGCAATGAAAGTACCAACTGTAGGTCAATCTGGTTTGAAAGTGAGGTGGTGTAGACTAACATCAAACTACACATATGTGCAGGCTGATGTTTGTCTATAGCTCCTGCCAAAGCAGGAATATTCAAGGTTCAGCATGACAAGGGTTAAGAGTTTAATTTATGAACCAACCAAGGATTCTTTTTCATTATCAACCTACATCAATAACATGAACCTTATGCATGTTGTAACATTGCTAAACAGACTTTTGTAACTATCTATTTCAAATTATGAAAGAAATGCCTTGTAGAGCTACGAAAAAAAGTCTACTCACAATTTGCATTTTTGTCATGTACTTTTTCCACCAAAGGTACTTTTGGTATTGTGGACCAAGTGCAGACAGCCCGTAGTAAATATACATCATAAAATGGATGAATGAATTCAACAGAGCATGAAATGTTCCAAAACCACCTAGAAATAAGAAACACAATACATCATCAATATGTGGTGAAGCAGTCCATTAAAAGGATACATTTTCTTTTTGCTTATCATACTCGACAAAATTGTAAGAAAAAAAGATGTGTTCATGAAACAATTCCATCCCCACTTTGCCATACAATAGTTTAATAGTTTTGTAATCTGTGGCATTACTTAAGTCAATGTGCAGTCTAAGATTTCCACAAGCAATCATCATGTGAAATATGAAATCTCTATCCCTTGCAAATCAAAAGTTATGGCCAATGTTAAAGATTCTAGGGAGATAAATGGACAAACAGACTAATGGATAAACAGACGGGTCAATAACAATATGCCCAAATCTATCAACATAGGGAAATTATAGCTATCCAAAAAGCCTTTTTATAAAATTGTCATACTCTTGGAAACATATTAATGAATTAATGTTTTGAAAGATGTTAACAAACAGTCAAAGGTATTGAACAAATCCTACCAAAAATGTATTTAAACAGACACTTTTAGAAAAGTGAAACCCCCTTCAATCTAAGCATCTGGGCCCTAGATTATAAAACTTTTTTTGCATGCTCAACTGAGAATTTTCTAAAAATTTCAACTTGAGATTGAAGCTTTTAATGTTATGATATTATAGCAAAAGAATGAACATTAAAGATATAATTGATAAGTTAAAATAAATAATAACTTATAATTTTATCTTTTATATTCAAATTCTTAATTCTAGAAAATTCTCAGTTGAGCAGGAAAATGTATTATAATCCCTGGTCCTTCCATATTACTTACCTGGAACAAATTTGACCCCAAACCACCATGATACTGGCATGATCCCATGATGAAAAACATGAAGGAAAGAACATTGGTTAAACTTCTTCCTGAGCACAAAAAATATCTGTAATAAATACATGGAGAACATTGTTTAAATCTTTTCGTTTTGAGCACAAAAATATCTGCAATATTGACACAATACTTGACAAATTGTTACTTTTGCACTATTTTCATTTGTCCTCATTTGTAGCATTACTTGATAGAAAGGAAAAATATAACTTTCAAGAATCACAAATAGAAGTTGTTGTCATTTCACTCAGCGGGATAAGGATATTTGTGACAGAGAACTCTCTAATATGTGTTAATACAACTAGCAAACTGCACTTTAGTTTTTTTCTTTTTTTATAGTCAAATTTCATTTTCAAAATAATTGAAATTCTTATCATAGAGCACCATATAGAGAGGATTTCAGACTAACAGGTTTCAATTATACTTGCATCAATACTATTCTCAGACAACTCATTTGAATCTGCTCAAGATGATTCAAAAGAGAATACACAACATCTTTAAGGTTTTCTTGGGAAAAGATTTACAACACATGCTTTACATCCTCTTATCTCAAAATCTGTTAACTCAGGAATCAGTTTTGAAGTAGTCATTTTGTTTGGTAAAGACTTAGTTTGAACTGGGTTTTACACTGCTTTTATCAATTTTTAGTCATATTGTGGCAACTGGAGTCCCTGTCAATCAATTCCTAGTATTTCTTGAAACATTACAACCATTTCATCTTTTCCTAGCATTTAGCTGCTTTCTTATATAGGTTTATGACCCATTGGTGGGAGACAAATTGTCAGAGAGAATGAGTGCAGCCACTTAGGATAGAACCCAGTTTGTGAGAATAAGAATAAAAAGACAAATATACAGTCAAGAATAATCACAAAATTGACAAGCTGAATGATATTGGAATGAA
Organism: Fragum whitleyi; assembly: GCA_948146395.1. Lineage (NCBI taxonomy): Eukaryota > Metazoa > Mollusca > Bivalvia > Cardiida > Cardiidae > Fragum > Fragum whitleyi. The sequence goes on along the minus strand of OX411548.1, from coordinate 21,299,377 downwards.
ATTGAATGAGCAAGTGGAATGAGTCTTGAATGTAATTAAAGGGAGGTAATAAAATATAGTTAATTTGGTTCATATTTATTACCTCCCTTTCAAAAAAGCTGCAAACAAGTTCTATGAATAGCTTTTTACGTCTTCACTAACCAATCTGACAATTGCAAAGTTAAATTAATGCAGGGAAATAGTGGACTTTTTCTCTCGACTTTTATTTTCAATATAGTTGCTGATCTTATCTATTTGGTGATATTGGAGTTTTTTTTAATGGTTTGAGTGAGTGTTTGTCATGAATGAATGTAGCGCTGAGAGTTTGATTTCAAATGGATTTAATGGAATGAGTATCAATTTCACAAGTCAATGTAGAATATCTGTGACTCTACAATACTTACAGTGTCTAGCAGTTCTATAAATTTAGAAATGTAAAACCACCAGCATACATTCACCATCTGAAAATAGGGAGAAGAAAATATTGATGTTGATCAGTATTGGTTTATACCTATTTATTTCAAATAGATTTGGAAACAAGTTCTTACAACTTAACCCTTTGCTGTTTAATCCCTGCTTTTTACGTTTCTGTGATTTTATGATTGAGAAAACATTGTGAAACAAGAGCTGTCACTGTAAGATGACAATGCCCCCGACACCGCTTTGATTTAGAAGTTATGGCCAATGTTAAAGTTTTTGGACGGAATGACGGACAGACGGACAGACAGACGGACAAGTCAAATTTATGATGCCTCCCTATCGGGGGCATAAAAAGAAGAAATTGCTTCTGAAAAGCAATTTCTTCTTTTTCCACACTATTTTCTACCCTAGTGAATGATTATTTTTCAAATTAAACCCACTTTAAATTTTCGTCTGCAAAACCTTTGAATTTGGACAGGTCCAAAATTTTGTAAAACAGGAAAGGATAAGTTAAATCCACTTGATTTTGCTTCCTAGAAAATTCTTGTTATTCCAGTACTCGTGCCAAATGTGTAGGCAAATGAAAGAACCAAGAATAATAGCCGCTCCCTGGAATCAACTCCGGTGCTTTTGGTCAAGAGGCTGATGCTCTACCCCTAGACCACAGACATTAGATAAGTTTTCTACAGAGGAATTATTGTAAGAGAAGGTTATGGCAATCTTAACAAATTGCATACATAAAGTTCTTGAGACAATTCAACTCGGAACCTACATTATTGAGTTCATTGAAAAACAAAGAAATCTCACAGACATGCTCTGACAGACACACAGACAGAAGTTAATTGGTAGAAAAATATTCACAAAAGCCAGTGATACTCTTGAATGATGCATATAAACTGACTAATCCAAGCCCTTCAATTGAGATTAAAATAGCCTGAAAACATTTGAGTAAATGGTACAAGCAAAGAGGGGCACTTTTTTTTAAAGTTCACAAAAATTTTTGCATTCTGAGCCCAGTACTACAACATCTTTTCCGAGCCTTCAGCTTCTGACCATTAATCACCCTTTCATGGAAAACAATTGACTATCAAATATCAGACAGAATGTTGGTTGTGTGTTAGGTCAAACAAGCGAGGCAATAACTTGCAGTCTTCTCCTTCAATAACTATCCTAGAGATATGTATAGCAAATATATATTTTGATGGCTCATTTCATTGATTGATTGGAGTTTAACACAGCTTTCAACATTTTTTCACTTATATCGCGGCGGCTGGAGCACCTAACAATGGATTCCCGGTATTTCTCTCACCAGTACAACCATCACATCCCTTCCTAGCCTCCAGCTGCTATCTCATAGGTCTATGATTATTAACCGATTGGTGAGAGACAAATAGTTGGAAAGAATGAGTGGCACTGTCGAGGATCAAATCCAGGACCTCTACATTGACAGTCCGACGCGCTACCAACTGCCCTATGACGGCTGCTGATGGCTCATTTCAAAACAGGTGTAACTGCCTATAATGAAATAGGCAGTTACTAAAGTTACTGTTTTGTGCTGAGCCATTGTTATTCCTTGTGTAAAATTCTACGCTGCTTGCATTCTTCACTTGAATTCCATGTTGAATCACTGAAAATCTCCATTAAGGCTCTATACTTGCAATCAACACTAACTTCTGTGAGTCAGGAGTCAATCAGACTCCCAACTAGTCCAAGCTCAAAGTAAAGAGTCTGAATTCTCATATTGGGAAAACATTGTGCAAAAGATGAAATTGCTTCTTACAAGCAATTTCTTCTTTGCACCAAGTTACTCTCCCGAAGAAGATGTCCGGTTTTCATTCAAAATACAACTAGTTTTCAACAAATGTTATCTCCAACAACTTTTGTAGCAAAAAGATATTTTGGCTTTCAAAATATTCTCGTATGATCCTAAGAATCCATTGTTCTCTTAACTTGTAAAATGAAGGAGTCCCAACTGGCAGACAAGGAGTCCTTAGTGTTGAACATTGTATTGTAGAATATGAATATCAGATCCTTACACGAATAGCTCTAGCTGAGTACGAGTAGTCAACTTCTTGACATCCAAGTGTGTAACCAGTAAACCAGCCTGCCAACCCAAACTGAAAATAAGAAGTTAAAATGCAGCATACACAACTTAAAGTGAAGTTACAGTTAAATTTGGGTTTATAGTCTGTTTCTATACCAGGCATATTCAACCAACATCACACTTTAACCCCTGTTCATCGAATTGCAAGTTGGCTGTTAACATACAGTGCTCATCGGCAGCCACAGCACTTAGACTAACATTCTCACATGTACCCATTTATACACCTTGGAAGTGGGTGTTGAGGAACAACGTTTAGGTAATTTTTTGCTCATAAAAATTCCCAGGATTAGATCCCGGGATCTTTTGATCCCAAAGCCACCATCCAAACCCCTAGACAACGGACTAAACATCATGAGATACTACTACATATCTCTATATATACCTATTGTATGAGTTCCTTTTAAATATTTTTTGGCCGCCTTCCTCCTCACCTTTAATATGCAACAAAATAAAAAAGAAAGGATCAGGCAAGGTATGAAAACATTATGTAATTTAAATAATTTCACACACACTGGAGCCACAGTTATCCAACAGACTGCAAAGCCATCATAAGCTATCCACTACAACAATATATTTTTTTAAATGCTGGCCTGGGATGCCAAAACTTCTAGGGGTATATTTGAGTGTTGCCACTATGCTTTCCTATTCTATTTCAACGAAGATTTTAATCAAATTGAAACAGATGGGAACAATATAATATAGACTTGTTACAATTTTAAAAAGAGTCATTTACACGGAAAGCTAACATTCAATTGTTCCATTTTTCATTGAACGAGCACAATCCAAATAGAGGGTAGTCGTTTGTTTCAGAGTAAGATGGATTTATATTTCATAGAGGGAATAACAAAAGATATATTTTCATGAGTAGCGGTCCTAGCAGAGTTACAAGTGAAACTATAGCTTTTGTTGTTCACAAAATGAAATACCAATTAATATTACTCGAAAAACAATCAATTAATAAATTTCTATAATGCATAAATTAGACAAACATGAAATTAAGGACATTTTTTCTTATCATTTAGCATGTGATTTCTATGCCATGTTCTTGGCAACGTCATTAATTTGGCCAAGCTTAGATGATGTCAGATAAGATGAAATGAATGAAAGCTTTTAGGCAGTGAGTATCAAAAAGATAATCTATCGTTGTTTTTCGATAAACCAACGAAAAGCATTCTAAGAATAAGACCAATTACCTCCATGAAAATGTATGCAGACAGGAACACCATGGCAAAGTTGTAAACAAGCATCACATTTCTAAGTTCTAATGGTTTTCTATTCCTCATAATGGTAGGTCCCATATTGATGATAATGACGTATAAAACACAGATAAGTATACTAGGCACAGGTGATTCCATCATAAATAGGTTATCTGTTCTCGGATCTGAAATGGTAAATACTACTTTTAAGGTAGTGGACCCATAATAGTTCAGCAGCATCTAGGAACTTGTGATCTTAAACAATGTTAACCAAGGTTTCCTAATGAAATCATTAGGAAACCTTAAGTAACACTGTTTAAGTTCATGATTTCCGAAGTGTTGCAGAACTTTTACAGGTCCACTTCCTTAATTTGCTTTTAAATGACAAGATTTTAGACTTGTCCAATTTGAAAGAGGTTGAAGATGACGCTTTTTTGAAAAAGTTTGTCCTTTTAAGAAAAAAGCATTGTGGGTATTCAGGGCTTGTGCTAGTGTTTGAAACTGAGGAGTCATTGACTCCTAAACAATGAAATTCTGGGGGTCAAAACTTATTCTAAATGGGTCAAAACAACAGAAAGGGTAAATTATGAGTAGACTTTTACAGGTTTCAGTTGAGCTTTTCTTGTCATGATATATAAAGGGAAAAATTAATGAGTAGAGTTCTGAATAGTATACAAGATACATCATTGAAAATTTGAGTGTTATAACTTAAGTTTTGGCCCATACAATTTTCTCTCAAGGGAGTCAAAATGGAAGAAATTTCTTAAGGTCAAAATAAGACATTTTCAGATTTTGAGTTAAAACCCTGGTTTGAAGGTCAAACAAGTGCCCTGATAACCAATAGATTGTAGTTTCAACATTGTTTTTGAAGCTTTATTGTTCAGGGACATTATAAAACTTTCAAATATTGTGGGCACTCATCTAAATCATCCTACAAGACCGTCAGACAGAAAAGAAATGAGTATCCCATCCTATTACAAAATTGTTTCATGAACAGTTAATAAAATTTATCTATCAAATTTGAACATTCCTTTCAACAATTCTTAATATGGAAAATAGATCATATTTGATAAAGAAAATTGGAATGCAATATAACAAATCAAGATGTGTTCATGAAACACACATGCCACTGAAAAAGCAATTTGTTTGGAACTTAGATCCTTAGAAGTCAATGAAAGAGGACCTTGTCACATGACCTTGGTTTCTGCGAATGAGTATCCATGAAATTTACCATCATGCCAAATATGAGCATTGTATCTTGTATAAGGGTAAAGTAATTGGCAATGTTAATCTTTTGGGTTAAGTTATGTAGAAAGATAGAGAGACAATGGTTAAACATTGTGCCCTGATCTTATTGATGCAGGGCATAATTATTTCCTAAGTATTTTCTTAGAAACATTACATAAGATTACTCCTTATTTCAATATTTTGGAATTTGTATTATACTATATGTTTAGTGAAAGCCAAACATTCATTATGACAAGAACTATAATAAAGGATTCTTGTGAAATTTGAAAAAAAAGACATGGAAGCTTTCTGACAAAAATCTTGGTTTTTGAAAAGAATCTGTAGGGAGCTCCAAGAACCTATCGAGGGCTTTTAACAACCACTGTGTGAGAGTGCCTTTAAGAATATTGTTTCTTAAGACAGAGCTGTGCTTTGCAGGGTTCTAGTCTGACATCAACACAAGAAGGCCATAGTGGCCCTTAATCGCTCACCTGAATGAACTGTCTAAAATTTTCAAAAGATGAATGACTGAGCTAAACAAAGCTGTTGCTTCAATACAACTTGAGAATCCGTTTTTTACAATTTTAAGGTTGACTAACAAGGATTTTTATAATTGATTTTGTGACCTATTTTTAAACCCCAGATGACCCAATTTCGATCTCATCCGAGATTTCATCTAGACAATCATTCTGACCAAATTTCAGGTTGACCTAGCAAAAATGTGGCCTCTAGAGTGCATACAAGGTTTTTCTTAGATTTGACCCTGTGACCTAGTTTTTGACCCCGGTTGACCCAATTTCGAACTTGTCCCAGATCGGGCAAAAAATGTGGCCTCTAGAGTGCATACAAGGTTTTTCTTAGATTTGACCCTGTGACCTAGTTTTTGACCCCAGTTGACCTAATTTGGAACTTATTCAAGATTTCATCTAGACAATCATTCTGACAAAATTTCAGGTTGATCGAGCAAAATATGTGGCCTCTAGAGTGCCTACAAGGTTTTTCTTAGATTTGACCCCGTGTCCTAGTTTTTGACCCCAGTTGACTCAATTTCGAACTTGTCCGAGATTTCATCTAGACAATCATTCTGACCAAATTTCAGGTTGATCGGGCAACAAATGTGGCCTCTAGAGTGCATACAAGGTTTTTCTTAGATTTGACCCAGTGACCTAGTTTTTGACCCCAGTTGACCCAATTTTGAACTCATCTGAGATTTCATCAAGACAATCATTCTGACCAAAATTCAGGTTGATCCGGCAAAAAATGTGGCCTCTAGAGTGCATACAAGGTTTTCCTTAGATTTGACCCCGTGACCTAGATTTTGACCCCAGTTGACCCAATTTCGAACTCGTCCAAGATTTCATCAAGACAATCATTCTGACCAAAATTCAGGTTGATCGGGCAAAAAATGTGGCCTCTAGAGTGCATACAAGGCAAATGTTGACGACGGACATCGCACGACGCACGACGGACGACGGACATCCACCTAACCACAATAGCTCACCTTGAGCACTTCGTGCTCAGGTGAGCTAAAAACGGGGTCCAAAGGACTAAATAATTGGGATCTTAGTGAAGGATCCTTTCTTCAAGTTTGCAAGTCACTACTTAAGATATAGACTATTTCTTTTAAGCAGTAAACTTAATTTTATATTTGAATCTTAAGCTATTACTTTAAGGTAAAGAAAGTATTGGACATTTTTTCAAGTCAATAGATATCGCAATAGTTTCTCTGACTATTGATAGTTTACAAAAGTTTTTATGAAAATGAAAGTATTTATAACTAAATGTAGTAACAATGCTGCTTTTCTTCATGTTTTCATCAGAGAATGAGGTCAAATCCAATTCTTTTAACGGGAATATCTGTAATTAACTTATTTGATCATTTACTCGCCAATTAAAAGGTAAACAGCATCTTACAAGAATAATATAAAATTACTGCCTAATAAAGGTATGGCGCTTTAACATTGATTATCATCTAATTTTTCTGTAAAAACTACTATTGTGATAGTATTGCAATAGTTTTCTGAAATTGCAATACTATTCCAATAGCAACTTTTCTATCCCTATACATTACTATCGAGATACTAATTTTGAACTCAATAGTTACCCCTACTTATTCTGCTGAATTTGAGTTACATGTCTTGATGAATTGTATTTTTTAGGATTTTTTAACCAGTCAGGCCCAAGTTTTCCCCACATTAACCCCACAGAACGTGAGCAGTGTAAGCTAGGCTAAGATCAGATCAGACTGCACATATGTGCAAAAAATCAAGCAAATGTCGTGAACAGCATAATTTCTAGATAACTTGTTGTTGAACATACCTTTTTTGGCCAAGATTTCATCATAAAAATCCATAGCTTTTGTATAAATACTCTGATTAAGAGCCTGTCTGTGGGTCTCCATGGTTCTAGTGTTAACAGGTAGTTGTGTTGTCTGTTATATTTCTACAAATACAAAGTGAAAAACTTAACCTTTGTCATGCTGAACCCAGAATATTCTTGCTTTAACAGGGGGTATAGACAAAGATCAGCCTGCACATATGTGCAGTCTGATCTTAGTTCATACCACCTGAAGTTCATTTTTAAACCTTTCTTTCATTTTTAAACTGATGTAAAATGATGCATTTCCGAAATCAATACTCTCTCACATTTGGTAACTTCCAGTGCTTTAAGCACTTTGATTTTACATCTTTTTTGCAAAAAATTTTATTCAGCGTGACAAGTGTTAACAGATAAGTTGAGCAAAGAATAAAAAGCAAATTAGCAAAACGAGAGCGTAAATTCAATTTGACATGAATGTCACGACTCATTCAACTCTCTCATTCATATTTAAGCATTTTAACAACTCACCAGAAAATAGCTTTGTTAAACAAATTAATTGAGAGATTTGAGCAAAACTATTGTAAGTGCCTACATATTCATAGACAATTACAATAGTATTAGACATGCCCATTAAAATTAAATAAGTACATGTTATTTCAACTGTTCTCAAAAAATCTAAGAAATATAAATCACCAATGCTGTAGGTAAAACACAATACCGGTAGTTGAATATTGATAAATAGACTTTAGACGAGTTTAATATGGATAATTACAACCATTGAAATTTTTGTTATCACATTCTTGACTATCCTAGCGTCATCGTCTAAAAGTAATGCACTTTCAACACTGACTTCATCATGAAGAAGCTAACATTATGTAAGGAAATAGTGCTTTTTGGAAATATTACCCCACCCACTATTTTAGCCTTGCCAGGATTCCTGGCATTAGTTACTGTATTGCTGAACTGCCAAGTTTACATTAAAATGTGTTTATTTGGGTTTGTGAAGTATTTAAGGACTATTTTAATGTTGAAACTGGTCTGTTTGCAGCAGTTAGCTAGAGAAATCTGCTTACTTTAACATTTGTTGTCTGATTGTTTACAAGGCTGCAGTGATTATCTCCCTTGACTACAAACTATTTATTCCTTTATTATCTAATCTAACTCTGTAAAGAAGCCCATATATTGTCAATAAAACCACATTATGTTTGTTGTTTGCCCTTACAGCATTTGCTTTAGGGAATTATTTGTGTTAAACAAGTTATTGAATTCCTGGCTATGCCTTCAAGTTTGGAAGGAGGGAACCTTTGAATTCCTAGCCACTTCAGATTTTCAACTGTCAAATTCTAGCTTTTCTGAGAAATCTATTTATAATGTAAGGTATCAATGTTTAGGTCTTGGTGTGCTCTATCTGTTCATGTGCACCACTAGTTCATATTGTTTGTTTGTATGTAGCATTTGCATCTGAAAGAATTTACTCCTGGCAACATGGCTGCAGCTGCCAAGAAAAAAAAATTGTCATTTTTACCTGACAGGATTCCTGTCAGCCAGGAACGTTTTGATTGGCTAAGTGAGACCTTCCACTGCCTCTGATTGGTTTGTAAGGTTGTTGCTATGGTTATCAAAAGCTTATAAATAGGGGTAAATCCTGGCAGATGATCAGTTTTAGTATCAGATTCACTCATGACACATGTCTTTATTATGATGTAACAAGGGCCTCAAATGGCTATTCATTCATTAAATATCATCATCATCAAGCTGAATTGTCCTTTTATACAGTCCATATGCTTATTAACCAGGAAAGCCTTATTTGAAGGAGATATTGGGACCATAGAAGCTCGGATAAGGGCAACATTTTGTTTACAATTATAATAGCAAAAATCAATAAATATAAATACTCAATAGGAAGAAAAAGGGGCTTAAGTGATGAGTTTCTTTACTCTGTCAGTATATAGGTAATTGCATCTGTAATAAAGTTCTGTTATCTCATGCTTCTTAGATTTCGGTTCAGAAGGCTCCTACTTCTCACTATACCAATTTTACCTGTTTACAAATACAAAGATTTGGCAATAATACATTTTCCCCCACAAATATACATTGTATTTTCCTTTCATCTATTTCTTTCATTGCACTAACTCACTCATTACAGCCACTAGAAATTGGACTTTAGTAATTTATCATCTTATAAAGGGTAAATGCAAGTCTCAAATATACCAGTCATTGTATGAATCAACCCTTGTCATACTGAATAAAAAACCTTGGCAAAATTATATATAAATCAAAGTGCTGAAAGCTCTGTATTTCCTAATTGTGAGTCAGTAATTGATTTTGAAAATAAAATTTCTGAAACTTTTATGGTTTAAAAAAGAAAAACAGGCAGTATAGACAAAGATCAGACTGCACATATGTTCAGGCTGATGTTTGTCTACAGCTCCTGCCAAGGCAGGAATATTCCAGGTTCAGCATGACAAGGGTTAAGTGTAACTGTAAGTTAGTAGTCCTAGGTGACTCATTTTAATCCTTGTGCTGAATAAAAACCTTGACAAAAGCTGCAGTAAAATCAAAGTGCTGTATGCACTTTTTGTGAATAGGTATTCATCATGAAAATTCAATTAGTTAATTCCTATGGTTTAAAAAACAATAAAAACTTGAGGTCCCCCTTGCTCCACTGGAATTACCCCAAGGAAACCAGAGGAAGCATTAATTTGCTTTAAGTGAAATTCAAGAAAACAATAATTTAAGAAAGCAGGTCAAGGTCTATAAAAATGCAAATCTTACTATTGATTTAAAGGTCAAAGGTCATAGTCAGGGGTTCAACAGGATACCATAATAAAAGACAATCATCCCAAAACATCAATTAGAGGCAAAATATAGTTCTTGACCTGATAAGAGTCAACTTTGGAATCCAGAGTTCAATAGGATGCCAGAATCAAAGACAATCATCTACTGACCTTTATTTATTGATTTAATACTGTTGTAGCCCTAATAATTCAATGTTAAAGAAAGAAGGTCAAAGGCCAGGACCTGGGTCAAGGGTTCATCATGATGCCAGAATGAAAGACAATCTACTTCCAACCTTAATCATTGACTAAACACATTCCTAGCCCAAATACTGCAACATTTAAGAACGTAGGTCACAGGTCAAAAACTGGGTCAAGGGTTCAGCATGATGCCAGAAAGACAATCATCTCCAATCTTCATTATTGATTTAAAACTGGTGTAGCCCTAATAATTCAATATTTATGAAAGTAGGTCAAAGGTCAAGATCTGGGTTAAAGGTTCCACATGATGTCAGAATCATAGACAATCATTCACCAACTTTTATCATTGACTTAATACAATCCTAGCCCTAAAAATTGAATATTTTAGAAAGTAGGTCAAAGGTCACTGTTGGGGTCAGAATCAAAGATAATGATCATCTACCAACCTTTAATATTGACTTAATACAGTCCTACACAAATTCATTCATATCCTATGCATAGTTTTAGATAGTTTTTGTGATTTCTCCCTTTTGGCTCTTTTTTTGTCGACGTGAAAGCCTCAGTTACCCAAGTTCATTGCCCAACAAAAATTTAACAAAGAAATCTGAAAGAGCATATACTAGGGAACACTTCAGTGAAGTTTGGATGAATTCTGATAAGTAGTTTTAGAGAAAAATATTATCAAAAGAATTTAAGATCCAGAGGGCCCATTTTTTTGATGGTGCGGCAACCCATAGCACCCAAGAGAATGTCCCACAAAGAATTCTGTTGGGTAGTTCCAGTTAAGAAGATTTCTTTTGAAGATTTCACCATGAGGGACCATTTTTTGATGACCCGGCAGCCCTTCGCACCCATATTAAGTCATACAGAATTAAACAAATAATTCCGAAAGAGCTTGTCCCAAAGTCATTCTGGTGAAGTTAGGTTCTATTCTGTATAATAGTTTTAGAGAAGATTTCTTTAATTTTTCACCATTGGTGACCCATTTTCTGGTGACATGAACAGCTCTATTGCCTATGTTGCCAAACCAATCATAATTAAATGAAGGAATCTGAAAGAGCATGTCCTGAGAATCATTTCTATAAAATTTGGTTGAATTCTGACCAGAAGTTTCAGAGAACATTTTTTTATATTTCACAATTGCAAGTCTCTTTTTTGGTGGCATGTCAGCCAATAACGCCTATGTTGTCAATCTGATTTCATACCCACCTGAAAGCGCATGACCTCAGGATTATTTCTGTAAAGTTAGGTTAAGTCCTGACCAGTGGTTTCAGAGGAGAAGATCATTTATATTCCACCATTTCCAGCCCCTTTATAGTGACATGTCAGCCCAAAGCACTCAAACTGTCAACTTGATCCGATAAATTTAACGAAGGAAACTGAAAGAGCATGTCCTCAGGATCACTTCTGTAAAGTTTTGATAAATTATGACCAGTAGTTTCATAGAAGAAGATTTTTTTTATTTTTCACCATTGCGGCCCCTGTTTTGGTGTCTCTATGCACTGTTGCGCCCTAGTTATCAGCCCAATCAGGATTAAGAAGGAATTTGAAAGAGGTGTCCTAAGCATCATTCCTGTGAAATATGGTTGAATTCTTCCAAGTAGTTTCAGAGAAGATGATCAGAGGAGAGTTAAGCACACACAAATAGAAAATAGCAGAGATTCATTTACCTGCATGTCCTGCTATTATTTTGCACAAAATCAGGCGAGGACGCATATTATTGAAAGATGTGAAACCCGTGTATGTATACACTTTATAGAAGACGAGCCCCGTCGTCAAACAAAACTTCAAAAATGTATGCGTACATCGTATAATGAAGCAATTGTACACCGATAATAATTTACTTAAACACCTGTTCAGCTGGTTTCCTTCCTCAACTACGATGCATTATGTTAACATGCAGTGCGGGGACCCAGGTCAAAAAAATGTCAAATCAATTTTTCATAGGTCTTTCAAGGCTTTTACAGCCAATCAGCTTGTGTGGTTGACATCTCATACCCTCGCAGGCTAAAAACGAAAGTGGCCATGCACTTGCAAAAAACTTAAACCTCTCTCTGATGCCAAACAAAGGACGATCAGCGGTCTGTTTAATAAGAGTTAGACCAGAGAAACGTCCACGCAAGATGGTACTCAGATGAATAAGAACACTTCGAAGGACAATTCAGAAAAAGGAACAGAGTCTAGCAATGCCACCAAAAAGGTTCATACCTTCCAACAAAACTGGGTGCTACTTTACAGTTGGCTTGCATATGATAAAGATAACAACTTTATGTTTTGTAAGATTTGCACAGACGCCAATAAAAAGAAAGGGATGGTAAAAAATGCAAAGCTCACCAATTTCATGACGACAACCTTGCAGCGTCATATTGAACTTTTGGATCATCAGATGCTTATCAATGCCCCAAAATTACAAAAAGAATTTGAAAATCACAAAAAAATGACAGCCAGAAGGACGTTGCTGTGTACCTCCTATTTAAAACGGTACATCTATTAATACAGGAGGACATCCCATTTAGTGAATTAATAAATATTTGCCTAGTTATTAGAAAAACCACTTTCATTTGTTGCTGTTGTTTTCGGTAGTTATCGAAAGTTGTCTAAATAATGGGACTCATAAATTTCCCAAAGGACTCATGAAATTTTGATTTAGCAAGTCCCAGGACTCACTGTTGCCATTTGTGCATTAATCACTGCAATAGGCCATGACAATAGCCTGCTTGACTTTGTCCAGTGTAGCTGAAAATTAGCAAAGAATTCCACAAAACTTTATAGCAAGCGCAGCTCGCAAACGGCCGAAGGCCGTGAGCGCGAAGCAAGCGTTTATGGTAACGTGTGTTATTCCATTCTATTCTATCCTACTGTCAAACGAAACGAACGTGTAATTTTCCACCCGGAGTGAATCCACTTGCAGGACTGAAAAAAGGTTCAAAATTGTATTGAAAAAATACCTTAATGAATTCTTTGTAAATGAAAAATTAAAAAATTGAAAATTAATTTAAACTATCCCGAAAAACCGATGTTTAATAAACGAAGCAATTCGCGTGGAAATTCCCACAAAATGTTTATAAGTTTTCTCTATACAGAATGACAAAGCTAATTTCAACATCCCCACCTTTAGTCCTTACAGATATACAGCCTAGAACATGTTTAAAACCTCAGATTTACATGATGCATGCATGTTAAGATGAAAATGACAACAAATATTTTGATGTCATCTTTGATGAGTAATGATGTCACGAATACTATAGTCTAGAATTTAAAACAGTTCAATCATAAACTAGTAAACTTGTAAATGCATGCAACTTTGTTCTTGCGATTTTTAACGAGTTTGATATAGAAAATGATGACCCTAGTCTTGTAACATCTAAAACAAGAAATGTAACAATAAGTTGATTTTTAGGCCACCAGAAAACATTGTGGGAAAGAAGAAATTGCTTGTTTATAAAGTTTATGTTATTGTAAATAGATTTTGTTGTTGGGTATGCCTACATGGACCCGTCTCAAAAAACCTTTATTTCTTAAAGATGTTAATTTAATTACAGTTATGTTTAAAAGGTTTATGCATTCTTATTGGCTGAAAAATTTGTTTCAGTGGAAAGTAGCCCCAAAACAAGAATTTCTACTTTTATTGATAAATCTTCACATTTTTGCGATTAAATTTAAGGTTCTAGAAGTTATGTCTTGATTTCATAGTGGTGTAAAAATCAAAACCTAATCAAAATCGTGTGTGAATCTGCATCATATATTCATAGTCTGATTAGTAGTACAATTTCATACATCGGTGAATTTAAGAATTTATCTCTTCTTCTCCTAAATGATGAAAGGATCACAAAGGAGGAATAGATTGTGCATCAGAAACACAAATCTACTCAAAACAATCGCACTATACTGTGAATTACAAATGCCCACCCTCTCTCTCTCTCTCTTGTAACAAACAATATTTCAGATAAGCTGCGATGTAAGAAGACCCTTAATTTCACAGTACAGTCAACTGGCCAATAGCGGATCACTAGTGAGAACTTTGTTGATTATTTTTCAAAGAAACGTGGCAGAATGCCGATTTTGGTCTTATGTGGCAATAAAATTTGTACACTTAAGTCTTTGAAGTGCATCATACATCTTTAGTCAATCAATCAAAACAGTTACATTGTTCGGGAAATAGAAGTGTACGTAAATTAGCCATTTCCGGATCAATTTGGCCAATAGCGGATCACGTGTTAAGATGACTCTGGGGGCTGTCTCAAAATGATTTTGACCTGTCATCACTGTCAAACCAATATGTTTGCTTCCATTGGAAGTGTTTTTTACAATAATTTTATCATTTCAATATTAATTGAGTAGTACAAACGAAATCATTGAGCAGACATTTATTTATTAAGCTTCTAACAAGACAAACTAACTAACTAATAATCAACATTTTGTAGATTTAACTGTCTAACTGTCTAAAAATGTATAAAACAAAAGGTTTTTATATATTTCATCAATCCAAACATAGAATACGTTTTAAGACTGGTTTTTAGACTGCATCAATTTGAATTTGTAATATTCTATTAATTGCCTTCTGTGTAAGAAACATTGTGACAAAATGTTACATATCATGAATCCTATCATTTTTCATTTTCCAATTCCTGATTTTTTTCAAATCCTAAAATTATCATTTGCTTCAGTATCTACCCATTTACACATGACACAATTTTGGGCTGGTTAAAATTTAGAAAAATAAGTACTGTACCAGAATTTTAAAGTATCACTTTTTTCAGTTATGGAAAATTGTGTGTGGCAAGCGACCGAGGCTTCTTTCACAGTCCTGTTTTCTTTTTGAAAAAAGTATCTAAGTATCTTTAAAACATTAGAGTTGTAGATCGATTGAAAACATTAAAATAATACCCCCAAAGCAATTGCTTCTCTGACCATCATAATTTGGGCCATTTTTTAAAAATTTTCAACACTAATTTCCCTCTGGTTTGATATATGTATATAGGTAGAAAATCTGATATCTAAGGCCAGATACTTCTGTAATCTCCTACTACCACCTTTTTCATTCAAAACGTAGATCTAGTTAAGGTATTTTTGGGAAAAAAAAAAAACAAAAAAAACCCTACCAATGTTATAGCCCTTTAACATTTAGACTCAACGAACTATTAAAATTACTTTTTTTGTTACACAAAAGAAATGTTTTTGTGAAAGACGAATGCCCCAGAAAAGCCTCTAAGGCCATTTTCATGACCTTGTCAGATGACCTTGACCTCGTCACATGAGGTTGACCTTGATATCTGTAGATGCTCACTATTGAGTTCTAACATTATACCAACTATGAACATGGTATCTTGAATAACCTTGCAGTAATTATCAAAGTTGAGGGTTTTTTTTTGTTAAGTTTTGCAGACAGACAGACGGAAAATGGTCAAGCAATATGATCCCGATCTTTCAATGTACTGGCATAAAAAAATTCAGCCAGATTTGCAAAAATTCTAGGAAATTTCATCAGCTAAGTACTGCTCTCAAACAACGACATTGGTTAAAAGATAAATGATCTAAAAATAGGTCATTTCTCAATTTCATACAATGTTTCCAGAATTAATCAAAATCAGAATTGGGAGAATTGGGATCTATAAATTTATTTATCATTTTAAACTTAAACTTAAATATATTAAATCAAAATGCATAAGTAGCTAGATTCGGTGCAGTTATCTTTATAAAATACTTGGTTTGCTTATTTTGAGACGCCCCCTATGATGCGCACAGCTGATCCGCTAATGGATAGTAAGGGTTTAGGGTTGTTTCTATTTATTGTACACAAAAAGGTTGATAAAACCATGCGAAAGCATAGTAAACCAATACTTTATGCCTCCTTTTTGTGATTTCATCCACTATTTGAAGTTGTACTCGTTTACTCGCCTTCAATTTTGCAGACGAATTCTTTTCTTTGAAATTCCTATGACGTAGTCTTTCAGTCGAACAGACGCTTGACCAGCGTTTCGTCGGTCTGAAGCACTACAACAACAAAGTGAACTGTCAAAATTTTGTTACGCTACGAAGAGATGGACAGTGTCTTGGGATAGAGTATTAGTTTCTTTTTCGGCATTTGCGAGTGAAAGTAATTGAAGATGGAAATCAAAGTGATCCGCTATTGGTCATGATCCGTCATTGGCTAGTTGACTGTAAACATTATTGGAGGCAGGGGAATGCTTGACAGAGACTAGTGAAAAATAATATCGACATCAAAAAGGGCGGGCCTAATGAATTTCAATGAAGTGGTGCTATATGGCAACTGGAAACTGGAGCTGATCATTGTGGATTTTTTGGTTTCCTCCTGCGTCATTGCAAAACGCTTGCAACCAATTTAGCATCCTAGACCCAGGCTGGTTTATCGAATCCAGTGATCCATAGCAAAACATGACCGAAAGAATGCTGCGAGAATTCTTTGTAATTGAAGATGCATTTCTAAAAACAATTACCATTCAAGCAACATATATTACCTCTAAAAGTAAAGATGAATTTCTGGTCGATATAAAATGTTTTATTGTCACCACGGACACCGGCGAAACCACGCACTGTTTTCTCTCCTGACCGGTGAGAGACGACAAAGTCAGAGTAGTTCCGAATGAAGCATTCCATACAGTTCCACAGCACTAAATTTTTAAAAGATTCATTTGCGCAAAGGACTTTGAGTAGATATTAAAGCAATGGAGCATTCTCCCCCCTCCTCTCTGATCATTTTAACTATAAAATTAAGGGTCTTCTTACATTATTTGTGGAATTCTTTGCTATTTTTTAGCTCCACTGAACGAGGTCAAGCAGGCAAATTTTGTCATGGCCTATTGTCCGTCTGTGTGTTCTTGACTCTTTTCTTTGATCATATTCTTGTCTGAAACTACTTGACAGAATTCAACCAAATTTGAACAATAAAAAGATCAAAAATATTCAAAAGAGAGCCATAAGATTTATCTATGATGATTGCGATTCCAATTATGAAAGCCTTTTGTTAAAATCAAAATTGCCCACCCTTAAAATAAGAAAATTAAGAATTATTTAAACAGTAGAGATCCGAGGTGCGTTTTTTACATGAAGATGAAAATTTCCGCTAAATAAGATTATTAAGACGTCATAAGAAACGATTTTCAATATTTTGAGTGAAAACATTTGATGTCGTCAAGGCTACCCGTTTTAAGCCAATGCAAGACCATCTTCGTTTCCTCTATAAGATATCTTAAGATTCTTATTAAGCCGCGAACCAAAACTCGTCAGTAGTGACGATTTCACCTACACAAAAGGGGTAAGTCTCATTTTTTTATTATATTCTATTTATTCTTTTGATCTTTTGGAATCTTGTAATATATATTGTTTAAACTTAGGACGTGAGTGAGTTTTCAAGCAATAAAATTTAAAACAAACTTAATCATTTTAGCATAAAAAGTACTTATTTAAATTGCTAATCGTTTAACTTCTTACTTATTATTATTATATATTATTATATATTTCAGGTGAAGTCTCGCGAGAGAACGTACTGGCGTTGTGCAGTGCGCAACAAGAAATGTAACTGTCCAGCGTCCGTCAAAGAATTCATGGGCGTCTTCGTACCAGGGATCAACGGCAATATCCATCCTCCCAACCTGGTGCAGGTAGAATTGTCAAAATGACTCACAAGGTAGGTTGCACATTACATAAAGAATATAGTAATTTTTGATAAATAAATAAAAAATTATTTTCAATTCAAATTCATTGATTCTTATTTTTTTAATATCTTTATTAAAATAGGACAATAAATTACATCGAAAAACAGATTCAAATATAAAATAATATTTATAACTTGTTCTCTTTTTATAGATCAAGAAAGAATCTAAAGACCGCCCATTCGAACACGTATCTTCGGTCGTAGAGCGAGTAATGAAAGAAATCGTTTCCACAAATGAAGTCAACATTCCAAAGCCTGAAAACCTTATTAGAGCTGCGAACAACCACAGACGCAACCGACCAAATGAACAACAAACAATCGATTTCGAGGTATGTATTGTCATTTTTTATTATTACATTGTGAATATTGTTGGATTGTTGACATTTCTTCCACGCCAGGGAACTGGTGCTTCTTCCGAGAGTTCGTAAGAACCAACAATGACCTTGAAGGTAATTTCGTATTTTTTATGTTATGTATTTACACACACAGGGCAGGTCATCCAAACTTGGGCCTGTACAAGCTGTCCAAACTCCTGAAAGAAGAAGCCAGAACAGTCGACATAAAAATCCGCCTAGTTTCAGACAACTTATTGTCGAAGCTTAGGCGGAAGAAATACCAAAAAGTCCACGGCAACCTAGGGGATGCCTGGGACAAATACGAAGAAGACGATGTCACAACAACAGCTCTTCTTAGACTCATCTCCAACATCACCGGGCTGGGCCCCATTAACTACACAAACCACATACTCGCGAACGAAGACAGACAATCGTGACACATAGACTTTAGTGAACATTGTTGTATAATTTTGAATACGGACCAGTGAGCGACTCAAATTTCGTAAATAGAGACTGTATTCGTTCTGCAGTTACGATGTTTTGGTCGCTCAAGTACAAAATGCGCCAATGCTAATTAACTTGTGATTCTTGGTCTGCATTGTGTGACATAAAGGCGTTTATCGAACATTGTTATTAAATTTATGTATATATGTTTCATATTTTAAAACGGGCCAGTGAGCGATTCAAACTTCGTAAATAGAGACGTATTCATTCTGTAGTTACGATGTTTTGGTCGCCCAACGACAAAATGCTCCATTGCAAATTAATTTGTGAGTCTTGGTCTTGTAAATGATTTCTTCATTCATCTTCATTCCGTTGTTTTCATGTTCTTTTGTATTATGAGGAAACGCATTTTCAAGCTATAAAGGATAAAAAACTTTATATAACTGTATCTTCTTAACCGATTCTTATAGCTCTGTTTTAGGATGCCTTTCTTCATTAATTTGACTATGTATAATTAATTGTAAATAATTGTAAAAAATAAATCGAAAGAATGATTAGGAACAACTTTTCAAAGATGTTTTTTCATTACAATGTTACCTGACAAATGTCTTTTTACCGAAGTCTCCATTTTTTACTATATATTATCAATTTACCGAAGTTGTAATTTACCGAAATTACTATCACCATTTAAGAAACGCACCTCCGATATGTAAGGACAACAAATAGAGGTATTTTACGGAAATCTGTGCGTGCGCGAGAGCCTTGTTTTCAATACCGTTTGCAAATTAGGTGGCTGGTCGACTATCATAAAAGCCATAGTGGTAAACCCTTTATTTTCTTGATTTGCTAGAGTAATAAATGTTGCCTTAAAGGTCGTTACTACAGCTGGATCAAAACTGTAGTTACGAGGTTTTTGAATTGCAAAGACGAAATTCTATTATCTCTTAGAAGTAATGACACAAAAAAAAAAACTTAATCTCGTATGTTAAAATGGGCGAATGTGTCTTAAAACAAAATTACGATTTGTAAACCAAACATCGTTTTTCTACTCATAGTATAGTGGCCTATTACTGCGATGGAGATAACAGATAATTTAATTTCACCGATATGGCTGGATGAACGTTAGGTGAATCTGGTCTTAATATTAAATGTTCTTTAAGATATCACAAATATTTAACGAGTTAAATCTAAAAGGGATCAAATCAAAAATTGAAAAAAATGAAGTAAAAATAAAGAAAACGAACTTGAAAAAGAATATCAGCTGGTTAATCGCATTTCTTCTCTTTTTTACAAAATGTTTCGAAGATTGTTTTCTGTTTGTTAAAGCGTCGGATATGGTGTTGTAATAGATCAAAATTAATTAAACGAGATGCGAGTTTACTTTCTTATTTCATAGTGATTTTACCTGGAATTACACAGATTTAGATGTGCGCTTGTCAGAATTAATATGTTAAAGAATACTAACTTTATAATTTTCAATCGGGATATACACTACGCCGTATCCTAGAAATTATGAGTTATGCGAGAAATCGTGATTACAATCATTAAAGGCAATCTTTCAAATCTGAATCCCAACAAAGGCAAATCTTTCTTTCCCGGAGTAGAGGCTAAAAGCCTTTCAAATGTCAAATGATTAAACAATACACACCACTGCACCGAAATGTCCTTTTCCGAAAACCATTCGTCCAATAGAGGAAACTTTGAAAATCTTTTTCTCATAATGTAATTGATGGATATCAACTAAATTTCACTGGAATGATCCTTGAGTGACCCTCTATCAGTCTACCAAAATCATTGTGATCAAATGAACAATTTGTATTTTATGGGCGGAGGTCAATTCCCTATATGTTATATAGTGGAAACTTTGGAAATCATTTTATCAGAATGTAACCGATCGAAATCAATCTTACTTCATTGGTATGATTCTTGAGTGACCCATTATCATGCAGCCTAAAATCATTGTCATTGGATGAAAAATATGTCTTTTGTGGACTGAGGTCATTTCTATTATGTTATATAATGGAAACATTGAAAATCATTTTTCAACATCAGTAGAAGCCAAAATATTTAAAAATCTAGTCAAAACTTTGATTTGCTATTTAAAGAATCTACCCTGTGGAGCGACTCAAGCCGTTCATGGCTTTCTAGTTGTTTATAATCATGATTGTTTTTTATCCGTTTTATAGTTGAACTTGATTAAATTATTATTACTAGCATTAGAATCGGGATTGAATTATCAATATTTATTGCAAACATGTTTCTATACTTTTTACTAAATGCTCGATCTCTTTTTCCTTTCTTTTTCAGTTTCTCCTTTGTACATTGTAGGAATGCTAATAAAATATCTTACTAGCGAGAAATAAACGGTCAATTTCATACATAATTTTATTGACGTTACATTTTGTAAGATAAGGACAAAGGGAAACTTTATACAAAATCTGCTGATGAGTTATTCATTGAACATAAAATAACGAGTACGAAGTGTAAAAGTAAATAAATAAACAAATAAATAAATGTCGTTGTTGCTTCAAGCAGTAGTTACCAGTTTATAGTAGCTCAGTGGTTATTTGAAAGTTCCATTTTTTCCATTTTTTTCGAGTAAAGTTCCGTTGGCAGAATTGTTTTTTTTTTTTTTTATAATTTTGTATATTCTTTGCTCTGATGTTTGAGAAAAGATATTTTTAAATTTCTTAGGGGCTATGGATCCATGCAACAAGCATATACTTAAAAAAGGCGTTGGAAATTTGTTGTCTACTTCATCTACATTTTTATCATTTTTTATTCATTATTATTCATGTCCTTATGCATTTAAATACAACAAGAGTCGTTTGTAGGCATGTAACCGGACCCATACGGACGGACAGAGGGGCGATCACAAAAAGTGTCCGAAAACGGATTATTTTGAATATACACTGGGAACTAGATACTAGTTTAAATTTTGTTTCAGTTCTTAGGCCAGGCTGTTTTTTTTTCAATTAACCCAAACAATAACGAACATTAGAACGGGACGGTAAAGAGAAGATAGGAAGATTTTAGGAAAGGAGGCTCAGATAAGTCAGCCCGAAGGTAGGCACTACCTGTATGGCTATTTCAACTGAGAAAGCACACAGGGTAGAACCATCCTTATATAGTCATACTTAACTAGGTTGCATATGTGCAAAAAGTAAAGACACAGATATGCAGCAATAAATCGGAAATATGTCACATTTTTACAAGGAGAAACATGTGCGCAATGCCGAGTTAAACTGGTACTACAGTAATGTGAAAAATGTGACGGGTCATCAGAAAATGAAAAATGAAAAAAAATAGGGTTAATGTTCTGACGCAACTAAAGATTGTCTGACTAGAACATCCGCATTTGGTGTTAAGTGAATGACTCTTCTTAGCGATCTTCTCCCGAAAGTTTGGTTGATAGGGCAAGTCGTCCTTTGTGTCCTGGAAGTTGCGTTTCGGTACTGTCGATACTACTAAGTCCTTTGTGAACTAAAGGCAGTGTTTTACCATCATGTGTCGCCTATGTTGTCCGCTCTTAATGACGTCTCCGAACAAGAACGACGGGTGAACATTTTCACCATTGCTTCATGCGTGTTGCTTCACTGTCGATAAAAACTCGAGAAGGAGTTGTACACACCTAGGCATCCTACAACCTGACAGGGAACCTCAACACCAGGCCAGATAGGCCTTTCATTCTTTGTGAAGGTGCTGATTTTTTTTAACCCCTTCTTATACTTCTTGAACCGGCATCATCCTTGTCTGGCTAAATGAATATTGAATAAGGAATCAGACACAGAAAAATGGAGAAATTGTAAGGTAATGGACCTCTCAGACAGGATACGGGTCAGTATGATTCCTGAGTTGAATCCTATCGTAAGAAAATCAATTTCTAAGCTTTAATAGGAGTTCACAGCATACATAAGAGGAAGGAAAAGCTTTTTCCTTTGTACTCTTATGTTATGTCTCGATAAAGGTAAAGACGTTTACCAAAATGTTAACAAAATAACTTCAATCAATTGACCCTATCCCTAATGTTTAAATTCAGAATTATTCATTCTGTGATAAATAAGAGCGAGAGAGAGAGAGGGGGAGAGAGAGGTGGAGAGAGAGAGAGAGAGAGAGAGAGAGAGAGAGAGAGAGAGAGAGAGAGAGAGAGAGAGAGAGGGAGAGAGAGTGAGTGAGAGAGAGAGAGAGAGAAATCTGTTCTATTCTTGGCTGTTACCTACAGCAAATACACAAATAACAAAATAACATTTCAAGTACTCACATGAACAAAGTGGTACTTAAACGAACTTAAAGCTATGGTCTTAAAACTAACCCAAATCACTCACTGTTACAAAAGTCTGATAAATAATTAGTTAAAAGGGAGAAAATATTTCCAAAGGGTTGATGCATTGTCCAGCCCGAGTGAAATACCTTGGGGCCATATTTTCGTTAATCGAATGGTCGGTCTGATCCATGTCTGAATTGTGTATAGATCAGTCATCATTTTGAAAAGAAATTGCTTCCGGTTCAAAATGTCTGTCAATACTGTATGGTTATGAATGCACCACTAATCTTTTGCGAATTCCAACATGATCAACTTTGTAAGTGACATCCGTTAACGGTTCTATTTTTTGTATGGTCCAACCCAACCCATTACTTATTTTTGATTTCCCAGAGGAGGACAACAACGCCAAACGACGTCACCTCAATTTAATTTTCTTGGTTTCAGACCAACATATTATGCTCTTTTCTGTTTTGAAGTTGATGATTTGAGATTTTTAAAGGCGATATCAAATAAATGTTCGAGAGATGCTGTTGAACATATTGCTATTGACAAACGCGTTCCACGTGTCCCTGGCAACTATTGAAATTGACATCGATTGGAAAAGGAACTGCCCTTCCAAACATAAGTTTATCTGCACTAAAGCCAGTACTGGAATGACACGTGGCACGGTAAGCCATCGTGACAAATGTGGTCATCCCAGTCGTCCCTATTTTCATTAACAAACATGGATAGTATCTGTAGAACTTGAAGAACTGTTATATTTAACCGTTCAGATATACCGTCAGACTTTGGGTTAAACGGTGTAGTCCTTGCCTTTTCAATATTAAGTAACTCTCACATTTCACTGAATAATTGAGATTCAAACTCTCGACCTTGATCTGAATTTATGATTGAAGTTACTCCATACCTGGCTACGAATTCATTAACCAGTTTATCTGCAACGGTTAATGCGGTATGGTTAGGTAATGCATAAGCTTCGAAGAATTTCAAAAAATAGTCTCCGACAAAAAGTAAGTACTCGTTCCCGTTTGTCGTAATTCGGGAGGGGGGGGGAGTATATCCAATGATATCCTGTCCGTAGCATTACTTGATAAACCCTGTTTAAGAGGAGATTTCTTAGCCCTTGTCCGAAGAAATCTCCTCTTAAACAGGATTTATCATGTAATATTATGGACAGGATAGCATTGGATATACTGGTCCGAGCCGCAACATAGCGCAGTTGGTTAGGCATAAGACTTCCAATCTGGAAATCGTGGGTTCGATACCCGGCGGCGGCAAATATCCTTTCCGACGTTTGTCTCTCACCAATGGGTATATAATCGTAAAACTTTGTGAGATAGCAGTCGGGGGCTAGGACTGTGAGATAGCAGTCGGGGGCTAGGACAGGGTGTAATGGTAGTACAGGTGAAAGAAATACCAAGAATCCATTGTTAGGTGCACCGGCCGCCGCGATATAACTGCAAAATTGTTGAAAGCGGCGTACAACCCATTAAAACAAACTTAGCCCTGGTCCGGCTTTTCGTCGAGAACAAAGGTCACAGGCATTTCACCAAGCCTTTATATCTCCTGGTCAATAAAACCTTCTCTAAATGGATTTCAACGTCCGTTCTCTTCCAAGATGACAAGCTGTTTAATTTACATGCAATTCATAGAATATTTTCTGTTTTAATGTACGGGAACTACAAATTGTAATCTCTCACTTTCATCACTCCCTGTTTTAACGTTATTACTATACAGGAAACCATTTTCAACAAAAAGAGATTCCCATATGCTCCACAATGTACGGACTCTAAAGCGTCAGTTCTTGACAACGTGCTTAGAAGGTTTTTCTGTACACCTTTCCTTACGATTCAATAAAACCCTAATAGCATTGTTTGATTGTTGTATCTTTCGATTTCATTTATTGTTCAGTAATCTAACAAATTACAACTAGAATTGTTTTGGTTGTCTAATAATGGAACAATTGAAATGGTTTCTTTTGCATTAGACACGGAGTAATCAGAATAATTACACTCCGAAAATAATACATTTTTTATTTCCTCCTAGGTAACCTAAGCTAAAGCATCTGCGTTGCCATGTAAAGAACCTTTCCTGTGTTGAATTTCGAAATCGTTAGTTTCTAAGATAGTCAATTATCGGGCAACCATTCCCTCTGGATCTTTAACATTTCTAAACCACGTCAATGAAGAATGGTCAGATCTAACGAGAAAATTCCTTTCCCCAGAGATACTGCCTGAAATGCATAATAAAAGTTATTACAGCAAGTAGCTCAATGTATGTAGTGCAATACATCTGTTGTGTTTTGTTAAGACTCTTGCTTGCATATGCTATGACGCGTTCTTCGCCATTTTGAACTTGAGTCAATATAGCCCTAATTCCAAATTGACTTTCATCAGTGTCTAGCATGAAATCACCATCCGTTTTCGGATAACCAAGAACATAGGTGCTGACACTAGTAACTTCTATAAAGTTTCAAAAAATTTCCTGACAGTCATTATCCTATGAGAAATTTCTTCGTTTCTGGGTGAGGCGTGTCAAAAGATATGCAATTGTAGCGAGATCTTTAATGTATCTCCTGTAATAATTAATAAGCCCTAGAAAGCTTTTTAATTCTGATTTATTCGTGAGAATAGGCCAATTTCATACGGCATTTACTTTATCGGGTGAACAACTAATACATGTACCATCTTCAGAAACGGTAAGGCCTAAATACTGGATTGATTTCGTGAACAGATGGCATTTTTTGGGTTTAGGGTTAATCCAGCTTCTTTAAATTAACGAAGAACAAGGTGTTCTACCAAATACTACCTTTCGAAGGTTTAAGATGCATTGGTTATTCCGAAAGATCTTATACAACCCAATATGAGTGCTTAAAGCGGTATACTGTTTGTGATTTTCAGCCATTGGAATATGCCAATAACATGGAGCTAAGGCCAGGGTACAGAAGAAGTTTGAATTTGATTAAGTATCAAGTGATTCATTGATTTTTGGAAAAGGATGTGCGTCTTTCTAGTGACTGACTAAAGCTTCAGGTCATCAAATCAAAATCGAATTGAGTTATCAGCCTTAGTTACCACTACTACTGGAGACGCCAAAGGATTAATAGACATTATCCACTTAGGTGAACTCCGAGATCGGACATCTGACTTACTAAAATATCGGGAAATGTCCCAAAATACATAAATAACTTATACCTGTAACCCTTAACTAATATAAAAACATGCATATGTATATGTATTGCATGTAAAAAATTTTCGCCGATTTTTCACAATAAAGTACTATGATTTTATGATGTTAAGGACGGGTAATATTACTAGATGTAAACGTTCTAGAAACGTTCGAAAAATGTTACACTTTGAGCACATACACTAGTACACAAAGCGGGTAGCAATTTCAAAACGTTCGGAAACGTCTTTGCGTCTCGAACAAATTCTTGAACAAGAGATTGGATCCAGCAGAAGTCAGCTTAAAAGTGGCCTGTCCGTATGGATTTACGGCAAAAGAGAACGATTATTTCTAGATTCAGAAAATATCTTCAACGTAAAACGTTCCAATATTAGCCATCGTGCGAATCAGCATAGACTGAGATTGACACATTTTGTTCTTTTCTTACTATTCTTTTTAACGGGATGGACCAAATGTAAAAGATAGCGTCGCCAAATCGATTCGACGATGATTTCGGGGATAGAGTCTGCGACTAGCCTTCCAGTCATCGGTGCATCAGTCGATTCAATATCGGTAACGTGGTTTTGTTAGATCGGCGAGGCGTTGATGAACTTAGTCTACTTTATAAAAACTACCGACAAGTCTGTAAGAGTCGTGGGTGTCGAAAATTCGTATCATTACTCAAACTTTTCCGAAATTAGAAGGGACCCGACTTGGTGTCCAAACTGTATTGACCACTAATCGCTGGCGCGAAGCCGTGCTACAGTCGGTCATCTACCGTGGACCTGTCGATTTTGTTCCATCGCAGGCGTACTTTTTTAGGTTTTGACATTTGACTTCCGTCAAAATTAACGACGCCTCGCCGGCGTATCGGTGGCTATTCGGTGGCTCGCTTCTTTAAACCGATATTCAATATCTGCCTCATCCTAATTTGTGCATTATCGCTGGTCAAGTAAGAAGACGTCGTCACGTCAGCTATTTCATAATTTGTCGTATAATTGCCGACGTCCGGCCGACGCATCAAAAATCCAACAGCATAGAGGAAAAACCTTATTTTTAGTTCCGATCTATTTTTCAGTGGTTGAACAGTAAAAACCAGATTTTCAAAAGTGGGGGAGCGACGAGTGAAATTATAGCATTTGCTTGTCGCACAATGAAGTATTTTTCTTTCTTACCCGAAAAACAAACGAATACTCTATTTCTTCGATTAAATGATTAAAGATTAGACAAAATGAAAAAAAAAAAAAACGTCACAAACGTTACAATGCAACGCCAGCACTAACGCATTTAGATTCGTTTATTTGATCTTATAACTTCAAATAGAGTGAAGTGAGCGAAAGCAGAGGATATTTTTTTTTTAATTTTACTGGTTTGGGGCTGGGATTTTTATTTTTTTTATCGACCTTTATTTCTTGCTAAACCACTGAAAAGCAATAAAGAACTACTTTATTCTCGCACAATGCTGTATTGGGTTTACACTTGATTCTCATATGTTCTAAGCTTTATGTTTGATACTTATTACACAATCAATGCTGACTAAATTTCTTCTTTTTTCTATCCTTTAAAAAACGATTGCTGAAAAATCCAAGACAAAGGAAAGGTAAACATTTGTAACGTAAGTAAGTTAAGAATATCCCCCAAAAAATAAGAGCTGTTCTTTAGACAGTCAATATTTATTAGAAGTTTTAACTTTTACCTTCAGAGATACCATTAAATGTTAAAAAAAAATCTTGACACATGACGGATTGAACACGCAAGCAATGCCGATGATACCATGATTTGGCTAAAACGATTACTCGATTTTCTTTTAAAAAATATGATCATTTCAGTAGACTGACAATAGCATCTAGATCATTATCCAGTGCATTATATCCTCATTGAAGTAGGCCGCAATCAGAGGGCAGTTGGTAGCGCATCGGACTGTCAATCTAGAGGTTCCGGGTTCGATCCCCGGCGGCGACACTCATTCTTTTCGACTATTTGTCTTCCATTAATCGTAGACCTATGTTGAATAGCAGCTGGAGGCTAGGAAAGGATGTAATGGTGGTAATAGTGTGAGAAATACCAGGAATCTATTGTTGTTGCTCTAGCCGCCGCGACATGACTGAAAGATTGTTGAAAGCGGCGTAAAACCTAATTCAAAAACCTAATTGGGAGCGCTCATTGCAGTCTTGTCGAAGGCAGGTTATTAAGATTATGTAGAATAATCTCCAAAGTGCGATTTAATACAGTCGGCCTACAAACTGCATAATTTTGATAATTTAGACATTAAATAGACAATGATCATTCTTTTTTACAACACTATAAAATCAAATGTTTTCAGAGGATATTTGCTTGGTTTAGTTCAATATGCCGCGTTCGGTTGACCAAATCCCATAATGCGCTCGTCTCGCACGGTCTCGAACTGTTTTATAGCTATCAACCTATGTGGAATGCAACGCACGCGCTTTCAAAAATAACAGGTTACTATGCAGCACAAGTTTTTGAGATAAAGGTCAAAGTTTTGACATTGCTCTTGAATGAAATGACCACTTACAGTTGTCTCTTAAAACAAGTCAGCTGCATATCAAATATTAGCTTTGAAGTACTAAAGAAAAATGAGTTAATGGTTTCCATTAGCTGACAGATATATGGAGAAACAAATTGGTATGTCTACGTTGCCGCACGGTATAGAAATTATTTAGAGATTTAGAGATAGATGTGCTCATATTTGAAATGATTAAAAACATACTTGTCCGAAATTTTACAAGTTTTTGTACCTCCATACTAGCGAATCACACTTAAGAATATGATCAGATACGTCATCTTTTTATGCAATCATGATGTATAAACGAATATTGTTTCTTTCATTTTGAGACGACCCCTCTAAGTCCGAAGTCAGACATCCGATGTCCGAAGTCCACCTAAGTGGATAATCTCTATTACTAGGCTCTATTATGGTATTGTTCCAACATCTTCGTGATTTCGTCTTTAATAGTGTTTTTTCTGTGCAAATGAAACTCTACAAGGAGGGTTTTTTATTGGACTGGCATCGCCAACATTAATAGTGTGTTAGCCAATTTCGTTTGACCTATTTTACCAGATCCATCAGCGAACACATCACTGAATACAAAAAGCAAAGTCTTAACTTTCTCAATTTGATGTTAACTTAAGTTGTCTGAAGCCCCTTCCAGCAATGGCTTTAAATGATCTGGAAGTTCTTGGTTGCTTTCATTTCCCTTAACAGATCAAAGAGGTGACATAACACAAGCACATTGAAGACTGGCAACAGATTCCCTATACTTACTTTCAATTTCCTTTCAGTTAAATTTATGAAAGACAACGGCACTGTCGTCCGATCAGAATTGATAACAAATTTTGACATCATCATTCCCTTCTTATATAAATAGTGAAATGGTTCAACAAGACAAGTGCCTTTATCTAAACGGCCTTCTATTTAACCCTTTACGAACAGTTCCTTGTCCGGCGGAAAAGTAATTGTTTCTGCTAATCTTATTCTACACACCTTATCTAATCTTAAATGTTCAAGTTTCGCTTTGTGATTGCCAATAGTCATAAGACCTTTTCCAAATTTTATTGAAACACCAAAGTCTTCTAAGAAGTCACTACCGAGAATGCATTCTACATCACCAAGTTCTGCGATTAAGAAATCATATCTGAATGTTTCATTATCTATTTCAAAATCTAAAGTGATCTTCCCAGCAATGGTTACTTCGCTACCATTTGTGGCACTAAGATCACTATCACTCTTTTGAACATCCTCTTTGCTGAGTTTCAAGCGCCTAAACGCATTATCAGACATGATAGTCCTAACAAAACCTTAATCTATTAAAGCAATACAGTTGATTCTGTTTATAACTACCTTTTTAAACTAACATGCTCTGTTTAGATTCCTCTTATAATCATATGTTTGCCATTTTTTGGAATTTTTGCAGGCCGACGCTGTGATGACGTCAATTCAACATGAAAACACTATGTTTTTCAGGACCGCCGGTAACTGGATGTGCCGAAAACACCATGGGCCGGGATATTATAAATTGCATTACTATTTTCCACTGGTCAGTATTAACTGCATGTTTATAATCTAAAATTGTAAACCAATGGGGAGATAATCGTAGACCAGAGACATAAATGTGTTATTCTATGTCTCTGCATAGACCTATGTCCGATAGCAGCTGGAGGCTAGGAAAGGATGTGATGTATGTATCTGATACTAGTGAGAGAAATACCAGGAATCTATTGTTTGGTGATCCAGTCGCCGCGATATAACTGAAAAAAAAACGTTAAAGTAGGGGCCGTAAAATTCTGATAGGACCGTTTATCCATATATCCATGACGTATTTATGGTGGCTTTTAATTTGGTGGTGTTAAACAAAATAAAATATGACGAAAACGAAGCACTAAAAACAAGATTTAATTACACACCTAACAGGAAAATGGACTCTAATTCTAAAGGAAAGTCCACAAATGGGTGATATGTTTCGTGCCCGTCCTGGAAAGGTGGCTATTCAATTATGTTTTATGAGCTTTTATCTATCGTCTAAATTTACTAGAATTCGGATATGTATGAAATTTCGGATAGTTAGATTGTATCCCTGATTCTCATCAATTCGTGCCTTCTCTATGGATTCTTCCATATCAAATTTATTTTATTATGAGGATTGTTTGAAGCCTAATGGTGTAATTCTTTCTTTTAGTTCAAAATGTTGAAAACTCCCTGTAAAATTAATGCTTTCTTAATGTTTCCCGGATTCAAGTATTGTTGTGTATTGAGTTCTTGATGTAGGACCAGAGCTACAGATAAGATGCGTTTTTGCGTGAAAACGCATATAAAATCAACAAAAACGCATTTGATGATATTTTAGGGGGTACAAAAACGCATTTCAAATCGCCGATCAGCATTACCAATGGTTCTTAATGCGTATTTTCGTACATATGACGCCTGAACATAATTAAAATTTCTTACAGATGACACTTATCGAGGGTGTCCTGTGCAGGTCTCCGTCTTCTATAATTTTGATATTCGAATAACACATAAAAAGCTGGACTTAATATTCCCGAACAAAATATGGGGAAGGACATCCAAACATTGGCGAGTTCAAAGCGAAAAGTTACACAGAAGTACACAACCATTTCAGTCATGGCGAAAAAACGGATCCGTTAAATTGTACCATTCCGTTCCCAATGTCCGACACTATTTTCTTTGCGAACAATATGTTTTAACAGTTAAAAATTTCTATCACCTTTGAAAATAGTAATCTAATAATTTTCTCAGGGAAAGCAACATCAATCTTCAACATTACATGGGTCTAGATTTCATATATTAACAATTTCTTCACGACTTTCGGAACCGCTAGAGCGCAAATTCTCTTTTACAAATCGTATCAATAAAGAGGAGGAAAATATGATTTGGCGATCAATTTTAGAAAGAATTGTTGGTAGCTAATCTTATTCTATCTGAATTTTTCGTATTTTTCCAGTTTGAAAAGCACAAAGACTAAATTGATTTTCCGCTTATTCGTACCCAATAATGTTCGACCCATCAAATTATATCCGTTTTTATTTTCAATGAAAACCACAAGTGATTGTAACATTGTGGCTTAAAGAGACAGTTTCTATTTTTTGACCCTATTAACCTTGGATTCATCAGTCTTAAATCAAAGCACTGAAAGCACTGACAGATTGAGAGGTTTTTGACATCCTTGTTATAATGTTATTTCTATTAATTTCAAAAGTTTTCTCTCTCAAAGAGGAAAGATATCAAGGATGATATTAATTGCCCAATAAAATGTCCAGTTTGACAAGTTTGGCTTTGGTCTGACAGTATATTATATAGTCCACAAAGGACTGTCAGACCAACTGCCTTACAGTTTTTCTGGGTCCTTCGTCATCATCTGCCAATTTGATTTTTTTAAAACATCAAAGGGTAATGGGCCTTATGGCATGCTATTGTTCATCGTATGTTGTTCAAAATAATAAATTCATCCCTTCCCTCCAGCGAATCATTGGCAAGGAAACATGGATGCTCTTTCTGTGAAGGCAACTCTAGACTGGCAACAGCTTAACAGGGCATCAATTAAATATAGAATTAAATTTGTGACACTATCACAGATTTTCAAAATCGTAAAATATTTCTCTAAGATATTATTCAGGATGTTAATAGCTAAATTGTTTTTAACAATTAAAGATGAGAACAATTCATATTAACCCTTAAATATTTTTCAGCATTGCTGCATTATAAATCAGCATTAAAGAAAAAATTAGGGGGTAAAAACCCTTTAAGACAAAAAATTATCTGTAGCTCTGTGTAGGACCGTAAGGTACCAAAAGTGACAGTCTACTGTTGAAAACTAAATGTTGCAGCACATAACTGGCAGAATCTTGGCAAAGTATCAGAGGAAGCCAGAAGGGGAAAAGTATCAAAAATATTAAATTTTTGAAGCCTGGTCCCGAAAGTTAAACGTATTAGTCATTTTTCCTGACAAGGATGAACCCTTTTGAAAATGGGAAGGAACAGTACTATATCATGAGAAAATGGACCCTAATGACAATCTTTAGTCATGCATCCGTGCATAAACTTTTTTTCAAAACATCTTCTCTGCCCAAACCAATGGGCGGATTTTAATGAAATTTGGTATAAATTATCCTTGGGTGACCCTCTTTGTAAATTGTTCAAGAAATTGTGATTGACCCCCAAATATGGGTGTGGCCGGGTTTTGCATTTTTTCGTGTTAAAAGCTTTAAAAATCTTCTCCTCCCAAACCATTGGGCTGATTTCAATGAAACTTGGCATGGATGTTCCCTGGTTGACCCTTCACTTAAATTGTTCAAGAATTTTGATTTACCCCTAAAAATGGGCATGGTAGGGCTGGACTCATTTGGAAGTAAAAAATCTTCAACAATCTACTCCCAAACCATTGGACCAATTTCAATGAAACTTCAACTGACTTGGCATGAATATTACTTGGGTGACCTTGTATCAAGGTTATGTGTGGCAGAGCAAATCTTATTTTCACTTCAAAATCATCAAAAAATTTCTCCTTCCAAACCATTTGATCAATGTCAGTGAAACTTGGATTGAATGTTCCTCGGAGGACCATGTATCTAGGTTGTTCAAGAATTTCTATATGGGCATTGCTGGGTGTTGCTTATTTTTATGCCCCCCTTCGAAGAAGAGGGGGTATATTGCTTTGCACTTGTCGGTCCGTCGGTCCATCCGTCCATCTGTCAGTCCATAGACTGTTCTTGTCCAGAGCATATCTCAGAAAAGTATAATAGCTATGGTCATGAAACTTCTTGGGTGGATGGATCACATCAAGGAGAAGTGCATTGTATAAGAACTGTAACTCTACCTTGTTAATCTTTTTTTTTAGTTATTGCCCTTTGTTGATTTGCAATTTGAAGTTTGTCCGGAGCATATCTCAGAAGTATGATGACTATGATCATGAAACTTCAATCATGGGTGGATGGATCTCATTGAGGAGAAGTGCAGTGTATAAATACCATTACTCAACCTTGCTTATTTTTTTCAGTTATTGCACTTTGTTACATTTATAAGTTGATTTATGTCTCGAGCATATCTCAAAAAGTGAATAAGCTAGAATTATGCAACTTCACAGGTGGATAGATTGCATCACCTGGTAGTGCAGTGCATAAGAACCGTTACTCTACTCATATTTTTTGAGTTACTGCCCTTTATTAATTTACAAAGAATATGCCAACGACCTGCTCTAATGGGGTGGGGGGGGAACTAAAAGTTTTACAAACATCTCTTGTCACTCTAAAATCTTCTCTTAAACCATTGGGTCATTTTCAGTAAAATTTG
The DNA here is from genome assembly GCA_948146395.1 of Fragum whitleyi. Classification (NCBI taxonomy): domain Eukaryota; kingdom Metazoa; phylum Mollusca; class Bivalvia; order Cardiida; family Cardiidae; genus Fragum; species Fragum whitleyi. Next base: position 21,265,446 of record OX411548.1, on the reverse strand, counting down.
GCATGAATGTTTTCTATTTGGAATATCTTTTTTTCAAATCTAGAGATGTAAAAGCCAGTGGAGCGATACAGGCCCTCTTGCGCCTCTTGAATTAATCAACCCCTTTGTCTTTCACAATATTTTTCAAAGAAGAAAACATAGCATCAAGTTCAAATTTTCATGGAATGGTCGGGAGGAATTATTTATGATGAATTTGAAAATACTCTCATTATTTGTTTATTTCTATAATTTGTAGAGAAATATAGGAATTTTTTTTTGTGCAGCTTGGTATATTTCCATATTCAGGATCCCTCATTAATGGTTCAAGTTTTACAATGGTGGAGGTAATAGAAGTAATGAAAGGCTAAAAATTTGTGATTGAAAAAACTTTTCACTATGTGCATGAGTTTTAAGAAAAAATAGTATAGAAAAATTTTAGTGTTTAAGTAAAATGCAGATTGATTGAGGAAATTTTAACGTTTTAAATTGTACCAGGTGGAAATTTTTATTGGCAGAATCCATGCTTTCTATCCCTGGTGCCTGCAAATATGTCTTCCACAAAAAGGCAGAAAGACCCTTTATTTAGTACCCACTATCTTTGAAAAGGTACCAGGGTTTGATCCACGACCAAAGCACTCATCCTTTCAGACTATTTGTCTCCCACCAATGGGTTGATGATTATAAACCTATGTTGGATAACAGCTAGAGGCTAGGAAAGGATGTAGTGGTAGTAGTACTTGTTAGAGAAATACCAGGAATCCTAATTGTGCTGCTCCAGCCGCTGTGATATGACTGAAATATTATTAAAGGTGTCATGAAACCCCATAACAACCAACAATCCCAGGAGTCCAGATAAGAGGGGGGAAATTGAGACTAAAATCTTTATTTCACAATGAAACACTATGGTGTGAGTAATCATTTGAAAGGTCTTGATTAGACATTTTAAATGAGTACTAACAACATAAGATTCAAGTTAAGAATAATGAAATAATCAATTTGAAAACCAAAATTCCCCCTCTATCTGTAGCTCTGCAAACCTTTTATTTGCCCTTGCAGCCACCACCTCTACGAGGTTCAAGACTCGGCCATTCAGAGAGAAGAGCCCTTCACAAGCCAGAACTAACCCAGTCAGGTCTTGCAACAGAGTTCAACAATCTGCAGGAGAGAGAGGGGTACTATGTCGAGTTTGAAACGAAGGTATGTGCATTTCCTTTTACAAACATACCGTGGCTTGCTAAAAGAAATCTTCTGAAGCTTGTTATATTAGTCTTAGCTGATGCTGGACACCATATTTTCATAATATTTCAGAATTATACCTTGAGTCACTGTTTGACACTAACCATCATCCTGCATCTAACTGTGGATGTTTTCCGATTCCGGAAATTGGCCTGTAATTGTCCATACCTTTTTGATATACTGACTGAAAATATGAAAGAAGATTAGAATTTGATGATGAAAAAGGATTGTTATTGCATAAGATACATAACCCAAATAGGTAATACTATTTAAACGAATATGAACTACTAGACAACAAAAAGTTAAAAAATAACTATTTCATACTCTATTGACTTTATAACTTTAAAGGAAAGAAAGAATGTCACAGAGGTTTTCTTGGCTAAAAGTACCATTGCGATTAAAGATCGCACCTAATGTTTGCTTTAATGACTGATGGCAAAAGGTACTTTACTAAAATGTTCAAGACCATTTACTTGTTTAAAGAGTAGGTTTAGCTATTGTATTGTTGAATTTTTTCAAATCAAAATTTTGTTCAGAAAAAAAAAAACCTTCTATCTGAAACTCTGAAACTTCATTTTTCTTTATCTGCAGTATTTAGGCAATGTTCCTGGAGTTTCATTGGAGGCGGACACAACCAATAGAACAGAAGTGTTGAAGATCATTGACAGAGGAAAGGTAAAATAAGTTTTGTACATTAGCACCTGTATAGGTTTTTGCATGTTTAAGGCAGTGGACCCGAAATAGTTTGGCAACTTGCCTACATTTCGGAACAATTGATCTTTCACAATGTTAACCAAGGTTTCCTAATTAATTTTTAAGGTAACCTCGGTTAATACTGTTAAAATTCATTACTTCCAAAAAGTTGTTGAACTATTATGATTGTGTCCACTACCTTAATAATGGTACTATGCCTCTCTCACTGCACACTGCCTAAGAAATTGAATAGGAAATGTCACTAAATTATATATTGTCCATTAACATGTTATTCTCAAATCTTGTAACTACAGCTTTATTTAGAGAATGTTGTAATAATTACCAATAACTTCGGGTTCCTACTATTATTATCAAAATGCTTTAATATAAAATTCAATATATCCCATCTTTTTGTAACTGTGATGTACAAAAATGATTTGAATAAAATGGCAAAAAAAAGACAGGTCAACAATCTTCACATCATAAATGAATATTCAGATTGGCTAATCATTTTAGTTCACTTGAGCACTTAGTGCTCAGGTGAACTAAAATGATTTGCCAATTAGTGTTGAGATTTTGTGGTAAGGTAGATTTCCAGCGCCTGTCTTCTGTCATCAACATTTACCTTGTATGCACTCTAGAGGCCTATTTCTTGCCAGATCAACCTGAAATTTGGTCAGAATGAATGTCTTGATATGTTTTGGATGAGTTTGAAATTTGGTCAACTACCCAATTAACCTGAAAATTAGCCAAAAGAATTGTATAGTTGTATTATAGAATCAAAAGCGTAATTTAGCTTAGTGACCATTCATCATCCTTTTACAAAACCTATGTTAAACAATTTTTAGACACTTCATTCAGGTGAGTGATTTAGGGCCACTATGGCCCTCTTGTTTTGATTGATAGCAGGTATCTGTTGCTAGGCTGTGACAAAGATAATGTCTAAGTTCTTTTAGTAAACCATATTTGATTATTATTTACATTAGTAAAACTAAAGTTCATCTTCAGTTATAAACTGAAAAATCATATAGTCACTCAATATTAGAAAAATTTGGATTTCTTTGACTTTTGTAATGTTAAGAACAAAATGCTTCAAAGAATTTTTTACCCAATAAACATGTATATTTTTCAAAAATTAAATATGTTATTATGATTCTCAAAACTTTTTTACAGAATCAAGGTTTGATACCAATTCACCATGTCTACGGTCATGATGCAGTATTTTATCTCAGCAAGCAGAGAGTTAAAATCAGCAAATACAAAGATCATAAAGAAGTAGGTGAATCAGCTTAAGTTCACAAACATTGTTACAATAATTATATTCCCAAAGACTTTGTTTTGAGGGTATAAAGGAGTCGGCTATTGGTTGGTCTGTCTGTGTATCTGTCAGTCTGTCAATCCACCTGAAGCTTTTTTATGTCGGCTCAGTTTCTCAGCAACTAATGGGCCGATTTCTTTCTAACTTGACAGATGTGATCAGTATCAAGCAAAGATGTGATTATGAAATTTTGGTAACAATCCATTGAATTTGACAGAGTCCACTCATTTTCTCAGGAACTTATGGGTGGATTTCATTCAAACTTTACTGATGTGATCAGTATCAAGTAGAGATGTGCAAGTGATATTTTGGTAACGATCCATTCTCTTATGACATAGGTATAGACCTTAAATGGAAAAATCCTTTCCATTTTTGTCAAGCAATTGTAGGGGGGTATTAGTCTGCTTTGCAACAGTCTAGTTACAATTTGATTAAACCTTTTCCTGCAGGTGGTTAAGGTAGTGGACCCCTAATAATTCCGCAACATTTCGGAACAGATGATCTTTGATAATGTTGACTGAGGTTTCCTTATGAAAATCATTAGGAAACCTTGGCTAACATTGTTAAAGTTCATTACTTCTTAGACAAAGCAAAACTGTTACGGGTCCACTACTAGAGCTAAAGTTAAACCCCTAACAGTTAGGTAGAAAGCAAGTGGTGTACACTTAGATCAGTCTGCATGTTTCTGTAGGTAAATCTTAGTCTATACTGTCCCCCAAAGCTTTCTCTGTCTTGAAGAGCATAAGAAGGGTTAGATTACACTAACAATATTATTCATTTCTTTAAAATTTATTCATGTATATTTATTTCAGTAATCAATGATACTTTAATGTCATAGGAAAAAGAAAACATGGTCTGCAATAGTAGTATTCATGTTATATGCCAATACCACTATGTAATACAGGATGGTTTTGTCTGCCAGATTTCTTTAGCTAACCTATCGAGTGTGAAGTGCTCAAGGTGAGCTCTTGTAATTGGTCAATTCTGGCATCCATCTGACTGTCCATATGCACACTATTTGTGAAAAATTGTTTCCTCCCAAATAGGCTGAACAGTAGTTATCTTGAGACTACTATCTAGTTGGTCACTATTCAGCTTTCAATAGTTCAGATATGTTCATGATGTTCTTGTTTTTGTATTGCAGGAGATACTACTGACCCTGCAACTGAATGAAATTGCTCAAGTGTGTTATGTTAGAGATGGAGATTATGAAATATTGTCGATCAAACATGGTGAGCTACCATGTTATGCTTAAACATTATAAATTGTTACAACTGAATAAAAGCTGAAGTGTGTTATGTTGGGAGAGAGATTATGAAATATTGTCAATCAAACATGGTGAGCTCTTATGTTTGAAGTCCCACTCAACATCTAAGGTCACTTGGAGGCATCAGTTCAAAGTCTTGCCAGAAATACTGGCTGAGCAGGGGATCCAACCAGGGACCCCTGACACTGTGTTCCAGAATATTGCCACTGAACTAAATCCTCTTACATGCCAATAACCTTATCAGCTCAGAAGAAGTGGAAATGAAGCAGCTCAAAAATAAACCAATTTCCAGTACCATATTTCTCCTAATAAATGCTCCCGGGAGCTATTCATAACATGGTCAGGGCGCCTTTATTTAATATGCATTTTCTGATAAAAATTCAATAAAATTGATGTCTTTTAGGCCAATTTCCCTTTAATTTGAGGTGAATTTCCATTAAACAATCATATGAATGATTGTTTAATGGAAATTCATCACAAATCAGAGACAAAGCCTCATAAAGTTCCTAAAATTTAGGCATTTGAAGTAGGTTTTTTTAGTTAAAAAATGTTTGGGTGCTACTATTAGGGAGTGCGCTATTATTAGAGGAAATATGGTACTTTCTTTAATGCTTATTAGGTGGTTTATAGAGGAATAACTGTAGATAGTCATTTTATAAACTCTGTCCTTACTAGTGAAATTAGCAAAAACTTGGACCCCTCTTTCCTTCATATCAACCTATCTGACGTCATCTAAGCAAAGCCAAAAAAATGATGTCATCTTGAACATTGCATGGAATGGCATTCACTTGAAAAATGACAAGCTAAAAGAATTTTCCCTAAAATTTTCACATTTTGTCTCAATTATGCATTAAAGGAAATGAATAATTGTTTTTCTAGTAAGATCAATAAATATTTCATTTCATGAACTACAAAAGCTGTTTATTCACTCATGGCTCCACCAATCTTGAAACTATAGCTTTTACAGATCACTCAGTGAGATATATAGAGAGGATAATCCTTTGTTTCAGTGTAAGATCGATTTATATTTCATTGAGTGAACAACAAAAGCTATATTTCCACAAGTGGCAGAGTGGAAAATATAGCTTTTGTTGTTCACGAAATGAAATATTAATCGATCTTACTCGAAAAACAAACGATCATTCTATTTCTTTAATGCAAAAATGAGACAAAATGTGAAATTTCTAGGACATATTTTCGTAAAGCGTGTCATTTTGCGTGTGATTGCTATGCAACGTTCATTGTGATGTCACTTATTTCCCTCTGCAAAGATGACGTCAGATAGGATGAAATGCACAAAAGCAGGGTATAAGTTTTTGATAATTTCACTGCTTTTGCGGTGAGATTATCAAGTGATAATCTACTGTTATTTCTCAAAAACCTTCAAAAAGTATTAAAGAAAAATGGATCTTTCGATGAAACAAACGATTATCCTTTATAGATTGTGTCTGCCATTCAGTAGGAATTTTGTTTGTAAAAGTATGATGTTTGCAAAACTAGCTTGCTTTCAAAGAGGTGTCACTTTACTTTTACCTTACTTTATTCTTCCTACTAGGTACTCCAGAGAGAATGCACCTTGCTGTTTTACATTGTGATAGTCAGGTAATTTAACCTAAACTTAAAAAAAAGAAAAAGAAAAGTCTTTATAAAAGTATTAAAGATAATATTTTTTTCATGGAGATTCAACTAATCTATCTTGCTATACTTTAAAAATAGAGAGAAAATAGGCTGTAAGTGACAATTCCTTTATTTCAAAGGTTCATTTATATGGCCAAGTCTTGATGAAACTTTATTGAAGTGTACTTGATATTAAAAAAAGTAAACCTCAGATGGAAAATAGGAACACTCTCTTGGTAAACAAGAAAAACTTTGTAGGAATATGAAATAAAGTGCAAATAATTGATAAGTATCATTTGTTCTAAAGGCACTATAATGAGATCAGGATTCACAGGTCAATGATAGCAAGTAGCATAAGTCTTGTATATTGCTGGATTTTGAGACCCATATTGTCTGTTTCAGGAGACAGCAGAAGCTATTTGTTCTCTGATCAATCATTGTTTTCATGTGGTCTATACAGATGTTATGATACACCTTATAGAGGATACCATTGATAAAGCCATTATTCCACAAGATCCAGGTATGATTTGATTTTATTATCTTTAAACTATTGTTTTCATGTGGTTCATACAGGGGTTATGATAAACCTTATAGAGGATACCATTGATAAAGCCATTATTCCACAATATCCAGGTATGATTTATTATCTTTAAACTATTGGTTTCATATGGTTTGTATAGGGGTTATGATAAACCTTATAGAGGATACCATTGATAAAGCCGTTATTCCACAATATCCAGGTATAATTTATTGTCTTCAAACTATTGGTTTTATGCGTTTATACAGATTTTATGATAAACCTTTGTCCTTGTTCTATGAAATTTATATTGTAGAACTCTTGTTTGGCCTTGTTAAATACTAAAATTATGGCATCAAGTACTAGTTTCGAAAATAAAGAATATAATTATAGGGAGTAATTGCTTGTTATCCCCCGCCATTGGATGAAGGGGATATAGTAATGGTCTTCGTCCGTCATTCTGTTGTTCAGTCATTCCGTCATTCTATCACTAAACTTGTCAGGAGCATATCTCCTAAAGTATAATAGCTATTAACTTCAAACTTGATAGTCGGATAGATCTCATGGAGGAGAAGTGCAATGAACAAGAACTCCAACTCTTGCTTTCATAATCTTCGCTGTTCGGCGAAGGGGATATAGTAATGGTCTCTGTCTGTCATTCTGTCACTAAACTTGTCAGGAGCATATTTCCTTAATTTTAAAAGTTGTTTACTTGAAATTTTATATAGGTGGATAGATCTCATGGAGAAGAAGTGCAGTTCACAAGAACTCCAACTCTTGCTTGCATAATTTTGGAGTTATTGCCCTTTGTTATTTTAGATACTTAGATTTTGTCTGGTGCATATCAAGGAGAGTTAAATAGCTATCAACTTGAAACTTAATAAATGGATAGTTCTCATAGAGGAGAAGTGCAGTGCACAAGAACAACAACTATTGCTTACATAATTTTGGAGTTATTGTCCTTTGTTATATTAGGCTTCAGTTTACTTTCAAGCTTTTATGGTGGGGGATGGCCATGTCTGACATGGCTCTTGTTTCAGTGTGAGATCAATTTATCTTTGATTGAATGAGCAAAAAAAGCTGTATTTTCAAAAGTTGCAGAGCCATGAGTGAAAATATAGATTTTGTTGTTCTTGTAATGGAAGACTCAATGATCTCACCCTAAAACAGAAAATATCTTTTTTCTCAAATTCAAAAACATATTGTAGAACTTTATGGACAAATTGACTCAGAACACATAATTTTGAAAGTAATTACTTTGAAATCTTTTTTTTATTGTTTTCCACTTAGATATATTTAAACAGTGTGAAATCAACAAAAGCAGGGTTTAATGTTGTGATAATGTCTCAGGGTAATATTTGAGATAATTTCTCTTTTTTGGCATTGAGACTTTCAAGAGATAATCCACCACTATTTCTAGAAAATCCACCGAAAAGCTTAAAGGAAGAAGTTTAAAATAAAGTATTTATCTTTCTTTCAGATAGCTCTCCTGGATTAGTCAGTCCACCTATGTAAGTATAGTTTGAGCCTATATGGGATATTTCAATCTTTCACATGTAAAGTATTTGTACTTGAAACACAGACATTGAGCAGGCTAGGACACAGAGTGAAGACTCTGATCAGACTGTGCAACTGCACAAGCTGATCTAAGTCTTTATTTTGTGCATATGAGATTGCTTGAAATGAGATTTCTTAAGTTCCTGAGACTGAGCTGCTTGTAGAGCAAAACTGCAGAAATGATAAGAAAAGAAACTGTTTTATTCACCTTTCGAAAGACAGGATATATTATGGGATCTTTTGTGGCATCTGGGACTCCCGTCTTTGTCCTTAGCATAACTGTCCTATGACATCCTATTGACTTGAAACTTGGCGGTAATGTTCCTCTCATGATTATGGAGTGCATTGCACAAGAACAGTAGCTCTACAAAGCTTATTTTTTAGCTATTTCCCTTTTTCATACTTGGGCATCCAACACTGCAATGGCGTATCTTGTGACAATTTGCCACCATGTTTGAGTGTTTTGTTGTTGTTTTTTCACATCAAAGTTCATTCAACTTAAAACAAGTTTGCATTTATTAAACTGGGACCATTAAGTAACAAGTTTGTTACCATTAGGGCCCGAGTTTATAAACCTTTCTCATGCTTAACTGTCGGGCTGTCAATCTAGAGGTCCCGGGTTCCATCTCCGATGGTGTCACTCATTTTTTCCGACTATTTGTCTCTCACCAATGGGTTGATAATCGTAGACTTATGTGAGATAGCAGCTGGAGGCTAGGAAAGGATGTGATGGTTGTACTGGTGAGAGAAATACCAGAAATCCAATGTTAGGTACTTCAGCTGCCGCGATATAACTGAAAAAATGTTTAAAGTGGCATAAAACTCCATTCAATCAATCAATCGATATGATAATGGACATAACAGAATATATGAATAAATTGTTATAAACAACTTATTCATACTATCTTTTATGTTCATATATCTAGCATTTCTACGTTTGAGAAAATTTACAGTTTAGAGTGAGAAAAGTGTTATAATCTTGGGCCAATCGATTTTGGTGTTTTGTGTAGCCACAGCTCAATGGCTTATGAAACTCTTATGAACTATTCATACAACTGGCTTGAGAAGAACAATAAAGAGTTCATTTTTTGTTCGGGGAAATTTTCTTTTCATGGACAGGACACTCCAATCCTATAACTTTCTTGAGAATCTGTTTAAAAAACATTTTTGCTGAGATATTAGATTTTTCTCTCATCAATCAAGTTTGGTATGTTTTGAATTGAAATTACAATATGATGGCAAAACAATTTTTAGATGTTTGGATAATTTGTTAATGCAAGCTAGTAAAACTTATAGTAAACCTTTGTAATTCTGGTTTATGAAATGGCGGTTATACCTTTTGCATATACAAGATTTTAGCCTTTCCCTAAAAGGAATATACATAGCCCTTTTCCAATATTCAAAATTGTTGACAGATCTGTTGACAGATCCAAATCAAAAAAGATTGTTGACAAATAGTGTAACAGATGTTATTTCAAAAGAAACCATCCTGTGTTGGTAGAAAATATTGTTAGAAAAGAAGAAATTGTTTGAAAAAAAATGGATGCAATTAGAAAAGAAATCATTCTGTGTAGGTAGAAAATTTGTGATACAAGCAATTCCTTCTATTTTGCAGTATTTACACCCTAAAAAACTAAAATAAATAGGGGATAAATAGGAGTTAGCTTGTCTGTCTGTCAGTCCATCTGTAGCTTTTTCGTTTCAATTTGGCATAATTTCTCAGCAACTAATGGTTGGATTTCATTCAAACAGATGTGATCATTATCAAGCAGAGATTTACAGGTGATATTTTGATTACCATCCATTGACTTTTGACAGAGTTTTGCACTTTGATGGAAAATGGCTTTTTATTATTGAAAAGCACATGAAGTATGAGGTAATTGTCTGCTTTGTGACAGTCTATTGTCTGAATGAGATAATTCACAGGAAGGTAAAATTTCAGGACTGTATAAGAAAGGGGTTAAATTGTTTTATTTCAGGCCTTTCCCATCATCCTCATCACATGACAGTCCAGGGCCACGCCCACCTCAAAGTGATATCAGTAATGAGTCAAGTCAGGCAGAACTGTTACGAGACTATATGTGGCAGGTTAGTATATATACTACAGGCATTCCGTCATCCAGAGATGTGAGGAATGTGGTGAAAAATTTCATAAACAGTTTATGTAAGGAAACAAATCCCTTAATTTACTTTCTATGAGACAAGCTTATCTTGAACTCATCTGGAGTCTAGCATAACAGAATTATTATGCCCCCCCTTCGTAGAAGATAGGGGTGACTATTTAGTTCAATATTAGAATAATTATTGTATTGTAATAGTATTGCGAGTACAGTTGCTATTGAAAATAGTATTGCAATTGTCAGAAAACTATTGCAATACTATCACAATAGTTGTTTTTACAGAAAAGTAAGATAATAATATATGTTAAAGTGACATACCTTTAATTAGGCAGTAACTTTATATTGTTCTTGTGAGCTGCTGTTTACCCTGTCAATTGTGAGTAAATGATCAAATAAGTTAATAACAGATATTCTCTTAAAAATAATTTGATTTGACCAGGCATTCTCTGATGAAAATATGCAGAAAGGCAGCATTGTTACTACATTTAGTTCTACTTTCATTTCCATTTAACTATTGTGAACTATTGATAGTCTTAGGAACTATTGTGATATTTATTGACTTGAAAAAATGCTATTGACCTAGTGCTATTGCAAGGTAAAATCTCATGATACAGCAATAGTTCGACTTATTGTTTCCCCACTAGTAGAAGAGGGGGAATATTGCTTTGCATTTGTCTGTCTGTGGATCGGTCTGTCACTCGGTCGGTCTGTCCATAGACTGTTTTTTTTGTCTGGAGCATATCTCAAAAAGTATGCAAGCTAGAATCAAGAATTTTCAAAGGTGGATAGATCTAATTGAGAGAAAGTTCAATGCATAAGAACCATAACTCTACTGATCATCTTTTGTGAGTTATTGCCCTTTGTTGATTAACAAAGAATAGGCTATTGACCTGCTTTTACCGGGGGCATAAATTGTTTACAAACATCTTGTTCAGCTTGCCTTGGCTGCCATGAAAATATGATTGGCTCAATCTAATGACTGTCAATTTTATAAAAGTTTATTATTTAAGAAGCTAACTGCAAGATTGTTTCTGTGTCTGTCTGACATGATAAATCTTGTCATGCTGAACCCACATTTTCTTGATATGGCAAGAGGTATAGACCAAGATCAGCTTGCATATATGTGCAGTCTGATCTTAGTCTATACCAACTGAGCTTCCATTTCAAAACAGAAAAGATTAAAATTGTTTTTTGAAATAAATACTAACTCACATTTATTCCATGCAGTGCTTCCAGCACTTTGAGTTTGTGAATTTAGCCAAGGTTTTTAAACAGCATGACGAGGGTTAAGTGTTGACAGAAACAAACTATCCCCATTACCTTCAAAGTTTCAAATTAGAGGTTTTTGTCAAAGACCTATTACCATCAGTAAGTGTTTGTTTATCATTTGGGATATACTGATTTTTTTCAGCTGAATGCAAAATTAAGGCCTGAAGAACTGGTGGAGTTTTCAACTTTACTGAAGGATTGGAACTATAATTCTAATAAATTGAGAGAGTTCTGTGAGAATTTATACCAGTTATATGGACCGGATAGGAAATATTTACTAACAGGTATAAAGTCAGGTTAAGGTAGTGGAACCATAAGAGTTCTGCAACATTTTAGAACTCATGAACTTTCACAATGTTGACCGAGGTTTCCTAATGAAAAACATTAGGAATCCTCGGTTAACACTGTTGAAGTTCATAACATTTCATAGTATTTCCAAAACATTACGGAACAATTATGGGACCACTACCTTTAAATGATAGTCAGGGAAACGAAAAATATAGTAAGGGGAGTAGAAAGTTACTTCTTTATCTTTATAGTTGATTACTATTCTCACAAAATCACTCAAGGACTCTGAAGTCATCCTCTTAATAAGTGATATATTGTCTGAAGCAGTAGCGTTTGAAATACAGATTGTTGTTTATACTGGCAAGGGCTAGATTTTTGTCTTTTACATGAATTTTTCATTGAGTATAACACAAGCATTTCACATCAGTTTTTGGATGTAAATTAGTGTCACTGATTGCTTATCTGTCCTCGTTTGTTAATTAATTTACTTTGCATAATCCTTCTCTATTCTGATTTTAATTCACTTATTCAATAGAAATAGAGGTTAAAGTTCAAGGTCACACTTGGAGGTCATATTCTAGACTTGCAATGAGAATTAAATGTGCTTACAATACTTTCCTGAAGCCAAATTATCATTAAATCAGATATACCATACTTCAGGATTTTTTCGCTATTGTCTAATTTTGTGCCACATTTACTACCCATGCTGGAGGATGAAATTCGAACTAACCAAAATATCTCTAATATTTGAAAATTTGCTATCCATGCATATAACCTAAACCTAACCTAAAATCATGCTGTATTCACAAACATATAACTTTTTACACAAGGTGTCAATTTCAATTATCGTTACAGATATAAATTTGATAATTGTGTTGTTATCAAAATGTGCGAAATTTGACTCGTCTTTGTCATTTTGACGCTGGATTTACACAGCACAGTTTTCTTGGTGTTCAAGGGAACACAAGTTGGCTTAGAAATTGTTGAAGCCTTAAATTTCCCCAAAATTCCTGCTTCAACATCGAAGAGAAATTCCCAACTGAACTCTTCAAAACTGATTGCGTTGTAAATAAAATTCTTTTCTGCTAGGTGGCAAGGTTAAGACGCACCAAAATAAAACAAATACATTTTGGGTAAAAACGTGAAAATATCCCAAAGTGTGGTTTTCTTTTATATTCATGTGAACAAAATTTGTTGCTTAACCCTTATCATGCTGAAATAAAATCTTTGCAAAATAAATGTAAAATCAAAGTGCTATAAGCCCTGGAAGTTGCCTAATGTGAGTGAGTATTGATTTCGAAAATGCATCATTTTACACCTTTCTGGTTTAAAAATGAGCTTCAGGTGGTATGAACTAAGATCAGACTGCACATATGTGCAGGCTGATCTTTGTCTATACCTCCTTTCAAAGCAGGGATATTTCAGGTTCAGCATGACAAGGGTTAATTTAAGTTACATTGTATTTTATTGTTATTCAGGAATGTTTCCATTTATACCTGAGAATGATTGTCCTGTATTTGAGGAGTTTCTGAAAAAGTATGACATCAAATTGATTGGCCAGGGGACATTTAGTGGCTTCCATACACAACCTCCAATGTTTTATACGTATGTACATAAAAACATTCATTTTTAGCTCCACTGGTCGAAGACCACTGGGGCTATTGTCATGGGGCTGTGTCTGTAGCGGGTCCATCTGTCTGTCTGTGACAGTGCGACCAGTAAACATTTTCTTTAAAAATCTTCTGCTCAAAAACTATAGATGAATTTAAGCTAAACTTCACAGGAATGATACTTGGGTGACCCTCTTTCAATGCTGTTTAAAAAATTTTGATCCAATGAAAAAAATGAATTTAATGGGTGTAGCTAATTTCCAAATATGGTAAGAAGTGACTTATCTCAGAACCTAATTGATGGATAGCAATTTAATTTTACATGAATGATCCTTGGGTGTCCCTTTATCAGTCTACAAAAAAATATTGTGATCAGATGAAAAATATGTATTTTTCACGTATGTATTATGCATTATATGTATGTGGGAGGTAATATCCCTATATGTAATATATTGGAAACTTTCAGTATCATTTTCTCAGAATCTAACTGATGGCAATGAACCAAAATTCACAGGCATGATCCTTGGGTGACCCTTTTATCGGTTTACCAAAAATTATTGTAATCAGTTGCAAATATGTCTTTTATGGGAAGAGAATATTTCTCTACATGTTATAAAGTGGAAAATTTGAATATCATTTTCTTAAAACTCATGGATATTATCCAAAGTTCCATGGAATGATCCTTTAGTGATCCTTTATCAAAAAATTATGTGATTGGATGAAAAATATGTCTTATATGGGCGGAGGTCATTTCTCTATATGTTACTTCAATAATCATTTTCTCAACCAAATTTCACTTGAATGTTCCTTTTGTGACCCATTATCAGGCTGCACAAAATTACGGTGATTGGATGAAAAATATGTGGTTAACAGACTGAGGTCAATTTTCTATATGTTATTCATCATTCTAATTTTTTCTTTAGAATATTTCAGTATGTGACACTTAAAAACACTTATTTACTTGAAATAAAAATTAATGAATCAATTAATCCATTTACTGAAATTCTCATCATATCAGTAGATTCAGGCCTGTAGAGCAAATCTAGCAGCTCTAGTAATGTTAGGATTATCTATTGCGAATCTATCGTCTAAGGAATAGATCTGGGAATAATCAGAGCGAGCCATGAAAGCATGTCACATGGGTTTACAATGCCAAAATTATCAATCATCCCTCTAAGGATGACGTTGCAGAAAACAAAATAAAAGGAAAAATAAAAGTGGACATATTGTAATTTGATGACAAAACACAGTGTTTCACTGCATTTTGTCATCAAATTATGATATGCCTAAAAGATCTCCATAGACAATCAGAAAGAATTTACAAGATGAGTTTTTTCTTCAAGTGTATTAAATAACCAAAGTATATTTACCACCAGAAGTCAAATTTTTTACCTAAAATCCAAAATTGATATATTTACATCTGAGGTACTTTTCAGTCTGAGTGATGTTCTTAATGATGGTTCAATATGAAAAAAAAAAAATCCATATCTGGCTGAATGATAAGAAATAATCAGACTTGGTAGAAAATGGCAGCTTTTCTTTGCTGTTTAGGACAAACGCTGTTTTGGACGAAACCTAAGGTATTGCTATAGCCTTTGAGTCCATGATGTTAATGTTGATTTTATTGGAAAATAACTTGGCCATTGTGTGTTACCTCTAATATTACAGACAGCATTCATTTTAAAATTGGAAAAGTAGCAACTTTAACTCTATCCTGTTTTATGAAATTTTAGACCTGTCCAAATTCAAAGGTTTTGTAAATCTTATTTTAAAGTGGATTTAAATTGAAAAATAACCATTCAGTAGGGTAGAAAATAGTGTGGAAAAAGAAGAAATTGCTTGTCAAAAGCAATTTCTTCTTTTTTTTACAATGTTTTCTCAATCATAAAATCATAGGCTCATAAAAAGCAAGGATTAAACAGAAAAGGGTTTGTCATAAGTTTTACATTAAGGTCTTTCTCCTTTACTATGTCTCAAAGTAAAAAGAATGCATACCGTTATTAGCTCCACTGGCCGAAGGCCAGCGAGCTATTGTCATGGCGGAGTGTATGTCCTGCGTCCGTTGATGCGTACGTACGTGCGTAAACTTTTTCTTTAAACATCTTCTCCTCCCAAACCAATGGGCAGATTTTAACGAGACTGGGTAGAAATGATCCTTGGGTGGCCCTCTTCTTAAATTGTTCAAAGAATTTTGATTGGCCCCCAAATATGGGCATGGCATTTTTTCACTTTGAAATCTTTAAAAATCTTCTCCTGAACCACTGGGCCAATTTCAATGAAACTTGGCATGGATGTTCCTTGGGTGACCCTGTACTTAAATTGATCAAGAAATTTCAATCGGCCCATAAATATGGGCGTGGCAGGGCGGAGCTTATTTTGAGCCCGAAATCTTTGAACGACATCTCCTCCTGAACCACTGTGCCGATTTCAATGAAACTTTGACAGAATGTTCTTTTGGTGACTATTTACTTAAATTGTTCAAGAAATTTTGATTGGTCCATAAATATGGGCGTGGCAGGTGGGGCCTATTTTGAGTCTGAAATCTTTGAACATCTCCTTCTGAACCTTATGTTCTAATAAGATGGGTAAAGGGTTGCAGGTTCATTGTGATTGATTATTTTGGTGCAATATGGACCAGAACCAGTTAATCATTATTAAATAGGTCTTAGGAAATTTCAGAGTGTTAATGTATTCATTTAAAGAAAGCTTTGTTTAATGAAAGTCTAAAGATTTTAAAGCCAGTGGAGCGATACAGGCCCTCTTTGGCCTCTTGTATTGAGCTGGGAATGTAACCAAGATTATATCTTTCAAATACTAATATTAACCTATTCCCAAACTATCCCACATTTTGATCCTGAAAACAAAGGGGTTTTAATACACTGAGGAAAACAGAGTAATTGCTTGTAACAAGCAATTTTTTCACTTTCCACAATACATTCTTGCCCAAAACACAATGATTTTTGAAATTTCATTGACTAAACATTGTTTTCTGCAACTTCTTTGAAATTGGACCAGTCTAAAATGTCGCTGTCTGGTAATGGGTTAAAGATAATTCAATTTTAAATTTCAGGAGATCAATTAGTGATATGTCCATTCACAGTCAAACAATAAGTAATGACCAAGATACATCCGGTAACACAGAGGATTTAGACAGTGATCTCGATGCCATGCGCAGGAACTTGGAAAGGATAGAACAAAGTGTTGGAGACCCTACAGAGTCTTACCTCCCTTGAATTAATTTGATCAATCCTTGTTGTTAAAATATCAGGGCAAAATTCCATAAAAATCTAAGTGCTTAAAGCATTTGATGCACTTATTGGGAGTTGGTATCTATTGTAAAAAATACAAATATTACACTATTCTGGTTGGAAAAAAAGTAAGCGGAATAGATTAAGATCAGCCTGCACATATGTGTAGGCTGATCTTTATTTATGTCTCCTACCAAAGCTGGAAAAAATCTGGGTTAAGCAGAACAAAGGTTGATTAATAAAAAACCTATGTGCCTAAAGTTAGTAACGACCAAGATACATCAGGTATCATGGTGGATTTAGACAGTGATCTTGATGCCATGCGCAGGAACTTAGAACGGATAGAACAAAGTGTTGGAGTCCCTACATAGTCTAACCTCCCTTGATTTGATTTGATTAATCCTTTTTGTGCTTTAAACACCATGGCAAAGTTTTATTAAAAATAAAAAAAAGCTGAAAGCACTGGTTGCACAAACTGTTAAATTAGTTGTTTTTTTAAATTCAAATTTAATGCTTTTCTAGTAAATATTAATAAAAAGAAAAATCAGGTGGAATATGTAAAGATCAGCCTGCACATATGTGCAGAATAATCTTTGTCTGTATTTCCTGCCAAAGCAATAAACTACTTGGTTCAGGTTGACAAAGGTTGACCTATGTCCCCACTTGGGCGTTAACCCTTTGCTGTTTAATCCCTGCTTTTTACGTGCTTGTGATTTTATGATGTAGAAAATAGTGTGGAAAAAGAAAAAATTGCTTCTGACAAGCAATTTCTTCTTTTAGCACACTATTTTCTACCCTACTGAATGGTTATTTTTCAAATTAAATCCACTTAAAATTTTCGTCTGCAAACCTTTGAATTTGGACAGGTCCAAAATTTTGTAAAACAGGAAAGGGTTAAACCATTTTTCAGGTCTCTGCAAATATTAACGCCCTCAAAAATGTGAATTTACCCTATATTACTGCCAGCAGACATTCAATGCGAGGCTATAATCATGAAGAGAGTGCCTTTTTATGCCCAGGATTTCATAAATCGGGTGTATAATGTTCTACTGTTGTCCATCTGTCTGTCTGTCTGCAAAAAACTTAACCTGTATCATTGTCTTAACATTTTGCTGTAACTTCAAGTCTACTTGAGTGAAAATGCTTGTATTTGGCATGACGGTTTTGATTTGTCAATTGGCATGAGGTTAAGATCAGCTTTTAATTTATTGTTTGATTTCTTTTAAACAAAATGGTAGAAACTTTCAGAGTTAAACAGTCATCCTATTATAGATAAGTGTTTTGATTGGTTAAATGATTTATTGATTGACATCAGAAATCTTTAATTGTAAATATTGTATACTTGCTTATATGTGTTCAAATATTTATGTATGTCTACATTCTGTTAATATATTTTAGAATAAATATTGATTATGGAGTAATTTATGATAATCCATTTGTTTTTATTGTTTCTTTGGAAAAGCTAAGATATTGATATTTAGCCTCAGTTTTGGAAATGTGAGGGCTCATGTTTGACCCTTAAACCAGGATTTTGACCCCAAAAATCTGATAATAATGTCTAATTTTGACCCGTAGACATTTCTTTGGTGGGGGTCAATGTGACCCCCTTGAGAGAAATTTTAAAGTTCAAAACTTCTTTAAGATACTTACGATATACTATCTAAATTTTTTCAAATAAGTTCCTTCCTTTATATTTTCAAAAGAAAAGGTCAAATGACTTAAATCTATAAAATTCGTACATGTAATTAGCTTTTCTTGTCCAATGACCCCTTTAAAATCCATTTTGACCCCCGGAATTAAACAGTTAAGGGGTCAATGACTCCCTTATTACAAACACTAGCAAAAGCCCTGAATGTTGACTTCTTTATTGTCCCCATATATAGTGTTGGCAGCCTCATGTTGTGGTTTTATAACCTCCACTGACTGATGGCCAGCTTAGTTCAAAGTCTACCTTATCTCATAAAAACTATACATATAGTTTTAGGGGGTGTAGGTTTTGCTAGTCTTCAACTTTAAAATTAGTATCCAGGACCCTCAAAACAACCTGATGTGAGTCCCATAGACCCTCTAAGGATTAGCTTCAGAATAGAATTGAGGACTTCAATAGCTCTAACACCTATAAAAACAAGTTAAGTGCTTAAAACTCCACAAATTTTAAAAGGACCCATAAGATCACAATTATTGAGTCTTTATTGAAGTCAGGCTAAAACCCTGTATACAAATCTAAAATGAAATACATGACCATAATCATGTGTGTCTTATTAGCTTAACTTAGCTGTCTTCAGAGAAAACCCAAGGTATTGTGATTACCTTGACATTGTTGGTGGTGTTGTTGATGCAGGCATTGGTGTGACATATTTAATCTTGGTCATATCTCTGTTGTTATTGAAGACATCTTCATGAACCTTGGTGTATGTGTTCACCATTACAAGAGCTATCGAGGGGGGTAACTATGGAAGCAATTTTGTAGAGTTATGTCCCCTTTTCAACTGAGGCATTGTTTTCATCAAAATTCCAACAAAGTTTAAAAATTGGTTTGATTAAGAGATTGCTGTCAACACGGTTTTGAATTGTCATCTAGGATGGGTCATTATAGCCCTCCTTTTAGAACCATAGTGAATTGCTCTGCTTCAAAATGATAGACATTGCAGATGACAGAAGCAATTTGAAAAAAAAAATCTCCCATTTTACACTTTTATTTGGAAAAGGAGATATTGTACAGTACAAGCAACGTCTTTTTATTCCACAATATTTGATCATAGGGCCATTAAATTAGATGACTGTACATGAAATGATGAATCTTAAATTTTGGATGAACGCTTGTTAACATCCACTATCATCCTGGAGTCATTTAATAGGTATATATTAAGGAACTTGATTCACAAAGTTAAACGAGACCAGGGACCAGGGATTATACAGTCGGCACAGTCTGACTAAGGTTGACACTTTAGGCACTACCTAGATGGTCCTTTTTCGCATGACAGGTCACAACTAATCCACCTGATCCTGTGTATTTGCGCAGTGTGGTCAGTCTTTTCTGTAAACATAGACTACAAATCTCAGATTTCCTTTCAGTGGTACATACTCTTAATGCAAATGTGTAGCTGAGTGGCTTGATGCATGCTCTTCAAACTAATCCCTGTTTGAAGTTGTTTAAAATATTATGCACAGGCCCATATCTTTTTACCCACCCAAAGATTTTTGAAATCTCAAACAATCTACCTGTGTCCCATTCGGAACATCACTCGGCCATTTATGTAAACTGCAACAGACCTCGGATGTATGTAAGGCGGATGGGTATGTAACGAGGGCTAACTCCATTTTAACTGACGTCATCGAGCTTTTCCAAGCTTTTCCCGTAATTTTCAAAAAAAGTCTGTCTATGTACATACGAGGTTAGTCGTGAGAATTGGCTGAGTGGTGTTCCGAATGCCTGTGTCCCCGTAACTTCCATTTCTTTGTACAGTGTTTTGATACATGCATGTAGAAATCAGTAGTGAAATAGAGTTAATCTATCTAAATGTAAGTATTTTGAATGTCTAAAGCTGCTGCTTTTCAATAGTTAGTGACTTAACCAATCAAATGTTATTTCTAACCATAAAGTTTTTTATGTCATAAATATGTTACCTTCACTGAATGACCTTGACCAATGACCTTGAATTGTTTATGGATGGAAAGGTCCTGTCACAGGCAAAGCACATGTGAGAAATCTAGGCTCTAGATGACTTCCAAAGTTATGGCCAATATTAAGAGGTTATTTAACATTATGGAGTACAATACTGACTTCTATTGGATGAGTACCCTGCAAAACCAGTCTATATTTGACGAAGCGACAGCAGAGTCAAAATATAAACTGGTTCTGCAGGGTACTAATCCAATGAATTCAGTATTGTACTCGATCATGTTAAATGACATCTTTATTTCACACCATACACTGAAAGTTCCACAATATAGGTCAACTGAAAGAGACAAAAGGAATAGATCCAAAATGATCCAGAAAATGGTGTCAAATGCAAGTCACTATTAACATGATGAAATTGAAACAACACTTGTTCTAAAATTCCATGTGAAATGTTTATTTCAAGTTTTAATTGGGTTTGTGCTTATAATTATAATACATGCATGTAATTGACATAAAACTGATTGACTACACGCCGTCGCTTGAAATCTACATTTTCATGTTGCCAAACCAGATATTTTAAAATCAAGAATCAACAGCAGTTCTTTGACTCTCTGTTCAGTTTACTTACTAAACAATGTACCAGATGAAGCAATCAAGAATCTTATCATGATCAAACTTATTTCCAAACCTCCGAACAGAGGTTTGATACATTGTAAGAGCTGCGAAAATTGTCTATATCGACATTCAGGACTGCAGCCCCACTATAGCTTGCCTCGCTTTCATCGTACAATTATAGGTTGCCTCGTTTTGGAAAAAATCTGTATTGCACAGCAGCCTCGTTCTGGTTGTACAATAGGGATCTAGATATTTCACTCTCACATGATGCAAAATATAATATTTCATTGGTCTGAATTGTTTAGGTGTGAAATAAAATTTTTGATTTTACAAAAGAATGACCTTGGATTTAGATTTGACTGTTGACCTTGAAGATGGTACCAACAAAAGGGTATTGTCCCAAGCAATCATTATGTGAAAAATGAAGGCTCTATCACTTACCAATCAAAGTTATGGCAAATGGTTAAGTTTTTATGTTGAAAATCAGTCACTCTCAAAAAATTACCTAGACTTATGACCTTGATTGTACATTCATGAAAAGGTTTTATCACAAGCAATGCACATGTAAAACACCAATGCTATGTCACTTGCCATTCTAAAGGAATGGCTAATGTTGAAGATTTATTTTCCACAACCTTTTCTTTCAAAGTGACCTTGACTGTTGGCTTTGAGCTTTGTACCAATTAAAAGGTCTTGTCCCAAGCAATCATTATGTGTAATATGAAGGCTCTATAGATATCATTCAAATGTTATGGCTAATGTTAGTTTTTATGGTGAAATTCAGTGACTTTCAAAAAATGACATTGACCTTGACTATAGTAACCAAGAAGTCATCGTGTGAAATATCTCTATCACATAAAATTCCAAAGTTATGGCCAATGTTAAAGTTTTTAGCTCACCTGAGCACATCGTGCCCAAGGTGAGCTTTTGTGATCATTGAATGATTGTCGTCCGTCGTCAATCATTTGTCGTCCAGCGTCCGGTTTCAACAATTTAAGTGTTGACACTCTAGAGGCTACAAATATGATCCAATCTTCATGAAACTTGGTCAAAATGTTGGTCAGGTCACAAGGATGAATCTTATCAAAACAGGGAAGGATCCATGCAAAATCACAGGAAAAGGGGCCTTATCAACAAATTTCTTGTTTACACTCTAGAGACCACAAATATGGCCCAATCTTCATGAGACTTTGTCCGAATGATGGCCAGGTTACAAAGATGAATCCTTTTTAAAATGGGAAGGATCAATGCTATATCACAGGAAAAGGGGCCTTAATGACAATTTTCTAGATAACGCTCGAGAAGCCACAAGTATGGCCCAATCTTCATGAAACTTGGTCAAAATATTGGTCAGGTCACAAGGATGAACCCTATCAAAAAAGGGAAGGATCCATGCCATTTCACAGGAAAAGGGGCCTTTATAACAATTTTCTTGTTTACCCTCTAGAGGCCACATGATGTATGGCCCAATCTTAATTAAACTTGGTCATAATGTTGGTCCGGTCACAAGGATTAGCCCTATTGAAAATGGGAAAGATCCATGCCATATCACAGGAAAAGGGGTCTTAATGATAATTTTTATTGTTATAACTGTAGAAGCCACAATTTTGGCCTGAACTTCATGAAACTTGGTTTTGTGTAGAAATTATTCTCTTTATGACATCTGCCTATTAAATTGATGTGATGTCCCAGGGGTCAAAGAGACTCAGGTGAGCGATCTTGGACCATCTTGATCCTCTTGTTTTTATCAAAATTCAATGACCTTCAAAAAATGACATTGATCTTGACTAATTGAAGTTTTCAAAGAAAGGTCTCATTACAAGCAATGAGAATGTGAAATAACAAGGTTACATTACCAACCATTCCAAAGTTATGTTGACCTTGAAAAATGACCTTAATCTTGACTGTTGACATTGAACATGATACCTTAAGAAAGGTCTTATCCAGAGCAACCATCAACTTAAGACTGTCACTTACCCTTCAGAAATTTTGGCCAATTGTAAAGTTTCTAGTTTGAACAAACAGAGTTTTGGACAAACCCAGAAAAAAAATATGCCCCTGATCTATTGGTGCGGGAGCATAATAATAAGTGTTCTAAAGAAATTCTTACAAGGAAATATTTATCCAGGAGATGGGTTCAAATTTTATATCCAAATTCATAGAGCTTGAACAGAATTTCAATGCCCCGATTTTTTTTTTCATCCCCCCCCCGTTTTTCTGTTTTTGTCGGTGTAAGTATTACGATATTGTGTATATTATGGTTACATGTTATTGTGAAACCGAAAGTAAACAAACCGTTGAAAAGTAAAGCTTACCCAACTTCTGCTACAAGATACTAGGTAAGAATAAAGCTTTATAGTGGCACTTGGACAGTTAATAATGTACTTAACTGTTATTTAATATAACAATTACGATCGACACTTGCATTATTTTGCTGGAAACCGAAATATATTTATCACCCAACACTGACAGGGATTCAGAAATTTCTAACTTAAAAAGATTCCTTTCTTTGTTAAACAGGGATGATGCATTGCTGTTCGAGTTTTAGCACAATGTGACTTTAATGCTTAAATATGAACCCATATCTTGCTGAGTTAAAATATTTCAAACAAATTGCCAATATTAGGAAAGTATTGGCAATTAGTTTGAAATGTTTAAACTCAAATACAAAAACAAATACAATGACAAATTTTATTTACAATTGGTATGTAAATAACAACATATCATTAGCAATGTATGGCTATTGACTGACGGTCGATTTTTTTCGGAAGAGTTTTATGGAAACCTCTATATTTATTATGATATTTTTTCTTTCATGTATTAGAGTGTTTTAAGATGGATCCCTGGAAGTATGGTCCATATCGGTCGGATAACTTCACATGTAAGAATGCTAAAGGTCCAGGATATGCTGTTAGAAAATCAGATAGTGGTCAACAAGATCAGGAAAGACAAGATATAACACATCAAAAAGGGCATTCAGAAAACCAACAGTCCTTACCAGATGACCATAGCAGTAAAGAGCATGGAAGACTAGAAAAGATGCATGCACCTCCTGGTATTATGGGAAACAAGCCATATGATAGGAACCAACAGGGTACAGACAGACAGATTATCAGGCCTCCACCAGGTTTTGAAAGGAAATTTAATGATAGAGACAGAATGTATGGAAATGATACACCAAAGGTTCACAGACATGGTGGATATGAAAATAATCAAGTCATTTTGAAAGAATATTTAAATTACAGCCATGAAAGCTCCAAAGATCAAAAGACTAGTGTTCCTAGTAACACTAATGAAGCATATGGGATTCAGACCTGGACAGATTGTAAAATATCAAGTCCTAATAAACCAAGTTTCTCTAATGATATGTCTTGTCAACAAACAAATGGGCAACCATGCAAACCACCACCAGGTTTCAACTTGGATGGTGAGTCTCAAACTAGATTAAGTAATGATGAATTTGTTGATAAACATACTAACAATTCATACAGGGATGATGCCAAATTTGAAGCCGATACAGAAAAGGCAATAGCTATATCCAAGCAAGATCAGTCAAAGAACACATTTTCAGAAACTGATTTAAATTTAGCAATAGCTGTATCAATACAAAATACAGAGTCCAAAGAAGGCAGTCCAGATTTAATGTTTGACAACACAGGTTCATATGAACAGCCAAAATCATATAATAAAGGACATAAGAAAAGGGATAAACAGTACCATGAAGACATTGAAAGGGCAAAGAAAGAAAGTTTAGAAACATTAAGTAGTGAAAACCAGAATATGAATGACACTAAGAGTACTGAATTCATTAAACAAGAAGGGACTTCATCCAATAAAGAACAGTTTTCAGATGACAAATTCAATAGTGATAAGAGTTCAAAAGAAGCATTTTCAGACATGGAAAGGCAACAAGCTCTCGAGAAAGCAAAGGGATGGAATACACATGATAATAGTGATTATGATGACTATTCAAGCTATTATGATTACAGAAATGAAAAAGAGTATCAAGCAGCCACAGAGAAATATGTTTATTTCTGGAGAAATCATGACATATATAGTCAGTGGCACAAGTCAAAGTTTGTTGTCAACGAGAAAAAGTTCAACTGTGCTGAGCAATTCATGATGTACAAGAAGGCTGGTGAGTCTCCTTTGTTATGATCTTCAGGGTTTATGATTGACTTCAACAAAAAGGGGTCCAAAAGACACAATAATTAGGATCTTAGGGGCCCTTCCTTAAAGTTTGGGAGTCCTTAATATTAAGATATAGACAAATATTGTTATTGAATGCTAAACTTTTTTTTATGAAATAAGAGCTATTCCCTGGTTATAGGTAAAGAAAGTGTTTGATATAAATTGACTATATGGGACTCAATATCAGGAAAGAATTGATGACTGTTTAAATCAGTCTTCTATTCTTTTCTGAAGTTGATCCTCAGAAGGTATATGGGACTAACATCACATACTTTTGAGGGTCGTTGCTATTTATTTTTGCGTCTCAGATACACAGAATTTGTACCTTAAAAGCCTTGGTCTTTGTACAAATCCACATTAAAGTTGGACAAAAAATACTAAGCCACTGTCAGATAGAATACTATGATTGTACATGCAAGAGAGCTGACATGAAGCAATGCTTGAATTTAATACAAGAAAAAGTCACATTATGCATCTGAACTTATGTTTAAGAAGCTCTTCATGATCTTGTAATCAGTGTCACTCTTAGTTTATACTAATTTATTTTAGTTCGATTGCGACGAAAGCTTAAGCTTATAGAATCGCTCTCGAATACTCAATCCTGATGTTTTCACGTCCCCGAGAGAGAGGCAGTGATTAAAACCCACTGCTACCAATTTTTACAGCTGGGTGAACTAGGGCTGGCTATTAAGTGTTTTGCCCATAAACACACTCCGTCGACAGTAGGGCTCGAACCACGGACCTCCAGGTCACGGGTCGAGTGCATTTACCACTAGGCCACCGAGGCAGTCTTAACTCTTTAGTGTCACTCTTGTCATCCTTGATAAAATTGTATTACAATCTAAGTGATGAAAACAATGGATTCCCTAAGTATGGGTCAGTTTTTACTTTGAAAAAAGAAGTTTTTAAATTATTTTCGTGTAAAAAGGAAACTGAGGTAGTATATACTGAGATCAGACTGCATGTATGTGTAGGCTGATCTTTGTCTATACCTGCTGCCAATGCAGGGATATACTTAGCTGTAATTATGTAGCCCTCTTTCTTATATTTTGATGACGAGGTCCATCCCACATCAGACTATTAAAAGGGATGGGGGTACGTTATTGCAACTAGGATATACTTAGTTCTGCAAAATAAAAGTTTATCTTTAAACCCGTTACTAGACAATAAAACTTTAGACTAGTCAAACATTGAAAAAAGTTGCAGACAACAAGATTTAGTTGATGAACTTTTAAAATCTAAACTTTCTTGATTCAGCTTTTAAAGGTGTCAAAATCTGAGAAAGGGTTAATTGTCATTTTAAGTTACATCTTAATCCAGAAGTAAATGGAAATAAAAAGGCAATAATTGAAAAAAGTGTCTAAATTCATTTCTTAAAGCAAATTTTATGAACATCTTTGGAAATAAAGGGAAGAAAATTGTAAGCCATCTGTAGTCTGAGATATGACTGTGCATTTGTGCCTGATGATCCTTGTCTATTTCTATTGCCAAAATAGGAGAATCTGCTCTGCATTCATTATGCAAAGTTTGCAAATATGAAATATGATATCACACTTTGCAGATGATTAGTGATTACTATGTGCAAAGGGTGGTAATATTTTTAAGGGTTTTGCAAATGTTTTCATTTTGAACACGGTGCTTTGTTCACCTTGAGGTGGCTGTCATAATGCAGTGGTAGCGCAAAGGTCCTGGGTTCGATTCCTAAATCATCCTTTTGACTATTTGTTTCCCACCAATAAGGTGCTCCAGTTGCCACAATATAAATGAAAGATTGTTGAAAGTGGTGTTAAATCCCATACAAATATATGAATGGTTCATCTTGTCAGAGGTTAACTGATTTTTGTTGCAGAATTATTTCAAGATTGGAAGATTGCTAAAAAAATATTGGGTGAGAAGGACCCTAGAAAGATCAAGGCCCTTGGTCGACAGGTTCAGGGCTTCAATGAGGAAATGTGGGCTCATAACTGTTTATATATTGTCAAACAAGCCAGCATTGAAAAGGTAAGATGATGTTTTACATTATGCCCTATCTGATACAGAAAGTTGGAGTGTCTTTGCTCGCAAACCATTACCAGATGGTAGAGTTTAGAATGGTCAAAACACTAACAGAGCTACAGATAGAGGGAGATTTTTCAACTGCAAATTAAACAATTTCAAAAAATACTTGCACAAATCCTTTATTTGGGATACTCATTGAAATCGTCTTGTGGAGACAATTCAAATGAGTACCCACAATACAGGGTTTCAAAGAGAAATAAAGATTTGAAACTGTAAATACCTTCTTTTATGTACCTCTGCTCTATGCAGTTGCTGATGACATGTCAATTCAAAGTGTGTCTATAGATTTACATGCAAAAATTGTATATTTACAAAGATCAACTGCCTGCCATTTACTGTTATTCCAAATTTTAGCCATCAAATATTGACCTGCCACAAGGCTTTCCTCGTGCTTTAAGGTCTTTGTTTCTAATATAATTCAGAAATAAAATGCACTCATGCATTCAGCTTGACAAGAGTTAATACCCTTTATCCTCTGTAGCTCTGACCACCAGGGCTCTAGAATGAAGGAACTTATATTTCTAAATGAAACGTTTCATTATTCATCAACCAAATCCTATATTGTGGCTACTCATTAGAATCATCTCATCGAAACAATTTTCAATGAGTTCTCATAAGATTGCAGAGATACAAATAGAGGGGATATTTGGATTTTTTTATTAAAGTATTTCAATAATGATAGCACAAACCTTATATTATTGGCACTCAATGGAATTGTCTTGTTGAGACGATTCAAATGAGTACCCACAACATAAGGTTTTATTGAGCAGTAAAGATTTTAGACAAGCTTAACCCCATTCAAGGGTGTGGAAATACAGTTTCTCCACTTGTCGCTGGACAAGTTAAAACTAATTTCTTACTTGTCAAGGATCAAAATGAACTTGTCCATAAAAAAGTTGGTAGATAAATTTTGAGAAAATATTGATTTTAACGAAGAAAATACTGGAACCAGCATTTTCTTTATTAAAGACAATGTTCCTTCCCTTTGATACAAACAAAAGGATGACTTTTCTCCTAGCTCTTTTTAGTACTGTATCAAGATTTGCTCTGGTATTTACTTGTTCACGGACAAGTGGCTTAGAAAAATGTACTTGTCTGCAAGTAGAAAAGTCAATGTCGGACAAATTGGGTATGGGAATTCCACACCCCTGCCCTCTTATCTGTACTTCTGGATAGGGTTTTTGAAGATTAAGAAATAATTTGGCATCACTCCTCATCTTGGCCGCCGTCATAGCGCAGTTGGTAGCACGTCGGACTGTCAATCTAGAGTTTTAGGGTTGGATCCCCGATGGCAGCACTCATTCTTTCCGACTATTTGTCTCTCACCAATGGGTTGATAATGGTAGACCTATGTGAGATAGCGGCTGGAGGCTAGGAAAGAATGTGGTGGTTGTACTGGTGATGGAAATACCAGGAATCCATTGTTAGGTGCTCCAGCCGCTGCAATATAACTGAAATAATGTTGAAAGCGGCATTCCATTTAATCAATCAATCACTCCTCATCTGGAGCCCTGGATCATCAAAAATGTTTTTTCGTTTTCAGTTTTCACAGAATGAGGATATGAAACAAGAATTATATTCTACCTACCCAAAGATTTTGGTGGAGGCCAGTCCATATGACAAGATATGGGGTATAGGATTTTCCCAGGAAGATTGTGAGGCCTGGGATGAGACAAAATGGAGGGGAAAGAACTGGCTAGGGTTTATACTGACAGAAGCGAGAGATGAAATGATGGAAAACGATGGTATAATAGAATCTAGGCACAAAAAGGTATGAAACAACTTCTGTAGGTTCATCTTATAGAAATAATTATCATTTTAGATTAATCTTTTTCTCTAATTTTACCACAGGCAATTTTTTCACAATCTGTTTTTTGTCATAAATATTATTATATAAGCCCTGTATTGATAGATTTCAAAATCATATATTATGCTTGTTTGTCATCATGTGAAGTTGTGCATTTTGAAAATTTTTCTGATATCTCCAGAGTTAAGGTCAAAGGTCAAAGGTCAATGACAAACATAAAAAATGAACTTGGCTGGAGAATAGCTCCTACATTTTTGAATGGATTTAATGAAAAAGATAGGCACTACTGATCTCCATCCCTGAAGGGATGGTTCATTTGAAATAAAGTTTTGAATAGCTCAAAAGTCAAGGTCACAGCCAAAGGTCAAATGTCAAAATTGAGCTTTTTCAGAGCTCAATTTTGACATTTGACTTTGAGCTGTGACCTTGACTCAGACATTTTGTATGGGAACTTGTTATATCTTGTAATGGTGTGGCGCAATGGCTACAGCACCACACACAATGTTATGTTATGTTTTCTTATGTTATTGTTTAGATTAACCCTTATCATGCTGATTTAAAATCTTTGCAAAATAAATGTAAAATCAAAAGCACTGGAAGTTGCCTAATGTGAGTGAGTATTGATTTTGAAAATGCATTGTTTTACATCTTTCTGGTTTAAAAATGAACTTCAGGTGGTATGAACTAAGATCTGACTACACATATGTGCAGGCTGATCTTTGTCTATACCTCCTGTCAAAGCAGGAATATTCCGGGTTCAGCATGACAAGGGTTAAATGTTTACAGAAATCTTGAGAAGAAAGAAGCCAATCTGTCAAGAACCTTTCTTCTTTTCAATTCATATACAATACACAATACATTTATAATTGGATTTTAAAACCACATGTCACAATTCCATAGTTATGTTTGTAGGCAGTTACTACTGTTTGGCGCTGAGCTATCAATTTGTCATCATGAGTAGTGAAGCCACTTAAAAAAAGGAAGCTCTAAAGTCAAAGCTGAAATGAAATATGAATATTGAGCTTGTCCAGAGCTTATTTCCTACAATAGTAAATGGATTTCAAAATAACTTGGCACAATTGTTCTCCATCATGATTTGATATGTCTTTGAAGTTAAAACTTCAAAACAGGTTGAAAATCAAGGTCGCCGCTCAAGATAAAATTATAAAATTGTTAGAGATTCAATTGTCAATTAAGATCAAGTTGATAGTCAAATGTTTGAATGTTCTTCAGCAGTTGTTCACCCATTTAGTTTACTATGCCCACAAAACTATGTTTTAGGCATATATAGGAGTCAGCGTTTCTATCGGTTGATCAGTCTGTCTACCCATCTATCAATCTGTGTGCAGTTTTTTTATTTGCGCTCTATTTCTCAACAACTAATGGTAGGATTTCATCCAAACTTTACAGATATGATCATTATCGAGCAGAGATGTGCACATCCTATAGGGGGTACAGTCAATTGACTTTTGAGGGAGTTATGACCCTTTTATCCTAAATGGAATTTCAATTTGGACAAGCACTTGTCAGGGGTATTAGTCTGCTCTGCAACAATCTAGTTAAATCTACTTACAATGAGTTGGATATTGTTAGCACTATGCCTGCTTGGTGTATGCATGTCCATATGTTTCAATTTAAACTTACCATGGCCTCTTTGCATTTAGACTAATTTCACACATTTTCTAACAGCACTTAGAAAGAAGCCATTTAATGTAGTTTACTGAGTTGATGTACCATTTTCAAAGTACATGTATCTAAAAGCATGATTTATGTCTTTGACAAGTTTGACCCAATATTATAGTGTAAAATTATGTAAAAGTTATGATTATTCTCTTACAGTTATTCTTGGATGACCTTCTTAAAACAGAGCTTCGAAAGTATGAAAACCTTAGTGATGGTCCAATCAAAGAACAGTGGAAACCTTCTTCTGATACTCCTAAACAAGGAAAGAGTCGCAAAAATAAGAATACCAAGGAAAACAAAGTAAAAGATAGAGGAAACTGTAATAAAAAAGAACCAATGAGTTGCAAAGTTGAGACTGAAGGTTGTCAAGATGAAAATACAAGTAGTAATAAAATGGGCCCTGTATCAGAGACATTCAAAGAACAATTGGCGACTCAAGAACAAGAGTTAGAGACCAGTCAAATGGTTGAAGATGCAACGCATGGAGATTTGGATAAACCTAATGGAGATACTTTGGACAGGGATCATCATCAATCATTAGCGGGTCATATTCCACATGATCAAGATAAGGCAAACCAAGAGGGATCAGTGGATATCTCTACTGAAAATACTCAAGCTGGAAAGGGTAAAAACCTGAATAAGTCCTCTGCTGAGGACATAGAGGACACTAGTTTACAAATGATAGAATTTGAAGATAATTCTACTGCATTTAAGACTGAGGTGCAAGACATTAGCCTTGAAGATGTAGAAATGGTAAATGATGAAGTTGTTAAGAACTCAAATACCAATAAAGTAGATAAAAGTGGTGATGTTTGTGATATAAAACTCCAGACACATACCTGCTGGACTGAAAGCACTCTGGGCAATAAAGATGTTGACATAGAAGAACCCATGGATTCAGTTGCAGCATCATTTGAAAAGGTAAATTCAGAAAATTGTGTTGAAGGAACAGCTTCCAAAAACAATGAATGGGAGTTAGTTTGAATATTTGATTGAAATAAATACCTTGAAGACTGTGAAAGACTGTGATTTTAAATGGTCTGTATAGTTTATGGAAAGTTAGTACTAACATTATGTCACCTTGCAATAAATTTATTGGGATGTACTTGTAGAAATATCTTTTTTCGTTTAATAATTATTTTACAAATTTGATTTTTCAAAATATATAGGTACATAGTAATTGTAATGCTTAATCATACCAACCAAATTTTGCATTTGCATATTGTTAAGGTTCAGATCAGATTGTTAAGCCCCACAGTCTGATCAGAGTCTTCACTTTGCACCATAAAGATAGCTATGGACCAATAGTTTTTTGTTCCCAATCAGAGAATATTTACAACACACTCTCAGGGGTACAGGTAAGAGGGGGAATTGCCAGTTCAAAATCATTATTTCTCATTGAAACCCTATGTTGTGGGTACTCATTTGAATCATCTCACCGAGATGATTCCAAAGATTACCCACAATAAAGGATTCGTGCAAGTAATATTGAAATAATAAAATTTGAATTTAATTTGAAATCTATCTGCAGCTCTGACTCTGTAGATGTCCAGACTGCTCAATGCCTGTCCATCACGCAGACATGAAATTGTTGGAAATGTCAAACATAATACTCAAATGCAAAAATTTTCATCTGCTGCTTTAAGCAATAACAAGATGATGCATCACTATCATAACATAATATATCCTGACATCAGCAGCAACTTAATGCCATCAATTTAGTCAATATTAATGCTCTTATAATCAAAAAGTTATTTTGATGGCTAGCACAAAACTAATGGAAGTGCCTACAAATTTATATATATAGGCTCTTATGATGATTTTGCAGTATTGCTTCCGTATGCTATCTAACAGATTAATAGTACTGGTAATTCATAAAAAAAGATATGAAAATAATATGATTAGACATTATCATGATTTATCTTATAACTGTACAAATATCTGTGTGATAACATCCCTTATGATATTTTTTATGATGTAACATGAATATTTTTAGAACAATGACATAATGTGGTTATTTTTAGCTCCACTGGCTGAAGGCCAGCCAGCTATTGTCATGGCAGAGAGTCTCATCATGGATGAGTGAACGTCATCACCTCCTGAACTATTGGGCCAATTTCAATGAAACTTTACCAGATTGTTCCTTTGATGACCATTTCCAAAAGTTGTTTGCAAAATTTTGATTGGCCCATGAATGTGGGTATGGCAGGATTGGGCTTATTTTGAACCTGAAATCTTTGAAAGACATCTCCTCCTGAACCAGTTGGCCAATTTCAATGAAACTTTACCAGAATGTTCCTTGGCTGACCTTTTTCAAAATTCTTTGCTAAATATTGATTGGCCCATAAATATATGCGTGACAGGGAGGGGCTTATTTTGAGCCTGAATTCTTTGAACTACATATCCTCCTGAACCAACTGGCCGATTTCACTGAAACTTTACCAGAATGTTCCATGAGTAATCTTTTCCAAAAATTGCTTGCAAAGTTTTGATAAGCCCATAAATAGGGGCGTGGCAGGGTGCTGCTTATTGTGAGCCCGAAATCTTTGAAAGACATCTCCTCCTGAACCTAATGTTTCAATAAGATGGGTAAAGGAATGCAGGTTCATGATGATTGAGTATTTTGGTGCAATGTGAGCCAGAACCAGTTAATCATTATAAAATAGGTCTGAACAGATTTCAAAGTGTTGTTTTCTTTCAAAGTAAGCTTTATTCAATGAAAGTCTAAAAATGTTAAAGCCAGTGGAATGATACAGGCCCTCTTGGGCCACTTGTTATAAACTTGCATTTCTGTTAGAAAAATTGACAAAAACAAGACAAATAGTGGTTATAACATAAATATAATCTGTACTTAGTTTATTGTATGAAAATATATCTAACTTGGTTGTAAGAATTGATAATGGTCTTGTCAGAGCCTCGACAATTATCAATTACCCCAATCTCGTAAGAATTTTTTTTCATGCAAAACACAAGGTATGTATTATATATGTATACATGTCAGGTGAATCGGAGTTGGTGTTTTAAACATAAGCTAGCTCTCCAATATTATGTAAAATTACTACTGTATATTAAAAAAAAATCTGCCCTTGTAAAAAGGTAAATTCCTGCCGGGCAGTCAGAATTGTTAAAAGTGTTTATTAACTCTTTGAATAAGTACCCAATTATGCATGCCTGGACACATGCCAAGCAGGGTAACATATCTATTCATAAAATAATTTCATTTTTGCCTCGATGTGTCTAAAAACAAAGTCTGATGGAGGAGGAGTTATATGAAAAAGGTAAGGTACGTGGGCAGAACCTGAGGATTTTGCTTTGCATATATTATTCATGGACACATCAATGCAAAAATGAAATTATACCCATTATAATACAATCGCAATTCTAAATTACCATTTTCTAGGAGTGAATAGTAAAATTACATTTTTCTCGATGTAAAATGATTAAATAAGTAATAATATTGATGTACTGACTTACTTAGACAGACTGTGTACACAGTAAAACACATCACATATGAATGGTATAGAGCTCTATGTACATGTACTTATTCTTATTTCATATGTGTTTTAAGCCATTGTGTTATTATTCTGTTTTTATCTTTTGAAAGCAGGGCAGGTCAGTCCTAAAAGTTCACTAACTTTGCCCAGGTTTTATGATGGCCCTTTAATTTGAAAATTAACATGATATGTGAGAAATATATCAGCTCTCTCTAGGATGTTATATTCTCATAGTCAATAGAACACTGTATGTATCCTTTCATATCTACGATGTATATTGAGTGTAAGTGCAAAACAATTTTGAATGCCTTCACAATTAAAGGAATTTACAACTAATTTGTAATAAACCCTAAATATTGTTATCAAACAGACATAACAAATAAGATAAAAATTACTTCGTTTAAGAATAAGGAAATATCCATTTTGAAGGTAGCGAATAATTTTGTATCATACATTTTTCAGTTCACATTATTATAAATAAAAGTTAAAGGTATTAGAGACTAGTCCAGTACATGTATTTAAATAAAACAATTTAGTTAATTCAGTTTTATATTAGCTCGACTGGCTGAAGGCCACTGGGGCTATTGTCATGGGGCTGTGTCTGTCGTGTGTCCATCCATCCTTGCGTCAGGGTGTAACCTTTTTCTTTAAAAGTCTTCTTCTTAGAAACTACTGGATTGATTTGAACTAAACTTCACAGGAATTGTCCTTGGGTGACCCCTTTTTAAAGTTGTTCAAGATTTTTTGATCAAATGAAAAACAAGGCTTTAGTGGGCGTGGATAATTTCCATATATTGTAATATGTCACTAAAAAACAAGAAAAACACACAATTTTCAGTCAAATTTGTCCGGGAGATTTTTTGTTTTCATTATTTTGGTCTCTTTTCAATCTTATACATTGATTTTTGTAGAATTTGTCTTTGAAACAATTTTGGACCCTCAGAAATTTTCTTTATACGAGCTTGAAACACAGGGGTAAACCTGATTAAACTTAAGTCATACATTTTGGTGACTATTTTTCAATGAAGAAAAGTAGCTAGAACAACTTTCTCTTGATTTATTTTCAGTAAACTATTTCCTTTATCGATACAACACTGAACAACTGTCATACTAACGATCTGTATATTGGATATTACTATTCAAAACAGTATAGTCGATGCAGATTTGTAAGATTTTTTGCAGTCAAAAAAATTTAAAATAGTAAACAAAACATTATGTTAAGATCACATTGTTCACAAGAATTCAAAATTCCTGTTGTAATTACACTTTGCAAGACTTTGGGAATGTAAGATGGGCTAATTGGTGATTTTGAAAGAGGGTATTGATAAAAATACACTAATTCTTACAAAAAATGTCCGGTAACGTAGGTCACCGCTTTTACAATAATACATGTATTTAAATGAACTTTTACTTACGTTTTTTCGATTTAAATGAATTACTTTAATGATTATTCTATTCTTCACGTGTAATTTAAGCTCCAAATCTCTTTTCAAACCTTTTTTGTTAACCCAATTGAAGAAAATGTATTCCCTTTAACTGAGACTATGAAATAATTTCTTGAAAAATTATTTCATATGAAAATATTTTTTCTCATAAATTGGGATTTCAGCCATAAATCCAACTTTTTTTCCCAGACTGCTAGATAATCAGTCAAATTTACCCTTGTTTTTTTGTTTTCTTACACTGCAATTTTGCAAAAACAAAGTGGAAAAGTGTAAGGAAACGCCAAGTTGAAAACAAAATTTACATGCTTAATAATCTCTTTGACCCACTAAATTTTGTCATACACCAAGAAAAAAGTTTCTGTTCATGTAAAAAATACCAATTGAATAGTTTTACAACAGCATAAAATTTAAAAAAAGTACATATATGTAAATATACATTCTTAATTGAATCCCCTTAATGTAAAAAAATATATTTTTTCCACATACCTGTTTTATTATCCTCACTTAGATGAAAATCATTTGTATTTCGGGCCTTTGTAAGGTTTAATAGTTTCTGTATGTAGTCTTTCAACATTTAGGCTACTAAATGTCTTACCACTAACATAATCGGAAACAATTTTCTACCATATTAAACAAATTTCTTGTTTTTGAACTATGTTACCAGCTGTGTGATCGACGTTACCAAATAACACTATGCTTCATGGATGTTAAATCAAAAGAATCACCATAACGGTCTAACTTATGTGTATTAGAGTTATCCAAGCTAGCGTGAAGGCATACATGTGTTTTCAACAACATATCTTCATACCAATATTCGAGCTTTATTCAACCTGGTATTAAATGTGGCATCTCTTGATAAATTCTAAGTACTCACCTTATAATCTCATTGTAATTGGGGTTTAGTTGAACACCCAGTTTGTTACACTGATCGCTAAAACAGTTTCAAGAGTAATTTTTATGCGATATACGATGCAAAGTGTATTTTACTGTTTATGATAGTAACGAAGTTCACAATCACGTAGTTCACTAAAACTGATTTATTGTAGTCTAATTATGTGTGCTTTAGATACTTTTCAAACTTTACAAACTAATATTGAAAGGTACAATTCAAGCCTTAACTGGCAAAAGTAAGAATGAAATTCATTAACTTCATAAAGCAGATCTGTATGGTAACATAGTTCACTTCTATTTCTTGAAAAATGAAAGTCTAATTTAGAGAGTGGAAGACGATTTCTTTAAGAGATTCGGACAACCATATAGATTTTTAAACTAATTTTTTATCATATGTGAAGCTTTTTAACATATTATTTCTTCCCTATGGTTGTTCGAAACCATTTCTATGTTAACCTCAAAGCGGTAACGTAATTCACTGTACTTTTTGTGACATAAATTAAAAAACTGTCAAAAAATAACTAAGATACATAGGCATCTTGGTTGGGTTTTGGCTTAGAATATAACATTTTAAGGCAAATTTGATTAATTTGTCAAAACGAAAAAAATAAAAGAAACCCCAACGAGGACCAGGTAAAACTTACGACCCAAAAACTGGACACGCGATTTTACACCTTTTCCACCATTATAAAATCCACTTATTTCATGATTAAGAGGAAAAAAATACTTATGATTATTTTTATCAGACAAATATTGACCTCTCCTTGGCATAGGAACAAAATTTGGTGTCAAACCTTTTGAAACATTCGATAAAATAGCTTTGGACATCGATTTTCCGTAATTGTGCGTTTTTCTGGTTTTTTAGCTCACCTGAGCACGAAGTGCTCATGGTGAGCTTTTGTGATTAGGTGGATGTCCGTTGTCCGTCGTTCGTTGTCCGTCGTGTGTCGTCCGTCGTGTGTCGTCAACATTTACCTTGTATGCACTCTAGAGGCCACATTTTTTGCCCGATCAACTTGAAATTTGGTCAGAATGATTGTCCTGATAAAATCTCGGACGAGTTCGAAATTGGGTCAATTGGGGTCAAAAACTAGGTCACAGGGTCAAATCTTAGAAAAACCTTGTATGCACTCTAGAGGCCACATTATTTGCCTGATCAACCTGAAATTTGGTCAGAATGATTGTCTTGATAAAATCTTGGACGAGTTCGAAATTGGATCAAGTGGGGTCAAAAACTAGGTCACAGGGTCAAATCTTAGAAGAACCTTGTAAGCACTCTAGAGGCCACATTTTTTGCCCGATCAACCTGAAATTTGGTCAGAATGATTGTCTTGATCAAATCTCGAACAAGTTTGAAATTGGGTCATGTAGGGGTCAAAAACTAGGTCACAGGGTCAAATCTTAGAAAAACCTTGTAGACACTCTAGAGGCCACGTTTTTTGCCCGATCAACCTGAAATTTGGTCAGAATGATAGTCTTGATAAAATCTCAGACAAGTTCAAAATGGGGTCAAGTAGGGTCAAAAATGAGGTTGCGGGGTCAAATCTTAGAAAAACCTTGTAGACACTCTAGAGGCCACATTTTTTGCCCGATCAACCTGAAATTTGGTCAGAATGATAGTCTTGATGTAATCTCAGACAAGTTCAAAATTGGGTCAAGTAGGATAAAAAATGAGGTCGCGGGGTCAAATCTTAGAAAAACCTTGTAGACACTCTAGAGGCCACATTTTTTGCCCGATCAACCTGAAATTTGGTCAGAATGATTGTCTTGATAAAATCTCGAACAAGTTTGAAATTGGGTCAAGTAGGGTCAAAAACTAGGTCACAGGGTCAAATCCTAGAAAAACCTTGTATGCACTCTAGAGGCCTCATTTTTTGCTTGATCAACCTGAAATTTGGTCAGAATGATTGTCTTGATGAAATCTCCGACAAGAATTAAATTGGGTCAAGTAGGATCAAAAATGAGGTCACGGGGTCAAATCATAGAAAAAACTTTGAAGACACTCTAGAGGCCATATTTTTGCTCGACCAACCTGAAATTTGGTCAGAATGATTGTCTTGATATTAAAATCTCTGACAAGTTCAAAATTGGGTCAAGTAGGGTCAATAATGAGGTCCTGGGGTTTAATATTAGGAAAATCTTGTAGACACTCTAGAAGCCATACTTCTTGCCTGATCAACCTAAAATTTTGTTGGAATGATTGTCTTGATGAAATTTTGGACAAGTCTGAAATTGGGTTAAGTGGGGTCAAAAATGAGGTCAACGGGTCAAATATTGGAAAAACCTTGTAGACACTCTCAAACATGTATTTTTTGCTCAATCAACCTAAAAATTGGTCAGAATGATATTTTTAATTTAATCTAGGTCAAGTTGGAAATTGGGTCCAGTGGGGTAAAAAATGAGGTCACTAGGTCAAATCATAGAAAACCCTTCTAGACACTCTGAAAGCCATATTTTTTGCTCAATTAACCTGAAATTTGGTCAGAATGATTGTCTTGGTGAAATCTAGGTCAAGTTTGAAATTGGGTCAAGTTGGGTCAAAAACTAGGTCATGGGATCAAATCTTAGAAAAACCTTGTAAGCAGTGTAGAGGCATCATTTTTTGCCCAATCAACCTGAAATTTGGTCAGAATTCTTCATCCTTTCTACGTCTACTTTGAACATTGTTTGACAGCTCACTCAGGTGAGCGCTTTAGGGACACTATGGCCCTCTTGTTTAGTGATGTGACTTTTCTCAGAATCAAATCAATAGATATCAACAAAATTTCACTGGAATAGTCCTTGAGTGGCCCTTTATCAGTCAACAAAAAATATTGTGATAAGGTGAAAAATGTGTCTTTTATGGGTGGAGGTCATTTAACTAAATTTTATATAGGGGAAACTTTGAAAATATTTTTCTCAGCAGCTAATTAATGGATATCAACCAAATTTCACTGGAATAATCCTTGAGTGGCCCTTTATCAGTCTACATAAATATTGTGATAAGATAAAAAATATTTTCTTTATGGGTGAAGGTCATTTCTCTATATGTTATAATGGATATCAACCAAATTTATTTTGAATGTTCCTATAGTGATCCTCTATCAGTCTACAAACAATTTTTGATCAGATAAAAAATATTTCCATTATGGGTGAAGGTCATTTCCCTTATCTATATATAGTGGAAACTTTGAAAATCATTTTCTTAGAGCCAAACTATGTTTATCAATAAAATTTCATTGGAATGTTCCTTCGGTAACCCTTTATCAGATTCACAAATTATAGTGATTGGATGAATAATATATATTATACTGGCGGAGGTCAATTTTCTTTGTTTTTCATTGATCATGAATTAATCTTTGCAGAAATATTACATCATATGACTTATCATTTTTGTTGAAAAATAAAATGGAAACACACTTAAAAACACGAAAATTCTAATCTCATCATATCAGTTGATTCAGGCCTGTGGAGCGAATCAGCTGCTCGAGCAACTCAAGTCTATTTCTAACATTCCATATGTAGCATAAAAAACAATTAATGATTCTCGATGTTATAGTGATGAAGGTATATGATCGGGGCTTTTTGTAAGAGGTCCCTTGTTTATTTCGCAGAGAGAAATTATTCGTTAAGAGCAATTAACGTCAGCCGTGATCAACAAGTTAATTGTTGGAATTAGTGGAATACCGAGCTGTTTATTGTTACCTATAATATGTTACCTATAAGATTACAATAAATTAACTTTTCTGGTAATTTGCTTTTATTTTTGATCATTATTAATACCACACTTTCTTTCGTGGTATGCACAGGCAATGTTGCAACAGTGTCGATTCCAATATGTCCTTTGGTAAGATCAGGACATGTTTTTGTACCAGTGTCGATCCCAAATATGTTCTGTTCTAAGATTAAGCCATGTTGTTGAACCAGTACCATACAACAAATATGTAATGTGGTATTATTAGGAAATGTTTTTGTACCAGTGTCGGTCCCAAATATGTCCTGTGGTAAGACCAGGCCATGATTTTTTACGGGTGTCGATCTCAAATGTGTTATGTGGTATGATCAGATCATGTTTTTGTACGAGTGTCGATCCCAAATGTGTTATGTGGTATGATGAGGACATATTTTTGTACGAGTGGCGGTCTAAAATGTTTTATTAAGTGTTATGTGGTATGATACGATCTTAATTTGTACAAGTGTCGATTCTCAATGTGTTATGTGGTATGATCAGGTCATGTTTTTGTACGAATGTCGATCCCAAATGTGTAATTTGGTATGATACGTTCATAATTTGTACAACTGTCTGTGTTCTGTGATAAGAACAGGTAATGTTGTTCTAGATACCAGTGTCGATCTTTTTATTTGTCAAGAATTTTATTTTGGAATCTGAATTTTCACGAATCTCTCTTTTAAGCTCTACTGAGCGAAGTTCAGAAGAGCTATTGTGATATCGGTTTTCCAGTCTTGCATCTGTCCATTTGGCTCTCTAGCCGTCTGTTAATTTTTCATGTTTACGGTCTACGGTCTACAGTTTTTATCCGATTAACTTCAAACTTGTTCAGAATGATTGGACCATTACAAGGATCAGTCCTTTTGAAGATGGGTCAGATCTATCAAGAGTCATGGGTAAAGGAGCCCTAATTAAAGTTTAATAAGAAAATCCTCGATATCACTCTAAAGTCAACAGTTTTCATCCGATTATCTTCAAACTTGCTCAGAATGATAGTTCTATCACAAGAATGGTTCCTTTGGGAAATTGACCCAATCTGTCATGCGTCTCGGGAAAAGAGACCAAATGAAAATAAATAAAAAAAATAATTATAAAATCCTCGTTTACGCCTTAGATGCCACAGTTTTCATCCGATTATCTTTTAACTTGGTCAGAATGATTCGAACATCACAAGGATGGTTCCCTCCGAAAATCGGTCAGATCCATCAAGCGTCATGGGAAAAGGAGCGTAATTAAAAGTTAATTAAAACAACATCGTTAACACTCTAGAGTCCAAAGTTTTCATACGATTGACTTCAACCTTGCTCAGAATGATTGTACCATCACAAGGTTGATTCCGTTTGAAATGCCCCGATTCGTCAAGCGTCATAGGAAAAGGGGCCAAATGAAAATTTAATCTGAAATTTTACATTAACGCTCAAAAAAACAAAGTTTTCACCCGACTGTCTTCATACTTGCTCAGAATAGTTGTTCTATCACAAGAAAGGTTCCTTTTGAAAATAGGCACGATCCGCTAATAGCCATGGGAAAATGATTCAATTGAAAAAGAAAGAAAAGAAATAATTAGAACGTCATCGTTTACGCTCCTTATCCCAAATATTTCATCCAAAACTTGCTTAGAACGATTGGACCATTACAAGGATCATTCATTTTGAAAACGGGTCAGATCTGTCAAGCGTCATGGGAAAGGAGCCTTATGAAAATTAATTTGAAAATCTTCGTCAATGATCTAAAAGTCCTAAATTTTCATCCGATTGACTTCAACTTTGCTAAGAATTTTTGATACCATCACAAGGATGATTCCTTTCGAAAATGGGCATGATCCGTAACGCTCTAAAGTCCCTAGTTTTCATCCGTTTGACTTCAAACTTGCTCAGAATGATTTTACCATCACAAGGATGGTTCTTTTAGAAGAAGGGCCAGGTTCCTCAAGCGTCAAAGGAAAAGGGCGGGCAATTGAAAATAATTGCAAAAATAGTTAAAAAATTCTCGTTGTCGCTCTAAAATTCTCAGTTTTCATCCGATTGTCTTCAAACTTTGTCAGAATGCTAGGACCATCACAAGGATAGTTTCTTTCGAAAAAGACCAGATTCGTCAAGCTTTATTGGAAAAGGGACATAATGAAAATTAAATTAGAAAAAAATCCTCGAAAAAAAAACGATCTTAAGTCCACTGTTTTCTTCCGATTGACTTCAACTTTGCTCCGAATGATTGCTCTATCACACAAGGATAGTCCCTTTCGAAAATGGACCCGACCTGTTAAGCGTCACAGGAAAAGGGTCAAAATGAAAATTTGATAAGAAAATTCTCGTTGACGCTCCAAAGTCAAAAGTTTTCATCCGGTTGTCTTCAAACTTGCTTGGAATGATTGTTTCATCACAAGAATGATTCCTTTCGAAATGGGTCCGATCCGTCAAGCGTCACAGGAAATGGGGCCTATCGATAAAAACCCAAACAAAATAAATAGAAAATCCTCGTTTAAGCTCTTTAAGTTCACATTTTTCATCCGATTGTCTTCAAAATTTGGTCAGAATGATAGGACGATCACATGGATCGTTCATCTGGAAAATGTATCAGATCCATAAAGCGTCATGGGAAAAAGAGCCTTATGAAATTTTGATAAGAAAATCCTCATTTACGCCCTATAGTCCACAGATTTCATCCGATTGTCTTCAAACTTACTCAGAATGATTGTACTA
This sequence comes from Fragum whitleyi, assembly GCA_948146395.1. Lineage (NCBI taxonomy): Eukaryota > Metazoa > Mollusca > Bivalvia > Cardiida > Cardiidae > Fragum > Fragum whitleyi. The sequence continues at coordinate 21,222,513 of OX411548.1, read as the reverse complement.
TCACAATGATGCCTCCTTTTCAAAAATGACCGATCTGTCAAGCGTCACAGAAAAAAAAACGGGCTAATTTAAATTTTAATTAAAAATCTTATGAAGCTTCTGAAGTCCACATTTTTCATCCGATTGTCTTCAAACTATTATCATCACAATGATTGCTTCCTTTTAAAAATATTTCTAAGCAATTGAGCGTCACAAGAGAAGGGACCAATATTTGAAATTAAATTGTAAGAATTTATTGTAAACACTTTAGAACACAGAAGTTAATATAAAAAACTTAGTATTTTACATCATGTGACCATCAGCATATTGACGTGGTCTGTTGATTTTTACTTCAACATAGAAAAAGGGGCCTTGTGTGCATTTGTAGCTGTTCAGTTACTGGCTGCATCATAATAAAAGGGACCTTTATGTATATTAATTGTAAACAAAACTCCTTCATTGATACATGGGAGATAATGAACATTTCACTTAGAATTCTACATCATGTGACCATGTGCACAATGATGTGGTCTGATGATTTTATACCACGTCATAGAAAAAGCGGCCTTAACGTAAACATCCTTGTTTTCAAAACACCTCTTTTATAAATGGATACATTCGTGTGAAACTTTCACAGAGTTTTCTTTTTCTAGTGACCAGGTGGCTGTCTAGTCATATGCCACGTCATGAAAAGGGGAGCCTTTATGTATATTAATTATTAACACTACTCCGTCATTATACATAGAAGTTAATGAAAAATTCACTTAGTATTTTACATCATGTGAACATGTGCATATCGGCGTGGTCTGTCGATATTATGCTGCATCATAGAAAAAAGGGGCCTTAAACTTCGTCGTCAACAAAACCCCTTTTATTAATGGGTACCTTAACACAACCCCTACATCAATTCACAGATTTTCATAAATACTTAACAGAATAATTCTTATCATGTGACCATAGCCACATTTATTTTTACCATTTGGTATATGCCACGTCACGGAAAGGGGACCTTAATGTTAACTTCCGTGTAACACAACTCTATTGTTAATAGAAACGTTTGTATAAAACTCTCGTGAATGTCCCTTATCAAGTGACAATGCACATTTCACAGAGCTTTGGTTATAATATTCTGTGTCATAGGAAAAGGGGCTTTATGTCTCATTATTTATTGTTTACACAAATTCTTCATTTACGCATTGATTAATATGAAATTTTATCAAAATATTTCTCATGTGACCACGGCCACAACTTTACCATTTGGTGCAATTATACAGCGTCTTTAGAAAAGTGACCTCTAGGTAAATTTCCTTGTCAGCACAACTCCTCCTTCATTTTTAGTTATTTTTTCATGAAACTTCTTGTTATATCATGAATAGCACTGTCAAGACACAGGCTCTTCAAAGCTCTTCAGTAGAGCGGTCTCAGGTCCTCATGGGCCTCTTGCAAATTTTAGTTATTCAAGTATCTTGTCCACCAAATATAACTGGTATAATGACGTATGCTGTGTTCAAAGAGGCCACATAACTTCAACAGACCAACTTTAGCAAGAAAATACAACAAATCGTTATTTGCAAATCATTATTAAACCCGGCCATTTCTGGAGCAAGACAATTAAACGCCTGGGGACTATTGTTGTAGATTAAGTCAAACAGTACTTTTTTCACGACAATACGCTCGCTTTGCGTCTGTGCGTTTATCCCTATTTCTATGAGCACCACAGAAGCTACTGGACAACTTCACGACAAAATCAAGATGCACTGTTTGGCGAATGATTCGTTCAAGTAATTCAAATATTGGGAAAGGTTCGCCATTTTATGCGATTAAAATTTCTGTGTTCCTTATTAACCGGCGTTATTAAAGCCCATTCAAATTCAGAGCTATTTTCGACATGTGAATAATGCTGTACACAAAGCTTTGGCAAAAAGTATAGACAAAGATTAGCTTACACAGATGTGCAAGCCGAACTTTGCCCACACTACCTGCTTTCTATGTACTTTTCTTGAGAAAACTGTAAACAAGAGAGGTTAAATTGTCCCGAAAATTCACAATTTGTATGAAACAAAAAATTAGAAGGATTAATGTTCTATCATAACCAACTGTTTTAGCCCACCTAAGAAAGACGTACTTAAGGGAGTTCGCTCCTGAGATAAAAGTAATAGTTTTTTTTATAATTTTTAGCTCCATTTGACGAAGTCCAGCGGGTTATTGTCATTGTCCGTTGTGCGTCCGCCCGTGAGTGCGTAAACTTTTTCTTAAAGTATCTTCTTTTCTGAAACAACTAGTCATGTAATTCAACCAATTTTTACAGGAATGGTGCTTAGGATATGCTCTGTGAGATTTCTTATTTTAATCTTGATCAGGCTGATAACTTCGGTGCTAAGGGCTGTTGCGTCACTAAAAAAATGCCCGTTATGTCAAAATATAAAAAAAATCTTAATTTCTGAAAGTACAGTCCAGAATTTAACTAAATTTCACAGGAATAATGCTTATTGCATTCTATTTGAAACCCCTTCTTTTAATCCTGATATGGCTCAGCTGATAGCTGTGACGCTAAAGGCTGTCGAGTCACCAAAAAAAGCCTTTAACGTTGAATTATAAAACAAAAAAAATCTCTGAAACATTGGTCAGGTTCAACCAAATTTCACAGGAATAATGCTTTTAAGTTTAAACATATTTTATTACCATCATTTAAACATTGTCGTTATACATAATATTTCATAATACACACATGGTCATTACAAAAGGGTCTGGTCACAAGTTCTTACAACTTAGTAGACGGCCATTTCATCAATGATATTTACATAAGATCTATGTCTTTTATCATGTGACAAAATTATTGTGTATGTATACGCATAAATATACGAATATTGGAGGATATCCGGATATAAACGCGCACGCACGCACACACACACAGACACACACGCACGCTAGCACGCACCCCCCACATTATTTGATTCAATCTTAAACATGTATCTTATAGCGATATTATATAATTTTTGTTACTTCCGAACAAATAACTACAAACGAAGGAGTGGGAAAGCGGGGTTTAAAGAGGAAATCGAGTCTAGTGTCCAAGAAAAATCCTCGGATATATCTGAAATCAACTACAGAAAGAATGTCTGTGTTAAATGATGCGGAACTCAAAGAAAGCTTTGTATCGGAACTGTCTTTATTCGACTTTCCGAGCACTCGGACAAGCGTAACGGATGTCTATTTCGACGAAATTAGACCCCTATCCCAAGTGACGGATGACAGTCCTTTCGAGTTTAATATCAGCGGTCAGAATTCAATGGATTATCTAGATCTCAAGAACTCTCAAATGTACGTCAGACTTAAGCTCGAAAAGGCCGATGGAAGCGCTTTAGCGGACCTCAAAGCAGACAAAGTAGGCGAACTTTATTTCTTCAGACTCTTTTTGCAACGATCGAGGTGACTCTGTAGAATAAAGCCACGATGAATTGTAACTATAATCCGTACAGGGCTTATATATAAACAACAGCTTTTAAAAATGGACGACGCGGACAGTCCCGGAGCTACTGACCCTACTGGTACTAATAATGGGCTTTACTCTATAGCCAAAAAGACGGAAAGCTCGAAGCGCATCGACCTACAAGGGCCCATATTTCACGATTTGGTTTTAATGTCAAGATATTTGCTGAATCAGGTGGATGTAAAAGTGAAGCTCTATAGAAGTTCGCCAAAACTGGTGACACTGCAGACCATCGGGTTAACAAAGAGGACATCTATCTTTTGGTGAAAAAGATAAGGGTCAGCCCAGCCGTCATATATGGACATTCTTAAATTCTGGAGAAGCAGAATGCTTTTATCCTTACAACAAAGTGGAGGTGAGGGCAGTGAGCATTCCAACAGGCTCGAGAAACTTTTCGTTGGAAAATAAGTTCCAATGAAGACGTCCAAACAAGATAGTACTCGGCTTTGTGAAAAGCAAAGCGATCAGCGGCGACTATAAAACAAATCCTTTCAACTTCAAAAATTGTAATAGTATACAACGACGGGTTGTTAGAAAGAAGTCTACTGAAGCTCGATTTCGACGCAACTGATGGACCATCAATCGTTCGGGGTTTCACTAACTTGCTATTGTGCAGTGGGAAATGGCGAGAAAACGATGGAAATCTTCTGGACAGAAATCACTACATCAATGAACTACACTGCTCACTCTCCAGTTAGAGCCAAACTTTCAGCATAGTGTGTGTATGTGGGTAAGTGTGAGTCTGTATAATAATCTTTCTAATTCTATGCGTGTGTGTGTCTTGCTCTGTCTGTGTATCCGTCTGTAATGCGTGCACGCGTGCCTTTGTCATTTTGTAAAAACCAAGCCATAATCAATGTATATTTTTTAATAACTTTTCAAATCTTTGAATTAAAAAAAAATAATAATAATAATTGTAAAAAATCAAAATAAATAAAACCGGGCACGGTAACTTGAGTACCAATGAAAATAGTTTTTTTTCTTTCGGAAAAACAAAGTGATTTTTTAAAAAAAAATTGAAGAAAATCACAATAAATGATATTAAAAGATAAAGAAAAATACATGAAATTATTAATTTGTTTAAATGTAGACATTGAAAAATATAAGTAAAATATTTCTCATTTCAAAAAAAATGAAGAAAATCACAATAAATGATATTAAAAAAAGTAAGAAAAAAATTAAATGTAGACATAGAAAATTTAAAATCTTTTTTATTCCTCTTTTCAACAGAACCCATGAGTTGCGTCGTATACAGCGAAGGATCTGGTTACGTCCAAATCAATCAAGATAGAGACGTCATCCTAAAACTATACTGCAGAACAAAAGTTAAGGGCCAGAGAAATAATCACTTGTCATTCCTTGAAAAAAACACTGAAACAATTTTGTATTTTGCAAGAAGTAAATTCAATATTTTGACTTTCGAGAAATGCAAACAAAATGATCAACAATGCATTTTTAATTGCAAGCGAATCTTCAAAAGTACACAACCCCCCTTTGTAAAGTTGTAGAAAACTGTTGATTTTGGTAAGTCCAGGGTCAGATTTTAAGATAATGTTCTAAAAAGCATTTAATTTTCCAAGGAAACAATGAGTTAGCAGGGTTCTGTGGCACCTGTTTTATTCGCTATCTACAACCTCTATAAGAAATGGAAGAGTTGATTGACACAATCTGGAGCAATTTCTTTTCCCCCATCTGACACCGAAGGATATCCAAGGAGTCAATATATAGCAACAAAGCAGTTGATCGGGCACAAAGGTTCCTCTGTACCTTAATTGTGCTTATTTTGAGAAACATACTGAGAAATTTAGTGTGATATGTGGTCAAAGTTGACGCTGATTGATGTGATTTTGATTAACAGTCGACCTTAGAGGCATCCCACCTATTGAAGGAAACTGGTCTCAGTCTCGCAACCTATGGTGATGATGGTAACGCTCCTTAGACTGTCTGACAATGGCATATGGATGATGCATTGGTAGCGTAGAGCCTAGAGTTGACGGAAGAGAAGCCTTTGTTCAGTATATCTAGACCGTCGGATAGGGATCGCTAATCAGGTGCACCAGCAGTTTCAAAATGTTCATGTTGCCGCTGAATGACAGATTGGCTTAATGTAAGTCGCCTGTACAGTTTTCTGTCTGGACAAATGCGTTGAAGCCATCTCAGAGCCTACTCAATATCCCATGTTCCCAGTTCGATCATTTTAAGCATGTCGAACAGAAGCCAATGTCGGCGCCTCAAAGACCCCATGAGTTTACCATCCGGTCGAAATGTGTTAAGTTTAATCATCTGTTGCTTTCGCAAAATGCTAAAAATCTCCAACAGTACTGATTCTACAACTAAATTGGAAAAAGGTTCGTCGGATTTTTTCTGTTTTTGCCATCTTTTGAAGGGCCCTAGGAGCGCTGAAGCTGGACTCCATTGATCGCAAAACAACGTCTATTGCAGCAGATGGTAAAGCATCAGAAAAACACAATTTGCACTATTTATTTTCTTTCATGGTTTGGCATAAAACTTCCGACTGAAGATATGAAAATCAGAGGCCGGCCCTTAACTTTAGTTCGGCGCTATATGAACACTTCACAGTTACAGTGCATGATCAAGTGTGATCCTTTACTGAGAGACTCGGTTATTGGGGTGTTTGCGGCCGACTACCTACCAGAAAATCTACCACATCGAAATTACGGATTTATAGTCAATACTATATATAGTATAGTATATGTATACTGTGGTATAATTGCCCTCCAGTCTAACACCTCCTACCATCTTCACATACAAACATTCTATCCCGTATTTGAAATGGTCTAGTCATGGATCGTCGTCCGACCTCCATCCCCATAGTTCAATACCACATGCAAACCACGTGACTTTTTCACTCACGTTACTGTAAAATAATTCGGCATGGGCTAATTTATAATCCTTTTGAGTCAACTGCGGTGGCCACAAGGAAAAACTAGCTAAACGATCATTGAATAATGTGTATTCGGGATGGGCCAGACGTCGTGAATCCATAACTTGTCTGTTTAAATAAAATCCAGAAATGACCCGATGGTTTAACGCTTAAAAATATTTATCCAAAGCAATTAGTCTAGAAGCAAGAGTTCTTATCCGAGTCTTCCAGTATAACGTCTTCATTGTTTGGCGCCAATCGGAGCACTTAAATTTAAGTTTGTATATAGCAACGAATTCCGGTGTTGAAATCTGATTGGCGGCTTCTGACCATTGAATAAATATACTGTTCACAAAAAGTAGGGGATAATCTGTTTTTCCATAAGGTTATTGTGGTTGCAACCAATTTAGGACAATCTAACTTATTCTTGGCCAACTAGCAGTTGTCTTATGGTTATATGATAGTTATGGAATTCCCTTTTCTGCTTAACATGCTATATGGCAAATTCAGCATTTAAGAAGAGAGGGGTATGGCGCTTGTTTTAACATGACGAATCTTGTAAATGAAATTCTTACATTAGTTGAGCATAACCTCGAGAAAAATTATGTGGTGTTTATCTCCATCATGTATTCGCATCCCATTTTGTTGGAATAATGTGAGGTCTAATGAAAGCTCACTGTAAGTGAGTCAATAGTATGCTGGAAACCAGAAAAACATGAGTCCAGACTGATGTCAAACCCTGTGTCCCACAGTCAGATATTGTCACGATATCAAACAATTGGCTTCTTTCTTGATGATTTAAAAACGGGGCCCTGAAGATGTATGGATGCCCAATCTAACCAGAATACCACAAATCAAACTTACAATATCCCCTACTTTTTGTGAACAGTATATATCTCGTTCGTCAATCACTGAAAGTACACCCTCAAAATATATATCGTTAGTTGGTCTCGGGAATTTAGGGAATCACAGGAATGGTCCGTTTTAGAAAGAGACTCTAACCGACATCCTTCATACTGCTGATGCATCGTTTCCTTTAAACGGTGTAATATTGCTTGTGCGTAGAAAAAGTCCAGCAAAAAGTCCAACGAGTGACACATGTTTTCCAGTAAATAACGCCTGATCTCGCTCGTCAAAAACGACGTCTGATCATGTTCGTCAAAACATCTGATCAAGGTCATCCAATTTCAATTCAAAGCAGCACATAAGGTTTCGTGTTGAATGCCTTGCGTCGAGAAAAATTAACGTCCACAATAAATACACAATCACATATCGTCTTCCCTGTTCTCGATGGTTTCTTTTAACCCTTTCCTGATTAATCCCTGCTTTTTACGTGCCTGTGATTTTATGATTGAGAAAACATTGTGAAAAAAGAAGAAATTGCTTCTGACAAGCAATTTCTTCGTTTTCCACATTTTTTCTACCCTACTGAATGGTTATTTTTCAAATTAAATCCACTTTAAATTTTCGTCTGCAAAACCTTTAAATTTGGACAGGTCCAAAATTTTGAAAAACAGGAAAGTGTTAAAAACAGGATGGTTATTTGCGAGTTACAAATGGCGTCAAACACTTCGAAAGGTAGTTTGATGCATTTACTACCGAAGAAAAAAATAAGCCAGTCGCGGTTGGATCGCTTGACTATCAGCGAAAACCGGTCATCTAACTGACAACTCGTTTAGTGATTGTCCAAACGCACGGAGCAAAATCCACAATGAGCGAGATCTATAGATCTATGCTTTTGTGCCATATTTGCTACTGATGATGTGGTCTTGTACGGAATAGACCCACCATATGATGATATCAGTTACTAAAAATAATGTCTACTAATAAATAACGATAAAAACAGACAACTGGCACAATGTCATTATTAAACTATCCCGGGGCCAAAGACCTCAAACGTGAAAAAAGCTGACGTCAGAGCATTATTATTGGGGCAGCATAGTTACAGGCTCGCTAGGTTGAACCCGCATCTTTAGCCGAATGAAACATTCATAGGCTATTTTTTCCGATACCGGCAATTCCTTTGAAAAACAAAATAATTGTTATAAAAGGCCTTTTAAAAACGCGACCATCGTCAACGAAGCCTTTCAATGAAAGAAAAAAAGGGGGGCGGTGCAGGCTAATACGCTACAAAGTCATATTTTTTCGATGTACCGGCTTCTAAGCAACACATTAATGAATACATTAACCTTGATTTTATGCCGTGTCATCATCGCACCAAATTGCGCCTTTTTGAAAAATTGGCGACAAACACAGCCCGCCTTTTTTAGAATTTACATAATCGGCTATGAATACTAAATAAGGAAGTTACCGTCCCAAATAATTATACTACTGCTAGGGCCGATCATTGGCCTCCACTCGATTTTGTATATACATTGCAGACAAGTTTTGTCTGTTCTGGCCATTTCTCTTCCGATTCCGCATCGCCGACATCTCGCCGGCGTTTCTTCAGAACGCTGTGTTTTAATCGACCATGTAATTTCTTTCTTATCACAGGACAAAAACTAAGACATCGTCCCATCGACAGGATTATTTGAATGCAAACTGAATGTTTTATCCTGATATCACCGGGCGCGGTCGATGCTTATTTTAGTAATCGGCAAATGAAAATATGGCGTCATCGACTTTTATCTTATAACTATACAAACATTCGTGTGATAACATCCCGTTTCTATTTTTTATGATATCACATAGTTATTTTTAGAACAATAATCATGCAGTTATTTATAGAAACTTGCATTTCAGTATTTTTAGAAACTTGCATTTCTCGGCAGAGCCTCGACAATTTTCAATTCTCCCAACCTCGTTAGATATTTTTTTTTCGTATAATACACTAAGTATGTATTGTATATTTATGCGACTTGAGCATAAAGAATTGTGAATCACCAAATTCATGTTTTTATATTTGAAATATCATAACTGAACACCTACAATAAGACGATACTGGCAAGAAGTATGTTCAGGATATCGACGCTCGTGGGCGCCCAAGGAATTATAAAATCGGATAGCCTGTGTCTTATAAATACAGTATTTTTCAGTGGAATCATTTGATAATCGGGTAGCCTGTGTCTTATAAATACAGTATTTTTCAGTGGAATCATTTGATAATCGGGTAGCCTGTCTCTTATAAATACAGTATTTTTCAGTGGAATCATTTGATAATCGGGTAGCCTGTGTCTTATAAATACAGTATTTTTCAGTGGAATCATTTGATAATCGGGTAGCCTGTGTCTTATAAATACAGTATTTTTCAGTGGAATCATTTGATAATCGGGTAGCCTGTGTCTTATAAATACAGTATTTTTCAGTGGAATCATTTGAAGCACCTACAATTTGGAAATTTGTAAAACAGCAAGACCTGCACGTATGGCCTTTCATTTCTTCGTGTTATATTGCAAATATACTTCAACCTCGAACCTGGAGTAGAATTCGTGATATTTTTATGTGTAATTACGATTATTTTCATCAAAAGTTATTGCGTTGATAAGCGATTCAAACATCGGATGAATACCGATCTAATTATTAGAGGCGCCTCCCTACAGAATCTTGTTTCTGTCATCCACTTTTTGGTCAGCATACAACTCGAAAAATTGATTGAACTCTAATTTTCTAGCAGAAAACGTAGTTTAGTTTTACCCGGAAAGGTTTAAAATAAGTAAAACGAATGTCTGATTCTAAGAAAGATTTTTAAAAATGTCTAAATATTTTGAAAATGTCAAGTACTAAACTATACTCTTCGACCTAAATTTTAAGTTGAAAGCTAAAATAAGTACTCTATTTCCACATTTCAAGGTAAATCGAGGCCGAAAAGTTGCAAATATTTTGACTACTGTAATGAGAAAAACTTCCACGACTGAAACGGGATTTTCGTACTTTACTCGATTTCTTGCATATGGCCTAATACAAAATAAACCGGAACGGAGTACAGCTTGTACATATTGTATTTATTTAAAGAAGTCTTTTTAACTAAAGAAACCTCACAGACAAGCAGGGAAATTGGTTGATTCCTTTTCGCCGAAAGATTCAGAATCAGGCGTTTATTAGCTTTAAATTATTTTTACAGTCACTTATCCTTTGATACTAGGAGTGTGATTAGCACTTTTTGAAGATGAAGCGTTTCCTTTTGATATTTGCAAAATTGGCAATTGACTTAGATATAACCCAGCGGTGAACGATAACCGTGTCGTCATAAAAATGACACCATTTCATCATTTCTGACGTCAAAACTACATCACCTTGCGAAAAGTCAAACCAATTGTCATTCCATGTACAATTACGATAGACATTTTTTGTAACGATATAAAAATCAAAATAATGATAGTACTGAAGGCCGGTGTTAAATTTGTAGGATGAGAACCTTAAGAAATGGTCAAATTTAGCTTGTGGAAAGAAATTTAACCTTGTGTGTTTTTTTGTTTGTTCTTTTTTTTTTTTTTTTTTTTTTTTTTGTTTTGTTTTTGCGATAAACATAGTTGAAAGAAGGAAGATTATCAAGTCATAACTTCTTTTCCACATTGAATTGCTTAGTCCTGTCTCCGTGATAAAAAAAGGTGCTCACGAACAATTGCCTCCTGGGACACACACTGGATAGGTTTCCAATGAAGATGCAAGGTAATATTACAGTTCAGAATATCGTTAATTGATACTGGGAATGATTTGGGAATGATTTTTGGGGTAAAATTGAATGGGATTGATGATTAATTTTTGAATGAAACTAAAGAAAGGTAATCCAATATCACTAATTTTGTCCAAAATAAGCGATATTTATTACCCCCTCCCTTTAGCAAAATATGCCTATAAGATTTAAAAATAGTAGTAAGTTTTCTTTGTCTTCACAAACCAATAAGCCTTATATAAAACTCAGTGGTATAAAACTCAGGCCCAAAACGTAGTTATACAAGCAATTTATTTTGACTTATTTTATAAACACATATGTCATATTAGTCATTCTAATTTTGTAAACATGTTAATCTATTTAAGGCATGGTGTGTGATCACAACATAAATGGAGATTAATAGTTTTTAAACCTATAAGGTTGTTTAGCATTAAACCAATTTCTATTACATAAAGCCGCCGTCATAGCGCAAGTGGTAGCGCTTCGGACTGTCAATGTAGAGGTCCCGGGTTCGATCCCCGACGGTGGCACTCATTCTTTCCGACTATTCGTCTCTCACCAATGGGTTGATAATCGTAGACCTATGTGAAATAGCAGCTTGAGGCTAGGAAATGATGTGATGGTTGAACTGGAGGAAGAAATGCCAGGAATCCATCGTTAGGTTCTCCAGCCGCCGCGATATAACTGAAAATATGTTGAAAGCGGCGTAAAACTTCAATCAATCAATCAATCAATCAATCAATTTATCTATTACATAAAATGATAAATATATAGCAAATTATTATGGATCATTGAATTAAAAAAATATGATTTGAAATAAATCGCAGAAAATACATGTACAGGTTTCGTGTAGATGCTTTGTGTCTGTTTTTAGTACTAATTGCCTTTAAGTCGTTACTCATGGCTTATCAAAATGTCAGACGACATTTATCTGTCGAAAAATTGTGGCGTGCTGTAGGTATGGTGGAGCAAGGGGCTTCCTACCGTGATGTTGGCATGGTACTGGGGGTATACCATACTATTGTAACTAGAGCTTGGGCACGACACCAAGAGTATGATACACCTGTTAGGAGACATGGTAGAGGTAGGAGTAGAACTACCTTTGTCGCAGAAGATTGTTTTTTTTTCGAACGAACAGGTTTGCTACGGCAACGCAGCTACGTTCCGACCTTTAAAGCGCCTCTGGAGTGCGAGTTTGAACTCAAACCATACGAACACGGCTGCATGAGCATAACCTGAGGTTAAGAAGACCGTGTACTTGTATCCCGCTGTCCCGAGTTCATTGTCGGCGTCGGTTAACAAAGGCATTGGACCACATTGACTGGCGCATAACACACTAGCGCCCCGTGCTATTCACGGAAGAGTCCAGGTACTGCCTGGACTACACTAATAGGCGGGATAGGGTATGGATAATGCCGGGGGAAAGGTTTCATGCAGCAAACATTACTGAGCACGATCGTTATGAAGGGATGGTCCATCATCGTTTAAGCTGGCATCTGTTGGGATGGGCGGACTGATCTTGTTATTTTAGAAAGAGGTACTCTGACAGCTCGTAGGTACATTGATGAAATCTTCAATACCCACGTAAGATTTTACGCTGGTGCTTTTAGGGATGGATTCATTTTAATGGATAATAATGCCCGTCCACACACGAACCGTACAGTCCAAGAGTATCGCCAAGACAAGGACATTCCACGTCTGGACTGGCCGGCCGGCTAGCTCACCGGACTTAAATTCGATAGAGCTTATGTGGAATGAGCTACAGGTTCGAGTGACGGCTCGCCAGGTCCAGCCAAGGACACTCCAGGAAGTCGGCCAGTTCCTTAGAGAAGAATAGTCTATTATTCCCCAAAGAGTGATGCCGCCGTCATAGCGCAGTTGGTAGCGCGTCTGACTGTCAATGTGGAGGTCCCGGGTTCGACCCCCCTTCTTTCCGACGATTTGTCTCTCACCAATGAGTTGATAATCGTAGACCTATGTGAGATATCAGCTTTAGGCTAGGAAAGGATGTGGTGGTTGTACTGGTGAGAGAAATACTAGGAAACCATTGTTAGGTGCTCCAGTCGCCGCGATATAACTGAAATAATGTTGAAAGCGGCGTTAAACTCCATTCAATCAATCAACCCTAAGAGTGATCCAGAACTTTATCCGGAGTATGCAGATGCGCTGTCAGGCTGTTATTGACAGTGCCGGCTCTCATACTCGTTATTGAACGAAATGCAATTGAAAAAACACATTTTTTTGTCAAATTCGATTTTTCAATTTTCAAAAAAACAGACCAATTTTTAGGGTCTCCCTGTTTGGTCTACATTTAAAGTCTTCTTATCATTTTAAAGTTTGTTTTTTTTTTCTTCTTAAAATTTGATAAACTGATAACAATCGACCATTTTTCAGCATTCTTATGATCAAATTTCATTTTTTTTCTGAAATTATAGTATAAAAACGCTTTGGCGCTTAGCAAACTTTGAGTTGTATATAAAAATAAAAAAATCTAGACATTCATTCTGTATGGGGGTTTCTTAATATCTGTCCATAATCTAAACCGTTTGTTTTTGCGATATAAAAATCAAAGTAATGATAGTACTGATGGCCGAAGTAAAAATATCTATTTCGTATAGAAAGTGTTTTTCTATAGATAGATAGGTAGATAGGTATGTAGGTTGGTAGGTAGACATGTATGTATGTAGGTATGTATGTATGTATGTATGTATGTATGTAGGTATGTATGTATGTAGAAAATTAGGTAGGTAGTTAGGTAGGTTAGTAGTTTATACGTTAGTGCTTTGGTATGCAAATGAGTATATAACATTCACCAACACAATTTTGAGACCGTGTTATTTACGTCAGAACATATGTTAAACGGAAACGTTTGAATTTCAAGATTTTTTTGTATTTATACTAAGAAAGAGACGTCGTTATTTACAGAAAATGTCAAATATGTTCATAAATGACCAGCTCGTCTTTAAAATCAACTTTAAACTCGGTATAGTGTCGTATCGTTTTTATCTTATAACTTTACAAATATCCGTATGATAACATCCCGTGTGATATTTTTTATGATATCACATAGTTATTTTTAGAACAAAGATATAATGCGGTTATTTTTAGAAACTTGCATTTCGGATAGAAACATCGACGAATACAAGGCAAACAGAGGTTATAAGATAAATATAATACGTGCTAAGTGTATTGTATAAAAATATCTAATCGGTTGTGGCAATTGATAATTGTCTCGGCAGAGCCTCGACAATTTTCAATTCTCCCAACCTCGTGAGATATTTTGTTTCATATAATACACTAAGTACGTATTATATATTTATCAGTTTATAAATGACTCGTGTTAATTTGGGACTTCTCAATCAATTCGGTCATATATACACATATCATAGTTAGGAATATTATGAAATTAGCATTCATCTCGATAAAAGAAAAAAAAAAAAAACACTCCAAATCACTTAGCACTCAATTCGTTCATTCCAAACACTCACTCAATCCATTCAAAAACGCCCCAAAATCACAAAAAAATATTTTAAGACAGTAAAATGTTATTCTAATTTTACATCTTAAAAGGCGACCCCTTGTCGAGTACGCCAAATGGCCCTCCCAGTGAACACTCGGTGGTCCTATAGGAAACTGAAATATCACAAGTTAGGGATACAATTAACAACATCGTGAAAATGACAAACATTCATTCATTCAAAAATCAATTATCGCACTCATACAATTTCATTCCAAAATCATGTCAATTAACGGGATAAAGCGTATCCCGTAAAGATCTCATGGAAAGGCACGCCCGAGTGTTGGCACAGTGTCTTCTGGCAGAAATCAAAGACCAGGCGATTCTAGTTTTAGATGGAACTTACATATATATTAACAAAAGCACTAACTTCAAGTTTCAAAGACGTTCGTTCAGTATGCATAAAGGACGCCACTTGTGAACCCCATGATTATAACAAGTACTACTGGGTATTTTGTCAGTGTATTAGGGCCTTACTTTGCAGACAGTAAAAACAATGACGCCTTAATAGACATGTGCGAAGTAAGTTTGAAAACGGAAACCGAGACCGAAGACGGTTTAAATTGGGGGACCGTATCAAATTGTGCGAACTAAACGAAAGCCGGGATTTGACCCTTTTTTAAGCATTTTAAAGATGGTTTTGCATAATTCTTTAGTAATTAAGTGTGAAAACGTAAAGGTTTATAATTTTGAAATCTTTCTCCGACAAACCCCCTAACGCTTTCACATCTTCTTAGTTCATTACGTCTAAAATTTTGAAAAGTCTAGATCTTTTATTTTCGAATATTGCTAATCAACTTAACTCATTTACTTATTACCAGGAAGAATTGTCTAACCATCTTTACCTATATCTTAGAAAACTATCTTTAAAATATGTACATGTGCAGTATCATGAAAGCATAAATTCAAACCCTATAGAGAATACAAGTATAGATAGATGTCCGAAGCCTACCCTGAGTTTAAGATACAAAAAACATTATGGAACGTTTAAAAATTGAACCCCACTTTGCTTGTGAGTAAACATTTTAAGCAGAATAGCATTTCTAAATGATTCGGTGACGTGTCCATCCTGAACGCATGTCTATTTGCATGACTACAAGCTTACGACGCCCGTAATGCGCCAGAATCGTGCATTGGTCGATAGGCTGTCGAATGCGTTCGTACGACCATCGCAAATAGTTAAACTTTTTTTTTTTTTAAATCGCAAGAGCGCACGGAGACAGGAGCCAGAAGGCACGTCGTAGCTGCATCGCACGTTCTCCGCACGAACGTTTTGCCAACATACTTTTACCAGATCATCCTACGATCCCCGGGCGGGTACCGTACGATGGTCGTTCGGCGGCTGCACGGGTTACAGTGTAAAAACTTGACAAATCGTACGGGGATCGCACGATTACCTTGCGATCGTCGAACGGGCATCGTAATGATACTCGTTACAGCTTTATGAAAATCTGTGCGGACACCGCACGATTTTGTGAACACATACGCGGTAGACTGAAATATAATCGTACGATGTTTAAGTTATTATTCAATAAATCGCCGGCTGCGATATCGTACGGCGACCGTGACAAATGATAACTAGGCCATAAACGTAGTAGTTCACTCGCTTCAGAATATTCTGGTCCATTTTGTGAATTCCCACAGAGTAAACTATCTATTTTTTCTCTGATAGACATTTAATATCATAATATATATTGCTTTACAAGCTTTTTGAGATTGAAACAATTTGTTAAGTGTACTTTGGGTTATCACGGATGGTGTCTCTATTTATTCAGTCTTCATAATTTACACGACTTTTTTATGACGTTTTTTTTTACTTTGAATTCAACCGTCCCTATTTAAAATGAGATATGAAAAGAAAAGATTCCCCAATCTCAAGTTCTAACGACCTTATTGTATCGCAAATTTAGTCATCGGTATGTAGCTATCGCCAATAACTATGGTTTCTTGATGCTAGAATGTACTCTCGTGTGAAAGATTTTTTGTGATTCTTCCAATCCCGTCAATGCACTGTCCATGCTATAATTGTTTCTATCAGTCTGATTTCACCAATCATTGCTTTTCCACATCCAAAAAAGAAACCAGAAGTCCGTATAGACAGGGGCTTGGGGAAAAGACCAAATTCCAACATTAGCGCAGACCTTCCAATGTTGAAAAGTTTTTAACTTAGGCACCAAATCTCAAGTTCATTTTAAGGGTATGTATTATTCAAACCCCTTGGTAAAATTGCTATGGCTGAAAGAATCATAAACTGGATGATTTGTTTCAAAGAACAGGTAGTCAAACCGATAGTTTGCCTTTCAGAAAAGAGTACGCATTGCGTAATCAAAGCTACAAGGCGTTGCTAGTATCACTTGTAGCATTACTTTGAGCTAAAGCTAGTTTTACATAAACTCCCCGACGCGTCGGCGATGCGTCGTCGACGTCTTCATGTAGAATCAGTGTTAAATCGACGACTAGTCGCTAACTAGTAAATGATCGTTGCATCGGCCGATTTGAGAGTGAAAAGAAACAGTCTTTAGAGAACAACGCCCCTTTATTCTCTAACGTTTATTTCTATTTGCGGTAAAATTACGGTAATCTAAAGCCTAGTTTACATTGTGCACGGTCGCTTTACGATATCGCAGTCTGCGAATGTTTGTATGAAATTTTTGGCATCGCACGATTTTATTTTATACGGCGTATGTGTTCACAAAATCGTGCGGTGTCCGGACGTGTTTTCTTAAAACTGTCGCAATAATCATTGAGGTGTCCGTGCGGGGATCGCAAAATAAACTTGCGATCCCCGCACCGAGACCGCGCGATTTATCACATTTTAACACTGTAAACCGTCGGCAGCCGTACATTCATCGTATGAAACCCGGGCGGGGACCGTAGGATTATCAGTTAAAGACTTATAGGCAAAACACCGTAGCCATGCTATGTCCGTGCGGCAATCATGTGATTCCTCTACGACGAGTCTACGAGCTACGGTCTCCGTGTGGTGATTTTTATACAAAAATTGTATAACATTTTTTTAATGCAAAATTGCTCAGTCCACAGCACAAGGGAAACCGTGCGATTATCGCACGGGTAACCGTATTCCGCCGCACGGCTACCGCGCGATTTGGGGGTTACGGCGAGTTACGGGCGCCGTACGGGCTCAGTAAGTCAAATGTTACCTAGGATTTAAAAGTTTTTGAGGATCGGTTTTACGAACCGTTAGTTTCTGTGAAGACCGCCGTTATAGCGCAGTTGGTAACGCTTCGGACTGTCAATCTAGAGATCCCGGGTCCGATACCTTACGGCAGCTTTCTTTTTTCCCGACTATTTGTCTCCCACCAATGGGTCGATTATCGTAGACCTACGTGTGATAGCAGCTTGAGGCTAGGAAGTGATGTAATGGTAGTACTGGTGTGTGAAATACCAGGAATCCCTCGTAAGATGCTCTAGCCGCCGCGATTTAACTGAAAAATTGTTGAAAACCACATTCAACAACAAGTTCCTAAATGTCTATAAGGTGTATACGTATTATATCGTCACTGTATTTTGCGTTTCAAGTTGAAGAAATCCGGAAGCATAGGCCGTATAACTTGAAGAATCATGTACCTCATAAGTTAGAGGGTAAGACAAATTGAACAGACAAAAGACAAACAAATTTACTAAGAGATGGGTAGGCGGACAAAAATTAGCCTTCTTGGTCCAAAATATTGGTTCGTGATCAATATATAGACTAGATTTCTTCAATTTTGTTATTATGGCGTTTCGTTCATTTTGATACGACCCCTTTCATTCCGTTTTCGGGTTTCCTTTTCGGGTTTCCGTTCTCCTTCGCACATGTCTAATAGGGATTTGCGAACTAATACGAATCCGAATACGAAACCGAATACGAAAGAAAAAATCAGGGACCGTCTCAAAATATACAGATCGTAAGAAAAAAGCCAAGCAAATGTCAATATTCGGTTAAATTGAACAAATCATTTTTTTTCTGAACGTGGCTCTTATCAATTGCAAACACATTTATTTGTGTTTCGTATCCAGTCCAGTCTTTCTTAATTTTACTGTACCGCTAAGGCACATGTAACTAGTATTAGATTTGCCCAATAAAGACAAATTTCTATTCAAGCATCTTGGCCTTCATCAGACAGTGAAGACATGGATCGTACCGAACACAATGTACATACACGTTTTTGATAAATCAACCAAAACTTTATAATTCATATAAAAGTAATTAAGAAAGTGCTTTATCTCTTCTTTTTTTAGTACGTTTTAGTATAAGGACATAAATATATGATCAAATAGCAATATATTCAATACATGTATATCCTTAACGATTTTTTTCAGAATTAAGTATTTATTCATTTTTCTTTTTTCCGATTGTTCAATATTTTTTGTCTTCTTGTGAGCATCCCAGCATGTAAAAGCATAGTGACAGGCACTTGCATTCTATGTTCTTGTCTATACAATATTCGAACGTAATTCCTTGGTCATTTTGATATAAAAATAGCGACCATATTCAAAGATTAATAGAAATCTTACGCCCGAATTGAATTGCTGAATAACCTGTGAGTGACATGTGTTGTCTTCCATTGCACGTATCGTGTTTTCTTGAACCGGATGGTTCAATTTTCATTATCGACCATAATGGACATAGGATTAAAAAACAACAAACGAACAAACCAACAAATGCAGTCTAGGCTAATTTGTCTTATCGGCGTAGATTGAAACGTAGCATCTTTCTATGTTACATGTAAATACATTTATATGTATCTAGATTTAGTAGATAAAGCCTTCGCAACAATCTAATTAATTAGTTATAAAACAAAAATCATCTCTTAATCCACATCAACATTTCAACATGGAGTAAAAGATGTAAGAAAATAGTAAATGTAACTAAATTAGACAAAATAGGCAAAACGGTCACCATTTTTGGTAACACTGGCATACGCCGAATTACTTCCAATTACGGAGATTTGGCCTATTGAAATAGCAAAAAAAAAACCATTAGAAAAGCCCTAACACGAGTCCAAATCACACATACTTGAGTCTGAATCCCTATTGAGCATGGCTACAACAAAATGTGTAATTCAAATTCAAATTTATATAGATAAGATGAGACATGTATACGCGCGTTGCATGTATGTGTTTGTTACATTCAGTACATATCAAATGTGTTTTAATATGCATTCACTACAAGACAAGCGAAATCCATGCTGTCAAAAGAAGATGTAACAATTATAAAACCGGGCTTTTTTTATTCAATAACAAGGCGCTAACTGGCACCCTCCACATTAAATGCGCGTTAGAAGCCCTTCACTGGGTATTTTTACTTTTTTTATACATTACTTTTTGCGAATACTAATCGCTTAGCGTTTGGTGTTGAGATTTATAACTCGTTTTAAAAAGTAAATGAATTCTGTAAAAACACACTTGTACCGTTAGGTAATGAATGTGTGATTTTAGAATTTGTCAACATTAAATGGTTTGAGACATGTGCAAGATTTGATTCATTTCCGTCGAGAAATTTCAAAGTTATAGCAAAAGTCTATGTAATTTTGACCCATCCTCGTATATGGCGTCGTATGAAGAGTTATTCAAGAAAGTTCTCTTTGGGTAACATTTGGCCCCTTATGAAAAAATGGCT
Organism: Fragum whitleyi; assembly: GCA_948146395.1. Lineage (NCBI taxonomy): Eukaryota > Metazoa > Mollusca > Bivalvia > Cardiida > Cardiidae > Fragum > Fragum whitleyi. Next base: position 21,202,405 of record OX411548.1, on the reverse strand, counting down.
CTGCGTATAGGATAAGACGGTCGAGAATTAAAGTTGCTTGCTAGTTTGGTTACATTTTTAAGTTTGCAAAAGTTTGGTCATCCTGAGCACAGAAAACACAGAGCTACGATGTAGCCTCTTTCTGGTTCAGGTACACGTGTACTTATGCTCTTAACGTTATATGAATTTCAAAACAATTTTCACAATGTGTCAGCTTTCAAACGTGTATTAAATGTTAGTATACATGTAGTAAAGAAACGTTGTTAAATGTGAATTTACAGGCCGCAAATGAATTGACATGTAATCAAATATTCTTTTATTCAAATATTTCTATTAAGACTTACAAAGATCTCTCTTCCTTTTATTTTTTTGGAGACGCACTTTTTGTACGACATGGCATGTCGTCTTTTTTGATACGACCCCTTCCCGCCACAATTTCTTTCGTATTCGGATTCGGATTCGTCTTCGTATTAATTCGCAAATCCATATAATACTAAGCCCCATTTTCAGCAACAACATTGACGAAATAAAGTTGTAGCTTAGTTAGGAAAATCGTGGAATTGACAAATGAGCCTGTGCGTCACATTTCCAACGATTTCATGTGTGTGAGATAGACAGACGTTCAGCAGCCTAGACAATTACGCAGTGCATGAAAATTAACCTTGGGTTGTGAACAGCGACTTTAGGGGCCCGTTTTACTAAACATCTTACGATCATATTTTGCGTAAGTCAAAATTAAAATTGCTTCTACCGAAGTAAATAAATTCAGAATTCTGCCATGCAACATCTCATCGGAATCGTCTTCTAAATACGATTCCGATGAGATATTGCAAGACAGAATTTAACAATGAATGGAAACAGTAGGTAGAATTCGTGGTTTTGACTTACGATAATTTTTTTCGTAAGAAGTTTAGTAAAACGGGCCCCTAGATCTGTATCCATCTGCTGAGTGCGTAGTGGAGACTCTGTGTTTTAACGTTGCGCGTATGTGAAATTGTTGGAAATGTCGCGCGCAGGCTCAAATTGGATGATTTTGGAGTATGAATGATGAGCGAGTCGAATAATTTTGAAGGGATATAGTACAATGGGACGAAATTAACGAATTATTTGGGAGATTTGACTATCATGCTGATCATTTTCAACGACTTCGAGACGCTTTGAACATATTCAGTGTTTTTGAGTGATTATTTGGAAAGAATCTTAGGAACGGTATGCGAGTGATTTTGGACGATTTTGATCGAAATGAGTGTCAATTTCACGATCTAATTAATTTAATTAAATAAAAATATTTCTGTTTTTTATTTATTTGGCCAGTAAGATGCCTTTGAATTGTATGAGCACCGATTTCATGATTTGTTTACTATTTAGCGATTTCATTTTAGTCAATTTTGAAATATGCTTAATTTCTTGAGCTCCCGAAGACATCATTATGTTTCGGTTGAACCAAACACGTTATTTTTTTCGTATTCGTATTAGATATTAGGAATTATCAATCGGACTTGTCCCTAAAATCGTAAATATCTCGGACATAGTGTTGTAATTTCGGTCTCATTTTAGGTGATTCTGCTTCTGATGTCACTTTGGTCAATACGCTTGAAGAAAGCAAAATTTCCGTTCATGCTTTCCGATCGTCTTTGGAGAGCTTTTAGGCATGTAATAATTTGAGAACAAAACGCAGAAAACACTGCGTTTTGTTATCAATTTATAAAATGATGAATTGAAACCTTTCGCTGATTATGTGTTTCGCACCGTCATCTTCAGTGACGTCATAAAAGCTCGCGCGCGAAACGTCGCGCATTCCCCGAACTCATTATTCCCGAGGTCTATTCCGTAGAATCGCCGAGGGTTCCTTATTGCGTAAAAGAATGACTACGAAGGTCCACCAATGGTCAATGATTTCGTAAACTATTCTTACAAATCCTATATGCGTTTACGCATGGAAACAAAATTTGACTTGATCAAACACATACCTTCCTGACGTCACGTATCGTGACGTCAAAGCTGTTTGATGACGTCACGTAGGGGAGACCGGGGCAGAGTGTTACACGGGGCAAAGTGTTACGTTTGAAATATTTTCTTTTTGACATCATTAATGTCCCAGATGTTATTTCTTAGAAAAAGGTTTTTTGATTATGCATGTTTTGCTGCATATTAGATTCATGAAATAGGAATGTCCACTTAAGAAGAATCAGAAAACGATTTTTGTGACACAAAAGTAAATTCTTACCATCTTCGTAATTATCCGCCTCGTCATATATAAAAGTACAATAAATATGAAAGTTATATGGTTATGGGATCCCAAGATCCAGAAGCATACTTTTGTATACAAATTATGTTATTGTAAACCCTTCTTTTCTTTGCACGAGTATCTTTTCGGAAAAGTTGCGTTTGGGGCAAAGTGTTACACAGGACGTGGGGCAAAGTGTTACAGTGTAACATTTTGCCCACAATATGTTTAGCGCCATTATTCAATTTCCAGATAACGAGATTATGACTGAAACGAATTCAAAGAAGCTTCAGGCGAAGTTTTAATGTTTGTGCAAATCATTAAACATCTAATTATAAGCAATAGAAACCGTTGTACGAAAAAGATAAATTTCCCGTTGCAAGAGTAACCAGCTTTTTCTCAAAAAGCTTTGTCCTCTATATATTTGGATTTGTTGAAACGGGGATTTGGCTGTCCAATGGGCTTATTTCTAATAGTTTGTGGTAAATCACAGTTTTTTTTAATGTAATTTCATAAATGTAGAGTTTAAGAGACGTAATAGTAATTAATGCAATTCAGCCATGATCATATTGTCTATTATTCTTTCTGACTTTTCAGACTTATTCGAAACTACTGTAGGTTTCAATAGTAACAGGTACTCTTAGGTTTTATTCCGCAAATGGACATACAATACGATATTTATGGTTTATGTCTTTATAAGAGAAAGAAAAAAGAGAATATTTTAGGATATGGTCTGAGTATTTTATCATTAAGGTAACGTTTTGAAACGTGTGGTTAGGCGCAAGAAATGCACTTTTTTGTCATGGGTGACCAAGTCAGTGTGTGCAAAACTTGCAGTCTAATTTTGAATAGTATTTTGCCCAAAGGCCTTTCATGGTTATCCCGGTAATTTAAAAGCAAATGGAAGTCCTTTTCATGACGACTGTATGCCATGTAACACTTTGCCCCGGTAGGTGTAACACTTTGCCCCCAAAGCCCGGGGCAATGTGTTACATTTACCGGTATTTTTGTCTGCGTATAAAATTTTTATAATAAGACGAAATTGTTTAATCAAAGTATTTTTTAGTTCCAAATTAGTTAAATTTTCGATTCATATATTAAATAAATTCAAAAGAGCTATGGTGTCGGAAATTTTTTGAATTGATTAAAAATTGTAACACTTTGCCCCGGTCTCCCCTAAAGCACGTTTGTTAGAAAATGCCGTCTGAAATTGTAAATAAACTTCGAGTTACTTAAAGAGATTACAGGTTATTTGGAAAGGTATGTATAATGTTTCAAATTTTGCACAGCTTTTTGCAAAGGACTCGCCTTGATAAAAATACCATTTTCTTAAAGAAAATTCCTTTGTTAATGGAAATAATACCATCGAAATTAAGATATTAATTTCCCCGCAAATCATGGGGAAAACTCGGCTGAATTTCAAGAGTAGAAAAGTTTTTAAAGTTCAAACAAATCTAATGTAGACAATTTCCGTTTGGTTGCCTCTTTTATTTAATGCCAGATATACCAAGAAGTCTACAAAATTCTGAAAGAGATAAAAGTAGAGGTAAAAGTAGATCTTAAAGAAAAAAATAGTGCAGCTTGAAAACGGCAATTTGAAGTAGAGAACAGTGATTTACGTTTATATTTATTTGATTTTTTGCTAGTTTTGCATCTCATCTTTAATATGATGCTTGGTTTGATCTTTTTTTGTGCACGATTTCCTTTCCGGGAGGACGGATGAGCGACGGGGGCCGTACCCGAACTAACTGTCCTCTTCATAGGTTGGAAAAAGACGGTTCCTTTAATCTGGCTTGAATAGCCCAAAACTTGAAACTGAAAGACAAAGTTTTTTTAGTCTCAAAAACAGAACAATGAATGGAGATGCAGCGCTAATGACATAATATATAAGCAGTTTGTTGTGGAATGCGCTGCAGCACCTGAAAGTTGAGCAATTTTATATGGAACAAAGACGGACAAAAATCGGGTTGGGTGTGACCGGTCATGATTAACTTCCTAGGTCGTTGTACCCTCAAATAGTCCGGTTTGAAAATATGATAAGCTCCTTTTGCCACGCCGTTTAATGTTAAAATAACAGAGAATGGCTTGAAATGAGTTTGCGCTAAGTGCAAGAGCTCTGCTACATTTCATGCGTAGGATGAAATTAAATTAGGTGCGAACTATTTTTTCTTAAATCCTGACATTTGATGGAGATATAATTACCTTTAAATGCCCTGGCAGGGCGGAGCCAAAGAAACGGGTTGTTGCACTCGAGGTTAAGGTAGATCAGCTATTTATTCATAATTACCTTCTTCTTTAGATGGTGGGCGTGGATAACTCAGGACCTTAAGTCGTAGGTTGGTAACCAAACCCCCGTAACTTCAGCTTGTCTAAGCTGAAGTTACGAGGCTTTGGTAACCCGACGATGAAATGTGTGCACTTTTTTATGAGCACGTAAACCCTTTTGGTTTTAGGATACAGTTATTTGCAAGCGTTCACGATTATTGCCGACTAAGTTTTCAATGAACCCAGAATATTTAAAAGCTAGGGGAGACCGGGGCTAGTCCGGCCCCGGGGCATTTTCGGCAAATGGTTTTATCTAGACACTCGAAAAAGATAGAGAGCTGGGAACGAACATTTTAAGATACTCGTGAAAATTCTACAGACTACAAAAAGTATCACTGGATTCGGATGATATATGAGAATTTTGGAAGCAAATTTGCGTTTTCTTGCTCTGAAAGTAATTTTTCAAGAGCGAATGTTGTTTTGTTTTTTATTAATATGAGGAATTGTAAAAAAATATTTTGATACCTATGCAAATGTGGGATAATGTGTTTTTAACTCAAGCAATGAAAATGAATTTACTGTTCACCTTAAAGAAGATAAACTTATTATTTTATGCAAATATGTCTTGGGCTAGTTTGGCCCTTTGGGGCGGGGCAGGTTTGGTCAGGAAACAAGCTTTACCGGGGGCAAGTTTGGCTAGGGCCGAACTTGCCCCAAATTTTCCATTTTTGTGTAGTGTACTGATATTTCTTTATATTTTCTACCTGAAATAAAATTCGTATGTTCGAGTGAATATTCTATCAACAGGAGTTCGAAAAAGTTGAAAATCTAAAACATTACTACTCTCGACTACGACAAACTAGGTTAGAACGGATCTTTTTTAACGAAACATGCGCATATGTGTTGATTTTATTTGCGTACAGCTTTCGCAGAACTCATTTCGGCAGTTATGTATCTTAAAACGTCTATTAACTCAAAGTATATACACGTTCTTCATTGTTAGAAAAGATAAAACAAGGAAAATATTAAAAAAGGTGTGCACTAAGGTGTGGTTGGGTGTTTGATGCTGATCAGCTAAATATATTGTTGATGCGAATGATTAAAAATGTACAATAACAGCGAAGGGACTAATAAAAGCAATAATTATAGCAAAGATACTAATAAATGATTACAATTTGGAAAAAAAGATCATTCAAAAGACGGAGTCTCAATCGTATTCGACTGATACTCTGGACATTTTGAACTTATACCTAATAAAGAACTCGAAGAAATAAAAGATTATATGTATAAGTCAAGTTATCTAAGGTTACCTAGACCAAAAATATCATTGTTAATAGAAAAAATCTAGTCTTGTCAAATGAGGCCGAACTTGCCCTGGTAGATGGCCGGACTTGCTCCGGCAAGGGGCAAGTCCGGCCTGTCGACCTGACGTCTTTGACAAATAAATACAGGCAATAGGAAAGCGATATGAGGCGTTGTTTGTCATGATTATAAGAGCTATATCTTGCTGTTCTTAAATGTATATATTTCGGTTAAATATCTTAAATAATTTTTCTGAAAATGAAATTTACATAAAAAGTGGTCGAAGTAGCCCCAGTCTTCCCTACCTCGCCAGATTTCGTCGCGGCTAAGCCCCGCCCTGCCAGTTCATTGATTACGCAGAATACCCGAGTCGATATTTGAATTGTAGGCCCGTCGCATCTATCGTTATTGAGACAAGTAAAATCTATTGTAAACATGAAAATCATATTGTATCCTGCTATATCCTCTCGTTTCATGGTCCCGTGGTCACACGCGCGAGCCCAGTTCAGGCAGCACAGCAGAAGGGTATGCGGTTTGCGTTTGAAAAGACCAAAACAAGCCCAATTTCTTCACTTTTGGGCCACTTGGTACACAGTTTTTCTACCCCTTAGGCTTGACCTATCGACCCAGAACTCTGGGCATTGCAGGTTGGGGTGGTCCCCTGGTCTGTCGCGCGAGCCCAGACCAGACCGCACGGCCGAAGCCAATGCTCTATGACGCTCAAATTGGCATACCTGGCCAAACGGGTCGACCTTGACCTTGACTGATCGACCCGAAACTCGGAGCGTTGCAGGTTCAGGTGGTCCCGTGGTCACACGCGCGAGCCCAGGTCAGACCGCACAGCAGAAGGGTATGCGGTTCGCGCTTGAAAAGACCAAAACAAGCCCAAAGGCCTTCACTGTTGGCAACTTGGTACGCAGTTTTCTACCCCTTTGGCTTGACCGATCCACCCGAAACTCGGAATGTTGCAGGTTCGGGTTGTCCCCTGGTCACTCGCGCGAGCCCAGGTCAGATCGCTCAGCCCAAGGGCAGGTGGTTCAATGCTGAAAAACCCTAAATAACCCAAAGGCCTTGACTGTTGGCAACTTGGTAGGCAGTTTTCTTCCCCTTTGCCTTGACCCATCGACCCGAAACTCGGAGCGTTGCAGGTTCAGATGTTCCCCCGGTCACTCGCGCGAGCCCAGTTCAGGCAGCACAGCAGAAAGGTATGCGGTTTGCGTTTGAAAAGACCAAAACAAGCCCAATTTCTTCACTTTTGGGCCACTTGGTACACAGTTTTTCTACCCCTTAGGCTTGACCTATCGACCCAGAACTCTGGGCATTGCAGGTTGGGGTGGTCCCCTGGTCTGTCGCGCGAGCCCAGACCAGACCGCACGGCCGAAGCCAATGCTCTATGCCGCTCAAATTGGCATACCTGGCCAAACGGGTCGACCTTGACCTTGACTGATCGACCCGAAACTCGGAGCGTTGCAGGTTCAGGTGGTCCCGTGGTCACACGCGCGAGCCCAGGTCAGACCGCACAGCAGAAGGGTATGCGGTTCGCGCTTGAAAAGACCAAAACAAGCCCAAAGGCCTTCACTGTTGGCAACTTGGTACGCAGTTTTCTACCCCTTTGGCTTGACCGATCCACCCGAAACTCGGAATGTTGCAGGTTCGGGTTGTCCCCTGGTCACTCGCACGAGCCCAGGTCAGATCGCTCAGCCCAAGGGCAGGTGGTTCACTGCTGAAAAACCCTTAAATAACCCAAAGGCCTTGACTGTTGGCAACTTGGTAGGCAGTTTTCTTCCCCTTTGCCTTGACCCATCGACCCGAAACTCGGAGCGTTGCAGGTTCAGATGTTCCCCCGGTCACTCGCGCGAGCCCAGTTCAGGCAGCACAGCAGAAAGGTATGCGGTTTGCGTTTGAAAAGACCAAAACAAGCCCAATTTCTTCACTTTTGGGCCACTTGGTACACAGTTTTTCTACCCCTTAGGCTTGACCTATCGACCCAGAACTCTGGGCATTGCAGGTTGGGGTGGTCCCCTGGTCTGTCGCGCGAGCCCAGACCAGACCGCACGGCCGAAGCCAATGCTCTATGCCGCTCAAATTGGCATACCTGGCCAAACGGGTCGACCTTGACCTTGACTGATCGACCCGAAACTCGGAGCGTTGCAGGTTCAGGTGGTCCCGTGGTCACACGCGCGAGCCCAGGTCAGACCGCACAGCAGAAGGGTATGCGGTTCGCGCTTGAAAAGACCAAAACAAGCCCAAAGGCCTTCACTGTTGGCAACTTGGTACGCAGTTTTCTACCCCTTTGGCTTGACCGATCCACCCGAAACTCGGAATGTTGCAGGTTCGGGTTGTCCCCTGGTCACTCGCGCGAGCCCAGGTCAGATCGCTCAGCCCAAGGGCAGGTGGTTCACTGCTGAAAAACCCTAAATAACCCAAAGGCCTTGACTGTTGGCAACTTGGAAGGCAGTTTTCTTCCCCTTTGCCTTGACTCATCGACCCGAAACTCGGAGCGTTGCAGGTTCAGATGTTCCCCCGGTCACTCGCGCGAGCCCAGTTCAGGCAGCACAGCAGAAAGGTATGCGGTTTGCGTTTGAAAAGACCAAAACAAGCCCAATTTCTTCACTTTTGGGCCACTTGGTACACAGTTTTTCTACCCCTTAGGCTTGACCTATCGACCCAGAACTCTGGGCATTGCAGGTTGGGGTGGTCCCCTGGTCTGTCGCGCGAGCCCAGACCAGACCGCACGGCCGAAGCCAATGCTCTATGCCGCTCAAATTGGCATACCTGGCCAAACGGGTCGACCTTGACCTTGACTGATCGACCCGAAACTCGGAGCGTTGCAGGTTCAGGTGGTCCCGTGGTCACATGCGCGAGCCCAGGTCAGACCGCACAGCAGAAGGGTATGCGGTTCGCGCTTGAAAAGACCAAAACAAGCCCAAAGGCCTTCACTGTTGGCAACTTGGTACGCAGTTTTCTACCCCTTTGGCTTGACCGATCCACCCGAAACTCGGAATGTTGCAGGTTCGGGTTGTCCCCTGGTCACTCGCGCGAGCCCAGGTCAGATCGCTCAGCCCAAGGGCAGGTGGTTCACTGCTGAAAAACCCTAAATAACCCAAAGGCCTTGACTGTTGGCAACTTGGTAGGCAGTTTTCTTCCCCTTTGCCTTGACCCATCGACCCGAAACTCGGAGCGTTGCAGGTTCAGATGTTCCCCCGGTCACTCGCGCGAGCCCAGTTCAGGCAGCACAGCAGAAAGGTATGCGGTTTGCGTTTGAAAAGACCAAAACAAGCCCAATTTCTTCACTTTTGGGCCACTTGGTACACAGTTTTTCTACCCCTTAGGCTTGACCTATCGACCCAGAACTCTGGGCATTGCAGGTTGGGGTGGTCCCCTGGTCTGTCGCGCGAGCCCAGACCAGACCGCACGGCCGAAGCCAATGCTCTATGCCGCTCAAATTGGCATACCTGGCCAAACGGGTCGACCTTGACCTTGACTGATCGACCCGAAACTCGGAGCGTTGCAGGTTCAGGTGGTCCCGTGGTCACACGCGCGAGCCCAGGTCAGACCGCACAGCAGAAGGGTATGCGGTTCGCGCTTGAAAAGACCAAAACAAGCCCAAAGGCCTTCACTGTTGGCAACTTGGTACGCAGTTTTCTACCCCTTTGGCTTGACCGATCCACCCGAAACTCGGAATGTTGCAGGTTCGGGTTGTCCCCTGGTCACTCGCGCGAGCCCAGGTCAGATCGCTCAGCCCAAGGGCAGGTGGTTCACTGCTGAAAAAACCCTAAATAACCCAAAGGCCTTGACTGTTGGCAACTTGGAAGGCAGTTTTCTTCCCCTTTGCCTTGACTCATCGACCTGAAACTCGGAGCGTTGCAGGTTCAGATGTTCCCCCGGTCACTCGCGCGAGCCCAGTTCAGGCAGCACAGCAGAAAGGTATGCGGTTTGCGTTTGAAAAGACCAAAACAAGCCCAATTTCTTCACTTTTGGGCCACTTGGTACACAGTTTTTCTACCCCTTAGTCTTGACCTATCGACCCAGAACTCTGGGCATTGCAGGTTGGGGTGGTCCTCTGGTCTGTCGCGCGAGCCCAGACCAGACCGCACGGCCGAAGCCAATGCTCTATGCCGCTCAAATTGGCATACCTGGCCAAACGGGTCGACCTTGACCTTGACTGATCGACCCGAAACTCGGAGCGTTGCAGGTTCAGGTGGTCCCGTGGTCACACGCGCGAGCCCAGGTCAGACCGCACAGCAGAAGGGTATGCGGTTCGCGCTTGAAAAGACCAAAACAAGCCCAAAGGCCTTCACTGTTGGCAACTTGGTACGCAGTTTTCTACCCCTTTGGCTTGACCGATCCACCCGAAACTCGGAATGTTGCAGGTTCGGGTTGTCCCCTGGTCACTCGCGCGAGCCCAGGTCAGATCGCTCAGCCCAAGGGCAGGTGGTTCACTGCTGAAAAACCCTAAATAACCCAAAGGCCTTGACTGTTGGCAACTTGGTAGGCAGTTTTCTTCCCCTTTGCCTTGACCCATCGACCCGAAACTCGGAGCGTTGCAGGTTCAGATGTTCCCCCGGTCACTCGCGCGAGCCCAGTTCAGGCAGCACAGCAGAAAGGTATGCGGTTTGCGTTTGAAAAGACCAAAACAAGCCCAATTTCTTCACTTTTGGGCCACTTGGTACACAGTTTTTCTACCCCTTAGGCTTGACCTATCGACCCAGAACTCTGGGCATTGCAGGTTGGGGTGGTCCCCTGGTCTGTCGCGCGAGCCCAGACCAGACCGCACGGCCGAAGCCAATGCTCTATGCCGCTCAAATTGGCATACCTGGCCAAACGGGTTGACCTTGACCTTGACTGATCGACCCGAAACTCGGAGCGTTGCAGGTTCAGGTGGTCCCGTGGTCACACGCGCGAGCCCAGGTCAGACCGCACAGCAGAAGGGTATGCGGTTCGCGCTTGAAAAGACCAAAACAAGCCCAAAGGCCTTCACTGTTGGCAACTTGGTACGCAGTTTTCTACCCCTTTGGCTTGACCGATCCACCCGAAACTCGGAATGTTGCAGGTTCGGGTTGTCCCCTGGTCACTCGCGCGAGCCCAGGTCAGATCGCTCAGCCCAAGGGCAGGTGGTTCACTGCTGAAAAACCCTAAATAACCCAAAGGCCTTGACTGTTGGCAACTTGGTAGGCAGTTTTCTTCCCCTTTGCCTTGACCCATCGACCCGAAACTCGGAGCGTTGCAGGTTCAGATGTTCCCCCGGTCACTCGCGCGAGCCCAGTTCAGGCAGCACAGCAGAAAGGTATGCGGTTTGCGTTTGAAAAGACCAAAACAAGCCCAATTTCTTCACTTTTGGGCCACTTGGTACACAGTTTTTCTACCCCTTAGGCTTGACCTATCGACCCAGAACTCTGGGCATTGCAGGTTGGGGTGGTCCCCTGGTCTGTCGCGCGAGCCCAGACCAGACCGCACGGCCGAAGCCAATGCTCTATGCCGCTCAAATTGGCATACCTGGCCAAACGGGTCGACCTTGACCTTGACTGATCGACCCGAAACTCGGAGCGTTGCAGGTTCAGGTGGTCCCGTGGTCACACGCGCGAGCCCAGGTCAGACCGCACAGCAGAAGGGTATGCGGTTCGCGCTTGAAAAGACCAAAACAAGCCCAAAGGCCTTCACTGTTGGCAACTTGGTACGCAGTTTTCTACCCCTTTGGCTTGACCGATCCACCCGAAACTCGGAATGTTGCAGGTTCGGGTTGTCCCCTGGTCACTCGCGCGAGCCCAGGTCAGATCGCTCAGCCCAAGGGCAGGTGGTTCACTGCTGAAAAACCCTAAATAACCCAAAGGCCTTGACTGTTGGCAACTTGGAAGGCAGTTTTCTTCCCCTTTGCCTTGACTCATCGACCCGAAACTCGGAGCGTTGCAGGTTCAGATGGTCCCCCGGTCACTCGCGCGAGCCCAGTTCAGGCAGCACAGCAAAAAGGTATGCGGTTCGCGTTTGAAAAGACCAAAACAAGCCCAATTTCTTCACTTTTGGGCCACTTGGTACACAGTTTTTCTACCCCTTAGGCTTGACCTATCGACCCAGAACTCTGGGCATTGCAGGTTGGGGTGGTCCCCTGGTCTGTCGCGCGAGCCCAGACCAGACCGCACGGCCGAAGCCAATGCTCTATGACGCTCAAATTGGCATACCTGGCCAAACGGGTCGACCTTGACCTTGACTGATCGACCCGAAACTCGGAGCGTTGCAGGTTCAGGTGGTCCCGTGGTCACACGCGCGAGCCCAGGTCAGACCGCACAGCAGAAGGGTATGCGGTTCGCGCTTGAAAAGACCAAAACAAGCCCAAAGGCCTTCACTGTTGGCAACTTGGTACGCAGTTTTCTACCCCTTTGGCTTGACCGATCCACCCGAAACTCGGAATGTTGCAGGTTCGGGTTGTCCCCTGGTCACTCGCGCGAGCCCAGGTCAGATCGCTCAGCCCAAGGGCAGGTGGTTCACTGCTGAAAAACCCTAAATAACCCAAAGGCCTTGACTGTTGGCAACTTGGTAGGCAGTTTTCTTCCCCTTTGCCTTGACCCATCGACCCGAAACTCGGAGCGTTGCAGGTTCAGATGTTCCCCCGGTCACTCGCGCGAGCCCAGTTCAGGCAGCACAGCAGAAAGGTATGCGGTTTGCGTTTGAAAAGACCAAAACAAGCCCAATTTCTTCACTTTTGGGCCACTTGGTACACAGTTTTTCTACCCCTTAGGCTTGACCTATCGACCCAGAACTCTGGGCAATGCAGGTTGGGGTGGTCCCCTGGTCTGTCGCGCGAGCCCAGACCAGACCGCACGGCCGAAGCCAATGCTCTATGCCGCTCAAATTGGCATACCTGGCCAAACGGGTCGACCTTGACCTTGACTGATCGACCCGAAACTCGGAGCGTTGCAGGTTCAGGTGGTCCCGTGGTCACACGCGCGAGCCCAGGTCAGACCGCACAGCAGAAGGGTATGCGGTTCGCGCTTGAAAAGACCAAAACAAGCCCAAAGGCCTTCACTGTTGGCAACTTGGTACGCAGTTTTCTACCCCTTTGGCTTGACCGATCCACCCGAAACTCGGAATGTTGCAGGTTCGGGTTGTCCCCTGGTCACTCGCACGAGCCCAGGTCAGATCGCTCAGCCCAAGGGCAGGTGGTTCACTGCTGAAAAACCCTAAATAACCCAAAGGCCTTGACTGTTGGCAACTTGGTAGGCAGTTTTCTTCCCCTTTGCCTTGACCCATCGACCCGAAACTCGGAGCGTTGCAGGTTCAGATGTTCCCCCGGTCACTCGCGCGAGCCCAGTTCAGGCAGCACAGCAGAAAGGTATGCGGTTTGCGTTTGAAAAGACCAAAACAAGCCCAATTTCTTCACTTTTGGGCCACTTGGTACACAGTTTTTCTACCCCTTAGGCTTGACCTATCGACCCAGAACTCTGGGCATTGCAGGTTGGGGTGGTCCCCTGGTCTGTCGCGCGAGCCCAGACCAGACCGCACGGCCGAAGCCAATGCTCTATGCCGCTCAAATTGGCATACCTGGCCAAACGGGTCGACCTTGACCTTGACTGATCGACCCGAAACTCGGAGCGTTGCAGGTTCAGGTGGTCCCGTGGTCACACGCGCGAGCCCAGGTCAGACCGCACAGCAGAAGGGTATGCGGTTCGCGCTTGAAAAGACCAAAACAAGCCCAAAGGCCTTCACTGTTGGCAACTTGGTACGCAGTTTTCTACCCCTTTGGCTTGACCGATCCACCCGAAACTCGGAATGTTGCAGGTTCGGGTTGTCCCCTGGTCACTTGCGCGAGCCCAGGTCAGATCGCTCAGCCCAAGGGCAGGTGGTTCACTGCTGAAAAACCCTAAATAACCCAAAGGCCTTGACTGTTGGCAACTTGGAAGGCAGTTTTCTTCCCCTTTGCCTTGACTCATCGACCCGAAACTCGGAGCGTTGCAGGTTCAGATGTTCCCCCGGTCACTCGCGCGAGCCCAGTTCAGGCAGCACAGCAGAAAGGTATGCGGTTTGCGTTTGAAAAGACCAAAACAAGCCCAATTTCTTCACTTTTGGGCCACTTGGTACACAGTTTTTCTACCCCTTAGGCTTGACCTATCGACCCAGAACTCTGGGCATTGCAGGTTGGGGTGGTCCCCTGGTCTGTCGCGCGAGCCCAGACCAGACCGCACGGCCGAAGCCAATGCTCTATGCCGCTCAAATTGGCATACCTGGCCAAACGGGTCGACCTTGACCTTGACTGATCGACCCGAAACTCGGAGCGTTGCAGGTTCAGGTGGTCCCGTGGTCACACGCGCGAGCCCAGGTCAGACCGCACAGCAGAAGGGTATGCGGTTCGCGCTTGAAAAGACCAAAACAAGCCCAAAGGCCTTCACTGTTGGCAACTTGGTACGCAGTTTTCTACCCCTTTGGCTTGACCGATCCACCCGAAACTCGGAATGTTGCAGGTTCGGGTTGTCCCCTGGTCACTCGCGCGAGCCCAGGTCAGATCGCTCAGCCCAAGGGCAGGTGGTTCACTGCTGAAAAACCCTAAATAACCCAAAGGCCTTGACTGTTGGCAACTTGGTAGGCAGTTTTCTTCCCCTTTGCCTTGACCCATCGACCCGAAACTCGGAGCGTTGCAGGTTCAGATGTTCCCCCGGTCACTCGCGCGAGCCCAGTTCAGGCAGCACAGCAGAAAGGTATGCGGTTTGCGTTTGAAAAGACCAAAACAAGCCCAATTTCTTCACTTTTGGGCCACTTGGTACACAGTTTTTCTACCCCTTAGGCTTGACCTATCGACCCAGAACTCTGGGCATTGCAGGTTGGGGTGGTCCCCTGGTCTGTCGCGCGAGCCCAGACCAGACCGCACGGCCGAAGCCAATGCTCTATGCCGCTCAAATTGGCATACCTGGCCAAACGGGTCGACCTTGACCTTGACTGATCGACCCGAAACTCGGAGCGTTGCAGGTTCAGGTGGTCCCGTGGTCACACGCGCGAGCCCAGGTCAGACCGCACAGCAGAAGGGTATGCGGTTCGCGCTTGAAAAGACCAAAACAAGCCCAAAGGCCTTCACTGTTGGCAACTTGGTACGCAGTTTTCTACCCCTTTGGCTTGACCGATCCACCCGAAACTCGGAATGTTGCAGGTTCGGGTTGTCCCCTGGTCACTCGCGCGAGCCCAGGTCAGATCGCTCAGCCCAAGGGCAGGTGGTTCACTGCTGAAAAACCCTAAATAACCCAAAGGCCTTGACTGTTGGCAACTTGGAAGGCAGTTTTCTTCCCCTTTGCCTTGACTCATCGACCCGAAACTCGGAGCGTTGCAGGTTCAGATGTTCCCCCGGTCACTCGCGCGAGCCCAGTTCAGGCAGCACAGCAGAAAGGTATGCGGTTTGCGTTTGAAAAGACCAAAACAAGCCCAATTTCTTCACTTTTGGGCCACTTGGTACACAGTTTTTCTACCCCTTAGTCTTGACCTATCGACCCAGAACTCTGGGCATTGCAGGTTGGGGTGGTCCTCTGGTCTGTGGCGCGAGCCCAGACCAGACCGCACGGCCGAAGCTAATGCTCTATGCTGCTCAAATTGGCATACCTGGCCAAACGGGTCGACCTTGACCTTGACTGATCGACCCGAAACTCGGAGCGTTGCAGGTTCAGGTGGTCCCGTGGTCACACGCGCGAGCCCAGGTCAGACCGCACAGCAGAAGGGTATGCGGTTCGCGCTTGAAAAGACCAAAACAAGCCCAAAGGCCTTCACTGTTGGCAACTTGGTACGCAGTTTTCTACCCCTTTGGCTTGACCGATCCACCCGAAACTCGGAATGTTGCAGGTTCGGGTTGTCCCCTGGTCACTCGCGCGAGCCCAGGTCAGATCGCTCAGCCCAAGGGCAGGTGGTTCACTGCTGAAAAACCCTAAATAACCCAAAGGCCTTGACTGTTGGCAACTTGGTAGGCAGTTTTCTTCCCCTTTGCCTTGACCCATCGACCCGAAACTCGGAGCGTTGCAGGTTCAGATGTTCCCCCGGTCACTCGCGCGAGCCCAGTTCAGGCAGCACAGCAGAAAGGTATGCGGTTTGCGTTTGAAAAGACCAAAACAAGCCCAATTTCTTCACTTTTGGGCCACTTGGTACACAGTTTTTCTACCCCTTAGGCTTGACCTATCGACCCAGAACTCTGGGCATTGCAGGTTGGGGTGGTCCCCTGGTCTGTCGCGCGAGCCCAGACCAGACCGCACGGCCGAAGCCAATGCTCTATGCCGCTCAAATTGGCATACCTGGCCAAACGGGTTGACCTTGACCTTGACTGATCGACCCGAAACTCGGAGCGTTGCAGGTTCAGGTGGTCCCGTGGTCACACGCGCGAGCCCAGGTCAGACCGCACAGCAGAAGGGTATGCGGTTCGCGCTTGAAAAGACCAAAACAAGCCCAAAGGCCTTCACTGTTGGCAACTTGGTACGCAGTTTTCTACCCCTTTGGCTTGACCGATCCACCCGAAACTCGGAATGTTGCAGGTTCGGGTTGTCCCCTGGTCACTCGCGCGAGCCCAGGTCAGATCGCTCAGCCCAAGGGCAGGTGGTTCACTGCTGAAAAACCCTAAATAACCCAAAGGCCTTGACTGTTGGCAACTTGGTAGGCAGTTTTCTTCCCCTTTGCCTTGACCAATCGACCCGAAACTCGGAGCGTTGCAGGTTCAGATGTTCCCCCGGTCACTCGCGCGAGCCCAGTTCAGGCAGCACAGCAGAAAGGTATGCGGTTTGCGTTTGAAAAGACCAAAACAAGCCCAATTTCTTCACTTTTGGGCCACTTGGTACACAGTTTTTCTACCCCTTAGGCTTGACCTATCGACCCAGAACTCTGGGCATTGCAGGTTGGGGTGGTCCCCTGGTCTGTCGCGCGAGCCCAGACCAGACCGCACGGCCGAAGCCAATGCTCTATGCCGCTCAAATTGGCATACCTGGCCAAACGGGTCGACCTTGACCTTGACTGATCGACCCGAAACTCGGAGCGTTGCAGGTTCAGGTGGTCCCGTGGTCACACGCGCGAGCCCAGGTCAGACCGCACAGCAGAAGGGTATGCGGTTCGCGCTTGAAAAGACCAAAACAAGCCCAAAGGCCTTCACTGTTGGCAACTTGGTATGCAGTTTTCTACCCCTTTGGCTTGACCGATCCACCCGAAACTCGGAATGTTGCAGGTTCGGGTTGTCCCCTGGTCACTCGCGCGAGCCCAGGTCAGATCGCTCAGCCCAAGGGCAGGTGGTTCACTGCTGAAAAACCCTAAATAACCCAAAGGCCTTGACTGTTGGCAACTTGGAAGGCAGTTTTCTTCCCCTTTGCCTTGACTCATCGACCCGAAACTCGGAGCGTTGCAGGTTCAGATGGTCCCCCGGTCACTCGCGCGAGCCCAGTTCAGGCAGCACAGCAGAAAGGTATGCGGTTCGCGTTTGAAAAGACCAAAACAAGCCCAATTTCTTCACTTTTGGGCCACTTGGTACACAGTTTTTCTACCCCTTAGTCTTGACCTATCGACCCAGAACTCTGGGCATTGCAGGTTTGGGTGGTCCCCTGGTCTGTCGCGCGAGCCCAGACCAGACCGCACGGCCGAAGCCAATGCTCTATGCCGCTCAAATTGGCATACCTGGCCAAACGGGTCGACCTTGACCTTGACTGATCGACCCGAAACTCGGAGCGTTGCAGGTTCAGGTGGTCCCGTGGTCACACGCGCGAGCCCAGGTCAGACCGCACAGCAGAAGGGTATGCGGTTCGCGCTTGAAAAGACCAAAACAAGCCCAAAGGCCTTCACTGTTGGCAACTTGGTACGCAGTTTTCTACCCCTTTGGCTTGACCGATCCACCCGAAACTCGGAATGTTGCAGGTTCGGGTTGTCCCCTGGTCACTCGTGCGAGCCCAGGTCAGATCGCTCAGCCCAAGGGCAGGTGGTTCACTGCTGAAAAACCCTAAATAACCCAAAGGCCTTGACTGTTGGCAACTTGGTAGGCAGTTTTCTTCCCCTTTGCCTTGACCCATCGACCCGAAACTCGGAGCGTTGCAGGTTCAGATGTTCCCCCGGTCAGTCGCGCGAGCCCAGTTCAGGCAGCACAGCAGAAAGGTATGCGGTTTGCGTTTGAAAAGACCAAAACAAGCCCAATTTCTTCACTTTTGGGCCACTTGGTACACAGTTTTTCTACCCCTTAGGCTTGACCTATCGACCCAGAACTCTGGGCATTGCAGGTTGGGGTGGTCCCCTGGTCTGTCGCGCGAGCCCAGACCAGACCGCACGGCCGAAGCCAATGCTCTATGCCGCTCAAATTGGCATACCTGGCCAAACGGGTCGACCTTGACCTTGACTGATCGACCCGAAACTCGGAGCGTTGCAGGTTCAGGTGGTCCCGTGGTCACACGCGCGAGCCCAGGTCAGACCGCACAGCAGAAGGGTATGCGGTTCGCGCTTGAAAAGACCAAAACAAGCCCAAAGGCCTTCACTGTTGGCAACTTGGTACGCAGTTTTCTACCCCTTTGGCTTGACCGATCCACCCAAAACTCGGAATGTTGCAGGTTCGGGTTGTCCCCTGGTCACTCGCGCGAGCCCAGGTCAGATCGCTCAGCCCAAGGGCAGGTGGTTCACTGCTGAAAAACCCTAAATAACCCAAAGGCCTTGACTGTTGGCAACTTGGTAGGCAGTTTTCTTCCCCTTTGCCTTGACCCATTGACCCGAAACTCGGAGCATTGCAGGTTCAGATGTTCCCCCGGTCACTCGCGCGAGCCCAGTTCAGGCAGCACAGCAGAAAGGTATGCGGTTTGCGTTTGAAAAGACCAAAACAAGCCCAATTTCTTCACTTTTGGGCCACTTGGTACACAGTTTTTCTACCCCTTAGGCTTGACCTATCGACCCAGAACTCTGGGCATTGCAGGTTGGGGTGGTCCCCTGGTCTGTCGCGCGAGCCCAGACCAGACCGCACGGCCGAAGCCAATGCTCTATGACGCTCAAATTGGCATACCTGGCCAAACGGGTCGACCTTGACCTTGACTGATCGACCCGAAACTCGGAGCGTTGCAGGTTCAGGTGGTCCCGTGGTCACACGCGCGAGCCCAGGTCAGACCGCACAGCAGAAGGGTATGCGGTTCGCGCTTGAAAAGACCAAAACAAGCCCAAAGGCCTTCACTGTTGGCAACTTGGTACGCAGTTTTCTACCCCTTTGGCTTGACCGATCCACCCGAAACTCGGAATGTTGCAGGTTCGGGTTGTCCCCTGGTCACTCGCGCGAGCCCAGGTCAGATCGCTCAGCCCAAGGGCAGGTGGTTCACTGCTGAAAAACCCTAAATAACCCAAAGGCCTTGACTGTTGGCAACTTGGAAGGCAGTTTTCTTCCCCTTTGCCTTGACTCATCGACCCGAAACTCGGAGCGTTGCAGGTTCAGATGGTTCCCCGGTCACTCGCGCGAGCCCAGTTCAGGCAGCACAGCAGAAAGGTATGCGGTTTGCGTTTGAAAAGACCAAAACAAGCCCAATTTCTTCACTTTTGGGCCACTTGGTACACAGTTTTTCTACCCCTTAGTCTTGACCTATCGACCCAGAACTCTGGGCATTGCAGGTTGGGGTGGTCCCCTGGTCTGTCGCGCGAGCCCAGACCAGACCGCACGGCCGAAGCCAATGCTCTATGCCGCTCAAATTGGCATACCTGGCCAAACGGGTCGACCTTGACCTTGACTGATCGACCCGAAACTCGGAGCGTTGCAGGTTCAGGTGGTCCCGTGGTCACACGCGCGAGCCCAGGTCAGACCGCACAGCAGAAGGGTATGCGGTTCGCGCTTGAAAAGACCAAAACAAGCCCAAAGGCCTTCACTGTTGGCAACTTGGTACGCAGTTTTCTACCCCTTTGGCTTGACCGATCCACCCGAAACTCGGAATGTTGCAGGTTCGGGTTGTCCCCTGGTCACTCGCGCGAGCCCAGGTCAGATCGCTCAGCCCAAGGGCAGGTGGTTCACTGCTGAAAAACCCTAAATAACCCAAAGGCCTTGACTGTTGGCAACTTGGTAGGCAGTTTTCTTCCCCTTTGCCTTGACCCATCGACCCGAAACTCGGAGCGTTGCAGGTTCAGATGTTCCCCCGGTCACTCGCGCGAGCCCAGTTCAGGCAGCAAAGCAGAAAGGTATGCGGTTTGCGTTTGAAAAGACCAAAACAAGCCCAATTTCTTCACTTTTGGGCCACTTGGTACACAGTTTTTCTACCCCTTAGGCTTGACCTATCGACCCAGAACTCTGGGCATTGCAGGTTGGGGTGGTCCCCTGGTCTGTCGCGCGAGCCCAGACCAGACCGCACGGCCGAAGCCAATGCTCTATGCCGCTCAAATTGGCATACCTGGCCAAACGGGTCGACCTTGACCTTGACTGATCGACCCGAAACTCGGAGCGTTGCAGGTTCAGGTGGTCCCGTGGTCACACGCGCGAGCCCAGGTCAGACCGCACAGCAGAAGGGTATGCGGTTCGCGCTTGAAAAGACCAAAACAAGCCCAAAGGCCTTCACTGTTGGCAACTTGGTACGCAGTTTTCTACCCCTTTGGCTTGACCGATCCACCCGAAACTCGGAATGTTGCAGGTTCGGGTTGTCCCCTGGTCACTCGCGCGAGCCCAGGTCAGATCGCTCATCCCAAGGGCAGGTGGTTCACTGCTGAAAAACCCTAAATAACCCAAAGGCCTTGACTGTTGGCAACTTGGAAGGCAGTTTTCTTCCCCTTTGCCTTGACTCATCGACCCGAAACTTGGAGCGTTGCAGGTTCAGATGTTCCCCCGGTCAGTCGCGCGAGCCCAGTTCAGGCAGCACAGCAGAAAGGTATGCGGTTTGCGTTTGAAAAGACCAAAACAAGCCCAATTTCTTCACTTTTGGGCCACTTGGTACACAGTTTTTCTACCCCTTAGTCTTGACCTATCGACCCAGAACTCTGGGCATTGCAGGTTGGGGTGGTCCCCTGGTCTGTCGCGCGAGCCCAGACCAGACCGCACGGCCGAAGCCAATGCTCTATGCCGCTCAAATTGGCATACCTGGCCAAACGGGTCGACCTTGACCTTGACTGATCGACCCGAAACTCGGAGCGTTGCAGGTTCAGGTGGTCCCGTGGTCACACGCGCGAGCCCAGGTCAGACCGCACAGCAGAAGGGTATGCGGTTCGCGCTTGAAAAGACCAAAACAAGCCCAAAGGCCTTCACTGTTGGCAACTTGGTACGCAGTTTTCTACCCCTTTGGCTTGACCGATCCACCCGAAACTCGGAATGTTGCAGGTTCGGGTTGTCCCCTGGTCACTCGCGCGAGCCCAGGTCAGATCGCTCAGCCCAAGGGCAGGTGGTTCACTGCTGAAAAACCCTAAATAACCCAAAGGCCTTGACTGTTGGCAACTTGGTAGGCAGTTTTCTTCCCCTTTGCCTTGACCCATCGACCCGAAACTCGGAGCGTTGCAGGTTCAGATGTTCCCCCGGTCACTCGCGCGAGCCCAGTTCAGGCAGCACAGCAGAAAGGTATGCGGTTTGCGTTTGAAAAGACCAAAACAAGCCCAATTTCTTCACTTTTGGGCCACTTGGTACACAGTTTTTCTACCCCTTAGGCTTGACCTATCGACCCAGAACTCTGGGCATTGCAGGTTGGGGTGGTCCCCTGGTCTGTCGCGCGAGCCCAGACCAGACCGCACGTCCGAAGCCAATGCTCTATGCCGCTCAAATTGGCATACCTGGCCAAACGGGTCGACCTTGACCTTGACTGATCGACCCGAAACTCGGAGCGTTGCAGGTTCAGGTGGTCCCGTGGTCACACGCGCGAGCCCAGGTCAGACCGCACAGCAGAAGGGTATGCGGTTCGCGCTTGAAAAGACCAAAACAAGCCCAAAGGCCTTCACTGTTGGCAACTTGGTACGCAGTTTTCTACCCCTTTGGCTTGACCGATCCACCCGAAACTCGGAATGTTGCAGGTTCGGGTTGTCCCCTGGTCACTCGCGCGAGCCCAGGTCAGATCGCTCAGCCCAAGGGCAGGTGGTTCACTGCTGAAAAACCCTAAATAACCCAAAGGCCTTGACTGTTGGCAACTTGGTAGGCAGTTTTCTTCCCCTTTGCCTTGACCCATCGACCCGAAACTCGGAGCGTTGCAGGTTCAGATGTTCCCCCGGTCACTCGCGCGAGCCCAGTTCAGGCAGCACAGCAGAAAGGTATGCGGTTTGCGTTTGAAAAGACCAAAACAAGCCCAATTTCTTCACTTTTGGGCCACTTGGTACACAGTTTTTCTACCCCTTAGGCTTGACCTATCGACCCAGAACTCTGGGCATTGCAGGTTGGGGTGGTCCCCTGGTCTGTCGCGCGAGCCCAGACCAGACCGCACGGCCGAAGCCAATGCTCTATGCCGCTCAAATTGGCATACCTGGCCAAACGGGTCGACCTTGACCTTGACTGATCGACCCGAAACTCGGAGCGTTGCAGGTTCAGGTGGTCCCGTGGTCACACGCGCGAGCCCAGGTCAGACCGCACAGCAGAAGGGTATGCGGTTCGCGCTTGAAAAGACCAAAACAAGCCCAAAGGCCTTCACTGTTGGCAACTTGGTACGCAGTTTTCTACCCCTTTGGCTTGACCGATCCACCCGAAACTCGGAATGTTGCAGGTTCGGGTTGTCCCCTGGTCACTCGCGCGAGCCCAGGTCAGATCGCTCAGCCCAAGGGCAGGTGGTTCACTGCTGAAAAACCCTAAATAACCCAAAGGCCTTGACTGTTGGCAACTTGGAAGGCAGTTTTCTTCCCCTTTGCCTTGACTCATCGACCCGAAACTCGGAGCGTTGCAGGTTCAGATGTTCCCCCGGTCACTCGCGCGAGCCCAGTTCAGGCAGCACAGCAGAAAGGTATGCGGTTTGCGTTTGAAAAGACCAAAACAAGCCCAATTTCTTCACTTTTGGGCCACTTGGTACACAGTTTTTCTACCCCTTAGTCTTGACCTATCGACCCAGAACTCTGGGCATTGCAGGTTGGGGTGGTCCCCTGGTCTGTCGCGCGAGCCCAGACCAGACCGCACGGCCGAAGCCAATGCTCTATGCCGCTCAAATGGGCATACCTGGCCAAACGGGTCGACCTTGACCTTGACTGATCGACCCGAAACTCGGAGCGTTGCAGGTTCAGGTGGTCCCATGGTCACACGCGCGAGCCCAGGTCAGACCGCACAGCAGAAGGGTATGCGGTTCGCGCTTGAAAAGACCAAAACAAGCCCAAAGGCCTTCACTGTTGGCAACTTGGTACGCAGTTTTCTACCCCTTTGGCTTGACCGATCCACCCGAAACTCGGAATGTTGCAGGTTCGGGTTGTCCCCTGGTCACTCGCGCGAGCCCAGGTCAGATCGCTCAGCCCAAGGGCAGGTGGTTCACTGCTGAAAAACCCTAAATAACCCAAAGGCCTTGACTGTTGGCAACTTGGTAGGCAGTTTTCTTCCCCTTTGCCTTGACCCATCGACCCGAAACTCGGAGCGTTGCAGGTTCAGATGTTCCCCCGGTCACTCGCGCGAGCCCAGTTCAGGCAGCACAGCAGAAAGGTATGCGGTTTGCGTTTGAAAAGACCAAAACAAGCCCAATTTCTTCACTTTTGGGCCACTTGGTACACAGTTTTTCTACCCCTTAGGCTTGACCTATCGACCCAGAACTCTGGGCATTGCAGG
Source organism: Fragum whitleyi (assembly GCA_948146395.1). NCBI lineage: Eukaryota > Metazoa > Mollusca > Bivalvia > Cardiida > Cardiidae > Fragum > Fragum whitleyi. The sequence goes on along the minus strand of OX411548.1, from coordinate 21,178,982 downwards.
TTGGGGTGGTCCCCTGGTCTGTCGCGCGAGCCCAGACCAGACCGCACGGCCGAAGCCAATGCTCTATGCCGCTCAAATTGGCATACCTGGCCAAACGGGTCGACCTTGACCTTGACTGATCGACCCGAAACTCGGAGCGTTGCAGGTTCAGGTGGTCCCGTGGTCAGACGCGCGAGCCCAGGTCAGACCGCACAGCAGAAGGGTATGCGGTTCGCGCTTGAAAAGACCAAAACAAGCCCAAAGGCCTTCACTGTTGGCAACTTGGTACGCAGTTTTCTACCCCTTTGGCTTGACCGATCCACCCGAAACTCGGAATGTTGCAGGTTCGGGTTGTCCCCTGGTCACTCGCGCGAGCCCAGGTCAGATCGCTCAGCCCAAGGGCAGGTGGTTCACTGCTGAAAAACCCTAAATAACCCAAAGGCCTTGACTGTTGGCAACTTGGAAGGCAGTTTTCTTCCCCTTTGCCTTGACTCATCGACCCGAAACTCGGAGCGTTGCAGGTTCAGATGTTCCCCCGGTCACTCGCGCGAGCCCAGTTCAGGCAGCACAGCAGAAAGGTATGCGGTTTGCGTTTGAAAAGACCAAAACAAGCCCAATTTCTTCACTTTTGGGCCACTTGGTACACAGTTTTTCTACCCCTTAGTCTTGACCTATCGACCCAGAACTCTGGGCATTGCAGGTTGGGGTGGTCCTCTGGTCTGTCGCGCGAGCCCAGACCAGACCGCACGGCCGAAGCCAATGCTCTATGCCGCTCAAATTGGCATACCTGGCCAAACGGGTCGACCTTGACCTTGACTGATCGACCCGAAACTCGGAGCGTTGCAGGTTCAGGTGGTCCCGTGGTCACACGCGCGAGCCCAGGTCAGACCGCACAGCAGAAGGGTATGCGGTTCGCGCTTGAAAAGACCAAAACAAGCCCAAAGGCCTTCACTGTTGGCAACTTGGTACGCAGTTTTCTACCCCTTTGGCTTGACCGATCCACCCGAAACTCGGAATGTTGCAGGTTCGGGTTGTCCCCTGGTCACTCGCGCGAGCCCAGGTCAGATCGCTCAGCCCAAGGGCAGGTGGTTCACTGCTGAAAAACCCTAAATAACCCAAAGGCCTTGACTGTTGGCAACTTGGTAGGCAGTTTTCTTCCCCTTTGCCTTGACCCATCGACCCGAAACTCGGAGCGTTGCAGGTTCAGATGTTCCCCCGGTCACTCGCGCGAGCCCAGTTCAGGCAGCACAGCAGAAAGGTATGCGGTTTGCGTTTGAAAAGACCAAAACAAGCCCAATTTCTTCACTTTTGGGCCACTTGGTACACAGTTTTTCTACCCCTTAGGCTTGACCTATCGACCCAGAACTCTGGGCATTGCAGGTTGGGGTGGTCCCCTGGTCTGTCGCGCGAGCCCAGACCAGACCGCACGGCCGAAGCCAATGCTCTATGCCGCTCAAATTGGCATACCTGGCCAAACGGGTCGACCTTGACCTTGACTGATCGACCCGAAACTCGGAGCGTTGCAGGTTCAGGTGGTCCCGTGGTCACACGCGCGAGCCCAGGTCAGACCGCACAGCAGAAGGGTATGCGGTTCGCGCTTGAAAAGACCAAAACAAGCCCAAAGGCCTTCACTGTTGGCAACTTGGTACGCAGTTTTCTACCCCTTTGGCTTGACCGATCCACCCGAAACTCGGAATGTTGCAGGTTCGGGTTGTCCCCTGGTCACTCGCGCGAGCCCAGGTCAGATCGCTCAGCCCAAGGGCAGGTGGTTCACTGCTGAAAAACCCTAAATAACCCAAAGGCCTTGACTGTTGGCAACTTGGTAGGCAGTTTTCTTCCCCTTTGCCTTGACCCATCGACCCGAAACTCGGAGCGTTGCAGGTTCAGATGTTCCCCCGGTCACTCGCGCGAGCCCAGTTCAGGCAGCACAGCAGAAAGGTATGCGGTTTGCGTTTGAAAAGACCAAAACAAGCCCAATTTCTTCACTTTTGGGCCACTTGGTACACAGTTTTTCTACCCCTTAGGCTTGACCTATCGACCCAGAACTCTGGGCATTGCAGGTTGGGGTGGTCCCCTGGTCTGTCGCGCGAGCCCAGACCAGACCGCACGGCCGAAGCCAATGCTCTATGCCGCTCAAATTGGCATACCTGGCCAAACGGGTCGACCTTGACCTTGACTGATCGACCCGAAACTCGGAGCGTTGCAGGTTCAGGTGGTCCCGTGGTCACACGCGCGAGCCCAGGTCAGACCGCACAGCAGAAGGGTATGCGGTTCGCGCTTGAAAAGACCAAAACAAGCCCAAAGGCCTTCACTGTTGGCAACTTGGTATGCAGTTTTCTACCCCTTTGGCTTGACCGATCCACCCGAAACTCGGAATGTTGCAGGTTCGGGTTGTCCCCTGGTCACTCGCGCGAGCCCAGGTCAGATCGCTCAGCCCAAGGGCAGGTGGTTCACTGCTGAAAAACCCTAAATAACCCAAAGGCCTTGACTGTTGGCAACTTGGAAGGCAGTTTTCTTCCCCTTTGCCTTGACTCATCGACCCGAAACTCGGAGCGTTGCAGGTTCAGATGGTCCCCCGGTCACTCGCGCGAGCCCAGTTCAGGCAGCACAGCAGAAAGGTATGCGGTTTGCGTTTGAAAAGACCAAAACAAGCCCAATTTCTTCACTTTTGGGCCACTTGGTACACAGTTTTTCTACCCCTTAGTCTTGACCTATCGACCCAGAACTCTGGGCATTGCAGGTTGGGGTGGTCCCCTGGTCTGTCGCGCGAGCCCAGACCAGACCGCACGGCCGAAGCCAATGCTCTATGCCGCTCAAATTGGCATACCTGGCCAAACGGGTCGACCTTGACCTTGACTGATCGACCCGAAACTCGGAGCGTTGCAGGTTCAGGTGGTCCCGTGGTCACACGCGCGAGCCCAGGTCAGACCGCACAGCAGAAGGGTATGCGGTTCGCGCTTGAAAAGACCAAAACAAGCCCAAAGGCCTTCACTGTTGGCAACTTGGTACGCAGTTTTCTACCCCTTTGGCTTGACCGATCCACCCGAAACTCGGAATGTTGCAGGTTCGGGTTGTCCCCTGGTCACTCGCGCGAGCCCAGGTCAGATCGCTCAGCCCAAGGGCAGGTGGTTCACTGCTGAAAAACCCTAAATAACCCAAAGGCCTTGACTGTTGGCAACTTGGTAGGCAGTTTTCTTCCCCTTTGCCTTGACCCATCGACCCGAAACTCGGAGCGTTGCAGGTTCAGATGTTCCCCCGGTCACTCGAGCGAGCCCAGTTCAGGCAGCACAGCAGAAAGGTATGCGGTTTGCGTTTGAAAAGACCAAAACAAGCCCAATTTCTTCACTTTTGGGCCACTTGGTACACAGTTTTTCTACCCCTTAGGCTTGACCTATCGACCCAGAACTCTGGGCAATGCAGGTTGGGGTGGTCCCCTGGTCTGTCGCGCGAGCCCAGACCAGACCGCACGGCCGAAGCCAATGCTCTATGCCGCTCAAATTGGCATACCTGGCCAAACGGGTCGACCTTGACCTTGACTGATCGACCCGAAACTCGGAGCGTTGCAGGTTCAGGTGGTCCCGTGGTCACACGCGCGAGCCCAGGTCAGACCGCACAGCAGAAGGGTATGCGGTTCGCGCTTGAAAAGACCAAAACAAGCCCAAAGGCCTTCACTGTTGGCAACTTGGTACGCAGTTTTCTACCCCTTTGGCTTGACCGATCCACCCGAAACTCGGAATGTTGCAGGTTCGGGTTGTCCCCTGGTCACTCGCACGAGCCCAGGTCAGATCGCTCAGCCCAAGGGCAGGTGGTTCACTGCTGAAAAACCCTAAATAACCCAAAGGCCTTGACTGTTGGCAACTTGGTAGGCAGTTTTCTTCCCCTTTGCCTTGACCCATCGACCCGAAACTCGGAGCGTTGCAGGTTCAGATGTTCCCCCGGTCACTCGCGCGAGCCCAGTTCAGGCAGCACAGCAGAAAGGTATGCGGTTTGCGTTTGAAAAGACCAAAACAAGCCCAATTTCTTCACTTTTGGGCCACTTGGTACACAGTTTTTCTACCCCTTAGGCTTGACCTATCGACCCAGAACTCTGGGCATTGCAGGTTGGGGTGGTCCCCTGGTCTGTCGCGCGAGCCCAGACCAGACCGCACGGCCGAAGCCAATGCTCTATGCCGCTCAAATTGGCATACCTGGCCAAACGGGTCGACCTTGACCTTGACTGATCGACCCGAAACTCGGAGCGTTGCAGGTTCAGGTGGTCCCGTGGTCACACGCGCGAGCCCAGGTCAGACCGCACAGCAGAAGGGTATGCGGTTCGCGCTTGAAAAGACCAAAACAAGCCCAAAGGCCTTCACTGTTGGCAACTTGGTACGCAGTTTTCTACCCCTTTGGCTTGACCGATCCACCCGAAACTCGGAATGTTGCAGGTTCGGGTTGTCCCCTGGTCACTTGCGCGAGCCCAGGTCAGATCGCTCAGCCCAAGGGCAGGTGGTTCACTGCTGAAAAACCCTAAATAACCCAAAGGCCTTGACTGTTGGCAACTTGGAAGGCAGTTTTCTTCCCCTTTGCCTTGACTCATCGACCCGAAACTCGGAGCGTTGCAGGTTCAGATGTTCCCCCGGTCACTCGCGCGAGCCCAGTTCAGGCAGCACAGCAGAAAGGTATGCGGTTTGCGTTTGAAAAGACCAAAACAAGCCCAATTTCTTCACTTTTGGGCCACTTGGTACACAGTTTTTCTACCCCTTAGGCTTGACCTATCGACCCAGAACTCTGGGCATTGCAGGTTGGGGTGGTCCCCTGGTCTGTCGCGCGAGCCCAGACCAGACCGCACGGCCGAAGCCAATGCTCTATGCCGCTCAAATTGGCATACCTGGCCAAACGGGTCGACCTTGACCTTGACTGATCGACCCGAAACTCGGAGCGTTGCAGGTTCAGGTGGTCCCGTGGTCACACGCGCGAGCCCAGGTCAGACCGCACAGCAGAAGGGTATGCGGTTCGCGCTTGAAAAGACCAAAACAAGCCCAAAGGCCTTCACTGTTGGCAACTTGGTACGCAGTTTTCTACCCCTTTGGCTTGACCGATCCACCCGAAACTCGGAATGTTGCAGGTTCGGGTTGTCCCCTGGTCACTCGCGCGAGCCCAGGTCAGATCGCTCAGCCCAAGGGCAGGTGGTTCACTGCTGAAAAACCCTAAATAACCCAAAGGCCTTGACTGTTGGCAACTTGGTAGGCAGTTTTCTTCCCCTTTGCCTTGACCCATCGACCCGAAACTCGGAGCGTTGCAGGTTCAGATGTTCCCCCGGTCACTCGCGCGAGCCCAGTTCAGGCAGCACAGCAGAAAGGTATGCGGTTTGCGTTTGAAAAGACCAAAACAAGCCCAATTTCTTCACTTTTGGGCCACTTGGTACACAGTTTTTCTACCCCTTAGGCTTGACCTATCGACCCAGAACTCTGGGCATTGCAGGTTGGGGTGGTCCCCTGGTCTGTCGCGCGAGCCCAGACCAGACCGCACGGCCGAAGCCAATGCTCTATGCCGCTCAAATTGGCATACCTGGCCAAACGGGTCGACCTTGACCTTGACTGATCGACCCGAAACTCGGAGCGTTGCAGGTTCAGGTGGTCCCGTGGTCACACGCGCGAGCCCAGGTCAGACCGCACAGCAGAAGGGTATGCGGTTCGCGCTTGAAAAGACCAAAACAAGCCCAAAGGCCTTCACTGTTGGCAACTTGGTACGCAGTTTTCTACCCCTTTGGCTTGACCGATCCACCCGAAACTCGGAATGTTGCAGGTTCGGGTTGTCCCCTGGTCACTCGCGCGAGCCCAGGTCAGATCGCTCAGCCCAAGGGCAGGTGGTTCACTGCTGAAAAACCCTAAATAACCCAAAGGCCTTGACTGTTGGCAACTTGGAAGGCAGTTTTCTTCCCCTTTGCCTTGACTCATCGACCCGAAACTCGGAGCGTTGCAGGTTCAGATGTTCCCCCGGTCACTCGCGCGAGCCCAGTTCAGGCAGCACAGCAGAAAGGTATGCGGTTTGCGTTTGAAAAGACCAAAACAAGCCCAATTTCTTCACTTTTGGGCCACTTGGTACACAGTTTTTCTACCCCTTAGTCTTGACCTATCGACCCAGAACTCTGGGCATTGCAGGTTGGGGTGGTCCTCTGGTCTGTGGCGCGAGCCCAGACCAGACCGCACGGCCGAAGCTAATGCTCTATGCTGCTCAAATTGGCATACCTGGCCAAACGGGTCGACCTTGACCTTGACTGATCGACCCGAAACTCGGAGCGTTGCAGGTTCAGGTGGTCCCGTGGTCACACGCGCGAGCCCAGGTCAGACCGCACAGCAGAAGGGTATGCGGTTCGCGCTTGAAAAGACCAAAACAAGCCCAAAGGCCTTCACTGTTGGCAACTTGGTACGCAGTTTTCTACCCCTTTGGCTTGACCGATCCACCCGAAACTCGGAATGTTGCAGGTTCGGGTTGTCCCCTGGTCACTCGCGCGAGCCCAGGTCAGATCGCTCAGCCCAAGGGCAGGTGGTTCACTGCTGAAAAACCCTAAATAACCCAAAGGCCTTGACTGTTGGCAACTTGGTAGGCAGTTTTCTTCCCCTTTGCCTTGACCCATCGACCCGAAACTCGGAGCGTTGCAGGTTCAGATGTTCCCCCGGTCACTCGCGCGAGCCCAGTTCAGGCAGCACAGCAGAAAGGTATGCGGTTTGCGTTTGAAAAGACCAAAACAAGCCCAATTTCTTCACTTTTGGGCCACTTGGTACACAGTTTTTCTACCCCTTAGGCTTGACCTATCGACCCAGAACTCTGGGCATTGCAGGTTGGGGTGGTCCCCTGGTCTGTCGCGCGAGCCCAGACCAGACCGCACGGCCGAAGCCAATGCTCTATGCCGCTCAAATTGGCATACCTGGCCAAACGGGTTGACCTTGACCTTGACTGATCGACCCGAAACTCGGAGCGTTGCAGGTTCAGGTGGTCCCGTGGTCACACGCGCGAGCCCAGGTCAGACCGCACAGCAGAAGGGTATGCGGTTCGCGCTTGAAAAGACCAAAACAAGCCCAAAGGCCTTCACTGTTGGCAACTTGGTACGCAGTTTTCTACCCCTTTGGCTTGACCGATCCACCCGAAACTCGGAATGTTGCAGGTTCGGGTTGTCCCCTGGTCACTCGCGCGAGCCCAGGTCAGATCGCTCAGCCCAAGGGCAGGTGGTTCACTGCTGAAAAACCCTAAATAACCCAAAGGCCTTGACTGTTGGCAACTTGGTAGGCAGTTTTCTTCCCCTTTGCCTTGACCAATCGACCCGAAACTCGGAGCGTTGCAGGTTCAGATGTTCCCCCGGTCACTCGCGCGAGCCCAGTTCAGGCAGCACAGCAGAAAGGTATGCGGTTTGCGTTTGAAAAGACCAAAACAAGCCCAATTTCTTCACTTTTGGGCCACTTGGTACACAGTTTTTCTACCCCTTAGGCTTGACCTATCGACCCAGAACTCTGGGCATTGCAGGTTGGGGTGGTCCCCTGGTCTGTCGCGCGAGCCCAGACCAGACCGCACGGCCGAAGCCAATGCTCTATGCCGCTCAAATTGGCATACCTGGCCAAACGGGTCGACCTTGACCTTGACTGATCGACCCGAAACTCGGAGCGTTGCAGGTTCAGGTGGTCCCGTGGTCACACGCGCGAGCCCAGGTCAGACCGCACAGCAGAAGGGTATGCGGTTCGCGCTTGAAAAGACCAAAACAAGCCCAAAGGCCTTCACTGTTGGCAACTTGGTATGCAGTTTTCTACCCCTTTGGCTTGACCGATCCACCCGAAACTCGGAATGTTGCAGGTTCGGGTTGTCCCCTGGTCACTCGCGCGAGCCCAGGTCAGATCGCTCAGCCCAAGGGCAGGTGGTTCACTGCTGAAAAACCCTAAATAACCCAAAGGCCTTGACTGTTGGCAACTTGGAAGGCAGTTTTCTTCCCCTTTGCCTTGACTCATCGACCCGAAACTCGGAGCGTTGCAGGTTCAGATGGTCCCCCGGTCACTCGCGCGAGCCCAGTTCAGGCAGCACAGCAGAAAGGTATGCGGTTCGCGTTTGAAAAGACCAAAACAAGCCCAATTTCTTCACTTTTGGGCCACTTGGTACACAGTTTTTCTACCCCTTAGGCTTGACCTATCGACCCAGAACTCTGGGCATTGCAGGTTGGGGTGGTCCCCTGGTCTGTCGCGCGAGCCCAGACCAGACCGCACGGCCGAAGCCAATGCTCTATGACGCTCAAATTGGCATACCTGGCCAAACGGGTCGACCTTGACCTTGACTGATCGACCCGAAACTCGGAGCGTTGCAGGTTCAGGTGGTCCCGTGGTCACACGCGCGAGCCCAGGTCAGACCGCACAGCAGAAGGGTATGCGGTTCGCGCTTGAAAAGACCAAAACAAGCCCAAAGGCCTTCACTGTTGGCAACTTGGTACGCAGTTTTCTACCCCTTTGGCTTGACCGATCCACCCGAAACTCGGAATGTTGCAGGTTCGGGTTGTCCCCTGGTCACTCGCGCGAGCCCAGGTCAGATCGCTCAGCCCAAGGGCAGGTGGTTCAATGCTGAAAAACCCTAAATAACCCAAAGGCCTTGACTGTTGGCAACTTGGTAGGCAGTTTTCTTCCCCTTTGCCTTGACCCATCGACCCGAAACTCGGAGCGTTGCAGGTTCAGATGTTCCCCCGGTCACTCGCGCGAGCCCAGTTCAGGCAGCACAGCAGAAAGGTATGCGGTTTGCGTTTGAAAAGACCAAAACAAGCCCAATTTCTTCACTTTTGGGCCACTTGGTACACAGTTTTTCTACCCCTTAGGCTTGACCTATCGACCCAGAACTCTGGGCATTGCAGGTTGGGGTGGTCCCCTGGTCTGTCGCGCGAGCCCAGACCAGACCGCACGGCCGAAGCCAATGCTCTATGCCGCTCAAATTGGCATACCTGGCCAAACGGGTCGACCTTGACCTTGACTGATCGACCCGAAACTCGGAGCGTTGCAGGTTCAGGTGGTCCCGTGGTCACACGCGCGAGCCCAGGTCAGACCGCACAGCAGAAGGGTATGCGGTTCGCGCTTGAAAAGACCAAAACAAGCCCAAAGGCCTTCACTGTTGGCAACTTGGTACGCAGTTTTCTACCCCTTTGGCTTGACCGATCCACCCGAAACTCGGAATGTTGCAGGTTCGGGTTGTCCCCTGGTCACTCGCACGAGCCCAGGTCAGATCGCTCAGCCCAAGGGCAGGTGGTTCACTGCTGAAAAACCCTTAAATAACCCAAAGGCCTTGACTGTTGGCAACTTGGTAGGCAGTTTTCTTCCCCTTTGCCTTGACCCATCGACCCGAAACTCGGAGCGTTGCAGGTTCAGATGTTCCCCCGGTCACTCGCGCGAGCCCAGTTCAGGCAGCACAGCAGAAAGGTATGCGGTTTGCGTTTGAAAAGACCAAAACAAGCCCAATTTCTTCACTTTTGGGCCACTTGGTACACAGTTTTTCTACCCCTTAGGCTTGACCTATCGACCCAGAACTCTGGGCATTGCAGGTTGGGGTGGTCCCCTGGTCTGTCGCGCGAGCCCAGACCAGACCGCACGGCCGAAGCCAATGCTCTATGCCGCTCAAATTGGCATACCTGGCCAAACGGGTCGACCTTGACCTTGACTGATCGACCCGAAACTCGGAGCGTTGCAGGTTCAGGTGGTCCCGTGGTCACACGCGCGAGCCCAGGTCAGACCGCACAGCAGAAGGGTATGCGGTTCGCGCTTGAAAAGACCAAAACAAGCCCAAAGGCCTTCACTGTTGGCAACTTGGTACGCAGTTTTCTACCCCTTTGGCTTGACCGATCCACCCGAAACTCGGAATGTTGCAGGTTCGGGTTGTCCCCTGGTCACTCGCGCGAGCCCAGGTCAGATCGCTCAGCCCAAGGGCAGGTGGTTCACTGCTGAAAAACCCTAAATAACCCAAAGGCCTTGACTGTTGGCAACTTGGAAGGCAGTTTTCTTCCCCTTTGCCTTGACTCATCGACCCGAAACTCGGAGCGTTGCAGGTTCAGATGTTCCCCCGGTCACTCGCGCGAGCCCAGTTCAGGCAGCACAGCAGAAAGGTATGCGGTTTGCGTTTGAAAAGACCAAAACAAGCCCAATTTCTTCACTTTTGGGCCACTTGGTACACAGTTTTTCTACCCCTTAGGCTTGACCTATCGACCCAGAACTCTGGGCATTGCAGGTTGGGGTGGTCCCCTGGTCTGTCGCGCGAGCCCAGACCAGACCGCACGGCCGAAGCCAATGCTCTATGCCGCTCAAATTGGCATACCTGGCCAAACGGGTCGACCTTGACCTTGACTGATCGACCCGAAACTCGGAGCGTTGCAGGTTCAGGTGGTCCCGTGGTCACATGCGCGAGCCCAGGTCAGACCGCACAGCAGAAGGGTATGCGGTTCGCGCTTGAAAAGACCAAAACAAGCCCAAAGGCCTTCACTGTTGGCAACTTGGTACGCAGTTTTCTACCCCTTTGGCTTGACCGATCCACCCGAAACTCGGAATGTTGCAGGTTCGGGTTGTCCCCTGGTCACTCGCGCGAGCCCAGGTCAGATCGCTCAGCCCAAGGGCAGGTGGTTCACTGCTGAAAAACCCTAAATAACCCAAAGGCCTTGACTGTTGGCAACTTGGTAGGCAGTTTTCTTCCCCTTTGCCTTGACCCATCGACCCGAAACTCGGAGCGTTGCAGGTTCAGATGTTCCCCCGGTCACTCGCGCGAGCCCAGTTCAGGCAGCACAGCAGAAAGGTATGCGGTTTGCGTTTGAAAAGACCAAAACAAGCCCAATTTCTTCACTTTTGGGCCACTTGGTACACAGTTTTTCTACCCCTTAGGCTTGACCTATCGACCCAGAACTCTGGGCATTGCAGGTTGGGGTGGTCCCCTGGTCTGTCGCGCGAGCCCAGACCAGACCGCACGGCCGAAGCCAATGCTCTATGCCGCTCAAATTGGCATACCTGGCCAAACGGGTCGACCTTGACCTTGACTGATCGACCCGAAACTCGGAGCGTTGCAGGTTCAGGTGGTCCCGTGGTCACACGCGCGAGCCCAGGTCAGACCGCACAGCAGAAGGGTATGCGGTTCGCGCTTGAAAAGACCAAAACAAGCCCAAAGGCCTTCACTGTTGGCAACTTGGTACGCAGTTTTCTACCCCTTTGGCTTGACCGATCCACCCGAAACTCGGAATGTTGCAGGTTCGGGTTGTCCCCTGGTCACTCGCGCGAGCCCAGGTCAGATCGCTCAGCCCAAGGGCAGGTGGTTCACTGCTGAAAAACCCTAAATAACCCAAAGGCCTTGACTGTTGGCAACTTGGAAGGCAGTTTTCTTCCCCTTTGCCTTGACTCATCGACCTGAAACTCGGAGCGTTGCAGGTTCAGATGTTCCCCCGGTCACTCGCGCGAGCCCAGTTCAGGCAGCACAGCAGAAAGGTATGCGGTTTGCGTTTGAAAAGACCAAAACAAGCCCAATTTCTTCACTTTTGGGCCACTTGGTACACAGTTTTTCTACCCCTTAGGCTTGACCTATCGACCCAGAACTCTGGGCATTGCAGGTTGGGGTGGTCCCCTGGTCTGTCGCGCGAGCCCAGACCAGACCGCACGGCCGAAGCCAATGCTCTATGCCGCTCAAATTGGCATACCTGGCCAAACGGGTCGACCTTGACCTTGACTGATCGACCCGAAACTCGGAGCGTTGCAGGTTCAGGTGGTCCCGTGGTCACACGCGCGAGCCCAGGTCAGACCGCACAGCAGAAGGGTATGCGGTTCGCGCTTGAAAAGACCAAAACAAGCCCAAAGGCCTTCACTGTTGGCAACTTGGTACGCAGTTTTCTACCCCTTTGGCTTGACCGATCCACCCGAAACTCGGAATGTTGCAGGTTCGGGTTGTCCCCTGGTCACTCGCGCGAGCCCAGGTCAGATCGCTCAGCCCAAGGGCAGGTGGTTCACTGCTGAAAAACCCTAAATAACCCAAAGGCCTTGACTGTTGGCAACTTGGAAGGCAGTTTTCTTCCCCTTTGCCTTGACTCATCGACCCGAAACTCGGAGCGTTGCAGGTTCAGATGTTCCCCCGGTCACTCGCGCGAGCCCAGTTCAGGCAGCACAGCAGAAAGGTATGCGGTTTGCGTTTGAAAAGACCAAAACAAGCCCAATTTCTTCACTTTTGGGCCACTTGGTACACAGTTTTTCTACCCCTTAGTCTTGACCTATCGACCCAGAACTCTGGGCATTGCAGGTTGGGGTGGTCCTCTGGTCTGTGGCGCGAGCCCAGACCAGACCGCACGGCCGAAGCTAATGCTCTATGCTGCTCAAATTGGCATACCTGGCCAAACGGGTCGACCTTGACCTTGACTGATCGACCCGAAACTCGGAGCGTTGCAGGTTCAGGTGGTCCCGTGGTCACACGCGCGAGCCCAGGTCAGACCGCACAGCAGAAGGGTATGCGGTTCGCGCTTGAAAAGACCAAAACAAGCCCAAAGGCCTTCACTGTTGGCAACTTGGTACGCAGTTTTCTACCCCTTTGGCTTGACCGATCCACCCGAAACTCGGAATGTTGCAGGTTCGGGTTGTCCCCTGGTCACTCGCGCGAGCCCAGGTCAGATCGCTCAGCCCAAGGGCAGGTGGTTCACTGCTGAAAAACCCTAAATAACCCAAAGGCCTTGACTGTTGGCAACTTGGTAGGCAGTTTTCTTCCCCTTTGCCTTGACCCATCGACCCGAAACTCGGAGCGTTGCAGGTTCAGATGTTCCCCCGGTCACTCGCGCGAGCCCAGTTCAGGCAGCACAGCAGAAAGGTATGCGGTTTGCGTTTGAAAAGACCAAAACAAGCCCAATTTCTTCACTTTTGGGCCACTTGGTACACAGTTTTTCTACCCCTTAGGCTTGACCTATCGACCCAGAACTCTGGGCATTGCAGGTTGGGGTGGTCCCCTGGTCTGTCGCGCGAGCCCAGACCAGACCGCACGGCCGAAGCCAATGCTCTATGCCGCTCAAATTGGCATACCTGGCCAAACGGGTTGACCTTGACCTTGACTGATCGACCCGAAACTCGGAGCGTTGCAGGTTCAGGTGGTCCCGTGGTCACACGCGCGAGCCCAGGTCAGACCGCACAGCAGAAGGGTATGCGGTTCGCGCTTGAAAAGACCAAAACAAGCCCAAAGGCCTTCACTGTTGGCAACTTGGTACGCAGTTTTCTACCCCTTTGGCTTGACCGATCCACCCGAAACTCGGAATGTTGCAGGTTCGGGTTGTCCCCTGGTCACTCGCGCGAGCCCAGGTCAGATCGCTCAGCCCAAGGGCAGGTGGTTCACTGCTGAAAAACCCTAAATAACCCAAAGGCCTTGACTGTTGGCAACTTGGTAGGCAGTTTTCTTCCCCTTTGCCTTGACCAATCGACCCGAAACTCGGAGCGTTGCAGGTTCAGATGTTCCCCCGGTCACTCGCGCGAGCCCAGTTCAGGCAGCACAGCAGAAAGGTATGCGGTTTGCGTTTGAAAAGACCAAAACAAGCCCAATTTCTTCACTTTTGGGCCACTTGGTACACAGTTTTTCTACCCCTTAGGCTTGACCTATCGACCCAGAACTCTGGGCATTGCAGGTTGGGGTGGTCCCCTGGTCTGTCGCGCGAGCCCAGACCAGACCGCACGGCCGAAGCCAATGCTCTATGCCGCTCAAATTGGCATACCTGGCCAAACGGGTCGACCTTGACCTTGACTGATCGACCCGAAACTCGGAGCGTTGCAGGTTCAGGTGGTCCCGTGGTCACACGCGCGAGCCCAGGTCAGACCGCACAGCAGAAGGGTATGCGGTTCGCGCTTGAAAAGACCAAAACAAGCCCAAAGGCCTTCACTGTTGGCAACTTGGTATGCAGTTTTCTACCCCTTTGGCTTGACCGATCCACCCGAAACTCGGAATGTTGCAGGTTCGGGTTGTCCCCTGGTCACTCGCGCGAGCCCAGGTCAGATCGCTCAGCCCAAGGGCAGGTGGTTCACTGCTGAAAAACCCTAAATAACCCAAAGGCCTTGACTGTTGGCAACTTGGAAGGCAGTTTTCTTCCCCTTTGCCTTGACTCATCGACCCGAAACTCGGAGCGTTGCAGGTTCAGATGGTCCCCCGGTCACTCGCGCGAGCCCAGTTCAGGCAGCACAGCAGAAAGGTATGCGGTTCGCGTTTGAAAAGACCAAAACAAGCCCAATTTCTTCACTTTTGGGCCACTTGGTACACAGTTTTTCTACCCCTTAGTCTTGACCTATCGACCCAGAACTCTGGGCATTGCAGGTTTGGGTGGTCCCCTGGTCTGTCGCGCGAGCCCAGACCAGACCGCACGGCCGAAGCCAATGCTCTATGCCGCTCAAATTGGCATACCTGGCCAAACGGGTCGACCTTGACCTTGACTGATCGACCCGAAACTCGGAGCGTTGCAGGTTCAGGTGGTCCCGTGGTCACACGCGCGAGCCCAGGTCAGACCGCACAGCAGAAGGGTATGCGGTTCGCGCTTGAAAAGACCAAAACAAGCCCAAAGGCCTTCACTGTTGGCAACTTGGTACGCAGTTTTCTACCCCTTTGGCTTGACCGATCCACCCGAAACTCGGAATGTTGCAGGTTCGGGTTGTCCCCTGGTCACTCGTGCGAGCCCAGGTCAGATCGCTCAGCCCAAGGGCAGGTGGTTCACTGCTGAAAAACCCTAAATAACCCAAAGGCCTTGACTGTTGGCAACTTGGTAGGCAGTTTTCTTCCCCTTTGCCTTGACCCATCGACCCGAAACTCGGAGCGTTGCAGGTTCAGATGTTCCCCCGGTCAGTCGCGCGAGCCCAGTTCAGGCAGCACAGCAGAAAGGTATGCGGTTTGCGTTTGAAAAGACCAAAACAAGCCCAATTTCTTCACTTTTGGGCCACTTGGTACACAGTTTTTCTACCCCTTAGGCTTGACCTATCGACCCAGAACTCTGGGCATTGCAGGTTGGGGTGGTCCCCTGGTCTGTCGCGCGAGCCCAGACCAGACCGCACGGCCGAAGCCAATGCTCTATGCCGCTCAAATTGGCATACCTGGCCAAACGGGTCGACCTTGACCTTGACTGATCGACCCGAAACTCGGAGCGTTGCAGGTTCAGGTGGTCCCGTGGTCACACGCGCGAGCCCAGGTCAGACCGCACAGCAGAAGGGTATGCGGTTCGCGCTTGAAAAGACCAAAACAAGCCCAAAGGCCTTCACTGTTGGCAACTTGGTACGCAGTTTTCTACCCCTTTGGCTTGACCGATCCACCCAAAACTCGGAATGTTGCAGGTTCGGGTTGTCCCCTGGTCACTCGCGCGAGCCCAGGTCAGATCGCTCAGCCCAAGGGCAGGTGGTTCACTGCTGAAAAACCCTAAATAACCCAAAGGCCTTGACTGTTGGCAACTTGGTAGGCAGTTTTCTTCCCCTTTGCCTTGACCCATTGACCCGAAACTCGGAGCATTGCAGGTTCAGATGTTCCCCCGGTCACTCGCGCGAGCCCAGTTCAGGCAGCACAGCAGAAAGGTATGCGGTTTGCGTTTGAAAAGACCAAAACAAGCCCAATTTCTTCACTTTTGGGCCACTTGGTACACAGTTTTTCTACCCCTTAGGCTTGACCTATCGACCCAGAACTCTGGGCATTGCAGGTTGGGGTGGTCCCCTGGTCTGTCGCGCGAGCCCAGACCAGACCGCACGGCCGAAGCCAATGCTCTATGACGCTCAAATTGGCATACCTGGCCAAACGGGTCGACCTTGACCTTGACTGATCGACCCGAAACTCGGAGCGTTGCAGGTTCAGGTGGTCCCGTGGTCACACGCGCGAGCCCAGGTCAGACCGCACAGCAGAAGGGTATGCGGTTCGCGCTTGAAAAGACCAAAACAAGCCCAAAGGCCTTCACTGTTGGCAACTTGGTACGCAGTTTTCTACCCCTTTGGCTTGACCGATCCACCCGAAACTCGGAATGTTGCAGGTTCGGGTTGTCCCCTGGTCACTCGCGCGAGCCCAGGTCAGATCGCTCAGCCCAAGGGCAGGTGGTTCACTGCTGAAAAACCCTAAATAACCCAAAGGCCTTGACTGTTGGCAACTTGGAAGGCAGTTTTCTTCCCCTTTGCCTTGACTCATCGACCCGAAACTCGGAGCGTTGCAGGTTCAGATGGTTCCCCGGTCACTCGCGCGAGCCCAGTTCAGGCAGCACAGCAGAAAGGTATGCGGTTTGCGTTTGAAAAGACCAAAACAAGCCCAATTTCTTCACTTTTGGGCCACTTGGTACACAGTTTTTCTACCCCTTAGTCTTGACCTATCGACCCAGAACTCTGGGCATTGCAGGTTGGGGTGGTCCCCTGGTCTGTCGCGCGAGCCCAGACCAGACCGCACGGCCGAAGCCAATGCTCTATGCCGCTCAAATTGGCATACCTGGCCAAACGGGTCGACCTTGACCTTGACTGATCGACCCGAAACTCGGAGCGTTGCAGGTTCAGGTGGTCCCGTGGTCACACGCGCGAGCCCAGGTCAGACCGCACAGCAGAAGGGTATGCGGTTCGCGCTTGAAAAGACCAAAACAAGCCCAAAGGCCTTCACTGTTGGCAACTTGGTACGCAGTTTTCTACCCCTTTGGCTTGACCGATCCACCCGAAACTCGGAATGTTGCAGGTTCGGGTTGTCCCCTGGTCACTCGCGCGAGCCCAGGTCAGATCGCTCAGCCCAAGGGCAGGTGGTTCACTGCTGAAAAACCCTAAATAACCCAAAGGCCTTGACTGTTGGCAACTTGGTAGGCAGTTTTCTTCCCCTTTGCCTTGACCCATCGACCCGAAACTCGGAGCGTTGCAGGTTCAGATGTTCCCCCGGTCACTCGCGCGAGCCCAGTTCAGGCAGCAAAGCAGAAAGGTATGCGGTTTGCGTTTGAAAAGACCAAAACAAGCCCAATTTCTTCACTTTTGGGCCACTTGGTACACAGTTTTTCTACCCCTTAGGCTTGACCTATCGACCCAGAACTCTGGGCATTGCAGGTTGGGGTGGTCCCCTGGTCTGTCGCGCGAGCCCAGACCAGACCGCACGGCCGAAGCCAATGCTCTATGCCGCTCAAATTGGCATACCTGGCCAAACGGGTCGACCTTGACCTTGACTGATCGACCCGAAACTCGGAGCGTTGCAGGTTCAGGTGGTCCCGTGGTCACACGCGCGAGCCCAGGTCAGACCGCACAGCAGAAGGGTATGCGGTTCGCGCTTGAAAAGACCAAAACAAGCCCAAAGGCCTTCACTGTTGGCAACTTGGTACGCAGTTTTCTACCCCTTTGGCTTGACCGATCCACCCGAAACTCGGAATGTTGCAGGTTCGGGTTGTCCCCTGGTCACTCGCGCGAGCCCAGGTCAGATCGCTCATCCCAAGGGCAGGTGGTTCACTGCTGAAAAACCCTAAATAACCCAAAGGCCTTGACTGTTGGCAACTTGGAAGGCAGTTTTCTTCCCCTTTGCCTTGACTCATCGACCCGAAACTTGGAGCGTTGCAGGTTCAGATGTTCCCCCGGTCAGTCGCGCGAGCCCAGTTCAGGCAGCACAGCAGAAAGGTATGCGGTTTGCGTTTGAAAAGACCAAAACAAGCCCAATTTCTTCACTTTTGGGCCACTTGGTACACAGTTTTTCTACCCCTTAGTCTTGACCTATCGACCCAGAACTCTGGGCATTGCAGGTTGGGGTGGTCCCCTGGTCTGTCGCGCGAGCCCAGACCAGACCGCACGGCCGAAGCCAATGCTCTATGCCGCTCAAATTGGCATACCTGGCCAAACGGGTCGACCTTGACCTTGACTGATCGACCCGAAACTCGGAGCGTTGCAGGTTCAGGTGGTCCCGTGGTCACACGCGCGAGCCCAGGTCAGACCGCACAGCAGAAGGGTATGCGGTTCGCGCTTGAAAAGACCAAAACAAGCCCAAAGGCCTTCACTGTTGGCAACTTGGTACGCAGTTTTCTACCCCTTTGGCTTGACCGATCCACCCGAAACTCGGAATGTTGCAGGTTCGGGTTGTCCCCTGGTCACTCGCGCGAGCCCAGGTCAGATCGCTCAGCCCAAGGGCAGGTGGTTCACTGCTGAAAAACCCTAAATAACCCAAAGGCCTTGACTGTTGGCAACTTGGTAGGCAGTTTTCTTCCCCTTTGCCTTGACCCATCGACCCGAAACTCGGAGCGTTGCAGGTTCAGATGTTCCCCCGGTCACTCGCGCGAGCCCAGTTCAGGCAGCACAGCAGAAAGGTATGCGGTTTGCGTTTGAAAAGACCAAAACAAGCCCAATTTCTTCACTTTTGGGCCACTTGGTACACAGTTTTTCTACCCCTTAGGCTTGACCTATCGACCCAGAACTCTGGGCATTGCAGGTTGGGGTGGTCCCCTGGTCTGTCGCGCGAGCCCAGACCAGACCGCACGTCCGAAGCCAATGCTCTATGCCGCTCAAATTGGCATACCTGGCCAAACGGGTCGACCTTGACCTTGACTGATCGACCCGAAACTCGGAGCGTTGCAGGTTCAGGTGGTCCCGTGGTCACACGCGCGAGCCCAGGTCAGACCGCACAGCAGAAGGGTATGCGGTTCGCGCTTGAAAAGACCAAAACAAGCCCAAAGGCCTTCACTGTTGGCAACTTGGTACGCAGTTTTCTACCCCTTTGGCTTGACCGATCCACCCGAAACTCGGAATGTTGCAGGTTCGGGTTGTCCCCTGGTCACTCGCGCGAGCCCAGGTCAGATCGCTCAGCCCAAGGGCAGGTGGTTCACTGCTGAAAAACCCTAAATAACCCAAAGGCCTTGACTGTTGGCAACTTGGTAGGCAGTTTTCTTCCCCTTTGCCTTGACCCATCGACCCGAAACTCGGAGCGTTGCAGGTTCAGATGTTCCCCCGGTCACTCGCGCGAGCCCAGTTCAGGCAGCACAGCAGAAAGGTATGCGGTTTGCGTTTGAAAAGACCAAAACAAGCCCAATTTCTTCACTTTTGGGCCACTTGGTACACAGTTTTTCTACCCCTTAGGCTTGACCTATCGACCCAGAACTCTGGGCATTGCAGGTTGGGGTGGTCCCCTGGTCTGTCGCGCGAGCCCAGACCAGACCGCACGGCCGAAGCCAATGCTCTATGCCGCTCAAATTGGCATACCTGGCCAAACGGGTCGACCTTGACCTTGACTGATCGACCCGAAACTCGGAGCGTTGCAGGTTCAGGTGGTCCCGTGGTCACACGCGCGAGCCCAGGTCAGACCGCACAGCAGAAGGGTATGCGGTTCGCGCTTGAAAAGACCAAAACAAGCCCAAAGGCCTTCACTGTTGGCAACTTGGTACGCAGTTTTCTACCCCTTTGGCTTGACCGATCCACCCGAAACTCGGAATGTTGCAGGTTCGGGTTGTCCCCTGGTCACTCGCGCGAGCCCAGGTCAGATCGCTCAGCCCAAGGGCAGGTGGTTCACTGCTGAAAAACCCTAAATAACCCAAAGGCCTTGACTGTTGGCAACTTGGAAGGCAGTTTTCTTCCCCTTTGCCTTGACTCATCGACCCGAAACTCGGAGCGTTGCAGGTTCAGATGTTCCCCCGGTCACTCGCGCGAGCCCAGTTCAGGCAGCACAGCAGAAAGGTATGCGGTTTGCGTTTGAAAAGACCAAAACAAGCCCAATTTCTTCACTTTTGGGCCACTTGGTACACAGTTTTTCTACCCCTTAGTCTTGACCTATCGACCCAGAACTCTGGGCATTGCAGGTTGGGGTGGTCCCCTGGTCTGTCGCGCGAGCCCAGACCAGACCGCACGGCCGAAGCCAATGCTCTATGCCGCTCAAATGGGCATACCTGGCCAAACGGGTCGACCTTGACCTTGACTGATCGACCCGAAACTCGGAGCGTTGCAGGTTCAGGTGGTCCCATGGTCACACGCGCGAGCCCAGGTCAGACCGCACAGCAGAAGGGTATGCGGTTCGCGCTTGAAAAGACCAAAACAAGCCCAAAGGCCTTCACTGTTGGCAACTTGGTACGCAGTTTTCTACCCCTTTGGCTTGACCGATCCACCCGAAACTCGGAATGTTGCAGGTTCGGGTTGTCCCCTGGTCACTCGCGCGAGCCCAGGTCAGATCGCTCAGCCCAAGGGCAGGTGGTTCACTGCTGAAAAACCCTAAATAACCCAAAGGCCTTGACTGTTGGCAACTTGGTAGGCAGTTTTCTTCCCCTTTGCCTTGACCCATCGACCCGAAACTCGGAGCGTTGCAGGTTCAGATGTTCCCCCGGTCACTCGCGCGAGCCCAGTTCAGGCAGCACAGCAGAAAGGTATGCGGTTTGCGTTTGAAAAGACCAAAACAAGCCCAATTTCTTCACTTTTGGGCCACTTGGTACACAGTTTTTCTACCCCTTAGGCTTGACCTATCGACCCAGAACTCTGGGCATTGCAGGTTGGGGTGGTCCCCTGGTCTGTCGCGCGAGCCCAGACCAGACCGCACGGCCGAAGCCAATGCTCTATGCCGCTCAAATTGGCATACCTGGCCAAACGGGTCGACCTTGACCTTGACTGATCGACCCGAAACTCGGAGCGTTGCAGGTTCAGGTGGTCCCGTGGTCAGACGCGCGAGCCCAGGTCAGACCGCACAGCAGAAGGGTATGCGGTTCGCGCTTGAAAAGACCAAAACAAGCCCAAAGGCCTTCACTGTTGGCAACTTGGTACGCAGTTTTCTACCCCTTTGGCTTGACCGATCCACCCGAAACTCGGAATGTTGCAGGTTCGGGTTGTCCCCTGGTCACTCGCGCGAGCCCAGGTCAGATCGCTCAGCCCAAGGGCAGGTGGTTCACTGCTGAAAAACCCTAAATAACCCAAAGGCCTTGACTGTTGGCAACTTGGAAGGCAGTTTTCTTCCCCTTTGCCTTGACTCATCGACCCGAAACTCGGAGCGTTGCAGGTTCAGATGTTCCCCCGGTCACTCGCGCGAGCCCAGTTCAGGCAGCACAGCAGAAAGGTATGCGGTTTGCGTTTGAAAAGACCAAAACAAGCCCAATTTCTTCACTTTTGGGCCACTTGGTACACAGTTTTTCTACCCCTTAGTCTTGACCTATCGACCCAGAACTCTGGGCATTGCAGGTTGGGGTGGTCCTCTGGTCTGTCGCGCGAGCCCAGACCAGACCGCACGGCCGAAGCCAATGCTCTATGCCGCTCAAATTGGCATACCTGGCCAAACGGGTCGACCTTGACCTTGACTGATCGACCCGAAACTCGGAGCGTTGCAGGTTCAGGTGGTCCCGTGGTCACACGCGCGAGCCCAGGTCAGACCGCACAGCAGAAGGGTATGCGGTTCGCGCTTGAAAAGACCAAAACAAGCCCAAAGGCCTTCACTGTTGGCAACTTGGTACGCAGTTTTCTACCCCTTTGGCTTGACCGATCCACCCGAAACTCGGAATGTTGCAGGTTCGGGTTGTCCCCTGGTCACTCGCGCGAGCCCAGGTCAGATCGCTCAGCCCAAGGGCAGGTGGTTCACTGCTGAAAAACCCTAAATAACCCAAAGGCCTTGACTGTTGGCAACTTGGTAGGCAGTTTTCTTCCCCTTTGCCTTGACCCATCGACCCGAAACTCGGAGCGTTGCAGGTTCAGATGTTCCCCCGGTCACTCGCGCGAGCCCAGTTCAGGCAGCACAGCAGAAAGGTATGCGGTTTGCGTTTGAAAAGACCAAAACAAGCCCAATTTCTTCACTTTTGGGCCACTTGGTACACAGTTTTTCTACCCCTTAGGCTTGACCTATCGACCCAGAACTCTGGGCATTGCAGGTTGGGGTGGTCCCCTGGTCTGTCGCGCGAGCCCAGACCAGACCGCACGGCCGAAGCCAATGCTCTATGCCGCTCAAATTGGCATACCTGGCCAAACGGGTCGACCTTGACCTTGACTGATCGACCCGAAACTCGGAGCGTTGCAGGTTCAGGTGGTCCCGTGGTCACACGCGCGAGCCCAGGTCAGACCGCACAGCAGAAGGGTATGCGGTTCGCGCTTGAAAAGACCAAAACAAGCCCAAAGGCCTTCACTGTTGGCAACTTGGTACGCAGTTTTCTACCCCTTTGGCTTGACCGATCCACCCGAAACTCGGAATGTTGCAGGTTCGGGTTGTCCCCTGGTCACTCGCGCGAGCCCAGGTCAGATCGCTCAGCCCAAGGGCAGGTGGTTCACTGCTGAAAAACCCTAAATAACCCAAAGGCCTTGACTGTTGGCAACTTGGTAGGCAGTTTTCTTCCCCTTTGCCTTGACCCATCGACCCGAAACTCGGAGCGTTGCAGGTTCAGATGTTCCCCCGGTCACTCGCGCGAGCCCAGTTCAGGCAGCACAGCAGAAAGGTATGCGGTTTGCGTTTGAAAAGACCAAAACAAGCCCAATTTCTTCACTTTTGGGCCACTTGGTACACAGTTTTTCTACCCCTTAGGCTTGACCTATCGACCCAGAACTCTGGGCATTGCAGGTTGGGGTGGTCCCCTGGTCTGTCGCGCGAGCCCAGACCAGACCGCACGGCCGAAGCCAATGCTCTATGCCGCTCAAATTGGCATACCTGGCCAAACGGGTCGACCTTGACCTTGACTGATCGACCAGAAACTCGGAGCGTTGCAGGTTCAGGTGGTCCCGTGGTCACACGCGCGAGCCCAGGTCAGACCGCACAGCAGAAGGGTATGCGGTTCGCGCTTGAAAAGACCAAAACAAGCCCAAAGGCCTTCACTGTTGGCAACTTGGTATGCAGTTTTCTACCCCTTTGGCTTGACCGATCCACCCGAAACTCGGAATGTTGCAGGTTCGGGTTGTCCCCTGGTCACTCGCGCGAGCCCAGGTCAGATCGCTCAGCCCAAGGGCAGGTGGTTCACTGCTGAAAAACCCTAAATAACCCAAAGGCCTTGACTGTTGGCAACTTGGAAGGCAGTTTTCTTCCCCTTTGCCTTGACTCATCGACCCGAAACTCGGAGCGTTGCAGGTTCAGATGGTCCCCCGGTCACTCGCGCGAGCCCAGTTCAGGCAGCACAGCAGAAAGGTATGCGGTTTGCGTTTGAAAAGACCAAAACAAGCCCAATTTCTTCACTTTTGGGCCACTTGGTACACAGTTTTTCTACCCCTTAGTCTTGACCTATCGACCCAGAACTCTGGGCATTGCAGGTTGGGGTGGTCCCCTGGTCTGTCGCGCGAGCCCAGACCAGACCGCACGGCCGAAGCCAATGCTCTATGCCGCTCAAATTGGCATACCTGGCCAAACGGGTCGACCTTGACCTTGACTGATCGACCCGAAACTCGGAGCGTTGCAGGTTCAGGTGGTCCCGTGGTCACACGCGCGAGCCCAGGTCAGACCGCACAGCAGAAGGGTATGCGGTTCGCGCTTGAAAAGACCAAAACAAGCCCAAAGGCCTTCACTGTTGGCAACTTGGTACGCAGTTTTCTACCCCTTTGGCTTGACCGATCCACCCGAAACTCGGAATGTTGCAGGTTCGGGTTGTCCCCTGGTCACTCGCGCGAGCCCAGGTCAGATCGCTCAGCCCAAGGGCAGGTGGTTCACTGCTGAAAAACCCTAAATAACCCAAAGGCCTTGACTGTTGGCAACTTGGTAGGCAGTTTTCTTCCCCTTTGCCTTGACCCATCGACCCGAAACTCGGAGCGTTGCAGGTTCAGATGTTCCCCCGGTCACTCGCGCGAGCCCAGTTCAGGCAGCACAGCAGAAAGGTATGCGGTTTGCGTTTGAAAAGACCAAAACAAGCCCAATTTCTTCACTTTTGGGCCACTTGGTACACAGTTTTTCTACCCCTTAGGCTTGACCTATCGACCCAGAACTCTGGGCAATGCAGGTTGGGGTGGTCCCCTGGTCTGTCGCGCGAGCCCAGACCAGACCGCACGGCCGAAGCCAATGCTCTATGCCGCTCAAATTGGCATACCTGGCCAAACGGGTCGACCTTGACCTTGACTGATCGACCCGAAACTCGGAGCGTTGCAGGTTCAGGTGGTCCCGTGGTCACACGCGCGAGCCCAGGTCAGACCGCACAGCAGAAGGGTATGCGGTTCGCGCTTGAAAAGACCAAAACAAGCCCAAAGGCCTTCACTGTTGGCAACTTGGTACGCAGTTTTCTACCCCTTTGGCTTGACCGATCCACCCGAAACTCGGAATGTTGCAGGTTCGGGTTGTCCCCTGGTCACTCGCACGAGCCCAGGTCAGATCGCTCAGCCCAAGGGCAGGTGGTTCACTGCTGAAAAACCCTAAATAACCCAAAGGCCTTGACTGTTGGCAACTTGGTAGGCAGTTTTCTTCCCCTTTGCCTTGACCCATCGACCCGAAACTCGGAGCGTTGCAGGTTCAGATGTTCCCCCGGTCACTCGCGCGAGCCCAGTTCAGGCAGCACAGCAGAAAGGTATGCGGTTTGCGTTTGAAAAGACCAAAACAAGCCCAATTTCTTCACTTTTGGGCCACTTGGTACACAGTTTTTCTACCCCTTAGGCTTGACCTATCGACCCAGAACTCTGGGCATTGCAGGTTGGGGTGGTCCCCTGGTCTGTCGCGCGAGCCCAGACCAGACCGCACGGCCGAAGCCAATGCTCTATGCCGCTCAAATTGGCATACCTGGCCAAACGGGTCGACCTTGACCTTGACTGATCGACCCGAAACTCGGAGCGTTGCAGGTTCAGGTGGTCCCGTGGTCACACGCGCGAGCCCAGGTCAGACCGCACAGCAGAAGGGTATGCGGTTCGCGCTTGAAAAGACCAAAACAAGCCCAAAGGCCTTCACTGTTGGCAACTTGGTACGCAGTTTTCTACCCCTTTGGCTTGACCGATCCACCCGAAACTCGGAATGTTGCAGGTTCGGGTTGTCCCCTGGTCACTTGCGCGAGCCCAGGTCAGATCGCTCAGCCCAAGGGCAGGTGGTTCACTGCTGAAAAACCCTAAATAACCCAAAGGCCTTGACTGTTGGCAACTTGGAAGGCAGTTTTCTTCCCCTTTGCCTTGACTCATCGACCCGAAACTCGGAGCGTTGCAGGTTCAGATGTTCCCCCGGTCACTCGCGCGAGCCCAGTTCAGGCAGCACAGCAGAAAGGTATGCGGTTTGCGTTTGAAAAGACCAAAACAAGCCCAATTTCTTCACTTTTGGGCCACTTGGTACACAGTTTTTCTACCCCTTAGGCTTGACCTATCGACCCAGAACTCTGGGCATTGCAGGTTGGGGTGGTCCCCTGGTCTGTCGCGCGAGCCCAGACCAGACCGCACGGCCGAAGCCAATGCTCTATGCCGCTCAAATTGGCATACCTGGCCAAACGGGTCGACCTTGACCTTGACTGATCGACCCGAAACTCGGAGCGTTGCAGGTTCAGGTGGTCCCGTGGTCACACGCGCGAGCCCAGGTCAGACCGCACAGCAGAAGGGTATGCGGTTCGCGCTTGAAAAGACCAAAACAAGCCCAAAGGCCTTCACTGTTGGCAACTTGGTACGCAGTTTTCTACCCCTTTGGCTTGACCGATCCACCCGAAACTCGGAATGTTGCAGGTTCGGGTTGTCCCCTGGTCACTCGCGCGAGCCCAGGTCAGATCGCTCAGCCCAAGGGCAGGTGGTTCACTGCTGAAAAACCCTAAATAACCCAAAGGCCTTGACTGTTGGCAACTTGGTAGGCAGTTTTCTTCCCCTTTGCCTTGACCCATCGACCCGAAACTCGGAGCGTTGCAGGTTCAGATGTTCCCCCGGTCACTCGCGCGAGCCCAGTTCAGGCAGCACAGCAGAAAGGTATGCGGTTTGCGTTTGAAAAGACCAAAACAAGCCCAATTTCTTCACTTTTGGGCCACTTGGTACACAGTTTTTCTACCCCTTAGGCTTGACCTATCGACCCAGAACTCTGGGCATTGCAGGTTGGGGTGGTCCCCTGGTCTGTCGCGCGAGCCCAGACCAGACCGCACGGCCGAAGCCAATGCTCTATGCCGCTCAAATTGGCATACCTGGCCAAACGGGTCGACCTTGACCTTGACTGATCGACCCGAAACTCGGAGCGTTGCAGGTTCAGGTGGTCCCGTGGTCACACGCGCGAGCCCAGGTCAGACCGCACAGCAGAAGGGTATGCGGTTCGCGCTTGAAAAGACCAAAACAAGCCCAAAGGCCTTCACTGTTGGCAACTTGGTACGCAGTTTTCTACCCCTTTGGCTTGACCGATCCACCCGAAACTCGGAATGTTGCAGGTTCGGGTTGTCCCCTGGTCACTCGCGCGAGCCCAGGTCAGATCGCTCAGCCCAAGGGCAGGTGGTTCACTGCTGAAAAACCCTAAATAACCCAAAGGCCTTGACTGTTGGCAACTTGGAAGGCAGTTTTCTTCCCCTTTGCCTTGACTCATCGACCCGAAACTCGGAGCGTTGCAGGTTCAGATGTTCCCCCGGTCACTCGCGCGAGCCCAGTTCAGGCAGCACAGCAGAAAGGTATGCGGTTTGCGTTTGAAAAGACCAAAACAAGCCCAATTTCTTCACTTTTGGGCCACTTGGTACACAGTTTTTCTACCCCTTAGTCTTGACCTATCGACCCAGAACTCTGGGCATTGCAGGTTGGGGTGGTCCTCTGGTCTGTGGCGCGAGCCCAGACCAGACCGCACGGCCGAAGCTAATGCTCTATGCTGCTCAAATTGGCATACCTGGCCAAACGGGTCGACCTTGACCTTGACTGATCGACCCGAAACTCGGAGCGTTGCAGGTTCAGGTGGTCCCGTGGTCACACGCGCGAGCCCAGGTCAGACCGCACAGCAGAAGGGTATGCGGTTCGCGCTTGAAAAGACCAAAACAAGCCCAAAGGCCTTCACTGTTGGCAACTTGGTACGCAGTTTTCTACCCCTTTGGCTTGACCGATCCACCCGAAACTCGGAATGTTGCAGGTTCGGGTTGTCCCCTGGTCACTCGCGCGAGCCCAGGTCAGATCGCTCAGCCCAAGGGCAGGTGGTTCACTGCTGAAAAACCCTAAATAACCCAAAGGCCTTGACTGTTGGCAACTTGGTAGGCAGTTTTCTTCCCCTTTGCCTTGACCCATCGACCCGAAACTCGGAGCGTTGCAGGTTCAGATGTTCCCCCGGTCACTCGCGCGAGCCCAGTTCAGGCAGCACAGCAGAAAGGTATGCGGTTTGCGTTTGAAAAGACCAAAACAAGCCCAATTTCTTCACTTTTGGGCCACTTGGTACACAGTTTTTCTACCCCTTAGGCTTGACCTATCGACCCAGAACTCTGGGCATTGCAGGTTGGGGTGGTCCCCTGGTCTGTCGCGCGAGCCCAGACCAGACCGCACGGCCGAAGCCAATGCTCTATGCCGCTCAAATTGGCATACCTGGCCAAACGGGTTGACCTTGACCTTGACTGATCGACCCGAAACTCGGAGCGTTGCAGGTTCAGGTGGTCCCGTGGTCACACGCGCGAGCCCAGGTCAGACCGCACAGCAGAAGGGTATGCGGTTCGCGCTTGAAAAGACCAAAACAAGCCCAAAGGCCTTCACTGTTGGCAACTTGGTACGCAGTTTTCTACCCCTTTGGCTTGACCGATCCACCCGAAACTCGGAATGTTGCAGGTTCGGGTTGTCCCCTGGTCACTCGCGCGAGCCCAGGTCAGATCGCTCAGCCCAAGGGCAGGTGGTTCACTGCTGAAAAACCCTAAATAACCCAAAGGCCTTGACTGTTGGCAACTTGGTAGGCAGTTTTCTTCCCCTTTGCCTTGACCAATCGACCCGAAACTCGGAGCGTTGCAGGTTCAGATGTTCCCCCGGTCACTCGCGCGAGCCCAGTTCAGGCAGCACAGCAGAAAGGTATGCGGTTTGCGTTTGAAAAGACCAAAACAAGCCCAATTTCTTCACTTTTGGGCCACTTGGTACACAGTTTTTCTACCCCTTAGGCTTGACCTATCGACCCAGAACTCTGGGCATTGCAGGTTGGGGTGGTCCCCTGGTCTGTCGCGCGAGCCCAGACCAGACCGCACGGCCGAAGCCAATGCTCTATGCCGCTCAAATTGGCATACCTGGCCAAACGGGTCGACCTTGACCTTGACTGATCGACCCGAAACTCGGAGCGTTGCAGGTTCAGGTGGTCCCGTGGTCACACGCGCGAGCCCAGGTCAGACCGCACAGCAGAAGGGTATGCGGTTCGCGCTTGAAAAGACCAAAACAAGCCCAAAGGCCTTCACTGTTGGCAACTTGGTATGCAGTTTTCTACCCCTTTGGCTTGACCGATCCACCCGAAACTCGGAATGTTGCAGGTTCGGGTTGTCCCCTGGTCACTCGCGCGAGCCCAGGTCAGATCGCTCAGCCCAAGGGCAGGTGGTTCACTGCTGAAAAACCCTAAATAACCCAAAGGCCTTGACTGTTGGCAACTTGGAAGGCAGTTTTCTTCCCCTTTGCCTTGACTCATCGACCCGAAACTCGGAGCGTTGCAGGTTCAGATGGTCCCCCGGTCACTCGCGCGAGCCCAGTTCAGGCAGCACAGCAGAAAGGTATGCGGTTCGCGTTTGAAAAGACCAAAACAAGCCCAATTTCTTCACTTTTGGGCCACTTGGTACACAGTTTTTCTACCCCTTAGTCTTGACCTATCGACCCAGAACTCTGGGCATTGCAGGTTGGGGTGGTCCCCTGGTCTGTCGCGCGAGCCCAGACCAGACCGCACGGCCGAAGCCAATGCTCTATGCCGCTCAAATTGGCATACCTGGCCAAACGGGTCGACCTTGACCTTGACTGATCGACCCGAAACTCGGAGCGTTGCAGGTTCAGGTGGTCCCGTGGTCACACGCGCGAGCCCAGGTCAGACCGCACAGCAGAAGGGTATGCGGTTCGCGCTTGAAAAGACCAAAACAAGCCCAAAGGCCTTCACTGTTGGCAACTTGGTACGCAGTTTTCTACCCCTTTGGCTTGACCGATCCACCCGAAACTCGGAATGTTGCAGGTTCGGGTTGTCCCCTGGTCACTCGTGCGAGCCCAGGTCAGATCGCTCAGCCCAAGGGCAGGTGGTTCACTGCTGAAAAACCCTAAATAACCCAAAGGCCTTGACTGTTGGCAACTTGGTAGGCAGTTTTCTTCCCCTTTGCCTTGACCCATCGACCCGAAACTCGGAGCGTTGCAGGTTCAGATGTTCCCCCGGTCAGTCGCGCGAGCCCAGTTCAGGCAGCACAGCAGAAAGGTATGCGGTTTGCGTTTGAAAAGACCAAAACAAGCCCAATTTCTTCACTTTTGGGCCACTTGGTACACAGTTTTTCTACCCCTTAGGCTTGACCTATCGACCCAGAACTCTGGGCATTGCAGGTTGGGGTGGTCCCCTGGTCTGTCGCGCGAGCCCAGACCAGACCGCACGGCCGAAGCCAATGCTCTATGCCGCTCAAATTGGCATACCTGGCCAAACGGGTCGACCTTGACCTTGACTGATCGACCCGAAACTCGGAGCGTTGCAGGTTCAGGTGGTCCCGTGGTCACACGCGCGAGCCCAGGTCAGACCGCACAGCAGAAGGGTATGCGGTTCGCGCTTGAAAAGACCAAAACAAGCCCAAAGGCCTTCACTGTTGGCAACTTGGTACGCAGTTTTCTACCCCTTTGGCTTGACCGATCCACCCAAAACTCGGAATGTTGCAGGTTCGGGTTGTCCCCTGGTCACTCGCGCGAGCCCAGGTCAGATCGCTCAGCCCAAGGGCAGGTGGTTCACTGCTGAAAAACCCTAAATAACCCAAAGGCCTTGACTGTTGGCAACTTGGTAGGCAGTTTTCTTCCCCTTTGCCTTGACCCATTGACCCGAAACTCGGAGCATTGCAGGTTCAGATGTTCCCCCGGTCACTCGCGCGAGCCCAGTTCAGGCAGCACAGCAGAAAGGTATGCGGTTTGCGTTTGAAAAGACCAAAACAAGCCCAATTTCTTCACTTTTGGGCCACTTGGTACACAGTTTTTCTACCCCTTAGGCTTGACCTATCGACCCAGAACTCTGGGCATTGCAGGTTGGGGTGGTCCCCTGGTCTGTCGCGCGAGCCCAGACCAGACCGCACGGCCGAAGCCAATGCTCTATGACGCTCAAATTGGCATACCTGGCCAAACGGGTCGACCTTGACCTTGACTGATCGACCCGAAACTCGGAGCGTTGCAGGTTCAGGTGGTCCCGTGGTCACACGCGCGAGCCCAGGTCAGACCGCACAGCAGAAGGGTATGCGGTTCGCGCTTGAAAAGACCAAAACAAGCCCAAAGGCCTTCACTGTTGGCAACTTGGTACGCAGTTTTCTACCCCTTTGGCTTGACCGATCCACCCGAAACTCGGAATGTTGCAGGTTCGGGTTGTCCCCTGGTCACTCGCGCGAGCCCAGGTCAGATCGCTCAGCCCAAGGGCAGGTGGTTCACTGCTGAAAAACCCTAAATAACCCAAAGGCCTTGACTGTTGGCAACTTGGAAGGCAGTTTTCTTCCCCTTTGCCTTGACTCATCGACCCGAAACTCGGAGCGTTGCAGGTTCAGATGGTTCCCCGGTCACTCGCGCGAGCCCAGTTCAGGCAGCACAGCAGAAAGGTATGCGGTTTGCGTTTGAAAAGACCAAAACAAGCCCAATTTCTTCACTTTTGGGCCACTTGGTACACAGTTTTTCTACCCCTTAGTCTTGACCTATCGACCCAGAACTCTGGGCATTGCAGGTTGGGGTGGTCCCCTGGTCTGTCGCGCGAGCCCAGACCAGACCGCACGGCCGAAGCCAATGCTCTATGCCGCTCAAATTGGCATACCTGGCCAAACGGGTCGACCTTGACCTTGACTGATCGACCCGAAACTCGGAGCGTTGCAGGTTCAGGTGGTCCCGTGGTCACACGCGCGAGCCCAGGTCAGACCGCACAGCAGAAGGGTATGCGGTTCGCGCTTGAAAAGACCAAAACAAGCCCAAAGGCCTTCACTGTTGGCAACTTGGTACGCAGTTTTCTACCCCTTTGGCTTGACCGATCCACCCGAAACTCGGAATGTTGCAGGTTCGGGTTGTCCCCTGGTCACTCGCGCGAGCCCAGGTCAGATCGCTCAGCCCAAGGGCAGGTGGTTCACTGCTGAAAAACCCTAAATAACCCAAAGGCCTTGACTGTTGGCAACTTGGTAGGCAGTTTTCTTCCCCTTTGCCTTGACCCATCGACCCGAAACTCGGAGCGTTGCAGGTTCAGATGTTCCCCCGGTCACTCGCGCGAGCCCAGTTCAGGCAGCAAAGCAGAAAGGTATGCGGTTTGCGTTTGAAAAGACCAAAACAAGCCCAATTTCTTCACTTTTGGGCCACTTGGTACACAGTTTTTCTACCCCTTAGGCTTGACCTATCGACCCAGAACTCTGGGCATTGCAGGTTGGGGTGGTCCCCTGGTCTGTCGCGCGAGCCCAGACCAGACCGCACGGCCGAAGCCAATGCTCTATGCCGCTCAAATTGGCATACCTGGCCAAACGGGTCGACCTTGACCTTGACTGATCGACCCGAAACTCGGAGCGTTGCAGGTTCAGGTGGTCCCGTGGTCACACGCGCGAGCCCAGGTCAGACCGCACAGCAGAAGGGTATGCGGTTCGCGCTTGAAAAGACCAAAACAAGCCCAAAGGCCTTCACTGTTGGCAACTTGGTACGCAGTTTTCTACCCCTTTGGCTTGACCGATCCACCCGAAACTCGGAATGTTGCAGGTTCGGGTTGTCCCCTGGTCACTCGCGCGAGCCCAGGTCAGATCGCTCATCCCAAGGGCAGGTGGTTCACTGCTGAAAAACCCTAAATAACCCAAAGGCCTTGACTGTTGGCAACTTGGAAGGCAGTTTTCTTCCCCTTTGCCTTGACTCATCGACCCGAAACTTGGAGCGTTGCAGGTTCAGATGTTCCCCCGGTCAGTCGCGCGAGCCCAGTTCAGGCAGCACAGCAGAAAGGTATGCGGTTTGCGTTTGAAAAGACCAAAACAAGCCCAATTTCTTCACTTTTGGGCCACTTGGTACACAGTTTTTCTACCCCTTAGTCTTGACCTATCGACCCAGAACTCTGGGCATTGCAGGTTGGGGTGGTCCCCTGGTCTGTCGCGCGAGCCCAGACCAGACCGCACGGCCGAAGCCAATGCTCTATGCCGCTCAAATTGGCATACCTGGCCAAACGGGTCGACCTTGACCTTGACTGATCGACCCGAAACTCGGAGCGTTGCAGGTTCAGGTGGTCCCGTGGTCACACGCGCGAGCCCAGGTCAGACCGCACAGCAGAAGGGTATGCGGTTCGCGCTTGAAAAGACCAAAACAAGCCCAAAGGCCTTCACTGTTGGCAACTTGGTACGCAGTTTTCTACCCCTTTGGCTTGACCGATCCACCCGAAACTCGGAATGTTGCAGGTTCGGGTTGTCCCCTGGTCACTCGCGCGAGCCCAGGTCAGATCGCTCAGCCCAAGGGCAGGTGGTTCACTGCTGAAAAACCCTAAATAACCCAAAGGCCTTGACTGTTGGCAACTTGGTAGGCAGTTTTCTTCCCCTTTGCCTTGACCCATCGACCCGAAACTCGGAGCGTTGCAGGTTCAGATGTTCCCCCGGTCACTCGCGCGAGCCCAGTTCAGGCAGCACAGCAGAAAGGTATGCGGTTTGCGTTTGAAAAGACCAAAACAAGCCCAATTTCTTCACTTTTGGGCCACTTGGTACACAGTTTTTCTACCCCTTAGGCTTGACCTATCGACCCAGAACTCTGGGCATTGCAGGTTGGGGTGGTCCCCTGGTCTGTCGCGCGAGCCCAGACCAGACCGCACGTCCGAAGCCAATGCTCTATGCCGCTCAAATTGGCATACCTGGCCAAACGGGTCGACCTTGACCTTGACTGATCGACCCGAAACTCGGAGCGTTGCAGGTTCAGGTGGTCCCGTGGTCACACGCGCGAGCCCAGGTCAGACCGCACAGCAGAAGGGTATGCGGTTCGCGCTTGAAAAGACCAAAACAAGCCCAAAGGCCTTCACTGTTGGCAACTTGGTACGCAGTTTTCTACCCCTTTGGCTTGACCGATCCACCCGAAACTCGGAATGTTGCAGGTTCGGGTTGTCCCCTGGTCACTCGCGCGAGCCCAGGTCAGATCGCTCAGCCCAAGGGCAGGTGGTTCACTGCTGAAAAACCCTAAATAACCCAAAGGCCTTGACTGTTGGCAACTTGGTAGGCAGTTTTCTTCCCCTTTGCCTTGACCCATCGACCCGAAACTCGGAGCGTTGCAGGTTCAGATGTTCCCCCGGTCACTCGCGCGAGCCCAGTTCAGGCAGCACAGCAGAAAGGTATGCGGTTTGCGTTTGAAAAGACCAAAACAAGCCCAATTTCTTCACTTTTGGGCCACTTGGTACACAGTTTTTCTACCCCTTAGGCTTGACCTATCGACCCAGAACTCTGGGCATTGCAGGTTGGGGTGGTCCCCTGGTCTGTCGCGCGAGCCCAGACCAGACCGCACGGCCGAAGCCAATGCTCTATGCCGCTCAAATTGGCATACCTGGCCAAACGGGTCGACCTTGACCTTGACTGATCGACCCGAAACTCGGAGCGTTGCAGGTTCAGGTGGTCCCGTGGTCACACGCGCGAGCCCAGGTCAGACCGCACAGCAGAAGGGTATGCGGTTCGCGCTTGAAAAGACCAAAACAAGCCCAAAGGCCTTCACTGTTGGCAACTTGGTACGCAGTTTTCTACCCCTTTGGCTTGACCGATCCACCCGAAACTCGGAATGTTGCAGGTTCGGGTTGTCCCCTGGTCACTCGCGCGAGCCCAGGTCAGATCGCTCAGCCCAAGGGCAGGTGGTTCACTGCTGAAAAACCCTAAATAACCCAAAGGCCTTGACTGTTGGCAACTTGGAAGGCAGTTTTCTTCCCCTTTGCCTTGACTCATCGACCCGAAACTCGGAGCGTTGCAGGTTCAGATGTTCCCCCGGTCACTCGCGCGAGCCCAGTTCAGGCAGCACAGCAGAAAGGTATGCGGTTTGCGTTTGAAAAGACCAAAACAAGCCCAATTTCTTCACTTTTGGGCCACTTGGTACACAGTTTTTCTACCCCTTAGTCTTGACCTATCGACCCAGAACTCTGGGCATTGCAGGTTGGGGTGGTCCCCTGGTCTGTCGCGCGAGCCCAGACCAGACCGCACGGCCGAAGCCAATGCTCTATGCCGCTCAAATTGGCATACCTGGCCAAACGGGTCGACCTTGACCTTGACTGATCGACCCGAAACTCGGAGCGTTGCAGGTTCAGGTGGTCCCATGGTCACACGCGCGAGCCCAGGTCAGACCGCACAGCAGAAGGGTATGCGGTTCGCGCTTGAAAAGACCAAAACAAGCCCAAAGGCCTTCACTGTTGGCAACTTGGTACGCAGTTTTCTACCCCTTTGGCTTGACCGATCCACCCGAAACTCGGAATGTTGCAGGTTCGGGTTGTCCCCTGGTCACTCGCGCGAGCCCAGGTCAGATCGCTCAGCCCAAGGGCAGGTGGTTCACTGCTGAAAAACCCTAAATAACCCAAAGGCCTTGACTGTTGGCAACTTGGTAGGCAGTTTTCTTCCCCTTTGCCTTGACCCATCGACCCGAAACTCGGAGCGTTGCAGGTTCAGATGTTCCCCCGGTCACTCGCGCGAGCCCAGTTCAGGCAGCACAGCAGAAAGGTATGCGGTTTGCGTTTGAAAAGACCAAAACAAGCCCAATTTCTTCACTTTTGGGCCACTTGGTACACAGTTTTTCTACCCCTTAGGCTTGACCTATCGACCCAGAACTCTGGGCATTGCAGGTTGGGGTGGTCCCCTGGTCTGTCGCGCGAGCCCAGACCAGACCGCACGGCCGAAGCCAATGCTCTATGCCGCTCAAATTGGCATACCTGGCCAAACGGGTCGACCTTGACCTTGACTGATCGACCCGAAACTCGGAGCGTTGCAGGTTCAGGTGGTCCCGTGGTCAGACGCGCGAGCCCAGGTCAGACCGCACAGCAGAAGGGTATGCGGTTCGCGCTTGAAAAGACCAAAACAAGCCCAAAGGCCTTCACTGTTGGCAACTTGGTACGCAGTTTTCTACCCCTTTGGCTTGACCGATCCACCCGAAACTCGGAATGTTGCAGGTTCGGGTTGTC
Source organism: Fragum whitleyi (assembly GCA_948146395.1). Taxonomy (NCBI): domain Eukaryota; kingdom Metazoa; phylum Mollusca; class Bivalvia; order Cardiida; family Cardiidae; genus Fragum; species Fragum whitleyi. Next base: position 21,143,966 of record OX411548.1, on the reverse strand, counting down.
CCCTGGTCACTCGCGCGAGCCCAGGTCAGATCGCTCAGCCCAAGGGCAGGTGGTTCACTGCTGAAAAACCCTAAATAACCCAAAGGCCTTGACTGTTGGCAACTTGGAAGGCAGTTTTCTTCCCCTTTGCCTTGACTCATCGACCCGAAACTCGGAGCGTTGCAGGTTCAGATGTTCCCCCGGTCACTCGCGCGAGCCCAGTTCAGGCAGCACAGCAGAAAGGTATGCGGTTTGCGTTTGAAAAGACCAAAACAAGCCCAATTTCTTCACTTTTGGGCCACTTGGTACACAGTTTTTCTACCCCTTAGTCTTGACCTATCGACCCAGAACTCTGGGCATTGCAGGTTGGGGTGGTCCTCTGGTCTGTCGCGCGAGCCCAGACCAGACCGCACGGCCGAAGCCAATGCTCTATGCCGCTCAAATTGGCATACCTGGCCAAACGGGTCGACCTTGACCTTGACTGATCGACCCGAAACTCGGAGCGTTGCAGGTTCAGGTGGTCCCGTGGTCACACGCGCGAGCCCAGGTCAGACCGCACAGCAGAAGGGTATGCGGTTCGCGCTTGAAAAGACCAAAACAAGCCCAAAGGCCTTCACTGTTGGCAACTTGGTACGCAGTTTTCTACCCCTTTGGCTTGACCGATCCACCCGAAACTCGGAATGTTGCAGGTTCGGGTTGTCCCCTGGTCACTCGCGCGAGCCCAGGTCAGATCGCTCAGCCCAAGGGCAGGTGGTTCACTGCTGAAAAACCCTAAATAACCCAAAGGCCTTGACTGTTGGCAACTTGGTAGGCAGTTTTCTTCCCCTTTGCCTTGACCCATCGACCCGAAACTCGGAGCGTTGCAGGTTCAGATGTTCCCCCGGTCACTCGCGCGAGCCCAGTTCAGGCAGCACAGCAGAAAGGTATGCGGTTTGCGTTTGAAAAGACCAAAACAAGCCCAATTTCTTCACTTTTGGGCCACTTGGTACACAGTTTTTCTACCCCTTAGGCTTGACCTATCGACCCAGAACTCTGGGCATTGCAGGTTGGGGTGGTCCCCTGGTCTGTCGCGCGAGCCCAGACCAGACCGCACGGCCGAAGCCAATGCTCTATGCCGCTCAAATTGGCATACCTGGCCAAACGGGTCGACCTTGACCTTGACTGATCGACCCGAAACTCGGAGCGTTGCAGGTTCAGGTGGTCCCGTGGTCACACGCGCGAGCCCAGGTCAGACCGCACAGCAGAAGGGTATGCGGTTCGCGCTTGAAAAGACCAAAACAAGCCCAAAGGCCTTCACTGTTGGCAACTTGGTACGCAGTTTTCTACCCCTTTGGCTTGACCGATCCACCCGAAACTCGGAATGTTGCAGGTTCGGGTTGTCCCCTGGTCACTCGCGCGAGCCCAGGTCAGATCGCTCAGCCCAAGGGCAGGTGGTTCACTGCTGAAAAACCCTAAATAACCCAAAGGCCTTGACTGTTGGCAACTTGGTAGGCAGTTTTCTTCCCCTTTGCCTTGACCCATCGACCCGAAACTCGGAGCGTTGCAGGTTCAGATGTTCCCCCGGTCACTCGCGCGAGCCCAGTTCAGGCAGCACAGCAGAAAGGTATGCGGTTTGCGTTTGAAAAGACCAAAACAAGCCCAATTTCTTCACTTTTGGGCCACTTGGTACACAGTTTTTCTACCCCTTAGGCTTGACCTATCGACCCAGAACTCTGGGCATTGCAGGTTGGGGTGGTCCCCTGGTCTGTCGCGCGAGCCCAGACCAGACCGCACGGCCGAAGCCAATGCTCTATGCCGCTCAAATTGGCATACCTGGCCAAACGGGTCGACCTTGACCTTGACTGATCGACCCGAAACTCGGAGCGTTGCAGGTTCAGGTGGTCCCGTGGTCACACGCGCGAGCCCAGGTCAGACCGCACAGCAGAAGGGTATGCGGTTCGCGCTTGAAAAGACCAAAACAAGCCCAAAGGCCTTCACTGTTGGCAACTTGGTATGCAGTTTTCTACCCCTTTGGCTTGACCGATCCACCCGAAACTCGGAATGTTGCAGGTTCGGGTTGTCCCCTGGTCACTCGCGCGAGCCCAGGTCAGATCGCTCAGCCCAAGGGCAGGTGGTTCACTGCTGAAAAACCCTAAATAACCCAAAGGCCTTGACTGTTGGCAACTTGGAAGGCAGTTTTCTTCCCCTTTGCCTTGACTCATCGACCCGAAACTCGGAGCGTTGCAGGTTCAGATGGTCCCCCGGTCACTCGCGCGAGCCCAGTTCAGGCAGCACAGCAGAAAGGTATGCGGTTTGCGTTTGAAAAGACCAAAACAAGCCCAATTTCTTCACTTTTGGGCCACTTGGTACACAGTTTTTCTACCCCTTAGTCTTGACCTATCGACCCAGAACTCTGGGCATTGCAGGTTGGGGTGGTCCCCTGGTCTGTCGCGCGAGCCCAGACCAGACCGCACGGCCGAAGCCAATGCTCTATGCCGCTCAAATTGGCATACCTGGCCAAACGGGTCGACCTTGACCTTGACTGATCGACCCGAAACTCGGAGCGTTGCAGGTTCAGGTGGTCCCGTGGTCACACGCGCGAGCCCAGGTCAGACCGCACAGCAGAAGGGTATGCGGTTCGCGCTTGAAAAGACCAAAACAAGCCCAAAGGCCTTCACTGTTGGCAACTTGGTACGCAGTTTTCTACCCCTTTGGCTTGACCGATCCACCCGAAACTCGGAATGTTGCAGTTTCGGGTTGTCCCCTGGTCACTCGCGCGAGCCCAGGTCAGATCGCTCAGCCCAAGGGCAGGTGGTTCACTGCTGAAAAACCCTAAATAACCCAAAGGCCTTGACTGTTGGCAACTTGGTAGGCAGTTTTCTTCCCCTTTGCCTTGACCCATCGACCCGAAACTCGGAGCGTTGCAGGTTCAGATGTTCCCCCGGTCACTCGCGCGAGCCCAGTTCAGGCAGCACAGCAGAAAGGTATGCGGTTTGCGTTTGAAAAGACCAAAACAAGCCCAATTTCTTCACTTTTGGGCCACTTGGTACACAGTTTTTCTACCCCTTAGGCTTGACCTATCGACCCAGAACTCTGGGCATTGCAGGTTGGGGTGGTCCCCTGGTCTGTCGCGCGAGCCCAGACCAGACCGCACGGCCGAAGCCAATGCTCTATGCCGCTCAAATTGGCATACCTGGCCAAACGGGTCGACCTTGACCTTGACTGATCGACCCGAAACTCGGAGCGTTGCAGGTTCAGGTGGTCCCGTGGTCACACGCGCGAGCCCAGGTCAGACCGCACAGCAGAAGGGTATGCGGTTCGCGCTTGAAAAGACCAAAACAAGCCCAAAGGCCTTCACTGTTGGCAACTTGGTACGCAGTTTTCTACCCCTTTGGCTTGACCGATCCACCCGAAACTCGGAATGTTGCAGGTTCGGGTTGTCCCCTGGTCACTCGCGTGAGCCCAGGTCAGATCGCTCAGCCCAAGGGCAGGTGGTTCACTGCTGAAAAACCCTAAATAACCCAAAGGCCTTGACTGTTGGCAACTTGGTAGGCAGTTTTCTTCCCCTTTGCCTTGACCCATCGACCCGAAACTCGGAGCGTTGCAGGTTCAGATGTTCCCCCAGTCACTCGCGCGAGCCCAGTTCAGGCAGCACAGCAGAAAGGTATGCGGTTTGCGTTTGAAAAGACCAAAACAAGCCCAATTTCTTCACTTTTGGGCCACTTGGTACACAGTTTTTCTACCCCTTAGGCTTGACCTATCGACCCAGAACTCTGGGCATTGCAGGTTGGGGTGGTCCCCTGGTCTGTCGCGCGAGCCCAGACCAGACCGCACGGCCGAAGCCAATGCTCTATGCCGCTCAAATTGGCATACCTGGCCAAACGGGTCGACCTTGACCTTGACTGATCGACCCGAAACTCGGAGCGTTGCAGGTTCAGGTGGTCCCGTGGTCACACGCGCGAGCCCAGGTCAGACCGCACAGCAGAAGGGTATGCGGTTCGCGCTTGAAAAGACCAAAACAAGCCCAAAGGCCTTCACTGTTGGCAACTTGGTACGCAGTTTTCTACCCCTTTGGCTTGACCGATCCACCCGAAACTCGGAATGTTGCAGGTTCGGGTTGTCCCCTGGTCACTCGCGCGAGCCCAGGTCAGATCGCTCAGCCCAAGGGCAGGTGGTTCACTGCTGAAAAACCCTAAATAACCCAAAGGCCTTGACTGTTGGCAACTTGGAAGGCAGTTTTCTTCCCCTTTGCCTTGACTCATCGACCCGAAACTCGGAGCGTTGCAGATTCAGATGGTTCCCCGGTCACTCGCGCGAGCCCAGTTCAGGCAGCACAGCAGAAAGGTATGCGGTTTGCGTTTGAAAAGACCAAAACAAGCCCAATTTCTTCACTTTTGGGCCACTTGGTACACAGTTTTTCTACCCCTTAGTCTTGACCTATCGACCCAGAACTCTGGGCATTGCAGGTTGGGGTGGTCCCCTGGTCTGTCGCGCGAGCCCAGACCAGACCGCACGGCCGAAGCCAATGCTCTATGCCGCTCAAATTGGCATACCTGGCCAAACGGGTCGACCTTGACCTTGACTGATCGACCCGAAACTCGGAGCGTTGCAGGTTCAGGTGGTCCCGTGGTCACACGCGCGAGCCCAGGTCAGACCGCACAGCAGAAGGGTATGCGGTTCGCGCTTGAAAAGACCAAAACAAGCCCAAAGGCCTTCACTGTTGGCAACTTGGTACGCAGTTTTCTACCCCTTTGGCTTGACCGATCCACCCGAAACTCGGAATGTTGCAGGTTCGGGTTGTCCCCTGGTCACTCGCGCGAGCCCAGGTCAGATCGCTCAGCCCAAGGGCAGGTGGTTCACTGCTGAAAAACCCTAAATAACCCAAAGGCCTTGACTGTTGGCAACTTGGTAGGCAGTTTTCTTCCCCTTTGCCTTGACCCATCGACCCGAAACTCGGAGCGTTGCAGGTTCAGATGTTCCCCCAGTCACTCGCGCGAGCCCAGTTCAGGCAGCACAGCAGAAAGGTATGCGGTTTGCGTTTGAAAAGACCAAAACAAGCCCAATTTCTTCACTTTTGGGCCACTTGGTACACAGTTTTTCTACCCCTTAGGCTTGACCTATCGACCCAGAACTCTGGGCATTGCAGGTTGGGGTGGTCCCCTGGTCTGTCGCGCGAGCCCAGACCAGACCGCACGGCCGAAGCCAATGCTCTATGCCGCTCAAATTGGCATACCTGGCCAAACGGGTCGACCTTGACCTTGACTGATCGACCCGAAACTCGGAGCGTTGCAGGTTCAGGTGGTCCCGTGGTCACACGCGCGAGCCCAGGTCAGACCGCACAGCAGAAGGGTATGCGGTTCGCGCTTGAAAAGACCAAAACAAGCCCAAAGGCCTTCACTGTTGGCAACTTGGTACGCAGTTTTCTACCCCTTTGGCTTGACCGATCCACCCGAAACTCGGAATGTTGCAGGTTCGGGTTGTCCCCTGGTCACTCGCGCGAGCCCAGGTCAGATCGCTCAGCCCAAGGGCAGGTGGTTCACTGCTGAAAAACCCTAAATAACCCAAAGGCCTTGACTGTTGGCAACTTGGAAGGCAGTTTTCTTCCCCTTTGCCTTGACTCATCGACCCGAAACTTGGAGCGTTGCAGGTTCAGATGTTCCCCCGGTCAGTCGCGCGAGCCCAGTTCAGGCAGCACAGCAGAAAGGTATGCGGTTTGCGTTTGAAAAGACCAAAACAAGCCCAATTTCTTCACTTTTGGGCCACTTGGTACACAGTTTTTCTACCACTTAGTCTTGACCTATCGACCCAGAACTCTGGGCATTGCAGGTTGGGGTGGTCCCCTGGTCTGTCGCGCGAGCCCAGACCAGACCGCACGGCCGAAGCCAATGCTCTATGCCGCTCAAATTGGCATACCTGGCCAAACGGGTCGACCTTGACCTTGACTGATCGACCCGAAACTCGGAGCGTTGCAGGTTCAGGTGGTCCCGTGGTCACACGCGCGAGCCCAGGTCAGACCGCACAGCAGAAGGGTATGCGGTTCGCGCTTGAAAAGACCAAAACAAGCCCAAAGGCCTTCACTGTTGGCAACTTGGTACGCAGTTTTCTACCCCTTTGGCTTGACCGATCCACCCGAAACTCGGAATGTTGCAGGTTCGGGTTGTCCCCTGGTCACTCGCGCGAGCCCAGGTCAGATCGCTCAGCCCAAGGGCAGGTGGTTCACTGCTGAAAAACCCTAAATAACCCAAAGGCCTTGACTGTTGGCAACTTGGTAGGCAGTTTTCTTCCCCTTTGCCTTGACCCATCGACCCGAAACTCGGAGCGTTGCAGGTTCAGATGTTCCCCCGGTCACTCGCGCGAGCCCAGTTCAGGCAGCACAGCAGAAAGGTATGCGGTTTGCGTTTGAAAAGACCAAAACAAGCCCAATTTCTTCACTTTTGGGCCACTTGGTACACAGTTTTTCTACCCCTTAGGCTTGACCTTTCGACCCAGAACTCTGGGCATTGCAGGTTGGGGTGGTCCCCTGGTCTGTCGCGCGAGCCCAGACCAGACCGCACGTCCGAAGCCAATGCTCTATGCCGCTCAAATTGGCATACCTGGCCAAACGGGTCGACCTTGACCTTGACTGATCGACCCGAAACTCGGAGCGTTGCAGGTTCAGGTGGTCCCGTGGTCACACGCGCGAGCCCAGGTCAGACCGCACAGCAGAAGGGTATGCGGTTCGCGCTTGAAAAGACCAAAACAAGCCCAAAGGCCTTCACTGTTGGCAACTTGGTACGCAGTTTTCTACCCCTTTGGCTTGACCGATCCACCCGAAACTCGGAATGTTGCAGGTTCGGGTTGTCCCCTGGTCACTCGCGCGAGCCCAGGTCAGATCGCTCAGCCCAAGGGCAGGTGGTTCACTGCTGAAAAACCCTAAATAACCCAAAGGCCTTGACTGTTGGCAACTTGGTAGGCAGTTTTCTTCCCCTTTGCCTTGACCCATCGACCCGAAACTCGGAGCGTTGCAGGTTCAGATGTTCCCCCGGTCACTCGCGCGAGCCCAGTTCAGGCAGCACAGCAGAAAGGTATGCGGTTTGCGTTTGAAAAGACCAAAACAAGCCCAATTTCTTCACTTTTGGGCCACTTGGTACACAGTTTTTCTACCCCTTAGGCTTGACCTATCGACCCAGAACTCTGGGCATTGCAGGTTGGGGTGGTCCCCTGGTCTGTCGCGCGAGCCCAGACCAGACCGCACGGCCGAAGCCAATGCTCTATGCCGCTCAAATTGGCATACCTGGCCAAACGGGTCGACCTTGACCTTGACTGATCGACCCGAAACTCGGAGCGTTGCAGGTTCAGGTGGTCCCGTGGTCACACGCGCGAGCCCAGGTCAGACCGCACAGCAGAAGGGTATGCGGTTCGCGCTTGAAAAGACCAAAACAAGCCCAAAGGCCTTCACTGTTGGCAACTTGGTACGCAGTTTTCTACCCCTTTGGCTTGACCGATCCACCCGAAACTCGGAATGTTGCAGGTTCGGGTTGTCCCCTGGTCACTCGCGCGAGCCCAGGTCAGATTGCTCAGCCCAAGGGCAGGTGGTTCACTGCTGAAAAACCCTAAATAACCCAAAGGCCTTGACTGTTGGCAACTTGGAAGGCAGTTTTCTTCCCCTTTGCCTTGACTCATCGACCCGAAACTCGGAGCGTTGCAGGTTCAGATGTTCCCCCGGTCACTCGCGCGAGCCCAGTTCAGGCAGCACAGCAGAAAGGTATGCGGTTTGCGTTTGAAAAGACCAAAACAAGCCCAATTTCTTCACTTTTGGGCCACTTGGTACACAGTTTTTCTACCCCTTAGTCTTGACCTATCGACCCAGAACTCTGGGCATTGCAGGTTGGGGTGGTCCCCTGGTCTGTCGCGCGAGCCCAGACCAGACCGCACGGCCGAAGCCAATGCTCTATGCCGCTCAAATTGGCATACCTGGCCAAACGGGTCAACCTTGACCTTGACTGATCGACCCGAAACTCAGAGCGTTGCAGGTTCAGGTGGTCCCGTGGTCACACGCGCGAGCCCAGGTCAGACCGCACAGCAGAAGGGTATGCGGTTCGCGCTTGAAAAGACCAAAACAAGCCCAAAGGCCTTCACTGTTGGCAACTTGGTACGCAGTTTTCTACCCCTTTGGCTTGACCGATCCACCCGAAACTCGGAATGTTGCAGGTTCGGGTTGTCCCCTGGTCACTCGCGCGAGCCCAGGTCAGATCGCTCAGCCCAAGGGCAGGTGGTTCACTGCTGAAAAACCCTAAATAACCCAAAGGCCTTGACTGTTGGCAACTTGGTAGGCAGTTTTCTTCCCCTTTGCCTTGACCCATCGACCCGAAACTCGGAGCGTTGCAGGTTCAGATGGTCCCCCGGTCACTCGTGCGAGCCCAGTTCAGGCAGCACAGCAGAAAGGTATGCGGTTTGCGTTTGAAAAGACCAAAACAAGCCCAATTTCTTCACTTTTGGGCCACTTGGTACACAGTTTTTCTACCCCTTAGGCTTGACCTATCGACCCAGAACTCTGGGCATTGCAGGTTGGGGTGGTCCCCTGGTCTGTCGCGCGAGCCCAGACCAGACCGCACGGCCGAAGCCAATGCTCTATGCCGCTCAAATTGGCATACCTGGCCAAACGGGTCGACCTTGACCTTGACTGATCGACCCGAAACTCGGAGCGTTGCAGGTTCAGGTGGTCCCGTGGTCACACGCGCGAGCCCAGGTCAGACCGCACAGCAGAAGGGTATGCGGTTCGCGCTTGAAAAGACCAAAACAAGCCCAAAGGCCTTCACTGTTGGCAACTTGGTACGCAGTTTTCTACCCCTTTGGCTTGACCGATCCACCCGAAACTCGGAATGTTGCAGGTTCGGGTTGTCCCCTGGTCACTCGCGCGAGCCCAGGTCAGATCGCTCAGCCCAAGGGCAGGTGGTTCACTGCTGAAAAACCCTAAATAACCCAAAGGCCTTGACTGTTGGCAACTTGGAAGGCAGTTTTCTTCCCCTTTGCCTTGACTCATCGACCCGAAACTCGGAGCGTTGCAGATTCAGATGGTTCCCCGGTCACTCGCGCGAGCCCAGTTCAGGCAGCACAGCAGAAAGGTATGCGGTTTGCGTTTGAAAAGACCAAAACAAGCCCAATTTCTTCACTTTTGGGCCACTTGGTACACAGTTTTTCTACCCCTTAGTCTTGACCTATCGACCCAGAACTCTGGGCATTGCAGGTTGGGGTGGTCCCCTGGTCTGTCGCGCGAGCCCAGACCAGACCGCACGGCCGAAGCCAATGCTCTATGCCGCTCAAATTGGCATACCTGGCCAAACGGGTCGACCTTGACCTTGACTGATCGACCCGAAACTCGGAGCGTTGCAGGTTCAGGTGGTCCCGTGGTCACACGCGCGAGCCCAGGTCAGACCGCACAGCAGAAGGGTATGCGGTTCGCGCTTGAAAAGACCAAAACAAGCCCAAAGGCCTTCACTGTTGGCAACTTGGTACGCAGTTTTCTACCCCTTTGGCTTGACCGATCCACCCGAAACTCGGAATGTTGCAGGTTCGGGTTGTCCCCTGGTCACTCGCGCGAGCCCAGGTCAGATCGCTCAGCCCAAGGGCAGGTGGTTCACTGCTGAAAAACCCTAAATAACCCAAAGGCCTTGACTGTTGGCAACTTGGTAGGCAGTTTTCTTCCCCTTTGCCTTGACCCATCGACCCGAAACTCGGAGCGTTGCAGGTTCAGATGTTCCCCCAGTCACTCGCGCGAGCCCAGTTCAGGCAGCACAGCAGAAAGGTATGCGGTTTGCGTTTGAAAAGACCAAAACAAGCCCAATTTCTTCACTTTTGGGCCACTTGGTACACAGTTTTTCTACCCCTTAGGCTTGACCTATCGACCCAGAACTCTGGGCATTGCAGGTTGGGGTGGTCCCCTGGTCTGTCGCGCGAGCCCAGACCAGACCGCACGGCCGAAGCCAATGCTCTATGCCGCTCAAATTGGCATACCTGGCCAAACGGGTCGACCTTGACCTTGACTGATCGACCCGAAACTCGGAGCGTTGCAGGTTCAGGTGGTCCCGTGGTCACACGCGCGAGCCCAGGTCAGACCGCACAGCAGAAGGGTATGCGGTTCGCGCTTGAAAAGACCAAAACAAGCCCAAAGGCCTTCACTGTTGGCAACTTGGTACGCAGTTTTCTACCCCTTTGGCTTGACCGATCCACCCGAAACTCGGAATGTTGCAGGTTCGGGTTGTCCCCTGGTCACTCGCGCGAGCCCAGGTCAGATCGCTCAGCCCAAGGGCAGGTGGTTCACTGCTGAAAAACCCTAAATAACCCAAAGGCCTTGACTGTTGGCAACTTGGAAGGCAGTTTTCTTCCCCTTTGCCTTGACTCATCGACCCGAAACTTGGAGCGTTGCAGGTTCAGATGTTCCCCCGGTCACTCGCGCGAGCCCAGTTCAGGCAGCACAGCAGAAAGGTATGCGGTTTGCGTTTGAAAAGACCAAAACAAGCCCAATTTCTTCACTTTTGGGCCACTTGGTACACAGTTTTTCTACCACTTAGTCTTGACCTATCGACCCAGAACTCTGGGCATTGCAGGTTGGGGTGGTCCCCTGGTCTGTCGCGCGAGCCCAGACCAGACCGCACGGCCGAAGCCAATGCTCTATGCCGCTCAAATTGGCATACCTGGCCAAACGGGTCGACCTTGACCTTGACTGATCGACCCGAAACTCGGAGCGTTGCAGGTTCAGGTGGTCCCGTGGTCACACGCGCGAGCCCAGGTCAGACCGCACAGCAGAAGGGTATGCGGTTCGCGCTTGAAAAGACCAAAACAAGCCCAAAGGCCTTCACTGTTGGCAACTTGGTACGCAGTTTTCTACCCCTTTGGCTTGACCGATCCACCCGAAACTCGGAATGTTGCAGGTTCGGGTTGTCCCCTGGTCACTCGCGCGAGCCCAGGTCAGATCGCTCAGCCCAAGGGCAGGTGGTTCACTGCTGAAAAACCCTAAATAACCCAAAGGCCTTGACTGTTGGCAACTTGGTAGGCAGTTTTCTTCCCCTTTGCCTTGACCCATCGACCCGAAACTCGGAGCGTTGCAGGTTCAGATGTTCCCCCGGTCACTCGCGCGAGCCCAGTTCAGGCAGCACAGCAGAAAGGTATGCGGTTTGCGTTTGAAAAGACCAAAACAAGCCCAATTTCTTCACTTTTGGGCCACTTGGTACACAGTTTTTCTACCCCTTAGGCTTGACCTTTCGACCCAGAACTCTGGGCATTGCAGGTTGGGGTGGTCCCCTGGTCTGTCGCGCGAGCCCAGACCAGACCGCACGTCCGAAGCCAATGCTCTATGCCGCTCAAATTGGCATACCTGGCCAAACGGGTCGACCTTGACCTTGACTGATCGACCCGAAACTCGGAGCGTTGCAGGTTCAGGTGGTCCCGTGGTCACACGCGCGAGCCCAGGTCAGACCGCACAGCAGAAGGGTATGCGGTTCGCGCTTGAAAAGACCAAAACAAGCCCAAAGGCCTTCACTGTTGGCAACTTGGTACGCAGTTTTCTACCCCTTTGGCTTGACCGATCCACCCGAAACTCGGAATGTTGCAGGTTCGGGTTGTCCCCTGGTCACTCGCGCGAGCCCAGGTCAGATCGCTCAGCCCAAGGGCAGGTGGTTCACTGCTGAAAAACCCTAAATAACCCAAAGGCCTTGACTGTTGGCAACTTGGTAGGCAGTTTTCTTCCCCTTTGCCTTGACCCATCGACCCGAAACTCGGAGCGTTGCAGGTTCAGATGTTCCCCCGGTCACTCGCGCGAGCCCAGTTCAGGCAGCACAGCAGAAAGGTATGCGGTTTGCGTTTGAAAAGACCAAAACAAGCCCAATTTCTTCACTTTTGGGCCACTTGGTACACAGTTTTTCTACCCCTTAGGCTTGACCTATCGACCCAGAACTCTGGGCATTGCAGGTTGGGGTGGTCCCCTGGTCTGTCGCGCGAGCCCAGACCAGACCGCACGGCCGAAGCCAATGCTCTATGCCGCTCAAATTGGCATACCTGGCCAAACGGGTCGACCTTGACCTTGACTGATCGACCCGAAACTCGGAGCGTTGCAGGTTCAGGTGGTCCCGTGGTCACACGCGCGAGCCCAGGTCAGACCGCACAGCAGAAGGGTATGCGGTTCGCGCTTGAAAAGACCAAAACAAGCCCAAAGGCCTTCACTGTTGGCAACTTGGTACGCAGTTTTCTACCCCTTTGGCTTGACCGATCCACCCGAAACTCGGAATGTTGCAGGTTCGGGTTGTCCCCTGGTCACTCGCGCGAGCCCAGGTCAGATTGCTCAGCCCAAGGGCAGGTGGTTCACTGCTGAAAAACCCTAAATAACCCAAAGGCCTTGACTGTTGGCAACTTGGAAGGCAGTTTTCTTCCCCTTTGCCTTGACTCATCGACCCGAAACTCGGAGCGTTGCAGGTTCAGATGTTCCCCCGGTCACTCGCGCGAGCCCAGTTCAGGCAGCACAGCAGAAAGGTATGCGGTTTGCGTTTGAAAAGACCAAAACAAGCCCAATTTCTTCACTTTTGGGCCACTTGGTACACAGTTTTTCTACCCCTTAGTCTTGACCTATCGACCCAGAACTCTGGGCATTGCAGGTTGGGGTGGTCCCCTGGTCTGTCGCGCGAGCCCAGACCAGACCGCACGGCCGAAGCCAATGCTCTATGCCGCTCAAATTGGCATACCTGGCCAAACGGGTCAACCTTGACCTTGACTGATCGACCCGAAACTCAGAGCGTTGCAGGTTCAGGTGGTCCCGTGGTCACACGCGCGAGCCCAGGTCAGACCGCACAGCAGAAGGGTATGCGGTTCGCGCTTGAAAAGACCAAAACAAGCCCAAAGGCCTTCACTGTTGGCAACTTGGTACGCAGTTTTCTACCCCTTTGGCTTGACCGATCCACCCGAAACTCGGAATGTTGCAGGTTCGGGTTGTCCCCTGGTCACTCGCGTGAGCCCAGGTCAGATCGCTCAGCCCAAGGGCAGGTGGTTCACTGCTGAAAAACCCTAAATAACCCAAAGGCCTTGACTGTTGGCAACTTGGTAGGCAGTTTTCTTCCCCTTTGCCTTGACCCATCGACCCGAAACTCGGAGCGTTGCAGGTTCAGATGGTCCCCCGGTCACTCGTGCGAGCCCAGTTCAGGCAGCACAGCAGAAAGGTATGCGGTTTGCGTTTGAAAAGACCAAAACAAGCCCAATTTCTTCACTTTTGGGCCACTTGGTACACAGTTTTTCTACCCCTTAGGCTTGACCTATCGACCCAGAACTCTGGGCATTGCAGGTTGGGGTGGTCCCCTGGTCTGTCGCGCGAGCCCAGACCAGACCGCACGGCCGAAGCCAATGCTCTATGCCGCTCAAATTGGCATACCTGGCCAAACGGGTCGACCTTGACCTTGACTGATCGACCCGAAACTCGGAGCGTTGCAGGTTCAGGTGGTCCCGTGGTCACACGCGCGAGCCCAGGTCAGACCGCACAGCAGAAGGGTATGCGGTTCGCGCTTGAAAAGACCAAAACAAGCCCAAAGGCCTTCACTGTTGGCAACTTGGTACGCAGTTTTCTACCCCTTTGGCTTGACCGATCCACCCGAAACTCGGAATGTTGCAGGTTCGGGTTGTCCCCTGGTCACTCGCGCGAGCCCAGGTCAGATCGCTCAGCCCAAGGGCAGGTGGTTCACTGCTGAAAAACCCTAAATAACCCAAAGGCCTTGACTGTTGGCAACTTGGTAGGCAGTTTTCTTCCCCTTTGCCTTGACCCATCGACCCGAAACTCGGAGCGTTGCAGGTTCAGATGTTCCCCCGGTCACTCGCGCGAGCCCAGTTCAGGCAGCACAGCAGAAAGGTATGCGGTTTGCGTTTGAAAAGACCAAAACAAGCCCAATTTCTTCACTTTTGGGCCACTTGGTACACAGTTTTTCTACCCCTTAGGCTTGACCTATCGACCCAGAACTCTGGGCATTGCAGGTTGGGGTGGTCCCCTGGTCTGTCGCGCGAGCCCAGACCAGACCGCACGGCCGAAGCCAATGCTCTATGCCGCTCAAATTGGCATACCTGGCCAAACGGGTCGACCTTGACCTTGACTGATCGACCCGAAACTCGGAGCGTTGCAGGTTCAGGTGGTCCCGTGGTCACACGCGCGAGCCCAGGTCAGACCGCACAGCAGAAGGGTATGCGGTTCGCGCTTGAAAAGACCAAAACAAGCCCAAAGGCCTTCACTGTTGGCAACTTGGTATGCAGTTTTCTACCCCTTTGGCTTGACCGATCCACCCGAAACTCGGAATGTTGCAGGTTCGGGTTGTCCCCTGGTCACTCGCGCGAGCCCAGGTCAGATCGCTCAGCCCAAGGGCAGGTGGTTCACTGCTGAAAAACCCTAAATAACCCAAAGGCCTTGACTGTTGGCAACTTGGTAGGCAGTTTTCTTCCCCTTTGCCTTGACCCATCGACCCGAAACTCGGAGCGTTGCAGGTTCAGATGTTCCCCCGGTCACTCGCGCGAGCCCAGTTCAGGCAGCACAGCAGAAAGGTATGCGGTTTGCGTTTGAAAAGACCAAAACAAGCCCAATTTCTTCACTTTTGGGCCACTTGGTACACAGTTTTTCTACCCCTTAGGCTTGACCTATCGACCCAGAACTCTGGGCATTGCAGGTTGGGGTGGTCCCCTGGTCTGTCGCGCGAGCCCAGACCAGACCGCACGTCCGAAGCCAATGCTCTATGCCGCTCAAATTGGCATACCTGGCCAAACGGGTCGACCTTGACCTTGACTGATCGACCCGAAACTCGGAGCGTTGCAGGTTCAGGTGGTCCCGTGGTCACACGCGCGAGCCCAGGTCAGACCGCACAGCAGAAGGGTATGCGGTTCGCGCTTGAAAAGACCAAAACAAGCCCAAAGGCCTTCACTGTTGGCAACTTGGTACGCAGTTTTCTACCCCTTTGGCTTGACCGATCCACCCGAAACTCGGAATGTTGCAGGTTCGGGTTGTCCCCTGGTCACTCGCGCGAGCCCAGGTCAGATCGCTCAGCCCAAGGGCAGGTGGTTCACTGCTGAAAAACCCTAAATAACCCAAAGGCCTTGACTGTTGGCAACTTGGTAGGCAGTTTTCTTCCCCTTTGCCTTGACCCATCGACCCGAAACTCGGAGCGTTGCAGGTTCAGATGTTCCCCCGGTCACTCGCGCGAGCCCAGTTCAGGCAGCACAGCAGAAAGGTATGCGGTTTGCGTTTGAAAAGACCAAAACAAGCCCAATTTCTTCACTTTTGGGCCACTTGGTACACAGTTTTTCTACCCCTTAGTCTTGACCTATCGACCCAGAACTCTGGGCATTGCAGGTTGGGGTGGTCCCCTGGTCTGTCGCGCGAGCCCAGACCAGACCGCACGGCCGAAGCCAATGCTCTATGCCGCTCAAATTGGCATACCTGGCCAAACGGGTCGACCTTGACCTTGACTGATCGACCCGAAACTCGGAGCGTTGCAGGTTCAGGTGGTCCCGTGGTCACACGCGCGAGCCCAGGTCAGACCGCACAGCAGAAGGGTATGCGGTTCGCGCTTGAAAAGACCAAAACAAGCCCAAAGGCCTTCACTGTTGGCAACTTGGTACGCAGTTTTCTACCCCTTTGGCTTGACCGATCCACCCGAAACTCGGAATGTTGCAGGTTCGGGTTGTCCCCTGGTCACTCGCGCGAGCCCAGGTCAGATCGCTCAGCCCAAGGGCAGGTGGTTCACTGCTGAAAAACCCTAAATAACCCAAAGGCCTTGACTGTTGGCAACTTGGTAGGCAGTTTTCTTCCCCTTTGCCTTGACCCATCGACCCGAAACTCGGAGCGTTGCAGGTTCAGATGTTCCCCCGGTCACTCGCGCGAGCCCAGTTCAGGCAGCACAGCAGAAAGGTATGCGGTTTGCGTTTGAAAAGACCAAAACAAGCCCAATTTCTTCACTTTTGGGCCACTTGGTACACAGTTTTTCTACCCCTTAGGCTTGACCTATCGACCCAGAACTCTGGGCATTGCAGGTTGGGGTGGTCCCCTGGTCTGTCGCGCGAGCCCAGACCAGACCGCACGGCCGAAGCCAATGCTCTATGCCGCTCAAATTGGCATACCTGGCCAAACGGGTCGACCTTGACCTTGACTGATCGACCCGAAACTCGGAGCGTTGCAGGTTCAGGTGGTCCCGTGGTCAGACGCGCGAGCCCAGGTCAGACCGCACAGCAGAAGGGTATGCGGTTCGCGCTTGAAAAGACCAAAACAAGCCCAAAGGCCTTCACTGTTGGCAACTTGGTACGCAGTTTTCTACCCCTTTGGCTTGACCGATCCACCCGAAACTCGGAATGTTGCAGGTTCGGGTTGTCCCCTGGTCACTCGCGCGAGCCCAGGTCAGATCGCTCAGCCCAAGGGCAGGTGGTTCACTGCTGAAAAACCCTAAATAACCCAAAGGCCTTGACTGTTGGCAACTTGGAAGGCAGTTTTCTTCCCCTTTGCCTTGACTCATCGACCCGAAACTCGGAGCGTTGCAGGTTCAGATGTTCCCCCGGTCACTCGCGCGAGCCCAGTTCAGGCAGCACAGCAGAAAGGTATGCGGTTTGCGTTTGAAAAGACCAAAACAAGCCCAATTTCTTCACTTTTGGGCCACTTGGTACACAGTTTTTCTACCCCTTAGTCTTGACCTATCGACCCAGAACTCTGGGCATTGCAGGTTGGGGTGGTCCTCTGGTCTGTCGCGCGAGCCCAGACCAGACCGCACGGCCGAAGCCAATGCTCTATGCCGCTCAAATTGGCATACCTGGCCAAACGGGTCGACCTTGACCTTGACTGATCGACCCGAAACTCGGAGCGTTGCAGGTTCAGGTGGTCCCGTGGTCACACGCGCGAGCCCAGGTCAGACCGCACAGCAGAAGGGTATGCGGTTCGCGCTTGAAAAGACCAAAACAAGCCCAAAGGCCTTCACTGTTGGCAACTTGGTACGCAGTTTTCTACCCCTTTGGCTTGACCGATCCACCCGAAACTCGGAATGTTGCAGGTTCGGGTTGTCCCCTGGTCACTCGCGCGAGCCCAGGTCAGATCGCTCAGCCCAAGGGCAGGTGGTTCACTGCTGAAAAACCCTAAATAACCCAAAGGCCTTGACTGTTGGCAACTTGGTAGGCAGTTTTCTTCCCCTTTGCCTTGACCCATCGACCCGAAACTCGGAGCGTTGCAGGTTCAGATGTTCCCCCGGTCACTCGCGCGAGCCCAGTTCAGGCAGCACAGCAGAAAGGTATGCGGTTTGCGTTTGAAAAGACCAAAACAAGCCCAATTTCTTCACTTTTGGGCCACTTGGTACACAGTTTTTCTACCCCTTAGGCTTGACCTATCGACCCAGAACTCTGGGCATTGCAGGTTGGGGTGGTCCCCTGGTCTGTCGCGCGAGCCCAGACCAGACCGCACGGCCGAAGCCAATGCTCTATGCCGCTCAAATTGGCATACCTGGCCAAACGGGTCGACCTTGACCTTGACTGATCGACCCGAAACTCGGAGCGTTGCAGGTTCAGGTGGTCCCGTGGTCACACGCGCGAGCCCAGGTCAGACCGCACAGCAGAAGGGTATGCGGTTCGCGCTTGAAAAGACCAAAACAAGCCCAAAGGCCTTCACTGTTGGCAACTTGGTACGCAGTTTTCTACCCCTTTGGCTTGACCGATCCACCCGAAACTCGGAATGTTGCAGGTTCGGGTTGTCCCCTGGTCACTCGCGCGAGCCCAGGTCAGATCGCTCAGCCCAAGGGCAGGTGGTTCACTGCTGAAAAACCCTAAATAACCCAAAGGCCTTGACTGTTGGCAACTTGGTAGGCAGTTTTCTTCCCCTTTGCCTTGACCCATCGACCCGAAACTCGGAGCGTTGCAGGTTCAGATGTTCCCCCGGTCACTCGCGCGAGCCCAGTTCAGGCAGCACAGCAGAAAGGTATGCGGTTTGCGTTTGAAAAGACCAAAACAAGCCCAATTTCTTCACTTTTGGGCCACTTGGTACACAGTTTTTCTACCCCTTAGGCTTGACCTATCGACCCAGAACTCTGGGCATTGCAGGTTGGGGTGGTCCCCTGGTCTGTCGCGCGAGCCCAGACCAGACCGCACGGCCGAAGCCAATGCTCTATGCCGCTCAAATTGGCATACCTGGCCAAACGGGTCGACCTTGACCTTGACTGATCGACCCGAAACTCGGAGCGTTGCAGGTTCAGGTGGTCCCGTGGTCACACGCGCGAGCCCAGGTCAGACCGCACAGCAGAAGGGTATGCGGTTCGCGCTTGAAAAGACCAAAACAAGCCCAAAGGCCTTCACTGTTGGCAACTTGGTATGCAGTTTTCTACCCCTTTGGCTTGACCGATCCACCCGAAACTCGGAATGTTGCAGGTTCGGGTTGTCCCCTGGTCACTCGCGCGAGCCCAGGTCAGATCGCTCAGCCCAAGGGCAGGTGGTTCACTGCTGAAAAACCCTAAATAACCCAAAGGCCTTGACTGTTGGCAACTTGGAAGGCAGTTTTCTTCCCCTTTGCCTTGACTCATCGACCCGAAACTCGGAGCGTTGCAGGTTCAGATGGTCCCCCGGTCACTCGCGCGAGCCCAGTTCAGGCAGCACAGCAGAAAGGTATGCGGTTTGCGTTTGAAAAGACCAAAACAAGCCCAATTTCTTCACTTTTGGGCCACTTGGTACACAGTTTTTCTACCCCTTAGTCTTGACCTATCGACCCAGAACTCTGGGCATTGCAGGTTGGGGTGGTCCCCTGGTCTGTCGCGCGAGCCCAGACCAGACCGCACGGCCGAAGCCAATGCTCTATGCCGCTCAAATTGGCATACCTGGCCAAACGGGTCGACCTTGACCTTGACTGATCGACCCGAAACTCGGAGCGTTGCAGGTTCAGGTGGTCCCGTGGTCACACGCGCGAGCCCAGGTCAGACCGCACAGCAGAAGGGTATGCGGTTCGCGCTTGAAAAGACCAAAACAAGCCCAAAGGCCTTCACTGTTGGCAACTTGGTACGCAGTTTTCTACCCCTTTGGCTTGACCGATCCACCCGAAACTCGGAATGTTGCAGTTTCGGGTTGTCCCCTGGTCACTCACGCGAGCCCAGGTCAGATCGCTCAGCCCAAGGGCAGGTGGTTCACTGCTGAAAAACCCTAAATAACCCAAAGGCCTTGACTGTTGGCAACTTGGTAGGCAGTTTTCTTCCCCTTTGCCTTGACCCATCGACCCGAAACTCGGAGCGTTGCAGGTTCAGATGTTCCCCCGGTCACTCGCGCGAGCCCAGTTCAGGCAGCACAGCAGAAAGGTATGCGGTTTGCGTTTGAAAAGACCAAAACAAGCCCAATTTCTTCACTTTTGGGCCACTTGGTACACAGTTTTTCTACCCCTTAGGCTTGACCTATCGACCCAGAACTCTGGGCATTGCAGGTTGGGGTGGTCCCCTGGTCTGTCGCGCGAGCCCAGACCAGACCGCACGGCCGAAGCCAATGCTCTATGCCGCTCAAATTGGCATACCTGGCCAAACGGGTCGACCTTGACCTTGACTGATCGACCCGAAACTCGGAGCGTTGCAGGTTCAGGTGGTCCCGTGGTCACACGCGCGAGCCCAGGTCAGACCGCACAGCAGAAGGGTATGCGGTTCGCGCTTGAAAAGACCAAAACAAGCCCAAAGGCCTTCACTGTTGGCAACTTGGTACGCAGTTTTCTACCCCTTTGGCTTGACCGATCCACCCGAAACTCGGAATGTTGCAGGTTCGGGTTGTCCCCTGGTCACTCGCGTGAGCCCAGGTCAGATCGCTCAGCCCAAGGGCAGGTGGTTCACTGCTGAAAAACCCTAAATAACCCAAAGGCCTTGACTGTTGGCAACTTGGTAGGCAGTTTTCTTCCCCTTTGCCTTGACCCATCGACCCGAAACTCGGAGCGTTGCAGGTTCAGATGTTCCCCCGGTCACTCGCGCGAGCCCAGTTCAGGCAGCACAGCAGAAAGGTATGCGGTTTGCGTTTGAAAAGACCAAAACAAGCCCAATTTCTTCACTTTTGGGCCACTTGGTACACAGTTTTTCTACCCCTTAGGCTTGACCTATCGACCCAGAACTCTGGGCATTGCAGGTTGGGGTGGTCCCCTGGTCTGTCGCGCGAGCCCAGACCAGACCGCACGGCCGAAGCCAATGCTCTATGCCGCTCAAATTGGCATACCTGGCCAAACGGGTCGACCTTGACCTTGACTGATCGACCCGAAACTCGGAGCGTTGCAGGTTCAGGTGGTCCCGTGGTCACACGCGCGAGCCCAGGTCAGACCGCACAGCAGAAGGGTATGCGGTTCGCGCTTGAAAAGACCAAAACAAGCCCAAAGGCCTTCACTGTTGGCAACTTGGTACGCAGTTTTCTACCCCTTTGGCTTGACCGATCCACCCGAAACTCGGAATGTTGCAGGTTCGGGTTGTCCCCTGGTCACTCGCGCGAGCCCAGGTCAGATCGCTCAGCCCAAGGGCAGGTGGTTCACTGCTGAAAAACCCTAAATAACCCAAAGGCCTTGACTGTTGGCAACTTGGAAGGCAGTTTTCTTCCCCTTTGCCTTGACTCATCGACCCGAAACTCGGAGCGTTGCAGGTTCAGATGGTTCCCCGGTCACTCGCGCGAGCCCAGTTCAGGCAGCACAGCAGAAAGGTATGCGGTTTGCGTTTGAAAAGACCAAAACAAGCCCAATTTCTTCACTTTTGGGCCACTTGGTACACAGTTTTTCTACCCCTTAGGCTTGACCTATCGACCCAGAACTCTGGGCATTGCAGGTTGGGGTGGTCCCCTGGTCTGTCGCGCGAGCCCAGACCAGACCGCACGGCCGAAGCCAATGCTCTATGCCGCTCAAATTGGCATACCTGGCCAAACGGGTCGACCTTGACCTTGACTGATCGACCCGAAACTCGGAGCGTTGCAGGTTCAGGTGGTCCCGTGGTCACACGCGCGAGCCCAGGTCAGACCGCACAGCAGAAGGGTATGCGGTTCGCGCTTGAAAAGACCAAAACAAGCCCAAAGGCCTTCACTGTTGGCAACTTGGTACGCAGTTTTCTACCCCTTTGGCTTGACCGATCCACCCGAAACTCGGAATGTTGCAGGTTCGGGTTGTCCCCTGGTCACTCGCGCGAGCCCAGGTCAGATCGCTCAGCCCAAGGGCAGGTGGTTCACTGCTGAAAAACCCTAAATAACCCAAAGGCCTTGACTGTTGGCAACTTGGAAGGCAGTTTTCTTCCCCTTTGCCTTGACTCATCGACCCGAAACTTGGAGCGTTGCAGGTTCAGATGTTCCCCCGGTCAGTCGCGCGAGCCCAGTTCAGGCAGCACAGCAGAAAGGTATGCGGTTTGCGTTTGAAAAGACCAAAACAAGCCCAATTTCTTCACTTTTGGGCCACTTGGTACACAGTTTTTCTACCACTTAGTCTTGACCTATCGACCCTGAACTCTGGGCATTGCAGGTTGGGGTGGTCCCCTGGTCTGTCGCGCGAGCCCAGACCAGACCGCACGGCCGAAGCCAATGCTCTATGCCGCTCAAATTGGCATACCTGGCCAAACGGGTCGACCTTGACCTTGACTGATCGACCCGAAACTCGGAGCGTTGCAGGTTCAGGTGGTCCCGTGGTCACACGCGCGAGCCCAGGTCAGACCGCACAGCAGAAGGGTATGCGGTTCGCGCTTGAAAAGACCAAAACAAGCCCAAAGGCCTTCACTGTTGGCAACTTGGTACGCAGTTTTCTACCCCTTTGGCTTGACCGATCCACCCGAAACTCGGAATGTTGCAGGTTCGGGTTGTCCCCTGGTCACTCGCGCGAGCCCAGGTCAGATCGCTCAGCCCAAGGGCAGGTGGTTCACTGCTGAAAAACCCTAAATAACCCAAAGGCCTTGACTGTTGGCAACTTGGTAGGCAGTTTTCTTCCCCTTTGCCTTGACCCATCGACCCGAAACTCGGAGCGTTGCAGGTTCAGATGTTCCCCCGGTCACTCGCGCGAGCCCAGTTCAGGCAGCACAGCAGAAAGGTATGCGGTTTGCGTTTGAAAAGACCAAAACAAGCCCAATTTCTTCACTTTTGGGCCACTTGGTACACAGTTTTTCTACCCCTTAGGCTTGACCTTTCGACCCAGAACTCTGGGCATTGCAGGTTGGGGTGGTCCCCTGGTCTGTCGCGCGAGCCCAGACCAGACCGCACGTCCGAAGCCAATGCTCTATGCCGCTCAAATTGGCATACCTGGCCAAACGGGTCGACCTTGACCTTGACTGATCGACCCGAAACTCGGAGCGTTGCAGGTTCAGGTGGTCCCGTGGTCACACGCGCGAGCCCAGGTCAGACCGCACAGCAGAAGGGTATGCGGTTCGCGCTTGAAAAGACCAAAACAAGCCCAAAGGCCTTCACTGTTGGCAACTTGGTACGCAGTTTTCTACCCCTTTGGCTTGACCGATCCACCCGAAACTCGGAATGTTGCAGGTTCGGGTTGTCCCCTGGTCACTCGCGCGAGCCCAGGTCAGATCGCTCAGCCCAAGGGCAGGTGGTTCACTGCTGAAAAACCCTAAATAACCCAAAGGCCTTGACTGTTGGCAACTTGGTAGGCAGTTTTCTTCCCCTTTGCCTTGACCCATCGACCCGAAACTCGGAGCGTTGCAGGTTCAGATGTTCCCCCGGTCACTCGCGCGAGCCCAGTTCAGGCAGCACAGCAGAAAGGTATGCGGTTTGCGTTTGAAAAGACCAAAACAAGCCCAATTTCTTCACTTTTGGGCCACTTGGTACACAGTTTTTCTACCCCTTAGGCTTGACCTATCGACCCAGAACTCTGGGCATTGCAGGTTGGGGTGGTCCCCTGGTCTGTCGCGCGAGCCCAGACCAGACCGCACGGCCGAAGCCAATGCTCTATGCCGCTCAAATTGGCATACCTGGCCAAACGGGTCGACCTTGACCTTGACTGATCGACCCGAAACTCGGAGCGTTGCAGGTTCAGGTGGTCCCGTGGTCACACGCGCGAGCCCAGGTCAGACCGCACAGCAGAAGGGTATGCGGTTCGCGCTTGAAAAGACCAAAACAAGCCCAAAGGCCTTCACTGTTGGCAACTTGGTACGCAGTTTTCTACCCCTTTGGCTTGACCGATCCACCCGAAACTCGGAATGTTGCAGGTTCGGGTTGTCCCCTGGTCACTCGCGCGAGCCCAGGTCAGATTGCTCAGCCCAAGGGCAGGTGGTTCACTGCTGAAAAACCCTAAATAACCCAAAGGCCTTGACTGTTGGCAACTTGGAAGGCAGTTTTCTTCCCCTTTGCCTTGACTCATCGACCCGAAACTCGGAGCGTTGCAGGTTCAGATGTTCCCCCGGTCACTCGCGCGAGCCCAGTTCAGGCAGCACAGCAGAAAGGTATGCGGTTTGCGTTTGAAAAGACCAAAACAAGCCCAATTTCTTCACTTTTGGGCCACTTGGTACACAGTTTTTCTACCCCTTAGTCTTGACCTATCGACCCAGAACTCTGGGCATTGCAGGTTGGGGTGGTCCCCTGGTCTGTCGCGCGAGCCCAGACCAGACCGCACGGCCGAAGCCAATGCTCTATGCCGCTCAAATTGGCATACCTGGCCAAACGGGTCAACCTTGACCTTGACTGATCGACCCGAAACTCAGAGCGTTGCAGGTTCAGGTGGTCCCGTGGTCACACGCGCGAGCCCAGGTCAGACCGCACAGCAGAAGGGTATGCGGTTCGCGCTTGAAAAGACCAAAACAAGCCCAAAGGCCTTCACTGTTGGCAACTTGGTACGCAGTTTTCTACCCCTTTGGCTTGACCGATCCACCCGAAACTCGGAATGTTGCAGGTTCGGGTTGTCCCCTGGTCACTCGCGCGAGCCCAGGTCAGATCGCTCAGCCCAAGGGCAGGTGGTTCACTGCTGAAAAACCCTAAATAACCCAAAGGCCTTGACTGTTGGCAACTTGGTAGGCAGTTTTCTTCCCCTTTGCCTTGACCCATCGACCCGAAACTCGGAGCGTTGCAGGTTCAGATGGTCCCCCGGTCACTCGTGCGAGCCCAGTTCAGGCAGCACAGCAGAAAGGTATGCGGTTTGCGTTTGAAAAGACCAAAACAAGCCCAATTTCTTCACTTTTGGGCCACTTGGTACACAGTTTTTCTACCCCTTAGGCTTGACCTATCGACCCAGAACTCTGGGCATTGCAGGTTGGGGTGGTCCCCTGGTCTGTCGCGCGAGCCCAGACCAGACCGCACGGCCGAAGCCAATGCTCTATGCCGCTCAAATTGGCATATACCTGGCCAAACGGGTCGACCTTGACCTTGACTGATCGACCCGAAACTCGGAGCGTTGCAGGTTCAGGTGGTCCCGTGGTCACACGCGCGAGCCCAGGTCAGACCGCACAGCAGAAGGGTATGCGGTTCGCGCTTGAAAAGACCAAAACAAGCCCAAAGGCCTTCACTGTTGGCAACTTGGTACGCAGTTTTCTACCCCTTTGGCTTGACCGATCCACCCGAAACTCGGAATGTTGCAGGTTCGGGTTGTCCCCTGGTCACTCGCGCGAGCCCAGGTCAGATCGCTCAGCCCAAGGGCAGGTGGTTCACTGCTGAAAAACCCTAAATAACCCAAAGGCCTTGACTGTTGGCAACTTGGTAGGCAGTTTTCTTCCCCTTTGCCTTGACCCATCGACCCGAAACTCGGAGCGTTGCAGGTTCAGATGTTCCCCCGGTCACTCGCGCGAGCCCAGTTCAGGCAGCACAGCAGAAAGGTATGCGGTTTGCGTTTGAAAAGACCAAAACAAGCCCAATTTCTTCACTTTTGGGCCACTTGGTACACAGTTTTTCTACCCCTTAGGCTTGACCTATCGACCCAGAACTCTGGGCATTGCAGGTTGGGGTGGTCCCCTGGTCTGTCGCGCGAGCCCAGACCAGACCGCACGGCCGAAGCCAATGCTCTATGCCGCTCAAATTGGCATACCTGGCCAAACGGGTCGACCTTGACCTTGACTGATCGACCCGAAACTCGGAGCGTTGCAGGTTCAGGTGGTCCCGTGGTCACACGCGCGAGCCCAGGTCAGACCGCACAGCAGAAGGGTATGCGGTTCGCGCTTGAAAAGACCAAAACAAGCCCAAAGGCCTTCACTGTTGGCAACTTGGTATGCAGTTTTCTACCCCTTTGGCTTGACCGATCCACCCGAAACTCGGAATGTTGCAGGTTCGGGTTGTCCCCTGGTCACTCGCGCGAGCCCAGGTCAGATCGCTCAGCCCAAGGGCAGGTGGTTCACTGCTGAAAAACCCTAAATAACCCAAAGGCCTTGACTGTTGGCAACTTGGAAGGCAGTTTTCTTCCCCTTTGCCTTGACTCATCGACCCGAAACTCGGAGCGTTGCAGGTTCAGATGGTCCCCCGGTCACTCGCGCGAGCCCAGTTCAGGCAGCACAGCAGAAAGGTATGCGGTTCGCGTTTGAAAAGACCAAAACAAGCCCAATTTCTTCACTTTTGGGCCACTTGGTACACAGTTTTTCTACCCCTTAGTCTTGACCTATCGACCCAGAACTCTGGGCATTGCAGGTTGGGGTGGTCCCCTGGTCTGTCGCGCGAGCCCAGACCAGACCGCACGGCCGAAGCCAATGCTCTATGCCGCTCAAATTGGCATACCTGGCCAAACGGGTCGACCTTGACCTTGACTGATCGACCCGAAACTCGGAGCGTTGCAGGTTCAGGTGGTCCCGTGGTCACACGCGCGAGCCCAGGTCAGACCGCACAGCAGAAGGGTATGCGGTTCGCGCTTGAAAAGACCAAAACAAGCCCAAAGGCCTTCACTGTTGGCAACTTGGTACGCAGTTTTCTACCCCTTTGGCTTGACCGATCCACCCGAAACTCGGAATGTTGCAGGTTCGGGTTGTCCCCTGGTCACTCGCGCGAGCCCAGGTCAGATCGCTCAGCCCAAGGGCAGGTGGTTCACTGCTGAAAAACCCTAAATAACCCAAAGGCCTTGACTGTTGGCAACTTGGTAGGCAGTTTTCTTCCCCTTTGCCTTGACCCATCGACCCGAAACTCGGAGCGTTGCAGGTTCAGATGTTCCCCCGGTCACTCGCGCGAGCCCAGTTCAGGCAGCACAGCAGAAAGGTATGCGGTTTGCGTTTGAAAAGACCAAAACAAGCCCAATTTCTTCACTTTTGGGCCACTTGGTACACAGTTTTTCTACCCCTTAGGCTTGACCTATCGATCCAGAACTCTGGGCATTGCAGGTTGGGGTGGTCCCCTGGTCTGTCGCGCGAGCCCAGACCAGACCGCACGGCTGAAGCCAATGCTCTATGCCGCTCAAATTGGCATACCTGGCCAAACGGGTCGACCTTGACCTTGACTGATCGACCCGAAACTCGGAGCGTTGCAGGTTCAGGTGGTCCCGTGGTCACACGCGTGAGCCCAGGTCAGACCGCACAGCAGAAGGGTATGCGGTTCGCGCTTGAAAAGACCAAAACAAGCCCAAAGGCCTTCACTGTTGGCAACTTGGTACGCAGTTTTCTACCCCTTTGGCTTGACCGATCCACCCGAAACTCGGAATGTTGCAGGTTCGGGTTGTCCCCTGGTCACTCGCGCGAGCCCAGGTCAGATCGCTCAGCCCAAGGGCAGGTGGTTCACTGCTGAAAAACCCTAAATAACCCAAAGGCCTTGACTGTTGGCAACTTGGTAGGCAGTTTTCTTCCCCTTTGCCTTGACCCATCGACCCAAAACTCGGAGCGTTGCAGGTTCAGATGTTCCCCCGGTCACTCGCGCGAGCCCAGTTCAGGCAGCACAGCAGAAAGGTATGCGGTTTGCGTTTGAAAAGACCAAAACAAGCCCAATTTCTTCACTTTTGGGCCACTTGGTACACAGTTTTTCTACCCCTTAGGCTTGACCTATCGACCCAGAACTCTGGGCATTGCAGGTTGGGGTGGTCCCCTGGTCTGTCGCGCGAGCCCAGACCAGACCGCACGGCCGAAGCCAATGCTCTATGCCGCTCAAATTGGCATACCTGGCCAAACGGGTCGACCTTGACCTTGACTGATCGACCCGAAACTCGGAGCGTTGCAGGTTCAGGTGGTCCCGTGGTCACACGCGCGAGCCCAGGTCAGACCGCACAGCAGAAGGGTATGCGGTTCGCGCTTGAAAAGACCAAAACAAGCCCAAAGGCCTTCACTGTTGGCAACTTGGTACGCAGTTTTCTACCCCTTTGGCTTGACCGATCCACCCGAAACTCGGAATGTTGCAGGTTCGGGTTGTCCCCTGGTCACTCGCGCGAGCCCAGGTCAGATCGCTCAGCCCAAGGGCAGGTGGTTCACTGCTGAAAAACCCTAAATAACCCAAAGGCCTTGACTGTTGGCAACTTGGAAGGCAGTTTTCTTCCCCTTTGCCTTGACTCATCGACCCGAAACTCGGAGCGTTGCAGGTTCAGATGGTTCCCCGGTCACTCGCGCGAGCCCAGTTCAGGCAGCACAGCAGAAAGGTATGCGGTTTGCGTTTGAAAAGACCAAAACAAGCCCAATTTCTTCACTTTTGGGCCACTTGGTACACAGTTTTTCTACCCCTTAGTCTTGACCTATCGACCCAGAACTCTGGGCATTGCAGGTTGGGGTGGTCCCCTGGTCTGTCGCGCGAGCCCAGACCAGACCGCACGGCCGAAGCCAATGCTCTATGCCGCTCAAATTGGCATACCTGGCCAAACGGGTCGACCTTGACCTTGACTGATCGACCCGAAACTCGGAGCGTTGCAGGTTCAGGTGGTCCCGTGGTCACACGCGCGAGCCCAGGTCAGACCGCACAGCAGAAGGGTATGCGGTTCGCGCTTGAAAAGACCAAAACAAGCCCAAAGGCCTTCACTGTTGGCAACTTGGTACGCAGTTTTCTACCCCTTTGGCTTGACCGATCCACCCGAAACTCGGAATGTTGCAGGTTCGGGTTGTCCCCTGGTCACTCGCGCGAGCCCAGGTCAGATCGCTCAGCCCAAGGGCAGGTGGTTCACTGCTGAAAAACCCTAAATAACCCAAAGGCCTTGACTGTTGGCAACTTGGTAGGCAGTTTTCTTCCCCTTTGCCTTGACCCATCGACCCGAAACTCGGAGCCTTGCAGGTTCAGATGTTCCCCCGGTCACTCGCGCGAGCCCAGTTCAGGCAGCACAGCAGAAAGGTATGCGGTTTGCGTTTGAAAAGACCAAAACAAGCCCAATTTCTTCACTTTTGGGCCACTTGGTACACAGTTTTTCTACCCCTTAGGCTTGACCTATCGACCCAGAACTCTGGGCATTGCAGGTTGGGGTGGTCCCCTGGTCTGTCGCGCGAGCCCAGACCAGACCGCACGGCCGAAGCCAATGCTCTATGCCGCTCAAATTGGCATACCTGGCCAAACGGGTCGACCTTGACCTTGACTGATCGACCCGAAACTCGGAGCGTTGCAGGTTCAGGTGGTCCCGTGGTCACACGCGCGAGCCCAGGTCAGACCGCACAGCAGAAGGGTATGCGGTTCGCGCTTGAAAAGACCAAAACAAGCCCAAAGGCCTTCACTGTTGGCAACTTGGTACGCAGTTTTCTACCCCTTTGGCTTGACCGATCCACCCGAAACTCGGAATGTTGCAGGTTCGGGTTGTCCCCTGGTCACTCGCGCGAGCCCAGGTCAGATCGCTCAGCCCAAGGGCAGGTGGTTCACTGCTGAAAAACCCTAAATAACCCAAAGGCCTTGACTGTTGGCAACTTGGAAGGCAGTTTTCTTCCCCTTTGCCTTGACTCATCGACCTGAAACTTGGAGCGTTGCAGGTTCAGATGTTCCCCTGGTCAGTCGCGCGAGCCCAGTTCAGGCAGCACAGCAGAAAGGTATGCGGTTTGCGTTTGAAAAGACCAAAACAAGCCCAATTTCTTCACTTTTGGGCCACTTGGTACACAGTTTTTCTACCCCTTAGTCTTGACCTATCGACCCAGAACTCTGGGCATTGCAGGTTGGGGTGGTCCCCTGGTCTGTCGCGCGAGCCCAGACCAGACCGCACGGCCGAAGCCAATGCTCTATGCCGCTCAAATTGGCATACCTGGCCAAACGGGTCGACCTTGACCTTGACTGATCGACCCGAAACTCGGAGCGTTGCAGGTTCAGGTGGTCCCGTGGTCACACGCGCGAGCCCAGG
This sequence comes from Fragum whitleyi, assembly GCA_948146395.1. Taxonomy (NCBI): domain Eukaryota; kingdom Metazoa; phylum Mollusca; class Bivalvia; order Cardiida; family Cardiidae; genus Fragum; species Fragum whitleyi. The sequence goes on along the minus strand of OX411548.1, from coordinate 21,114,877 downwards.
TCAGACCGCACAGCAGAAGGGTATGCGGTTCGCGCTTGAAAAGACCAAAACAAGCCCAAAGGCCTTCACTGTTGGCAACTTGGTACGCAGTTTTCTACCCCTTTGGCTTGACCGATCCACCCGAAACTCGGAATGTTGCAGGTTCGGGTTGTCCCCTGGTCACTCGCGCGAGCCCAGGTCAGATCGCTCAGCCCAAGGGCAGGTGGTTCACTGCTGAAAAACCCTAAATAACCCAAAGGCCTTGACTGTTGGCAACTTGGTAGGCAGTTTTCTTCCCCTTTGCCTTGACCCATCGACCCGAAACTCGGAGCGTTGCAGGTTCAGATGTTCCCCCGGTCACTCGCGCGAGCCCAGTTCAGGCAGCACAGCAGAAAGGTATGCGGTTTGCGTTTGAAAAGACCAAAACAAGCCCAATTTCTTCACTTTTGGGCCACTTGGTACACAGTTTTTCTACCCCTTAGGCTTGACCTATCGACCCAGAACTCTGGGCATTGCAGGTTGGGGTGGTCCCCTGGTCTGTCGCGCGAGCCCAGACCAGACCGCACGTCCGAAGCCAATGCTCTATGCCGCTCAAATTGGCATACCTGGCCAAACGGGTCGACCTTGACCTTGACTGATCGACCCGAAACTCGGAGCGTTGCAGGTTCAGGTGGTCCCGTGGTCACACGCGCGAGCCCAGGTCAGACCGCACAGCAGAAGGGTATGCGGTTCGCGCTTGAAAAGACCAAAACAAGCCCAAAGGCCTTCACTGTTGGCAACTTGGTACGCAGTTTTCTACCCCTTTGGCTTGACCGATCCACCCGAAACTCGGAATGTTGCAGGTTCGGGTTGTCCCCTGGTCACTCGCGCGAGCCCAGGTCAGATTGCTCAGCCCAAGGGCAGGTGGTTCACTGCTGAAAAACCCTAAATAACCCAAAGGCCTTGACTGTTGGCAACTTGGTAGGCAGTTTTCTTCCCCTTTGCCTTGACCCATCGACCCGAAACTCGGAGCGTTGCAGGTTCAGATGTTCCCCCGGTCACTCGCGCGAGCCCAGTTCAGGCAGCACAGCAGAAAGGTATGCGGTTTGCGTTTGAAAAGACCAAAACAAGCCCAATTTCTTCACTTTTGGGCCACTTGGTACACAGTTTTTCTACCCCTTAGGCTTGACCTATCGACCCAGAACTCTGGGCATTGCAGGTTGGGGTGGTCCCCTGGTCTGTCGCGCGAGCCCAGACCAGACCGCACGGCCGAAGCCAATGCTCTATGCCGCTCAAATTGGCATACCTGGCCAAACGGGTCGACCTTGACCTTGACTGATCGACCCGAAACTCAGAGCGTTGCAGGTTCAGGTGGTCCCGTGGTCACACGCGCGAGCCCAGGTCAGACCGCACAGCAGAAGGGTATGCGGTTCGCGCTTGAAAAGACCAAAACAAGCCCAAAGGCCTTCACTGTTGGCAACTTGGTACGCAGTTTTCTACCCCTTTGGCTTGACCGATCCACCCGAAACTCGGAATGTTGCAGGTTCGGGTTGTCCCCTGGTCACTCGCGCGAGCCCAGGTCAGATCGCTCAGCCCAAGGGCAGGTGGTTCACTGCTGAAAAACCCTAAATAACCCAAAGGCCTTGACTGTTGGCAACTTGGAAGGCAGTTTTCTTCCCCTTTGCCTTGACTCATCGACCCGAAACTCGGAGCGTTGCAGGTTCAGATGTTCCCCCGGTCACTCGCGCGAGCCCAGTTCAGGCAGCACAGCAGAAAGGTATGCGGTTTGCGTTTGAAAAGACCAAAACAAGCCCAATTTCTTCACTTTTGGGCCACTTGGTACACAGTTTTTCTACCCCTTAGTCTTGACCTATCGACCCAGAACTCTGGGCATTGCAGGTTGGGGTGGTCCCCTGGTCTGTCGCGCGAGCCCAGACCAGACCGCACGGCCGAAGCCAATGCTCTATGCCGCTCAAATTGGCATACCTGGCCAAACGGGTCAACCTTGACCTTGACTGATCGACCCGAAACTCGGAGCGTTGCAGGTTCAGGTGGTCCCGTGGTCACACGCGCGAGCCCAGGTCAGACCGCACAGCAGAAGGGTATGCGGTTCGCGCTTGAAAAGACCAAAACAAGCCCAAAGGCCTTCACTGTTGGCAACTTGGTACGCAGTTTTCTACCCCTTTGGCTTGACCGATCCACCCGAAACTCGGAATGGTGCAGGTTCGGGTTGTCCCCTGGTTACTCGCGCGAGCCCAGGTCAGATCGCTCAGCCCAAGGGCAGGTGGTTCACTGCTGAAAAACCCTAAATAACCCAAAGGCCTTGACTGTTGGCAACTTGGAAGGCAGTTTTCTTCCCCTTTGCCTTGACTCATCGACCCGAAACTCGGAGCGTTGCAGGTTCAGATGTTCCCCCGGTCACTCGCGCGAGCCCAGTTCAGGCAGCACAGCAGAAAGGTATGCGGTTTGCGTTTGAAAAGACCAAAACAAGCCCAATTTCTTCACTTTTGGGCCACTTGGTACACAGTTTTTCTACCCCTTAGTCTTGACCTATCGACCCAGAACTCTGGGCATTGCAGGTTGGGGTGGTCCCCTGGTCTGTCGCGCGAGCCCAGACCAGACCGCACGGCCGAAGCCAATGCTCTATGCCGCTCAAATTGGCATACCTGGCCAAACGGGTCAACCTTGACCTTGACTGATCGACCCGAAACTCGGAACGTTGCAGGTTCAGGTGGTCCCGTGGTCACACGCGCGAGCCCAGGTCAGACCGCACAGCAGAAGGGTATGCGGTTCGCGCTTGAAAAGACCAAAACAAGCCCAAAGGCCTTCACTGTTGGCAACTTGGTACGCAGTTTTCTACCCCTTTGGCTTGACCGATCCACCCGAAACTCGGAATGTTGCAGGTTCGGGTTGTCCCCTGGTCACTCGCGCGATCCAGGTCAGATCGCTCAGCCCAAGGGCAGGTGGTTCACTGCTGAAAAACCCTAAATAACCCAAAGGCCTTGACTGTTGGCAACTTGGTAGGCAGTTTTCTTCCCCTTTGCCTTGACCCATCGACCCGAAACTCGGAGCGTTGCAGGTTCAGATGTTCCCCCGGTCACTCGCGCGAGCCCAGTTCAGGCAGCACAGCAGAAAGGTATGCGGTTTGCGTTTGAAAAGACCAAAACAAGCCCAATTTCTTCACTTTTGGGCCACTTGGTACACAGTTTTTCTACCCCTTAGGCTTGACCTATCGACCCAGAACTCTGGGCATTGCAGGTTGGGGTGGTCCCCTGGTCTGTCGCGCGAGCCCAGACCAGACCGCACGGCCGAAGCCAATGCTCTATGCCGCTCAAATTGGCATACCTGGCCAAACGGGTCGACCTTGACCTTGACTGATCGACCCGAAACTCGGAGCGTTGCAGGTTCAGGTGGTCCCGTGGTCACACGCGCGAGCCCAGGTCAGACCGCACAGCAGAAGGGTATGCGGTTCGCGCTTGAAAAGACCAAAACAAGCCCAAAGGCCTTCACTGTTGGCAACTTGGTACGCAGTTTTCTACCCCTTTGGCTTGACCGATCCACCCGAAACTCGGAATGTTGCAGGTTCGGGTTGTCCCCTGGTCACTCGCGCGAGCCCAGGTCAGATCGCTCAGCCCAAGGGCAGGTGGTTCACTGCTGAAAAACCCTAAATAACCCAAAGGCCTTGACTGTTGGCAACTTGGAAGGCAGTTTTCTTCCCCTTTGCCTTGACCCATCGACCCGAAACTCGGAGCGTTGCAGGTTCAGATGGTCCCCCGGTCACTCGCGCGAGCCCAGTTCAGGCAGCACAGCAGAAAGGTATGCAGTTTGCGTTTGAAAAGACCAAAACAAGCCCAATTTCTTCACTTTTGGGCCACTTGGTACACAGTTTTTCTACCCCTTAGGCTTGACCTATCGACCCAGAACTCTGGGCATTGCAGGTTGGGGTGGTCCCCTGGTCTGTCGCGCGAGCCCAGACCAGACCGCACGGCCGAAGCCAATGCTCTATGCCGCTCAAATTGGCATACCTGGCCAAACGGGTCGACCTTGACCTTGACTGATCGACCCGAAACTCGGAGCGTTGCAGGTTCAGGTGGTCCCGTGGTCACACGCGCGAGCCCAGGTCAGACCGCACAGCAGAAGGGTATGCGGTTCGCGCTTGAAAAGACCAAAACAAGCCCAAAGGCCTTCACTGTTGGCAACTTGGTACGCAGTTTTCTACCCCTTTGGCTTGACCGATCCACCCGAAACTCGGAATGTTGCAGGTTCGGGTTGTCCCCTGGTCACTCGCGCGAGCCCAGGTCAGATCGCTCAGCCCAAGGGCAGGTGGTTCACTGCTGAAAAACCCTAAATAACCCAAAGGCCTTGACTGTTGGCAACTTGGTAGGCAGTTTTCTTCCCCTTTGCCTTGACCCATCGACCCGAAACTCGGAGCGTTGCAGGTTCAGATGTTCCCCCGGTCACTCGCGCGAGCCCAGTTCAGGCAGCACAGCAGAAAGGTATGCGGTTTGCGTTTGAAAAGACCAAAACAAGCCCAATTTCTTCACTTTTGGGCCACTTGGTACACAGTTTTTCTACCCCTTAGGCTTGACCTATCGACCCAGAACTCTGGGCATTGCAGGTTGGGGTGGTCCCCTGGTCTGTCGCGCGAGCCCAGACCAGACCGCACGGCCGAAGCCAATGCTCTATGCCGCTCAAATTGGCATACCTGGCCAAACGGGTCGACCTTGACCTTGACTGATCGACCCGAAACTCGGAGCGTTGCAGGTTCAGGTGGTCCCGTGGTCACACGCGCGAGCCCAGGTCAGACCGCACAGCAGAAGGGTATGCGGTTCGCGCTTGAAAAGACCAAAACAAGCCCAAAGGCCTTCACTGTTGGCAACTTGGTACGCAGTTTTCTACCCCTTTGGCTTGACCGATCCACCCGAAACTCGGAATGTTGCAGGTTCAGGTTGTCCCCTGGTCACTCACGCGAGCCCAGGTCAGATCGCTCAGCCCAAGGGCAGGTGGTTCACTGCTGAAAAACCCTAAATAACCCAAAGGCCTTGACTGTTGGCAACTTGGTAGGCAGTTTTCTTCCCCTTTGCCTTGACCCATCGACCCGAAACTCGGAGCGTTGCAGGTTCAGATGTTCCCCCGGTCACTCGCGCGAGCCCAGTTCAGGCAGCACAGCAGAAAGGTATGCGGTTTGCGTTTGAAAAGACCAAAACAAGCCCAATTTCTTCACTTTTGGGCCACTTGGTACACAGTTTTTCTACCCCTTAGTCTTGACCTATCGACCCAGAACTCTGGGCATTGCAGGTTGGGGTGGTCCCCTGGTCTGTCGCGCGAGCCCAGACCAGACCGCACGGCCGAAGCCAATGCTCTATGCCGCTCAAATTGGCATACCTGGCCAAACGGGTCGACCTTGACCTTGACTGATCGACCCGAAACTCGGAGCGTTGCAGGTTCAGGTGGTCCCGTGGTCACACGCGCGAGCCCAGGTCAGACCGCACAGCAGAAGGGTATGCGGTTCGCGCTTGAAAAGACCAAAACAAGCCCAAAGGCCTTCACTGTTGGCAACTTGGTACGCAGTTTTCTACCCCTTTGGCTTGACCGATCCACCCGAAACTCGGAATGTTGCAGGTTCGGGTTGTCCCCTGGTCACTCGCGCGAGCCCAGGTCAGATCGCTCAGCCCAAGGGCAGGTGGTTCACTGCTGAAAAACCCTAAATAACCCAAAGGCCTTGACTGTTGGCAACTTGGAAGGCAGTTTTCTTCCCCTTTGCCTTGACTCATCGACCCGAAACTCGGAGCGTTGCAGGTTCAGATGGTCCCCCGGTCACTCGCGCGAGCCCAGTTCAGGCAGCACAGCAGAAAGGTATGCGGTTTGCGTTTGAAAAGACCAAAACAAGCCCAATTTCTTCACTTTTGGGCCACTTGGTACACAGTTTTTCTACCCCTTAGGCTTGACCTATCGACCCAGAACTCTGGGCATTGCAGGTTGGGGTGGTCCCCTGGTCTGTCGCGCGAGCCCAGACCAGACCGCACGGCCGAAGCCAATGCTCTATGCCGCTCAAATTGGCATACCTGGCCAAACGGGTCGACCTTGACCTTGACTGATCGACCCGAAACTCGGAGCGTTGCAGGTTCAGGTGGTCCCGTGGTCACACGCGCGAGCCCAGGTCAGACCGCACAGCAGAAGGGTATGCGGTTCGCGCTTGAAAAGACCAAAACAAGCCCAAAGGCCTTCACTGTTGGCAACTTGGTACGCAGTTTTCTACCCCTTTGGCTTGACCGATCCACCCGAAACTCGGAATGTTGCAGGTTCGGGTTGTCCCCTGGTCACTCGCGCGAGCCCAGGTCAGATCGCTCAGCCCAAGGGCAGGTGGTTCACTGCTGAAAAACCCTAAATAACCCAAAGGCCTTGACTGTTGGCAACTTGGTAGGCAGTTTTCTTCCCCTTTGCCTTGACCCATCGACCCGAAACTTGGAGCGTTGCAGGTTCAGATGTTCCCCCGGTCACTCGCGCGAGCCCAGTTCAGGCAGCACAGCAGAAAGGTATGCGGTTTGCGTTTGAAAAGACCAAAACAAGCCCAATTTCTTCACTTTTGGGCCACTTGGTACACAGTTTTTCTACCCCTTAGGCTTGACCTATCGACCCAGAATTCTGGGCATTGCAGGTTGGGGTGGTCCCCTGGTCTGTCGCGCGAGCCCAGACCAGACCGCACGGCCGAAGCCAATGCTCTATGCCGCTCAAATTGGCATACCTGGCCAAACGGGTCGACCTTGACCTTGACTGATCGACCCGAAACTCGGAGCGTTGCAGGTTCAGGTGGTCCCGTGGTCACACGCGCGAGCCCAGGTCAGACCGCACAGCAGAAGGGTATGCGTTCGCGCTTGAAAAGACCAAAACAAGCCCAAAGGCCTTCACTGTTGGCAACTTGGTACGCAGTTTTCTACCCCTTTGGCTTGACCGATCCACCCGAAACTCGGAATGTTGCAGGTTCGGGTTGTCCCCTGGTCACTCGCGCGAGCCCAGGTCAGATCGCTCAGCCCAAGGGCAGGTGGTTCACTGCTGAAAACCCTAAATAACCCAAAGGCCTTGACTGTTGGCAACTTGGAAGGCAGTTTTCTTCCCCTTTGCCTTGACTCATCGACCCGAAACTCGGAGCGTTGCAGGTTCAGATGGTCCCCCGGTCACTCGCACGAGCCCAGTTCAGGCAGCACAGCAGAAAGGTATGCGGTTTGCGTTTGAAAAGACCAAAACAAGCCCAATTTCTTCACTTTTGGGCCACTTGGTACACAGTTTTTTCTACCCCTTAGGCTTGACCTATCGACCCAGAACTCTGGGCATTGCAGGTTGGGGTGGTCCCCTGGTCTGTCGCGTGAGCCCAGACCAGACCGCACGGCCGAAGCCAATGCTCTATGCCGCTCAAATTGGCATACCTGGCCAAACGGGTCGACCTTGACCTTGACTGATCGACCCGAAACTCGGAGCGTTGCAGGTTCAGGTGGTCCCGTGGTCACACGCGCGAGCCCAGGTCAGACCGCACAGCAGAAGGGTATGCGGTTCGCGCTTGAAAAGACCAAAACAAGCCCAAAGGCCTTCACTGTTGGCAACTTGGTACGCAGTTTTCTACCCCTTTGGCTTGACCGATCCACCCGAAACTCGGAATGTTGCAGGTTCGGGTTGTCCCCTGGTCACTCGCGCGAGCCCAGGTCAGATCGCTCAGCCCAAGGGCAGGTGGTTCACTGCTGAAAAACCCTAAATAACCCAAAGGCCTTGACTGTTGGCAACTTGGTAGGCAGTTTTCTTCCCCTTTGCCTTGACCCATCGACCCGAAACTCGGAGCGTTGCAGGTTCAGATGTTCCCCCGGTCACTCGCGCGAGCCCAGTTCAGGCAGCACAGCAGAAAGGTATGCGGTTTGCGTTTGAAAAGACCAAAACAAGCCCAATTTCTTCACTTTTGGGCCACTTGGTACACAGTTTTTCTACCCCTTAGGCTTGACCTATCGACCCAGAACTCTGGGCATTGCAGGTTGGGGTGGTCCCCTGGTCTGTCGCGCGAGCCCAGACCAGACCGCACGGCCGAAGCCAATGCTCTATGCCGCTCAAATTGGCATACCTGGCCAAACGGGTCGACCTTGACCTTGACTGATCGACCCGAAACTCGGAGCGTTGCAGGTTCAGGTGGTCCCGTGGTCACACGCGCGAGCCCAGGTCAGACCGCACAGCAGAAGGGTATGCGGTTCGCGCTTGAAAAGACCAAAACAAGCCCAAAGGCCTTCACTGTTGGCAACTTGGTACGCAGTTTTCTACCCCTTTGGCTTGACCGATCCACCCGAAACTCGGAATGTTGCAGGTTCGGGTTGTCCCCTGGTCACTCGCGCGAGCCCAGGTCAGATCGCTCAGCCCAAGGGCAGGTGGTTCACTGCTGAAAAACCCTAAATAACCCAAAGGCCTTGACTGTTGGCAACTTTGTAGGCAGTTTTCTTCCCCTTTGCCTTGACCCATCGACCCGAAACTCGGAGCGTTGCAGGTTCAGATGTTCCCCCGGTCACTCGCGCGAGCCCAGTTCAGGCAGCACAGCAGAAAGGTATGCGGTTTGCGTTTGAAAAGACCAAAACAAGCCCAATTTCTTCACTTTTGGGCCACTTGGTACACAGTTTTTCTACCCCTTAGGCTTGACCTATCGACCCAGAACTCTGGGCATTGCAGGTTGGGGTGGTCCCCTGGTCTGTCGCGCGAGCCCAGACCAGACCGCACGGCCGAAGCCAATGCTCTATGCCGCTCAAATTGGCATACCTGGCCAAACGGGTCGACCTTGACCTTGACTGATCGACCCGAAACTCGGAGCGTTGCAGGTTCAGGTGGTCCCGTGGTCACACGCGCGAGCCCAGGTCAGACCGCACAGCAGAAGGGTATGCGGTTCGCGCTTGAAAAGACCAAAACAAGCCCAAAGGCCTTCACTGTTGGCAACTTGGTACGCAGTTTTCTACCCCTTTGGCTTGACCGATCCACCCGAAACTCGGAATGTTGCAGGTTCGGGTTGTCCCCTGGTCACTCGCGCGAGCCCAGGTCAGATCGCTCAGCCCAAGGGCAGGTGGTTCACTGCTGAAAAACCCTAAATAACCCAAAGGCCTTGACTGTTGGCAACTTGGTAGGCAGTTTTCTTCCCCTTTGCCTTGACCCATCGACCCGAAACTCAGAGCGTTGCAGGTTCAGATGTTCCCCCGGTCACTCGCGCGAGCCCAGTTCAGGCAGCACAGCAGAAAGGTATGCGGTTTGCCTTTGAAAAGACCAAAACAAGCCCAATTTCTTCACTTTTGGGCCACTTGGTACACAGTTTTTCTACCCCTTAGGCTTGACCTATCGACCCAGAACTCTGGGCATTGCAGGTTGGGGTGGTCCCCTGGTCTGTCGCGCGAGCCCAGACCAGACCGCACGGCCGAAGCCAATGCTCTATGCCGCTCAAATTGGCATACCTGGCCAAACGGGTCGACCTTGACCTTGACTGATCGACCCGAAACTCGGAGCGTTGCAGGTTCAGGTGGTCCCGTGGTCACACGCACGAGCCCAGGTCAGACCGCACAGCAGAAGGGTATGCGGTTCGCGCTTGAAAAGACCAAAACAAGCCCAAAGGCCTTCACTGTTGGCAACTTGGTACGCAGTTTTCTACCCCTTTGGCTTGACCGATCCACCCGAAACTCGGAATGTTGCAGGTTCGGGTTGTCCCCTGGTCACTCGCGCGAGCCCAGGTCAGATCGCTCAGCCCAAGGGCAGGTGGTTCACTGCTGAAAAACCCTAAATAACCCAAAGGCCTTGACTGTTGGCAACTTGGAAGGCAGTTTTCTTCCCCTTTGCCTTGACTCATCGACCCGAAACTCGGAGCGTTGCAGGTTCAGATGTTCCCCCGGTCACTCGCGCGAGCCCAGTTCAGGCAGCACAGCAGAAAGGTATGCGGTTTGCGTTTGAAAAGACCAAAACAAGCCCAATTTCTTCACTTTTGGGCCACTTGGTACACAGTTTTTCTACCCCTTAGTCTTGACCTATCGACCCAGAACTCTGGGCATTGCAGGTTGGGGTGGTCCTCTGGTCTGTCGTGCGAGCCCAGACCAGACCGCACGGCCGAAGCCAATGCTCTATGCCGCTCAAATTGGCATACCTGGCCAAACGGGTCGACCTTGACCTTGACTGATCGACCCGAAACTCGGAGCGTTGCAGGTTCAGGTGGTCCCGTGGTCACACGCGCGAGCCCAGGTCAGACCGCACAGCAGAAGGGTATGCGGTTCGCGCTTGAAAAGACCAAAACAAGCCCAAAGGCCTTCACTGTTGGCAACTTGGTACGCAGTTTTCTACCCCTTTGGCTTGACCGATCCACCCGAAACTCGGAATGTTGCAGGTTCGGGTTGTCCCCTGGTCACTCGCGCGAGCCCAGGTCAGATCGCTCAGCCCAAGGGCAGGTGGTTCACTGCTGAAAAACCCTAAATAACCCAAAGGCCTTGACTGTTGGCAACTTGGTAGGCAGTTTTCTTCCCCTTTGCCTTGACCCATCGACCCGAAACTCGGAGCGTTGCAGGTTCAGATGTTCCCCCGGTCACTCGCGCGAGCCCAGTTCAGGCAGCACAGCAGAAAGGTATGCGGTTTGCGTTTGAAAAGACCAAAACAAGCCCAATTTCTTCACTTTTGGGCCACTTGGTACACAGTTTTTCTACCCCTTAGGCTTGACCTATCGACCCAGAACTCTGGGCATTGCAGGTTGGGGTGGTCCCCTGGTCTGTCGCGCGAGCCCAGACCAGACCGCACGGCAGAAGCCAATGCTCTATGCCGCTCAAATTGGCATACCTGGCCAAACGGGTCGACCTTGACCTTGACTGATCGACCCGAAACTCGGAGCGTTGCAGGTTCAGGTGGTCCCGTGGTCACACGCGCGAGCCCAGGTCAGACCGCACAGCAGAAGGGTATGCGGTTCGCGCTTGAAAAGACCAAAACAAGCCCAAAGGCCTTCACTGTTGGCAACTTGGTACGCAGTTTTCTACCCCTTTGGCTTGACCGATCCACCCGAAACTCGGAATGTTGCAGGTTCGGGTTGTCCCCTGGTCACTCGCGCGAGCCCAGGTCAGATCGCTCAGCCCAAGGGCAGGTGGTTCACTGCTGAAAAACCCTAAATAACCCAAAGGCCTTGACTGTTGGCAACTTGGTAGGCAGTTTTCTTCCCCTTTGCCTTGACCCATCGACCCGAAACTCGGAGCGTTGCAGGTTCAGATGTTCCCCCGGTCACTCGCGCGAGCCCAGTTCAGGCAGCACAGCAGAAAGGTATGCGGTTTGCGTTTGAAAAGACCAAAAAAAGCCCAATTTCTTCACTTTTGGGCCACTTGGTACACAGTTTTTCTACCCCTTAGGCTTGACCTATCGACCCAGAACTCTGGGCATTGCAGGTTGGGGTGGTCCCCTGGTCTGTTGCGCGAGCCCAGACCAGACCGCACGGCAGAAGCCAATGCTCTATGCCGCTCAAATTGGCATACCTGGCCAAACGGGTCGACCTTGACCTTGACTGATCGACCCGAAACTCGGAGCGTTGCAGGTTCAGGTGGTCCCGTGGTCACACGCGCGAGCCCAGGTCAGACCGCACAGCAGAAGGGTATGCGGTTCGCGCTTGAAAAGACCAAAACAAGCCCAAAGGCCTTCACTGTTGGCAACTTGGTATGCAGTTTTCTACCCCTTTGGCTTGACCGATCCACCCGAAACTCGGAATGTTGCAGGTTCGGGTTGTCCCCTGGTCACTCGCGTGAGCCCAGGTCAGATCGCTCAGCCCAAGGGCAGGTGGTTCACTGCTGAAAAACCCTAAATAACCCAAAGGCCTTGACTGTTGGCAACTTGGAAGGCAGTTTTCTTCCCCTTTGCCTTGACTCATCGACCCGAAACTCGGAGCGTTGCAGGTTCAGATGTTCCCCCGGTCACTCGCGCGAGCCCAGTTCAGGCAGCACAGCAGAAAGGTATGCGGTTTGCGTTTGAAAAGACCAAAACAAGCCCAATTTCTTCACTTTTGGGCCACTTGGTACACAGTTTTTCTACCCCTTAGTCTTGACCTATCGACCCAGAACTCTGGGCATTGCAGGTTGGGGTGGTCCCCTGGTCTGTCGCGCGAGCCCAGACCAGACCGCACGGCCGAAGCCAATGCTCTATGCCGCTCAAATTGGCATACCTGGCCAAACGGGTCGACCTTGACCTTGACTGATCGACCCGAAACTCGGAGCGTTGCAGGTTCAGGTGGTCCCGTGGTCACACGCGCGAGCCCAGGTCAGACCGCACAGCAGAAGGGTATGCGGTTCGCGCTTGAAAAGACCAAAACAAGCCCAAAGGCCTTCACTGTTGGCAACTTGGTACGCAGTTTTCTACCCCTTTGGCTTGACCGATCCACCCGAAACTCGGAATGTTGCAGGTTCGGGTTGTCCCCTGGTCACTCGCGCGAGCCCAGGTCAGATCGCTCAGCCCAAGGGCAGGTGGTTCACTGCTGAAAAACCCTAAATAACCCAAAGGCCTTGACTGTTGGCAACTTGGTAGGCAGTTTTCTTCCCCTTTGCCTTGACCCATCGACCCGAAACTCGGAGCGTTGCAGGTTCAGATGTTCCCCCGGTCACTCGCGCGAGCCCAGTTCAGGCAGCACAGCAGAAAGGTATGCGGTTTGCGTTTGAAAAGACCAAAACAAGCCCAATTTCTTCACTTTTGGGCCACTTGGTACACAGTTTTTCTACCCCTTAGGCTTGACCTATCGACCCAGAACTCTGGGCATTGCAGGTTGGGGTGGTCCCCTGGTCTGTCGCGCGAGCCCAGACCAGACCGCACGGCCGAAGCCAATGCTCTATGCCGCTCAAATTGGCATACCTGGCCAAACGGGTCGACCTTGACCTTGACTGATCGACCCGAAACTCGGAGCGTTGCAGGTTCAGGTGGTCCCGTGGTCACACGCACGAGCCCAGGTCAGACCGCACAGCAGAAGGGTATGCGGTTCGCGCTTGAAAAGACCAAAACAAGCCCAAAGGCCTTCACTGTTGGCAACTTGGTACGCAGTTTTCTACCCCTTTGGCTTGACCGATCCACCCGAAACTCGGAATGTTGCAGGTTCGGGTTGTCCCATGGTCACTCGCGCGAGCCCAGGTCAGATCGCTCAGCCCAAGGGCAGGTGGTTCACTGCTGAAAAACCCTAAATAACCCAAAGGCCTTGACTGTTGGCAACTTGGTAGGCAGTTTTCTTCCCCTTTGCCTTGACCCATCGACCCGAAACTCGGAGCGTTGCAGGTTCAGATGTTCCCCCGGTCACTCGCGCGAGCCCAGTTCAGGCAGCACAGCAGAAAGGTATGCGGTTTGCGTTTGAAAAGACCAAAACAAGCCCAATTTCTTCACTTTTGGGCCACTTGGTACACAGTTTTTCTACCCCTTAGGCTTGACCTATCGACCCAGAACTCTGGGCATTGCAGGTTGGGGTGGTCCCCTGGTCTGTCGCGCGAGCCCAGACCAGACCGCACGGCCGAAGCCAATGCTCTATGCCGCTCAAATTGGCATACCTGGCCAAACGGGTCGACCTTGACCTTGACTGATCGACCCGAAACTCGGAGCGTTGCAGGTTCAGGTGGTCCCGTGGTCACACGCGCGAGCCCAGGTCAGACCGCACAGCAGAAGGGTATGCGGTTCGCGCTTGAAAAGACCAAAACAAGCCCAAAGGCCTTCACTGTTGGCAACTTGGTACGCAGTTTTCTACCCCTTTGGCTTGACCGATCCACCCGAAACTCGGAATGTTGCAGGTTCGGGTTGTCCCCTGGTCACTCGCGCGAGCCCAGGTCAGATCGCTCAGCCCAAGGGTAGGTGGTTCACTGCTGAAAAACCCTAAATAACCCAAAGGCCTTGACTGTTGGCAACTTGGAAGGCAGTTTTCTTCCCCTTTGCCTTGACTCATCGACCCGAAACTCGGAGCGTTGCAGGTTCAGATGGTTCCCCGGTCACTCGCGCGAGCCCAGTTCAGGCAGCACAGCAGAAAGGTATGCGGTTTGCGTTTGAAAAGACCAAAACAAGCCCAATTTCTTCACTTTTGGGCCACTTGGTACACAGTTTTTCTACCCCTTAGTCTTGACCTATCGACCCAGAACTCTGGGCATTGCAGGTTGGGGTGGTCCCCTGGTCTGTCGCGCGAGCCCAGACCAGACCGCACGGCCGAAGCCAATGCTCTATGCCGCTCAAATTGGCATACCTGGCCAAACGGGTCGACCTTGACCTTGACTGATCGACCCGAAACTCGGAGCGTTGCAGGTTCAGGTGGTCCCGTGGTCACACGCGCGAGCCCAGGTCAGACCGCACAGCAGAAGGGTATGCGGTTCGCGCTTGAAAAGACCAAAACAAGCCCAAAGGCCTTCACTGTTGGCAACTTGGTACGCAGTTTTCTACCCCTTTGGCTTGACCGATCCACCCGAAACTCGGAATGTTGCAGGTTCGGGTTGTCCCCTGGTCACTCGCGCGAGCCCAGGTCAGATCGCTCAGCCCAAGGGCAGGTGGTTCACTGCTGAAAAACCCTAAATAACCCAAAGGCCTTGACTGTTGGCAACTTGGTAGGCAGTTTTCTTCCCCTTTGCCTTGACCCATCGACCCGAAACTCGGAGCGTTGCAGGTTCAGATGTTCCCCCGGTCACTCGCGCGAGCCCAGTTCAGGCAGCACAGCAGAAAGGTATGCGGTTTGCGTTTGAAAAGACCAAAACAAGCCCAATTTCTTCACTTTTGGGCCACTTGGTACACAGTTTTTCTACCCCTTAGGCTTGACCTATCGACCCAGAACTCTGGGCATTGCAGGTTGGGGTGGTCCCCTGGTCTGTCGCGCGAGCCCAGACCAGACCGCACGGCCGAAGCCAATGCTCTATGCCGCTCAAATTGGCATACCTGGCCAAACGGGTCGACCTTGACCTTGACTGATCGACCCGAAACTCGGAGCGTTGCAGGTTCAGGTGGTCCCGTGGTCACACGCGCGAGCCCAGGTCAGACCGCACAGCAGAAGGGTATGCGGTTCGCGCTTGAAAAGACCAAAACAAGCCCAAAGGCCTTCACTGTTGGCAACTTGGTACGCAGTTTTCTACCCCTTTGGCTTGACCGATCCACCCGAAACTCGGAATGTTGCAGGTTCGGGTTGTCCCCTGGTCACTCGCGCGAGCCCAGGTCAGATCGCTCAGCCCAAGGGCAGGTGGTTCACTGCTGAAAAACCCTAAATAACCCAAAGGCCTTGACTGTTGGCAACTTGGAAGGCAGTTTTCTTCCCCTTTGCCTTGACTCATCGACCCGAAACTTGGAGCGTTGCAGGTTCAGATGTTCCCCCGGTCACTCGCGCGAGCCCAGTTCAGGCAGCACAGCAGAAAGGTATGCGGTTTGCGTTTGAAAAGACCAAAACAAGCCCAATTTCTTCACTTTTGGGCCACTTGGTACACAGTTTTTCTACCCCTTAGTCTTGACCTATCGACCCAGAACTCTGGGCATTGCAGGTTGGGGTGGTCCCCTGGTCTGTCGCGCGAGTCCAGACCAGACCGCACGGCCGAAGCCAATGCTCTATGCCGCTCAAATTGGCATACCTGGCCAAACGGGTCGACCTTGACCTTGACTGATCGACCCGAAACTCGGAGCGTTGCAGGTTCAGGTGGTCCCGTGGTCACACGCGCGAGCCCAGGTCAGACCGCACAGCAGAAGGGTATGCGGTTCGCGCTTGAAAAGACCAAAACAAGCCCAAAGGCCTTCACTGTTGGCAACTTGGTACGCAGTTTTCTACCCCTTTGGCTTGACCGATCCACCCGAAACTCGGAATGTTGCAGGTTCGGGTTGTCCCCTGGTCACTCGCGCGAGCCCAGGTCAGATCGCTCAGCCCAAGGGCAGGTGGTTCACTGCTGAAAAACCCTAAATAACCCAAAGGCCTTGATTGTTGGCAACTTGGAAGGCAGTTTTCTTCCCCTTTGCCTTGACTCATCGACCCGAAACTCGGAGCGTTGCAGGTTCAGATGTTCCCCCGGTCACTCGCGCGAGCCCAGTTCAGGCAGCACAGCAGAAAGGTATGCGGTTTGCGTTTGAAAAGACCAAAACAAGCCCAATTTCTTCACTTTTGGGCCACTTGGTACACAGTTTTTCTACCCCTTAGTCTTGACCTATCGACCCAGAACTCTGGGCATTGCAGGTTGGGGTGGTCCCCTGGTCTGTCGCGCGAGCCCAGACCAGACCGCACGGCCGAAGCCAATGCTCTATGCCGCTCAAATTGGCATACCTGGCCAAACGGGTTGACCTTGACCTTGACTGATCGACCCGAAACTCGGAGCGTTGCAGGTTCAGGTGGTCCCGTGGTCACACGCGCGAGCCCAGGTCAGACCGCACAGCAGAAGGGTATGCGGTTCGCGCTTGAAAAGACCAAAACAAGCCCAAAGGCCTTCACTGTTGGCAACTTGGTACGCAGTTTTCTACCCCTTTGGCTTGACTGATCCACCCGAAACTCGGAATGTTGCAGGTTCGGGTTGTCCCCTGGTCACTCGCGCGAGCCCAGGTCAGATCGCTCAGCCCAAGGGCAGGTGGTTCACTGCTGAAAAACCCTAAATAACCCAAAGTCCTTGACTGTTGGCAACTTGGTAGGCAGTTTTCTTCCCCTTTGCCTTGACCCATCGACCCGAAACTCGGAGCGTTGCAGGTTCAGATGTTCCCCCGGTCACTCGCGCGAGCCCAGTTCAGGCAGCACAGCAGAAAGGTATGCGGTTTGCGTTTGAAAAGACCAAAACAAGCCCAATTTCTTCACTTTTGGGCCACTTGGTACACAGTTTTTCTACCCCTTAGGCTTGACCTATCGACCCAGAACTCTGGGCATTGCAGGTTGGGGTGGTCCCCTGGTCTGTCGCGCGAGCCCAGACCAGACCGCACGGCCGAAGCCAATGCTCTATGCCGCTCAAATTGGCATACCTGGCCAAACGGGTCGACCTTGACCTTGACTGATCGACCCGAAACTCGGAGCGTTGCAGGTTCAGGTGGTCCCGTGGTCACACGCGCGAGCCCAGGTCAGACCGCACAGCAGAAGGGTATGCGGTTCGCGCTTGAAAAGACCAAAACAAGCCCAAAGGCCTTCACTGTTGGCAACTTGGTACGCAGTTTTCTACCCCTTTGGCTTGACCGATCCACCCGAAACTCGGAATGTTGCAGGTTCGGGTTGTCCCCTGGTCACTCGCGCGAGCCCAGGTCAGATCGCTCAGCCCAAGGGCAGGTGGTTCACTGCTGAAAAACCCTAAATAACCCAAAGGCCTTGACTGTTGGCAACTTGGAAGGCAGTTTTCTTCCCCTTTGCCTTGACCCATCGACCCGAAACTCGGAGCGTTGCAGGTTCAGATGTTCCCCCGGTCACTCGCGCGAGCCCAGTTCAGGCAGCACAGCAGAAAGGTATGCGGTTTGCGTTTGAAAAGACCAAAACAAGCCCAATTTCTTCACTTTTGGGCCACTTGGTACACAGTTTTTCTACCCCTTAGGCTTGACCTATCGACCCAGAACTCTGGGCATTGCAGGTTGGGGTGGTCCCCTGGTCTGTCGCGCGAGCCCAGACCAGACCGCACGGCCGAAGCCAATGCTCTATGCCGCTCAAATTGGCATACCTGGCCAAACGGGTCGACCTTGACCTTGACTGATCGACCCGAAACTCGGAGCGTTGCAGGTTCAGGTGGTCCCGTGGTCACACGCGCGAGCCCAGGTCAGACCGCACAGCAGAAGGGTATGCGGTTCGCGCTTGAAAAGACCAAAACAAGCCCAAAGGCCTTCACTGTTGGCAACTTGGTACGCAGTTTTCTACCCCTTTGGCTTGACCGATCCACCCGAAACTCGGAATGTTGCAGGTTCGGGTTGTCCCCTGGTCACTCGCGCGAGCCCAGGTCAGATCGCTCAGCCCAAGGGCAGGTGGTTCACTGCTGAAAAACCCTAAATAACCCAAAGGCCTTGACTGTTGGCAACTTGGAAGGCAGTTTTCTTCCCCTTTGCCTTGACTCATCGACCCGAAACTCGGAGCGTTGCAGGTTCAGATGGTCCCCCGGTCACTCGCGCGAGCCCAGTTCAGGCAGCACAGCAGAAAGGTATGCGGTTTGCGTTTGAAAAGACCAAAACAAGCCCAATTTCTTCACTTTTGGGCCACTTGGTACACAGTTTTTCTACCCCTTAGGCTTGACCTATCGACCCAGAACTCTGGGCATTGCAGGTTGGGGTGGTCCCCTGGTCTGTCGCGCGAGCCCAGACCAGACCGCACGGCCGAAGCCAATGCTCTATGCCGCTCAAATTGGCATACCTGGCCAAACGGGTCGACCTTGACCTTGACTGATCGACCCGAAACTCGGAGCGTTGCAGGTTCAGGTGGTCCCGTGGTCACACGCGCGAGCCCAGGTCAGACCGCACAGCAGAAGGGTATGCGGTTCGCGCTTGAAAAGACCAAAACAAGCCCAAAGGCCTTCACTGTTGGCAACTTGGTACGCAGTTTTCTACCCCTTTGGCTTGACCGATCCACCCGAAACTCGGAATGTTGCAGGTTCGGGTTGTCCCCTGGTCACTCGCGCGAGCCCAGGTCAGATCGCTCAGCCCAAGGGCAGGTGGTTCACTGCTGAAAAACCCTAAATAACCCAAAGGCCTTGACTGTTGGCAACTTGGAAGGCAGTTTTCTTCCCCTTTGCCTTGACCCATCGACCCGAAACTCGGAGCGTTGCAGGTTCAGATGTTCCCCCGGTCACTCGCGCGAGCCCAGTTCAGGCAGCACAGCAGAAAGGTATGCGGTTTGCGTTTGAAAAGACCAAAACAAGCCCAATTTCTTCACTTTTGGGCCACTTGGTACACAGTTTTTCTACCCCTTAGGCTTGACCTATCGACCCAGAACTCTGGGCATTGCAGGTTGGGGTGGTCCCCTGGTCTGTCGCGCGAGCCCAGACCAGACCGCACGGCCGAAGCCAATGCTCTATGCCGCTCAAATTGGCATACCTGGCCAAACGGGTCGACCTTGACCTTGACTGATCGACCCGAAACTCGGAGCGTTGCAGGTTCAGGTGGTCCCGTGGTCACACGGGCGAGCCCAGGTCAGACCGCACAGCAGAAGGGTATGCGGTTCGCGCTTGAAAAGACCAAAACAAGCCCAAAGGCCTTCACTGTTGGCAACTTGGTACGCAGTTTTCTACCCCTTTGGCTTGACCGATCCACCCGAAACTCGGAATGTTGCAGGTTCGGGTTGTCCCCTGGTCACTCGCGCGAGCCCAGGTCAGATCGCTCAGCCCAAGGGCAGGTGGTTCACTGCTGAAAAACCCTAAATAACCCAAAGGCCTTGACTGTTGGCAACTTGGAAGGCAGTTTTCTTCCCCTTTGCCTTGACTCATCGACCCGAAACTCGGAGCGTTGCAGGTTCAGATGGTCCCCCGGTCACTCGCGCGAGCCCAGTTCAGGCAGCACAGCAGAAAGGTATGCGGTTTGCGTTTGAAAAGACCAAAACAAGCCCAATTTCTTCACTTTTGGGCCACTTGGTACACAGTTTTTCTACCCCTTAGGCTTGACCTATCGACCCAGAACTCTGGGCATTGCAGGTTGGGGTGGTCCCCTGGTCTGTCGCGCGAGCCCAGACCAGACCGCACGGCCGAAGCCAATGCTCTATGCCGCTCAAATTGGCATACCTGGCCAAACGGGTCGACCTTGACCTTGACTGATCGACCCGAAACTCGGAGCGTTGCAGGTTCAGGTGGTCCCGTGGTCACACGCGCGAGCCCAGGTCAGACCGCACAGCAGAAGGGTATGCGGTTCGCGCTTGAAAAGACCAAAACAAGCCCAAAGGCCTTCACTGTTGGCAACTTGGTACGCAGTTTTCTACCCCTTTGGCTTGACCGATCCACCCGAAACTCGGAATGTTGCAGGTTCGGGTTGTCCCCTGGTCACTCGCGCGAGCCCAGGTCAGATCGCTCAGCCCAAGGGCAGGTGGTTCACTGCTGAAAAACCCTAAATAACCCAAAGGCCTTGACTGTTGGCAACTTGGTAGGCAGTTTTCTTCCCCTTTGCCTTGACCCATCGACCCGAAACTCGGAGCGTTGCAGGTTCAGATGTTCCCCCGGTCACTCGCGCGAGCCCAGTTCAGGCAGCACAGCAGAAAGGTATGCGGTTTGCGTTTGAAAAGACCAAAACAAGCCCAATTTCTTCACTTTTGGGCCACTTGGTACACAGTTTTTCTACCCCTTAGGCTTGACCTATCGACCCAGAACTCTGGGCATTGCAGGTTGGGGTGGTCCCCTGGTCTGTCGCGCGAGCCCAGACCAGACCGCACGGCCGAAGCCAATGCTCTATGCCGCTCAAATTGGCATACCTGGCCAAACGGGTCGACCTTGACCTTGACTGATCGACCCGAAACTCGGAGCGTTGCAGGTTCAGGTGGTCCCGTGGTCACACGCGCGAGCCCAGGTCAGACCGCACAGCAGAAGGGTATGCGGTTCGCGCTTGAAAAGACCAAAACAAGCCCAAAGGCCTTCACTGTTGGCAACTTGGTACGCAGTTTTCTACCCCTTTGGCTTGACCGATCCACCCGAAACTCGGAATGTTGCAGGTTCGGGTTGTCCCCTGGTCACTCGCGCGAGCCCAGGTCAGATCGCTCAGCCCAAGGGCAGGTGGTTCACTGCTGAAAAACCCTAAATAACCCAAAGGCCTTGACTGTTGGCAACTTGGTAGGCAGTTTTCTTCCCCTTTGCCTTGACCCATCGACCCGAAACTCGGAGCGTTGCAGGTTCAGATGTTCCCCCGGTCACTCGCGCGAGCCCAGTTCAGGCAGCACAGCAGAAAGGTATGCGGTTTGCGTTTGAAAAGACCAAAACAAGCCCTATTTCTTCACTTTTGGGCCACTTGGTACACAGTTTTTCTACCCCTTAGGCTTGACCTATCGACCCAGAACTCTGGGCATTGCAGGTTGGGGTGGTCCCCTGGTCTGTCGCGCGAGCCCAGACCAGACCGCACGGCCGAAGCCAATGCTCTATGCCGCTCAAATTGGCATACCTGGCCAAACGGGTCGACCTTGACCTTGACTGATCGACCCGAAACTCGGAGCGTTGCAGGTTCAGGTGGTCCCGTGGTCACACGCGCGAGCCCAGGTCAGACCGCACAGCAGAAGGGTATGCGGTTCGCGCTTGAAAAGACCAAAACAAGCCCAAAGGCCTTCACTGTTGGCAACTTGGTACGCAGTTTTCTACCCCTTTGGCTTGACCGATCCACCCGAAACTCGGAATGTTGCAGGTTCGGGTTGTCCCCTGGTCACTCGCGCGAGCCCAGGTCAGATCGCTCAGCCCAAGGGCAGGTGGTTCACTGCTGAAAAACCCTAAATAACCCAAAGGCCTTGACTGTTGGCAACTTGGAAGGCAGTTTTCTTCCCCTTTGCCTTGACTCATCGACCCGAAACTCGGAGCGTTGCAGGTTCAGATGGTCCCCCGGTCACTCGCGCGAGCCCAGTTCAGGCAGCACAGCAGAAAGGTATGCGGTTTGCATTTGAAAAGACCAAAACAAGCCCAATTTCTTCACTTTTGGGCCACTTGGTACACAGTTTTTCTACCCCTTAGGCTTGACCTATCGACCCAGAACTCTGGGCATTGCAGGTTGGGGTGGTCCCCTGGTCTGTCGCGCGAGCCCAGACCAGACCGCACGGCCGAAGCCAATGCTCTATGCCGCTCAAATTGGCATACCTGGCCAAACGGGTCGACCTTGACCTTGACTGATCGACCCGAAACTCGGAGCGTTGCAGGTTCAGGTGGTCCCGTGGTCACACGCGCGAGCCCAGGTCAGACCGCACAGCAGAAGGGTATGCGGTTCGCGCTTGAAAAGACCAAAACAAGCCCAAAGGCCTTCACTGTTGGCAACTTGGTACGCAGTTTTCTACCCCTTTGGCTTGACCGATCCACCCGAAACTCGGAATGTTGCAGGTTCGGGTTGTCCCCTGGTCACTCGCGCGAGCCCAGGTCAGATCGCTCAGCCCAAGGGCAGGTGGTTCACTGCTGAAAAACCCTAAATAACCCAAAGGCCTTGACTGTTGGCAACTTGGAAGGCAGTTTTCTTCCCCTTTGCCTTGACTCATCGACCCGAAACTCGGAGCGTTGCAGGTTCAGATGGTCCCCCGGTCACTCGCGCGAGCCCAGTTCAGGCAGCACAGCAGAAAGGTATGCGGTTTGCGTTTGAAAAGACCAAAACAAGCCCAATTTCTTCACTTTTGGGCCACTTGGTACACAGTTTTTTCTACCCCTTAGGCTTGACCTATCGACCCAGAACTCTGGGCATTGCAGGTTGGGGTGGTCCCCTGGTCTGTCGCGCGAGCCCAGACCAGACCGCACGGCCGAAGCCAATGCTCTATGCCGCTCAAATTGGCATACCTGGCCAAATGGGTCGACCTTGACCTTGACTGATCGACCCGAAACTCGGAGCGTTGCAGGTTCAGGTGGTCCCGTGGTCACACGCGCGAGCCCAGGTCAGACCGCACAGCAGAAGGGTATGCGGTTCGCGCTTGAAAAGACCAAAACAAGCCCAAAGGCCTTCACTGTTGGCAACTTGGTACGCAGTTTTCTACCCCTTTGGCTTGACCGATCCACCCGAAACTCGGAATGTTGCAGGTTCGGGTTGTCCCCTGGTCACTCGTGCGAGCCCAGGTCAGATCGCTCAGCCCAAGGGCAGGTGGTTCACTGCTGAAAAACCCTAAATAACCCAAAGGCCTTGACTGTTGGCAACTTGGTAGGCAGTTTTCTTCCCCTTTGCCTTGACCCATCGACCCGAAACTCGGAGCGTTGCAGGTTCAGATGTTCCCCCGGTCACTCGCGCGAGCCCAGTTCAGGCAGCACAGCAGAAAGGTATGCGGTTTGCGTTTGAAAAGACCAAAACAAGCCCAATTTCTTCACTTTTGGGCCACTTGGTACACAGTTTTTCTACCCCTTAGGCTTGACCTATCGACCCAGAACTCTGGGCATTGCAGGTTGGGGTGGTCCCCTGGTCTGTCGCGCGAGCCCAGACCAGACCGCACGGCCGAAGCCAATGCTCTATGCCGCTCAAATTGGCATACCTGGCCAAACGGGTCGACCTTGACCTTGACTGATCGACCCGAAACTCGGAGCGTTGCAGGTTCAGGTGGTCCCGTGGTCACACGCGCGAGCCCAGGTCAGACCGCACAGCAGAAGGGTATGCGGTTCGCGCTTGAAAAGACCAAAACAAGCCCAAAGGCCTTCACTGTTGGCAACTTGGTACGCAGTTTTCTACCCCTTTGGCTTGACCGATCCACCCGAAACTCGGAATGTTGCAGGTTCGGGTTGTCCCCTGGTCACTCGCGCGAGCCCAGGTCAGATCGCTCAGCCCAAGGGCAGGTGGTTCACTGCTGAAAAACCCTAAATAACCCAAAGGCCTTGACTGTTGGCAACTTTGTAGGCAGTTTTCTTCCCCTTTGCCTTGACCCATCGACCCGAAACTCGGAGCGTTGCAGGTTCAGATGGTCCCCCGGTCACTCGCGCGAGCCCAGTTCAGGCAGCACAGCAGAAAGGTATGCGGTTTGCGTTTGAAAAGACCAAAACAAGCCCAATTTCTTCACTTTTGGGCCACTTGGTACACAGTTTTTCTACCCCTTAGGCTTGACCTATCGACCCAGAACTCTGGGCATTGCAGGTTGGGGTGGTCCCCTGGTCTGTCGCGCGAGCCCAGACCAGACCGCACGGCCGAAGCCAATGCTCTATGCCACTCAAATTGGCATACCTGGCCAAACGGGTCGACCTTGACCTTGACTGATCGACCCGAAACTCGGAGCGTTGCAGGTTCAGGTGGTCCCGTGGTCACACGCGCGAGCCCAGGTCAGACCGCACAGCAGAAGGGTATGCGGTTCGCGCTTGAAAAGACCAAAACAAGCCCAAAGGCCTTCACTGTTGGCAACTTGGTACGCAGTTTTCTACCCCTTTGGCTTGACCGATCCACCCGAAACTCGAAATTTTTGCAGGTTCGGGTTGTCCCCTGGTCACTCGCGCGAGCCCAGGTCAGATCGCTCAGCCCAAGGGCAGGTGGTTCACTGCTGAAAAACCCTAAATAACCCAAAGGCCTTGACTGTTGGCAACTTGGTAGGCAGTTTTCTTCCCCTTTGCCTTGACCCATCGACCCGAAACTCAGAGCGTTGCAGGTTCAGATGTTCCCCCGGTCACTCGCGCGAGCCCAGTTCAGGCAGCACAGCAGAAAGGTATGCGGTTTGCGTTTGAAAAGACCAAAACAAGCCCAATTTCTTCACTTTTGGGCCACTTGGTACACAGTTTTTCTACCCCTTAGGCTTGACCTATCGACCCAGAACTCTGGGCATTGCAGGTTGGGGTGGTCCCCTGGTCTGTCGCGCGAGCCCAGACCAGACCGCACGGCCGAAGCCAATGCTCTATGCCGCTCAAATTGGCATACCTGGCCAAACGGGTCGACCTTGACCTTGACTGATCGACCCGAAACTCGGAGCGTTGCAGGTTCAGGTGGTCCCGTGGTCACACGCACGAGCCCAGGTCAGACCGCACAGCAGAAGGGTATGCGGTTCGCGCTTGAAAAGACCAAAACAAGCCCAAAGGCCTTCACTGTTGGCAACTTGGTACGCAGTTTTCTACCCCTTTGGCTTGACCGATCCACCCGAAACTCGGAATGTTGCAGGTTCGGGTTGTCCCCTGGTCACTCGCGCGAGCCCAGGTCAGATCGCTCAGCCCAAGGGCAGGTGGTTCACTGCTGAAAAACCCTAAATAACCCAAAGGCCTTGACTGTTGGCAACTTGGAAGGCAGTTTTCTTCCCCTTTGCCTTGACTCATCGACCCGAAACTCGGAGCGTTGCAGGTTCAGATGGTCCCCCGGTCACACGCGCGAGCCCAGTTCAGGCAGCACAGCAGAAGGGTATGCGGTTTGCGTTTGAAAAGACCAAAACAAGCCCAATTTCTTCACTTTTGGGCCACTTGGTACACAGTTTTTCTACCCCTTAGGCTTGACCTATCGACCCAGAACTCTGGGCATTGCAGGTTGGGGTGGTCCCCTGGTCTGTCGCGCGAGCCCAGACCAGACCGCACGGCCGAAGCCAATGCTCTATGCCGCTCAAATTGGCATACCTGGCCAAACGGGTCGACCTTGACCTTGACTGATCGACCCGAAACTCGGAGCGTTGCAGGTTCAGGTGGTCCCGTGGTCACACACGCGAGCCCAGGTCAGACCGCACAGCAGAAGGGTATGCGGTTCGCGCTTGAAAAGACCAAAACAAGCCCAAAGGCCTTCACTGTTGGCAACTTGGTACGCAGTTTTCTACCCCTTTGGCTTGACCGATCCACCCGAAACTCGGAATGTTGCAGGTTCGGGTTGTCCCCTGGTCACTCGCGCGAGCCCAGGTCAGATCGCTCAGCCCAAGGGCAGGTGGTTCACTGCTGAAAAACCCTAAATAACCCAAAGGCCTTGACTGTTGGCAACTTGGTAGGCAGTTTTCTTCCCCTTTGCCTTGACCCATCGACCCGAAACTCGGAGCGTTGCAGGTTCAGATGTTCCCCCGGTCACTCGCGCGAGCCCAGTTCAGGCAGCACAGCAGAAAGGTATGCGGTTTGCGTTTGAAAAGACCAAAACAAGCCCAATTTCTTCACTTTTGGGCCACTTGGTACACAGTTTTTCTACCCCTTAGGCTTGACCTATCGACCCAGAACTCTGGGCATTGCAGGTTGGGGTGGTCCCCTGGTCTGTCGCGCGAGCCCAGACCAGACCGCACGGCCGAAGCCAATGCTCTATGCCGCTCAAATTGGCATACCTGGCCAAACGGGTCGACCTTGACCTTGACTGATCGACCCGAAACTCGGAGCGTTGCAGGTTCAGGTGGTTCCGTGGTCACACGCGCGAGCCCAGGTCAGACCGCACAGCAGAAGGGTATGCGGTTCGCGCTTGAAAAGACCAAAACAAGCCCAAAGGCCTTCACTGTTGGCAACTTGGTACGCAGTTTTCTACCCCTTTGGCTTGACCGATCCACCCGAAACTCGGAATGTTGCAGGTTCGGGTTGTCCCCTGGTCACTCGCGCGAGCCCAGGTCAGATCGCTCAGCCCAAGGGCAGGTGGTTCACTGCTGAAAAACCCTAAATAACCCAAAGGCCTTGACTGTTGGCAACTTGGTAGGCAGTTTTCTTCCCCTTTGCCTTGACCCATCGACCCGAAACTCGGAGCGTTGCAGGTTCAGATGTTCCCCCGGTCACTCGCGCGAGCCCAGTTCAGGCAGCACAGCAGAAAGGTATGCGGTTTGCGTTTGAAAAGACCAAAACAAGCCCAATTTCTTCACTTTTGGGCCACTTGGTACACAGTTTTTCTACATCTTAGGCTTGACCTATCGACCAAGAACTCTGGGCATTGCAGGTTGGGGTGGTCCCCTGGTCTGTCGCGCGAGCCCAGACCAGACCGCACGGCCGAAGCCAATGCTCTATGCCGCTCAAATTGGCATACCTGGCCAAACGGGTCGACCTTGACCTTGACTGATCGACCCGAAACTCGGAGCGTTGCAGGTTCAGGTGGTCCCGTGGTCACACGCGCGAGCCCAGGTCAGACCGCACAGCAGAAGGGTATGCGGTTCGCGCTTGAAAAGACCAAAACAAGCCCAAAGGCCTTCACTGTTGGCAACTTGGTACGCAGTTTTCTACCCCTTTGGCTTGACCGATCCACCCGAAACTCGGAATCTTGCAGGTTCGGGTTGTCCCCTGGTCACTCGCGCGAGCCCAGGTCAGATCGCTCAGCCCAAGGGCAGGTGGTTCACTGCTGAAAAACCCTAAATAACCCAAAGGCCTTGACTGTTGGCAACTTGGAAGGCAGTTTTCTTCCCCTTTGCCTTGACTCATCGACCCGAAACTCGGAGCGTTGCAGGTTCAGATGGTCCCCCGGTCACTCGCGCGAGCCCAGTTCAGGCAGCACAGCAGAAAGGTATGCGGTTTGCGTTTGAAAAGACCAAAACAAGCCCAATTTCTTCACTTTTGGGCCACTTGGTACACAGTTTTTCTACCCCTTAGGCTTGACCTATCGACCCAGAACTCTGGGCATTGCAGGTTGGGGTGGTCCCCTGGTCTGTCGCGCGAGCCCAGACCAGACCGCACGGCCGAAGCCAATGCTCTATGACGCTCAAATTGGCATACCTGCCCAAACGGGTCGACCTTGACCTTGACTGATCGACCCGAAACTCGGAGCGTTGCAGGTTCAGGTGGTCCCGTGGTCACACGCGCGAGCCCAGGTCAGACCGCACAGCAGAAGGGTATGCGGTTCGCGCTTGAAAAGACCAAAACAAGCCCAAAGGCCTTCACTGTTGGCAACTTGGTACGCAGTTTTCTACCCCTTTGGCTTGACCGATCCACCCGAAACTCGGAATGTTGCAGGTTCGGGTTGTCCCCTGGTCACTCGCGCGAGCCCAGGTCAGATCGCTCAGCCCAAGGGCAGGTGGTTCACTGCTGAAAAACCCTAAATAACCCAAAGGCCTTGACTGTTGGCAACTTGGTAGGCAGTTTTCTTCCCCTTTGCCTTGACCCATCGACCCGAAACTCGGAGCGTTGCAGGTTCAGATGGTCCCCCGGTCACTCGCGCGAGCCCAGTTCAGGCAGCACAGCAGAAAGGTATGCGGTTTGCGTTTGAAAAGACCAAAACAAGCCCAATTTCTTCACTTTTGGGCCACTTGGTACACAGTTTTTCTACCCCTTAGGCTTGACCTATCGACCCAGAACTCTGGGCATTGCAGGTTGGGGTGGTCCCCTGGTCTGTCGCGCGAGCCCAGACCAGACCGCACGGCCGAAGCCAATGCTCTATGACGCTCAAATTGGCATACCTGGCCAAACGGGTCGACCTTGACCTTGACTGATCGACCCGAAACTCGGAGCGTTGCAGGTTCAGGTGGTCCCGTGGTCACACGCGCGAGCCCAGGTCAGACCGCACAGCAGAAGGGTATGCGGTTCGCGCTTGAAAAGACCAAAACAAGCCCAAAGGCCTTCACTGTTGGCAACTTGGTACGCAGTTTTCTACCCCTTTGGCTTGACCGATCCACCCGAAACTCGGAATGTTGCAGGTTCGGGTTGTCCCCTGGTCACTCGCGCGAGCCCAGGTCAGATCGCTCAGCCCAAGGGCAGGTGGTTCACTGCTGAAAAACCCTAAATAACCCAAAGGCCTTGACTGTTGGCAACTTGGTAGGCAGTTTTCTTCCCCTTTGCCTTGACCCATCGACCCGAAACTCAGAGCGTTGCAGGTTCAGATGTTCCCCCGGTCACTCGCGCGAGCCCAGTTCAGGCAGCACAGCAGAAAGGTATGCGGTTTGCGTTTGAAAAGACCAAAACAAGCCCAATTTCTTCACTTTTGGGCCACTTGGTACACAGTTTTTCTACCCCTTAGGCTTGACCTATCGACCCAGAACTCTGGGCATTGCAGGTTGGGGTGGTCCCCTGGTCTGTCGCGCGAGCCCAGACCAGACCGCACGGCCGAAGCCAATGCTCTATGCCGCTCAAATTGGCATACCTGGCCAAACGGGTCGACCTTGACCTTGACTGATCGACCCGAAACTCGGAGCGTTGCAGGTTCAGGTGGTCCCGTGGTCACACGCGCGAGCCCAGGTCAGACCGCACAGCAGAAGGGTATGCGGTTCGCGCTTGAAAAGACCAAAACAAGCCCAAAGGCCTTCACTGTTGGCAACTTGGTACGCAGTTTTCTACCCCTTTGGCTTGACCGATCCACCCGAAACTCGGAATGTTGCAGGTTCGGGTTGTCCCCTGGTCACTCGCGCGAGCCCAGGTCAGATCGCTCAGCCCAAGGGCAGGTGGTTCACTGCTGAAAAACCCTAAATAACCCAAAGGCCTTGACTGTTGGCAACTTGGAAGGCAGTTTTCTTCCCCTTTGCCTTGACTCATCGACCCGAAACTCGGAGCGTTGCAGGTTCAGATGTTCCCCCGGTCACACGCGCGAGCCCAGTTCAGGCAGCACAGCAGAAGGGTATGCGGTTTGCGTTTGAAAAGACCAAAACAAGCCCAATTTCTTCACTTTTGGGCCACTTGGTACACAGTTTTTCTACCCCTTAGGCTTGACCTATCGACCCAGAACTCTGGGCATTGCAGGTTGGGGTGGTCCCCTGGTCTGTCGCGCGAGCCCAGACCAGACCGCACGGCCGAAGCCAATGCTCTATGACGCTCAAATTGGCATACCTGGCCAAACGGGTCGACCTTGACCTTGACTGATCGACCCGAAACTCGGAGCGTTGCAGGTTCAGGTGGTCCCGTGGTCACACGCGCGAGCCCAGGTCAGACCGCACAGCAGAAGGGTATGCGGTTCGCGCTTGAAAAGACCAAAACAAGCCCAAAGGCCTTCACTGTTGGCAACTTGGTACGCAGTTTTCTACCCCTTTGGCTTGACCGATCCACCCGAAACTCGGAATGTTGCAGGTTCGGGTTGTCCCCTGGTCACTCGTGCGAGCCCAGGTCAGATCGCTCAGCCCAAGGGCAGGTGGTTCACTGCTGAAAAACCCTAAATAACCCAAAGGCCTTGACTGTTGGCAACTTGGTAGGCAGTTTTCTTCCCCTTTGCCTTGACCCATCGACCCGAAACTCGGAGCGTTGCAGGTTCAGATGTTCCCCCGGTCACTCGCGCGAGCCCAGTTCAGGCAGCACAGCAGAAAGGTATGCGGTTTGCGTTTGAAAAGACCAAAACAAGCCCAATTTCTTCACTTTTGGGCCACTTGGTACACAGTTTTTCTACCCCTTAGGCTTGACCTATCGACCCAGAACTCTGGGCATTGCAGGTTGGGGTGGTCCCCTGGTCTGTCGCGCGAGCCCAGACCAGACCGCACGGCCGAAGCCAATGCTCTATGCCGCTCAAATTGGCATACCTGGCCAAACGGGTCGACCTTGACCTTGACTGATCGACCCGAAACTCGGAGCGTTGCAGGTTCAGGTGGTCCCGTGGTCACACGCGCGAGCCCAGGTCAGACCGCACAGCAGAAGGGTATGCGGTTCGCGCTTGAAAAGACCAAAACAAGCCCAAAGGCCTTCACTGTTGGCAACTTGGTACGCAGTTTTCTACCCCTTTGGCTTGACCGATCCACCCGAAACTCGGAATGTTGCAGGTTCGGGTTGTCCCCTGGTCACTCGCGCGAGCCCAGGTCAGATCGCTCAGCCCAAGGGCAGGTGGTTCACTGCTGAAAAACCCTAAATAACCCAAAGGCCTTGACTGTTGGCAACTTGGTAGGCAGTTTTCTTCCCCTTTGCCTTGACCCATCGACCCGAAACTCGGAGCGTTGCAGGTTCAGATGTTCCCCCGGTCACTCACGCGAGCCCAGTTTAGGCAGCACAGCAGAAAGGTATGCGGTTTGCGTTTGAAAAGACCAAAACAAGCCCAATTTCTTCACTTTTGGGCCACTTGGTACACAGTTTTTCTACCCCTTAGGCTTGACCTATCGACCCAGAACTCTGGGCATTGCAGGTTGGGGTGGTCCCCTGGTCTGTCGCGCGAGCCCAGACCAGACCGCACGGCCGAAGCCAATGCTCTATGCCGCTCAAATTGGCATACCTGGCCAAACGGGTCGACCTTGACCTTGACTGATCGACCCGAAACTCGGAGCGTTGCAGGTTCAGGTGGTCCCGTGGTCACACGCGCGAGCCCAGGTCAGACCGCACAGCAGAAGGGTATGCGGTTTGCGCTTGAAAAGACCAAAACAAGCCAAAAGGCCTTCACTGTTGGCAACTTGGTACGCAGTTTTCTACCCCTTTGGCTTGACCGATCCACCCGAAACTCGGAATGTTGCAGGTTCGGGTTGTCCCCTGGTCACTCGCGCGAGCCCAGGTCAGATCACTCAGCCCAAGGGCAGGTGGTTCACTGCTGAAAAACCCTAAATAACCCAAAGGCCTTGACTGTTGGCAACTTGGTAGGCAGTTTTCTTCCCCTTTGCCTTGACCCATCGACCCGAAACTCGGAGCGTTGCAGGTTCAGATGGTCCCCCGGACACTCGCGCGAGCCCAGTTCAGGCAGCACAGCAGAAAGGTATGCGGTTTGCGTTTGAAAAGACCAAAACAAGCCCAATTTCTTCACTTTTGGGCCACTTGGTACACAGTTTTTCTACCCCTTAGGCTTGACCTATCGACCCAGAACTCTGGGCATTGCAGGTTGGGGTGGTCCCCTGGTCTGTCGCGCGAGCCCAGACCAGACCGCACGGCCGAAGCCAATGCTCTATGACGCTCAAATTGGCATACCTGGCCAAACGGGTCGACCTTGACCTTGACTGATCGACCCGAAACTCGGAGCGTTGCAGGTTCAGGTGGTCCCGTGGTCACACGCGCGAGCCCAGGTCAGACCGCACAGCAGAAGGGTATGCGGTTCGCGCTTGAAAAGACCAAAACAAGCCCAAAGGCCTTCACTGTTGGCAACTTGGTACGCAGTTTTCTACCCCTTTGGCTTGACCGATCCACCCGAAACTCGGAATGTTGCAGGTTCGGGTTGTCCCCTGGTCACTCGCGCGAGCCCAGGTCAGATCGCTCAGCCCAAGGGCAGGTGGTTCACTGCTGAAAAACCCTAAATAACCCAAAGGCCTTGACTGTTGGCAACTTGGTAGGCAGTTTTCTTCCCCTTTGCCTTGACCCATCGACCCGAAACTCGGAGCGTTGCAGGTTCAGATAGTCCCCCGGTCACTCGCGCGAGCCCAGTTCAGGCAGCACAGCAGAAAGGTATGCGGTTTGCGTTTGAAAAGACCAAAACAAGCCCAATTTCTTCACTTTTGGGCCACTTGGTACACAGTTTTTCTACCCCTTAGGCTTGACCTATCGACCCAGAACTCTGGGCATTGCAGGTTGGGGTGGTCCCCTGGTCTGTCGCGCGAGCCCAGACCAGACCGCACGGCCGAAGCCAATGCTCTATGCCGCTCAAATTGGCATACCTGGCCAAACGGGTCGACCTTGACCTTGACTGATCGACCCGAAACTCGGAGCGTTGCAGGTTCAGGTGGTCCCGTGGTCACACGCGCGAGCCCAGGTCAGACCGCACAGCAGAAGGGTATGCGGTTCGCGCTTGAAAAGACCAAAACAAGCCCAAAGGCCTTCACTGTTGGCAACTTGGTACGCAGTTTTCTACCCCTTTGGCTTGACCGATCCACCCGAAACTCGGAATGTTGCAGGTTCGGGTTGTCCCCTGGTCACTCGCGCGAGCCCAGGTCAGATCGCTCAGCCCAAGGGCAGGTGGTTCACTGCTGAAAAACCCTAAATAACCCAAAGGCCTTGACTGTTGGCAACTTGGAAGGCAGTTTTCTTCCCCTTTGCCTTGACTCATCGACCCGAAACTCGGAGCGTTGCAGGTTCAGATGGTCCCCCGGTCACACGCGCGAGCCCAGTTCAGGCAGCACAGCAGAAGGGTATGCGGTTTGCGTTTGAAAAGACCAAAACAAGCCCAATTTCTTCACTTTTGGGCCACTTGGTACACAGTTTTTCTACCCCTTAGGCTTGACCTATCGACCCAGAACTCTGGGCATTGCAGGTTGGGGTGGTCCCCTGGTCTGTCGCGCGAGCCCAGACCAGACCGCACGGCCGAAGCCAATGCTCTATGACGCTCAAATTGGCATACCTGGCCAAACGGGTCGACCTTGACCTTGACTGATCGACCCGAAACTCGGAGCGTTGCAGGTTCAGGTGGTCCCGTGGTCACACGCGCGAGCCCAGGTCAGACCGCACAGCAGAAGGGTATGCGGTTCGCGCTTGAAAAGACCAAAACAAGCCCAAAGGCCTTCACTGTTGGCAACTTGGTACGCAGTTTTCTACCCCTTTGGCTTGACCGATCCACCCGAAACTCGGAATGTTGCAGGTTCGGGTTGTCCCCTGGTCACTCGCGCGAGCCCAGGTCAGATCGCTCAGCCCAAGGGCAGGTGGTTCACTGCTGAAAAACCCTAAATAACCCAAAGGCCTTGACTGTTGGCAACTTGGTAGGCAGTTTTCTTCCCCTTTGCCTTGACCCATCGACCCGAAACTCGGAGCGTTGCAGGTTCAGATGTTCCCCCGGTCACTCACGCGAGCCCAGTTTAGGCAGCACAGCAGAAAGGTATGCGGTTTGCGTTTGAAAAGACCAAAACAAGCCCAATTTCTTCACTTTTGGGCCACTTGGTACACAGTTTTTCTACCCCTTAGGCTTGACCTATCGACCCAGAACTCTGGGCATTGCAGGTTGGGGTGGTCCCCTGGTCTGTCGCGCGAGCCCAGACCAGACCGCACGGCCGAAGCCAATGCTCTATGCCGCTCAAATTGGCATACCTGGCCAAACGGGTCGACCTTGACCTTGACTGATCGACCCGAAACTCGGAGCGTTGCAGGTTCAGGTGGTCCCGTGGTCACACGCGCGAGCCCAGGTCAGACCGCACAGCAGAAGGGTATGCGGTACGCGCTTGAAAAGACCAAAACAAGCCCAAAGGCCTTCACTGTTGGCAACTTGGTACGCAGTTTTCTACCCCTTTGGCTTGACCGATCCACCCGAAACTCGGAATGTTGCAGGTTCGGGTTGTCCCCTGGTCACTCGCGCGAGCCCAGGTCAGATCACTCAGCCCAAGGGCAGGTGGTTCACTGCTGAAAAACCCTAAATAACCCAAAGGCCTTGACTGTTGGCAACTTGGTAGGCAGTTTTCTTCCCCTTTGCCTTGACCCATCGACCCGAAACTCGGAGCGTTGCAGGTTCAGATGTTCCCCCGGTCACTCGGGCGAGCCCAGTTCAGGCAGCACAGCAGAAAGGTATGCGGTTTGCGTTTGAAAAGACCAAAACAAGCCCAATTTCTTCACTTTTGGGCCACTTGGTACACAGTTTTTCTACCCCTTAGGCTTGACCTATCGACCCAGAACTCTGGGCATTGCAGGTTGGGGTGGTCCCCTGGTCTGTCGCGCGAGCCCAGACCAGACCGCACGGCCGAAGCCAATGCTCTATGACGCTCAAATTGGCATACCTGGCCAAACGGGTCGACCTTGACCTTGACTGATCGACCCGAAACTCGGAGCGTTGCAGGTTCAGGTGGTCCCGTGGTCACACGCGCGAGCCCAGGTCAGACCGCACAGCAGAAGGGTATGCGGTTCGCGCTTGAAAAGACCAAAACAAGCCCAAAGGCCTTCACTGTTGGCAACTTGGTACGCAGTTTTCTACCCCTTTGGCTTGACCGATCCACCCGAAACTCGGAATGTTGCAGGTTCGGGTTGTCCCCTGGTCACTCGCGCGAGCCCAGGTCAGATCGCTCAGCCCAAGGGCAGGTGGTTCACTGCTGAAAAACCCTAAATAACCCAAAGGCCTTGACTGTTGGCAACTTGGTAGGCAGTTTTCTTCCCCTTTGCCTTGACCCATCGACCCGAAACTCGGAGTGTTGCAGGTTCAGATGTTCCCCCGGTCACTCGCGCGAGCCCAGTTCAGGCAGCACAGCAGAAAGGTATGCGGTTTGCGTTTGAAAAGACCAAAACAAGCCCAATTTCTTCACTTTTGGGCCACTTGGTACACAGTTTTTCTACCCCTTAGGCTTGACCTATCGACCCAGAACTCTGGGCATTGCAGGTTGGGGTGGTCCCCTGGTCTGTCGCGCGAGCCCAGACCAGACCGCACGGCCGAAGCCAATGCTCTATGCCGCTCAAATTGGCATACCTGGCCAAACGGGTCGACCTTGACCTTGACTGATCGACCCGAAACTCGGAGCGTTGCAGGTTCAGGTGGTCCCGTGGTCACACGCGCGAGCCCAGGTCAGACCGCACAGCAGAAGGGTATGCGGTTCGCGCTTGAAAAGACCAAAACAAGCCCAAAGGCCTTCACTGTTGGCAACTTGGTACGCAGTTTTCTACCCCTTTGGCTTGACCGATTGACCCGAAACTTGGAATGTTGCAGGTTCGGGTTGTCCCCTGGTCACTCGCGCGAGCCCAGGTCAGATCGCTCAGCCCAAGGGCAGGTGGTTCACTGCTGAAAAACCCTAAATAACCCAAAGGCCTTGACTGTTGGCAACTTGGAAGGCAGTTTTCTTCCCCTTTGCCTTGACTCATCGACCCGAAACTCGGAGCGTTGCAGGTTCAGATGTTCCCCCGGTCACTCGCGCGAGCCCAGTTCAGGCAGCACAGCAGAAAGGTATGCGGTTTGCGTTTGAAAAGACCAAAACAAGCCCAATTTCTTCACTTTTGGGCCACTTGGTACACAGTTTTTCTACCCCTTAGTCTTGACCTATCGACCCAGAACTCTGGGCATTGCAGGTTGGGGTGGTCCCCTGGTCTGTCGCGCGAGCCCAGACCAGACCGCACGGCCGAAGCCAATGCTCTATGCCGCTCAAATTGGCATACCTGGCCAAACGGGTCGACCTTGACCTTGACTGATCGACCCGAAACTCGGAGCGTTGCAGGTTCAGGTGGTCCCGTGGTCACACGCGCGAGCCCAGGTCAGACCGCACAGCAGAAGGGTATGCGGTTCGCGCTTGAAAAGACCAAAACAAGCCCAAAGGCCTTCACTGTTGGCAACTTGGTACGCAGTTTTCTACCCCTTTGGCTTGACCGATCCACCCGAAACTCGGAATGTTGCAGGTTCGGGTTGTCCCCTGGTCACTCGCGCGAGCCCAGGTCAGATCGCTCAGCCCAAGGGCAGGTGGTTCACTGCTGAAAAACCCTAAATAACCCAAAGGCCTTGACTGTTGGCAACTTGGTAGGCAGTTTTCTTCCCCTTTGCCTTGACCCATCGACCCGAAACTCGGAGCGTTGCAGGTTCAGATGTTCCCCCGGTCACTCGCGCGAGCCCAGTTCAGGCAGCACAGCAGAAAGGTATGCGGTTTGCGTTTGAAAAGACCAAAACAAGCCCAATTTCTTCACTTTTGGGCCACTTGGTACACAGTTTTTCTACCCCTTAGGCTTGACCTATCGACCCAGAACTCTGGGCATTGCAGGTTGGGGTGGTCCCCTGGTCTGTCGCGCGAGCCCAGACCAGACCGCACGGCCGAAGCCAATGCTCTATGCCGCTCAAATTGGCATACCTGGCCAAACGGGTCGACCTTGACCTTGACTGATCGACCCGAAACTCGGAGCGTTGCAGGTTCAGGTGGTCCCGTGGTCACACGCGCGAGCCCAGGTCAGACCGCACAGCAGAAGGGTATGCGGTTCGCGCTTGAAAAGACCAAAACAAGCCCAAAGGCCTTCACTGTTGGCAACTTGGTACGCAGTTTTCTACCCCTTTGGCTTGACCGATCCACCCGAAACTCGGAATGTTGCAGGTTCGGGTTGTCCCCTGGTCACTCGCGCGAGCCCAGGTCAGATCGCTCAGCCCAAGGGCAGGTGGTTCACTGCTGAAAAACCCTAAATAACCCAAAGGCCTTGACTGTTGGCAACTTGGAAGGCAGTTTTCTTCCCCTTTGCCTTGACTCATCGACCCGAAACTCAGAGCGTTGCAGGTTCAGATGTTCCCCCGGTCACTCGCGCGAGCCCAGTTCAGGCAGCACAGCAGAAAGGTATGCGGTTTGCGTTTGAAAAGACCAAAACAAGCCCAATTTCTTCACTTTTGGGCCACTTGGTACACAGTTTTTCTACCCCTTAGTCTTGACCTATCGACCCAGAACTCTGGGCATTGCAGGTTGGGGTGGTCCCCTGGTCTGTCGCGCGAGCCCAGACCAGACCGCACGGCCGAAGCCAATGCTCTATGCCGCTCAAATTGGCATACCTGGCCAAACGGGTCGACCTTGACCTTGACTGATCGACCCGAAACTCGGAGCGTTGCAGGTTCAGGTGGTCCCGTGGTCACACGCGCGAGCCCAGGTCAGACCGCACAGCAGAAGGGTATGCGGTTCGCGCTTGAAAAGACCAAAACAAGCCCAAAGGCCTTCACTGTTGGCAACTTGGTACGCAGTTTTCTACCCCTTTGGCTTGACCGATCCACCCGAAACTCGGAATGTTGCAGGTTCGGGTTGTCCCCTGGTCAGTCTCGCGAACCCAGGTCAGATCGCTCAGCCCAAGGGCAGGTGGTTCACTGCTGAAAAACCCTAAATAACCCAAAGGCCTTGACTGTTGGCAACTTGGAAGGCAGTTTTCTTCCCCTTTGCCTTGACTCATCGACCCGAAACTCGGAGCGTTGCAGGTTCAGATGTTCCCCCGGTCACTCGCGCGAGCCCAGTTCAGGCAGCACAGCAGAAAGGTATGCGGTTTGCGTTTGAAAAGACCAAAACAAGCCCAATTTCTTCACTTTTGGGCCACTTGGTACACAGTTTTTCTACCCCTTAGTCTTGACCTATCGACCCAGAACTCTGGGCATTGCAGGTTGGGGTGGTCCCCTGGTCTGTCGCGCGAGCCCAGACCAGACCGCACGGCCGAAGCCAATGCTCTATGCCGCTCAAATTGGCATACCTGGCCAAACGGGTCGACCTTGACCTTGACTGATCGACCCGAAACTCGGAGCGTTGCAGGTTCAGGTGGTCCCGTGGTCACACGCGCGAGCCCAGGTCAGACCGCACAGCAGAAGGGTATGCGGTTCGCGCTTGAAAAGACCAAAACAAGCCCAAAGGCCTTCACTGTTGGCAACTTGGTACGCAGTTTTCTACCCCTTTGGCTTGACCGATCCACCCGAAACTCGGAATGTTGCAGGTTCGGGTTGTCCCCTGGTCACTCGCGCGAGCCCAGGTCAGATCGCTCAGCCCAAGGGCAGGTAGTTCACTGCTGAAAAACCCTAAATAACCCAAAGGCCTTGACTGTTGGCAACTTGGTAGGCAGTTTTCTTCCCCTTTGCCTTGACCCATCAACCCGAAACTCGGAGCGTTGCAGGTTCAGATGTTCCCCCGGTCACTCGCGCGAGCCCAGTTCAGGCAGCACAGCAGAAAGGTATGCGGTTTGCGTTTGAAAAGACCAAAACAAGCCCAATTTCTTCACTTTTGGGCCACTTGGTACACAGTTTTTCTACCCCTTAGGCTTGACCTATCGACCCAGAACTCTGGGCATTGCAGGTTGGGGTGGTCCCCTGGTCTGTCGCGCGAGCCCAGACCAGACCGCACGGCCGAAGCCAATGCTCTATGCTGCTCAAATTGGCATACCTGGCCAAACGGGTCGACCTTGACCTTGACTGATCGACCCGAAACTCGGAGCGTTGCAGGTTCAGGTGGTCCCGTGGTCACACGCGCGAGCCCAGGTCAGACCGCACAGCAGAAGGGTATGCGGTTCGCGCTTGAAAAGACCAAAACAAGCCCAAAGGCCTTCACTGTTGGCAACTTGGTACGCAGTTTTCTACCCCTTTGGCTTGACCGATCCACCCGAAACTCGGAATGTTGCAGGTTCGGGTTGTCCCCTGGTCACTCGCGCGAGCCCAGGTCAGATCGCTCAGCCCAAGGGCAGGTGGTTCACTGCTGAAAAACCCTAAATAACCCAAAGGCCTTGACTGTTGGCAACTTGGTAGGCAGTTTTCTTCCCCTTTGCCTTGACCCATCGACCCGAAACTCGGAGCGTTGCAGGTTCAGATGTTCCCCCGGTCACTCGCGCGAGCCCAGTTCAGGCAGCACAGCAGAAAGGTATGCGGTTTGCGTTTGAAAAGACCAAAACAAGCCCAATTTCTTCACTTTTGGGCCACTTGGTACACAGTTTTTCTACCCCTTAGGCTTGACCTATCGACCCAGAACTCTGGGCATTGCAGGTTGGGGTGGTCCCCTGGTCTGTCGCGCAAGCCCAGACCAGACCGCACGGCCGAAGCCAATGCTCTATGCCGCTCAAATTGGCATACCTGGCCAAACGGGTCGACCTTGACCTTGACTGATCGACCCGAAACTCGGAGCGTTGCAGGTTCAGGTGGTCCCGTGGTCACACGCGAGAGCCCAGGTCAGACCGCACAGCAGAAGGGTATGCGGTTCGCGCTTGAAAAGACCAAAACAAGCCCAAAGGCCTTCACTGTTGGCAACTTGGTACGCAGTTTTCTACCCCTTTGGCTTGACCGATCCACCCGAAACTCGGAATGTTGCAGGTTCGGGTTGTCCCCTGGTCACTCGCGCGAGCCCAGGTCAGATCGCTCAGCCCAAGGGCAGGTGGTTCACTGCTGAAAAACCCTAAATAACCCAAAGGCCTTGACTGTTGGCAACTTGGTAGGCAGTTTTCTTCCCCTTTGCCTTGACCCATCGACCCGAAACTCGGAGCGTTGCAGGTTCAGATGTTCCCCCGGTCACTCACGCGAGCCCAGTTTAGGCAGCACAGCAGAAAGGTATGCGGTTTGCGTTTGAAAAGACCAAAACAAGCCCAATTTCTTCACTTTTGGGCCACTTGGTACACAGTTTTTCTACCCCTTAGGCTTGACCTATCGACCCAGAACTCTGGGCATTGCAGGTTGGGGTGGTCCCCTGGTCTGTCGCGCGAGCCCAGACCAGACCGCACGGCCGAAGCCAATGCTCTATGCCGCTCAAATTGGCATACCTGGCCAAACGGGTCGACCTTGACCTTGACTGATCGACCCGAAACTCGGAGCGTTGCAGGTTCAGGTGGTCCCGTGGTCACACGCGCGAGCCCAGGTCAGACCGCACAGCAGAAGGGTATGCGGTACGCGCTTGAAAAGACCAAAACAAGCCCAAAGGCCTTCACTGTTGGCAACTTGGTACGCAGTTTTCTACCCCTTTGGCTTGACCGATCCACCCGAAACTCGGAATGTTGCAGGTTCGGGTTGTCCCCTGGTCACTCGCGCGAGCCCAGGTCAGATCACTCAGCCCAAGGGCAGGTGGTTCACTGCTGAAAAACCCTAAATAACCCAAAGGCCTTGACTGTTGGCAACTTGGTAGGCAGTTTTCTTCCCCTTTGCCTTGACCCATCGACCCGAAACTCGGAGCGTTGCAGGTTCAGATGTTCCCCCGGTCACTCGGGCGAGCCCAGTTCAGGCAGCACAGCAGAAAGGTATGCGGTTTGCGTTTGAAAAGACCAAAACAAGCCCAATTTCTTCACTTTTGGGCCACTTGGTACACAGTTTTTCTACCCCTTAGGCTTGACCTATCGACCCAGAACTCTGGGCATTGCAGGTTAGGGTGGTCCCCTGGTCTGTCGCGCGAGCCCAGACCAGACCGCACGGCCGAAGCCAATGCTCTATGCCGCTCAAATTGGCATACCTGGCCAAACGGGTCGACCTTGACCTTGACTGATCGACCCGAAACTCGGAGCGTTGCAGGTTCAGGTGGTCCCGTGGTCACACGCGAGAGCCCAGGTCAGACCGCACAGCAGAAGGGTATGCGGTTCGCGCTTGAAAAGACCAAAACAAGCCCAAAGGCCTTCACTGTTGGCAACTTGGTACGCAGTTTTCTACCCCTTTGGCTTGACCGATCCACCCGAAACTCGGAATGTTGCAGGTTCGGGTTGTCCCCTGGTCACTCGCGCGAGCCCAGGTCAGATCGCTCAGCCCAAGGGCAGGTGGTTCACTGCTGAAAAACCCTAAATAACCCAAAGGCCTTGACTGTTGGCAACTTGGTAGGCAGTTTTCTTCCCCTTTGCCTTGACCCATCGACCCGAAACTCGGAGCGTTGCAGGTTCAGATGTTCCCCCGGTCACTCGCGCGAGCCCAGTTCAGGCAGCACAGCAGAAAGGTATGCGGTTTGCGTTTGAAAAGACCAAAACAAGCCCAATTTCTTCACTTTTGGGCCACTTGGTACACAGTTTTTCTACCCCTTAGGCTTGACCTATCGACCCAGAACTCTGGGCATTGCAGGTTGGGGTGGTCCCCTGGTCTGTCGCGCGAGCCCAGACCAGACCGCACGGCCGAAGCCAATGCTCTATGCCGCTCAAATTGGCATACCTGGCCAAACGGGTCGACCTTGACCTTGACTGATCGACCCGAAACTCGGAGCGTTGCAGGTTCAGGTGGTCCCGTGGTCACACGCGCGAGCCCAGGTCAGACCGCACAGCAGAAGGGTATGCGGTTCGCGCTTGAAAAGACCAAAACAAGCCCAAAGGCCTTCACTGTTGGCAACTTGGTACGCAGTTTTCTACCCCTTTGGCTTGACCGATTGACCCGAAACTTGGAATGTTGCAGGTTCGGGTTGTCCCCTGGTCACTCGCGCGAGCCCAGGTCAGATCGCTCAGCCCAAGGGCAGGTGGTTCACTGCTGAAAAACCCTAAATAACCCAAAGGCCTTGACTGTTGGCAACTTGGAAGGCAGTTTTCTTCCCCTTTGCCTTGACTCATCGACCCGAAACTCGGAGCGTTGCAGGTTCAGATGTTCCCCCGGTCACTCGCGCGAGCCCAGTTCAGGCAGCACAGCAGAAAGGTATGCGGTTTGCGTTTGAAAAGACCAAAACAAGCCCAATTTCTTCACTTTTGGGCCACTTGGTACACAGTTTTTCTACCCCTTAGTCTTGACCTATCGACCCAGAACTCTGGGCATTGCAGGTTGGGGTGGTCCCCTGGTCTGTCGCGCGAGCCCAGACCAGACCGCACGGCCGAAGCCAATGCTCTATGCCGCTCAAATTGGCATACCTGGCCAAACGGGTCGACCTTGACCTTGACTGATCGACCCGAAACTCGGAGCGTTGCAGGTTCAGGTGGTCCCGTGGTCACACGCGCGAGCCCAGGTCAGACCGCACAGCAGAAGGGTATGCGGTTCGCGCTTGAAAAGACCAAAACAAGCCCAAAGGCCTTCACTGTTGGCAACTTGGTACGCAGTTTTCTACCCCTTTGGCTTGACCGATCCACCCGAAACTCGGAATGTTGCAGGTTCGGGTTGTCCCCTGGTCACTCGCGCGAGCCCAGGTCAGATCGCTCAGCCCAAGGGCAGGTGGTTCACTGCTGAAAAACCCTAAATAACCCAAAGGCCTTGACTGTTGGCAACTTGGTAGGCAGTTTTCTTCCCCTTTGCCTTGACCCATCGACCCGAAACTCGGAGCGTTGCAGGTTCAGATGTTCCCCCGGTCACTCGCGCGAGCCCAGTTCAGGCAGCACAGCAGAAAGGTATGCGGTTTGCGTTTGAAAAGACCAAAACAAGCCCAATTTCTTCACTTTTGGGCCACTTGGTACACAGTTTTTCTACCCCTTAGGCTTGACCTATCGACCCAGAACTCTGGGCATTGCAGGTTGGGGTGGTCCCCTGGTCTGTCGCGCGAGCCCAGACCAGACCGCACGGCCGAAGCCAATGCTCTATGCCGCTCAAATTGGCATACCTGGCCAAACGGGTCGACCTTGACCTTGACTGATCGACCCGAAACTCGGAGCGTTGCAGGTTCAGGTGGTCCCGTGGTCACACGCGCGAGCCCAGGTCAGACCGCACAGCAGAAGGGTATGCGGTTCGCGCTTGAAAAGACCAAAACAAGCCCAAAGGCCTTCACTGTTGGCAACTTGGTACGCAGTTTTCTACCCCTTTGGCTTGACCGATCCACCCGAAACTCGGAATGTTGCAGGTTCGGGTTGTCCCCTGGTCACTCGCGCGAGCCCAGGTCAGATCGCTCAGCCCAAGGGCAGGTGGTTCACTGCTGAAAAACCCTAAATAACCCAAAGGCCTTGACTGTTGGCAACTTGGAAGGCAGTTTTCTTCCCCTTTGCCTTGACTCATCGACCCGAAACTCAGAGCGTTGCAGGTTCAGATGGTCCCCCGGTCACTCGTGCGAGCCCAGTTCAGGCAGCACAGCAGAAAGGTATGCGGTTTGCGTTTGAAAAGACCAAAACAAGCCCAATTTCTTCACTTTTGGGCCACTTGGTACACAGTTTTTCTACCCCTTAGTCTTGACCTATCGACCCAGAACTCTGGGCATTGTAGGTTGGGGTGGTCCCCTGGTCTGTCGCGCGAGCCCAGACCAGACCGCACGGCCGAAGCCAATGCTCTATGCCGCTCAAATTGGCATACCTGGCCAAACGGGTCGACCTTGACCTTG
Source organism: Fragum whitleyi (assembly GCA_948146395.1). Lineage (NCBI taxonomy): Eukaryota > Metazoa > Mollusca > Bivalvia > Cardiida > Cardiidae > Fragum > Fragum whitleyi. The sequence goes on along the minus strand of OX411548.1, from coordinate 21,072,105 downwards.
ACTGATCGACCCGAAACTCGGAGCGTTGCAGGTTCAGGTGGTCCCGTGGTCACACGCGCGAGCCCAGGTCAGACCGCACAGCAGAAGGGTATGCGGTTCGCGCTTGAAAAGACCAAAACAAGCCCAAAGGCCTTCACTGTTGGCAACTTGGTACGCAGTTTTCTACCCCTTTGGCTTGACCGATCAACCCGAAACTCGGAATGTTGCAGGTTCGGGTTGTCCCCTGGTCAGTCTCGCGAACCCAGGTCAGATCGCTCAGCCCAAGGGCAGGTGGTTCACTGCTGAAAAACCCTAAATAACCCAAAGGCCTTGACTGTTGGCAACTTGGAAGGCAGTTTTCTTCCCCTTTGCCTTGACTCATCGACCCGAAACTCGGAGCGTTGCAGGTTCAGATGTTCCCCCGGTCACTCGCGCGAGCCCAGTTCAGGCAGCACAGCAGAAAGGTATGAGGTTTGCGTTTGAAAAGACCAAAACAAGCCCAATTTCTTCACTTTTGGGCCACTTGGTACACAGTTTTTCTACCCCTTAGGCTTGACCTATCGACCCAGAACTCTGGGCATTGCAGGTTGGGGTGGTCCCCTGGTCTGTCGCGCGAGCCCAGACCAGACCGCACGGCCGAAGCCAATGCTCTATGCCGCTCAAATTGGCATACCTGGCCAAACGGGTCGACCTTGACCTTGACTGATCGACCCGAAACTCGGAGCGTTGCAGGTTCAGGTGGTCCCGTGGTCACACGCGCGAGCCCAGGTCAGACCGCACAGCAGAAGGGTATGCGGTTCGCGCTTGAAAAGACGAAAACAAGCCCAAAGGCCTTCACTGTTGGCAACTTGGTACGCAGTTTTCTACCCCTTTGGCTTGACCGATCCACCCGAAACTCGGAATGTTGCAGGTTCGGGTTGTCCCCTGGTCACTCGCGCGAGCCCAGGTCAGATCGCTCAGCCCAAGGGCAGGTAGTTCACTGCTGAAAAACCCTAAATAACCCAAAGGCCTTGACTGTTGGCAACTTGGTAGGCAGTTTTCTTCCCCTTTGCCTTGACCCATCGACCCGAAACTCGGAGCGTTGCAGGTTCAGATGTTCCCCCGGTCACTCGCGTGAGCCCAGTTCAGGCAGCACAGCAGAAAGGTATGCGGTTTGCGTTTGAAAAGACCAAAACAAGCCCAATTTCTTCACTTTTGGGCCACTTGGTACACAGTTTTTCTACCCCTTAGGCTTGACCTATCGACCCAGAACTCTGGGCATTGCAGGTTGGGGTGGTCCCCTGGTCTGTCGCGCGAGCCCAGACCAGACCGCACGGCCGAAGCCAATGCTCTATGCTGCTCAAATTGGCATACCTGGCCAAACGGGTCGACCTTGACCTTGACTGATCGACCCGAAACTCGGAGCGTTGCAGGTTCAGGTGGTCCCGTGGTCACACGCGCGAGCCCAGGTCAGACCGCACAGCAGAAGGGTATGCGGTTCGCGCTTGAAAAGACCAAAACAAGCCCAAAGGCCTTCACTGTTGGCAACTTGGTACGCAGTTTTCTACCCCTTTGGCTTGACCGATCCACCCGAAACTCGGAATGTTGCAGGTTCGGGTTGTCCCCTGGTCACTCGCGCGAGCCCAGGTCAGATCGCTCAGCCCAAGGGCAGGTGGTTCACTGCTGAAAAACCCTAAATAACCCAAAGGCCTTGACTGTTGGCAACTTGGTAGGCAGTTTTCTTCCCCTTTGCCTTGACCCATCGACCCGAAACTCGGAGCGTTGCAGGTTCAGATGTTCCCCCGGTCACTCGCGCGAGCCCAGTTCAGGCAGCACAGCAGAAAGGTATGCGGTTTGCGTTTGAAAAGACCAAAACAAGCCCAATTTCTTCACTTTTGGGCCACTTGGTACACAGTTTTTCTACCCCTTAGGCTTGACCTATCGACCCAGAACTCTGGGCATTGCAGGTTGGGGTGGTCCCCTGGTCTGTCGCGCAAGCCCAGACCAGACCGCACGGCCGAAGCCAATGCTCTATGCCGCTCAAATTGGCATACCTGGCCAAACGGGTCGACCTTGACCTTGACTGATCGACCCGAAACTCGGAGCGTTGCAGGTTCAGGTGGTCCCGTGGTCACACGCGCGAGCCCAGGTCAGACCGCACAGCAGAAGGGTATGCGGTTCGCGCTTGAAAAGACCAAAACAAGCCCAAAGGCCTTCACTGTTGGCAACTTGGTACGCAGTTTTCTACCCCTTTGGCTTGACCGATCCACCCGAAACTCGGAATGTTGCAGGTTCGGGTTGTCCCCTGGTCACTCGCGCGAGCCCAGGTCAGATCGCTCAGCCCAAGGGCAGGTGGTTCACTGCTGAAAAACCCTAAATAACCCAAAGGCCTTGACTGTTGGCAACTTGGTAGGCAGTTTTCTTCCCCTTTGCCTTGACCCATCGACCCGAAACTCGGAGCGTTGCAGGTTCAGATGTTCCCCCGGTCACTCGCGCGAGCCCAGTTCAGGCAGCACAGCAGAAAGGTATGCGGTTTGCGTTTGAAAAGACCAAAACAAGCCCAATTTCTTCACTTTTGGGCCACTTGGTACACAGTTTTTCTACCCCTTAGGCTTGACCTATCGACCCAGAACTCTGGGCATTGCAGGTTGGGGTGGTCCCCTGGTCTGTCGCGCGAGCCCAGACCAGACCGCACGGCCGAAGCCAATGCTCTATGCCGCTCAAATTGGCATACCTGGCCAAACGGGTCGACCTTGACCTTGACTGATCGACCCGAAACTCGGAGCGTTGCAGGTTCAGGTGGTCCCGTGGTCACACGCGCGAGCCCAGGTCAGACCGCACAGCAGAAGGGTATGCGGTTCGCGCTTGAAAAGACCAAAACAAGCCCAAAGGCCTTCACTGTTGGCAACTTGGTACGCAGTTTTCTACCCCTTTGGCTTGACCGATCCACCCGAAACTCGGAATGTTGCAGGTTCGGGTTGTCCCCTGGTCACTCGCGCGAGCCCAGGTCAGATCGCTCAGCCCAAGGGCAGGTGGTTCACTGCTGAAAAACCCTAAATAACCCAAAGGCCTTGACTGTTGGCAACTTGGAAGGCAGTTTTCTTCCCCTTTGCCTTGACTCATCGACCCGAAACTCGGAGCGTTGCAGGTTCAGATGGTCCCCCGGTCACTCGCGCGAGCCCAGTTCAGGCAGCACAGCAGAAAGGTATGCGGTTTGCGTTTGAAAAGACCAAAACAAGCCCAATTTCTTCACTTTTGGGCCACTTGGTACACAGTTTTTCTACCCCTTAGTCTTGACCTATCGACCCAGAACTCTGGGCATTGCAGGTTGGGGTGGTCCCCTGGTCTGTCGCGCGAGCCCAGACCAGACCGCACGGCCGAAGCCAATGCTCTATGCCGCTCAAATTGGCATACCTGGCCAAACGGGTCGACCTTGACCTTGACTGATCGACCCGAAACTCGGAGCGTTGCAGGTTCAGGTGGTCCCGTGGTCACACGCGCGAGCCCAGGTCAGACCGCACAGCAGAAGGGTATGCGGTTCGCGCTTGAAAAGACCAAAACAAGCCCAAAGGCCTTCACTGTTGGCAACTTGGTACGCAGTTTTCTACCCCTTTGGCTTGACCGATCCACCCGAAACTCGGAATGTTGCAGGTTCGGGTTGTCCCCTGGTCACTCTCGCGAGCCCAGGTCAGATCGCTCAGCCCAAGGGCAGGTGGTTCACTGCTGAAAAACCCTAAATAACCCAAAGGCCTTGACTGTTGGCAACTTGGAAGGCAGTTTTCTTCCCCTTTGCCTTGACTCATCGACCCGAAACTCGGAGCGTTGCAGGTTCAGATGTTCCCCCGGTCACTCGCGCGAGCCCAGTTCAGGCAGCACAGCAGAAAGGTATGCGGTTTGCGTTTGAAAAGACCAAAACAAGCCCAATTTCTTCACTTTTGGGCCACTTGGTACACAGTTTTTCTACCCCTTAGTCTTGACCTATCGACCAGAACTCTGGGCATTGCAGGTTGGGGTGGTCCCCTGGTCTGTCGCGCGAGCCCAGACCAGACCGCACGGCCGAAGCCAATGCTCTATGCCGCTCAAATTGGCATACCTGGCCAAACGGGTCGACCTTGACCTTGACTGATCGACCCGAAACTCGGAGCGTTGCAGGTTCAGGTGGTCCGGTGGTCACACGCGCGAGCCCAGGTCAGACCGCACAGCAGAAGGGTATGCGGTTCGCGCTTGAAAAGACCAAAACAAGCCCAAAGGCCTTCACTGTTGGCAACTTGGTACGCAGTTTTCTACCCCTTTGGCTTGACCGATCCACCCGAAACTCGGAATGTTGCAGGTTCGGGTTGTCCCCTGGTCACTCGCGCGAGCCCAGGTCAGATCGCTCAGCCCAAGGGCAGGTGGTTCACTGCTGAAAAACCCTAAATAACCCAAAGGCCTTGACTGTTGGCAACTTGGTAGGCAGTTTTCTTCCCCTTTGCCTTGACCCATCGACCCGAAACTCGGAGCGTTGCAGGTTCAGATGTTCCCCCGGTCACTCGCGCGAGCCCAGTTCAGGCAGCACAGCAGAAAGGTATGCGGTTTGCGTTTGAAAAGACCAAAACAAGCCCAATTTCTTCACTTTTGGGCCACTTGGTACACAGTTTTTCTACCCCTTAGGCTTGACCTATCGACCCAGAACTCTGGGCATTGCAGGTTGGGGTGGTCCCCTGGTCTGTCGCGCGAGCCCAGACCAGACCGCACGGCCGAAGCCAATGCTCTATGCTGCTCAAATTGGCATACCTGGCCAAACGGGTCGACCTTGACCTTGACTGATCGACCCGAAACTCGGAGCGTTGCAGGTTCAGGTGGTCCCGTGGTCACACGCGCGAGCCCAGGTCAGACCGCACAGCAGAAGGGTATGCGGTTCGCGCTTGAAAAGACCAAAACAAGCCCAAAGGCCTTCACTGTTGGCAACTTGGTACGCAGTTTTCTACCCCTTTGGCTTGACCGATCCACCCGAAACTCGGAATGTTGCAGGTTCGGGTTGTCCCCTGGTCACTCGCGCGAGCCCAGGTCAGATCGCTCAGCCCAAGGGCAGGTGGTTCACTGCTGAAAAACCCTAAATAACCCAAAGGCCTTGACTGTTGGCAACTTGGTAGGCAGTTTTCTTCCCCTTTGCCTTGACCCATCGACCCGAAACTCGGAGCGTTGCAGGTTCAGATGTTCCCCCGGTCACTCGCGCGAGCCCAGTTCAGGCAGCACAGCAGAAAGGTATGCGGTTTGCGTTTGAAAAGACCAAAACAAGCCCAATTTCTTCACTTTTGGGCCACTTGGTACACAGTTTTTCTACCCCTTAGGCTTGACCTATCGACCCAGAACTCTGGGCATTGCAGGTTGGGGTGGTCCCCTGGTCTGTCGCGCGAGCCCAGACCAGACCGCACGGCCGAAGCCAATGCTCTATGCCGCTCAAATTGGCATACCTGGCCAAACGGGTCGACCTTGACCTTGACTGATCGACCCGAAACTCGGAGCGTTGCAGGTTCAGGTGGTCCCGTGGTCACACGCGCGAGCCCAGGTCAGACCGCACAGCAGAAGGGTATGCGGTTCGCGCTTGAAAAGACCAAAACAAGCCCAAAGGCCTTCACTGTTGGCAACTTGGTACGCAGTTTTCTACCCCTTTGGCTTGACCGATCCACCCGAAACTCGGAATGTTGCAGGTTCGGGTTGTCCCCTGGTCACTCGCGCGAGCCCAGGTCAGATCGCTCAGCCCAAGGGCAGGTGGTTCACTGCTGAAAAACCCTAAATAACCCAAAGGCCTTGACTGTTGGCAACTTGGTAGGCAGTTTTCTTCCCCTTTGCCTTGACCCATCGACCCGAAACTCGGAGCGTTGCAGGTTCAGATGTTCCCCCGGTCACTCGCGCGAGCCCAGTTCAGGCAGCACAGCAGAAAGGTATGCGGTTTGCGTTTGAAAAGACCAAAACAAGCCCAATTTCTTCACTTTTGGGCCACTTGGTACACAGTTTTTCTACCCCTTAGGCTTGACCTATCGACCCAGAACTCTGGGCATTGCAGGTTGGGGTGGTCCCCTGGTCTGTCGCGCGAGCCCAGACCAGACCGCACGGCCGAAGCCAATGCTCTATGCCGCTCAAATTGGCATACCTGGCCAAACGGGTCGACCTTGACCTTGACTGATCGACCCGAAACTCGGAGCGTTGCAGGTTCAGGTGGTCCCGTGGTCACACGCGCGAGCCCAGGTCAGACCGCACAGCAGAAGGGTATGCGGTTCGCGCTTGAAAAGACCAAAACAAGCCCAAAGGCCTTCACTGTTGGCAACTTGGTACGCAGTTTTCTACCCCTTTGGCTTGACCGATCCACCCGAAACTCGGAATGTTGCAGGTTCGGGTTGTCCCCTGGTCACTCGCGCGAGCCCAGGTCAGATCGCTCAGCCCAAGGGCAGGTGGTTCACTGCTGAAAAACCCTAAATAACCCAAAGGCCTTGACTGTTGGCAACTTGGAAGGCAGTTTTCTTCCCCTTTGCCTTGACTCATCGACCCGAAACTCGGAGCGTTGCAGGTTCAGATGGTCCCCCGGTCACTCGCGCGAGCCCAGTTCAGGCAGCACAGCAGAAAGGTATGCGGTTTGCGTTTGAAAAGACCAAAACAAGCCCAATTTCTTCACTTTTGGGCCACTTGGTACACAGTTTTTCTACCCCTTAGTCTTGACCTATCGACCCAGAACTCTGGGCATTGCAGGTTGGGGTGGTCCCCTGGTCTGTCGCGTGAGCCCAGACCAGACCGCACGGCCGAAGCCAATGCTCTATGCCGCTCAAATTGGCATACCTGGCCAAACGGGTCGACCTTGACCTTGACTGATCGACCCGAAACTCGGAGCGTTGCAGGTTCAGGTGGTCCCGTGGTCACACGCGCGAGCCCAGGTCAGACCGCACAGCAGAAGGGTATGCGGTTCGCGCTTGAAAAGACCAAAACAAGCCCAAAGGCCTTCACTGTTGGCAACTTGGTACGCAGTTTTCTACCCCTTTGGCTTGACCGATCCACCCGAAACTCGGAATGTTGCAGGTTCGGGTTGTCCCCTGGTCACTCGCGCGAGCCCAGGTCAGATCGCTCAGCCCAAGGGCAGGTGGTTCACTGCTGAAAAACCCTAAATAACCCAAAGGCCTTGACTGTTGGCAACTTGGAAGGCAGTTTTCTTCCCCTTTGCCTTGACTCATCGACCCGAAACTCGGAGCGTTGCAGGTTCAGATGTTCCCCCGGTCACTCGCGCGAGCCCAGTTCAGGCAGCACAGCAGAAAGGTATGCGGTTTGCGTTTGAAAAGACCAAAACAAGCCCAATTTCTTCACTTTTGGGCCACTTGGTACACAGTTTTTCTACCCCTTAGTCTTGACCTATCGACCCAGAACTCTGGGCATTGCAGGTTGGGGTGGTCCCCTGGTCTGTCGCGCGAGCCCAGACCAGACCGCACGGCCGAAGCCAATGCTCTATGCCGCTCAAATTGGCATACCTGGCCAAACGGGTCGACCTTGACCTTGACTGATCGACCCGAAACTCGGAGCGTTGCAGGTTCAGGTGGTCCCGTGGTCACACGCGCGAGCCCAGGTCAGACCGCACAGCAGAAGGGTATGCGGTTCGCGCTTGAAAAGACCAAAACAAGCCCAAAGGCCTTCACTGTTGGCAACTTGGTACGCAGTTTTCTACCCCTTTGGCTTGACCGATCCACCCGAAACTCGGAATGTTGCAGGTTCGGGTTGTCCCCTGGTCACTCGCGCGAGCCCAGGTCAGATCGCTCAGCCCAAGGGCAGGTGGTTCACTGCTGAAAAACCCTAAATAACCCAAAGGCCTTGACTGTTGGCAACTTGGTAGGCAGTTTTCTTCCCCTTTGCCTTGACCCATCGACCCGAAACTCGGAGCGTTGCAGGTTCAGATGTTCCCCCGGTCACTCGCGCGAGCCCAGTTCAGGCAGCACAGCAGAAAGGTATGCGGTTTGCGTTTGAAAAGACCAAAACAAGCCCAATTTCTTCACTTTTGGGCCACTTGGTACACAGTTTTTCTACCCCTTAGGCTTGACCTATCGACCCAGAACTCTGGGCATTGCAGGTTGGGGTGGTCCCCTGGTCTGTCGCGCGAGCCCAGACCAGACCGCACGGCCGAAGCCAATGCTCTATGCTGCTCAAATTGGCATACCTGGCCAAACGGGTCGACCTTGACCTTGACTGATCGACCCGAAACTCGGAGCGTTGCAGGTTCAGGTGGTCCCGTGGTCACACGCGCGAGCCCAGGTCAGACCGCACAGCAGAAGGGTATGCGGTTCGCGCTTGAAAAGACCAAAACAAGCCCAAAGGCCTTCACTGTTGGCAACTTGGTACGCAGTTTTCTACCCCTTTGGCTTGACTGATCCACCCGAAACTCGGAATGTTGCAGGTTCGGGTTGTCCCCTGGTCACTCGCGCGAGCCCAGGTCAGATCGCTCAGCCCAAGGGCAGGTGGTTCACTGCTGAAAAACCCTAAATAACCCAAAGGCCTTGACTGTTGGCAACTTGGTAGGCAGTTTTCTTCCCCTTTGCCTTGACCCATCGACCCGAAACTCGGAGCGTTGCAGGTTCAGATGTTCCCCCGGTCACTCGCGCGAGCCCAGTTCAGGCAGCACAGCAGAAAGGTATGCGGTTTGCATTTGAAAAGACCAAAACAAGCCCAATTTCTTCACTTTTGGGCCACTTGGTACACAGTTTTTCTACCCCTTAGGCTTGACCTATCGACCCAGAACTCTGGGCATTGCAGGTTGGGGTGGTCCCCTGGTCTGTCGCGCGAGCCCAGACCAGACCGCACGGCCGAAGCCAATGCTCTATGCCGCTCAAATTGGCATACCTGGCCAAACGGGTCGACCTTGACCTTGACTGATCGACCCGAAACTCGGAGCGTTGCAGGTTCAGGTGGTCCCGTGGTCACACGCGCGAGCCCAGGTCAGACCGCACAGCAGAAGGGTATGCGGTTCGCGCTTGAAAAGACTAAAACAAGCCCAAAGGCCTTCACTGTTGGCAACTTGGTACGCAGTTTTCTACCCCTTTGGCTTGACCGATCCACCCGAAACTCGGAATGTTGCAGGTTCGGGTTGTCCCCTGGTCACTCGCGCGAGCCCAGGTCAGATCGCTCAGCCCAAGGGCAGGTGGTTCACTGCTGAAAAACCCTAAATAACCCAAAGGCCTTGACTGTTGGCAACTTGGTAGGCAGTTTTCTTCCCCTTTGCCTTGACCCATCGACCCGAAACTCGGAGCGTTGCAGGTTCAGATGTTCCCCCGGTCACTCGCGCGAGCCCAGTTCAGGCAGCACAGCAGAAAGGTATGCGGTTTGCGTTTGAAAAGACCAAAACAAGCCCAATTTCTTCACTTTTGGGCCACTTGGTACACAGTTTTTCTACCCCTTAGGCTTGACCTATCGACCCAGAACTCTGGGCATTGCAGGTTGGGGTGGTCCCCTGGTCTGTCGCGCGAGCCCAGACCAGACCGCACGGCCGAAGCCAATGCTCTATGCCGCTCAAATTGGCATACCTGGCCAAACGGGTCGACCTTGACCTTGACTGATCGACCCGAAACTCGGAGCGTTGCAGGTTCAGGTGGTCCCGTGGTCACACGCGCGAGCCCAGGTCAGACCGCACAGCAGAAGGGTATGCGGTTCGCGCTTGAAAAGACCAAAACAAGCCCAAAGGCCTTCACTGTTGGCAACTTGGTACGCAGTTTTCTACCCCTTTGGCTTGACCGATCCACCCGAAACTCGGAATGTTGCAGGTTCGGGATGTCCCCTGGTCACTCGCGCGAGGCCAGGTCAGATCGCTCAGCCCAAGGGCAGGTGGTTCACTGCTGAAAAACCCTAAATAACCCAAAGGCCTTGACTGTTGGCAACTTGGAAGGCAGTTTTCTTCCCCTTTGCCTTGACTCATCGACCCGAAACTCGGAGCGTTGCAGGTTCAGATGGTCCCCCGGTCACTCGCGCGAGCCCAGTTCAGGCAGCACAGCAGAAAGGTATGCGGTTTGCGTTTGAAAAGACCAAAACAAGCCCAATTTCTTCACTTTTGGGCCACTTGGTACACAGTTTTTCTACCCCTTAGGCTTGACCTATCGACCCAGAACTCTGGGCATTGCAGGTTGTTGTGGTCCCCTGGTCTGTCGCGCGAGCCCAGACCAGACCGCACGGCCGAAGCCAATGCTCTATGCCGCTCAAATTGGCATACCTGGCCAAACGGGTCGACCTTGACCTTGACTGATCGACCCGAAACTCGGAGCGTTGCAGGTTCAGGTGGTCCCGTGGTCACACGCGCGAGCCCAGGTCAGACCGCACAGCAGAAGGGTATGCGGTTCGCGCTTGAAAAGACCAAAACAAGCCCAAAGGCCTTCACTGTTGGCAACTTCTTACGCAGTTTTCTATCCCTTTGGCTTGACCGATCCACCCGAAACACGGAATGTTGCAGGTTCGGGTTGTCCCCTGGTCACTCGCGCGAGCCCAGGTCAGATCGCTCAGCCCAAGGGCAGGTGGTTCACTGCTGAAAAACCCTAAATAACCCAAAGGCCTTGACTGTTGGCAACTTGGTAGGCAGTTTTCTTCCCCTTTGCCTTGACCCATCGACCCGAAACTCGGAGCGTTGCAGGTTCAGATGTTCCCCCGGTCACTCGCGCGAGCCCAGTTCAGGCAGCACAGCAGAAAGGTATGCGGTTTGCGTTTGAAAAGACCAAAACAAGCCCAATTTCTTCACTTTTGGGCCACTTGGTACACAGTTTTTCTACCCCTTAGGCTTGACCTATCGACCCAGAACTCTGGGCATTGCAGGTTGGGGTGGTCCCCTGGTCTGTCGCGCGAGCCCAGACCAGACCGCACGGCCGAAGCCAATGCTCTATGCCGCTCAAATTGGCATACCTGGCCAAACGGGTCGACCTTGACCTTGACTGATCGACCCGAAACTCGGAGCGTTGCAGGTTCAGGTGGTCCCGTGGTCACACGCGCGAGCCCAGGTCAGACCGCACAGCAGAAGGGTATGCGGTTCGCGCTTGAAAAGACCAAAACAAGCCCAAAGGCCTTCACTGTTGGCAACTTGGTACGCAGTTTTCTACCCCTTTGGCTTGACCGATCCACCCGAAACTCGGAATGTTGCAGGTTCGGGTTGTCCCCTGGTCACTCGCGCGAGCCCAGGTCAGATCGCTCAGCCCAAGGGCAGGTGGTTCACTGCTGAAAAACCCTAAATAACCCAAAGGCCTTGACTGTTGGCAACTTGGAAGGCAGTTTTCTTCCCCTTTGCCTTGACTCATCGACCCGAAACTCGGAGCGTTGCAGGTTCAGATGTTCCCCCGGTCACTCGCGCGAGCCCAGTTCAGGCAGCACAGCAGAAAGGTATGCGGTTTGCGTTTGAAAAGACCAAAACAAGCCCAATTTCTTCACTTTTGGGCCACTTGGTACACAGTTTTTCTACCCCTTAGTCTTGACCTATCGACCCAGAACTCTGGGCATTGCAGGTTGGGGTGGTCCCCTGGTCTGTCGCGCGAGCCCAGACCAGACCGCACGGCCGAAGCCAATGCTCTATGCCGCTCAAATTGGCATACCTGGCCAAACGGGTCGACCTTGACCTTGACTGATCGACCCGAAACTCGGAGCGTTGCAGGTTCAGGTGGTCCCGTGGTCACACGCGCGAGCCCAGGTCAGACCGCACAGCAGAAGGGTATGCGGTTTGCGCTTGAAAAGACCAAAACAAGCCCAAAGGCCTTCACTGTTGGCAACTTGGTACGCAGTTTTCTACCCCTTTGGCTTGACCGATCCACCCGAAACTCGGAATGTTGCAGGTTCGGGTTGTCCCCTGGTCACTCGCGCGAGCCCAGGTCAGATCGCTCAGCCCAAGGGCAGGTGGTTCACTGCTGAAAAACCCTAAATAACCCAAAGGCCTTGACTGTTGGCAACTTGGTAGGCAGTTTTCTTCCCCTTTGCCTTGACCCATCGACCCGAAACTCGGAGCGTTGCAGGTTCAGATGTTCCCCCGGTCACTCGCGCGAGCCCAGTTCAGGCAGCACAGCAGAAAGGTATGCGGTTTGCGTTTGAAAAGACCAAAACAAGCCCAATTTCTTCACTTTTGGGCCACTTGGTACACAGTTTTTCTACCCCTTAGGCTTGACCTATCGACCCAGAACTCTGGGCATTGCAGGTTGGGGTGGTCCCCTGGTCTGTCGCGCGAGCCCAGACCAGACCGCACGGCCGAAGCCAATGCTCTATGCCGCTCAAATTGGCATACCTGGCCAAACGGGTCGACCTTGACCTTGACTGATCGACCCGAAACTCGGAGCGTTGCAGGTTCAGGTGGTCCCGTGGTCACACGCGCGAGCCCAGGTCAGACCGCACAGCAGAAGGGTATGCGGTTCGCGCTTGAAAAGACCAAAACAAGCCCAAAGGCCTTCACTGTTGGCAACTTGGTACGCAGTTTTCTACCCCTTTGGCTTGACCGATCCACCCGAAACTCGGAATTTTGCAGGTTCGGGTTGTCCCCTGGTCACTCGCGCGAGCCCAGGTCAGATCGCTCAGCCCAAGGGCAGGTGGTTCACTGCTGAAAAACCCTAAATAACCCAAAGGCCTTGACTGTTGGCAACTTGGTAGGCAGTTTTCTTCCCCTTTGCCTTGACCCATCGACCCGAAACTCGGAGCGTTGCAGGTTCAGATGTTCCCCCGGTCACTCGCGCGAGCCCAGTTCAGGCAGCACAGCAGAAAGGTATGCGGTTTGCGTTTGAAAAGACCAAAACAAGCCCAATTTCTTCACTTTTGGGCCACTTGGTACACAGTTTTTCTACCCCTTAGGCTTGACCTATCGACCCAGAACTCTGGGCATTGCAGGTTGGGGTGGTCCCCTGGTCTGTCGCGCGAGCCCAGACCAGACCGCACGGCCGAAGCCAATGCTCTATGCCGCTCAAATTGGCATACCTGGCCAAACGGGTCGACCTTGACCTTGACTGATCGACCCGAAACTCGGAGCGTTGCAGGTTCAGGTGGTCCCGTGGTCACACGCGCAAGCCCAGGTCAGACCGCACAGCAGAAGGGTATGCGGTTCGCGCTTGAAAAGACCAAAACAAGCCCAAAGGCCTTCACTGTTGGCAACTTGGTACGCAGTTTTCTACCCCTTTGGCTTGACCGATCCACCCGAAACTCGGAATGTTGCAGGTTCGGGTTGTCCCCTGGTCACTCGCGCGAGCCCAGGTCAGATCGCTCAGCCCAAGGGCAGGTGGTTCACTGCTGAAAAACCCTAAATAACCCAAAGGCCTTGACTGTTGGCAACTTTGAAGGCAGTTTTCTTCCCCTTTGCCTTGACTCATCGACACGAAACTCGGAGCGTTGCAGGTTCAGATGGTCCCCCGGTCACTCGCGCGAGCCCAGCTCAGGCAGCACAGCAGAAAGGTATGCGGTTTGCGTTTGAAAAGACCAAAACAAGCCCAATTTCTTCACTTTTGGGCCACTTGGTACACAGTTTTTCTACCCCTTAGTCTTGACCTATCGACCCAGAACTCTGGGCATTGCAGGTTGGGGTGGTCCCCTGGTCTGTCGCGCGAGCCCAGACCAGACCGCACGGCCGAAGCCAATGCTCTATGCCGCTCAAATTGGCATACCTGGCCAAACGGGTCGACCTTGACCTTGACTGATCGACCCGAAACTCGGAGCGTTGCAGGTTCAGGTGGTCCCGTGGTCACACGCGCGAGCCCAGGTCAGACCGCACAGCAGAAGGGTATGCGGTTCGCGCTTGAAAAGACCAAAACAAGCCCAAAGGCCTTCACTGTTGGCAACTTGGTACGCAGTTTTCTACCCCTTTGGCTTGACCGATCCACCCGAAACTCGGAATGTTGCAGGTTCGGGTTGTCCCCTGGTCACTCGCGCGAGCCCAGGTCAGATCGCTCAGCCCAAGGGCAGGTGGTTCACTGCTGAAAAACCCTAAATAACCCAAAGGCCTTGACTGTTGGCAACTTGGAAGGCAGTTTTCTTCCCCTTTGCCTTGACTCATCGACCCGAAACTCGGAGCGTTGCAGGTTCAGATGTTCCCCCGGTCACTCGCGCGAGCCCAGTTCAGGCAGCACAGCAGAAAGGTATGCGGTTTGCGTTTGAAAAGACCAAAACAAGCCCAATTTCTTCACTTTTGGGCCACTTGGTACACAGTTTTTCTACCCCTTAGTCTTGACCTATCGACCCAGAACTCTGGGCATTGCAGGTTGGGGTGGTCCCCTGGTCTGTCGCGCGAGCCCAGACCAGACCGCACGGCCGAAGCCAATGCTCTATGCCGCTCAAATTGGCATACCTGGCCAAACGGGTCGACCTTGACCTTGACTGATCGACCCGAAACTCGGAGCGTTGCAGGTTCAGGTGGTCCCGTGGTCACACGCGCGAGCCCAGGTCAGACCGCACAGCAGAAGGGTATGCGGTTCGCGCTTGAAAAGACCAAAACAAGCCCAAAGGCCTTCACTGTTGGCAACTTGGTACGCAGTTTTCTACCCCTTTGGCTTGACCGATCCACCCGAAACTCGGAATGTTGCAGGTTCGGGTTGTCCCCTGGTCACTCGCGCGAGCCCAGGTCAGATCGCTCAGCCCAAGGGCAGGTGGTTCACTGCTGAAAAACCCTAAATAACCCAAAGGCCTTGACTGTTGGCAACTTGGTAGGCAGTTTTCTTCCCCTTTGCCTTGACCCATCGACCCGAAACTCGGAGCGTTGCAGGTTCAGATGTTCCCCCGGTCACTCGCGCGAGCCCAGTTCAGGCAGCCCAGCAGAAAGGTATGCGGTTTGCGTTTGAAAAGACCAAAACAAGCCCAATTTCTTCACTTTTGGGCCACTTGGTAAACAGTTTTTCTACCCCTTAGGCTTGACCTATCGACCCAGAACTCTGGGCATTGCAGGTTGGGGTGGTCCCCTGGTCTGTCGCGCGAGCCCAGACCAGACCGCACGGCCGAAGCCAATGCTCTATGCCGCTCAAATTGGCATACCTGGCCAAACGGGTCGACCTTGACCTTGACTGATCGACCCGAAACTCGGAGCGTTGCAGGTTCAGGTGGTCCCGTGGTCACACGCGCGAGCCCAGGTCAGACCGCACAGCAGAAGGGTATGCGGTTCGCGCTTGAAAAGACCAAAACAAGCCCAAAGGCCTTCACTGTTGGCAACTTGGTACGCAGTTTTCTACCCCTTTGGCTTGACCGATCCACCCGAAACTCGGAATGTTGCAGGTTCGGGTTGTCCCCTGGTCACTCGCGCGAGCCCAGGTCAGATCGCTCAGCCCAAGGGCAGGTGGTTCACTGCTGAAAAACCCTAAATAACCCAAAGGCCTTGACTGTTGGCAACTTGGTAGGCAGTTTTCTTCCCCTTTGCCTTGACCCATCGACCCGAAACTCGGAGCGTTGCAGGTTCAGATGTTCCCCCGGTCACTCGCGCGAGCCCAGTTCAGGCAGCACAGCAGAAAGGTATGCGGTTTGCGTTTGAAAAGACCAAAACAAGCCCAATTTCTTCACTTTTGGGCCACTTGGTACACAGTTTTTCTACCCCTTAGGCTTGACCTATCGACCCAGAACTCTGGGCATTGCAGGTTGGGGTGGTCCCCTGGTCTGTCGCGCGAGCCCAGACCAGACCGCACGGCCGAAGCCAATGCTCTATGCCGCTCAAATTGGCATACCTGGCCAAACGGGTCGACCTTGACCTTGACTGATCGACCCGAAACTCGGAGCGTTGCAGGTTCAGGTGGTCCCGTGGTCACACGCGCGAGCCCAGGTCAGACCGCACAGCAGAAGGGTATGCGGTTCGCGCTTGAAAAGACCAAAACAAGCCCAAAGGCCTTCACTGTTGGCAACTTGGTACGCAGTTTTCTACCCCTTTGGCTTGACCGATCCACCCGAAACTCGGAATGTTGCAGGTTCGGGTTGTCCCCTGGTCACTTGCGCGAGCCCAGGTCAGATCGCTCAGCCCAAGGGCAGGTGGTTCACTGCTGAAAAACCCTAAATAACCCAAAGGCCTTGACTGTTGGCAACTTGGTAGGCAGTTTTCTTCCCCTTTGCCTTGACCCATCGACCCGAAACTCGGAGCGTTGCAGGTTCAGATGTTCCCCCGGTCACTCGCGCGAGCCCAGTTCAGGCAGCACAGCAGAAAGGTATGCGGTTTGCGTTTGAAAAGACCAAAACAAGCCCAATTTCTTCACTTTTGGGCCACTTGGTACACAGTTTTTCTACCCCTTAGGCTTGACCTATCGACCCAGAACTCTGGGCATTGCAGGTTGGGGTGGTCCCCTAGTCTGTCGCGCGAGCCCAGACCAGACCGCACGGCCGAAGCCAATGCTCTATGCCGCTCAAATTGGCATACCTGGCCAAACGGGTCGACCTTGACCTTGACTGATCGACCCGAAACTCGGAGCGTTGCAGGTTCAGGTGGTCCCGTGGTCACACGCGCGAGCCCAGGTCAGACCGCACAGCAGAAGGGTATGCGGTTCGCGCTTGAAAAGACCAAAACAAGCCCAAAGGCCTTCACTGTTGGCAACTTGGTACGCAGTTTTCTACCCCTTTGGCTTGACCGATCCACCCGAAACTCGGAATGTTGCAGGTTCGGGTTGTCCCCTGGTCACTCGCGCGAGCCCAGGTCAGATCGCTCAGCCCAAGGGCAGGTGGTTCACTGCTGAAAAACCCTAAATAACCCAAAGGCCTTGACTGTTGGCAACTTGGTAGGCAGTTTTCTTCCCCTTTGCCTTGACCCATCGACCCGAAACTCGGAGCGTTGCAGGTTCAGATGTTCCCCCGGTCACTCGCGCGAGCCCAGTTCAGGCAGCACAGCAGAAAGGTATGCGGTTTGCGTTTGAAAAGACCAAAACAAGCCCAATTTCTTCACTTTTGGGCCACTTGGTACACAGATTTTCTACCCCTTAGGCTTGACCTATCGACCCAGAACTCTGGGCATTGCAGGTTGGGGTGGTCCCCTGGTCTGTCGCGCGAGCCCAGACCAGACCGCACGGCCGAAGCCAATGCTCTATGCCGCTCAAATTGGCATACCTGGCCAAACGGGTCGACCTTGACCTTGACTGATCGACCCGAAACTCGGAGCGTTGCAGGTTCAGGTGGTCCCGTGGTCACACGCGCGAGCCCAGGTCAGACCGCACAGCAGAAGGGTATGCGGTTCGCGCTTGAAAAGACCAAAACAAGCCCAAAGGCCTTCACTGTTGGCAACTTGGTACGCAGTTTTCTACCCCTTTGGCTTGACCGATCCACCCGAAACTCGGAATGTTGCAGGTTCGGGTTGTCCCCTGGTCACTCGCGCGACCCCAGGTCAGATCGCTCAGCCCAAGGGCAGGTGGTTCACTGCTGAAAAACCCTAAATAACCCAAAGGCCTTGACTGTTGGCAACTTGGTAGGCAGTTTTCTTCCCCTTTGCCTTGACCCATCGACCCGAAACTCGGAGCGTTGCAGGTTCAGATAGTCCCCCGGTCACTCGCGCGAGCCCAGTTCAGGCAGCACAGCAGAAAGGTATGCGGTTTGCGTTTGAAAAGACCAAAACAAGCCCAATTTCTTCACTTTTGGGCCACTTGGTACACAGTTTTTCTACCCCTTAGGCTTGACCTATCGACCCAGAACTCTGGGCATTGCAGGTTGGGGTGGTCCCCTGGTCTGTCGCGCGAGCCCAGACCAGACCGCACGGCCGAAGCCAATGCTCTATGCCGCTCAAATTGGCATACCTGGCCAAACGGGTCGACCTTGACCTTGACTGATCGACCCGAAACTCGGAGCGTTGCAGGTTCAGGTGGTCCCGTGGTCACACGCGCGAGCCCAGGTCAGACCGCACAGCAGAAGGGTATGCGGTTCGCGCTTGAAAAGACCAAAACAAGCCCAAAGGCCTTCACTGTTGGCAACTTGGTACGCAGTTTTCTACCCCTTTGGCTTGACCGATCCACCCGAAACTCGGAATGTTGCAGGTTCGGGTTGTCCCCTGGTCACTCGCGCGAGCCCAGGTCAGATCGCTCAGCCCAAGGGCAGGTGGTTCACTGCTGAAAAACCCTAAATAACCCAAAGGCCTTGACTGTTGGCAACTTGGTAGGCAGTTTTCTTCCCCTTTGCCTTGACCCATCGACCCGAAACTCAGAGCGTTGCAGGTTCAGATGTTCCCCCGGTCACTCGCGCGAGCCCAGTTCAGGCAGCACAGCAGAAAGGTATGCGGTTTGCGTTTGAAAAGACCAAAACAAGCCCAATTTCTTCACTTTTGGGCCACTTGGTACACAGTTTTTCTACCCCTTAGGCTTGACCTATCGACCCAGAACTCTGGGCATTGCAGGTTGGGGTGGTCCCCTGGTCTGTCGCGCGAGCCCAGACCAGACCGCACGGCCGAAGCCAATGCTCTATGCCGCTCAAATTGGCATACCTGGCCAAACGGGTCGACCTTGACCTTGACTGATCGACCCGAAACTCGGAGCGTTGCAGGTTCAGGTGGTCCCGTGGTCACACGCGCGAGCCCAGGTCAGACCGCACAGCAGAAGGGTATGCGGTTCGCGCTTGAAAAGACCAAAACAAGCCCAAAGGCCTTCACTGTTGGCAACTTGGTACGCAGTTTTCTACCCCTTTGGCTTGACCGATCCACCCGAAACTCGGAATGTTGCAGGTTCGGGTTGTCCCCTGGTCACTCGCGCGAACCCAGGTCAGATCGCTCAGCCCAAGGGCAGGTGGTTCACTGCTGAAAAACCCTAAATAACCCAAAGGCCTTGACTGTTGGCAACTTGGAAGGCAGTTTTCTTCCCCTTTGCCTTGACTCATCGACCCGAAACTCGGAGCGTTGCAGGTTCAGATGGTCCCCCGGTCAGACGCGCGAGCCCAGTTCAGGCAGCACAGCAGAAGGGTATGCGGTTTGCGTTTGAAAAGACCAAAACAAGCCCAATTTCTTCACTTTTGGGCCACTTGGTACACAGTTTTTCTACCCCTTAGGCTTGACCTATCGACCCAGAACTCTGGGCATTGCAGGTTGGGGTGGTCCCCTGGTCTGTCGCGCGAGCCCAGACCAGACCGCACGGCCGAAGCCAATGCTCTATGCCGCTCAAATTGGCATACCTGGCCAAACGGGTCGACCTTGACCTTGACTGATCGACCCGAAACTCGGAGCGTTGCAGGTTCAGGTGGTCCCGTGGTCACACGCGCGAGCCCAGGTCAGACCGCACAGCAGAAGGGTATGCGGTTCGCGCTTGAAAAGACCAAAACAAGCCCAAAGGCCTTCACTGTTGGCAACTTGGTACGCAGTTTTCTACTCCTTTGGCTTGACCGATCCACCCGAAACTCGGAATGTTGCAGGTTTGGGTTGTCCCCTGGTCACTCGCGCGAGCCCAGGTCAGATCGCTCAGCCCAAGGGCAGGTGGTTCACTGCTGAAAAACCCTAAATAACCCAAAGGCCTTGACTGTTGGCAACTTGGTAGGCAGTTTTCTTCCCCTTTGCCTTGACCCATCAACCCGAAACTCGGAGCGTTGCAGGTTCAGATAGTCCCCCGGTCACTCGCGCGAGCCCAGTTCAGGCAGCACAGCAGAAAGGTATGCGGTTTGCGTTTGAAAAGACCAAAACAAGCCCAATTTCTTCACTTTTGGGCCACTTGGTACACAGTTTTTCTACCCCTTAGGCTTGACCTATCGACCCAGAACTCTGGGCATTGCAGGTTGGGGTGGTCCCCTGGTCTGTCGCGCGAGCCCAGACCAGACCGCACGGCCGAAGCCAATGCTCTATGCCGCTCAAATTGGCATACCTGGCCAAACGGGTCGACCTTGACCTTGACTGATCGACCCGAAACTCGGAGCGTTGCAGGTTCAGGTGGTCCCGTGGTCACACGCGCGAGCCCAGGTCAGACAGCACAGCAGAAGGGTATGCGGTTCGCGCTTGAAAAGACCAAAACAAGCCCAAAGGCCTTCACTGTTGGCAACTTGGTACGCAGTTTTCTACCCCTTTGGCTTGACCGATCCACCCGAAACTCGGAATGTTGCAGGTTCGGGTTGTCCCCTGGTCACTCGCGCGAGCCCAGGTCAGATCGCTCAGCCCAAGGGCAGGTGGTTCACTGCTGAAAAACCCTAAATAACCCAAAGGCCTTGACTGTTGGCAACTTTGTAGGCAGTTTTCTTCCCCTTTGCCTTGACCCATCGACCCGAAACTCGGAGCGTTGCAGGTTCAGATGTTCCCCCGGTCACTCGCGCGAGCCCAGTTCAGGCAGCACAGCAGAAAGGTATGCGGTTTGTGTTTGAAAAGACCAAAACAAGCCCAATTTCTTCACTTTTGGGCCACTTGGTACACAGTTTTTCTACCCCTTAGGCTTGACCTATCGACCCAGAACTCTGGGCATTGCAGGTTGGGGTGGTCCCCTGGTCTGTCGCGCGAGCCCAGACCAGACCGCACGGCCGAAGCCAATGCTCTATGCCGCTCAAATTGGCATACCTGGCCAAACGGGTCGACCTTGACCTCGACTGATCGACCCGAAACTCGGAGCGTTGCAGGTTCAGGTGGTCCCGTGGTCACACGCACGAGCCCAGGTCAGACCGCACAGCAGAAGGGTATGCGGTTCGCGCTTGAAAAGACCAAAACAAGCCCAAAGGCCTTCACTGTTGGCAACTTGGTACGCAGTTTTCTACCCCTTTGGCTTGACCGATCCACCCGAAACTCGGAATGTTGCAGGTTCGGGTTGTCCCCTGGTCACTCGCGCAAGCCCAGGTCAGATCGCTCAGCCCAAGGGCAGGTGGTTCACTGCTGAAAAACCCTAAATAACCCAAAGGCCTTGACTGTTGGCAACTTGGTAGGCAGTTTTCTTCCCCTTTGCCTTGACCCATCGACCCGAAACTCGGAGCGTTGCAGGTTCAGATGTTCCCCGGGTCACTCGCGCGAGCCCAGTTCAGGCAGCACAGCAGAAAGGTATGCGGTTTGCGTTTGAAAAGACCAAAACAAGCCCAATTTCTTCACTTTTGGGCCACTTGGTACACAGTTTTTCTACCCCTTAGGCTTGACCTATCGACCCAGAACTCTGGGCATTGCAGGTTGGGGTGGTCCCCTGGTCTGTCGCGCGAGCCCAGACCAGACCGCACGGCCGAAGCCAATGCTCTATGCCGCTCAAATTGGCATACCTGGCCAAACGGGTCGACCTTGACCTTGACTGATCGACCCGAAACTCGGAGCGTTGCAGGTTCAGGTGGTCCCGTGGTCACACGCGCGAGCCCAGGTCAGACCGCACAGCAGAAGGGTATGCGGTTCGCGCTTGAAAAGACCAAAACAAGCCCAAAGGCCTTCACTGTTGGCAACTTGGTACGCAGTTTTCTACCCCTTTGGCTTGACCGATCCACCCGAAACTCGGAATGTTGCAGGTTCGGGTTGTCCCCTGGTCACTCGCGCGAGCCCAGGTCAGATCGCTCAGCCCAAGGGCAGGTGGTTCACTGCTGAAAAACCCTAAATAACCCAAAGGCCTTGACTGTTGGCAACTTGGTAGGCAGTTTTCTTCCCCTTTGCCTTGACCCATCGACCCGAAACTCGGAGCGTTGCAGGTTCAGATGTTCCCCCGGTCACTCACGCGAGCCCAGTTCAGGCAGCACAGCAGAAAGGTATGCGGTTTGCGTTTGAAAAGACCAAAACAAGCCCAATTTCTTCACTTTTGGGCCACTTGGTACACAGTTTTTCTACCCCTTAGGCTTGACCTATCGACCCAGAACTCTGGGCATTGCAGGTTGGGGTGGTCCCCTGGTCTGTCGCGCGAGCCCAGACCAGTCCGCACGGCCGAAGCCAATGCTCTATGCCGCTCAAATTGGCATACCTGGCCAAACGGGTCGACCTTGACCTTGACTGATCGACCCGAAACTCGGAGCGTTGCAGGTTCAGGTGGTCCCGTGGTCACACGCGCGAGCCCAGGTCAGACCGCACAGCAGAAGGGTATGCGGTTCACGCTTGAAAAGACCAAAACAAGCCCAAAGGCCTTCACTGTTGGCAACTTGGTACGCAGTTTTCTACCCCTTTGGCTTGACCGATCCACCCGAAACTCGGAATGTTGCAGGTTCTGGTTGTCCCCTGGTCACTCGCGCGAGCCCAGGTCAGATCGCTCAGCCCAAGGGCAGGTGGTTCACTGCTGAAAAACCCTAAATAACCCAAAGGCCTTGACTGTTGGCAACTTGGTAGGCAGTTTTCTTCCCCTTTGCCTTGACCCATCGACCCGAAACTCGGAGCGTTGCAGGTTCAGATGTTCCCCCGGTCACTCGCGCGAGCCCAGTTCAGGCAGCACAGCAGAAAGGTATGCGGTTTGCGTTTGAAAAGACCAAAACAAGCCCAATTTCTTCACTTTTGGGCCACTTGGTACACAGTTTTTCTACCCCTTAGGCTTGACCTATCGACCCAGAACTCTGGGCATTGCAGGTTGGGGTGGTCCCCTGGTCTGTCGCGCGAGCCCAGACCAGACCGCACGGCCGAAGCCAATGCTCTATGCCGCTCAAATTGGCATACCTGGCCAAACGGGTCGACCTTGACCTTGACTGATCGACCCGAAACTCGGAGCGTTGCAGGTTCAGGTGGTCCCGTGGTCACACGCGCGAGCCCAGGTCAGACCGCACAGCAGAAGGGTATGCGGTTCGCGCTTGAAAAGACCAAAACAAGCCCAAAGGCCTTCACTGTTGGCAACTTGGTACGCAGTTTTCTACCCCTTTGGCTTGACCGATCCACCCGAAACTCGGAATGTTGCAGGTTCTGGTTGTCCCCTGGTCACTCGCGCGAGCCCAGGTCAGATCGCTCAGCCCAAGGGCAGGTGGTTCACTGCTGAAAAACCCTAAATAACCCAAAGGCCTTGACTGTTGGCAACTTGGTAGGCAGTTTTCTTCCCCTTTGCCTTGACCCATCGACCCGAAACTCGGAGCGTTGCAGGTTCAGATGTTCCCCCGGTCACTCGCGCGAGCCCAGTTCAGGCAGCACAGCAGAAAGGTATGCGGTTTGCGTTTGAAAAGACCAAAACAAGCCCAATTTCTTCACTTTTGGGCCACTTGGTACACAGTTTTTCTACCCCTTAGGCTTGACCTATCGACCCAGAACTCTGGGCATTGCAGGTTGGGGTGGTCCCCTGGTCTGTCGCGCGAGCCCAGACCAGACCGCACGGCCGAAGCCAATGCTCTATGCCGCTCAAATTGGCATACCTGGCCAAACGGGTCGACCTTGACCTTGACTGATCGACCCGAAACTCGGAGCGTTGCAGGTTCAGGTGGTCCCGTGGTCACACGCGCGAGCCCAGGTCAGACCGCACAGCAGAAGGGTATGCGGTTCGCGCTTGAAAAGACCAAAACAAGCCCAAAGGCCTTCACTGTTGGCAACTTGGTACGCAGTTTTCTACCCCTTTGGCTTGACCGATCCACCCGAAACTCGGAATGTTGCAGGTTCTGGTTGTCCCCTGGTCACTCGCGCGAGCCCAGGTCAGATCGCTCAGCCCAAGGGCAGGTGGTTCACTGCTGAAAAACCCTAAATAACCCAAAGGCCTTGACTGTTGGCAACTTGGTAGGCAGTTTTCTTCCCCTTTGCCTTGACCCATCGACCCGAAACTCGGAGCGTTGCAGGTTCAGATGTTCCCCCGGTCACTCGCGCGAGCCCAGTTCAGGCAGCACAGCAGAAAGGTATGCGGTTTGCGTTTGAAAAGACCAAAACAAGCCCAATTTCTTCACTTTTGGGCCACTTGGTACACAGTTTTTCTACCCCTTAGGCTTGACCTATCGACCCAGAACTCTGGGCATTGCAGGTTGGGGTGGTCCCCTGGTCTGTCGCGCGAGCCCAGACCAGACCGCACGGCCGAAGCCAATGCTCTATGCCGCTCAAATTGGCATACCTGGCCAAACGGGTCGACCTTGACCTTGACTGATCGACCCGAAACTCGGAGCGTTGCAGGTTCAGGTGGTCCCGTGGTCACACGCGCGAGCCCAGGTCAGACCGCACAGCAGAAGGGTATGCGGTTCGCGCTTGAAAAGACCAAAACAAGCCCAAAGGCCTTCACTGTTGGCAACTTGGTACGCAGTTTTCTACCCCTTTGGCTTGACCGATCCACCCGAAACTCGGAATGTTGCAGGTTCGGGTTGTCCCCTGGTCACTCGCGCGAGCCCAGGTCAGATCGCTCAGCCCAAGGGCAGGTGGTTCACTGCTGAAAAACCCTAAATAACCCAAAGGCCTTGACTGTTGGCAACTTGGTAGGCAGTTTTCTTCCCCTTTGCCTTGACCCATCGACCCGAAACTCGGAGCGTTGCAGGTTCAGATGTTCCCCCGGTCACTCGCGCGAGCCCAGTTCAGGCAGCACAGCAGAAAGGTATGCGGTTTGCGTTTGAAAAGACCAAAACAAGCCCAATTTCTTCACTTTTGGGCCACTTGGTACACAGTTTTTCTACCCCTTAGGCTTGACCTATCGACCCAGAACTCTGGGCATTGCAGGTTGGGGTGGTCCCCTGGTCTGTCGCGCGAGCCCAGACCAGACCGCACGGCCGAAGCCAATGCTCTATGCCGCTCAAATTGGCATACCTGGCCAAACGGGTCGACCTTGACCTTGACTGATCGACCTGAAACTCGGAGCGTTGCAGGTTCAGGTGGTCCCGTGGTCACACGCGCGAGCCCAGGTCAGACCGCACAGCAGAAGGGTATGCGGTTCGCGCTTGAAAAGACCAAAACAAGCCCAAAGGCCTTCACTGTTGGCAACTTGGTACGCAGTTTTCTACCCCTTTGGCTTGACCGATCCACCCGAAACTCGGAATGTTGCAGGTTCGGGTTGTCCCCTGGTCACTCGCGCGAGCCCAGGTCAGATCGCTCAGCCCAAGGGCAGGTGGTTCACTGCTGAAAAACCCTAAATAACCCAAAGGCCTTGACTGTTGGCAACTTGGTAGGCAGTTTTCTTCCCCTTTGCCTTGACCCATCGACCCGAAACTCGGAGCGTTGCAGGTTCAGATGTTCCCCCGGTCACTCGCGCGAGCCCAGTTCAGGCAGCACAGCAGAAAGGTATGCGGTTTGCGTTTGAAAAGACCAAAACAAGCCCAATTTCTTCACTTTTGGGCCACTTGGTACACAGTTTTTCTACCCCTTAGGCTTGACCTATCGACCCAGAACTCTGGGCATTGCAGGTTGGGGTGGTCCCCTGGTCTGTCGCGCGAGCCCAGACCAGACCGCACGGCCGAAGCCAATGCTCTATGCCGTTCAAATTGGCATACCTGGCCAAACGGGTCGACCTTGACCTTGACTGATCGACCCGAAACTCGGAGCGTTGCAGGTTCAGGTGGTCCCGTGGTCACACGCGCGAGCCCAGGTCAGACCGCACAGCAGAAGGGTATGCGGTTCGCGCTTGAAAAGACCAAAACAAGCCCAAAGGCCTTCACTGTTGGCAACTTGGTACGCAGTTTTCTACCCCTTTGGCTTGACCGATCCACCCGAAACTCGGAATGTTGCAGGTTCGGGTTGTCCCCTGGTCACTCGCGCGAGCCCAGGTCAGATCGCTCAGCCCAAGGGCAGGTGGTTCACTGCTGAAAAACCCTAAATAACCCAAAGGCCTTGACTGTTGGCAACTTGGTAGGCAGTTTTCTTCCCCTTTGCCTTGACCCATCGACCCGAAACTCGGAGCGTTGCAGGTTCAGATGTTCCCCCGGTCACTCGCGCGAGCCCAGTTCAGGCAGCACAGCAGAAAGGTATGCAGTTTGCGTTTGAAAAGACCAAAACAAGCCCAATTTCTTCACTTTTGGGCCACTTGGTACACAGTTTTTCTACCCCTTAGGCTTGACCTATCGACCCAGAACTCTGGGCATTGCAGGTTGGGGTGGTCCCCTGGTCTGTCGCGCGAGCCCAGACCAGACCGCACGGCCGAAGCCAATGCTCTATGCCGCTCAAATTGGCATACCTGGCCAAACGGGTCGACCTTGACCTTGACTGATTGACCCGAAACTCGGAGCGTTGCAGGTTCAGGTGGTCCCGTGGTCACACGCGCGAGCCCAGGTCAGACCGCACAGCAGAAGGGTATGCGGTTCGCGCTTGAAAAGACCAAAACAAGCCCAAAGGCCTTCACTGTTGGCAACTTGGTACGCAGTTTTCTACCCCTTTGGCTTGACCGATCCACCCGAAACTCGGAATGTTGCAGGTTCGGGTTGTCCCCTGGTCACTCGCGCGAGCCCAGGTCAGATCGCTCAGCCCAAGGGCAGGTGGTTCACTGCTGAAAAACCCTAAATAACCCAAAGGCCTTGACTGTTGGCAACTTGGTAGGCAGTTTTCTTCCCCTTTGCCTTGACCCATCGACCCGAAACTCGGAGCGTTGCAGGTTCAGATGTTCCCCCGGTCACTCGCGCGAGCCCAGTTCAGGCAGCACAGCAGAAAGGTATGCGATTTGCGTTTGAAAAGACCAAAACAAGCCCAATTTCTTCACTTTTGGGCCACTTGGTACACAGTTTTTCTACCCCTTAGGCTTGACCTATCGACCCAGAACTCTGGGCATTGCAGGTTGGGGTGGTCCCCTGGTCTGTCGCGCGAGCCCAGACCAGACCGCACGGCCGAAGCCAATGCTCTATGCCGCTCAAATTGGCATACCTGGCCAAACGGGTCGACCTTGACCTTGACTGATTGACCCGAAACTCGGAGCGTTGCAGGTTCAGGTGGTCCCGTGGTCACACGCGCGAGCCCAGGTCAGACCGCACAGCAGAAGGGTATGCGGTTCGCGCTTGAAAAGACCAAAACAAGCCCAAAGGCCTTCACTGTTGGCAACTTGGTACGCAGTTTTCTACCCCTTTGGCTTGACCGATCCACCCGAAACTCGGAATTTTTGCAGGTTCGGGTTGTCCCCTGGTCACTCGCGCGAGCCCAGGTCAGATCGCTCAGCCCAAGGGCAGGTGGTTCACTGCTGAAAAACCCTAAATAACCCAAAGGCCTTGACTGTTGGCAACTTGGAAGGCAGTTTTCTTCCCCTTTGCCTTGACTCATCGACCCGAAACTCGGAGCGTTGCAGGTTCAGATGTTCCCCCGGTCACTCACGCGTGCCCAGTTCAGGCAGCACAGCAGAAAGGTATGCGGTTTGCGTTTGAAAAGACCAAAACAAGCCCAATTTCTTCACTTTTGGGCCACTTGGTACACAGTTTTTCTACCCCTTAGTCTTGACCTATCGACCCAGAACTCTGGGCATTGCAGGTTGGGGTGGTCCCCTGGTCTGTCGCGCGAGCCCAGACCAGACCGCACGGCCGAAGCCAATGCTCTATGCCGCTCAAATTGGCATACCTGGCCAAACGGGTCGACCTTGACCTTGACTGATCGACCCGAAACTCGGAGCGTTGCAGGTTCAGGTGGTCCCGTGGTCACACGCGCGAGCCCAGGTCAGACCGCACAGCAGAAGGGTATGCGGTTCGCGCTTGAAAAGACCAAAACAAGCCCAAAGGCCTTCACTGTTGGCAACTTGGTACGCAGTTTTCTACCCCTTTGGCTTGACCGATCCACCCGAAACTCGGAATGTTGCAGGTTCGGGTTGTCCCCTGGTCACTCGCGCGAGCCCAGGTCAGATCGCTCAGCCCAAGGGCAGGTGGTTCACTGCTGAAAAACCCTAAATAACCCAAAGGCCTTGACTGTTGGCAACTTGGTAGGCAGTTTTCTTCCCCTTTGCCTTGACCCATCGACCCGAAACTCGGAGCGTTGCAGGTTCAGATGTTCCCCCGGTCACTCGCGCGAGCCCAGTTCAGGCAGCACAGCAGAAAGGTATGCGGTTTGCGTTTGAAAAGACCAAAACAAGCCCAATTTCTTCACTTTTGGGCCACTTGGTACACAGTTTTTCTACCCCTTAGGCTTGACCTATCGACCCAGAACTCTGGGCATTGCAGGTTGGGGTGGTCCCCTGGTCTGTCGCGCGAGCCCAGACCAGACCGCACGGCCGAAGCCAATGCTCTATGCCGCTCAAATTGGCATACCTGGCCAAACGGGTCGACCTTGACCTTGACTGATCGACCCGAAACTCGGAGCGTTGCAGGTTCAGGTGGTCCCGTGGTCACACGCGCGAGCCCAGGTCAGACCGCACAGCAGAAGGGTATGCGGTTCGCGCTTGAAAAGACCAAAACAAGCCCAAAGGCCTTCACTGTTGGCAACTTGGTACGCAGTTTTCTACCCCTTTGGCTTGACCGATCCACCCGAAACTCGGAATGTTGCAGGTTCGGGTTGTCCCCTGGTCACTTGCGCGAGCCCAGGTCAGATCGCTCAGCCCAAGGGCAGGTGGTTCACTGCTGAAAAACCCTAAATAACCCAAAGGCCTTGACTGTTGGGAACTTGGAAGGCAGTTTTCTTCCCCTTTGCCTTGACTCATCGACCCGAAACTCGGAGCATTGCAGGTTCAGATGGTCCCCCGGTCACTCGCGCGAGCCCAGTTCAGGCAGCACAGCAGAAAGGTATGCGGTTTGCGTTTGAAAAGACCAAAACAAGCCCAATTTCTTCACTTTTGGGCCACTTGGTACACAGTTTTTCTACCCCTTAGTCTTGACCTATCGACCCAGAACTCTGGGCATTCCAGGTTGGGGTGGTCCCCTGGTCTGTCGCGCGAGCCCAGACCAGACCGCACGGCCGAAGCCAATGCTCTATGCCGCTCAAATTGGCATACCTGGCCAAACGGGTCGACCTTGACCTTGACTGATCGACCCGAAACTCGGAGCGTTGCAGGTTCAGGTGGTCCCGTGGTCACACGCGCGAGCCCAGGTCAGACCGCACAGCAGAAGGGTATGCGGTTCGCGCTTGAAAAGACCAAAACAAGCCCAAAGGCCTTCACTGTTGGCAACTTGGTACGCAGTTTTCTACCCCTTTGGCTTGACCGATCCACCCGAAACTCGGAATGTTGCAGGTTCGGGTTGTCCCCTGGTCACTCGCGCGAGCCCAGGTCAGATCGCTCAGCCCAAGGGCAGGTGGTTCACTGCTGAAAAACCCTAAATAACCCAAAGGCCTTGACTGTTGGCAACTTGGAAGGCAGTTTTCTTCCCCTTTGCCTTGACTCATCGACCCGAAACTCGGAGCGTTGCAGGTTCAGATGTTCCCCCGGTCACTCGCGCGAGCCCAGTTCAGGCAGCACAGCAGAAAGGTATGCGGTTTGCGTTTGAAAAGACCAAAACAAGCCCAATTTCTTCACTTTTGGGCCACTTGGTACACAGTTTTTCTACCCCTTAGTCTTGACCTATCGACCCAGAACTCTGGGCATTGCAGGTTGGGGTGGTCCCCTGGTCTGTCGCGCGAGCCCAGACCAGACCGCACGGCCGAAGCCAATGCTCTATGCCGCTCAAATTGGCATACCTGGCCAAACGGGTCGACCTTGACCTTGACTGATCGACCCGAAACTCGGAGCGTTGCAGGTTCAGGTGGTCCCGTGGTCACACGCGCGAGCCCAGGTCAGACCGCACAGCAGAAGGGTATGCGGTTCGCGCTTGAAAAGACCAAAACAAGCCCAAAGGCCTTCACTGTTGGCAACTTGGTACGCAGTTTTCTACCCCTTTGGCTTGACCGATCCACCCGAAACTCGGAATGTTGCAGGTTCGGGTTGTCCCCTGGTCACTCGCGCGAGCCCAGGTCAGATCGCTCAGCCCAAGGGCAGGTGGTTCACTGCTGAAAAACCCTAAATAACCCAAAGGCCTTGACTGTTGGCAACTTGGTAGGCAGTTTTCTTCCCCTTTGCCTTGACCCATCGACCCGAAACTCGGAGCGTTGCAGGTTCAGATGTTCCCCCGGTCACTCGCGTGAGCCCAGTTCAGGCAGCACAGCAGAAAGGTATGCGGTTTGCGTTTGAAAAGACCAAAACAAGCCCAATTTCTTCACTTTTGGGCCACTTGGTACACAGTTTTTCTACCCCTTAGGCTTGACCTATCGACCCAGAACTCTGGGCATTGCAGGTTGGGGTGGTCCCCTGGTCTGTCGCGCGAGCCCAGACCAGACCGCACGGCCGAAGCCTATGCTCTATGCCGCTCAAATTGAAAAGACCAAAACAAGCCCAATGCTCTATGCCGCTCAAATTGGCATACCTGGCCAAACGGGTCGACCTTGACCTTGACTGATCGACCCGAAACTCGGAGCGTTGCAGGTTCAGGTTTTCCCGTGGTCACACGCGCGAGCCCAGGTCAGACCGCACAGCAGAAGGGTATGCGGTTCGCGCTTGAAAAGACCAAAACAAGCCCAAAGGCCTTCACTGTTGGCAACTTGGTACGCAGTTTTCTACCCCTTTGGCTTGACCGATCCACCCGAAACTCGGAATGTTGCAGGTTCGGGTTGTCCCCTGGTCACTCGCGCGAGCCCAGGTCAGATCGCTCAGCCCAAGGGCAGGTGGTTCACTGCTGAAAAACCCTAAATAACCCAAAGGCCTTGACTGTTGGCAACTTGGTAGGCAGTTTTCTTCCCCTTTGCCTTGACCCATCGACCCGAAACTCGGAGCGTTGCAGGTTCAGATGTTCCCCCGGTCACTCGCGCGTGCCCAGTTCAGGCAGCACAGCAGAAAGGTATGCGGTTTGCGTTTGAAAAGACCAAAACAAGCCCAATTTCTTCACTTTTGGGCCACTTGGTACACAGTTTTTCTACCCCTTAGGCTTGACCTATCGACCCAGAACTCTGGGCATTGCAGGTTGGGGTGGTCCCCTGGTCTGTCGCGCGAGCCCAGACCAGACCGCACGGCCGAAGCCAATGCTCTATGCCGCTCAAATTGGCATACCTGGCCAAACGGGTCGACCTTGACCTTGACTGATCGACCCGAAACTCGGAGCGTTGCAGGTTCAGGTGGTCCCGTGGTCACACGCGCGAGCCCAGGTCAGATCGCAAAGCAGAAGGGTATGCGGTTCGCGCTTGAAAAGACCAAAACAAGCCCAAAGGCCTTCACTGTTGGCAACTTGGTACGCAGTTTTCTACCCCTTTGGCTTGACCGATCCACCCGAAACTCGGAATGTTGCAGGTTCGGGTTGTCCCCTGGTCACTCGCGCGAGCCCAGGTCAGATCGCTCAGCCCAAGGGCAGGTGGTTCACTGCTGAAAAACCCTAAATAACCCAAAGGCCTTGACTGTTGGCAACTTGGTAGGCAGTTTTCTTCCCCTTTGCCTTGACCCATCGACCCGAAACTCGGAGCGTTGCAGGTTCAGATGTTCCCCCGGTCACTCGCGCGAGCCCAGTTCAGGCAGCACAGCAGAAAGTTATGCGGTTTGCGTTTGAAAAGACCAAAACAAGCCCAATTTCTTCACTTTTGGGCCACTTGGTACACAGTTTTTCTACCCCTTAGGCTTGACCTATCGACCCAGAACTCTGGGCATTGCAGGTTGGGGTGGTCCCCTGGTCTGTCGCGCGAGCCCAGACCAGACCGCACGGCCGAAGCCAATGCTCTATGCCGCTCAAATTGGCATACCTGGCCAAACGGGTCGACCTTGACCTTGACTGATCGACCCGAAACTCGGAGCGTTGCAGGTTCAGGTGGTCCCGTGGTCACACGCGCGAGCCCAGGTCAGACCGCACAGCAGAAGGGTATGCGGTTCGCGCTTGAAAAGACCAAAACAAGCCCAAAGGCCTTCACTGTTGGCAACTTGGTACGCAGTTTTCTACCCCTTTGGCTTGACCGATCCACCCGAAACTCGGAATGTTGCAGGTTCGGGTTGTCCCCTGGTCACTCGCGCGAGCCCAGGTCAGATCCCTCAGCCCAAGGGCAGGTGGTTCACTGCTGAAAAACCCTAAATAACCCAAAGGCCTTGACTGTTGGCAACTTGGTAGGCAGTTTTCTTCCCCTTTGCCTTGACTCATCGACCCGAAACTCGGAGCGTTGCAGGTTCAGATGGTCCCCCGGTCACTCGCGCGAGCCCAGTTCAGGCAGCACAGCAGAAAGGTATGCGGTTTGCGTTTGAAAAGACCAAAACAAGCCCAATTTCTTCACTTTTGGGCCACTTGGTACACAGTTTTTCTACCCCTTAGGCTTGACCTATCGACCCAGAACTCTGGGCATTGCAGGTTGGGGTGGTCCCCTGGTCTGTCGCGCGAGCCCAGACCAGACCGCACGGCCGAAGCCAATGCTCTATGCCGCTCAAATTGGCATACCTGGCCAAACGGGTCGACCTTGACCTTGACTGATCGACCCGAAACTCGGAGCGTTGCAGGTTCAGGTGGTCCCGTGGTCACACGCGCGAGCCCAGGTCAGACCGCACAGCAGAAGGGTATGCGGTTCGCGCTTGAAAAGACCAAAACAAGCCCAAAGGCCTTCACTGTTGGCAACTTGGTACGCAGTTTTCTACCCCTTTGGCTTGACCGATCCACCGGAAACTCGGAATGTTGCAGGTTCGGGTTGTCCCCTGGTCACTCGCGCGAGCCCAGGTCAGATCGCTCAGCCCAAGGGCAGGTGGTTCACTGCTGAAAAACCCTAAATAACCCAAAGGCCTTGACTGTTGGCAACTTTGTAGGCAGTTTTCTTCCCCTTTGCCTTGACCCATCGACCCGAAACTCAGAGCGTTGCAGGTTCAGATGGTCCCCCGGTCACTCGCGCGAGCCCAGTTCAGGCAGCACAGCAGAAAGGTATGCGGTTTGCGTTTGAAAAGACCAAAACAAGCCCAATTTCTTCACTTTTGGGCCACTTGGTACACAGTTTTTCTACCCCTTAGGCTTGACCTATCGACCCAGAACTCTGGGCATTGCAGGTTGGGGTGGTCCCCTGGTCTGTCGCGCGAGCCCAGACCAGACCGCACAGCCGAAGCCAATGCTCTATGCCGCTCAAATTGGCATACCTGGCCAAACGGGTCGACCTTGACCTTGACTGATCGACCCGAAACTCGGAGCGTTGCAGGTTCAGGTGGTCCCGTGGTCACACGCGCGAGCCCAGGTCAGACCGCACAGCAGAAGGGTATGCGGTTCGCGCTTGAAAAGACCAAAACAAGCCCAAAGGCCTTCACTGTTGGCAACTTGGTACGCAGTTTTCTACCCCTTTGGCTTGACCGATCCACCCGAAACTCGGAATGTTGCAAGTTCGGGTTGTCCCCAGGTCACTCGCGCGAGCCCAGGTCAGATCGCTCAGCCCAAGGGCAGGTGGTTCACTGCTGAAAAACCCTAAATAACCCAAAGGCCTTGACTGTTGGCAACTTGGAAGGCAGTTTTCTTCCCCTTTGCCTTGACTCAGGGACCCGAAACTCAGAGCGTTGCAGGTTCAGATGGTCCCCCGGTCACACGCGCGAGCCCAGTTCAGGCAGCACAGCAGAAGGGTATGCGGTTTGCGTTTGAAAAGACCAAAACAAGCCCAATTTCTTCACTTTTGGGCCACTTGGTACACAGTTTTTCTACCCCTTAGGCTTGACCTATCGACCCAGAACTCTGGGCATTGCAGGTTGGGGTGGTCCCCTGGTCTGTCGCGCGAGCCCAGACCAGACCGCACGGCCGAAGCCAATGCTCTATGACGCTCAAATTAGCATACCTGGCCAAACGGGTCGACCTTGACCTTGACTGATCGACCCGAAACTCGGAGCGTTGCAGGTTCAGGTGGTCCCGTGGTCACACGCGCGAGCCCAGGTCAGACCGCACAGCAGAAGGGTATGCGGTTCGCGCTTGAAAAGACCAAAACAAGCCCAAAGGCCTTCACTGTTGGCAACTTGGTACGCAGTTTTCTACCCCTTTGGCTTGACCGATCCACCGGAAACTCGGAATGTTGCAGGTTCGGGTTGTCCCCTGGTCACTCGCGCGAGCCCAGGTCAGATCGCTCAGCCCAAGGGCAGGTGGTTCACTGCTGAAAAACCCTAAATAACCCAAAGGCCTTGACTGTTGGCAACTTGGAAGGCAGTTT
This sequence comes from Fragum whitleyi, assembly GCA_948146395.1. Classification (NCBI taxonomy): domain Eukaryota; kingdom Metazoa; phylum Mollusca; class Bivalvia; order Cardiida; family Cardiidae; genus Fragum; species Fragum whitleyi. The sequence continues at coordinate 21,038,405 of OX411548.1, read as the reverse complement.
TCTTCCCCTTTGCCTTGACTCATCGACCCGAAACTCGGAGCGTTGCAGGTTCAGATGGTCCCCCGGTCACACGCGCGAGCCCAGTTCAGGCAGCACAGCAGAAGGGTATGCGGTTTGCGTTTGAAAAGACCAAAACAAGCCCAATTTCTTCACTTTTGGGCCACTTGGTACACAGTTTTTCTACCCCTTAGGCTTGACCTATCGACCCAGAACTCTGGGCATTGCAGGTTGGGGTGGTCCCCTGGTCTGTCGCGCGAGCCCAGACCAGACCACACGGCCGAAGCCAATGCTCTATGCCGCTCAAATTGGCATACCTGGCCAAACGGGTCGACCTTGACCTTGACTGATCGACCCGAAACTCGGAGCGTTGCAGGTTCAGGTGGTCCCGTGGTCACACGCGCGAGCCCAGGTCAGACCGCACAGCAGAAGGGTATGCGGTTCGCGCTTGAAAAGACCAAAACAAGCCCAAAGGCCTTCACTGTTGGCAACTTGGTACGCAGTTTTCTACCCCTTTGGCTTGACCGATCCACCCGAAACTCGGAATGTTGCAGGTTCGGGTTGTCCCCTGGTCACTCGCGCGAGCCCAGGTCAGATCGCTCAGCCCAAGGGCAGGTGGTTCACTGCTGAAAAACCCTAAATAACCCAAAGGCCTTGACTGTTGGCAACTTGGTAGGCAGTTTTCTTCCCCTTTGCCTTGACCCATCGACCCGAAACTCGGAGCGTTGCAGGTTCAGATGTTCCCCCGGTCACTCGCTCGAGCCCAGTTCAGGCAGCACAGCAGAAAAGTATGCGGTTTGCGTTTGAAAAGACCAAAACAAGCCCAATTTCTTCACTTTTGGGCCACTTGGTACACAGTTTTTCTACCCCTTAGGCTTGACCTATCGACCCAGAACTCTGGGCATTGCAGGTTGGGGTGGTCCCCTGGTCTGTCGCGCGAGCCCAGACCAGACCGCACGGCCGAAGCCAATGCTCTATGCCGCTCAAATTGGCATACCTGGCCAAACGGGTCGACCTTGACCTTGACTGATCGACCCGAAACTCGGAGCGTTGCAGGTTCAGGTGGTCCCGTGGTCACACGCGCGAGCCCAGGTCAGACCGCACAGCAGAAGGGTATGCGGTTCGCCCTTGAAAAGACCAAAACAAGCCCAAAGGCCTTCACTGTTGGCAACTTGGTACGCAGTTTTCTACCCCTTTGGCTTGACCGATCCACCCGAAACTCGGAATGTTGCAGGTTCGGGTTGTCCCCTGGTCACTCGCGCGAGCCCAGGTCAGATCGCTCAGCCCAAGGGCAGGTGGTTCACTGCTGAAAAACCCTAAATAACCCAAAGGCCTTGACTGTTGGCAACTTGGTAGGCAGTTTTCTTCCCCTTTGCCTTGACCCATCGACCCGAAACTCGGAGCGTTGCAGGTTCAGATGTTCCCCCGGTCACTCGCGCGAGCCCAGTTCAGGCAGCACAGCAGAAAGGTATGCGGTTTGCGTTTGAAAAGACCAAAACAAGCCCAATTTCTTCACTTTTGGGCCACTTGGTACACAGTTTTTCTACCCCTTAGTCTTGACCTATCGACCCAGAACTCTGGGCATTGCAGGTTGGGGTGGTCCCCTGGTCTGTCGCGCGAGCCCAGACCAGACCGCACGGCCGAAGCCAATGCTCTATGCCGCTCAAATTGGCATACCTGGCCAAACGGGTGGACCTTGACCTTGACTGATCGACCCGAAACTCGGAGCGTTGCAGGTTCAGGTGGTCCCGTGGTCACACGCGCGAGCCCAGGTCAGACCGCACAGCAGAAGGGTATGCGGTTCGCGCTTGAAAAGACCAAAACAAGCCCAAAGGCCTTCACTGTTGGCAACTTGGTACGCAGTTTTCTACCCCTTTGGCTTGACCGATCCACCCGAAACTCGGAATGTTGCAGGTTCGGGTTGTCCCCTGGTCACTCGCGCGAGCCCAGGTCAGATCGCTCAGCCCAAGGGCAGGTGGTTCACTGCTGAAAAACCCTAAATAACCCAAAGGCCTTGACTGTTGGCAACTTGGAAGGCAGTTTTCTTCCCCTTTGCCTTGACTCATCGACCCGAAACTCGGAGCGTTGCAGGTTCAGATGGTCCCCCGGTCACTCGCGCGAGCCCAGTTCAGGCAGCACAGCAGAAAGGTATGCGGTTTGCGTTTGAAAAGACCAAAACAAGCCCAATTTCTTCACTTTTGGGCCACTTGGTACACAGTTTTTCTACCCCTTAGGCTTGACCTATCGACCCAGAACTCTGGGCATTGCAGGTTGGGGTGGTCCCCTGGTCTGTCGCGCGAGCCCAGACCAGACCGCACGGCCGAAGCCAATGCTCTATGCCGCTCAAATTGGCATACCTGGCCAAACGGGTCGACCTTGACCTTGACTGATCGACCCGAAACTCGGAGCGTTGCAGGTTCAGGTGGTCCCGTGGTCACACGCGCGAGCCCAGGTCAGACCGCACAGCAGAAGGGTATGCGGTTCGCGCTTGAAAAGACCAAAACAAGCCCAAAGGCCTTCACTGTTGGCAACTTGGTACGCAGTTTTCTACCCCTTTGGCTTGACCGATCCACCCGAAACTCGGAATGTTGCAGGTTCGGGTTGTCCCCTGGTCACTCGCGCGAGCCCAGGTCAGATCGCTCAGCCCAAGGGCAGGTGGTTCACTGCTGAAAAACCCTAAATAACCCAAAGGCCTTGACTGTTGGCAACTTGGTAGGCAGTTTTCTTCCCCTTTGCCTTGACCCATCGACCCGAAACTCGGAGCGTTGCAGGTTCAGATGTTCCCCCGGTCACTCGCGCGAGCCCAGTTCAGGCAGCACAGCAGAAAGGTATGCGGTTTGCGTTTGAAAAGACCAAAACAAGCCCAATTTCTTCACTTTTGGGCCACTTGGTACACAGTTTTTGTACCCCTTAGGCTTGACCTATCGACCCAGAACTCTGGGCATTGCAGGTTGGGGTGGTCCCCTGGTCTGTCGCGCGAGCCCAGACCAGACCGCACGGCCGAAGCCAATGCTCTATGCCGCTCAAATTGGCATACCTGGCCAAACGGGTCGACCTTGACCTTGACTGATCGACCCGAAACTCGGAGCGTTGCAGGTTCAGGTGGTCCCGTGGTCACACGCGCGAGCCCAGGTCAGACCGCACAGCAGAAGGGTATGCGGTTCGCGCTTGAAAAGACCAAAACAAGCCCAAAGGCCTTCACTGTTGGCAACTTGGTACACAGTTTTCTACCCCTTTGGCTTGACCGATCCACCCGAAACTCGGAATGTTGCAGGTTCGGGTTGTCCCCTGGTCACTCGCGCGAGCCCAGGTCAGATCGCTCAGCCCAAGGGCAGGTGGTTCACTGCTGAAAAACCCTAAATAACCCAAAGGCCTTGACTGTTGGCAACTTGGAAGGCAGTTTTCTTCCCCTTTGCCTTGACTCATCGACCCGAAACTCGGAGCGTTGCAGGTTCAGATGGTCCCCCGGTCACTCGCGCGAGCCCAGTTCAGGCAGCACAGCAGAAAGGTATGCGGTTTGCGTTTGAAAAGACCAAAACAAGCCCAATTTCTTCACTTTTGGGCCACTTGGTACACAGTTTTTCTACCCCTTAGTCTTGACCTATCGACCCAGAACTCTGGGCATTGCAGGTTGGGGTGGTCCCCTGGTCTGTCGCGCGAGCCCAGACCAGACCGCACGGCCGAAGCCAATGCTCTATGCCGCTCAAATTGGCATACCTGGCCAAACGGGTCGACCTTGACCTTGACTGATCGACCCGAAACTCGGAGCGTTGCAGGTTCAGGTGGTCCCGTGGTCACACGCGCGAGCCCAGGTCAGACCGCACAGCAGAAGGGTATGCGGTTCGCGCTTGAAAAGACCAAAACAAGCCCAAAGGCCTTCACTGTTGGCAACTTGGTACGCAGTTTTCTACCCCTTTGGCTTGACCGATCCACCCGAAACTCGGAATGTTGCAGGTTCGGGTTATCCCCTGGTCACTCGCGCGAGCCCAGGTCAGATCGCTCAGCCCAAGGGCAGGTGGTTCACTGCTGAAAAACCCTAAATAACCCAAAGGCCTTGACTGTTGGCAACTTGGAAGGCAGTTTTCTTCCCCTTTGCCTTGACTCATCGACCCGAAACTCGGAGCGTTGCAGGTTCAGATGGTCCCCCGGTCACTCGCGCGAGCCCAGTTCAGGCAGCACAGCAGAAAGGTATGCGGTTTGCGTTTGAAAAGACCAAAACAAGCCCAATTTCTTCACTTTTGGGCCACTTGGTACACAGTTTTTCTACCCCTTAGGCTTGACCTATCGACCCAGAACTCTGGGCATTGCAGGTTGGGGTGGTCCCCTGGTCTGTCGCGCGAGCCCAGACCAGACCGCACGGCCGAAGCCAATGCTCTATGCCGCTCAAATTGGCATACCTGGCCAAACGGGTCGACCTTGACCTTGACTGATCGACCCGAAACTCGGAGCGTTGCAGGTTCAGGTGGTCCCGTGGTCACACGCGCGAGCCCAGGTCAGACCGCACAGCAGAAGGGTATGCGGTTCGCGCTTGAAAAGACCAAAACAAGCCCAAAGGCCTTCACTGTTGGCAACTTGGTACGCAGTTTTCTACCCCTTTGGCTTGACCGATCCACCCGAAACTCGGAATATTGCAGGTTCGGGTTGTCCCCTGGTCACTCGCGCGAGCCCAGGTCAGATCGCTCAGCCCAAGGGCAGGTGGTTCACTGCTGAAAAACCCTAAATAACCCAAAGGCCTTGACTGTTGGCAACTTGGTAGGCAGTTTTCTTCCCCTTTGCCTTGACCCATCGACCCGAAACTCGGAGCGTTGCAGGTTCAGATGGTCCCCCGGTCACTCGCGCGAGCCCAGTTCAGGCAGCACAGCAGAAAGGTATGCGGTTTGCGTTTGAAAAGACCAAAACAAGCCCAATTTCTTCACTTTTGGGCCACTTGGTACACAGTTTTTCTACCCCTTAGGCTTGACCTATCGACCCAGAACTCTGGGCATTGCAGGTTGGGGTGGTCCCCTGGTCTGTCGCGCGAGCCCAGACCAGACCGCACGGCCGAAGCCAATGCTCTATGCCGCTCAAATTGGCATACCTGGCCAAACGGGTCGACCTTGACCTTGACTGATCGACCCGAAACTCGGAGCGTTGCAGGTTCAGGTGGTCCCGTGGTCACACGCGCGAGCCCAGGTCAGACCGCACAGCAGAAGGGTATGCGGTTCGCGCTTGAAAAGACCAAAACAAGCCCAAAGGCCTTCACTGTTGGCAACTTGGTACGCAGTTTTCTACCCCTTTGGCTTGACCGATCCACCCGAAACTCGGAATGTTGCAGGTTCGGGTTGTCCCCTGGTCACTCGCGCGAGCCCAGGTCAGATCGCTCAGCCCAAGGGCAGGTGGTTCACTGCTGAAAAACCCTAAATAACCCAAAGGCCTTGACTGTTGGCAACTTTGTAGGCAGTTTTCTTCCCCTTTGCCTTGACCCATCGACCCGAAACTCGGAGCGTTGCAGGTTCAGATGGTCCCCCGGTCACTCGCGCGAGCCCAGTTCAGGCAGCACAGCAGAAAGGTATGCGGTTTGCGTTTGAAAAGACCAAAACAAGCCCAATTTCTTCACTTTTGGGCCACTTGGTACACAGTTTTTCTACCCCTTAGGCTTGACCTATCGACCCAGAACTCTGGGCATTGCAGGTTGGGGTGGTCCCCTGGTCTGTCGCGCGAGCCCAGACCAGACCGCACGGCCGAAGCCAATGCTCTATGCCGCTCAAATTGGCATACCTGGCCAAACGGGTCGACCTTGACCTTGACTGATCGACCCGAAACTCGGAGCGTTGCAGGTTCAGGTGGTCCCGTGGTCACACGCGCGAGCCCAGGTCAGACCGCACAGCAGAAGGGTATGCGGTTCGCGCTTGAAAAGACCAAAACAAGCCCAAAGGCCTTCACTGTTGGCAACTTGGTACGCAGTTTTCTACCCCTTTGGCTTGACCGATCCACCCGAAACTCGGAATGTTGCAGGTTCGGGTTGTCCCCTGGTCACTCGCGCGAGCCCAGGTCAGATCGCTCAGCCCAAGGGCAGGTGGTTCACTGCTGAAAAACCCTAAATAACCCAAAGGCCTTGACTGATGGCAACTTGGTAGGCAGTTTTCTTCCCCTTTGCCTTGACCCATCGACCCGAAACTCAGAGCGTTGCAGGTTCAGATGTTCCCCCGGTCACTCGCGCGAGCCCAGTTCAGGCAGCACAGCAGAAAGGTATGCGGTTTGCGTTTGAAAAGACCAAAACAAGCCCAATTTCTTCACTTTTGGGCCACTTGGTACACAGTTTTTCTACCCCTTAGACTTGACCTATCGACCCAGAACTCTGGGCATTGCAGGTTGGGGTGGCACCCTGGTCTGTCGCGCGAGCCCAGACCAGACCGCACGGCCGAAGCCAATGCTCTATGCCGCTCAAATTGGCATACCTGGCCAAACGGGTCGACCTTGACCTTGACTGATCGACCCGAAACTCGGAGCGTTGCAGGTTCAGGTGGTCCCGTGGTCACACGCGCGAGCCCAGGTCAGACCGCACAGCAGAAGGGTATGCGGTTCGTGCTTGAAAAGACCAAAACAAGCCCAAAGGCCTTCACTGTTGGCAACTTGGTACGCAGTTTTCTACCCCTTTGGCTTGACCGATCCACCCGAAACTCGGAATGTTGCAGGTTCGGGTTGTCCCCTGGTCACTCGCGCGAGCCCAGGTCAGATCGCTCAGCCCAAGGGCAGGTGGTTCACTGCTGAAAAACCCTAAATAACCCAAAGGCCTTGACTGTTGGCAACTTGGAAGGCAGTTTTCTTCCCCTTTGCCTTGACTCATCGACCCGAAACTCGGAGCGTTGCAGGTTCAGATGGTCCCCCGGTCACTCGCGCGAGCCCAGTTCAGGCAGCACAGCAGAAAGGTATGCGGTTTGCGTTTGAAAAGACCAAAACAAGCCCAATTTCTTCACTTTTGGGCCACTTGGTACACAGTTTTTCTACCCCTTAGGCTTGACCTATCGACCCAGAACTCTGGGCATTGCAGGTTGGGGTGGTCCCCTGGTCTGTCGCGCGAGCCCAGACCAGACCGCACGGCCGAAGCCAATGCTCTATGCCGCTCAAATTGGCATACCTGGCCAAACGGGTCGACCTTGACCTTGACTGATCGACCCGAAACTCGGAGCGTCGCAGGTTCAGGTGGTCCCGTGGTCACACGCGCGAGCCCAGGTCAGACCGCACAGCAGAAGGGTATGCGGTTCGCGCTTGAAAAGACCAAAACAAGCCCAAAGGCCTTCACTGTTGGCAACTTGGTACGCAGTTTTCTACCCCTTTGGCTTGACCGATCCACCCGAAACTCGGAATGTTGCAGGTTCGGGTTGTCCCCTGGTCACTCGCGCGAGCCCAGGTCAGATCGCTCAGCCCAAGGGCAGGTGGTTCACTGCTGAAAAACCCTAAATAACCCAAAGGCCTTGACTGTTGGCAACTTGGTAGGCAGTTTTCTTCCCCTTTGCCTTGACCCATCGACCCGAAACTCGGAGCGTTGCAGGTTCAGATGTTCCCCCGGTCACTCACGCGAGCCCAGTTCAGGCAGCACAGCAGAAAGGTATGCGGTTTGCGTTTGAAAAGACCAAAACAAGCCCAATTTCTTCACTTTTGGGCCACTTGGTACACAGTTTTTCTACCCCTTAGGCTTGACCTATCGACCCAGAACTCTGGGCATTGCAGGTTGGGGTGGTCCCCTGGTCTGTCGCGCGAGCCCAGACCAGACCGCACGGCCGAAGCCAATGCTCTATGCCGCTCAAATTGGCATACCTGGCCAAACGGGTCGACCTTGACCTTGACTGATCGACCCGAAACTCGGAGCGTTGCAGGTTCAGGTGGTCCCGTGGTCACACGCGCGAGCCCAGGTCAGACCGCACAGCAGAAGGGTATGCGGTTCGCGCTTGAAAAGACCAAAACAAGCCCAAAGGTCTTCACTGTTGGCAACTTGGTACGCAGTTTTCTACCCCTTTGGCTTGACCGATCCACCCGAAACTCGGAATGTTGCAGGTTCGGGTTGTCCCCTGGTCACTCGCGCGAGCCCAGGGCAGATCGCTCAGCCCAAGGGCAGGTGGTTCACTGCTGAAAAACCCTAAATAACCCAAAGGCCTTGACTGTTGGCAACTTGGAAGGCAGTTTTCTTCCCCTTTGCCTTGACTCATCGACCCGAAACTCGGAGCGTTGCAGGTTCAGATGGTCCCCCGGTCACACGCGCGAGCCCAGTTCAGGCAGCACAGCAGAAGGGTATGCGGTTTGCGTTTGAAAAGACCAAAACAAGCCCAATTTCTTCACTTTTGGGCCACTTGGTACACAGTTTTTCTACCCCTTAGGCTTGACCTATCGACCCAGAACTCTGGGCATTGCAGGTTGGGGTGGTCCCCTGGTCTGTCGCGCGAGCCCAGACCAGACCGCACGGCCGAAGCCAATGCTCTATGCCGCTCAAATTGGCATACCTGGCCAAACGGGTCGACCTTGACCTTGACTGATCGACCCGAAACTCGGAGCGTTGCAGGTTCAGGTGGTCCCGTGGTCACACAGGCGAGCCCAGGTCAGACCGCACAGCAGAAGGGTATGCGGTTCGCGCTTGAAAAGACCAAAACAAGCCCAAAGGCCTTCACTGTTGGCAACTTGGTACGCAGTTTTCTACCCCTTTGGCTTGACCGATCCACCCGAAACTCGGAATGTTGCAGGTTCGGGTTGTCCCCTGGTCACTCGCGCGAGCCCAGGTCAGATCGCTCAGCCCAAGGGCAGGTGGTTCACTGCTGAAAAACCCTAAATAACCCAAAGGCCTTGACTGTTGGCAACTTGGTAGGCAGTTTTCTTCCCCTTTGCCTTGACCCATCGACCCGAAACTCGGAGCGTTGCAGGTTCAGATGTTCCCCCGGTCACTCGCGCGAGCCCAGTTCAGGCAGCACAGCAGAAAGGTATGCGGTTTGCGTTTGAAAAGACCAAAACAAGCCCAATTTCTTCACTTTTGGGCCACTTGGTACACAGTTTTTCTACCCCTTAGGCTTGACCTATCGACCCAGAACTCTGGGCATTGCAGGTTGGGGTGGTCCCCTGGTCTGTCGCGCGAGCCCAGACCAGACCGCACGGCCGAAGCCAATGCTCTATGCCGCTCAAATTGGCATACCTGGCCAAACGGGTCGACCTTGACCTTGACTGATCGACCCGAAACTCGGAGCGTTGCAGGTTCAGGTGGTCCCGTGGTCACACGCGCGAGCCCAGGTCAGACCGCACAGCAGAAGGGTATGCGGTTCGCGCTTGAAAAGACCAAAACAAGCCCAAAGGCCTTCACTGTTGGCAACTTGGTACGCAGTTTTCTACCCCTTTGGCTTGACCGATCCACCCTAAACTCGGAATGTTGCAGGTTCGGGTTGTCCCCTGGTCACTCGCGCGAGCCCAGGTCAGATCGCTCAGCCCAAGGGCAGGTGGTTCACTGCTGAAAAACCCTAAATAACCCAAAGGCCTTGACTGTTGGCAACTTGGTAGGCAGTTTTCTTCCCCTTTGCCTTGACCCATCGACCCGAAACTCGGAGCGTTGCAGGTTCAGATGTTCCCCCGGTCACTCGCGCGAGCCCAGTTCAGGCAGCACAGCAGAAAAGTATGCGGTTTGCGTTTGAAAAGACCAAAACAAGCCCAATTTCTTCACTTTTGGGCCACTTGGTACACAGTTTTTCTACCCCTTAGGCTTGACCTATCGACCCAGAACTCTGGGCATTGCAGGTTGGGGTGGTCCCCTGGTCTGTCGCGCGAGCCCAGACCAGACCGCACGGCCGAAGCCAATGCTCTATGCCGCTCAAATTGGCATACCTGGCCAAACGGGTCGACCTTGACCTTGACTGATCGACCCGAAACTCGGAGCGTTGCAGGTTCAGGTGGTCCCGTGGTCACACGCGCGAGCCCAGGTCAGACCGCACAGCAGAAGGGTATGCGGTTCGCGCTTGAAAAGACCAAAACAAGCCCAAAGGCCTTCACTGTTGGCAACTTGGTACGCAGTTTTCTACCCCTTTGGCTTGACCGATCCACCCGAAACTCGGAATGTTGCAGGTTCGGGTTGTCCCCTGGTCACTCGCGCGAGCCCAGGTCAGATCGCTCAGCCCAAGGGCAGGTGGTTCACTGCTGAAAAACCCTAAATAACCCAAAGGCCTTGACTGTTGGCAACTTGGAAGGCAGTTTTCTTCCCCTTTGCCTTGACTCATCGACCCGAAACTCGGAGCGTTGCAGGTTCAGATGTTCCCCCGGTCACTCGCGCGAGCCCAGTTCAGGCAGCACAGCAGAAAGGTATGCGGTTTGCGTTTGAAAAGACCAAAACAAGCCCAATTTCTTCACTTTTGGGCCACTTGGTACACAGTTTTTCTACCCCTTAGTCTTGACCTATCGACCCAGAACTCTGGGCATTGCAGGTTGGGGTGGTCCCCTGGTCTGTCGCGCGAGCCCAGACCAGACCGCACGGCCGAAGCCAATGCTCTATGCCGCTCAAATTGGCAAACCTGGCCAAACGGATCGACCTTGACCTTGACTGATCGACCCGAAACTCGGAGCGTTGCAGGTTCAGGTGGTCCCGTGGTCACACGCGCGAGCCCAGGTCAGACCGCACAGCAGAAGGGTATGCGGTTCGCGCTTGAAAAGACCAAAACAAGCCCAAAGTCCTTCACTGTTGGCAACTTGGTACGCAGTTTTCTACCCCTTTGGCTTGACCGATCCACCCGAAACTCGGAATGTTGCAGGTTCGGGTTGTCCCCTGGTCACTCGCGCGAGCCCAGGTCAGATCGCTCAGCCCAAGGGCAGGTGGTTCACTGCTGAAAAACCCTAAATAACCCAAAGGCCTTGACTGTTGGCAACTTGGTAGGCAGTTTTCTTCCCCTTTGCCTTGACCCATCGACCCGAAACTCGGAGCGTTGCAGGTTCAGATGTTCCCCCGGTCACTCGCGCGAGCCCAGTTCAGGCAGCACAGCAGAAAGGTATGCGGTTTGCGTTTGAAAAGACCAAAACAAGCCCAATTTCTTCACTTTTGGGCCACTTGGTACACAGTTTTTCTACCCCTTAGGCTTGACCTATCGACCCAGAACTCTGGGCATTGCAGGTTGGGGTGGTCCCCTGGTCTGTCGCGCGAGCCCAGACCAGACCGCACGGCCGAAGCCAATGCTCTATGCCGCTCAAATTGGCATACCTGGCCAAACGGGTCGACCTTGACCTTGACTGATCGACCCGAAACTCGGAGCGTTGCAGGTTCAGGTGGTCCCGTGGTCACACGCGCAAGCCCAGGTCAGACCGCACAGCAGAAGGGTATGCGGTTCGCGCTTGAAAAGACCAAAACAAGCCCAAAGGCCTTCACTGTTGGCAACTTGGTACGCAGTTTTCTACCCCTTTGGCTTGACCGATCCACCCGAAACTCGGAATGTTGCAGGTTCGGGTTGTCCCCTGGTCACTCGCGCGAGCCCAGGTCAGATCGCTCAGCCCAAGGGCAGGTGGTTCACTGCTGAAAAACCCTAAATAACCCAAGGCCTTGACTGTTGGCAACTTGGTAGGCAGTTTTCTTCCCCTTTGCCTTGACCCATCGACCCGAAACTCGGAGCGTTGCAGGTTCAGATGTTCCCCCGGTCACTCGCGCGAGCCCAGTTCAGGCAGCACAGCAGAAAGGTATGCGGTTTGCGTTTGAAAAGACCAAAACAAGCCCAATTTCTTCACTTTTGGGCCACTTGGTACACAGTTTTTCTACCCCTTAGGCTTGACCTATCGACCCAGAACTCTGGGCATTGCAGGTTGGGGTGGTCCCCTGGTCTGTCGCACGAGCCCAGACCAGACCGCACGGCCGAAGCCAATGCTCTATGCCGCTCAAATTGGCATACCTGGCCAAACGGGTCGACCTTGACCTTGACTGATCGACCCGAAACTCGGAGCGTTGCAGGTTCAGGTGGTCCCGTGGTCACACGCGCGAGCCCAGGTCAGACCGCACAGCAGAAGGGTATGCGGTTCGCGCTTGAAAAGACCAAAACAACCCCAAAGGCCTTCACTGTTGGCAACTTGGTACGCAGTTTTCTACCCCTTTGGCTTGACCGATCCACCCGAAACTCGGAATGTTGCAGGTTCGGGTTGTCCCCTGGTCACTCGCGCGAGCCCAGGTCAGATCGCTCAGCCCAAGGGCAGGTGGTTCACTGCTGAAAAACCCTAAATAACCCAAAGGCCTTGACTGTTGGCAACTTGGTAGGCAGTTTTCTTCCCCTTTGCCTTGACCCATCGACCCGAAACTCGGAGCGTTGCAGGTTCAGATGTTCCCCCGGTCACTCGCGCGAGCCCAGTTCAGGCAGCACAGCAGAAAGGTATGCGGTTTGCGTTTGAAAAGACCAAAACAAGCCCAATTTCTTCACTTTTGGGCCACTTGGTACACAGTTTTTCTACCCCTTAGGCTTGACCTATCGACCCAGAACTCTGGGCATTGCAGGTTGGGGTGGTCCCCTGGTCTGTCGCACGAGCCCAGACCAGACCGCACGGCCGAAGCCAATGCTCTATGCCGCTCAAATTGGCATACCTGGCCAAACGGGTCGACCTTGACCTTGACTGATCGACCCGAAACTCGGAGCGTTGCAGGTTCAGGTGGTCCCGTGGTCACACGCGCGAGCCCAGGTCAGACCGCACAGCAGAAGGGTATGCGGTTCGCGCTTGAAAAGACCAAAACAAGCCCAAAGGCCTTCACTGTTGGCAACTTGGTACGCAGTTTTCTACCCCTTTGGCTTGACCGATCCACCCGAAACTCGGAATGTTGCAGGTTCGGGTTGTCCCCTGGTCACTCGCGCGAGCCCAGGTCAGATCGCTCAGCCCAAGGGCAGGTGGTTCACTGCTGAAAAACCCTAAATAACCCAAAGGCCTTGACTGTAGGCAACTTTGTAGGCAGTTTTCTTCCCCTTTGCCTTGACCCATCGACCCGAAACTCGGAGCGTTGCAGGTTCAGATGTTCCCCCGGTCACTCGCGCGAGCCCAGTTCAGGCAGCACAGCAGAAAGGTATGCGGTTTGCGTTTGAAAAGACCAAAACAAGCCCAATTTCTTCACTTTTGGGCCACTTGGTACACAGTTTTTCTACCCCTTAGGCTTGACCTATCGACCCAGAACTCTGGGCATTGCAGGTTGGGGTGGTCCCCTGGTCTGTCGCGCGAGCCCAGACCAGACCGCACGGCCGAAGCCAATGCTCTATGCCGCTCAAATTGGCATACCTGGCCAAACGGGTCGACCTTGACCTTGACTGATCGACCCGAAACTCGGAGCGTTGCAGGTTCAGGTGGTCCCGTGGTCACACGCGCGAGCCCAGGTCAGACCGCACAGCAGAAGGGTATGCGGTTCGCGCTTGAAAAGACCAAAACAAGCCCAAAGGCCTTCACTGTTGGCAACTTGGTACGCAGTTTTCTACCCCTTTGGCTTGACCGATCCACCCGAAACTCGGAATGTTGCAGGTTCGGGTTGTCCCCTGGTCACTCGCGCGAGCCCAGGTCAGATCGCTCAGCCCAAGGGCAGGTGGTTCACTGCTGAAAAACCCTAAATAACCCAAAGGCCTTGACTGTTGGCAACTTGGTAGGCAGTTTTCTTCCCCTTTGCCTTGACCCATCGACCCGAAACTCGGAGCGTTGCAGGTTCAGATGGTCCCCCGGTCACTCGCGCGAGCCCAGTTCAGGCAGCACAGCAGAAAGGTATGCGGTTTGCGTTTGAAAAGACCAAAACAAGCCCAATTTCTTCACTTTTGGGCCACTTGGTACACAGTTTTTCTACCCCTTAGGCTTGACCTATCGACCCAGAACTCTGGGCATTGCAGGTTGGGGTGGTCCCCTGGTCTGTCGCGCGAGCCCAGACCAGACTGCACGGCCGAAGCCAATGCTCTATGCCGCTCAAATTGGCATACCTGGCCAAACTGGTCGACCTTGACCTTGACTGATCGACCCGAAACTCGGAGCGTTGCAGGTTCAGGTGGTCCCGTGGTCACACGCGCGAGCCCAGGTCAGACCGCACAGCAGAAGGGTATGCGGTTCGCGCTTGAAAAGACCAAAACAAGCCCAAAGGCCTTCACTGTTGGCAACTTGGTACGCAGTTTTCTACCCCTTTGGCTTGACCGATCCACCCGAAACTCGGAATGTTGCAGGTTCGGGTTGTCCCCTGGTCACTCGCGCGAGCCCAGGTCAGATCGCTCAGCCCAAGGGCAGGTGGTTCACTGCTGAAAAACCCTAAATAACCCAAAGGCCTTGACTGTTGGCAACTTGGTAGGCAGTTTTCTTCCCCTTTGCCTTGACCCATCGACCCGAAACTCGGAGCGTTGCAGGTTCAGATGTTCCCCCGGTCACTCACGCGAGCCCAGTTCAGGCAGCACAGCAGAAAGGTATGCGGTTTGCGTTTGAAAAGACCAAAACAAGCCCAATTTCTTCACTTTTGGGCCACTTGGTACACAGTTTTTCTACCCCTTAGGCTTGACCTATCGACCCAGAACTCTGGGCATTGCAGGTTGGGGTGGTCCCCTGGTCTGTCGCGCGAGCCCAGACCAGACCGCACGGCTGAAGCCAATGCTCTATGCCGCTCAAATTGGCATACCTGGCCAAACGGGTCGACCTTGACCTTGACTGATCGACCCGAAACTCGGAGCGTTGCAGGTTCAGGTGGTCCCGTGGTCACACGCACGAGCCCAGGTCAGACCGCACAGCAGAAGGGTATGCGGTTCGCGCTTGAAAAGACCAAAACAAGCCCAAAGGCCTTCACTGTTGGCAACTTGGTACGCAGTTTTCTACCCCTTTGGCTTGACCGATCCACCCGAAACTCAGAATGTTGCAGGTTCGGTTGTCCCCTGGTCACTCGCGCGAGCCCAGGTCAGATCGCTCAGCCCAAGGGCAGGTGGTTCACTGCTGAAAAACCCTAAATAACCCAAAGGCCTTGACTGTTGGCAACTTGGTAGGCAGTTTTCTTCCCCTTTGCCTTGACCCATCGACCCGAAACTCGGAGCGTTGCAGGTTCAGATGTTCCCCCGGTCACTCGCGCGAGCCCAGTTCAGGCAGCACAGCAGAAAGGTATGCGGTTTGCGTTTGAAAAGACCAAAACAAGCCCAATTTCTTCACTTTTGGGCCACTTGGTACACAGTTTTTCTACCCCTTAGGCTTGACCTATCGACCCAGAACTCTGGGCATTGCAGGTTGGGGTGGTCCCCTGGTCTGTCGCGCGAGCCCAGACCAGACCGCACGGCCGAAGCCAATGCTCTATGCCGCTCAAATTGGCATACCTGGCCAAACGGGTCGACCTTGACCTTGACTGATCGACCCGAAACTCGGAGCGTTGCAGGTTCAGGTGGTCCCGTGGTCACACGCGCGAGCCCAGGTCAGACCGCACAGCAGAAGGGTATGCGGTTCGCGCTTGAAAAGACCAAAACAAGCCCAAAGGCCTTCACTGTTGGCAACTTGGTACGCAGTTTTCTACCCCTTTGGCTTGACCGATCCACCCGAAACTCGGAATGTTGCAGGTTCGGGTTGTCCCCTGGTCACTCGCGCGAGCCCAGGTCAGATCGCTCAGCCCAAGGGCAGGTGGTTCACTGCTGAAAAACCCTAAATAACCCAAAGGCCTTGACTGTTGGCAACTTGGTAGGCAGTTTTCTTCCCCTTTGCCTTGACCCATCGACCCGAAACTCGGAGCGTTGCAGGTTCAGATGTTCCCCCGGTCACTCGCGCGAGCCCAGTTCAGGCAGCACAGCAGAAAGGTATGCGGTTTGCGTTTGAAAAGACCAAAACAAGCCCAATTTCTTCACTTTTGGGCCACTTGGTACACAGTTTTTCTACCCCTTAGGCTTGACCTATCGACCCAGAACTCTGGGCATTGCAGGTTGGGGTGGTCCCCTGGTCTGTCGCGCGAGCCCAGACCAGACCGCACGGCCGAAGCCAATGCTCTATGCCGCTCAAATTGGCATACCTGGCCAAACGGGTCGACCTTGACCTTGACTGATCGACCCGAAACTCGGAGCGTTGCAGGTTCAGGTGGTCCCGTGGTCACACGCGCGAGCCCAGGTCAGACCGCACAGCAGAAGGGTATGCGGTTCGCGCTTGAAAAGACCAAAACAAGCCCAAAGGCCTTCACTGTTGGCAACTTGGTACGCAGTTTTCTACCCCTTTGGCTTGACCGATCCACCCGAAACTCGGAATGTTGCAGGTTCGGGTTGTCCCCTGGTCACTCGCGCGAGCCCATGTCAGATCGCTCAGCCCAAGGGCAGGTGGTTCACTGCTGAAAAACCCTAAATAACCCAAAGGCCTTGACTGTTGGCAACTTGGAAGGCAGTTTTCTTCCCCTTTGCCTTGACTCATCGACCCGAAACTCGGAGCGTTGCAGGTTCAGATGGTCCCCCGGTCACTCGCGCGAGCCCAGTTCAGGCAGCACAGCAGAAAGGTATGCGGTTTGCGTTTGAAAAGACCAAAACAAGCCCAATTTCTTCACTTTTGGGCCACTTGGTACACAGTTTTTCTACCCCTTAGTCTTGACCTATCGACCCAGAACTCTGGGCATTGCAGGTTGGGGTGGTCCCCTGGTCTGTCGCGCGAGCCCAGACCAGACCGCACGGCCGAAGCCAATGCTCTATGCCGCTCAAATTGGCATACCTGGCCAAACGGGTCGACCTTGACCTTGACTGATCGACCCGAAACTCGGAGCGTTGCAGGTTCAGGTGGTCCCGTGGTCACACGCGCGAGCCCAGGTCAGACCGCACAGCAGAAGGGTATGCGGTTCGCGCTTGAAAAGACCAAAACAAGCCCAAAGGCCTTCACTGTTGGCAACTTGGTACGCAGTTTTCTACCCCTTTGGCTTGACCGATCCACCCGAAACTCGGAATGTTGCAGGTTCGGGTTGTCCCCTGGTCACTCGTGCGAACCCAGGTCAGATCGCTCAGCCCAAGGGCAGGTGGTTCACTGCTGAAAAACCCTAAATAACCCAAAGGCCTTGACTGTTGGCAACTTGGTAGGCAGTTTTCTTCCCCTTTGCCTTGACCCATCGACCCGAAACTCGGAGCGTTGCAGGTTCAGATGTTCCCCCGGTCACTCGCGCGAGCCCAGTTCAGGCAGCACAGCAGAAAGGTATGCGGTTTGCGTTTGAAAAGACCAAAACAAGCCCAATTTCTTCACTTTTGGGCCACTTGGTACACAGTTTTTCTACCCCTTAGGCTTGACCTATCGACCCAGAACTCTGGGCATTGCAGGTTGGGGTGGTCCCCTGGTCTGTCGCGCGAGCCCAGACCAGACCGCACGGCCGAAGCCAATGCTCTATGCCGCTCAAATTGGCATACCTGGCCAAACGGGTCGACCTTGACCTTGACTGATCGACCCGAAACTCGGAGCGTTGCAGGTTCAGGTGGTCCCGTGGTCACACGCGCGAGCCCAGGTCAGACCGCACAGCAGAAGGGTATGCGGTTCGCGCTTGAAAAGACCAAAACAAGCCCAAAGGCCTTCACTGTTGGCAACTTGGTACGCAGTTTTCTACCCCTTTGGCTTGACCGATCCACCCGAAACTCGGAATGTTGCAGGTTCGGGTTGTCCCCTGGTCACTCGCGCGATCCCAGGTCAGATCGCTCAGCCCAAGGGCAGGTGGTTCACTGCTGAAAAACCCCTAAATAACCCAAAGGCCTTGACTGTTGGCAACTTGGAAGGCAGTTTTCTTCCCCTTTGCCTTGACTCATCGACCCGAAACTCGGAGCGTTGCAGGTTCAGATGGTCCCCCGGTCACTCGCGCGAGCCCAGTTCAGGCAGCACAGCAGAAAGGTATGCAGTTTGCGTTTGAAATGACCAAAACAAGCCCAATTTCTTCACTTTTGGGCCACTTGGTACACAGTTTTTCTACCCCTTAGGCTTGACCTATCGACCCAGAACTCTGGGCATTGCAGGTTGGGGTGGTCCCCTGGTCTGTCGCGCTAGCCCAGACCAGACCGCACGGCCGAAGCCAATGCTCTATGCCGCTCAAATTGGCATACCTGGCCAAACGGGTCGACCTTGACCTTGACTGATCGACCCGAAACTCGGAGCGTTGCAGGTTCAGGTGGTCCCGTGGTCACACGCGCGAGCCCAGGTCAGACCGCACAGCAGAAGGGTATGCGGTTCGCGCTTGAAAAGACCAAAACAAGCCCAAAGGCCTTCACTGTTGGCAACTTGGTACGCAGTTTTCTACCCCTTTGGCTTGACCGATCCACCCGAAACTCGGAATGTTGCAGGTTCGGGTTGTCCCCTGGTCACTCGCGCGAGCCCAGGTCAGATCGCTCAGCCCAAGGGCAGGTGGTTCACTGCTGAAAAACCCTAAATAACCCAAAGGCCTTGACTGTTTTCAACTTGGTAGGCAGTTTTCTTCCCCTTTGCCTTGACCCATCGACCCGAAACTCGGAGCGTTGCAGGTTCAGATGTTCCCCCATGTCACTCGCGCCAGCCCAGTTCAGGCAGCACAGCAGAAAGGTATGCGGTTTGCGTTTGAAAAGACCAAAACAAGCCCAATTTCTTCACTTTTGGGCCACTTGGTACACAGTTTTTCTACCCCTTAGGCTTGACCTATCGACCCAGAACTCTGGGCATTGCAGGTTGGGGTGGTCCCCTGGTCTGTCGCGCGAGCCCAGACCAGACCGCACTGCCGAAGCCAATGCTCTATGCCGCTCAAATTGGCATACCTGGCCAAACGGGTCGACCTTGACCTTGACTGATCGACCCGAAACTCGGAGCGTTGCAGGTTCAGGTGGTCCCGTGGTCACACGCGCGAGCCCAGGTCAGACCGCACAGCAGAAGGGTATGCGGTTCGCGCTTGAAAAGACCAAAACAAGCCCAAAGGCCTTCACTGTTGGCAACTTGGTACGCAGTTTTCTACCCCTTTGGCTTGACCGATCCACCCGAAACTCGGAATGTTGCAGGTTCGGGTTGTCCCCTGGTCACTCGCGCGAGCCCAGGTCAGATCGCTCAGCCCAAGGGCAGGTGGTTCACTGCTGAAAAACCCTAAATAACCCAAAGGCCTTGACTGTTGGCAACTTGGTAGGCAGTTTTCTTCCCCTTTGCCTTGACCCATCGACCCGAAACTCGGAGCGTTGCAGGTTCAGATGTTCCCCCGGTCAATCGCGCGAGCCCAGTTCAGGCAGCACAGCAGAAAGGTATGCGGTTTGCGTTTGAAAAGACCAAAACAAGCCCAATTTCTTCACTTTTGGGCCACTTGGTACACAGTTTTTCTACCCCTTAGGCTTGACCTATCGACCCAGAACTCTGGGCATTGCAGGTTGGGGTGGTCCCCTGGTCTGTCGCGCGAGCCCAGACCAGACCGCACGGCCGAAGCCAATGCTCTATGCCGCTCAAATTGGCATACCTGGCCAAACGGGTCGACCTTGACCTTGACTGATCGACCCGAAACTCGGAGCGTTGCAGGTTCAGGTGGTCCCGTGGTCACACGCGCGAGCCCAGGTCAGACCGCACAGCAGAAGGGTATGCGGTTCGCGCTTGAAAAGACCAAAACAAGCCCAAAGGCCTTCACTGTTGGCAACTTGGTACGCAGTTTTCTACCCCTTTGGCTTGACCGATCCACCCGAAACTTGGAATGTTGCAGGTTCGGGTTGTCCCCTGGTCACTCGCGCGAGCCCAGGTCAGATCGCTCAGCCCAAGGGCAGGTGGTTCACTGCTGAAAAACCCTAAATAACCCAAAGGCCTTGACTGTTGGCAACTTGGTAGGCAGTTTTCTTCCCCTTTGCCTTGACCCATCGACCCGAAACTCGGAGAGTTGCAGGTTCAGATGTTCCCCCGGTCACTCGGGCGAGTCCAGTTCAGGCAGCACAGCAGAAAGGTATGCGGTTTGCGTTTGAAAAGACCAAAACAAGCCCAATTTCTTCACTTTTGGGCCACTTGGTACACAGTTTTTCTACCCCTTAGGCTTGACCTATCGACCCAGAACTCTGGGCATTGCAGGTTGGGGTGGTCCCCTGGTCTGTCGCGCGAGCCCAGACCAGACCGCACGGCCGAAGCCAATGCTCTATGCCGCTCAAATTGGCATACCTGGCCAAACGGGTCGACCTTGACCTTGACTGATCGACCCGAAACTCGGAGCGTTGCAGGTTCAGGTGGTCCCGTGGTCACACGCGCGAGCCCAGGTCAGACCGCACAGCAGAAGGGTATGCGGTTCGCGCTTGAAAAGACCAAAACAAGCCCAAAGGCCTTCACTGTTGGCAACTTGGTACGCAGTTTTCTACCCCTTTGGCTTGACCGATCCACCCGAAACTCGGAATGTTGCAGGTTCGGGTTGTCCCCTGGTCACTCGCGCGAGCCCAGGTCAGATCGCTCAGCCCAAGGGCAGGTGGTTCACTGCTGAAAAACCCTAAATAACCCAAAGGCCTTGACTGTTGGCAACTTGGTAGGCAGTTTTCTTCCCCTTTGCCTTGACCCATCGACCCGAAACTCGGAGCGTTGCAGGTTCAGATGGTCCCCCGGTCACTCGCGCGAGCCCAGTTCAGGCAGCACAGCAGAAAGGTATGCGGTTTGCGTTTGAAAAGACCAAAACAAGCCCAATTTCTTCACTTTTGGGCCACTTGGTACACAGTTTTTCTACCCCTTAGGCTTGACCTATCGACCCAGAACTCTGGGCATTGCAGGTTGGGGTGGTCCCCTGGTCTGTCGCGCGAGCCCAGACCAGACCGCACGGCCGAAGCCAATGCTCTATGCCGCTCAAATTGGCATACCTGGCCAAACGGGTCGACCTTGACCTTGACTGATCGACCCGAAACTCGGAGCGTTGCAGGTTCAGGTGGTCCCGTGGTCACACGCGCGAGCCCAGGTCAGACCGCACAGCAGAAGGGTATGCGGTTCGCGCTTGAAAAGACCAAAACAAGCCCAAAGGCCTTCACTGTTGGCAACTTGGTACGCAGTTTTCTACCCCTTTGGCTTGACCGATCCACCCGAAACTCGGAATGTTGCAGGTTCGGGTTGTCCCCTGGTCACTCGCGCGAGCCCAGGTCAGATCGCTCAGCCCAAGGGCAGGTGGTTCACTGCTGAAAAACCCTAAATAACCCAAAGGCCTTGACTGTTGGCAACTTGGAAGGCAGTTTTCTTCCCCTTTGCCTTGACTCATCGACCCGAAACTCGGAGCGTTGCAGGTTCAGATGGTCCCCCGGTCACTCGCGCAAGTCCAGTTCAGGCAGCACAGCAGAAAGGTATGCGGTTTGCGTTTGAAAAGACCAAAACAAGCCCAATTTCTTCACTTTTGGGCCACTTGGTACACAGTTTTTCTACCCCTTAGGCTTGACCTATCGACCCAGAACTCTGGGCATTGCAGGTTGGGGTGGTCCCCTGGTCTGTCGCGCGAGCCCAGACCAGACCGCACGGCCGAAGCTAATGCTCTATGCCGCTCAAATTGGCATACCTGGCCAAACGGGTTGACCTTGACCTTGACTGATCGACCCGAAACTCGGAGCGTTGCAGGTTCAGGTGGTCCCGTGGTCACACGCGCGAGCCCAGGTCAGACCGCACAGCAGAAGGGTATGCGGTTCGCGCTTGAAAAGACCAAAACAAGCCCAAAGGCCTTCACTGTTGGCAACTTGGTACGCAGTTTTCTACCCCTTTGGCTTGACCGATCCACCTGAATCTCGGAATGTTGCAGGTTCGGGTTGTCCCCTGGTCACTCGCGCGAGCCCAGGTCAGATCGCTCAGCCCAAGGGCAGGTGGTTCACTGCTGAAAAACCCTAAATAACCCAAAGGCCTTGACTGTTGGCAACTTGGTAGGCAGTTTTCTTCCCCTTTGCCTTGACCCATCGACCCGAAACTCGGAGCGTTGCAGGTTCAGATGTTCCCCCGGTCACTCGCGCGAGCCCAGTTCAGGCAGCACAGCAGAAAGGTATGCGGTTTGCGTTTGAAAAGACCAAAACAAGCCCAATTTCTTCACTTTTGGGCCACTTGGTACACAGTTTTTCTACCCCTTAGGCTTGACCTATCGACCCAGAACTCTGGGCATTGCAGGTTGGGGTGGTCCCCTGGTCTGTCGCGCGAGCCCAGACCAGACCGCACGGCCGAAGCCAATGCTCTATGCCGCTCAAATTGGCATACCTGGCCAAACGGGTCGACCTTGACCTTGACTGATCGACCCGAAACTCGGAGCGTTGCAGGTTCAGGTGGTCCCGTGGTCACACGCGCGAGCCCAGGTCAGACCGCACAGCAGAAGGGTATGCGGTTCGCGCTTGAAAAGACCAAAACAAGCCCAAAGGCCTTCACTGTTGGCAACTTGGTACGCAGTTTTCTACCCCTTTGGCTTGACCGATCCACCCGAAACTCGGAATGTTGCAGGTTCGGGTTGTCCCCTGGTCACTCGCGCGAGCCCAGGTCAGATCGCTCAGCCCAAGGGCAGGTGGTTCACTGCTGAAAAACCCTAAATAACCCAAAGGCCTTGACTGTTGGCAACTTGGTAGGCAGTTTTCTTCCCCTTTGCCTTGACCCATCGACCCGAAACTCGGAGCGTTGCAGGTTCAGATGGTCCCCCGGTCACTCGCGCGAGCCCAGTTCAGGCAGCACAGCAGAAAGGTATGCGGTTTGCGTTTGAAAAGACCAAAACAAGCCCAATTTCTTCACTTTTGGGCCACTTGGTACACAGTTTTTCTACCCCTTAGGCTTGACCTATCGACCCAGAACTCTGGGCATTGCAGGTTGGGGTGGTCCCCTGGTCTGTCGCGCGAGCCCAGACCAGACCGCACGGCCGAAGCCAATGCTCTATGCCGCTCAAATTGGCATACCTGGCCAAACGGGTCGACCTTGACCTTGACTGATCGACCCAAAACTCGGAGCGTTGCAGGTTCAGGTGGTCCCGTGGTCACACGCGCGAGCCCAGGTCAGACCGCACAGCAGAAGGGTATGCGGTTCGCGCTTGAAAAGACCAAAACAAGCCCAAAGGCCTTCACTGTTGGCAACTTGGTACGCAGTTTTCTACCCCTTTGGCTTGACCGATCCACCCGAAACTCGGAATGTTGCAGGTTCGGGTTGTCCCCTGGTCACTCGCGCGAGCCCAGGTCAGATCGCTCAGCCCAAGGGCAGGTGGTTCACTGCTGAAAAACCCTAAATAACCCAAAGGCCTTGACTGTTGGCAACTTTGTAGGCAGTTTTCTTCCCCTTTGCCTTGACCCATCGACCCGAAACTCGGAGCGTTGCAGGTTCAGATGGTCCCCCGGTCACTCGCGCGAGCCCAGTTCAGGCAGCACAGCAGAAAGGTATGCGGTTTGCGTTTGAAAAGACCAAAACAAGCCCAATTTCTTCACTTTTGGGCCACTTGGTACACAGTTTTTCTACCCCTTAGGCTTGACCTATCGACCCAGAACTCTGGGCATTGCAGGTTGGGGTGGTCCCCTGGTCTGTCGCGCGAGCCCAGACCAGACCGCACGGCCGAAGCCAATGCTCTATGCCGCTCAAATTGGCATACCTGGCCAAACGGGTCGACCTTGACCTTGACTGATCGACCCGAAACTCGGAGCATTGCAGGTTCAGGTGGTCCCGTGGTCACACGAGCGAGCCCAGGTCAGACCGCACAGCAGAAGGGTATGCGGTTTGCGCTTGAAAAGACCAAAACAAGCCCAAAGGCCTTCACTGTTGGCAACTTGGTACGCAGTTTTCTACCCCTTTGGCTTGACCGATCCACCCGAAACTCGGAATGTTGCAGGTTCGGGTTGTCCCCTGGTCACTCGCGTGAGCCCAGGTCAGATCGCTCAGCCCAAGGGCAGGTGGTTCACTGCTGAAAAACCCTAAATAACCCAAAGGCCTTGACTGTTGGCAACTTGGTAGGCAGTTTTCTTCCCCTTTGCCTTGACCCATCGACCCGAAACTCAGAGCTTTGCAGGTTCAGATGTTCCCCCGGTCACTCGCGCGAGCCCAGTTCAGGCAGCACAGCAGAAAGGTATGCGGTTTGCGTTTGAAAAGACCAAAACAAGCCCAATTTCTTCACTTTTGGGCCACTTGGTACACAGTTTTTCTACCCCTTAGGCTTGACCTATCGACCCAGAACTCTGGGCATTGCAGGTTGGGGTGGTCCCCTGGTCTGTCGCGTGAGCCCAGACCAGACCGCACGGCCGAAGCCAATGCTCTATGCCGCTCAAATTGGCATACCTGGCCAAACGGGTCGACCTTGACCTTGACTGATCGACCCGAAACTCGGAGCGTTGCAGGTTCAGGTGGTCCCGTGGTCACACGCGCGAGCCCAGGTCAGACCGCACAGCAGAAGGGTATGCGGTTCGCGCTTGAAAAGACCAAAACAAGCCCAAAGGCCTTCACTGTTGGCAACTTGGTACGCAGTTTTCTACCCCTTTGGCTTGACCGATCCACCCGAAACTCGGAATGTTGCAGGTTCGGGTTGTCCCCTGGTCACTCGCGCGAGCCCAGGTCAGATCGCTCAGCCCAAGGGCAGGTGGTTCACTGCTGAAAAACCCTAAATAACCCAAAGGCCTTGACTGTTGGCAACTTGGAAGGCAGTTTTCTTCCCCTTTGCCTTGACCCATCGACCCGAAACTCGGAGCGTTGCAGGTTCAGATGGTCCCCCGGTCACACGCGCGAGCCCAGTTCAGGCAGCACAGCAGAAGGGTATGCGGTTTGCGTTTGAAAAGACCAAAACAAGCCCAATTTCTTCACTTTTGGGCCACTTGGTACACAGTTTTTCTACCCCTTAGGCTTGACCTATCGACCCAGAACTCTGGGCATTGCAGGTTGGGGTGGTCCCCTGGTCTGTCGCGCGAGCCCAGACCAGACCGCACGGCCGAAGCCAATGCTCTATGCCGCTCAAATTGGCATACCTGGCCAAACGGGTCGACCTTGACCTTGACTGATCGACCCAAAACTCGGAGCGTTGCAGGTTCAGGTGGTCCCGTGGTCACACGCGCGAGCCCAGGTCAGACCGCACAGCAGAAGGGTATGCGGTTCGCGCTTGAAAAGACCAAAACAAGCCCAAAGGCCTTCACTGTTGGCAACTTGGTACGCAGTTTTCTACCCCTTTGGCTTGACCGATCCACCCGAAACTGGGAATTTTGCAGGTTCGGGTTGTCCCCTGGTCACTCGCGCGAGCCCAGGTCAGATCGCTCAGCCCAAGGGCAGGTGGTTCACTGCTGAAAAACCCTAAATAACCCAAAGGCCTTGACTGTTGGCAACTTGGTAGGCAGTTTTCTTCCCCTTTGCCTTGACCCATCGACCCGAAACTCGGAGCGTTGCAGGTTCAGATGTTCCCCCGGTCACTCGCGCGAGCCCAGTTCAGGCAGCACAGCAGAAAGGTATGCGGTTTGCGTTTGAAAAGACCAAAACAAGCCCAATTTCTTCACTTTTGGGCCACTTGGTACACAGTTTTTCTACCCCTTAGGCTTGACCTATCGACCCAGAACTCTGGGCATTGCAGGTTGGGGTGGTCCCCTGGTCTGTCGCGCCAGCCCAGACCAGACCGCACGGCCGAAGCCAATGCTCTATGCCGCTCAAATTGGCATACCTGGCCAAACGGGTCGACCTTGACCTTGACTGATCGACCCGAAACTCGGAGCGTTGCAGGTTCAGGTGGTCCCGTGGTCACATGCGCGAGCCCAGGTCAGACCGCACAGCAGAAGGGTATGCGGTTCGCGCTTGAAAAGACCAAAACAAGCCCAAAGGCCTTCACTGTTGGCAACTTGGTACGCAGTTTTCTACCCCTTTGGCTTGACCGATCCACCCGAAACTCGGAATGTTGCAGGTTCGGGTTGTCCCCTGGTCACTCGCGCGAGCCCAGGTCAGATCGCTCAGCCCAAGGGCAGGTGGTTCACTGCTGAAAAACCCTAAATAACCCAAAGGCCTTGACTGTTGGCAACTTGGAAGGCAGTTTTCTTCCCCTTTGCCTTGACTCATCGACCCGAAACTCGGAGCGTTGCAGGTTCAGATGGTCCCCCGGTCACTCGCGCGAGCCCAGTTCAGGCAGCACAGCAGAAAGGTATGCGGTTTGCGTTTGAAAAGACCAAAACAAGCCCAATTTCTTCACTTTTGGGCCACTTGGTACACAGTTTTTCTACCCCTTAGTCTTGACCTATCGACCCAGAACTCTGGGCATTGCAGGTTGGGGTGGTCCCCTGGTCTGTCGCGCGAGCCCAGACCAGACCGCACGGCCGAAGCCAATGCTCTATGCCGCTCAAATTGGCATACCTGGCCAAACGGGTCGACCTTGACCTTGACTGATCGACCCGAAACTCGGAGCGTTGCAGGTTCAGGTGGTCCCGTGGTCACACGCGCGAGCCCAGGTCAGACCGCACAGCAGAAGGGTATGCGGTTCGCGCTTGAAAAGACCAAAACAAGCCCAAAGGCCTTCACTGTTGGCAACTTGGTACGCAGTTTTCTACCCCTTTGGCTTGACCGATCCACCCGAAACTTGGAATGTTGCAGGTTCGGGTTGTCCCCTGGTCACTCGCGCAAGCCCAGGTCAGATCGCTCAGCCCAAGGGCAGGTGGTTCACTGCTGAAAAACCCTAAATAACCCAAAGGCCTTGACTGTTGGCAACTTGGTAGGCAGTTTTCTTCCCCTTTGCCTTGACCCATCGACCCGAAACTCGGAGCGTTGCAGGTTCAGATGTTCCCCCGGTCACTCGCGCGAGCCCAGTTCAGGCAGCACAGCAGAAAGGTATGCGGTTTGCGTTTGAAAAGACCAAAACAAGCCCAATTTCTTCACTTTTGGGCCACTTGGTACACAGTTTTTCTACCCCTTAGGCTTGACCTATCGACCCAGAACTCTGGGCATTGCAGGTTGGGGTGGTCCCCTGGTCTGTCGCGCGAGCCCAGACCAGACCGCACGGCCGAAGCCAATGCTCTATGCCGCTCAAATTGGCATACCTGGCCAAACGGGTCGACCTTGACCTTGACTGATCGACCTGAAACTCGGAGCGTTGCAGGTTCAGGTGGTCCCGTGGTCACACGCGCGAGCCCAGGTCAGACCGCACAGCAGAAGGGTATGCGGTTCGCGCTTGAAAAGACCAAAACAAGCCCAAAGGCCTTCACTGTTGGCAACTTGGTACGCAGTTTTCTACCCCTTTGGCTTGACCGATCCACCCGAAACTCGGAATGTTGCAGGTTCGGGTTGTCCCCTGGTCACTCGCGCGAGCCCAGGTCAGATCGCTCAGCCCAAGGGCAGGTGGTTCACTGCTGAAAAACCCTAAATAACCCAAAGGCCTTGACTGATGGCAACTTGGAAGGCAGTTTTCTTCCCCTTTGCCTTGACTCATCGACCCGAAACTCGGAGCGTTGCAGGTTCAGATGGTCCCCCGGTCACTCGCGCGAGCCCAGTTCAGGCAGCACAGCAGAAAGGTATGCGGTTTGCGTTTGAAAAGACCAAAACAAGCCCAATTTCTTCACTTTTGGGCCACTTGGTACACAGTTTTTCTACCCCTTAGGCTTGACCTATCGACCCAGAACTCTGGGCATTGCAGGTTGGGGTGGTCCCCTGGTCTGTCGCGCGAGCCCAGACCAGACCGCACGGCCGAAGCCAATGCTCTATGCCGCTCAAATTGGCATACCTGGCCAAACGGGTCGACCTTGACCTTGACTGATCGACCCGAAACTCGGAGCGTTGCAGGTTCAGGTGGTCCCGTGGTCACACGCGCGAGCCCAGGTCAGACCGCACAGCAGAAGGGTATGCGGTTCGCGCTTGAAAAGACCAAAACAAGCCCAAAGGCCTTCACTGTTGGCAACTTGGTACGCAGTTTTCTACCCCTTTGGCTTGACCGATCCACCCGAAACTCGGAATGTTGCAGGTTCGGGTTGTCCCCTGGTCACTCGCGCGAGCCCAGGTCAGATCGCTCAGCCCAAGGGCAGGTGGTTCACTGCTGAAAAACCCTAAATAACCCAAAGGCCTTGACTGATGGCAACTTGGTAGGCAGTTTTCTTCCCCTTTGCCTTGACTCATCGACCCGAAACTCGGAGCGTTGCAGGTTCAGATGGTCCCCCGGTCACTCGCGCGAGCCCAGTTCAGGCAGCACAGCAGAAAGGTATGCGGTTTGCGTTTGAAAAGACCAAAACAAGCCCAATTTCTTCACTTTTGGGCCACTTGGTACACAGTTTTTCTACCCCTTAGGCTTGACCTATCGACCCAGAACTCTGGGCATTGCAGGTTGGGGTGGTCCCCTGGTCTGTCGCGCGAGCCCAGACCAGACCGCACGGCCGAAGCCAATGCTCTATGCCGCTCAAATTGGCATACCTGGCCAAACGGGTCGACCTTGACCTTGACTGATCGACCCGAAACTCGGAGCGTTGCAGGTTCAGGTGGTCCCGTGGTCACACGCGCGAGCCCAGGTCAGACCGCACAGCAGAAGGGTATGCGGTTCGCGCTTGAAAAGACCAAAACAAGCCCAAAGGCCTTCACTGTTGGCAACTTGGTACGCAGTTTTCTACCCCTTTGGCTTGACCGATCCACCCGAAACTCGGAATGTTGCAGGTTCGGGTTGTCCCCTGGTCACTCGCGCGAGCCCAGGTCAGATCGCTCAGCCCAAGGGCAGGTGGTTCACTGCTGAAAAACCCTAAATAACCCAAAGGCCTTGACTGTTGGCAACTTGGTAGGCAGTTTTCTTCCCCTTTGCCTTGACCCATCGACCCGAAACTCGGAGCGTTGCAGGTTCAGATGGTCCCCCGGTCACTCGCGCGAGCCCAGTTCAGGCAGCACAGCAGAAAGGTATGCGGTTTGCGTTTGAAAAGACCAAAACAAGCCCAATTTCTTCACTTTTGGGCCACTTGGTACACAGTTTTTCTACCCCTTAGGCTTGACCTATCGACCCAGAACTCTGGGCATTGCAGGTTGGGGTGGTCCCCTGGTCTGTCGCGCGAGCCCAGACCAGACCGCACGGCCGAAGCCAATGCTCTATGCCGCTCAAATTGGCATACCTGGCCAAACGGGTCGACCTTGACCTTGACTGATCGACCCGAAACTTGGAGCGTTGCAGGTTCAGGTGGTCCCGTGGTCACACGCGCGAGCCCAGGTCAGACCGCACAGCAGAAGGGTATGCGGTTCGCGCTTGAAAAGACCAAAACAAGCCCAAAGGCCTTCACTGTTGGCAACTTGGTACGCAGTTTTCTACCCCTTTGGCTTGACCGATCCACCCGAAACTCGGAATGTTGCAGGTTCGGGTTGTCCCCTGGTCACTCGCGCGAGCCCAGGTCAGATCGCTCAGCCCAAGGGCAGGTGGTTCACTGCTGAAAAACCCTAAAAAACCCAAAGGCCTTGACTGTTGGCAACTTGGTAGGCAGTTTTCTTCCCCTTTGCCTTGACCCATCGACCCGAAACTCGGAGCGTTGCAGGTTCAGATGTTCCCCCGGTCACTCGCGCGAGCCCAGTTCAGGCAGCACAGCAGAAAGGTATGCGGTTTGCGTTTGAAAAGACCAAAACAAGCCCAATTTCTTCACTTTTGGGCCACTTGGTACACAGTTTTTCTACCCCTTAGGCTTGACCTATCGACCCAGAACTCTGGGCATTGCAGGTTGGGGTGGTCCCCTGGTCTGTCGCGCGAGCCCAGACCAGACTGCACGGCCGAAGCCAATGCTCTATGCCGCTCAAATTGGCATACCTGGCCAAACGGGTCGACCTTGACCTTGACTGATCGACCCGAAACTCGGAGCGTTGCAGGTTCAGGTGGTCCCGTGGTCACACGCGCGAGCCCAGGTCAGACCGCACAGCAGAAGGGTATGCGGTTCGCGCTTGAAAAGACCAAAACAAGCCCAAAGGCCTTCACTGTTGGCAACTTGGTACGCAGTTTTCTACCCCTTTGGCTTGACCGATCCACCCGAAACTCGGAATGTTGCAGGTTCGGGTTGTCCCCTGGTCACTCGCGCGAGCCCAGGTCAGATCGCTCAGCCCAAGGGCAGGTGGTTCACTGCTGAAAAACCCTAAATAACCCAAAGGCCTTGACTGTTGGCAACTTGGAAGGCAGTTTTCTTCCCCTTTGCCTTGACTCATCGACCCGAAACTCGGAGCGTTGCAGGTTCAGATGGTCCCCCGGTCACTCGCGCAAGCCCAGTTCAGGCAGCACAGCAGAAAGGTATGCGGTTTGCGTTTGAAAAGACCAAAACAAGCCCAATTTCTTCACTTTTGGGCCACTTGGTACACAGTTTTTCTACCCCTTAGGCTTGACCTATCGACCCAGAACTCTGGGCATTGCAGGTTGGGGTGGTCCCCTGGTCTGTCGCGCGAGCCCAGACCAGACCGCACGGCCGAAGCCAATGCTCTATGCCGCTCAAATTGGCATACCTGGCCAAACGGGTCGACCTTGACCTTGACTGATCGACCCGAAACTCGGAGCGTTGCAGGTTCAGGTGGTCCCGTGGTCACACGCGCGAGCCCAGGTCAGACCGCACAGCAGAAGGGTATTCGGTTCGCGCTTGAAAAGACCAAAACAAGCCCAAAGGCCTTCACTGTTGGCAACTTGGTACGCATTTTTCTACCCCTTTGGCTTGACCGATCCACCCGAAACTCGGAATGTTGCAGGTTCGGGTTGTCCCCTGGTCACTCGCGCGAGCCCAGGTCAGATCGCTCAGCCCAAGGGCAGGTGGTTCACTGCTGAAAAACCCTAAATAACCCAAAGGCCTTGACTGTTGGCAACTTGGTAGGCAGTTTTCTTCCCCTTTGCCTTGACCCATGGACCCGAAACTCGGAGCGTTGCAGGTTCAGATGTTCCCCCGGTCACTCGCGCGAGCCCAGTTCAGGCAGCACAGCAGAAAGGTATGCGGTTTGCGTTTGAAAAGACCAAAACAAGCCCAATTTCTTCACTTTTGGGCCACTTGGTACACAGTTTTTCTACCCCTTAGGCTTGTCCTATCGACCCAGAACTCTGGGCATTGCAGGTTGGGGTGGTCCCCTGGTCTGTCGCGCGAGCCCAGACCAGACCGCACGGCCGAAGCCAATGCTCTATGCCGCTCAAATTGGCATACCTGGCCAAACGGGTCGACCTTGACCTTGACTGATCGACCCGAAACTCGGAGCGTTGCAGGTTCAGGTGGTCCCGTGGTCACACACGCGAGCCCAGGTCAGACCGCACAGCAGAAGGGTATGCGGTTCGCGCTTGAAAAGACCAAAACAAGCCCAAAGGCCTTCACTGTTGGCAACTTGGTACGCAGTTTTCTACCCCTTTGGCTTGACCGATCCACCCGAAACTCGGAATGTTGCAGGTTCGGGTTGTCCCCTGGTCACTCGCGCGAGCCCAGGTCAGATCGCTCAGCCCAAGGGCAGGTGGTTCACTGCTGAAAAACCCTAAATAACCCAAAGGCCTTGACTGTTGGCAACTTTGTAGGCAGTTTTCTTCCCCTTTGCCTTGACCCATGGACCCGAAACTCGGAGCGTTGCAGGTTCAGATGGTCCCCCGGTCACTCGCGCGAGCCCAGTTCAGGCAGCACAGCAGAAAGGTATGCGGTTTGCGTTTGAAAAGACCAAAACAAGCCCAATTTCTTCACTTTTGGGCCACTTGGTACACAGTTTTTCTACCCCTTAGGCTTGACCTATCGACCCAGAACTCTGGGCATTGCAGGTTGGGGTGGTCCCCTGGTCTGTCGCGCGAGCCCAGACCAGACCGCACGGCCAAAGCCAATGCTCTATGCCGCTCAAATTGGCATACCTGGCCAAACGGGTCGACCTTGACCTTGACTGATCGACCCGAAACTCGGAGCGTTGCAGGTTCAGGTGGTCCCGTGGTCACACGCGCGAGCCCAGGTCAGACCGCACAGCAGAAGGGTATGCGGTTCGCGCTTGAAAAGACCAAAACAAGCCCAAAGGCCTTCACTGTTGGCAACTTGGTACGCAGTTTTCTACCCCTTTGGCTTGACCGATCCACCCGAAACTCGGAATGTTGCAGGTTCGGGTTGTCCCCTGGTCACTCGCGCGAGCCCAGGTCAGATCGCTCAGCCCAAGGGCAGGTGGTTCACTGCTGAAAAACCCTTAATAACCCAAAGGCCTTGACTGTTGGCAACTTGGTAGGCAGTTTTCTTCCCCTTTGCCTTGACCCATCGACCCGAAACTCAGAGCGTTGCAGGTTCAGATGTTCCCCCGGTCACTCGCGCGAGCCCAGTTCAGGCAGCACAGCAGAAAGGTATGCGGTTTGCGTTTGAAAAGACCAAAACAAGCCCAATTTCTTCACTTTTGGGCCACTTGGTACACAGTTTTTCTACCCCTTAGGCTTGACCTATCGACCCAGAACTCTGGGCATTGCAGGTTGGGGTGGTCCCCTGGTCTGTCGCGCGAGCCCAGACCAGACCGCACGGCCGAAGCCAATGCTCTATGCCGCTCAAATTGGCATACCTGGCCAAACGGGTCGACCTTGACCTTGACTGATCGACCCGAAACTCGGAGCGTTGCAGGTTCAGGTGGTCCCGTGGTCACACGCGCGAGCCCAGGTCAGACCGCACAGCAGAAGGGTATGCGGTTCGCGCTTGAAAAGACCAAAACAAGCCCAAAGGCCTTCACTGTTGGCAACTTGGTACGCAGTTTTCTACCCCTTTGGCTTGACCGATCCACCCAAAACTCGGAATGTTGCAGGTTCGGGTTGTCCCCTGGTCACTCGCGCGAGCCCAGGTCAGATCGCTCAGCCCAAGGGCAGGTGGTTCACTGCTGAAAAACCCTAAATAACCCAAAGGCCTTGACTGTTGGCAACTTGGAAGGCAGTTTTCTTCCCCTTTGCCTTGACTCATCGACCTGAAACTCGGAGCGTTGCAGGTTCAGATGGTCCCCCGGTCACACGCGCGAGCCCAGTTCAGGCAGCACAGCAGAAGGGTATGCGGTTTGCGTTTGAAAAGACCAAAACAAGCCCAATTTCTTCACTTTTGGGCCACTTGGTACACAGTTTTTCTACCCCTTAGGCTTGACCTATCGACCCAGAACTCTGGGCATTGCAGGTTGGGGTGGTCCCCTGGTCTGTCGCGCGAGCCCAGACCAGACCGCACGGCCGAAGCCAATGCTCTATGACGCTCAAATTGGCATACCTGGCCAAACGGGTCGACCTTGACCTTGACTGATCGACCCGAAACTCGGAGCGTTGC
The DNA here is from genome assembly GCA_948146395.1 of Fragum whitleyi. Lineage (NCBI taxonomy): Eukaryota > Metazoa > Mollusca > Bivalvia > Cardiida > Cardiidae > Fragum > Fragum whitleyi. The sequence goes on along the minus strand of OX411548.1, from coordinate 21,005,394 downwards.
AGGTTCAGGTGGTCCCGTGGTCACACGCGCGAGCCCAGGTCAGACCGCACAGCAGAAGGGTATGCGGTTCGCGCTTGAAAAGACCAAAACAAGCCCAAAGGCCTTCACTGTTGGCAACTTGGTACGCAGTTTTCTACCCCTTTGGCTTGACCGATCCACCCGAAACTCGGAATGTTGCAGGTTCGGGTTGTCCCCTGGTCACTCGCGCGAGCCCAGGTCAGATCGCTCAGCCCAAGGGCAGGTGGTTCACTGCTGAAAAACCCTAAATAACCCAAAGGCCTTGACTGTTGGCAACTTGGTAGGCAGTTTTCTTCCCCTTTGCCTTGACCCATCGACCCGAAACTCGGAGCGTTGCAGGTTCAGATGTTCCCCCGGTCACTCGCGCAAGCCCAGTTCAGGCAGCACAGCAGAAAGGTATGCGGTTTGCGTTTGAAAAGACCAAAACAAGCCCAATTTCTTCACTTTTGGGCCACTTGGTACACAGTTTTTCTACCCCTTAGGCTTGACCTATCGACCCAGAACTCTGGGCATTGCAGGTTGGGGTGGTCCCCTGGTCTGTCGCGCGAGCCCAGACCAGACCGCACGGCCGAAGCCAATGCTCTATGCCGCTCAAATTGGCATACCTGGCCAAACGGGTCGACCTTGACCTTGACTGATCGACCCGAAACTCGGAGCGTTGCAGGTTCAGGTGGTCCCGTGGTCACACGCGCGAGCCCAGGTCAGACCGCACAGCAGAAGGGTATGCGGTTCGCGCTTGAAAAGACCAAAACAAGCCCAAAGGCCTTCACTGTTGGCAACTTGGTACGCAGTTTTCTACCCCTTTGGCTTGACCGATCCACCCGAAACTCGGAATGTTGCAGGTTCGGGTTGTCCCCTGGTCACTCGCGCGAGCCCAGGTCAGATCGCTCAGCCCAAGGGCAGGTGGTTCACTGCTGAAAAACCCTAAATAACCCAAAGGCCTTGACTGTTGGCAACTTGGTAGGCAGTTTTCTTCCCCTTTGCCTTGACCCATCGACCCGAAACTCGGAGCGTTACAGGTTCAGATGTTCCCCCGGTCACTCACGCGAGCCCAGTTCAGGCAGCACAGCAGAAAGGTATGCGGTTTGCGTTTGAAAAGACCAAAACAAGCCCAATTTCTTCACTTTTGGGCCACTTGGTACACAGTTTTTCTACCCCTTAGGCTTGACCTATCGACCCAGAACTCTGGGCATTGCAGGTTGGGGTGGTCCCCTGGTCTGTCGCGCGAGCCCAGACCAGACCGCACGGCCGAAGCCAATGCTCTATGCCGCTCAAATTGGCATACCTGGCCAAACGGGTCGACCTTGACCTTGACTGATCGACCCGAAACTCGGAGCGTTGCAGGTTCAGGTGGTCCCGTGGTCACACGCGCGAGCCCAGGTCAGACCGCACAGCAGAAGGGTATGCGGTTCGCGCTTGAAAAGACCAAAACAAGCCCAAAGGCCTTCACTGTTGGCAACTTGGTACGCAGTTTTCTACCCCTTTGGCTTGACCGATCCACCCGAAACTCGGAATGTTGCAGGTTCGGGTTGTCCCCTGGTCACTCGCGCGAGCCCAGGTCAGATCGCTCAGCCCAAGGGCAGGTGGTTCACTGCTGAAAAACCCTAAATAACCCAAAGGCCTTGACTGTTGGCAACTTGGAAGGCAGTTTTCTTCCCCTTTGCCTTGACTCATCGACCCGAAACTCGGAGCGTTGCAGGTTCAGATGGTCCCCCGGTCACACGCGCGAGCCCAGTTCAGGCAGCACAGCAGAAGGGTATGCGGTTTGCGTTTGAAAAGACCAAAACAAGCCCAATTTCTTCACTTTTGGGCCACTTGGTACACAGTTTTTCTACCCCTTAGGCTTGACCTATCGACCCAGAACTCTGGGCATTGCAGGTTGGGGTGGTCCCCTGGTCTGTCGCGTGAGCCCAGACCAGACCGCACGGCCGAAGCCAATGCTCTATGACGCTCAAATTGGCATACCTGGCCAAACGGGTCGACCTTGACCTTGACTGATCGACCCGAAACTCGGAGCGTTGCAGGTTCAGGTGGTCCCGTGGTCACACGCGCGAGCCCAGGTCAGACCGCACAGCAGAAGGGTATGCGGTTCGCGCTTGAAAAGACCAAAACAAGCCCAAAGGCCTTCACTGTTGGCAACTTGGTACGCAGTTTTCTACCCCTTTGGCTTGACCGATCCACCCGAAACTCGGAATGTTGCAGGTTCGGGTTGTCCCCTGGTCACTCGCGCGAGCCCAGGTCAGATCGCTCAGCCCAAGGGCAGGTGGTTCACTGCTGAAAAACCCTAAATAACCCAAAGGCCTTGACTGTTGGCAACTTGGTAGGCAGTTTTCTTCCCCTTTGCCTTGACCCATCGACCCGAAACTCGGAGCGTTGCAGGTTCAGATGTTCCCCCGGTCACTCGCGCAAGCCCAGTTCAGGCAGCACAGCAGAAAGGTATGCGGTTTGCGTTTGAAAAGACCAAAACAAGCCCAATTTCTTCACTTTTGGGCCACTTGGTACACAGTTTTTCTACCCCTTAGGCTTGACCTATCGACCCAGAACTCTGGGCATTGCAGGTTGGGGTGGTCCCCTGGTCTGTCGCGCGAGCCCAGACCAGACCGCACGGCCGAAGCCAATGCTCTATGCCGCTCAAATTGGCATACCTGGCCAAACGGGTCGACCTTGACCTTGACTGATCGACCCGAAACTCGGAGCGTTGCAGGTTCAGGTGGTCCCGTGGTCACACGCGCGAGCCCAGGTCAGACCGCACAGCAGAAGGGTATGCGGTTCGCGCTTGAAAAGACCAAAACAAGCCCAAAGGCCTTCACTGTTGGCAACTTGGTACGCAGTTTTCTACCCCTTTGGCTTGACCGATCCACCCGAAACTCGGAATGTTGCAGGTTCGGGTTGTCCCCTGGTCACTCGCGCAAGCCCAGGTCAGATCGCTCAGCCCAAGGGCAGGTGGTTCACTGCTGAAAAACCCTAAATAACCCAAAGGCCTTGACTGTTGGCAACTTGGTAGGCAGTTTTCTTCCCCTTTGCCTTGACCCATCGACCCGAAACTCGGAGCGTTGCAGGTTCAGATGTTCCCCCGGTCACTCACGCGAGCCCAGTTCAGGCAGCACATCAGAAAGGTATGCGGTTTGCGTTTGAAAAGACCAAAACAAGCCCAATTTCTTCACTTTTGGGCCACTTGGTACACAGTTTTTCTACCCCTTAGGCTTGACCTATCGACCCAGAACTCTGGGCATTGCAGGTTGGGGTGGTCCCCTGGTCTGTCGCGCGAGCCCAGACCAGACCGCACGGCCGAAGCCAATGCTCTATGCCGCTCAAATTGGCATACCTGGCCAAACGGGTCGACCTTGACCTTGACTGATCGACCCGAAACTCGGAGCGTTGCAGGTTCAGGTGGTCCCGTGATCACACGCGCGAGCCCTGGTCAGACCGCACAGCAGAAGGGTATGCGGTTCGCGCTTGAAAAGACCAAAACAAGCCCAAAGGCCTTCACTGTTGGCAACTTGGTACGCAGTTTTCTACCCCTTTGGCTTGACCGATCCACCCGAAACTCGGAATGTTGCAGGTTCGGGTTGTCCCCTGGTCACTCGCGTGAGCCCAGGTCAGATCGCTCAGCCCAAGGGCAGGTGGTTCACTGCTGAAAAACCCTAAATAACCCAAAGGCCTTGACTGTTGGCAACTTGGTAGGCAGTTTTCTTCCCCTTTGCCTTGACCCATCGACCCGAAACTCGGAGCGTTGCAGGTTCAGATGTTCCCCCGGTCACTCGCGCGAGCCCAGTTCAGGCAGCACAGCAGAAAGGTATGCGGTTTGCGTTTGAAAAGACCAAAACAAGCCCAATTTCTTCACTTTTGGGCCACTTGGTACACAGTTTTTCTACCCCTTAGGCTTGACCTATCGACCCAGAACTCTGGGCATTGCAGGTTGGGGTGGTCCCCTGGTCTGTCGCGCGAGCCCAGACCAGACCGCACGGCCGAAGCCAATGCTCTATGCCGCTCAAATTGGCATACCTGGCCAAACGGGTCGACCTTGACCTTGACTGATCGACCCGAAACTCGGAGCGTTGCAGGTTCAGGTGGTCCCGTGGTCACACGCGCAAGCCCAGGTCAGACCGCACAGCAGAAGGGTATGCGGTTCGCGCTTGAAAAGACCAAAACAAGCCCAAAGGCCTTCACTGTTGGCAACTTGGTACGCAGTTTTCTACCCCTTTGGCTTGACCGATCCACCCAAAACTCGGAATGTTGCAGGTTCGGGTTGTCCCCTGGTCACTCGCGCGAGCCCAGGTCAGATCGCTCAGCCCAAGGGCAGGTGGTTCACTGCTGAAAAACCCTAAATAACCCAAAGGCCTTGACTGTTGGCAACTTGGTAGGCAGTTTTCTTCCCCTTTGCCTTGACCCATCGACCCGAAACTCGGAGCGTTACAGGTTCAGATGTTCCCCCGGTCACTCACGCGAGCCCAGTTCAGGCAGCACAGCAGAAAGGTATGCGGTTTGCGTTTGAAAAGACCAAAACAAGCCCAATTTCTTCACTTTTGGGCCACTTGGTACACAGTTTTTCTACCCCTTAGGCTTGACCTATCGACCCAGAACTCTGGGCATTGCAGGTTGGGGTGGTCCCCTGGTCTGTCGCGCGAGCCCAGACCAGACCGCACGGCCGAAGCCAATGCTCTATGCCGCTCAAATTGGCATACCTGGCCAAACGGGTCGACCTTGACCTTGACTGATCGACCCGAAACTCGGAGCGTTGCAGGTTCAGGTGGTCCCGTGGTCACACGCGCGAGCCCAGGTCAGACCGCACAGCAGAAGGGTATGCGGTTCGCGCTTGAAAAGACCAAAACAAGCCCAAAGGCCTTCACTGTTGGCAACTTGGTACGCAGTTTTCTACCCCTTTGGCTTGACCGATCCACCCAAAACTCGGAATGTTGCAGGTTCGGGTTGTCCCCTGGTCACTCGCGCGAGCCCAGGTCAGATCGCTCAGCCCAAGGGCAGGTGGTTCACTGCTGAAAAACCCTAAATAACCCAAAGGCCTTGACTGTTGGCAACTTGGTAGGCAGTTTTCTTCCCCTTTGCCTTGACCCATCGACCCGAAACTCGGAGCGTTGCAGGTTCAGATGTTCCCCCGGTCACTCGCGCGAGCCCAGTTCAGGCAGCACAGCAGAAAGGTATGCGGTTTGCGTTTGAAAAGACCAAAACAAGCCCAATTTCTTCACTTTTGGGCCACTTGGTACACAGTTTTTCTACCCCTTAGGCTTGACCTATCGACCCAGAACTCTGGGCATTGCAGGTTGGGGTGGTCCCCTGGTCTGTCGCGCGAGCCCAGACCAGACCGCACGGCCGAAGCCAATGCTCTATGCCGCTCAAATTGGCATACCTGGCCAAACGGGTCGACCTTGACCTTGACTGATCGACCCGAAACTCGGAGCGTTGCAGGTTCAGGTGGTCCCGTGGTCACACGCGCGAGCCCAGGTCAGACCGCACAGCAGAAGGGTATGCGGTTCGCGCTTGAAAAGACCAAAACAAGCCCAAAGGCCTTCACTGTTGGCAACTTGGTACGCAGTTTTCTACCCCTTTGGCTTGACCGATCCACCCGAAACTCGGAATGTTGCAGGTTCGGGTTGTCCCCTGGTCACTCGCACGAGCCCAGGTCAGATCGCTCAGCCCAAGGGCAGGTGGTTCACTGCTGAAAAACCCTAAATAACCCAAAGGCCTTGACTGTTGGCAACTTTGTAGGCAGTTTTCTTCCCCTTTGCCTTGACTCATCGACCCGAAACTCGGAGCGTTGCAGGTTCAGATGGTCCCCCGGTCACTCGCGCGAGCCCAGTTCAGGCAGCACAGCAGAAAGGTATGCGGTTTGCGTTTGAAAAGACCAAAACAAGCCCAATTTCTTCACTTTTGGGCCACTTGGTACACAGTTTTTCTACCCCTTAGTCTTGACCTATCGACCCAGAACTCTGGGCATTGCAGGTTGGGGTGGTCCCCTGGTCTGTCGCGCGAGCCCAGACCAGACCGCACGGCCGAAGCCAATGCTCTATGCCGCTCAAATTGGCATACCTGGCCAAACGGGTCGACCTTGACCTTGACTGATCGACCCGAAACTCGGAGCGTTGCAGGTTCAGGTGGTCCCGTGGTCACACGCGCGAGCCCAGGTCAGACCGCACAGCAGAAGGGTATGCGGTTCGCGCTTGAAAAGACCAAAACAAGCCCAAAGGCCTTCACTGTTGGCAACTTGGTACGCAGTTTTCTACCCCTTTGGCTTGACCGATCCACCCGAAACTTGGAATGTTGCAGGTTCGGGTTGTCCCCTGGTCACTCGCGCGAGCCCAGGTCAGATCGCTCAGCCCAAGGGCAGGTGGTTCACTGCTGAAAAACCCTAAATAACCCAAAGGCCTTGACTGTTGGCAACTTTGTAGGCAGTTTTCTTCCCCTTTGCCTTGACCCATCGACCCGAAACTCGGAGCGTTGCAGGTTCAGATGGTCCCCCGGTCACTCGCGCGAGCCCAGTTCAGGCAGCACAGCAGAAAGGTATGCGGTTTGCGTTTGAAAAGACCAAAACAAGCCCAATTTCTTCACTTTTGGGCCACTTGGTACACAGTTTTTCTACCCCTTAGGCTTGACCTATCGACCCAGAACTCTGGGCATTGCAGGTTGGGGTGGTCCCCTGGTCTGTCGCGCGAGCCCAGACCAGACCGCACGGCCAAAGCCAATGCTCTATGCCGCTCAAATTGGCATACCTGGCCAAACGGGTCGACCTTGACCTTGACTGATCGACCCGAAACTCGGAGCGTTGCAGGTTCAGGTGGTCCCGTGGTCACACGCGCGAGCCCAGGTCAGACCGCACAGCAGAAGGGTATGCGGTTCGCGCTTGAAAAGACCAAAACAAGCCCAAAGGCCTTCACTGTTGGCAACTTGGTACGCAGTTTTCTACCCCTTTGGCTTAACCGATCCACCCGAAACTCGGAATGTTGCAGGTTCGGGTTGTCCCCTGGTCACTCGCGCGAGCCCAGGTCAGATCGCTCAGCCCAAGGGCAGGTGGTTCACTGCTGAAAAACCCTAAATAACCCAAAGGCCTTGACTGTTGGCAACTTGGTAGGCAGTTTTCTTCCCCTTTGCCTTGACCCATCGACCCGAAACTCGGAGCGTTGCAGGTTCAGATGTTCCCCCGGTCACTCGCGCGAGCCCAGTTCAGGCAGCACAGCAGAAAGGTATGCGGTTTGCGTTTGAAAAGACCAAAACAAGCCCAATTTCTTCACTTTTGGGCCACTTGGTACACAGTTTTTCTACCCCTTAGGCTTGACCTATCGACCCAGAACTCTGGGCATTGCAGGTTGGGGTGGTCCCCTGGTCTGTCGCGCGAGCCCAGACCAGACCGCACGGCCGAAGCCAATGCTCTATGCCGCTCAAATTGGCATACCTGGCCAAACGGGTCGACCTTGACCTTGACTGATCGACCCGAAACTCGGAGCGTTGCAGGTTCAGGTGGTCCCGTGGTCACACGCGCGAGCCCAGGTCAGACCGCACAGCAGAAGGGTATGTGGTTCGCGCTTGAAAAGACCAAAACAAGCCCAAAGGCCTTCACTGTTGGCAACTTGGTACGCAGTTTTCTACCCCTTTGGCTTGACCGATCCACCCGAAACTCGGAATGTTGCAGGTTCGGGTTGTCCCCTGGTCACTCGCGCGAGCCCAGGTCAGATCGCTCAGCCCAAGGGCAGGTGGTTCACTGCTGAAAAACCCTAAATAACCCAAAGGCCTTGACTGTTGGCAACTTTGTAGGCAGTTTTCTTCCCCTTTGCCTTGACCCATCGACCCGAAACTCGGAGCGTTGCAGGTTCAGATGTTCCCCCGGTCACTCACGCGAGCCCAGTTCAGGCAGCACATCAGAAAGGTATGCGGTTTGCGTTTGAAAAGACCAAAACAAGCCCAATTTCTTCACTTTTGGGCCACTTGGTACACAGTTTTTCTACCCCTTAGGCTTGACCTATCGACCCAGAACTCTGGGCATTGCAGGTTGGGGTGGTCCCCTGGTCTGTCGCGCGAGCCCAGACCAGACCGCACGGCCGAAGCCAATGCTCTATGCCGCTCAAATTGGCATACCTGGCCAAACGGGTCGACCTTGACCTTGACTGATCGACCCGAAACTCGGAGCGTTGCAGGTTCAGGTGGTCCCGTGGTCACACGCGCGAGCCCAGGTCAGACCGCACAGCAGAAGGGTATGCGGTTCGCGCTTGAAAAGACCAAAACAAGCCCAAAGGCCTTCACTGTTGGCAACTTGGTACGCAGTTTTCTACCCCTTTGGCTTGACCGATCCACGCGAAACTCGGAATGTTGCAGGTTCGGGTTGTCCCCTGGTCACTCGCGCGAGCCCAGGTCAGATCGCTCAGCCCAAGGGCAGGTGGTTCACTGCTGAAAAACCCTAAATAACCCAAAGGCCTTGACTGTTGGCAACTTGGTAGGCAGTTTTCTTCCCCTTTGCCTTGACCCATCGACCCGAAACTCGGAGCGTTGCAGGTTCAGATGTTCCCCCGGTCACTCGCGCGAGCCCAGTTCAGGCAGCACAGCAGAAAGGTATGCGGTTTGCGTTTGAAAAGACCAAAACAAGCCCGATTTCTTCACTTTTGGGCCACTTGGTACACAGTTTTTCTACCCCTTAGGCTTGACCTATCGACCCAGAACTCTGGGCATTGCAGGTTGGGGTGGTCCCCTGGTCTGTCGCGCGTGCCCAGACCAGACCGCATGGCCGAAGCCAATGCTCTATGCCGCTCAAATTGGCATACCTGGCCAAACGGGTCGACCTTGACCTTGACTGATCGACCCGAAACTCGGAGCGTTGCAGGTTCAGGTGGTCCCGTGGTCACACGCGCGAGCCCAGGTCAGACCGCACAGCAGAAGGGTATGCGGTTCGCGCTTGAAAAGACCAAAACAAGCCCAAAGGCCTTCACTGTTGGCAACTTGGTACGCAGTTTTCTACCCCTTTGGCTTGACCGATCCACCCGAAACTCGGAATGTTGCAGGTTCGGGTTGTCCCCTGGTCACTCGCGCGAGCCCAGGTCAGATTGCTCAGCCCAAGGGCAGGTGGTTCACTGCTGAAAAACCCTAAATAACCCAAAGGCCTTGACTGTTGGCAACTTGGTAGGCAGTTTTCTTCCCCTTTGCCTTGACCCATCGACCCGAAACTCGGAGCGTTGCAGGTTCAGATGTTCCCCCGGTCACTCGCGCGAGCCCAGTTCAGGCAGCACAGCAGAAAGGTATGCGGTTTGCGTTTGAAAAGACCAAAACAAGCCCAATTTCTTCACTTTTGGGCCACTTGGTACACAGTTTTTCTACCCCTTAGGCTTGACCTATCGACCCAGAACTCTGGGCATTGCAGGTTGGGGTGGTCCCCTGGTCTGTCGCGCGAGCCCAGACCAGACCGCACGGCCGAAGCCAATGCTCTATGCCGCTCAAATTGGCATACCTGGCCAAACGGGTCGACCTTGACCTTGACTGATCGACCCGAAACTCGGAGCGTTGCAGGTTCAGGTGGTCCCGTGGTCACACGCGCGAGCCCAGGTCAGACCGCACAGCAGAAGGGTATGCGGTTCGCGCTTGAAAAGACCAAAACAAGCCCAAAGGCCTTCACTGTTGGCAACTTGGTACGCAGTTTTCTACTCCTTTGGCTTGACCGATCCACCCGAAACTCGGAATGTTACAGGTTCGGGTTGTCCCCTGGTCACTCGCGCGAGCCCAGGTCAGATCGCTCAGCCCAAGGGCAGGTGGTTCACTGCTGAAAAACCCTAAATAACCCAAAGGCCTTGACTGTTGGCAACTTGGTAGGCAGTTTTCTTCCCCTTTGCCTTGACCCATCGACCCGAAACTCGGAGCGTTGCAGGTTCAGATGTTCCCCCGGTCACTCGCGCGAGCCCAGTTCAGGCAGCACAGCAGAAAGGTATGCGGTTTGCGTTTGAAAAGACCAAAACAAGCCCAATTTCTTCACTTTTGGGCCACTTGGTACACAGTTTTTCTACCCCTTAGGCTTGACCTATCGACCCAGAACTCTGGGCATTGCAGGTTGGGGTGGTCCCCTGGTCTGTCGCGCGAGCCCAGATCAGACCGCACAGCCGAAGCCAATGCTCTATGCCGCTCAAATTGGCATACCTGGCCAAACGGGTCGACCTTGACCTTGACTGATCGACCCGAAACTCGGAGCGTTGCAGGTTCAGGTGGTCCCGTGGTCACACGCGCGAGCCCAGGTCAGACCGCACAGCAGAAGGGTATGCGGTTCGCGCTTGAAAAGACCAAAACAAGCCCAAAGGCCTTCACTGTTGGCAACTTGGTACGCAGTTTTCTACCCCTTTGGCTTGACCGATCCACCCGAAACTCGGAATGTTGCAGGTTCGGGTTGTCCCCTGGTCACTCGCGCGAGCCCAGGTCAGATCGCTCAGCCCAAGGGCAGGTGGTTCACTGCTGAAAAACCCTAAATAACCCAAAGGCCTTGACTGTTGGCAACTTGGTAGGCAGTTTTCTTCCCCTTTGCCTTGACCCATCGACCCGAAACTCGGAGCGTTGCAGGTTCAGATGTTCCCCCGGTCACTCGCGCGAGCCCAGTTCAGGCAGCACAGCAGAAAGGTATGCGGTTTGCGTTTGAAAAGACCAAAACAAGCCCAATTTCTTCACTTTTGGGCCACTTGGTACACAGTTTTTCTACCCCTTAGGCTTGACATATCGACCCAGAACTCTGGGCATTGCAGGTTGGGGTGGTCCCCTGGTCTGTCGCGCGAGCCCAGACCAGACCGCACGGCCGAAGCCAATGCTCTATGCCGCTCAAATTGGCATACCTGGCCAAACGGGTCGACCTTGACCTTGACTGATCGACCCGAAACTCGGAGCGTTGCAGGTTCAGGTGGTCCCGTGGTCACACGCGCGAGCCCAGGTCAGACCGCACAGCAGAAGGGTATGCGGTTCGCGCTTGAAAAGACCAAAACAAGCCCAAAGGCCTTCACTGTTGGCAACTTGGTACGCAGTTTTCTACCCCTTTGGCTTGACCGATCCACGCGAAACTCGGAATGTTGCAGGTTCGGGTTGTCCCCTGGTCACTCGCGCGAGCCCAGGTCAGATCGCTCAGCCCAAGGGCAGGTGGTTCACTGCTGAAAAACCCTAAATAACCCAAAGGCCTTGACTGTTGGCAACTTGGTAGGCAGTTTTCTTCCCCTTTGCCTTGACCCATCGACCCGAAACTCGGAGCGTTGCAGGTTCAGATGTTCCCCCGGTCACTCGCGCGAGCCCAGTTCAGGCAGCACAGCAGAAAGGTATGCGGTTTGCGTTTGAAAAGACCAAAACAAGCCCGATTTCTTCACTTTTGGGCCACTTGGTACACAGTTTTTCTACCCCTTAGGCTTGACCTATCGACCCAGAACTCTGGGCATTGCAGGTTGGGGTGGTCCCCTGGTCTGTCGCGCGAGCCCAGACCAGACCGCATGGCCGAAGCCAATGCTCTATGCCGCTCAAATTGGCATACCTGGCCAAACGGGTCGACCTTGACCTTGACTGATCGACCCGAAACTCGGAGCGTTGCAGGTTCAGGTGGTCCCGTGGTCACACGCGCGAGCCCAGGTCAGACCGCACAGCAGAAGGGTATGCGGTTCGCGCTTGAAAAGACCAAAACAAGCCCAAAGGCCTTCACTGTTGGCAACTTGGTACGCAGTTTTCTACCCCTTTGGCTTGACCGATCCACCCGAAACTCGGAATGTTGCAGGTTCGGGTTGTCCCCTGGTCACTCGCGCGAGCCCAGGTCAGATCGCTCAGCCCAAGGGCAGGTGGTTCACTGCTGAAAAACCCTAAATAACCCAAAGGCCTTGACTGTTGGCAACTTGGTAGGCAGTTTTCTTCCCCTTTGCCTTGACCCATCGACCCGAAACTCGGAGCGTTGCAGGTTCAGATGTTCCCCCGGTCACTCGCGCGAGCCCAGTTCAGGCAGCACAGCAGAAAGGTATGCGGTTTGCGTTTGAAAAGACCAAAACAAGCCCAATTTCTTCACTTTTGGGCCACTTGGTACACAGTTTTTCTACCCCTTAGGCTTGACCTATCGACCCAGAACTCTGGGCATTGCAGGTTGGGGTGGTCCCCTGGTCTGTCGCGCGAGTCCAGACCAGACCGCACGGCCGAAGCCAATGCTCTATGCCGCTCAAATTGGCATACCTGGCCAAACGGGTCGACCTTGACCTTGACTGATCGACCCGAAACTCGGAGCGTTGCAGGTTCAGGTGGTCCCGTGGTCACACGCGCGAGCCCAGGTCAGACCGCACAGCAGAAGGGTATGCGGTTCGCGCTTGAAAAGACCAAAACAAGCCCAAAGGCCTTCACTGTTGGCAACTTGGTACGCAGTTTTCTACCCCTTTGGCTTGACCGATCCACCCGAAACTCGGAATGTTACAGGTTCGGGTTGTCCCCTGGTCACTCGCGCGAGCCCAGGTCAGATCGCTCAGCCCAAGGGCAGGTGGTTCACTGCTGAAAAACCCTAAATAACCCAAAGGCCTTGACTGTTGGCAACTTGGTAGGCAGTTTTCTTCCCCTTTGCCTTGACCCATCGACCCGAAACTCGGAGCGTTGCAGGTTCAGATGTTCCCCCGGTCACTCGCGCGAGCCCAGTTCAGGCAGCACAGCAGAAAGGTATGCGGTTTGCGTTTGAAAAGACCAAAACAAGCCCAATTTCTTCACTTTTGGGCCACTTGGTACACAGTTTTTCTACCCCTTAGGCTTGAACTATCGACCCAGAACTCTGGGCATTGCAGGTTGGGGTGGTCCCCTGGTCTGTCGCGCGAGCCCAGATCAGACCGCACAGCCGAAGCCAATGCTCTATGCCGCTCAAATTGGCATACCTGGCCAAACGGGTCGACCTTGACCTTGACTGATCGACCCGAAACTCGGAGCGTTGCAGGTTCAGGTGGTCCCGTGGTCACACGCGCGAGCCCAGGTCAGACCGCACAGCAGAAGGGTATGCGGTTCGCGCTTGAAAAGACCAAAACAAGCCCAAAGGCCTTCACTGTTGGCAACTTGGTACGCAGTTTTCTACCCCTTTGGCTTGACCGATCCACCCGAAACTCGGAATGTTGCAGGTTCGGGTTGTCCCCTGGTCACTCGCGCGAGCCCAGGTCAGATCGCTCAGCCCAAGGGCAGATGGTTCACTGCTGAAAAACCCTAAATAACCCAAAGGCCTTGACTGTTGGCAACTTGGAAGGCAGTTTTCTTCCCCTTTGCCTTGACTCATCGACCCGAAACTCGGAGCGTTGCAGGTTCAGATGGTCCCCCGGTCACTCGCGCGAGCCCAGTTCAGGCAGCACAGCAGAAAGGTATGCGGTTTGCGTTTGAAAAGACCAAAACAAGCCCAATTTCTTCACTTTTGGGCCACTTGGTACACAGTTTTTCTACCCCTTAGGCTTGACCTATCGACCCAGAACTCTGGGCATTGCAGGTTGGGGTGGTCCCCTGGTCTGTCGCGCGAGCCCAGACCAGACCGCACGGCCGAAGCCAATGCTCTATGCCGCTCAAATTGGCATACCTGGCCAAACGGGTCGACCTTGACCTTGACTGATCGACCCGAAACTCGGAGCGTTGCAGGTTCAGGTGGTCCCGTGGTCACACGCGCAAGCCCAGGTCAGACCGCACAGCAGAAGGGTATGCGGTTCGCGCTTGAAAAGACCAAAACAAGCCCAAAGGCCTTCACTGTTGGCAACTTGGTACGCAGTTTTCTACCCCTTTGGCTTGACTGATCCACCCGAAACTCGGAATGTTGCAGGTTCGGGTTGTCCCCTGGTCACTCGCGCGAGCCCAGGTCAGATCGCTCAGCCCAAGTGCAGGTGGTTCACTGCTGAAAAACCCTAAATAACCCAAAGGCCTTGACTGTTGGCAACTTGGTAGGCAGTTTTCTTCCCCTTTGCCTTGACCCATCGACCCGAAACTCGGAGCGTTGCAGGTTCAGATGGTCCCCCGGTCACTCGCGCGAGCCCAGTTCAGGCAGCACAGCAGAAAGGTATGCGGTTTGCGTTTGAAAAGACCAAAACAAGCCCAATTTCTTCACTTTTGGGCCACTTGGTACACAGTTTTTCTACCCCTTAGGCTTGACCTATCAACCCAGAACTCTGGGCATTGCAGGTTGGGGTGGTCCCCTGGTCTGTCGCGCGAGCCCAGACCAGACCGCACGGCCGAAGCCAATGCTCTATGCCGCTCAAATTGGCATACCTGGCCAAACGGGTCGACCTTGACCTTGACTGATCGACCCGAAACTCGGAGCGTTGCAGGTTCAGGTGGTCCCGTGGTCACACGCGCGAGCCCAGGTCAGACCGCACAGCAGAAGGGTATGCGGTTCGCGCTTGAAAAGACCAAAACAAGCCCAAAGGCCTTCACTGTTGGCAACTTGGTACGCAGTTTTCTACCCCTTTGGCTTGACCGATCCACCCGAAACTCGGAATGTTGCAGGTTCGGGTTGTCCCCTGGTCACTCGCGCGAGCCCAGGTCAGATCGCTCAGCCCAAGGGCAGGTGGTTCACTGCTGAAAAACCCTAAATAACCCAAAGGCCTTGACTGTTGGCAACTTTGTAGGCAGTTTTCTTCCCCTTTGCCTTGACCCATCGACCCGAAACTCGGAGCGTTGCAGGTTCAGATGGTCCCCCGGTCACTCGCGCGAGCCCAGTTCAGGCAGCACAGCAGAAAGGTATGCGGTTTGCGTTTGAAAAGACCAAAACAAGCCCAATTTCTTCACTTTTGGGCCACTTGGTACACAGTTTTTCTACCCCTTAGGCTTGACCTATCGACCCAGAACTCTGGGCATTGCAGGTTGGGGTGGTCCCCTGGTCTGTCGCGCGAGCCCAGACCAGACCGCACGGCCGAAGCCAATGCTCTATGCCGCTCAAATTGGCATACCTGGCCAAACGGGTCGACCTTGACCTTGACTGATCGACCCGAAACTCGGAGCATTGCAGGTTCAGGTGGTCCCGTGGTCACACGCGCGAGCCCAGGTCAGACCGCACAGCAGAAGGGTATGCGGTTCGCGCTTGAAAAGACCAAAACAAGCCCAAAGGCCTTCACTGTTGGCAACTTGGTACGCAGTTTTCTACCCCTTTGGCTTGACCGATCCACCCGAAACTCGGAATGTTGCAGGTTCGGGTTGTCCCCTGGTCACTCGCGTGAGCCCAGGTCAGATCGCTCAGCCCAAGGGCAGGTGGTTCACTGCTGAAAAACCCTAAATAACCCAAAGGCCTTGACTGTTGGCAACTTGGTAGGCAGTTTTCTTCCCCTTTGCCTTGACCCATCGACCCGAAACTCAGAGCGTTGCAGGTTCAGATGTTCCCCCGGTCACTCGCGCGAGCCCAGTTCAGGCAGCACAGCAGAAAGGTATGCGGTTTGCGTTTGAAAAGACCAAAACAAGCCCAATTTCTTCACTTTTGGGCCACTTGGTACACAGTTTTTCTACCCCTTAGGCTTGACCTATCGACCCAGAACTCTGGGCATTGCAGGTTGGGGTGGTCCCCTGGTCTGTCGCGCGAGCCCAGACCAGACCGCACGGCCGAAGCCAATGCTCTATGCCGCTCAAATTGGCATACCTGGCCAAACGGGTCGACCTTGACCTTGACTGATCGACCCGAAACTCGGAGCGTTGCAGGTTCAGGTGGTCCCGTGGTCACACGCGCGAGCCCAGGTCAGACCGCACAGCAGAAGGGTATGCGGTTCGCGCTTGAAAAGACCAAAACAAGCCCAAAGGCCTTCACTGTTGGCAACTTGGTACGCAGTTTTCTACCCCTTTGGCTTGACCGATCCACCCGAAACTCCGAATGTTGCAGGTTCGGGTTGTCCCCTGGTCACTCGCGCGAGCCCAGGTCAGATCGCTCAGCCCAAGGGCAGGTGGTTCACTGCTGAAAAACCCTAAATAACCCAAAGGCCTTGACTGTTGGCAACTTGGAAGGCAGTTTTCTTCCCCTTTGCCTTGACTCATCGACCCGAAACTCAGAGCGTTGCAGGTTCAGATGGTCCCCCGGTCACACGCGCGAGCCCAGTTCAGGCAGCACAGCAGAAGGGTATGCGGTTTGCGTTTGAAAAGACCAAAACAAGCCCAATTTCTTCACTTTTGGGCCACTTGGTACACAGTTTTTCTACCCCTTAGGCTTGACCTATCGACCCAGAACTCTGGGCATTGCAGGTTGGGGTGGTCCCCTGGTCTGTCGCACGAGCCCAGACCAGACCGCACGGCCGAAGCCAATGCTCTATGACGCTCAAATTGGCATACCTGGCCAAACGGGTCGACCTTGACCTTGACTGATCGACCCGAAACTCGGAGCGTTGCAGGTTCAGGTGGTCCCGTGGTCACACGCGCGAGCCCAGGTCAGACCGCACAGCAGAAGGGTATGCGGTTCGTGCTTGAAAAGACCAAAACAAGCCCAAAGGCCTTCACTGTTGGCAACTTGGTACGCAGTTTTCTACCCCTTTGGCTTGACCGATCCACCCGAAACTCGGAATGTTGCAGGTTCGGGTTGTCCCCTGGTCACTCACGAGAGCCCAGGTCAGATCGCTCAGCCCAAGGGCAGGTGGTTCACTGCTGAAAAACCCTAAATAACCCAAAGGCCTTGACTGTTGGCAACTTGGTAGGCAGTTTTCTTCCCCTTTGCCTTGACCCATCGACCCGAAACTCGGAGCGTTGCAGGTTCAGATGTTCCCCCGGTCACTCGCGCGAGCCCAGTTCAGGCAGCACAGCAGAAAGGTATGCGGTTTGCGTTTGAAAAGACCAAAACAAGCCCAATTTCTTCACTTTTGGGCCACTTGGTACACAGTTTTTCTACCCCTTAGGCTTGACCTATCGACCCAGAACTCTGGGCATTGCAGGTTGGGGTGGTCCCCTGGTCTGTCGCGCGAGCCCAGACCAGACCGCACGGCCGAAGCCAATGCTCTATGCCGCTCAAATTGGCATACCTGGCCAAACGGGTCGACCTTGACCTTGACTGATCGACCCGAAACTCGGAGCGTTGCAGGTTCAGGTGGTCCCGTGGTCACACGCGCGAGCCCAGGATCAGACCGCACAGCAGAAGGGTATGCGGTTCGCGCTTGAAAAGACCAAAACAAGCCCAAAGGCCTTCACTGTTGGCAACTTGGTACGCAGTTTTCTACCCCTTTGGCTTGACCGATCCACCCGAAACTCGGAATGTTGCAGGTTCGGGTTGTCCCCTGGTCACTCGCGCGAGCCCAGGTCAGATCGCTCAGCCCAAGGGCAGGTGGTTCACTGCTGAAAAACCCTAAATAACCCAAAGGCCTTGACTGTTGGCAACTTGGTAGGCAGTTTTCTTCCCCTTTGCCTTGACCCATCGACCCGAAACTCGGAGCGTTGCAGGTTCAGATGTTCCCCCGGTCACTCGCGCGAGCCCAGTTCAGGCAGCACAGCAGAAAGGTATGCGGTTTGCGTTTGAAAAGACCAAAACAAGCCCAATTTCTTCACTTTTGGGCCACTTGGTACACAGTTTTTCTACCCCTTAGGCTTGACCTATCGACCCAGAACTCTGGGCATTGCAGGTTGGGGTGGTCCCCTGGTCTGTCGCGCGAGCCCAGACCAGACCGCACGGCCGAAGCCAATGCTCTATGCCGCTCAAATTGGCATACCTGGCCAAACGGGTCGACCTTGACCTTGACTGATCGACCCGAAACTCGGAGCGTTGCAGGTTCAGGTGGTCCCGTGGTCACACGCGCGAGCCCAGGTCAGACCGCACAGCAGAAGGGTATGCGGTTCGCGCTTGAAAAGACCAAAACAAGCCCAAAGGCCTTCACTGTTGGCAACTTGGTACGCAGTTTTCTACCCCTTTGGCTTGACCGATCCACCCGAAACTCGGAATGTTGCAGGTTCGGGTTGTCCCCTGGTCACTCGCGCAAGCCCAGGTCAGATCGCTCAGCCCAAGGGCAGGTGGTTCACTGCTGAAAAACCCTAAATAACCCAAAGGCCTTGACTGTTGGCAACTTGGTAGGCAGTTTTCTTCCCCTTTGCCTTGACCCATCGACCCGAAACTCGGAGCGTTGCAGGTTCAGATGTTCCCCCGGTCACTCGCGCGAGCCCAGTTCAGGCAGCACAGCAGAAAGGTATGCGGTTTGCGTTTGAAAAGACCAAAACAAGCCCAATTTCTTCACTTTTGGGCCACTTGGTACACAGTTTTTCTACCCCTTAGGCTTGACCTATCGACCCAGAACTCTGGGCATTGCAGGTTGGGGTGGTCCCCTGGTCTGTCGCGCGAGCCCAGACCAGACCGCACGGCCGAAGCCAATGCTCTATGCCGCTCAAATTGGCATACCTGGCCAAACGGGTCGACCTTGACCTTGACTGATCGACCCGAAACTCGGAGCCTTGCAGGTTCAGGTGGTCCCGTGGTCACACGCGCGAGCCCAGGTCAGACCGCACAGCAGAAGGGTATGCGGTTCGCGCTTGAAAAGACCAAAACAAGCCCAAAGGCCTTCACTGTTGGCAACTTGGTACGCAGTTTTCTACCCCTTTGGCTTGACCGATCCACCCGAAACTCGGAATGTTGCAGGTTCGGGTTGTCCCCTGGTCACTCGCGCAAGCCCAGGTCAGATCGCTCAGCCCAAGGGCAGGTGGTTCACTGCTGAAAAACCCTAAATAACCCAAAGGCCTTGACTGTTGGCAACTTGGAAGGCAGTTTTCTTCCCCTTTGCCTTGACTCATCGACCCGAAACTCGGAGCGTTGCAGGTTCAGATGGTCCCCCGGTCACTCGCGCGAGCCCAGTTCAGGCAGCACAGCAGAAAGGTATGCGGTTTGCGTTTGAAAAGACCAAAACAAGCCCAATTTCTTCACTTTTGGGCCACTTGGTACACAGTTTTTCTACCCCTTAGGCTTGACCTATCGACCCAGAACTCTGGGCATTGCAGGTTGGGGTGGTCCCCTGGTCTGTCGCGCGAGCCCAGACCAGACCGCACGGCCGAAGCCAATGCTCTATGCCGCTCAAATTGGCATACCTGGCCAAACGGGTCGACCTTGACCTTGACTGATCGACCCGAAACTCGGAGCGTTGCAGGTTCAGGTGGTCCCGTGGTCACACGCGCAAGCCCAGGTCAGACCGCACAGCAGAAGGGTATGCGGTTTGCGCTTGAAAAGACCAAAACAAGCCCAAAGGCCTTCACTGTTGGCAACTTGGTACGCAGTTTTCTACCCCTTTGGCTTGACCGATCCACCCGAAACTCGGAATGTTGCAGGTTCGGGTTGTCCCCTGGTCACTCGCGCGAGCCCAGGTCAGATCGCTCAGCCCAAGGGCAGGTGGTTCACTGCTGAAAAACCCTAAATAACCCAAAGGCCTTGACTGTTGGCAACTTGGAAGGCAGTTTTTTTCCCCTTTGCCTTGACTCATCGACCCGAAACTCGGAGCGTTGCAGGTTCAGATGGTCCCCCGGTCACACGCGCGAGCCCAGTTCAGGCAGCACAGCAGAAGGGTATGCGGTTTGCGTTTGAAAAGACCAAAACAAGCCCAATTTCTTCACTTTTGGGCCACTTGGTACACAGTTTTTCTACCCCTTAGGCTTGACCTATCGACCCAGAACTCTGGGCATTGCAGGTTGGGGTGGTCCCCTGGTCTGTCGCGCGAGCCCAGACCAGACCGCACGGCCGAAGCCAATGCTCTATGCCGCTCAAATTGGCATACCTGGCCAAACGGGTCGACCTTGACCTTGACTGATCGACCCGAAACTCGGAGCGTTGCAGGTTCAGGTGGTCCCGTGGTCACACGCGCGAGCCCAGGTCAGACCGCACAGCAGAAGGGTATGCGGTTCGTGCTTGAAAAGACCAAAACAAGCCCAAAGGCCTTCACTGTTGGCAACTTGGTACGCAGTTTTCTACCCCTTTGGCTTGACCGATCCACCCGAAACTCGGAATGTTGCAGGTTCGGGTTGTCCCCTGGTCACTCGCGAGAGCCCAGGTCAGATCGCTCAGCCCAAGGGCAGGTGGTTCACTGCTGAAAAACCCTAAATAACCCAAAGGCCTTGACTGTTGGCAACTTGGTAGGCAGTTTTCTTCCCCTTTGCCTTGACCCATCGACCCGAAACTCGGAGCGTTGCAGGTTCAGATGTTCCCCCGGTCACTCGCGCGAGCCCAGTTCAGGCAGCACAGCAGAAAGGTATGCGGTTTGCATTTGAAAAGACCAAAACAAGCCCAATTTCTTCACTTTTGGGCCACTTGGTACACAGTTTTTCTACCCCTTAGGCTTGACCTATCGACCCAGAACTCTGGGCATTGCAGGTTGGGGTGGTCCCCTGGTCTGTCGCGCGAGCCCAGACCAGACCGCACGGCCGAAGCCAATGCTCTATGCCGCTCAAATTGGCATAACTGGCCAAACGGGTCGACCTTGACCTTGACTGATCGACCCGAAACTCGGAGCGTTGCAGGTTCAGGTGGTCCCGTGGTCACACGCGCGAGCCCAGGTCAGACCGCACAGCAGAAGGGTATGCGGTTCGCGCTTGAAAAGACCAAAACAAGCCCAAAGGCCTTCACTGTTGGCAACTTGGTACGCAGTTTTCTACCCCTTTGGCTTGACCGATCCACCCGAAACTCGGAATGTTGCAGGTTCGGGTTGTCCCCTGGTCACTCGCGCCAGCCCAGGTCAGATCGCTCAGCCCAAGGGCAGGTGGTTCACTGCTGAAAAACCCTAAATAACCCAAAGGCCTTGACTGTTGGCAACTTGGAAGGCAGTTTTCTTCCCCTTTGCCTTGACTCATCGACCCGAAACTCGGAGCGTTGCAGGTTCAGATGGTCCCCCGGTCACTCGCGCGAGCCCAGTTCAGGCAGCACAGCAGAAAGGTATGCGGTTTGCGTTTGAAAAAACCAAAACAAGCCCAATTTCTTCACTTTTGGGCCACTTGGTACACAGTTTTTCTACCCCTTAGGCTTGACCTATCGACCCAGAACTCTGGGCATTGCAGGTTGGGGTGGTCCCCTGGTCTGTCGCGCGAGCCCAGACCAGACCGCACGGCCGAAGCCAATGCTCTATGCCGCTCAAATTGGCATACCTGGCCAAACGGGTCGACCTTGACCTTGACTGATCGACCCGAAACTCGGAGCGTTGCAGGTTCAGGTGGTCCCGTGGTCACACGCGCGAGCCCAGGTCAGACCGCACAGCAGAAGGGTATGCGGTTCGCGCTTGAAAAGACCAAAACAAGCCCAAAGGCCTTCACTGTTGGCAACTTGGTACGCAGTTTTCTACCCCTTTGGCTTGACCGATCCACCCGAAACTCGGAATGTTGCAGGTTCGGGTTGTCCCCTGGTCACTCGCGCGAGCCCAGGTCAGATCGCTCAGCCCAAGGGCAGGTGGTTCACTGCTGAAAAACCCTAAATAACCCAAAGGCCTTGACTGTTGGCAACTTGGTAGGCAGTTTTCTTCCCCTTTGCCTTGACCCATCGACCCGAAACTCGGAGCGTTGCAGGTTCAGATGGTCCCCCGGTCACTCGCGCGAGCCCAGTTCAGGCAGCACAGCAGAAAGGTATGCGGTTTGCGTTTGAAAAGACCAAAACAAGCCCAATTTCTTCACTTTTGGGCCACTTGGTACACAGTTTTTCTACCCCTTAGGCTTGACCTATCGACCCAGAACTCTGGGCATTGCAGGTTGGGGTGGTCCCCTGGTCTGTCGCGCGAGCCCAGACCAGACCGCACGGCCGAAGCCAATGCTCTATGCCGCTCAAATTGGCATACCTGGCCAAACGGGTCGACCTTGACCTTGACTGATTGACCCGAAACTCGGAGCGTTGCAGGTTCAGGTGGTCCCGTGGTCACACGCGCGAGCCCAGGTCAGACCGCACAGCAGAAGGGTATGCGGTTCGCGCTTGAAAAGACCAAAACAAGCCCAAAGGCCTTCACTGTTGGCAACTTGGTACGCAGTTTTCTACCCCTTTGGCTTGACCGATCCACCCGAAACTCGGAATGTTGCAGGTTCGGGTTGTCCCCTGGTCACTCGCGCGAGCCCAGGTCAGATCGCTCAGCCCAAGGGCAGGTGGTTCACTGCTGAAAAACCCTAAATAAACCAAAGGCCTTGACTGTTGGCAACTTTGTAGGCAGTTTTCTTCCCCTTTGCCTTGACCCATCGACCCGAAACTCGGAGCGTTGCAGGTTCAGATGGTCCCCCGGTCACTCGCGCGAGCCCAGTTCAGGCAGCACAGCAGAAAGGTATGCGGTTTGCGTTTGAAAAGACCAAAACAAGCCCAATTTCTTCACTTTTGGGCCACTTGGTACACAGTTTTTCTACCCCTTAGGCTTGACCTATCGACCCAGAACTCTGGGCATTGCAGGTTGGGGTGGTCCCCTGGTCTGTCGCGCGAGCCCAGACCAAACCGCACGGCCGAAGCCAATGCTCTATGCCGCTCAAATTGGCATACCTGGCCAAACGGGTCGACCTTGACCTTGACTGATCGACCCGAAACTCGGAGCGTTGCAGGTTCAGGTGGTCCCGTGGTCACACGCGCAAGCCCAGGTCAGACCGCACAGCAGAAGGGTATGCGGTTCGCGCTTGAAAAGACCAAAACAAGCCCAAAGGCCTTCACTGTTGGCAACTTGGTACGCAGTTTTCTACCCCTTTGGCTTGACCGATCCACCCGAAACTCGGAATGTTGCAGGTTCGGGTTGTCCCCTGGTCACTCGCGCGAGCCCAGGTCAGATCGCTCAGCCCAAGGGCAGGTGGTTCACTGCTGAAAAACCCTAAATAACCCAAAGGCCTTGACTGTTGGCAACTTGGTAGGCAGTTTTCTTCCCCTTTGCCTTGACCCATCGACCCGAAACTCAGAGCGTTGCAGGTTCAGATGTTCCCCCGGTCACTCGCGCGAGCCCAGTTCAGGCAGCACAGCAGAAAGGTATGCGGTTTGCGTTTGAAAAGACCAAAACAAGCCCAATTTCTTCACTTTTGGGCCACTTGGTACACAGTTTTTCTACCCCTTAGGCTTGACCTATCGACCCAGAACTCTGGGCATTGCAGGTTGGGGTGGTCCCCTGGTCTGTCGCGCGAGCCCAGACCAGACCGCACGGCCGAAGCCAATGCTCTATGCCGCTCAAATTGGCATACCTGGCCAAACGGGTCGACCTTGACCTTGACTGATCGACCCGAAACTCGGAGCGTTGCAGGTTCAGGTGGTCCCGTGGTCACACGCGCGAGCCCAGGTCAGACCGCACAGCAGAAGGGCAGGTGGTTCAATGCTGAAAAACCCTAAATAACCCAAAGGCCTTGACTGTTGGCAACTTGGTAGGCAGTTTTCTTCCCCTTTGCCTTGACCCATCGACCCGAAACTCGGAGCGTTGCAGGTTCAGATGTTCCCCCGGTCACTCGCGCGAGCCCAGTTCAGGCAGCACAGCAGAAAGGTATGCGGTTTGCGTTTGAAAAGACCAAAACAAGCCCAATTTCTTCACTTTTGGGCCACTTGGTACACAGTTTTTCTACCCCTTAGGCTTGACCTATCGACCCAGAACTCTGGGCATTGCAGGTTGGGGTGGTCCCCTGGTCTGTCGCGCGAGCCCAGACCAGACCGCACGGCCGAAGCCAATGCTCTATGCCGCTCAAATTGGCATACCTGGCCAAACGGGTCGACCTTGACCTTGACTGATCGACCCGAAACTCGGAGCGTTGCAGGTTCAGGTGGTCCCGTGGTCACACGCGCGAGCCCAGGTCAGACCGCACAGCAGAAGGGTATGCGGTTCGCGCTTGAAAAGACCAAAACAAGCCCAAAGGCCTTCACTGTTGGCAACTTGGTACGCAGTTTTCTACCCCTTTGGCTTGACCGATCCACCCGAAACTCGGAATGTTGCAGGTTCGGGTTGTCCCCTGGTCACTCGCGCGAGCCCAGGTCAGATCGCTCAGCCCGAGGGCAGGTGGTTCACTGCTGAAAAACCCTAAATAACCCAAAGGCCTTGACTGTTGGCAACTTGGAAGGCAGTTTTCTTCCCCTTTGCCTTGACTCATCGACCCGAAACTCGGAGCGTTGCAGGTTCAGATGGTCCCCCGGTCACACGCGCGAGCCCAGTTCAGGCAGCACAGCAGAAGGGTATGCGGTTTGCGTTTGAAAAGACCAAAACAAGCCCAATTTCTTCACTTTTGGGCCACTTGGTACACAGTTTTTCTACCCCTTAGGCTTGACCTATCGACCCAGAACTCTGGGCATTGCAGGTTGGGGTGGTCCCCTGGTCTGTCGCGCGAGCCCAGACCAGACCGCACGGCCGAAGCCAATGCTCTATGACGCTCAAATTGGCATACCTGGCCAAACGGGTCGACCTTGACCTTGACTGATCGACCCGAAACTCGGAGCGTTGCAGGTTCAGGTGGTCCCGTGGTCACACGCGCGAGCCCAGGTCAGACCGCACAGCAGAAGGGTATGCGGTTCGCGCTTGAAAAGACCAAAACAAGCCCAAAGGCCTTCACTGTTGGCAACTTGGTACGCAGTTTTCTACCCCTTTGGCTTGACCGATCCACCCGAAACTCGGAATGTTGCAGGTTCGGGTTGTCCCCTGGTCACTCGCGAGAGCCCAGGTCAGATCGCTCAGCCCAAGGGCAGGTGGTTCACTGCTGAAAAACCCTAAATAACCCAAAGGCCTTGACTGTTGGCAACTTGGTAGGCAGTTTTCTTCCCCTTTGCCTTGACCCATCGACCTGAAACTCGGAGCTTTGCAGGTTCAGATGTTCCCCCGGTCACTCGCGCGAGCCCAGTTCAGGCAGCACAGCAGAAAGGTATGCGGTTTGCGTTTGAAAAGACCAAAACAAGCCCAATTTCTTCACTTTTGGGCCACTTGGTACACAGTTTTTCTACCCCTTAGGCTTGACCTATCGACCCAGAACTCTGGGCATTGCAGGTTGGGGTGGTCCCCTGGTCTGTCGCGCGAGCCCAGACCAGACCGCACGGCCGAAGCCAATGCTCTATGCCGCTCAAATTGGCATACCTGGCCAAACGGGTCGACCTTGACCTTGACTGATCGACCCGAAACTCGGAGCGTTGCAGGTTCAGGTGGTCCCGTGGTCACACGCGCGAGCCCAGGTCAGACCGCACAGCAGAAGGGTATGCGGTTCGCGCTTGAAAAGACCAAAACAAGCCCAAAGGCCTTCACTGTTGGCAACTTGGTACGCAGTTTTCTACCCCTTTGGCTTGACCGATCCACCCGAAACTCGGAATGTTGCAGGTTCGGGTTGTCCCCTGGTCACTCGCATGAGCCCAGGTCAGATCGCTCAGCCCAAGGGCAGGTGGTTCACTGCTGAAAAACCCTAAATAACCCAAAGGCCTTGACTGTTGGCAACTTGGAAGGCAGTTTTCTTCCCCTTTGCCTTGACCCATCGACCCGAAACTCGGAGCGTTGCAGGTTCAGATGGTCCCCCGGTCACTCGCGCGAGCCCAGTTCAGGCAGCACAGCAGAAAGGTATGCGGTTTGCGTTTGAAAAGACCAAAACAAGCCCAATTTCTTCACTTTTGGGCCACTTGGTACACAGTTTTTCTACCCCTTAGGCTTGACCTATCGACCCAGAACTCTGGGCATTGCAGGTTGGGGTGGTCCCCTGGTCTGTCGCGCGAGCCCAGACCAGACCGCACGGCCGAAGCCAATGCTCTATGCCGCTCAAATTGGCATACCTGGCCAAACGGGTCGACCTTGACCTTGACTGATCGACCCGAAACTCGGAGCGTTGCAGGTTCAGGTGGTCCCGTGGTCACACGCGCGAGCCCAGGTCAGACCGCACAGCAGAAGGGTATGCGGTTCGCGCTTGAAAAGACCAAAACAAGCCCAAAGGCCTTCACTGTTGGCAACTTGGTACGCAGTTTTCTACCCCTTTGGCTTGACCGATCCACCCGAAACTCTGAATGTTGCAGGTTCGGGTTGTCCCCTGGTCACTCGCACGAGCCCAGGTCAGATCGCTCAGCCCAAGGGCAGGTGGTTCACTGCTGAAAAACCCTAAATAACCCAAAGGCCTTGACTGTTGGCAACTTTGTAGGCAGTTTTCTTCCCCTTTGCCTTGACCCATCGACCCGAAACTCGGAGCGTTGCAGGTTCAGATGGTCCCCCGGTCACTCGCGCGAGCCCAGTTCAGGCAGCACAGCAGAAAGGTATGCGGTTTGCGTTTGAAAAGACCAAAACAAGCCCAATTTCTTCACTTTTGGGCCACTTGGTACACAGTTTTTCTACCCCTTAGGCTTGACCTATCGACCCAGAACTCTGGGCATTGCAGGTTGGGGTGGTCCCCTGGTCTGTCGCGCGAGCCCAGACCAGACCGCACGGCCGAAGCCAATGCTCTATGCCGCTCAAATTGGCATACCTGGCCAAACGGGTCGACCTTGACCTTGACTGATCGACCCGAAACTCGGAGCGTTGCAGGTTCAGGTGGTCCCGTGGTCACACGCGCGAGCCCAGGTCAGACCGCACAGCAGAAGGGTATGCGGTTCGCGCTTGAAAAGACTAAAACAAGCCCAAAGGCCTTCACTGTTGGCAACTTGGTACGCAGTTTTCTACCCCTTTGGCTTGACCGATCCACCCGAAACTCGGAATGTTGCAGGTTCGGGTTGTCCCCTGGTCACTCGCGCGAGCCCAGGTCAGATCGCTCAGCCCAAGGGCAGGTGGTTCACTGCTGAAAAACCCTAAATAACCCAAAGGCCTTGACTGTTGGCAACTTGGTAGGCAGTTTTCTTCCCCTTTGCCTTGACCCATCGACCCGAAACTCAGAGCGTTGCAGGTTCAGATGTTCCCCCGGTCACTCGCGCGAGCCCAGTTCAGGCAGCACAGCAGAAAGGTATGCGGTTTGCGTTTGAAAAGACCAAAACAAGCCCAATTTCTTCACTTTTGGGCCACTTGGTACACAGTTTTTCTACCCCTTAGGCTTGACCTATCGACCCAGAACTCTGGGCATTGCAGGTTGGGGTGGTCCCCTGGTCTGTCGCGCGAGCCCAGACCAGACCGCACGGCCGAAGCCAATGCTCTATGCCGCTCAAATTGGCATACCTGGCCAAACGGGTCGACCTTGACCTTGACTGATCGACCCGAAACTCGGAGCGTTGCAGGTTCAGGTGGTCCCGTGGTCACACGCGCGAGCCCAGGTCAGACCGCACAGCAGAAGGGTATGCGGTTCGCGCTTGAAAAGACCAAAACAAGCCCAAAGGCCTTCACTGTTGGCAACTTGGTACGCAGTTTTCTACCCCTTTGGCTTGACCGATCCACCCGAAACTCGGAATGTTGCAGGTTCGGGTTGTCCCCTGGTCACTCGCGCGAGCCCAGGTCAGATCGCTCAGCCCAAGGGCAGGTGGTTCACTGCTGAAAAACCCTAAATAACCCAAAGGCCTTGACTGTTGGCAACTTGGAAGGCAGTTTTCTTCCCCTTTGCCTTGACTCATCGACCCGAAACTCGGAGCGTTGCAGGTTCAGATGGTCCCCCGGTCACTCGCGCGAGCCCAGTTCAGGCAGCACAGCAGAAGGGTATGCGGTTTGCGTTTGAAAAGACCAAAACAAGCCCTATTTCTTCACTTTTGGGCCACTTGGTACACAGTTTTTCTACCCCTTTGGCTTGACCGATCCACCCGAAACTCGGAATGTTGCAGGTTCGGGTTGTCCCCTGGTCACTTGCGCGAGCCCAGGTCAGATCGCTCAGCCCAAGGGCAGGTGGTTCACTGCTGAAAAACCCTAAATAACCCAAAGGCCTTGACTGTTGGCAACTTGGTAGGCAGTTTTCTTCCCCTTTGCCTTGACCCATCGACCCGAAACTCGGAGCGTTGCAGGTTCAGATGGTCCCCCGGTCACTCGCGCGAGCCCAGTTCAGGCAGCACAGCAGAAAGGTATGCGGTTTGCGTTTGAAAAGACCAAAACAAGCCCAATTTCTTCACTTTTGGGCCACTTGGTACACAGTTTTTCTACCCCTTAGGCTTGACCTATCGACCCAGAACTCTGGGCATTGCAGGTTGGGGTGGTCCCCTGGTCTGTCGTGCGAGCCCAGACCAGACCGCACGGCCGAAGCCAATGCTCTATGCCGCTCAAATTGGCATACCTGGCCAAACGGGTCGACCTTGACCTTGACTGATCGACCCGAAACTCGAAGCGTTGCAGGTTCAGGTGGTCCCGTGGTCACACACGCGAGCCCAGGTCAGACCGCACAGCAGAAGGGTATGCGGTTCGCGCTTGAAAAGACCAAAACAAGCCCAAAGGCCTTCACTGTTGGCAACTTGGTACGCAGTTTTCTACCCCTTTGGCTTGACCGATCCACCCGAAACTCGGAATGTTGCAGGTTCGGGTTGTCCCCTGGTCACTCGCGCGAGCCCAGGTCAGATCGCTCAGCCCAAGGGCAGGTGGTTCACTGCTGAAAAACCCTAAATAACCCAAAGGCCTTGACTGTTGGGAACTTGGAAGGCAGTTTTCTTCCCCTTTGCCTTGACTCATCGACCTGAAACTCGGAGCGTTGCAGGTTCAGATGGTCCCCCGGTCACTCGCGCGAGCCCAGTTCAGGCAGCACAGCAGAAAGGTATGCGGTTTGTGTTTGAAAAGACCAAAACAAGCCCAATTTCTTCACTTTTGGGCCACTTGGTACACAGTTTTTCTACCCCTTAGGCTTGACCTATCGACCCAGAACTCTGGGCATTGCAGGTTGGGGTGGTCCCCTGGTCTGTCACACGAGCCCAGACCAGACCGCACGGCCGAAGCCAATGCTCTATGCCGCTCAAATTGGCATACCTGGCCAAACGGGTCGACCTTGACCTTGACTGATCGACCCGAAACTCGGAGCGTTGCAGGTTCAGGTGGTCCCGTGGTCACACGCGCGAGCCCAGGTCAGACCGCACAGCAGAAGGGTATGCGGTTCGCGCTTGAAAAGACCAAAACAAGCCCAAAGGCCTTCACTGTTGGCAACTTGGTACGCAGTTTTCTACCCCTTTGGCTTGACCGATCCACCCGAAACTCGGAATGTTGCAGGTTCGGGTTGTCCCCTGGTCACTCGCGCGAGCCCAGATCAGATCGCTCAGCCCAAGGGCAGGTGGTTCACTGCTGAAAAACCCTAAATAACCCAAAGGCCTTGACTGTTGGCAACTTGGTAGGCAGTTTTCTTCCCCTTTGCCTTGACCCATCGACCCGAAACTCGGAGCGTTGCAGGTTCAGATGGTCCCCCGGTCACTCGCGCGAGCCCAGTTCAGGCAGCACAGCAGAAAGGTATGCGGTTTGCGTTTGAAAAGACCAAAACAAGCCCAATTTCTTCACTTTTGGGCCACTTGGTACACAGTTTTTCTACCCCTTAGGCTTGACCTATCGACCCAGAACTCTGGGCATTGCAGGTTGGGGTGGTCCCCTGGTCTGTCGCGCGAGCCCAGACCAGACCGCACGGCCGAAGCCAATGCTCTATGCCGCTCAAATTGGCATACCTGGCCAAACGGGTCGACCTTGACCTTGACTGATCGACCCGAAACTCGGAGCGTTGCAGGTTCAGGTGGTCCCGTGGTCACACGCGCGAGCCCAGGTCAGACCGCACAGCAGAAGGGTATGCGGTTCGCGCTTGAAAAGACCAAAACAAGCCCAAAGGCCTTCACTGTTGGCAACTTGGTACGCAGTTTTCTACCCCTTTGGCTTGACCGATCCACCCGAAACTCGGAATGTTGCAGGTTCGGGTTGTCCCCTGGTCACTCGCGCGAGCCCAGGTCAGATCGCTCAGCCCAAGGGCAGGTGGTTCACTGCTGAAAAACCCTAAATAACCCAAAGGCCTTGACTGTTGGCAACTTGGTAGGCAGTTTTCTTCCCCTTTGCCTTGACCCATCGACCCGAAACTCGGAGCGTTGCAGGTTCAGATGGTCCCCCGGTCACTCGCGCGAGCCCAGTTCAGGCAGCACAGCAGAAAGGTATGCGGTTTGCGTTTGAAAAGACCAAAACAAGCCCAATTTCTTCACTTTTGGGCCACTTGGTACACAGTTTTTCTACCCCTTAGGCTTGACCTATCGACCCAGAACTCTGGGCATTGCAGGTTGGGGTGGTCCCCTGGTCTGTCGCGCGAGCCCAGACCAGACCGCACGGCCGAAGCCAATGCTCTATGCCACTCAAATTGGCATACCTGGCCAAACGGGTCGACCTTGACCTTGACTGATCGACCCGAAACTCGGAGCGTTGCAGGTTCAGGTGGTCCCGTGGTCACACGCGCGAGCCCAGGTCAGACCGCACAGCAGAAGGGTATGCGGTTCGCGCTTGAAAAGACCAAAACAAGCCCAAAGGCCTTCACTGTTGGCAACTTGGTACGCAGTTTTCTACCCCTTTGGCTTGACCGATCCACCCGAAACACAGAATGTTGCAGGTTCGGGTTGTCCCCTGGTCACTCGCGCGAGCCCAGATCAGATCGCTCAGCCCAAGGGCAGGTGGTTCACTGCTGAAAAACCCTAAATAACCCAAAGGCCTTGACTGTTGGCAACTTGGTAGGCAGTTTTCTTCCCCTTTGCCTTGACCCATCGACCCGAAACTCGGAGCGTTGCAGGTTCAGATGGTCCCCCGGTCACTCGCGCGAGCCCAGTTCAGGCAGCACAGCAGAAAGGTATGCGGTTTGCGTTTGAAAAGACCAAAACAAGCCCAATTTCTTCACTTTTGGGCCACTTGGTACACAGTTTTTCTACCCCTTAGGCTTGACCTATCGACCCAGAACTCTGGGCATTGCAGGTTGGGGTGGTCCCCTGGTCTGTCGCGCGAGCCCAGACCAGACCGCACGGCCGAAGCCAATGCTCTATGCCGCTCAAATAGGCATACCTGGCCAAACGGGTCGACCTTGACCTTGACTGATCGACCCGAAACTCGGAGCGTTGCAGGTTCAGGTGGTCCCGTGGTCACACGCGCGAGCCCAGGTCAGACCGCACAGCAGAAGGGTATGCGGTGTGCGCTTGAAAAGACCAAAACAAGCCCAAAGGCCTTCACTGTTGGCAACTTGGTACGCAGTTTTCTACCCCTTTGGCTTGACCGATCCACCCGAAACTCGGAATGTTGCAGGTTCGGGTTGTCCCCTGGTCACTCGCGCGAGCCCAGGTCAGATCGCTCAGCCCAAGGGCAGGTGGTTCACTGCTGAAAAACCCTAAATAACCCAAAGGCCTTGACTGTTGGCAACTTTGTAGGCAGTTTTCTTCCCCTTTGCCTTGACCCATCGACCCGAAACTCGGAGCGTTGCAGGTTCAGATGGTCCCCCGGTCACTCGCGCGAGCCCAGTTCAGGCAGCACAGCAGAAAGGTATGCGGTTTGCGTTTGAAAAGACCAAAACAAGCCCAATTTCTTCACTTTTGGGCCACTTGGTACACAGTTTTTCTACCCCTTAGGCTTGACCTATCGACCCAGAACTCTGGGCATTGCAGGTTGGGGTGGTCCCCTGGTCTGTCGCGCGAGCCCAGACCAGACCGCACGGCCGAAGCCAATGCTCTATGCCGCTCAAATTGGCATACCTGGCCAAACGGGTCGACCTTGACCTTGACTGATCGACCCGAAACTCGGAGCGTTGCAGGTTCAGGTGGTCCCGTGGTCACATGCGCGAGCCCAGGTCAGACCGCACAGCAGAAGGGTATGCGGTTCGCGCTTGAAAAGACCAAAACAAGCCCAAAGGCCTTCACTGTTGGCAACTTGGTACGCAGTTTTCTACCCCTTTGGCTTGACCGATCCACCCGAAACTCGGAATGTTGCAGGTTCGGGTTGTCCCCTGGTCACTCGCGCGAGCCCAGGTCAGATCGCTCAGCCCAAGGGCAGGTGGTTCACTGCTGAAAAACCCTAAATAACCCAAAGGCCTTGACTGTTGGCAACTTGGAAGGCAGTTTTCTTCCCCTTTGCCTTGACTCATCGACCCGAAACTCGGAGCGTTGCAGGTTCAGATGGTCCCCCGGTCACACGCGCGAGCCCAGTTCAGGGAGCACAGCAGAAGGGTATGCGGTTTGCGTTTGAAAAGACCAAAACAAGCCCAATTTCTTCACTTTTGGGCCACTTGGTACACAGTTTTTCTACCCCTTAGGCTTGACCTATCAACCCAGAACTCTGGGCATTGCAGGTTGGGGTGGTCCCCTGGTCTGTCGCGCGAGCCCAGACCAGACCGCACGGCCGAAGCCAATGCTCTATGACGCTCAAATTGGCATACCTGGCCAAATGGGTCGACCTTGACCTTGACTGATCGACCCAAAACTCGGAGCAATGCAGGTTCAGGTGGTCCCGTGGTCACACGCGCGAGCCCAGGTCAGACCGCACAGCAGAAGGGTATGCGGTTCGCGCTTGGAAAGACCAAAACAAGCCCAAAGGCCTTCACTGTTGGCAACTTGGTACGCAGTTTTCTACCCCTTTGGCTTGACCGATCCACCAGAAACTCGGAATGTTGCAGGTTCGGGTTGTCCCCTGGTCACTCGCGCGAGCCCAGGTCAGATCGCTTAGCCCAAGGGCAGGTGGTTCACTGCTGAAAAACCCTAAATAACCCAAAGGCCTTGACTGTTGGCAACTTGGTAGGCAGTTTTCTTCCCCTTTGCCTTGACCCATCGACCCAAAACTCGGAGCGTTGCAGGTTCAGATGTTCCCCCGGTCACTCGAGCGAGCCCAGTTCAGGCAGCACAGCAGAAAGGTATGCGGTTTGCGTTTGAAAAGACCAAAACAAGCCCAATTTCTTCACTTTTGGGCCACTTGGTACACAGTTTTTCTACCCCTTAGGCTTGACCTATCGACCCAGAACTCTGGGCATTGCAGGTTGGGGTGGTCCCCTGGTCTGTCACGCGAGCCCAGACCAGACCGCACGGCCGAAGCCAATGCTCTATGCCGCTCAAATTGGCATACCTGGCCAAACGGGTCGACCTTGACCTTGACTGATCGACCCGAAACTCGGAGCGTTGCAGGTTCAGGTGGTCCCGTGGTCACACGCGCGAGCCCAGGTCAGACCGCACAGCAGAAGGGTATGCGGTTCGCGCTTGAAAAGACCAAAACAAGCCCAAAGGCCTTCACTGTTGGCAACTTGGTACGCAGTTTTCTACCCCTTTGGCTTGACCGATCCACCCGAAACTCGGAATGTTGCAGGTTCGGGTTGTCCCCTGGTCACTCGCGCGAGCCCAGGTCAGATCGCTCAGCCCAAGGGGACGTGGTTCACTGCTGAAAAACCCTAAATAACCCAAAGGCCTTGACTGTTGGCAACTTGGTAGGCAGTTTTCTTCCCCTTTGCCTTGACCCATCGACCCGAAACTCGGAGCGTTGCAGGTTCAGATGTTCCCCCGGTCACTCACGCGAGCCCAGTTCAGGCAGCACAGCAGAAAGGTATGCGGTTTGCGTTTGAAAAGACCAAAACAAGCCCAATTTCTTCACTTTTGGGCCACTTGGTACACAGTTTTTCTACCCCTTAGGCTTGACCTATCGACCCAGAACTCTGGGCATTGCAGGTTGGGGTGGTCCCCTGGTCTGTCGCGCGAGCCCAGACCAGACTGCACGGCCGAAGCCAATGCTCTATGCCGCTCAAATTGGCATACCTGGCCAAACGGGTCGACCTTGACCTTGACTGATCGACCCGAAACTCGGAGCGTTGCAGGTTCAGGTGGTCCCGTGGTCACACGCGCGAGCCCAGGTCAGACCGCACAGCAGAAGGGTATGCGGTTCGCGCTTGAAAAGACCAAAACAAGCCCAAAGGCCTTCACTGTTGGCAACTTGGTACGCAGTTTTCTACCCCTTTGGCTTGACCGATCCACCCGAAACTCGGAATGTTGCAGGTTCGGGTTGTCCCCTGGTCACTCGCGCGAGCCCAGGTCAGATCGCTCAGCCCAAGGGCAGGTGGTTCACTGCTGAAAAACCCTAAATAACCCAAAGGCCTTGACTGTTGGCAACTTGGAAGGCAGTTTTCTTCCCCTTTGCCTTGACTCATCGACCCGAAACTCGGAGCGTTGCAGGTTCAGATGGTCCCCCGGTCACTCGCGCGAGCCCAGTTCAGGCAGCACAGCAGAAAGGTATGCGGTTTGCGTTTGAAAAGACCAAAACAAGCCCAATTTCTTCACTTTTGGGCCACTTGGTACACAGTTTTTCTACCCCTTAGGCTTGACCTATCAACCCAGAACTCTGGGCATTGCAGGTTGGGGTGGTCCCCTGGTCTGTCGCGCGAGCCCAGACCAGACCGCACGGCCGAAGCCAATGCTCTATGCCGCTAAAATTGGCATACCTGGCCAAACGGGTCGACCTTGACCTTGACTGATCGACCCGAAACTCGGAGCGTTGCAGGTTCAGGTGGTCCCGTGGTCACACGCGCGAGCCCAGGTCAGACCGCACAGCAGAAGGGTATGCGGTTCGCGCTTGAAAAGACCAAAATAAGCCCAAAGGCCTTCACTGTTGGCAACTTGGTACGCAGTTTTCTACCCCTTTGGCTTGACCGATCCACCCGAAACTCGGAATGTTGCAGGTTCGGGTTGTCCCCTGGTCACTCGCGCGAGCCCAGGTCAGATCGCTCAGCCCAAGGGCAGGTGGTTCACTGCTGAAAAACCCTAAATAACCCAAAGGCCTTGACTGTTGGCAACTTGGTAGGCAGTTTTCTTCCCCTTTGCCTTGACCCATCGACCCGAAACTCGGAGCGTTGCAGGTTCAGATGGTCCCCCGGTCACTCGCGCGAGCCCAGTTCAGGCAGCACAGCAGAAAGGTATGCGGTTTGCGTTTGAAAAGACCAAAACAAGCCCAATTTCTTCACTTTTGGGCCACTTGGTACACAGTTTTTCTACCCCTTAGGCTTGACCTATCAACCCAGAACTCTGGGCATTGCAGGTTGGGGTGGTCCCCTGGTCTGTCGCGCGAGCCCAGACCAGACCGCACGGCCGAAGCCAATGCTCTATGCCGCTCAAATTGGCATACCTGGCCAAACGGGTCGACCTTGACCTTGACTGATCGACCCGAAACTCGGAGCGTTGCAGGTTCAGGTGGTCCCGTGGTCACACGCGCGAGCCCAGGTCAGACCGCACAGCAGAAGGGTATGCGGTTCACGCTTGAAAAGACCAAAACAAGCCCAAAGGCCTTCACTGTTGGCAACTTGGTACGCAGTTTTCTACCCCTTTGGCTTGACCGATCCACCCGAAACTCGGAATGTTGCAGGTTCGGGTTGTCCCCTGGTCACTCGCGCGAGCCCAGGTCAGATCGCTCAGCCCAAGGGCAGGTGGTTCACTGCTGAAAAACCCTAAATAACCCAAAGGCCTTGACTGTTGGCAACTTTGTAGGCAGTTTTCTTCCCCTTTGCCTTGACCCATCGACCCGAAACTCGGAGCGTTGCAGGTTCAGATGGTCCCCCGGTCACTCGCGCGAGCCCAGTTCAGGCAGCACAGCAGAAAGGTATGCGGTTTGCGTTTGAAAAGACCAAAACAAGCCCAATTTCTTCACTTTTGGGCCACTTGGTACACAGTTTTTCTACCCCTTAGGCTTGACCTATCGACCCAGAACTCTGGGCATTGCAGGTTGGGGTGGTCCCCTGGTCTGTCGCGCGAGCCCAGACCAGACCGCACGGCCGAAGCCAATGCTCTATGCCGCTCAAATTGGCATACCTGGCCAAACAGGTCGACCTTGACCTTGACTGATTGACCCGAAACTCGGAGCGTTGCAGGTTCAGGTGGTCCCGTGGTCACACGCGCGAGCCCAGGTCAGACCGCACAGCAGAAGGGTATGCGGTTCGCGCTTGAAAAGACCAAAACAAGCCCAAAGGCCTTCACTGTTGGCAACTTGGTACGCAGTTTTCTACCCCTTAGGCTTGACCGATCCACCCGAAACTCGGAATGTTGCAGGTTCGGGTTGTCCCCTGGTCACTCGCGCGAGCCCAGGTCAGATCGCTCAGCCCAAGGGCAGGTGGTTCACTGCTGAAAAACCCTAAATAACCCAAAGGCCTTGACTGTTGGCAACTTGGTAGGCAGTTTTCTTCCCCTTTGCCTTGACCCATCGACCCAAAACTCGGAGCGTTGCAGGTTCAGATGTTCCCCCGGTCACTCGCGCGAGCCCAGTTCAGGCAGCACAGCAGAAAGGTATGCGGTTTGCGTTTGAAAAGACCAAAACAAGCCCAATTTCTTCACTTTTGGG
This sequence comes from Fragum whitleyi, assembly GCA_948146395.1. Taxonomy (NCBI): domain Eukaryota; kingdom Metazoa; phylum Mollusca; class Bivalvia; order Cardiida; family Cardiidae; genus Fragum; species Fragum whitleyi. Next base: position 20,969,386 of record OX411548.1, on the reverse strand, counting down.
CCACTTGGTACACAGTTTTTCTACCCCTTAGGCTTGACCTATCGACCCAGAACTCTGGGCATTGCAGGTTGGGGTGGTCCCCTGGTCTGTCGCGCGAGCCCAGACCAGACCGCACGGCCGAAGCCAATGCTCTATGCCGCTCAAATTGGCATACCTGGCCAAACAGGTCGACCTTGACCTTGACTGATCGACCCGAAACTCGGAGCGTTGCAGGTTCAGGTGGTCCCGTGGTCACACGCGCGAGCCCAGGTCAGACCGCACAGCAGAAGGGTATGCGGTTCGCGCTTGAAAAGACCAAAACAAGCCCAAAGGCCTTCACTGTTGGCAACTTGGTACGCAGTTTTCTACCCCTTTGGCTTGACCGATCCACCCGAAACTCGGAATGTTGCAGGTTCGGGTTGTCCCCTGGTCACTCGCGCGAGCCCAGGTCAGATCGCTCAGCCCAAGGGCAGGTGGTTCACTGCTGAAAAACCCTAAATAACCCAAAGGCCTTGACTGTTGGCAACTTGGAAGGCAGTTTTCTTCCCCTTTGCCTTGACTCATCGACCCGAAACTCGGAGCGTTGCAGGTTCAGATGGTCCCCCGGTCACACGCGCGAGCCCAGTTCAGGCAGCACAGCAGAAGGGTATGCGGTTTGCGTTTGAAAAGACCAAAACAAGCCCAATTTCTTCACTTTTGGGCCACTTGGTACACAGTTTTTCTACCCCTTAGGCTTGACCTATCATCCCAGAACTCTGGGCATTGCAGGTTGGGGTGGTCCCCTGGTCTGTCGCGCGAGCCCAGACCAGACCGCACGGCCGAAGCCAATGCTCTATGCCGCTCGAATTGGCATACCTGGCCAAACGGGTCGACCTTGACCTTGACTGATCGACCCGAAACTCGGAGCGTTGCAGGTTCAGGTGGTCCCGTGGTCACACGCGCGAGCCCAGGTCAGACCGCACAGCAGAAGGGTATGCGGTTCGCGCTTGAAAAGACCAAAACAAGCCCAAAGGCCTTCACTGTTGGCAACTTGGTACGCAGTTTTCTACCCCTTTGGCTTGACCGATCCACCTGAAACTCGGAATGTTGCAGGTTCGGGTTGTCCCCTGGTCACTCGCGCGAGCCCAGGTCAGATCGCTCAGCCCAAGGGCAGGTGGTTCACTGCTGAAAAACCCTAAATAACCCAAAGGCCTTGACTGTTGGCAACTTGGTAGGCAGTTTTCTTCCCCTTTGCCTTGACCCATCGACCCGAAACTCGGAGCGTTGCAGGTTCAGATGTTCCCCCGGTCACTCACGCGAGCCCAGTTCAGGCAGCACAGCAGAAAGGTATGCGGTTTGCGTTTGAAAAGACCAAAACAAGCCCAATTTCTTCACTTTTGGGCCACTTGGTACACAGTTTTTCTACCCCTTAGGCTTGACCTATCGACCCAGAACTCTGGGCATTGCAGGTTGGGGTGGTCCCCTGGTCTGTCGCGCGAGCCCAGACCAGACCGCACGGCCGAAGCCAATGCTCTATGCCGCTCAAATTGGCATACCTGGCCAAACGGGTCGACCTTGACCTTGACTGATCGACCCGAAACTCGGAGCGTTGCAGGTTCAGGTGGTCCCGTGGTCACACGCGCGAGCCCAGGTCAGACCGCACAGCAGAAGGGTATGCGGTTCGCGCTTGAAAAGACCAAAACAAGCCCAAAGGCCTTCACTGTTGGCAACTTGGTACGCAGTTTTCTACCCCTTTGGCTTGACCGATCCACCCGAAACTCGGAATGTTGCAGGTTCGGGTTGTCCCCTGGTCACTCGCGCGAGCCCAGGTCAGATCGCTCAGCCCAAGGGCAGGTGGTTCACTGCTGAAAAACCCTAAATAACCCAAAGGCCTTGACTGTTGGCAACTTGGTAGGCAGTTTTCTTCCCCTTTGCCTTGACCCATCGACCCGAAACTCGGAGCGTTGCAGGTTCAGATGGTCCCCCGGTCACTCGCGCGAGCCCAGTTCAGGCAGCACAGCAGAAAGGTATGCGGTTTGCGTTTGAAAAGACCAAAACAAGCCCAATTTCTTCACTTTTGGGCCACTTGGTACACAGTTTTTCTACCCCTTAGGCTTGACCTATCGACCCAGAACTCTGGGCATTGCAGGTTGGGGTGGTCCCCTGGTCTGTCGCACGAGCCCAGACCAGACCGCACGGCCGAAGCCAATGCTCTATGCCGCTCAAATTGGCATACCTGGCCAAACGGGTCGACCTTGACCTTGACTGATCGACCCGAAACTCGGAGCGTTGCAGGTTCAGGTGGTCCCGTGGTCACACGCGCGAGCCCAGGTCAGACCGCACAGCAGAAGGGTATGCGGTTCGCGCTTGAAAAGACCAAAACAAGCCCAAAGGCCTTCACTGTTGGCAACTTGGTACGCAGTTTTCTACCCCTTTGGCTTGACCGATCCACCCGAAACTCGGAATGTTGCAGGTTCGGGTTGTCCCCTGGTCACTCGCGCGAGCCCAGGTCAGATCGCTCAGCCCAAGGGCAGGTGGTTCACTGCTGAAAAACCCTAAATAACCCAAAGGCCTTGACTGTTGGCAACTTGGTAGGCAGTTTTCTTCCCCTTTGCCTTGACCCATCGACCCGAAACTCGGAGCGTTGCAGGTTCAGATGGTCCCCCGGTCACTCGCGCGAGCCCAGTTCAGGCAGCACAGCAGAAAGGTATGCGGTTTGCGTTTGAAAAGACCAAAACAAGCCCAATTTCTTCACTTTTGGGCCACTTGGTACACAGTTTTTCTACCCCTTAGGCTTGACCTATCGACCCAGAACTCTGGGCATTGCAGGTTGGGGTGGTCCCCTGGTCTGTCGCGCGAGCCCAGACCAGACCGCACGGCCGAAGCCAATGCTCTATGCCGCTCAAATTGGCATACCTGGCCAAACGGGTCGACCTTGACCTTGACTGATCGACCCGAAACTCGGAGCGTTGCAGGTTCAGGTGGTCCCGTGGTCACACGCGCGAGCCCAGGTCAGACCACACAGCAGAAGGGTATGCGGTTCGCGCTTGAAAAGACCAAAACAAGCCCAAAGGCCTTCACTGTTGGCAACTTGGTACGCAGTTTTCTACCCCTTTGGCTTGACCGATCCACCCGAAACTAGGAATGTTGCAGGTTCGGGTTGTCCCCTGGTCACTCGCGCGAGCCCAGGTCAGATCGCTCAGCCCAAGGGCAGGTGGTTCACTGCTGAAAAACCCTAAATAACCCAAAGGCCTTGACTGTTGGCAACTTGGAAGGCAGTTTTCTTCCCCTTTGCCTTGACTCATCGACCAGAAACTCGGAGCGTTGCAGGTTCAGATGGTCCCCCGGTCACTCGCGCGAGCCCAGTTCAGGCAGCACAGCAGAAAGGTATGCGGTTTGCGTTTGAAAAGACCAAAACAAGCCCAATTTCTTCACTTTTGGGCCACTTGGTACACAGTTTTTCTACCCCTTAGTCTTGACCTATCGACCCAGAACTCTGGGCATTGCAGGTTGGGGTGGTCCCCTGGTCTGTCGCGCGAGCCCAGACCAGACCGCACGGCCGAAGCCAATGCTCTATGCCGCTCAAATTGGCATACCTGGCCAAACAGGTCGACCTTGACCTTGACTGATCGACCCGAAACTCGGAGCGTTGCAGGTTCAGGTGGTCCCGTGGTCACACGCGCGAGCCCAGGTCAGACCGCACAGCAGAAGGGTATGCGGTTCGCGCTTGAAAAGACCAAAACAAGCCCAAAGGCCTTCACTGTTGGCAACTTGGTACGCAGTTTTCTACCCCTTTGGCTTGACCGATCCACCCGAAACTCGGAATGTTGCAGGTTCGGGTTGCCCCTGGTCACTCGCGCGAGCCCAGGTCAGATCGCTCAGCCCAAGGGCAGGTAGTTCACTGCTGAAAAACCCTAAATAACCCAAAGGCCTTGACTGTTGGCAACTTGGTAGGCAGTTTTCTTCCCCTTTGCCTTGACCCATCGACCCGAAACTCGGAGCGTTGCAGGTTCAGATGTTCCCCCGGTCACTCGCGCGAGCCCAGTTCAGGCAGCACAGCAGAAAGGTATGCGGTTTGCGTTTGAAAAGACCAAAACAAGCCCAATTTCTTCACTTTTGGGCCACTTGGTACACAGTTTTTCTACCCCTTAGGCTTGACCTATCGACCCAGAACTCTGGGCATTGCAGGTTGGGGTGGTCCCCTGGTCTGTCGCGCGAGCCCAGACCAGACCGCACGGCCGAAGCCAATGCTCTATGCCGCTCAAATTGGCATACCTGGCCAAACGGGTCGACCTTGACCTTGACTGATCGACCCGAAACTCGGAGCGTTGCAGGTTCAGGTGGTCCCGTGGTCACACGCGCGAGCCCAGGTCAGACCGCACAGCAGAAGGGTATGCGGTTCGCGCTTGAAAAGACCAAAACAAGCCCAAAGGCCTTCACTGTTGGCAACTTGGTACGCAGTTTTCTACCCCTTTGGCTTGACCGATCATCCGAAACTCGGAATGTTGCAGGTTCGGGTTGTCCCCTGGTCACTCGCGCGAGCCCAGGTCGGATCGCTCAGCCCAAGGGCAGGTGGTTCACTGCTGAAAAACCCTAAATAACCCAAAGGCCTTGACTGTTGGCAACTTGGTAGGCAGTTTTCTTCCCCTTTGCCTTGACCCATCGACCCGAAACTCGGAGCGTTGCAGGTTCAGATGTTCCCCCGGTCACTCGCGCGAGCCCAGTTCAGGCAGCACAGCAGAAAGGTATGCGGTTTGCGTTTGAAAAGACCAAAACAAGCCCAATTTCTTCACTTTTGGGCCACTTGGTACACAGTTTTTCTACCCCTTAGGCTTGACCTATCGACCCAGAACTCTGGGCATTGCAGGTTGGGGTGGTCCCCTGGTCTGTCGCGCGAGCCCAGACCAGACCGCACGGCCGAAGCCAATGCTCTATGCCGCTCAAATTGGCATACCTGGCCAAACGGGTCGACCTTGACCTTGACTGATCGACCCGAAACTCGGAGCGTTGCAGGTTCAGGTGGTCCCGTGGTCACACGCGCGAGCCCAGGTCAGACCGCACAGCAGAAGGGTATGCGGTTCGCGCTTGAAAAGACCAAAACAAGCCCAAAGGCCTTCACTGTTGGCAACTTGGTATGCAGTTTTCTACCCCTTTGGTTTGACCGATCCACCCGAAACTCGGAATGTTGCAGGTTCGGGTTGTCCCCTGGTCACTCGCACGAGCCAAGGTCAGATCGCTCAGCCCAAGGGCAGGTGGTTCACTGCTGAAAAACCCTAAATAACCCAAAGGCCTTGACTGTTGGCAACTTGGAAGGCAGTTTTCTTCCCCTTTGCCTGGACTCATCGACCCGAAACTCGGAGCGTTGCAGGTTCAGATGGTCCCCCGGTCACTCGCGCGAGCCCAGTTTAGGCAGCACAGCAGAAAGGTATGCGGTTTGTGTTTGAAAAGACCAAAACAAGCCCAATTTCTTCACTTTTGGGCCACTTGGTACACAGTTTTTCTACCCCTTAGGCTTGACCTATCGACCCAGAACTCTGGGCATTGCAGGTTGGGGTGGTCCCCTGGTCTGTCGCGCGAGCCCAGACCAGACCGCACGGCCGAAGCCAATGCTCTATGCCGCTCAAATTGGCATACCTGGCCAAACGGGTCGACCTTGACCTTGACTTATCGACCCGAAACTCGGAGCGTTGCAGGTTCAGGTGGTCCCGTGGTCACACGCGCGAGCCCAGGTCAGACCGCACAGCAGAAGGGTATGCGGTTCGCGCTTGAAAAGACCAAAACAAGCCCAAAGGCCTTCACTGTTGGCAACTTGGTACGCAGTTTTCTACCCCTTTGGCTTGACCGATCCACCCGAAACTCGGAATGTTGCAGGTTCCGGTTGTCCCCTGGTCACTCGCGAGAGCCCAGGTCAGATCGCTCAGCCCAAGGGCAGGTGGGTTCACTGCTGAAAAACCCTAAATAACCCAAAGGCCTTGACTGTTGGCAACTTGGTAGGCAGTTTTCTTCCCCTTTGCCTTGACCCATCGACCCGAAACTCGGAGCGTTGCAGGTTCAGATGGTCCCCCGGTCACTCGCGCGAGCCCAGTTCAGGCAGCACAGCAGAAAGGTATGCGGTTTGCGTTTGAAAAGACCAAAACAAGCCCAATTTCTTCACTTTTGGGCCACTTGGTACACAGTTTTTCTACCCCTTAGGCTTGACCTATCGACCCAGAACTCTGGGCATTGCAGGTTGGGGTGGTCCCCTGGTCTGTCGCGCGAGCCCAGACCAGACCGCACGGCCGAAGCCAATGCTCTATGACGCTCAAATTGGTATACCTGGCCAAACGGGTCGACCTTGACCTTGACTGATCGACCCGAAACTCGGAGAGTTGCAGGTTCAGGTGGTCCCGTGGTCACACGCGCGAGCCCAGGTCAGAACGCACAGCAGAAGGGTATGCGGTTCGCGCTTGAAAAGACCAAAACAAGCCCAAAGGCCTTCACTGTTGGCAACTTGGTACGCAGTTTTCTACCCCTTTGGCTTGACCGATCCACCCGAAACTCGGAATGTTGCAGGTTCGGGTTGTCCCTTGGTCACTCGCGCGAGCCCAGGTCAGATCGCTCAGCCCAAGGGCAGGTGGTTCACTGCTGAAAAACCCTAAATAACCCAAAGGCCTTGACTGTTGGCAACTTGGTAGGCAGTTTTCTTCCCCTTTGCCTTGACCCATCGACCCGAAACTCGGAGCGTTGCAGGTTCAGATGGTTCCCCGGTCACTCGCGCGAGCCCAGTTCAGGCAGCACAGCAGAAAGGTATGCCGTTTGCGTTTGAAAAGACCAAAACAAGCCCAATTTCTTCACTTTTGGGCCACTTGGTACACAGTTTTTCTACCCCTTAGGCTTGACCTTTCGACCCAGAACTCTGGGCATTGCAGGTTGGGGTGGTCCCCTGGTCTGTCGCGCGAGCCCAGACCAGACCGCACGGCCGAAGCCAATGCTCTATGCCGCTCAAATTGGCATACCTGGCCAAACGGGTCGACCTTGACCTTGACTGATCGACCCGAAACTCGGAGCGTTGCAGGTTCAGGTGGTCCCGTGGTCACACGCGTGAGCCCAGGTCAGACCGCACAGCAGAAGGGTATGCGGTTCGCGCTTGAAAAGACCAAAACAAGCCCAAAGGCCTTCACTGTTGGCAACTTGGTACGCAGTTTTCTACCCCTTTGGCTTGACCGATCCACCCGAAACTCGGAATGTTGCAGGTTCGGGTTGTCCCCTGGTCACTCGCGCGAGCCCAGGTCAGATCGCTCAGCCCAAGGGCAGGTGGTTCACTGCTGAAAAACCCTAAATAACCCAAAGGCCTTGACTGTTGGCAACTTGGAAGGCAGTTTTCTTCCCCTTTGCCTTGACCCATCGACCCGAAACTCGGAGCGTTGCAGGTTCAGATGGTCCCCCGGTCACTCGCGCGAGCCCAGTTCAGGCAGCACAGCAGAAAGGTATGCGGTTTGCGTTTGAAAAGACCAAAACAAGCCCAATTTCTTCACTTTTGGGCCACTTGGTACACAGTTTTTCTACCCCTTAGGCTTGACCTATCGACCCAGAACTCTGGGCATTGCAGGTTGGGGTGGTCCCCTGGTCTGTCGCGCGAGCCCAGACCAGACCGCACGGCCGAAGCCAATGCTCTATGCCGCTCAAATTGGCATACCTGGCCAAACGGGTCGACCTTGACCTTGACTGATCGACCCGAAACTCGGAGCGTTGCAGGTTCAGGTGGTCCCGTGGTCACACGCGCGAGCCCAGGTCAGACCGCACAGCAGAAGGGTATGCGGTTCGCGCTTGAAAAGACCAAAACAAGCCCAAAGGCCTTCACTGTTGGCAACTTGGTACGCAGTTTTCTACCCCTTTGGCTTGACCGATCCACCCGAAACTCGGAATGTTGCAGGTTTGGGTTGTCCCCTGGTCACTCGCGTGAGCCCAGGTCAGATTGCTCAGCCCAAGGGCAGGTGGTTCACTGCTGAAAAACCCTAAATAACCCAAAGGCCTTGACTGTTGGCAACTTGGTAGGCAGTTTTCTTCCCCTTTGCCTTGACCCATCGACCCGAAACTCAGAGCGTTGCAGGTTCAGATGTTCCCCCGGTCACTCGCACGAGCCCAGTTCAGGCAGCACAGCAGAAAGGTATGCGGTTTGCGTTTGAAAAGACCAAAACAAGCCCAATTTCTTCACTTTTGGGCCACTTGGTACACAGTTTTTCTACCCCTTAGGCTTGACCTATCGACCCAGAACTCTGGGCATTGCAGGTTGGGGTGGTCCCCTGGTCTGTCGCGCGAGCCCAGACCAGACCGCACGGCCGAAGCCAATGCTCTATGCCGCTCAAATTGGCATACCTGGCCAAACAGGTCGATCTTGACCTTGACTGATCGACCCGAAACTCGGAGCGTTGCAGGTTCAGGTGGTCCCGTGGTCACACGCGCGAGCCCAGGTCAGACCGCACAGCAGAAGGGTATGCGGTTCGCGCTTGAAAAGACCAAAACAAGCCCAAAGGCCTTCACTGTTGGCAACTTGGTACGCAGTTTTCTACCCCTTTGGCTTGACCGATCCACCCGAAACTCGGAATGTTGCAGGTTCGGGTTGTCCCCTGGTCACTCGCGTGAGCCCAGGTCAGATCGCTCAGCCCAAGGGCAGGTGGTTCACTGCTGAAAAACCCTAAATAACCCAAAGGCCTTGACTGTTGGCAACTTGGAAGGCAGTTTTCTTCCCCTTTGCCTTGACTCATCGACCCGAAACTCGGAGCGTTGCAGGTTCAGATGGTCCCCCGGTCACACGCGCGAGCCCAGTTCAGGCAGCACAGCAGAAGGGTATGCGGTTTGCGTTTGAAAAGACCAAAACAAGCCCAATTTCTTCACTTTTGGGCCACTTGGTACACAGTTTTTCTACCCCTTAGGCTTGACCTATCGACCCAGAACTCTGGGCATTGCAGGTTGGGGTGGTCCCCTGGTCTGTCGCGCGAGCCCAGACCAGACCGCACGGCCGAAGCCAATGCTCTATGATGCTCAAATTGGCATACCTGGCCAAACGGGTCGACCTTGACCTTGACTGATCGACCCGAAACTCGGAGCGTTGCAGGTTCAGGTGGTCCCGTGGTCACACGCGCGAGCCCAGGTCAGACCGCACAGCAGAAGGGTATGCGGTTCGCGCTTGAAAAGACCAAAACAAGCCCAAAGGCCTTCACTGTTGGCAACTTGGTACGCAGTTTTCTACCCCTTTGGCTTGACCGATCCACCCGAAACTCGGAATGTTGCAGGTTCGGGTTGTCCCCTGGTCACTCGCGAGAGCCCAGGTCAGATCGCTCAGCCCAAGGGCAGGTGGTTCACTGCTGAAAAACCCTAAATAACCCAAAGGCCTTGACTGTTGGCAACTTGGTAGGCAGTTTTCTTCCCCTTTGCCTTGACCCATCGACCCGAAACTCGGAGCGTTGCAGGTTCAGATGTTTCCCCGGTCACTCGCGTGAGCCCAGTTCAGGCAGCACAGCAGAAAGGTATGCGGTTTGCGTTTGAAAAGACCAAAACAAGCCCAATTTCTTCACTTTTGGGCCACTTGGTACACAGTTTTTCTACCCCTTAGGCTTGACCTATCGACCCAGAACTCTGGGCATTGCAGGTTGGGGTGGTCCCCTGGTCTGTCGCGCAAGCCCAGACCAGACCGCACGGCCGAAGCCAATGCTCTATGCCGCTCAAATTGGCATACCTGGCCAAACGGGTCGACCTTGACCTTGACTGATCGACCCGAAACTCGGAGCGTTGCAGGTTCAGGTGGTCCCGTGGTCACACGCGCGAGCCCAGGTCAGACCGCACAGCAGAAGGGTATGCGGTTCGCGCTTGAAAAGACCAAAACAAGCCCAAAGGCCTTCACTGTTGGCAACTTGGTATGCAGTTTTCTACCCCTTTGGCTTGACCGATCCACCCGAAACTCGGAATGTTGCAGGTTCGGGTTGTCCCCTGGTCACTCGCGCGAGCCCAGGTCAGATCGCTCAGCCCAAGAGCAGGTGGTTCACTGCTGAAAAACCCTAAATAACCCAAAGGCCTTGACTGTTGGCAACTTGGTAGGCAGTTTTCTTCCCCTTTGCCTTGACCCATCGACCCGAAACTCGGAGCGTTGCAGGTTCAGATGGTCCCCCCGTCACTCGCGCGAGCCCAGTTCAGGCAGCACAGCAGAAAGGTATGCGGTTTGCGTTTGAAAAGACCAAAACAAGCCCAATTTCTTCACTTTTGGGCCACTTGGTACACAGTTTTTCTACCCCTTAGGCTTGACCTATCGACCCAGAACTCTGGGCATTGCAGGTTGGGGTGGTCCCCTGGTCTGTCGCGCGAGCCCAGACCAGACCGCACGGCCGAAGCCAATGCTCTATGCCGCTCAAATTGGCATACCTGGCCAAACGGGTCGACCTTGACCTTGACTGATCGACCCGAAACTCGGAGCGTTGCAGGTTCAGGTGGTCCCGTGGTCACACGCGCAAGCCCAGGTCAGACCGCACAGCAGAAGGGTATGCGGTTCGCGCTTGAAAAGACCAAAACAAGCCCAAAGGCCTTCACTGTTGGCAACTTGGTACGCAGTTTTCTACCCCTTTGGCTTGACCGATCCACCCGAAACTCGGAATGTTGCAGGTTCGGGTTGTCCCCTGGTCACTCGCGCGAGCCCAGGTCAGATCGCTCAGCCCAAGAGCAGGTGGTTCACTGCTGAAAAACCCTAAATAACCCAAAGGCCTTGACTGTTGGCAACTTGGTAGGCAGTTTTCTTCCCCTTTGCCTTGACCCATCGACCCGAAACTCGGAGCGTTGCAGGTTCAGATGGTCCCCCCGTCACTCGCGCGAGCCCAGTTCAGGCAGCACAGCAGAAAGGTATGCGGTTTGCGTTTGAAAAGACCAAAACAAGCCCAATTTCTTCACTTTTGGGCCACTTGGTACACAGTTTTTCTACCCCTTAGGCTTGACCTATCGACCCAGAACTCTGGGCATTGCAGGTTGGGGTGGTCCCCTGGTCTGTCGCGCGAGCCCAGACCAGACCGCACGGCCGAAGCCAATGCTCTATGCCGCTCAAATTGGCATACCTGGCCAAACGGGTCGACCTTGACCTTGACTGATCGACCCGAAACTCGGAGCGTTGCAGGTTCAGGTGGTCCCGTGGTCACACGCGCGAGCCCAGGTCAGACCGCACAGCAGAAGGGTATGCGGTTCGCGCTTGAAAAGACCAAAACAAGCCCAAAGGCCTTCACTGTTGGCAACTTGGTACGCAGTTTTCTACCCCTTTGGCTTGACCGATCCACCCGAAACTCGGAATGTTGCAGGTTCGGGTTGTCCCCTGGTCACTCGCGCGAGCCCAGGTCAGATCGCTCAGCCCAAGGGCAGGTGGTTCACTGCTGAAAAACCCTAAATTACCCAAAGGCCTTGACTGTTGGCAACTTGGTAGGCAGTTTTCTTCCCCTTTGCCTTGACCCATCGACCCGAAACTCGGAGCGTTGCAGGTTCAGATGTTCCCCCGGTCACTCGCGCGAGCCCAGTTCAGGCAGCACAGCAGAAAGGTATGCGGTTTGCGTTTGAAAAGACCAAAACAAGCCCAATTTCTTCACTTTTGGGCCACTTGGTACACAGTTTTTCTACCCCTTAGTCTTGACCTATCGACCCAGAACTCTGGGCATTGCAGGTTGGGGTGGTCCCCTGGTCTGTCGCGCGAGCCCAGACCAGACCGCACGGCCGAAGCCAATGCTCTATGCCGCTCAAATTGGTATACCTGGCCAAACGGGTCGACCTTGACCTTGACTGATCGACCCGAAACTCGGAGCGTTGCAGGTTCAGGTGGTCCCGTGGTCACACGCGCGAGCCCAGGTCAGACCGCACAGCAGAAGGGTATGCGGTTCGCGCTTGAAAAGACCAAAACAAGCCCAAAGGCCTTCACTGTTGGCAACTTGGTACGCAGTTTTCTACCCCTTTGGCTTGACCGATCCACCCGAAACTCGGAATGTTGCAGGTTCGGGTTGTCCCCTGGTCACTCGCGCGAGCCCAGGTCAGATCGCTCAGCCCAAGGGCAGGTGGTTCACTGCTGAAAAACCCTAAATAACCCAAAGGCCTTGACTGTTGGCAACTTGGTAGGCAGTTTTCTTCCCCTTTGCCTTGACCCATCAACCCGAAACTCGGAGCGTTGCAGGTTCAGATGTTCCCCCGGTCACTCGCGCGAGCCCAGTTCAGGCAGCACTGCAGAAAGGTATGCGGTTTGCGTTTGAAAAGACCAAAACAAGCCCAATTTCTTCACTTTTGGGCCACTTGGTACACAGTTTTTCTACCCCTTAGGCTTGACCTATCGACCCAGAACTCTGGGCATTGCAGGTTGGGGTGGTCCCCTGGTCTGTCGCGCGAGCCCAGACCAGACCGCACGGCCGAAGCCAATGCTCTATGCCGCTCAAATTGGCATACCTGGCCAAACAGGTCGACCTTGACCTTGACTGATCGACCCGAAACTCGGAGCGTTGCAGGTTCAGGTGGTCCCGTGGTCACACGCGCGAGCCCAGGTCAGACCGCACAGCAGAAGGGTATGCGGTTCGCGCTTGAAAAGACCAAAACAAGCCCAAAGGCCTTCACTGTTGGCAACTTGGTACGCAGTTTTCTACCCCTTTGGCTTGAACGATCCACCCGAAACTCGGAATGTTGCAGGTTCGGGTTGTCCCCTGGTCACTCGCGTGAGCCCAGGTCAGATCGCTCAGCCCAAGGGCAGGTGGTTCACTGCTGAAAAACCCTAAATAACCCAAAGGCCTTGACTGTTGGCAACTTGGTAGGCAGTTTTCTTCCCCTTCGCCTTGACCCATCGACCCGAAACTCGGAGGGTTGCAGGTTCAGATGTTCCCCCGGTCACTCGGCGAGCCCAGTTCAGGCAGCACAGCAGAAAGGTATGCGGTTTGCGTTTGAAAAGACCAAAACAAGCCCAATTTCTTCACTTTTGGGCCACTTGGTACACAGTTTTTCTACCCCTTAGGCTTGACCTATCGACCCAGAACTCTGGGCATTGCAGGTTGGGGTGGTCCCCTGGTCTGTCACGCGAGCCCAGACCAGACCGCACGGCCGAAGCCAATGCTCTATGCCGCTCAAATTGGCATACCTGGCCAAACGGGTCGACCTTGACCTTGACTGATCGACCCGAAACTCGGAGCGTTGCAGGTTCAGGTGGTCCCGTGGTCACACGCGCGAGCCCAGGTCAGACCGCACAGCAGAAGGGTATGCGGTTCGCGCTTGAAAAGACCAAAACAAGCCCAAAGGCCTTCACTGTTGGCAACTTGGTACGCAGTTTTCTACCCCTTTGGCTTGACCGATCCACCCGAAACTCGGAATGTTGCAGGTTCGGGTTGTCCCCTGGTCACTCGCGCGAGCCCAGGTCTGATAGCTAGCCCAAGGGCAGGTGGTTCACTGCTGAAAAACCCTAAATAACCCAAAGGCCTTGACTGTTGGCAACTTGGAAGGCAGTTTTCTTCCCCTTTGCCTTGACTCATCGACCCGAAACTCGGAGCGTTGCAGGTTCAGATGGTCCCCCGGTCACTCGCGCGAGCCCAGTTCAGGCAGCACAGCAGAAAGGTATGCGGTTTGCGTTTGAAAAGACCAAAACAAGCCCAATTTCTTCACTTTTGGGCCACTTGGTACACAGTTTTTCTACCCCTTAGTCTTGACCTATCGACCCAGAACTCTGGGCATTGCAGGTTGGGGTGGTCCCCTGGTCTGTCGCGCGAGCCCAGACCAGACCGCACGGCCGAAGCCAATGCTCTATGCCGCTCAAATTGGCATACCTGGCCAAACGGGTCGACCTTGACCTTGACTGATCGACCCGAAACTCGGAGCGTTGCAGGTTCAGGTGGTCCCGTGGTCACACGCGCGAGCCCAGGTCAGACCGCACAGCAGAAGGGTATGCGGTTCGCGCTTGAAAAGACCAAAACAAGCCCAAAGGCCTTCACTGTTGGCAACTTGGTACGCAGTTTTCTACCCCTTTGGCTTGACCGATCCACCCGAAACTCGGAATGTTGCAGGTTCGGGTTGTCCCCTGGTCACTCGCGCGAACCCAGGTCAGATCGCTCAGCCCAAGGGCAGGTGGTTCACTGCTGAAAAACCCTAAATAACCCAAAGGCCTTGACTGTTGGCAACTTGGTAGGCAGTTTTCTTCCCCTTTGCCTTGACCCATCGACCCGAAACTCGGAGCGTTGCAGGTTCAGATGTTCCCCCGGTCACTCGCGCGAGCCCAGTTCAGGCAGCACAGCAGAAAGGTATGCGGTTTGCGTTTGAAAAGACCAAAACAAGCCCAATTTCTTCACTTTTGGGCCACTTGGTACACAGTTTTTCTACCCCTTAGGCTTAACCTATCGACCCAGAACTCTGGGCATTGCAGGTTGGGGTGGTCCCCTGGTCTGTCGCGCGAGCCCAGACCAGACCGCACGGCCGAAGCCAATGCTCTATGCCGCTCAAATTGGCATACCTGGCCAAACGGGTCGACCTTGACCTTGACTGATCGACCCGAAACTCGGAGCGTTGCAGGTTCAGGTGGTCCCGTGGTCACACGCGCGAGCCCAGGTCAGACCGCACAGCAGAAGGGTATGCGGTTCGCGCTTGAAAAGACCAAAACAAGCCCAAAGGCCTTCACTGTTGGCAACTTGGTACGCAGTTTTCTACCCCTTTGGCTTGACCGATCCACCCGAAACTCGGAATGTTGCAGGTTCGGGTTGTCCCCTGGTCACTCGCGCGAGCCCAGGTCAGATCGCTCAGCCCAAGGGCAGGTGGTTCACTGCTGAAAAACCCTAAATAACCCAAAGGCCTTGACTGTTGGCAACTTGGTAGGCAGTTTTCTTCCCCTTTGCCTTGACCCATTGACCCGAAACTCGGAGTGTTGCAGGTTCAGATGGTCCCCCGGTCACTCGCGCGAGCCCAGTTCAGGCAGCACAGCAGAAAGGTATGCGGTTTGCGTTTGAAAAGACCAAAACAAGCCCAATTTCTTCACTTTTGGGCCACTTGGTACACAGTTTTTCTACCCCTTAGGCTTGACCTATCGACCCAGAACTCTGGGCATTGCAGGTTGGGGTGGTCCCCTGGTCTGTCGCGCGAGCCCAGACCAGACCGCACGGCCGAAGCCAATGCTCTATGCCGCTCAAATTGGCATACCTGGCCAAACGGGTCGACCTTGACCTTGACTAATCGACCCGAAACTCGGAGCGTTGCAGGTTCAGGTGGTCCCGTGGTCACACGCGCGAGTCCAGGTCAGACCGCACAGCAGAAGGGTATGCGGTTCGCGCTTGAAAAGACCAAAACAAGCCCAAAGGCCTTCACTGTTGGCAACTTGGTACGCAGTTTTCTACCCCTTTGGCTTGACCGATCCACCCGAAACTCGGAATGTTGCAGGTTCGGGTTGTCCCCTGGTCACTCGCGCGAGCCCAGGTCAGATCGCTCAGCCCAAGGGCAGGTGGTTCACTGCTGAAAAACCCTAAATAACCCAAAGGCCTTGACTGTTGGCAACTTTGTAGGCAGTTTTCTTCCCCTTTGCCTTGACCCATCGACCCGAAACTCGGAGCGTTGCAGGTTCAGATGGTCCCCCGGTCACTCGCGCGAGCCCAGTTCAGGCAGCACAGCAGAAAGGTATGCGGTTTGCGTTTGAAAAGACCAAAACAAGCCCAATTTCTTCACTTTTGGGCCACTTGGTACACAGTTTTTCTACCCCTTAGGCTTGACCTATCGACCCAGAACTCTGGGCATTGCAGGTTGGGGTGGTCCCCTGGTCTGTCGCGCGAGCCCAGACCAGACTGCACGGCCGAAGCCAATGCTCTATGCCGCTCAAATTGGCATACCTGGCCAAACGGGTCGACCTTGACCTTGACTGATCGACCCGAAACTCGGAGCGTTGCAGGTTCAGGTGGTCCCGTGGTCACACGCGCGAGCCCAGGTCAGACCGCACAGCAGAAGGGTATGCGGTTCGCGCTTGAAAAGACCAAAACAAGCCCAAAGGCCTTCACTGTTGGCAACTTGGTACGCAGTTTTCTACCCCTTTGGCTTGACCGATCCACCCGAAACTCGGAATGTTGCAGGTTCGGGTTGTCCCCTGGTCACTCGCGTGAGCCCAGGTCAGATCGCTCAGCCCAAGGGCAGGTGGTTCACTGCTGAAAAACCCTAAATAACCCAAAGGCCTTGACTGTTGGCAACTTGGTAGGCAGTTTTCTTCCCCTTTGCCTTGACCCATCGACCCGAAACTCAGAGCGTTGCAGGTTCAGATGTTCCCCCGGTCACTCGCGCGAGCCCAGTTCAGGCAGCACAGCAGAAAGGTATGCGGTTTGCGTTTGAAAAGACCAAAACAAGCCCAATTTCTTCACTTTTGGGCCACTTGGTACACAGTTTTTCTACCCCTTAGGCTTGACCTATCGACCCAGAACTCTGGGCATTGCAGGTTGGGGTGGTCCCCTGGTCTGTCGCGCGAGCCCAGACCAGACCGCACGGCCGAAGCCAATGCTCTATGCCGCTCAAATTGGCATACCTGGCCAAACGGGTCGACCTTGACCTTGACTGATTGACCCGAAACTCGGAGCGTTGCAGGTTCAGGTGGTCCCGTGGTCACACGCGCGAGCCCAGGTCAGACCGCACAGCAGAAGGGTATGCGGTTCGCGCTTGAAAAGACCAAAACAAGCCCAAAGGCCTTCACTGTTGGCAACTTGGTATGCAGTTTTCTACCCCTTTGGCTTGACCGATCCACCCGAAACTCGGAATGTTGCAGGTTCGGGTTGTCCCCTGGTCACTCGCGCGAGCCCAGGTCAGATCGCTCAGCCCAAGGGCAGGTGGTTCACTGCTGAAAAACCCTAAATAACCCAAAGGCCTTGACTGTTGGCAACTTGGTAGGCAGTTTTCTTCCCCTTTGCCTTGACCCATCGACCCGAAACTCGGAGCGTTGCAGGTTCAGATGGTCCCCCGGTCACTCGCGCGAGCCCAGTTCAGGCAGCACAGCAGAAAGGTATGCGGTTTGCGTTTGAAAAGACCAAAACAAGCCCAATTTCTTCACTTTTGGGCCACTTGGTACACAGTTTTTCTACCCCTTAGGCTTGACCTATCGACCCAGAACTCTGGGCATTGCAGGTTGGGGTGGTCCCCTGGTCTGTCGCGCGAGCCCAGACCAGACCGCACGGCCGAAGCCAATGCTCTATGCCGCTCAAATTGGCATACCTGGCCAAACGGGTCGACCTTGACCTTGACTGATTGACCCGAAACTCGGAGCGTTGCAGGTTCAGGTGGTCCCGTGGTCACACGCGCGAGCCCAGGTCAGACCGCACAGCAGAAGGGTATGCGGTTCGCGCTTGAAAAGACCAAAACAAGCCCAAAGGCCTTCACTGTTGGCAACTTGGTACGCAGTTTTCTACCCCTTTGGCTTGACCGATCCACCCGAAACTCGGAATGTTGCAGGTTCGGGTTGTCCCCTGGTCACTAGCGCGAGCCCAGGTCAGATCGCTCAGCCCAAGGGCAGGTGGTTCACTGCTGAAAAACCCTAAATAACCCAAAGGCCTTGACTGTTGGCAACTTTGTAGGCAGTTTTCTTCCCCTTTGCCTTGACCCATCGACCCGAAACTCGGAGCGTTGCAGGTTCAGATGGTCCCCCGGTCACTCGCGCGAGCCCAGTTCAGGCAGCATAGCAGAAAGGTATGCGGTTTGCGTTTGAAAAGACCAAAACAAGCCCAATTTCTTCACTTTTGGGCCACTTGGTACACAGTTTTTCTACCCCTTAGGCTTGACCTATCGACCCAGAACTCTGGGCATTGCAGGTTAGGGTGGTCCCCTGGTCTGTCGCGCGAGCCCAGACCAGACTGCACGGCCGAAGCCAATGCTCTATGCCGCTCAAATTGGCATACCTGGCCAAACGGGTCGACCTTGACCTTGACTGATCGACCCGAAACTCGGAGCGTTGCAGGTTCAGGTGGTCCCGTGGTCACACGCGCGAGTCCAGGTCAGACCGCACAGCAGAAGGGTATGCGGTTCGCGCTTGAAAAGACCAAAACAAGCCCAAAGGCCTTCACTGTTGGCAACTTGGTACGCAGTTTTCTACCCCTTTGGCTTGACCGATCCACCCGAAACTCGGAATGTTGCAGGTTCGGGTTGTCCCCTGGTCACTCGCGCGAGCCCAGGTCAGATCGCTCAGCCCAAGGGCAGGTGGTTCACTGCTGAAAAACCCTAAATAACCCAAAGGCCTTGACTGTTGGCAACTTGGTAGGCAGTTTTCTTCCCCTTTGCCTTGACCCATCGACCCGAAACTCGGAGCGTTGCAGGTTCAGATGGTCCCCCGGTCACTCGCGCGAGCCCAGTTCAGGCAGCACAGCAGAAAGGTATGCGGTTTGCGTTTGAAAAGACCAAAACAAGCCCAATTTCTTCACTTTTGGGCCACTTGGTACACAGTTTTTCTACCCCTTAGGCTTGACCTATCGACCCAGAACTCTGGGCATTGCAGGTTGGGGTGGTCCCCTGGTCTGTCGCGCGAGCCCAGACCAGACCGCACGGCCGAAGCCAATGCTCTATGCCGCTCAAATTGGCATACCTGGCCAAACGGGTCGACCTTGACCTTGACTGATCGACCCGAAACTCGGAGCGTTGCAGGTTCAGGTGGTCCCGTGGTCACACGCGCGAGCCCAGGTCAGACCGCACAGCAGAAGGGTATGCGGTTCGCGCTTGAAAAGACCAAAACAAGCCTAAAGGCCTTCACTGTTGGCAACTTGGTACGCAGTTTTCTACCCCTTTGGCTTGACCGATCCACCCGAAACTCGGAATGTTGCAGGTTCGGGTTGTCCCCTGGTCACTCGCGCGAGCCCAGGTCAGATCGCTCAGCCCAAGGGCAGGTGGTTCACTGCTGAAAAACCCTAAATAACCCAAAGGCCTTGACTGTTGGCAACTTGGTAGGCAGTTTTCTTCCCCTTTGCCTTGACCCATCGACCCGAAACTCGGAGCGTTGCAGGTTCAGATGGTCCCCCGGTCACTCGCGCGAGCCCAGTTCAGGCAGCACAGCAGAAAGGTATGCGGTTTGCGTTTGAAAAGACCAAAACAAGCCCAATTTCTTCACTTTTGGGCCACTTGGTACACAGTTTTTCTACCCCTTAGGCTTGACCTATCGACCCAGAACTCTGGGCATTGCAGGTTGGGGTGGTCCCCTGGTCTGTCGCGCGAGCCCAGACCAGACCGCACAGCCGAAGCCAATGCTCTATGCCGCTCAAATTGGCATACCTGGCCAAACGGGTCGACCTTGACCTTGACTGATCGACCCGAAACTCGGAGCGTTGCAGGTTCAGGTGGTCCCGTGGTCACACGCGCGAGCCCAGGTCAGACCGCACAGCAGAAGGGTATGCGGTTCGCGCTTGAAAAGACCAAAACAAGCCCAAAGGCCTTCACTGTTGGCAACTTGGTACGCAGTTTTCTACCCCTTTGGCTTGACCGATCCACCCGAAACTCGGAATGTTGCAGGTTCGGGTTGTCCCCTGGTCACTCGCGCGAGCCCAGGTCAGATCGCTCAGCCCAAGGGCAGGTGGTTCACTGCTGAAAAACCCTAAATAACCCAAAGGCCTTGACTGTTGGCAACTTGGTAGGCAGTTTTCTTCCCCTTTGCCTTGACCCATCGACCCGAAACTCAGAGCGTTGCAGGTTCAGATGTTCCCCCGGTCACTCGCGCGAGCCCAGTTCAGGCAGCACAGCAGAAAGGTATGCGGTTTGCGTTTGAAAAGACCAAAACAAGCCCAATTTCTTCACTTTTGGGCCACTTGGTACACAGTTTTTCTACCCCTTAGGCTTGACCTATCGACCCAGAACTCTGGGCATTGCAGGTTGGGGTGGTCCCCTGGTCTGTCGCGCGAGCCCAGACCAGACCGCACGGCCGAAGCCAATGCTCTATGCCGCTCAAATTGGCATACCTGGCCAAACGGGTCGACCTTGACCTTGACTGATCGACCCGAAACTCGGAGCGTTGCAGGTTCAGGTGGTCCCGTGGTCACACGCGGGAGCCCAGGTCAGACCGCACAGCAGAAGGGTATGCGGTTCGCGCTTGAAAAGACCAAAACAAGCCCAAAGGCCTTCACTGTTGGCAACTTGGTACGCAGTTTTCTACCCCTTTGGCTTGACCGATCCACCCGAAACTCGGAATGTTGCAGGTTCGGGTTGTCCCCTGGTCACTCGCGCGAGCCCAGGTCAGATCGCTCAGCCCAAGGGCAGGTGGTTCACTGCTGAAAAACCCTAAATAACCCAAAGGCCTTGACTGTTGGCAACTTGGAAGGCAGTTTTCTTCCCCTTTGCCTTGACTCATCGACCCGAAACTCGGAGCGTTGCAGGTTCAGATGGTCCCCCGGTCACACGCGCGAGCCCAGTTCAGGCAGCACAGCAGAAGGGTATGCGGTTTGCGTTTGAAAAGACCAAAACAAGCCCAATTTCTTCACTTTTGGGCCACTTGGTACACAGTTTTTCTACCCCTTAGGCTTGACCTATCGACCCAGAACTCTGGGCATTGCAGGTTGGGGTGGTCCCCTGGTCTGTCGCGCGAGCCCAGACCAGACCGCACGGCCGAAGCCAATGCTCTATGACGCTCAAATTGGCATACCTGGCCAAACGGGTCGACCTTGACCTTGACTGATCGACCCGAAACTCGGAGCGTTGCAGGTTCAGGTGGTCCCGTGGTCACACGCGCGAGCCCAGGTCAGACCGCACAGCAGAAGGGTATGCGGTTCGTGCTTGAAAAGACCAAAACAAGCCCAAAGGCCTTCACTGTTGGCAACTTGGTACGCAGTTTTCTACCCCTTTGGCTTGACCGATCCACCCGAAACTCGGAATGTTGCAGGTTCGGGTTGTCCCCTGGTCACTCGCGAGAGCCCAGGTCAGATCGCTCAGCCCAAGGGCAGGTGGTTCACTGCTGAAAAACCCTAAATAACCCAAAGGCCTTGACTGTTGGCAACTTGGTAGGCAGTTTTCTTCCCCTTTGCCTTGACCCATCGACCCGAAACTCGGAGCGTTGCAGGTTCAGATGTTCCCCCGGTCACTCGCGCGAGCCCAGTTCAGGCAGCACAGCAGAAAGGTATGCGGTTTGCGTTTGAAAAGACCAAAACAAGCCCAATTTCTTCACTTTTGGGCCACTTGGTACACAGTTTTTCTACCCCTTAGGCTTGACCTATCGACCCAGAACTCTGGGCATTGCAGGTTGGGGTGGTCCCCTGGTCTGTCGCGCGAGCCCAGACCAGACCGCACGGCCGAAGCCAATGCTCTATGCCGCTCAAATTGGCATACCTGGCCAAACGGGTCGACCTTGACCTTGACTGATCGACCCGAAACTCGGAGCGTTGCAGGTTCAGGTGGTCCCGTGGTCACACGCGCGAGCCCAGGTCAGACCGCACAGCAGAAGGGTATGCGGTTCGCGCTTGAAAAGACCAAAACAAGCCCAAAGGCCTTCACTGTTGGCAACTTGGTACGCAGTTTTCTACCCCTTTGGCTTGACCGATCCACCCGAAACTCGGAATGTTGCAGGTTCGGGTTGTCCCCTGGTCACTCGCGCGAGCCCAGGTCAGATCGCTCAGCCCAAGGGCAGGTGGTTCACTGCTGAAAAACCCTAAATAACCCAAAGGCCTTGACTGTTGGCAACTTGGTAGGCAGTTTTCTTCCCCTTTGCCTTGACCCATCGACCCGAAACTCGGAGCGTTGCAGGTTCAGATGTTCCCCCGGTCACTCGCGCGAGCCCAGTTCAGGCAGCACAGCAGAAAGGTATGCGGTTTGCGTTTGAAAAGACCAAAACAAGCCCAATTTCTTCACTTTTGGGCCACTTGGTACACAGTTTTTCTACCCCTTAGGCTTGACCTATCGACCCAGAACTCTGGGCATTGCAGGTTGGGGTGGTCCCCTGGTCTGTCGCGCGAGCCCAGACCAGACCGCACGGCCGAAGCCAATGCTCTATGCCGCTCAAATTGGCATACCTGGCCAAACGGGTCGACCTTGACCTTGACTGATCGACCCGAAACTCGGAGCGTTACAGGTTCAGGTGGTCCCGTGGTCACACGCGCGAGCCCAGGTCAGACCGCACAGCAGAAGGGTATGCGGTTCGCGCTTGAAAAGACCAAAACAAGCCCAAAGGCCTTCACTGTTGGCAACTTGGTACGCAGTTTTCTACCCCTTTGGCTTGACCGATCCACCTGAAACTCGGAATGTTGCAGGTTCGGGTTGTCCCCTGGTCACTCGCGCGAGCCCAGGTCAGATCGCTCAGCCCAAGGGCAGGTGGTTCACTGCTGAAAAACCCTAAATAACCCAAAGGCCTTGACTGTTGGCAACTTGGTAGGCAGTTTTCTTCCCCTTTGCCTTGACCCATCGACCCGAAACTCGGAGCGTTGCAGGTTCAGATGTTCCCCCGGTCACTCGCGCGAGCCCAGTTCAGGCAGCACAGCAGAAAGGTATGCGGTTTGCGTTTGAAAAGACCAAAACAAGCCCAATTTCTTCACTTTTGGGCCACTTGGTACACAGTTTTTCTACCCCTTAGGCTTGACCTATCGACCCAGAACTCTGGGCATTGCAGGTTGGGGTGGTCCCCTGGTCTGTCGCGCGAGCCCAGACCAGACCGCACGGCCGAAGCCAATGCTCTATGCCGCTCAAATTGGCATACCTGGCCAAACGGGTCGACCTTGACCTTGACTGATCGACCCGAAACTCGGAGCGTTGCAGGTTCAGGTGGTCCCGTGGTCACACGCGTGAGCCCAGGTCAGACCGCACAGTAGAAGGGTATGCGGTTCGCGCTTGAAAAGACCAAAACAAGCCCAAAGGCCTTCACTGTTGGCAACTTGGTTTGCAGTTTTCTACCCCTTTGGCTTGACCGATCCACCCGAAACTCGGAATGTTGCAGGTTCGGGTTGTCCCCTGGTCACTCGCGCGAGCCCAGGTCAGATCGCTCAGCCCAAGGGCAGGTGGTTCACTGCTGAAAAACCCTAAATAACCCAAAGGCCTTGACTGTTGGCAACTTGGAAGGCAGTTTTCTTCCCCTTTGCCTTGACTCATCGATCCAAAACTCGGAGCGTTGCAGGTTCAGATGGTCCCCCGGTCACTCGCGCGAGCCCAGTTCAGGCAGCACGGCAGAAAGGTATGCGGTTTGCGTTTGAAAAGACCAAAACAAGCCCAATTTCTTCACTTTTGGGCCACTTGGTACACAGTTTTTCTACCCCTTAGGCTTGACCTATCGACCCAGAACTCTGGGCATTGCAGGTTGGGGTGGTCCCCTGGTCTGTCGCGCAAGCCCAGACCAGACCGCACGGCCGAAGCCAATGCTCTATGCCGCTCAAATTGGCATACCTGGCCAAACGGGTCGACCTTGACCTTGACTGATCGACCCGAAACTCGGAGCGTTGCAGGTTCAGGTGGTCCCGTGGTCACACGCGCGAGCCCAGGTCAGACCGCACAGCAGAAGGGTATGGGGTTCGCGCTTGAAAAGACCAAAACAAGCCCAAAGGCCTTCACTGTTGGCAACTTGGTACGCAGTTTTCTACCCCTTTGGCTTGACCGATCCACCCGAAACTCGGAATGTTGCAGGTTCGGGTTGTCCCCTGGTCACTCGCGCGAGCCCAGGTCAGATCGCTCAGCCCAAGGGCAGGTGGTTCACTGCTGAAAAACCCTTAATAACCCAAAGGCCTTGACTGTTGGCAACTTGGTAGGCAGTTTTCTTCCCCTTTGCCTTGACCCATCGACCCGAAACTCGGAGCGTTGCAGGTTCAGATAGTCCCCCGGTCACTCGCGTGAGCCCAGTTCAGGCAGCACAGCAGAAAGGTATGCGGTTTGCGTTTGAAAAGACCAAAACAAGCCCAATTTCTTCACTTTTGGGCCACTTGGTACACAGTTTTTCTACCCCTTAGGCTTGACCTATCGACCCAGAACTCTGGGCATTGCAGGTTGGGGTGGTCCCCTGGTCTGTTGCGCGAGCCCAGACCAGACCGCACGGCCGAAGCCAATGCTCTATGCCGCTCAAATTGGCATACCTGGCCAAACGGGTCGACCTTGACCTTGACTGATTGACCCGAAACTCGGAGCGTTGCAGGTTCAGGTGGTCCCGTGGTCACACGCGCAAGCCCAGGTCAGACCGCACAGCAGAAGGGTATGCGGTTCGCGCTTGAAAAGACCAAAACAAGCCCAAAGGCCTTCACTGTTGGCAACTTGGTACGCAGTTTTCTACCCCTTTGGCTTGACCGATCCACCCGAAACTCGGAATGTTGCAGGTTCGGGTTGTCCCCTGGTCACTCGCGCGAGCCCAGGTCAGATCGCTCAGCCCAAGGGCAGGTGGTTCACTGCTGAAAAACCCTAAATAACCCAAAGGCCTTGACTGTTGGCAACTTTGTAGGCAGTTTTCTTCCCCTTTGCCTTGACCCATCGACCCGAAACTCGGAGCGTTGCAGGTTCAGATGGTCCCCCGGTCACTCGCGCGAGCCCAGTTCAGGCAGCACAGCAGAAAGGTATGCGGTTTGCGTTTGAAAAGACCAAAACAAGCCCAATTTCTTCACTTTTGGGCCACTTGGTACACAGTTTTTCTACCCCTTAGGCTTGACCTATCGACCCAGAACTCTGGGCATTGCAGGTTGGGGTGGTCCCCTGGTCTGTCGCGCGAGCCCAGACCAGACTGCACGGCCGAAGCCAATGCTCTATGCCGCTCAAATTTGCATACCTGGCCAAACGGGTCGACCTTGACCTTGACTGATCGACCCGAAACTCGGAGCGTTGCAGGTTCAGGTGGTCCCGTGGTCACACGCGCGAGCCCAGGTCAGACCGCACAGCAGAAGGGTATGCGGTTCGCGCTTGAAAAGACCAAAACAAGCCCAAAGGCCTTCACTGTTGGCAACTTGGTACGCAGTTTTCTACCCCTTTGGCTTGACCGATCCACCCGAAACTCGGAATGTTGCAGGTTCGGGTTGTCCCCTGGTCACTCGCGCGAGCCCAGGTCAGATCGCTCAGCCCAAGGGCAGGTGGTTCACTGCTGAAAAACCCTAAATAACCCAAAGGCCTTGACTGTTGGCAACTTGGTAGGCAGTTTTCTTCCCCTTTGCCTTGACCCATCGACCCGAAACTCAGAGCGTTGCAGGTTCAGATGTTCCCCCGGTCACTCGCGCGAGCCCAGTTCAGGCAGCACAGCAGAAAGGTATGCGGTTTGCGTTTGAAAAGACCAAAACAAGCCCAATTTCTTCACTTTTGGGCCACTTGGTACACAGTTTTTCTACCCCTTAGGCTTGACCTATCGACCCAGAACTCTGGGCATTGCAGGTTGGGGTGGTCCCCCGGTCTGTCGCGCAAGCCCAGACCAGACCGCACAGCCGAAGCCAATGCTCTATGCCGCTCAAATTGGCATACCTGGCCAAACGGGTCGACCTTGACCTTGACTGATCGACCCGAAATCTCGGAGCGTTGCAGGTTCAGGTGGTCCCGTGGTCACACGCGCGAGCCCAGGTCAGACCGCACAGCAGAAGGGTATGCGGTTCGCGCTTGAAAAGACCAAAACAAGCCCAAAGGCCTTCACTGTTGGCAACTTGGTACGCAGTTTTCTACCCCTTTGGCTTGACCGATCCACCCGAAACTCGGAATGTTGCAGGTTCGGGTTGTCCCCTGGTCACTCGCGCGAGCCTAGGTCAGATCGCTCAGCCCAAGGGCAGGTGGTTCACTGCTGAAAAACCCTAAATAACCCAAAGGCCTTGACTGTTGGCAACTTGGAAGGCAGTTTTCTTCCCCTTTGCCTTGACTCATCGACCCGAAACTCGGAGCGTTGCAGGTTCAGATGGTCCCCCAGTCACACGCGCGAGCCCAGTTCAGGCAGCACAGCAGAAGGGTATGCGGTTTGCGTTTGAAAAGACCAAAACAAGCCCAATTTCTTCACTTTTGGGCCACTTGGTACACAGTTTTTCTACCCCTTAGGCTTGACCTATCGACCCAGAACTCTGGGCATTGCAGGTTGGGGTGGTCCCCTGGTCTGTCGCGCGAGCCCAGACCAGACCGCACGGCCGAAGCCAATGCTCTATGCCGCTCAAATTGGCATACCTGGCCAAACGGGTCGACCTTGACCTTGACTGATCGACCCGAAACTCGGAGCGTTGCAGGTTCAGGTGGTCCCGTGGTCACACGTGGAGCCCAGGTCAGACCGCACAGCAGAAGGGTATGCGGTTCGCGCTTGAAAAGACCAAAACAAGCCCAAAGGCCTTCACTGTTGGCAACTTGGTACGCAGTTTTCTACCCCTTTGGCTTGACCGATCCACCCGAAACTCGGAATGTTGCAGGTTCGGGTTGTCCCCTGGTCACTCGCGCGAGCCCAGGTCAGATCGCTCAGCCCAAGGGCAGGTGGTTCACTGCTGAAAAACCCTAAATAACCCAAAGGCCTTGACTGTTGGCAACTTGGTAGGCAGTTTTCTTCCCCTTTGCCTTGACCCATCGACCCGAAACTCGGAGCGTTGCAGGTTCAGATGTTCCCCCGGTCACTCGCGCGAGCCCAGTTCAGGCAGCACAGCAGAAAGGTATGCGGTTTGCGTTTGAAAAGACCAAAACAAGCCCAATTTCTTCACTTTTGGGCCACTTGGTACACAGTTTTTCTACCCCTTAGGCTTGACCTATCGACCCAGAACTCTGGGCATTGCAGGTTGGGGTGGTCCCCTGGTCTGTCGCGCGAGCCCAGACCAGACCGCACGGCCGAAGCCAATGCTCTATGCCGCTCAAATTGGCATACCTGGCCAAACGGGTCGACCTTGACCTTGACTGATCGACCCGAAACTCGGAGCGTTGCAGGTTCAGGTGGTCCCGTGGTCACACGCGCGAGCCCAGGTCAGACCGCACAGCAGAAGGGTATGCGGTTCGCGCTTGAAAAGACCAAAACAAGCCCAAAGGCCTTCACTGTTGGCAACTTGGTACGCAGTTTTCTACCCCTTTGGCTTGACCGATCCACCCGAAACTCGGAATGTTGCAGGTTCGGGTTGTCCCCTGGTCACTCGCGCGAGCCCAGGTCAGATCGCTCAGCCCAAGGGCAGGTGGTTCACTGCTGAAAAACCCTAAATAACCCAAAGGCCTTGACTGTTGGCAACTTGGTAGGCAGTTTTCTTCCCCTTTGCCTTGACCCATCGACCTGAAACTCGGAGCGTTGCAGGTTCAGATGTTCCCCCGGTCACTCGCGCGAGCCCAGTTCAGGCAGCACAGCAGAAAGGTATGCGGTTTGTGTTTGAAAAGACCAAAACAAGCCCAATTTCTTCACTTTTGGGCCACTTGGTACACAGTTTTTCTACCCCTTAGGCTTGACCTATCGACCCAGAACTCTGGGCATTGCAGGTTGGGGTGGTCCCCTGGTCTGTCGCGCGAGCCCAGACCAGACCGCACGGCCGAAGCCAATGCTCTATGCCGCTCAAATTGGCATACCTGGCCAAACGGGTCGACCTTGACCTTGACTGATCGACCCGAAACTCGGAGCGTTGCAGGTTCAGGTGGTCCCGTGGTCACACGCGCGAGCCCAGGTCAGACCGCACAGCAGAAGGGTATGCGGTTCGCGCTTGAAAAGACCAAAACAAGCCCAAAGGCCTTCACTGTTGGCAACTTGGTACGCAGTTTTCTACCCCTTTGGCTTGACCGATCCACCCGAAACTCGGAATGTTGCAGGTTCGGGTTGTCCCCTGGTCACTCGCGCGAGCCCAGGTCAGATCGCTCAGCCCAAGGGCAGGTGGTTCACTGCTGAAAAACCCTAAATAACCCAAAGGCCTTGACTGTTGGCAACTTGGAAGGCAGTTTTCTTCCCCTTTGCCTTGACTCATCGACCCGAAACTCGGAGCGTTGCAGGTTCAGATGTTCCCCCGGTCACTCGCGCGAGCCCAGTTCAGGCAGCACAGCAGAAAGGTATGCGGTTTGCGTTTGAAAAGACCAAAACAAGCCCAATTTCTTCACTTTTGGGCCACTTGGTACACAGTTTTTCTACCCCTTAGGCTTGACCTATCGACCCAGAACTCTGGGCATTGCAGGTTGGGGTTGTCCCCTGGTCTGTCGCGCGAGCCCAGACCAGACCGCACGGCCGAAGCCAATGCTCTATGCCGCTCAAATTGGCATACCTGGCCAAACGGGTCGACCTTGACCTTGACTGATCAACCCGAAACTCGGAGCGTTGCAGGTTCAGGTGGTCCCGTGGTCACACGCGCGAGCCCAGGTCAGACCGCACAGCAGAAGGGTATGCGGTTCGCGCTTGAAAAGACCAAAACAAGCCCAAAGGCCTTCACTGTTGGCAACTTGGTACGCAGTTTTCTACCCCTTTGGCTTGACCGATCCACCCGAAACTCGGAATGTTGCAGGTTCGGGTTGTCCCCTGGTCACTCGCGCGAGCCCAGGTCAGATCGCTCAGCCCAAGGGCAGGTGGTTCACTGCTGAAAAACCCTAAATAACCCAAAGGCCTTGACTGTTGGCAACTTGGTAGGCAGTTTTCTTCCCCTTTGCCTTGACCCATCGACCCGAAACTCGGAGCGTTGCAGGTTCAGATGGTCCCCCGGTCACTCGCGCGAGCCCAGTTCAGGCAGCACAGCAGAAAGGTATGCGGTTTGCGTTTGAAAAGACCAAAACAAGCCCAATTTCTTCACTTTTGGGCCACTTGGTACACAGTTTTTCTACCCCTTAGGCTTGACCTATCGACCCAGAACTCTGGGCATTGCAGGTTGGGGTGGTCCCCTGGTCTGTCGCGCGAGCCCAGACCAGACCGCACGGCCGAAGCCAATGCTCTATGCCGCTCAAATTGGCATACCTGGCCAAACGGGTCGACCTTGACCTTGACTGATCGACCCGAAACTCGGAGCGTTGCAGGTTCAGGTGGTCCCGTGGTCACACGCGCGAGCCCAGGTCAGACCGCACAGCAGAAGGGTATGCGGTTTGCGCTTGAAAAGACCAAAACAAGCCCAAAGGCCTTCACTGTTGGCAACTTGGTACGCAGTTTTCTACCCCTTTGGCTTGACCGATCCACCCGAAACTCGGAATGTTGCAGGTTCGGGTTGTCCCCTGGTCACTCGCGCGAGCCCAGGTCAGATCGCTCAGCCCAAGGGCATATGGTTCACTGCTGAAAAACCCTAAATAACCCAAAGGCCTTGACTGTTGGCAACTTGGAAGGCAGTTTTCTTCCCGTTTGCCTTGACTCATGGACCCGAAACTCGGAGCGTTGCAGGTTCAGATGGTCCCCCGGTCACTTGCGCGAGCCCAGTTCAGGCAGCACAGCAGAAAGGTATGCGGTTTGCGTTTGAAAAGACCAAAACAAGCCCAATTTCTTCACTTTTGGGCCACTTGGTACACAGTTTTTCTACCCCTTAGGCTTGACCTATCGACCCAGAACTCTGGGCATTGCAGGTTGGGGTGGTCCCCTGGTCTGTCGCGTGAGCCCAGACCAGACCGCACGGCCGAAGCCAATGCTCTATGCCGCTCAAATTGGCATACCTGGCCAAACGGGTCGACCTTGACCTTGACTGATCGACCCGAAACTCGGAGCGTTGCAGGTTCAGGTGGTCCCGTGGTCACACGCGCGAGCCCAGGTCAGACCGCACAGCAGAAGGGTATGCGGTTCGCGCTTGAAAAGACCAAAACAAGCCCAAAGGCCTTCACTGTTGGCAACTTGGTACGCAGTTTTCTACCCCTTTGGCTTGACCGATCCACCCGAAACTCAGAATGTTGCAGGTTTGGGTTGTCCCCTGGTCACTCGCGCGAGCCCAGGTCAGATCGGTCAGCCCAAGGGCAGGTGGTTCACTGCTGAAAAACCCTAAATAACCCAAAGGCCTTGACTGTTGGCAACTTGGTAGGCAGTTTTCTTCCCCTTTGCCTTGACCCATCGACCCGAAACTCGGAATGTTGCAGGTTTGGGTTGTCCCCTGGTCACTCGCGCGAGCCCAGGTCAGATCGGTCAGCCCAAGGGCAGGTGGTTCACTGCTGAAAAACCCTAAATAACCCAAAGGCCTTGACTGTTGGCAACTTGGTAGGCAGTTTTCTTCCCCTTTGCCTTGACCCATCGACCCGAAACTCGGAGCGTTGCAGGTTCAGATGGTCCCCCGGTCACTCGCGCGAGCCCAGTTCAGGCAGCACAGCAGAAAGGTATGCGGTTTGCGTTTGAAAAGACCAAAACAAGCCCAATTTCTTCACTTTTGGGCCACTTGGTACACAGTTTTTCTACCCCTTAGGCTTGACCTATCGACCCAGAACTCTGGGCATTGCAGGTTGGGGTGGTCCCCTGGTCTGTCGCGCGAGCCCAGACCAGACCGCACGGCCGAAGCCAATGCTCTATGCCGCTCAAATTGGCATACCTGGCCAAACGGGTCGACCTTGACCTTGACTGATCGACCCGAAACTCGGAGCGTTGCAGGTTCAGGTGGTCCCGTGGTCACACGCGCGAGCCCAGGTCAGACCGCACAGCAGAAGGGTATGCGGTTCGCGCTTGAAAAGACCAAAACAAGCCCAAAGGCCTTCACTGTTGGCAACTTGGTACGCAGTTTTCTACCCCTTTGGCTTGACCGATCCACCCGAAACTCGGAATGTTGCAGGTTCGGGTTGTCCCCTGGTCACTCGCGCGAGCCCAGGTCAGATCGCTCAGCCCAAGGGCAGGTGGTTCACTGCTGAAAAACCCTAAATAACCCAAAGGCCTTGACTGTTGGCAACTTTGTAGGCAGTTTTCTTCCCCTTTGCCTTGACCCATCGACCCGAAACTCGGAGCGTTGCAGGTTCAGATGGTCCCCCGGTCACTCGCGCGAGCCCAGTTCAGGCAGCACAGCAGAAAGGTATGCGGTTTGCGTTTGAAAAGACCAAAACAAGCCCAATTTCTTCACTTTTGGGCCACTTGGTACACAGTTTTTCTACCCCTTAGGCTTGACCTATCGACCCAGAACTCTGGGCATTGCAGGTTGGGGTGGTCCCCTGGTCTGTCGCGCGAGCAAAGACCAGACCGCACGGCCGAAGCCAATGCTCTATGCCGCTCAAATTGGCATACCTGGCCAAACGGGTCGACCTTGACCTTGACTGATCGACCCGAAACTCGGAGCGTTGCAGGTTCAGGTGGTCCCGTGGTCACACGCGCGAGCCCAGGTCAGACCGCACAGCAGAAGGGTATGCGGTTCGCGCTTGAAAAGACCAAAACAAGCCCAAAGGCCTTCACTGTTGGCAACTTGGTACGCAGTTTTCTACCCCTTTGGCTTGACCGATCCACCCGAAACTCGGAATGTTGCAGGTTCGGGTTGTCCCCTGGTCACTCGCGCGAGCCCAGGTCAGATCGCTCAGCCCAAGGGCAGGTGGTTCACTGCTGAAAAACCCTAAATAACCCAAAGGTCTTGACTGTTGGCAACTTGGTAGGCAGTTTTCTACCCCTTTGCCTTGACCCATCGACCCGAAACTCAGAGCGTTGCAGGTTCAGATGTTCCCCCGGTCACTCGCGCGAGCCCAGTTCAGGCAGCACAGCAGAAAGGTATGCGGTTTGCGTTTGAAAAGACCAAAACAAGCCCAATTTCTTCACTTTTGGGCCACTTGGTACACAGTTTTTCTACCCCTTAGGCTTGACCTATCGACCCAGAACTCTGGGCATTGCAGGTTGGGGTGGTCCCCTGGTCTGTCGCGCGAGCCCAGACCAGACCGCACGGCCGAAGCCAATGCTCTATGCCGCTCAAATTGGCATACCTGGCCAAACGGGTCGACCTTGACCTTGACTGATCGACCCGAAACTCGGAGCGTTGCAGGTTCAGGTGGTCCCGTGGTCACACGCGCGAGCCCAGGTCAGACCGCACAGCAGAAGGGTATGCGGTTCGCGCTTGAAAAGACCAAAACAAGCCCAAAGGCCTTCACTGTTGGCAACTTGGTACGCAGTTTTCTACCCCTTTGGCTTGACCGATCCACCCGAAACTCGGAATGTTGCAGGTTCGGGTTGTCCCCTGGTCACTCGCGCGAGCCCAGGTCAGATCGCTCAGCCCAAGGGCAGGTGGTTCACTGCTGAAAAACCCTAAATAACCCAAAGGCCTTGACTGTTGGCAACTTGGAAGGCAGTTTTCTTCCCCTTTGCCTTGACTCATCGACCCGAAACTCGGAGCGTTGCAGGTTCAGATGGTCCCCCGGTCACACGCGCGAGCCCAGTTCAGGCAGCACAGCAGAAGGGTATGCGGTTTGCGTTTGAAAAGACCAAAACAAGCCCAATTTCTTCACTTTTGGGCCACTTGGTACACAGTTTTTCTACCCCTTAGGCTTGACCTATCGACCCAGAACTCTGGGCATTGCAGGTTGGGGTGGTTCCCTGGTCTGTCGCGCAAGCCCAGACCAGACCGCACGGCCGAAGCCAATGCTCTATGACGCTCAAATTGGCATACCTGGCCAAACGGGTCGACCTTGACCTTGACTGATCGACCCGAAACTCGGAGCGTTGCAGGTTCAGGTGGTCCCGTGGTCACACGCGCGAGCCCAGGTCAGACCGCACAGCAGAAGGGTATGCGGTTCGCGCTTGAAAAGACCAAAACAAGCCCAAAGGCCTTCACTGTTGGCAACTTGGTACGCAGTTTTCTACCCCTTTGGCTTGACCGATCCACCCGAAACTCGGAATGTTGCAGGTTCGGGTTGTCCCCTGGTCACTCGCGCGAGCCCAGGTCAGATCGCTCAGCCCAAGGGCAGGTGGTTCACTGCTGAAAAACCCTAAATAACTCAAAGGCCTTGACTGTTGGCAACTTGGTAGGCAGTTTTCTTCCCCTTTGCCTTGACCCATCGACCCGAAACTCGGAGCGTTGCAGGTTCAGATGTTCCCCCGGTCACTCGCGTGAGCCCAGTTCAGGCAGCACAGCAGAAAGGTATGCGGTTTGCGTTTGAAAAGACCAAAACAAGCCCAATTTCTTCACTTTTGGGCCACTTGGTACACAGTTTTTCTACCCCTTAGGCTTGACCTATCGACCCAGAACTCTGGGCATTGCAGGTTGGGGTGGTCCCCTGGTCTGTCGCGCGAGCCCAGACCAGACCGCACGGCCGAAGCCAATGCTCTATGCCGCTCAAATTGGCATACCTGGCCAAACGGGTCGACCTTGACCTTGACTGATCGACCCGAAACTCGGAGCGTTGCAGGTTCAGGTGGTCCCGTGGTCACACGCGCGAGCCCAGGTCAGACCGCACAGCAGAAGGGTATGCGGTTTGCGCTTGAAAAGACCAAAACAAGCCCAAAGGCCTTCACTGTTGGCAACTTGGTACGCAGTTTTCTACCCCTTTGGCTTGACCGATCCACCCGAAACTCGGAATGTTGCAGGTTCGGGTTCTCCCCTGGTCACTCGCGCGAGCCCAGGTCAGATCGCTCAGCCCAAGGGCAGGTGGTTCACTGCTGAAAAACCCTAAATAACCCAAAGGCCTTGACTGTTGGCAACTTGGTAGGCAGTTTTCTTCCCCTTTGCCTTGACCCATCGACCCGAAACTCGGAGCGTTGCAGGTTCAGATGTTCCCCCGGTCACTCGCGCGAGCCCAGTTCAGGCAGCACAGCAGAAAGGTATGCGGTTTGCGTTTGAAAAGACCAAAACAAGCCCAATTTCTTCACTTTTGGGCCACTTGGTACACAGTTTTTCTACCCCTTAGGCTTGACCTATCGACCCAGAACTCTGGGCATTGCAGGTTGGGGTGGTCCCCTGGTCTGTCGCGCGAGCCCAGACCAGACCGCACGGCCGAAGCCAATGCTCTATGCCGCTCAAATTGGCATACCTGGCCAAACGGGTCGACCTTGACCTTGACTGATCGACCCGAAACTCGGAGCGTTGCAGGTTCAGGTGGTCCCGTGGTCACACGCGCGAGCCCAGGTCAGACCGCACAGCAGAAGGGTATGCGGTTCGCGCTTGAAAAGACCAAAACAAGCCCAAAGGCCTTCACTGTTGGCAACTTGGTACGCAGTTTTCTACCCCTTTGGCTTGACCGATCCACCCGAAACTCGGAATGTTGCA
Source organism: Fragum whitleyi (assembly GCA_948146395.1). NCBI lineage: Eukaryota > Metazoa > Mollusca > Bivalvia > Cardiida > Cardiidae > Fragum > Fragum whitleyi. Next base: position 20,935,502 of record OX411548.1, on the reverse strand, counting down.
GGTTCGGGTTGTCCCCTGGTCACTCGCACGAACCCAGGTCAGATCGCTCAGCCCAAGGGCAGGTGGTTCACTGCTGAAAAACCCTAAATAACCCAAAGGCCTTGACTGTTGGCAACTTGGAAGGCAGTTTTCTTCCCCTTTGCCTTGACTCATCGACCCGAAACTCGGAGCGTTGCAGGTTCAGATGGTCCCCCGGTCACTCGCGCGAGCCCAGTTCAGGCAGCACAGCAGAAAGGTATGCGGTTTGCGTTTGAAAAGACCAAAACAAGCCCAATTTCTTCACTTTTGGGCCACTTGGTACACAGTTTTTCTACCCCTTAGGCTTGACCTATCGACCCAGAACTCTGGGCATTGCAGGTTGGGGTGGTCCCCTGGTCTGTCGCGCGAGCCCAGACCAGACCGCACGGCCGAAGCCAATGCTCTATGCCGCTCAAATTGGCATACCTGGCCAAACGGGTCGACCTTGACCTTGACTGATCGACCCGAAACTCGGAGCGTTGCAGGTTCAGGTGGTCCCGTGGTCACACGCGCGAGCCCAGGTCAGACCGCACAGCAGAAGGGTATGCGGTTCGCGCTTGAAAAGACCAAAACAAGCCCAAAGGCCTTCACTGTTGGCAACTTGGTACGCAGTTTTCTACCCCTTTGGCTTGACCGATCCACCCGAAACTCGGAATGTTGCAGGTTCGGGTTGTCCCCTGGTCACTCGCGCGAGCCCAGGTCAGATCGCTCAGCCCAAGGGCAGGTGGTTCACTGCTGAAAAACCCTAAATAACCCAAAGGCCTTGACTGTTGGCAACTTGGTAGGCAGTTTTCTTCCCCTTTGCCTTGACCCATCGATCCGAAACTCGGAGCGTTGCAGGTTCAGATGGTCCCCCGGTCACTCGCGCGAGCCCAGTTCAGGCAGCACAGCAGAAAGGTATGCGGTTTGCGTTTGAAAAGACCAAAACAAGCCCAATTTCTTCACTTTTGGGCCACTTGGTACACAGTTTTTCTACCCCTTAGGCTTGACCTATCGACCCAGAACTCTGGGCATTGCAGGTTGGGGTGGTCCCCTGGTCTGTCGCGCGAGCCCAGACCAGACCGCACGGCCGAAGCCAATGCTCTATGCAGCTCAAATTGGCATACCTGGCCAAACGGGTCGACCTTGACCTTGACTGATCGACCCGAAACTCGGAGCGTTGCAGGTTCAGGTGGTCCCGTGGTCACACGCGCGAGCCCAGGTCAGACCGCACAGCAGAAGGGTATGCGGTTCGCGCTTGAAAAGACCAAAACAAGCCCAAAGGCCTTCACTGTTGGCAACTTGGTACGCAGTTTTCTACCCCTTTGGCTTTACCGATCCACCCGAAACTCGGAATGTTGCAGGTTCGGGTTGTCCCCTGGTCACTCGCGCCAGCCCAGGTCAGATCGCTCAGCCCAAGGGCAGATGGTTCACTGCTGAAAAACCCTAAATAACCCAAAGGCCTTGCCTGTTGGCAACTTTGTAGGCAGTTTTCTTCCCCTTTGCCTTGACCCATCGACCCGAAACTCGGAGCGTTGCAGGTTCAGATGGTCCCCCGGTCACTCGCGCGAGCCCAGTTCAGGCAGCACAGCAGAAAGGTATGCGGTTTGCGTTTGAAAAGACCAAAACAAGCCCAATTTCTTCACTTTTGGGCCACTTGGTACACAGTTTTTCTACCCCTTTGGCTTGACCTATCGACCCGAAACTCGGAATGTTGCAGGTTCGGGTTGTCCCCTGGTCACTCGCGCGAGCCCAGGTCAGATCGCTCAGCCCAAGGGCAGGTGGTTCACTGCTGAAAAACCCTAAATAACCCAAAGGCCTTGACTGTTGGCAACTTGGAAGGCAGTTTTCTTCCCTTTGCCTTGACTCATCGACCCGAAACTCGGAGCGTTGCAGGTTCAGATGGTCCCCCGGTCACTCGCGCGAGCCCAGTTCAGGCAGCACAGCAGAAGGGTATGCGGTTTGCGTTTGAAAAGACCAAAACAAGCCCAATTTCTTCACTTTTGGGCCACTTGGTACACAGTTTTTCTACCCCTTAGTCTTGACCTATCGACCCAGAACTCTGGGCATTGCAGGTTGGGGTGGTCCCCTGGTCTGTCGCGCGAGCCCAGACCAGACCGCACGGCCGAAGCCAATGCTCTATGCCGCTCAAATTGGCATACCTGGCCAAACGGGTCGACCTTGACCTTGACTGATCGACCCGAAACTCGGAGCGTTGCAGGTTCAGGTGGTCCCGTGGTCACACGCGCGAGCCCAGGTCAGATCGCACAGCAGAAGGGTATGCGGTTCGCACTTGAAAAGACCAAAACAAGCCCAAAGGCCTTCACTGTTGGCAACTTGGTACGCAGTTTTCTACCCCTTTGGCTTGACCGATCCACCCGAAACTCGGAATGTTGCAGGTTCGGGTTGTCCCCTGGTCACTCGCGCGAGCCCAGGTCAGATCGCTCAGCCCAAGGGCAGGTGGTTCACTGCTGAAAAACCCTAAATAACCCAAAGGCCTTGACTGTTGGCAACTTGGTAGGCAGTTTTCTTCCCCTTTGCCTTGACCCATCGACCCGAAACTCGGAGCGTTGCAGGTTCAGATGTTCCCCCGGTCACTCGCGCGAGCCCAGTTCAGGCAGCACAGCAGAAAGGTATGCGGTTTGCGTTTGAAAAGACCAAAACAAGCCCAATTTCTTCACTTTTGGGCCACTTGGTACACAGTTTTTCTACCCCTTAGGCTTGACCTATCGACCCAGAACTCTGGGCATTGCAGGTTGGGGTGGTCCCCTGGTCTGTCGCGCGAGCCCAGACCAGACCGCACGGCCGAAGCCAATGCTCTATGCCGCTCAAATTGGCATACCTGGCCAAACGGGTCGACCTTGACCTTGACTGATCGACCCGAAACTCGGAGCGTTGCAGGTTCAGGTGGTCCCGTGGTCACACGCGCGAGCCCAGGTCAGACCGCACAGCAGAAGGGTATGCGGTTCGCGCTTGAAAAGACCAAAACAAGCCCAAAGGCCTTCACTGTTGGCAACTTGGTACGCAGTTTTCTACCCCTTTGGCTTGACCGATCCACCCGAAACTCGTAATGTTGCAGGTTCGGGTTGTCCCCTGGTCACTCGCGCGAGCCCAGGTCAGATCGCTCAGCCCAAGGGCAGGTGGTTCACTGCTGAAAAACCCTAAATAACCCAAAGGCCTTGACTGTTGGCAACTTGGTAGGCAGTTTTCTTCCCCTTTGCCTTGACCCATCGACCCGAAACTCGGAGCGTTGCAGGTTCAGATGTTCCCCCGGTCACTCGCGCGAGCCCAGTTCAGGCAGCACAGCAGAAAGGTATGCGGTTTGCGTTTGAAAAGACCAAAACAAGCCCAATTTCTTCACTTTTGGGCCACTTGGTACACAGTTTTTCTACCCCTTAGGCTTGACCTATCGACCCAGAACTCTGGGCATTGCAGGTTGGGGTGGTCCCCTGGTCTGTCGCGCGAGCCCAGACCAGACCGCACGGCCGAAGCCAATGCTCTATGCCGCTCAAATTGGCATACCTGGCCAAACGGGTCGACCTTGACCTTGACTGATCGACCCGAAACTCGGAGCGTTGCAGGTTCAGGTGGTCCCGTGGTCACACGCGCGAGCCCAGGTCAGACCGCACAGCAGAAGGGTATGCGGTTCGCGCTTGAAAAGACCAAAACAAGCCCAAAGGCCTTCACTGTTGGCAACTTGGTACGCAGTTTTCTACCCCTTTGGCTTGACCGATCCACCCGAAACTCGGAATGTTGTCCCCTGGTCACTCGCGCGAGCCCAGGTCAGATCGCTCAGCCCAAGGGCAGGTGGTTCACTGCTGAAAAACCCTAAATAACCCAAAGGCCTTGACTGTTGGCAACTTGGTAGGCAGTTTTCTTCCCCTTTGCCTTGACCCATCAACCCGAAACTCGGAGCGTTGCAGGTTCAGATGTTCCCCCGGTCACTCACGCGAGCCCAGTTCAGGCAGCACAGCAGAAAGGTATGCTGTTTGCGTTTGAAAAGACCAAAACAAGCCCAATTTCTTCACTTTTGGGCCACTTGGTACACAGTTTTTCTACCCCTTAGGCTTGACCTATCGACCCAGAACTCTGGGCATTGCAGGTTGGGGTGGTCCCCTGGTCTGTCGCGCGAGCCCAGACCAGACCGCACGGCCGAAGCCAATGCTCTATGCCGCTCAAATTGGCATACTTGGCCAAACGGGTCGACCTTGACCTTGACTGATCGACCCGAAACTCGGAGCGTTGCAGGTTCAGGTGGTCCCGTGGTCAAGGTCGACCTGTTTGCAGGTTCAGATGTTCCCCCGGTCACTCGCGCGAGCCCAGTTCAGGCAGCACAGCAGAAAGGTATGCTGTTTGCGTTTGAAAAGACCAAAACAAGCCCAATTTCTTCACTTTTGGGCCACTTGGTACACAGTTTTTCTACCCCTTAGGCTTGACCTATCGACCCAGAACTCTGGGCATTGCAGGTTGGGGTGGTCCCCTGGTCTGTCGCGCGAGCCCAGACCAGACCGCACGGCCGAAGCCAATGCTCTATGCCGCTCAAATTGGCATACTTGGCCAAACGGGTCGACCTTGACCTTGACTGATCGACCCGAAACTCGGAGCGTTGCAGGTTCAGGTGGTCCCGTGGTCACACGCGCGAGCCCAGGTCAGACCGCACAGCAGAAGGGTATGCGGTTCGCGCTTGAAAAGACCAAAACAAGCCCAAAGGCCTTCACTGTTGGCAACTTGGTACGCAGTTTTCTACCCCTTTGGCTTGACCGATCCACCCGAAACTCGGAATGTTGCAGGTTCGGGTTGTCCCCTGGTCACTCGCGCGAGCCCAGGTCAGATCGCTCAGCCCAAGGGCAGGTGGTTCACTGCTGAAAAACCCTAAATAACCCAAAGGCCTTGACTGTTGGCAACTTGGTAGGCAGTTTTCTTCCCCTTTGCCTTGACTCATCGACCCGAAACTCGGAGCGTTGCAGGTTCAGATGGTCCCCCGGTCACTCGCGCGAGCCCAGTTCAGGCAGCACAGCAGAAAGGTATGCGGTTTGCGTTTGAAAAGACCAAAACAAGCCCAATTTCTTCACTTTTGGGCCACTTGGTACACAGTTTTTCTACCCCTTAGGCTTGACCTATCGACCCAGAACTCTGGGCATTGCAGGTTGGGGTGGTCCCCTGGTCTGTCGCGCGAGCCCAGACCAGACCGCACGGCCGAAGCCAATGCTCTATGCCGCTCAAATTGGCATACCTGGCCAAACGGGTCGACCTTGACCTTGACTGATCGACCCGAAACTCGGAGCGTTGCAGGTTCAGGTGGTCCCGTGGTCACACGCGCGAGCCCAGGTCAGACCGCACAGCAGAAGGGTATGCGGTTCGCGCTTGAAAAGACCAAAACAAGCCCAAAGGCCTTCACTGTTGGCAACTTGGTACGCAGTTTTCTACCCCTTTGGCTTGACCGATCCACCCGAAACTCGGAATGTTGCAGGTTCGGGTTGTCCCCTGGTCACTCGCGCGAGCCCAGGTCAGATCGCTCAGCCCAAGGGCAGGTGGTTCACTGCTGAAAAACCCTAAATAACCCAAAGGCCTTGACTGTTGGCAACTTGGTAGGCAGTTTTCTTCCCCTTTGCCTTGACCCATCGACCCGAAACTCGGAGCGTTGCAGGTTCAGATGTTCCCCCGGTCACTCGCGCGAGCCCAGTTCAGGTAGCACAGCAGAAAGGTATGCGGTTTGCGTTTGAAAAGACCAAAACAAGCCCAATTTCTTCACTTTTGGGCCACTTGGTACACAGTTTTTCTACCCCTTAGGCTTGACCTATCGACCCAGAACTCTGGGCATTGCAGGTTGGGGTGGTCCCCTGGTCTGTCGCGCGAGCCCAGACCAGACCGCACGGCCGAAGCCAATGCTCTATGCCGCTCAAATTGGCATACCTGGCCAAACGGGTCGACCTTGACCTTGACTGATCGACCCGAAACTCGGAGCGTTGCAGGTTCAGGTGGTCCCGTGGTCACACGCGCGAGCCCAGGTCAGACCGCACAGCAGAAGGGTATGCGGTTCGCGCTTGAAAAGACCAAAACAAGCCCAAAGGCCTTCACTGTTGGCAACTTGGTACGCAGTTTTCTACCCCTTTGGCTTGACCGATCCACCCGAAACTCGGAATGTTGCAGGTTCGGGTTGTCCCCTGGTCACTCGCGCGAGCCCAGGTCAGATCGCTCAGCCCAAGGGCAGGTGGTTCACTGCTGAAAAACCCTAAATAACCCAAAGGCCTTGACTGTTGGCAACTTGGTAGGCAGTTTTCTTCCCCTTTGCCTTGACCCATCAACCCGAAACTCGGAGCGTTGCAGGTTCAGATGTTCCCCCGGTCACTCGCGCGAGCCCAGTTCAGGCAGCACAGCAGAAAGGTATGCGGTTTGCGTTTGAAAAGACCAAAACAAGCCCAATTTCTTCACTTTTGGGCCACTTGGTACACAGTTTTTCTACCCCTTAGGCTTGACCTATCGACCCAGAACTCTGGGCATTGCAGGTTGGGGTGGTCCCCTGGTCTGTCGCGCGAGCCCAGACCAGACCGCACGGCCGAAGCCATTGCTCTCTGCCGCTCAAATTGGCATACCTGGCCAAACGGGTCGACCTTGACCTTGACTGATCGACCCGAAACTCGGAGCGTTGCAGGTTCAGGTGGTCCCGTGGTCACACGCGCGAGCCCAGGTCAGACCGCACAGCAGAAGGGTATGCGGTTCGCGCTTGAAAAGACCAAAACAAGCCCAAAGGCCTTCACTGTTGGCAACTTGGTACGCAGTTTTCTACCCCTTTGGCTTGACCGATCCACCCGAAACTCGGAATGTTGCAGGTTCGGGTTGTCCCCTGGTCACTCGCGCGAGCCCAGGTCAGATCGCTCAGCCCAAGGGCAGGTGGTTCACTGCTGAAAAACCCTAAATAACCCAAAGGCCTTGACTGTTGGCAACTTGGAAGGCAGTTTTCTTCCCCTTTGCCTTGACTCATCGACCCGAAACTCGGAGCGTTGCAGGTTCAGATGGTCCCCCGGTCACTCGCGCGAGCCCAGTTCAGGCAGCACAGCAGAAAGGTATGCGGTTTGCGTTTGAAAAGACCAAAACAAGCCCAATTTCTTCACTTTTGGGCCACTTGGTACACAGTTTTTCTACCCCTTAGTCTTGACCTATCGACCCAGAACTCTGGGCATTGCAGGTTGGGGTGGTCCCCTGGTCTGTCGCGCGAGCCCAGACCAGACCGCACGGCCGAAGCCAATGCTCTATGCCGCTCAAATTGGCATACCTGGCCAAACGGGTCGACCTTGACCATGACTGATCGACCCGAAACTCGGAGCGTTGCAGGTTCAGGTGGTCCCGTGGTCACACGCGCGAGCCCAGGTCAGACCGCACAGCAGAAGGGTATGCGGTTCGCGCTTGAAAAGACCAAAACAAGCCCAAAGGCCTTCACTGTTGGCAACTTGGTACGCAGTTTTCTACCCCTTTGGCTTGACCGATCCAACCGAAACTCGGAATGTTGCAGGTTCGGGTTGTCCCCTGGTCACTCGCGCGAGCCCAGGTCAGATCGCTCAGCCCAAGGGCAGGTGGTTCACTGCTGAAAAACCCTAAATAACCCAAAGGCCTTGACTGTTGGCAACTTTGTAGGCAGTTTTCTTCCCCTTTGCCTTGACCCATCGACCCGAAACTCGGAGCGTTGCAGGTTCAGATGTTCCCCCGGTCACTCGCGCGAGCCCAGTTCAGGCAGCACAGCAGAAAGGTATGCGGTTTGCGTTTGAAAAGACCAAAACAAGCCCAATTTCTTCACTTTTGGGCCACTTGGTACACAGTTTTTCTACCCCTTAGGCTTGACCTATCGACCCAGAACTCTGGGCATTGCAGGTTGGGGTGGTCCCCTGGTCTGTCGCGCGAGCCCAGACCAGACCGCACAGCCGAAGCCAATGCTCTATGCCGCTCAAATTGGCATACCTGGCCAAACGGGTCGACCTTGACCTTGACTGATCGACCCGAAACTCGGAGCGTTGCAGGTTCAGGTGGTCCCGTGGTCACACGCGCGAGCCCAGGTCAGACTGCACAGCAGAAGGGTATGCGGTTTGCGCTTGAAAAGACCAAAACAAGCCCAAAGGCCTTCACTGTTGGCAACTTGGTACGCAGTTTTCTACCCCTTTGGCTTGACCGATCCACCCGAAACTCGGAATGTTGCAGGTTCGGGTTGTCCCGTGGTCACTCGCGCGAGCCCAGGTCAGATCGCTCAGCCCAAGGGCAGGTGGTTCACTGCTGAAAAACCCTAAATAACCCAAAGGCCTTGACTGTTGGCAACTTGGTAGGCAGTTTTCTTCCCCTTTGCCTTGACCCATCAACCCGAAACTCGGAGCGTTGCAGGTTCAGATGTTCCCCCGGTCACTCGCGCGAGCCCAGTTCAGGCAGCACAGCAGAAAGGTATGCGGTTTGCGTTTGAAAAGACCAAAACAAGCCCAATTTCTTCACTTTTGGGCCACTTGGTACACAGTTTTTCTACCCCTTAGGCTTGACCTATCGACCCAGAACTCTGGGCATTGCAGGTTGGGGTGGTCCCCTGGTCTGTCGCGCGAGCCCAGACCAGACCGCACGGCCGAAGCCAATGCTCTATGCCGCTCAAATTGGCATACCTGGCCAAACGGGTCGACCTTGACCTTGACTGATCGACCCGAAACTCGGAGCGTTGCAGGTTCAGGTGGTCCCGTGGTCACACGCGCGAGCCCAGGTCAGACCGCACAGCAGAAGGGTATGCGGTTCGCGCTTGAAAAGACCAAAACAAGCCCAAAGGCCTTCACTGTTGGCAACTTGGTACGCAGTTTTCTACCCCTTTGGCTTGACCGATCCACCCGAAACTCGGAATGTTGCAGGTTCGGGTTGTCCCCTGGTCACTCGCGCGAGCCCAGGTCAGATCGCTCAGCCCAAGGGCAGGTGGTTCACTGCTGAAAAACCCTAAATAACCCAAAGGCCTTGAAACTCGGAGCGTTGCAGGTTCAGATGGTCCCCCGGTCACTCGCGCGAGCCCAGTTCAGGCAGCACAGCAGAAAGGTATGCGGTTTGCGTTTGAAAAGACCAAAACAAGCCCAATTTCTTCACTTTTGGGCCACTTGGTACACAGTTTTTCTACCCCTTAGTCTTGACCTATCGACCCAGAACTCTGGGCATTGCAGGTTGGGGTGGTCCCCTGGTCTGTCGCGCGAGCCCAGACCAGACCGCACGGCCGAAGCCAATGCTCTATGCCGCTCAAATTGGCATACCTGGCCAAACGGGTCGACCTTGACCTTGACTGATCGACCCGAAACTCGGAGCGTTGCAGGTTCAGGTGGTCCCGTGGTCACACGCGCGAGCCCAGGTCAGACCGCACAGCAGAAGGGTATGCGGTTCGCGCTTGAAAAGACCAAAACAAGCCCAAAGGCCTTCACTGTTGGCAACTTGGTACGCAGTTTTCTACCCCTTTGGCTTGACCGATCCACCCGAAACTCGGAATGTTGCAGGTTCGGGTTGTCCCCTGGTCACTCGCGCGAGCCCAGGTCAGATCGCTCAGCCCAAGGGCAGGTGGTTCACTGCTGAAAAACCCTAAATAACCTAAAGGCCTTGACTGTTGGCAACTTGGTAGGCAGTTTTCTTCCCCTTTGCCTTGACCCATCGACCCGAAACTCGGAGCGTTGCAGGTTCAGATGTTCCCCCGGTCACTCGCGCGAGCCCAGTTTAGGCAGCACAGCAGAAAGGTATGCGGTTTGCGTTTGAAAAGACCAAAACAAGCCCAATTTCTTCACTTTTGGGCCACTTGGTACACAGTTTTTCTACCCCTTAGGCTTGACCTATCGACCCAGAACTCTGGGCATTGCAGGTTGGGGTGGTCCCCTGGTCTGTCGCGCGAGCCCAGACCAGACCGCACGGCCGAAGCCAATGCTCTATGCCGCTCAAATTGGCATACCTGGCCAAACGGGTCGACCTTGACCTTGACTGATCGACCCGAAACTCGGAGCGTTGCAGGTTCAGGTGGTCCCGTGGTCACATGCGCGAGCCCAGGTCAGACCGCACAGCAGAAGGGTATGCGGTTCGCGCTTGAAAAGACCAAAACAAGCCCAAAGGCCTTCACTGTTGGCAACTTGGTACGCAGTTTTCTACCCCTTTGGCTTGACCGATCCACCCGAAACTCGGAATGTTGCAGGTTTGGGTTGTCCCCTGGTCACTCGCGCGAGCCCAGGTCAGATCGCTCAGCCCAAGGGCAGGTGGTTCACTGCTGAAAAACCCTAAATAACCCAAAGGCCTTGACTGTTGGCAACTTGGAAGGCAGTTTTCTTCTTCTTTGCCTTGACTCATCGACCCGAAACTCGGAGCGTTGCAGGTTCAGATGGTCCCCCGGTCACTCGCGCGAGCCCAGTTCAGGCAGCACAGCAGAAAGGTATGCGATTTGCGTTTGAAAAGACCAAAACAAGCCAAATTTCTTCACTTTTGGGCCACTTGGTACACAGTTTTTCTACCCCTTAGGCTTGACCTATCGACCCAGAACTCTGGGCATTGCAGGTTGGGGTGGTCCCCTGGTCTGTCGCGCGAGCCCAGACCAGACCGCACGGCCGAAGCCAATGCTCTATGCCGCTCAAATTGGCATACCTGGCCAAACGGGTCGACCTTGACCTTGACTGATCGACCCGAAACTCGGAGCGTTGCAGGTTCAGGTGGTCCCGTGGTCACACGCGCGAGCCCAGGTCAGACCGCACAGCAGAAGGGTATGCGGTTCACGCTTGAAAAGACCAAAACAAGCCCAAAGGCCTTCACTGTTGGCAACTTGGTACGCAGTTTTCTACCCCTTTGGCTTGACCGATCCACCCGAAACTCGGAATGTTGCAGGTTCGGGTTGTCCCCTGGTCACTCGCGCGAGCCCAGGTCAGATCGCTCAGCCCAAGGGCAGGTGGTTCACTGCTGAAAAACCCTAAATAACCCAAAGGCCTTGACTGTTGGCAACTTGGTAGGCAGTTTTCTTCCCCTTTGCCTTGACCCATCGACCCGAAACTCGGAGCGTTGCAGGTTCAGATGGTCCCCCGGTCACTCGCGCGAACCCAGTTCAGGCAGCACAGCAGAAAGGTATGCGGTTTGCGTTTGAAAAGACCAAAACAAGCCCAATTTCTTCACTTTTGGGCCACTTGGTACACAGTTTTTCTACCCCTTAGGCTTGACCTATCGACCCAGAACTCTGGGCATTGCAGGTTGGGGTGGTCCCCTGGTCTGTCGCGCGAGCCCAGACCAGACCGCACGGCCGAAGCCAATGCTCTATGCCGCTCAAATTGGCATACCTGGCCAAACAGGTCGACCTTGACCTTGACTGATCGACCCGAAACTCGGAGTGTTGCAGGTTCAGGTGGTCCCGTGGTCACACGCGCGAGCCCAGGTCAGACCGCACAGCAGAAGGGTATGCGGTTCGCGCTTGAAAAGACCAAAACAAGCCCAAAGGCCTTCACTGTTGGCAACTTGGTACGCAGTTTTCTACCCCTTTGGCTTGACCGATCCACCCGAAACTCGGAATGTTGCAGGTTCGGGTTGTCCCCTGGTCACTCGCGCGAGCCCAGGTCAGATCGCTCAGCCCAAGGGCAGGTGGTTCACTGCTGAAAAACCCTAAATAACCCAAAGGCCTTGACTGTTGGCAACTTTGTAGGCAGTTTTCTTCCCCTTTGCCTTGACCCATCGACCCGAAACTCGGAGCGTTGCAGGTTCAGATGGTCCCCCGGTCACTCGCGCGAGCCCAGTTCAGGCAGCACAGCAGAAAGGTATGCGGTTTGCGTTTGAAAAGACCAAAACAAGCCCAATTTCTTCACTTTTGGGCCACTTGGTACACAGTTTTTCTACCCCTTAGGCTTGACCTATCGACCCAGAACTCTGGGCATTGCAGGTTGGGGTGGTCCCCTGGTCTGTCGCGCGAGCCCAGACCAGACCGCACGGCCGAAGCCAATGCTCTATGCCGCTCAAATTGGCATACCTGGCCAAACGGGTCGACCTTGACCTTGACTGATCGACCCGAAACTCGGAGCTTTGCAGGTTCAGGTGGTCCCGTGGTCACACGCGCGAGCCCAGGTCAGACCGCACAGCAGAAGGGTATGCGGTTCGCGCTTGAAAAGACCAAAACAAGCCCAAAGGCCTTCACTGTTGGCAACTTGGTACGCAGTTTTCTACCCCTTTGGCTTGACCGATCCACCCGAAACTCGGAATGTTGCAGGTTCGGGTTGTCCCCTGGTCACTCGCGTGAGCCCAGGTCAGATCGCTCAGCCCAAGGGCAGGTGGTTCACTGCTGAAAAACCCTAAATAACCCAAAGGCCTTGACTGTTGGCAACTTGGTAGGCAGTTTTCTTCCCCTTTGCCTTGACCCATCGACCCGAAACTCAGAGCGTTGCAGGTTCAGATGTTCCCCCGGTCACTCGCGCGAGCCCAGTTCAGGCAGCACAGCAGAAAGGTATGCGGTTTGCGTTTGAAAAGACCAAAACAAGCCCAATTTCTTCACTTTTGGGCCACTTGGTACACAGTTTTTCTACCCCTTAGGCTTGACCTATCGACCCAGAACTCTGGGCATTGCAGGTTGGGGTGGTCCCCTGGTCTGTCGCGCGAGCCCAGACCAGACCGCACGGCCGAAGCCAATGCTCTATGCCGCTCAAATTGGCATACCTGGCCAAACGGGTCGACCTTGACCTTAACTGATCGACCCGAAACTCGGAGCGTTGCAGGTTCAGGTGGTCCCGTGGTCACACGCGCGAGCCCAGGTCAGACCGCACAGCAGAAGGGTATGCGGTTCGCGCTTGAAAAGACCAAAACAAGCCCAAAGGCCTTCACTGTTGGCAACTTGGTACGCAGTTTTCTACCCCTTTGGCTTGACCGATCCACCCGAAACTCGGAATGTTGCAGGTTCGGGTTGTCCCCTGGTCACTCGCGCGAGCCCAGGTCAGATTGCTCAGCCCAAGGGCAGGTGGTTCACTGCTGAAAAACCCTAAATAACCCAAAGGCCTTGACTGTTGGCAACTTGGTAGGCAGTTTTCTTCCCCTTTGCCTTGACCCATCGACCCGAAACTCGGAGCGTTGCAGGTTCAGATGGTCCCCCGGTCACTCGTGCGAGCCCAGTTCAGGCAGCACAGCAGAAAGGTATGCGGTTTGCGTTTGAAAAGACCAAAACAAGCCCAATTTCTTCACTTTTGGGCCACTTGGTACACAGTTTTTCTACCCCTTAGGCTTGACCTATCGACCCAGAACTCTGGGCATTGCAGGTTGGGGTGGTCCCCTGGTCTGTCGCGCGAGCCCAGACCAGACCGCACGGCCGAAGCCAATGCTCTATGCCGCTCAAATTGGCATACCTGGCCAAACGGGTCGACCTTGACCTTGACTGATCGACCCGAAACTCGGAGCGTTGCAGGTTCAGGTGGTCCCGTGGTCACACGCGCGAGCCCAGGTCAGACCGCACAGCAGAAGGGTATGCGGTTCGCGCTTGAAAAGACCAAAACAAGCCCAAAGGCCTTCACTGTTGGCAACTTGGTACGCAGTTTTCTACCCCTTTGGCTTGACCGATCCACCCGAAACTCGGAATGTTGCAGGTTCGGGTTGTCCCCTGGTCACTCGCGCGAGCCCAGGTCAGATCGCTCAGCCCAAGGGCAGGTGGTTCACTGCTGAAAAACCCTAAATAACCCAAAGGCCTTGACTGTTGGCAACTTTGTAGGCAGTTTTCTTCCCCTTTGCCTTGACCCATCGACCCGAAACTCGGAGCGTTGCAGGTTCAGATGGTCCCCCGGTCACTCGCGCGAGCCCAGTTCAGGCAGCACAGCAGAAAGGTATGCGGTTTGCGTTTGAAAAGACCAAAACAAGCCCAATTTCTTCACTTTTGGGCCACTTGGTACACAGTTTTTCTACCCCTTAGGCTTGACCTATCGACCCAGAACTCTGGGCATTGCAGGTTGGGGTGGTCCCCTGGTCTGTCGCGCGAGCCCAGACCAGACCGCACGGCCGAAGCCAATGCTCTATGCCGCTCAAATTGGCATACCTGGCCAAACGGGTCGACCTTGACCTTGACTGATCGACCCGAAACTCGGAGCGTTGCAGGTTCAGGTGGTCCCGTGGTCACACGCGCGAGCCCAGGTCAGACCGCACAGCAGAAGGGTATGCGGTTCGCGCTTGAAAAGACCAAAACAAGCCCAAAGGCCTTCACTGTTGGCAACTTGGTACGCAGTTTTCTACCCCTTTGGCTTGACCGATCCACCCGAAACTCGGAATGTTGCAGGTTCGGGTTCTCCCCTGGTCACTCGCGCGAGCCCAGGTCAGATCGCTCAGCCCAAGGGCAGGTGGTTCACTGCTGAAAAACCCTAAATAACCCAAAGGCCTTGACTGTTGGCAACTTTGTAGGCAGTTTTCTTCCCCTTTGCCTTGACCCATCGACCCGAAACTCGGAGCGTTGCAGGTTCAGATGGTCCCCCGGTCACTCGCGCGAGCCCAGTTCAGGCAGCACAGCAGAAAGGTATGCGGTTTGCGTTTGAAAAGACCAAAACAAGCCCAATTTCTTCACTTTTGGGCCACTTGGTACACAGTTTTTCTACCCCATAGGCTTGACCTATCGACCCAGAACTCTGGGCATTGCAGGTTGGGGTGGTCCCCTGGTCTGTCGCGCGAGCCCAGACCAGACCGCACGGCCGAAGCCAATGCTCTATGCCGCTCAAATTGGCATACCTGGCCAAACGGGTCGACCTTGACCTTGACTGATCGACCCGAAACTCGGAGCGTTGCAGGTTCAGGTGGTCCCGTGGTCACACGCGCGAGCCCAGGTCAGACCGCACAGCAGAAGGGTATGCGGTTCGCGCTTGAAAAGACCAAAACAAGCCCAAAGGCCTTCACTGTTGGCAACTTGGTACGCAGTTTTCTACCCCTTTGGCTTGACCGATCCACCCGAAACTCGGAATGTTGCAGGTTCGGGTTGTCCCCTGGTCACTCGCGCGAGCCCAGGTCAGATCGCTCAGCCCAAGGGCAGGTGGTTCACTGCTGAAAAACCCTAAATAACCCAAAGGCCTTGACTGTTGGCAACTTGGTAGGCAGTTTTCTTCCCCTTTGCCTTGACCCATCGACCCGAAACTCAGAGCGTTGCAGGTTCAGATGTTCCCCCGGTCACTCGCGCGAGCCCAGTTCAGGCAGCACAGCAGAAAGGTATGCGGTTTGCGTTTGAAAAGACCAAAACAAGCCCAATTTCTTCACTTTTGGGCCACTTGGTACACAGTTTTTCTACCCCTTAGGCTTGACCTATCGACCCAGAACTCTGGGCATTGCAGGTTGGGGTGGTCCCCTGGTCTGTCGCGCGAGCCCAGACCAGACCGCACGGCCGAAGCCAATGCTCTATGCCGCTCAAATTGGCATACCTGGCCAAACGGGTCGACCTTGACCTTGACTGATCGACCCGAAACTCGGAGCGTTGCAGGTTCAGGTGGTCCCGTGGTCACACGCGCGAGCCCAGGTCAGACCGCACAGCAGAAGGGTATGCGGTTCGCGCTTGAAAAGACCAAAACAAGCCCAAAGGCCTTCACTGTTGGCAACTTGGTACGCAGTTTTCTACCCCTTTGGCTTGACCGATCCACCCGAAACTCGGAATGTTGCAGGTTCGGGTTGTCCCCTGGTCACTCCCGCGAGCCCAGGTCAGATCGCTCAGCCCAAGGGCAGGTGGTTCACTGCTGAAAAACCCTAAATAACCCAAAGGCCTTGACTGTTGGCAACTTGGAAGGCAGTTTTCTTCCCCTTTGCCTTGACTCATCGACCCGAAACTCGGAGTGTTGCAGGTTCAGATGGTCCCCCGGTCACACGCGCGAGCCCAGTTCAGGCAGCACAGCAGAAGGGTATGCGGTTTGCGTTTGAAAAGACCAAAACAAGCCCAATTTCTTCACTTTTGGGCCACTTGGTACACAGTTTTTCTACCCCTTAGGCTTGACCTATCGACCCAGAACTCTGGGCATTGCAGGTTGGGGTGGTCCCCTGGTCTGTCGCGCGAGCCCAGACCAGACCGCACGGCCGAAGCCAATGCTCTATGCCGCTCAAATTGGCATACCTGGCCAAACGGGTCGACCTTGACCTTGACTGATCGACCCGAAACTCGGAGCGTTGCAGGTTCAGGTGGTCCCGTGGTCACACGCGCGAGCCCAGGTCAGACCGCACAGCAGAAGGGTATGCGGTTCGCGCTTGAAAAGACCAAAACAAGCCCAAAGGCCTTCACTGTTGGCAACTTGGTACGCAGTTTTCTACCCCTTTGGCTTGACCGATCCACCCGAAACTCGGAATGTTGCAGGTTCGGGTTGTCCCCTGGTCACTCGCGCGAGCCCAGGTCAGATCGCTCAGCCCAAGGGCAGGTGGTTCACTGCTGAAAAACCCTAAATAACCCAAAGGCCTTGACTGTTGGCAACTTGGTAGGCAGTTTTCTTCCCCTTTGCCTTGACCCATCGACCCGAAACTCGGAGCGTTGCAGGTTCAGATGGTCCCCCGGTCACTCGCGCGAGCCCAGTTCAGGCAGCACAGCAGAAAGGTATGCGGTTTGCGTTTGAAAAGACCAAAACAAGCCCAATTTCTTCACTTTTGGGCCACTTGGTACACAGTTTTTCTACCCCTTAGGCTTGACCTATCGACCCAGAACTCTGGGCATTGCAGGTTGGGGTGGTCCCCTGGTCTGTCGCGCGAGCCCAGACCAGACCGCACGGCCGAAGCCAATGCTCTATGCCGCTCAAATTGGCATACCTGGCCAAACGGGTCGACCTTGACCTTGACTGATCGACCCGAAACTCGGAGCGTTGCAGGTTCAGGTGGTCCCGTGGTCACACGCGCGAGCCCAGGTCAGACCGCACAGCAGAAGGGTATGCGGTTCGCGCTTGAAAAGACCAAAACAAGCCCAAAGGCCTTCACTGTTGGCAACTTGGTACGCAGTTTTCTACCCCTTTGGCTTGACCGATCCACCCGAAACTCGGAATGTTGCAGGTTCGGGTTGTCCCCTGGTCACTCGCGCGAGCCCAGGTCAGATCGCTCAGCCCAAGGGCAGGTGGTTCACTGCTGAAAAACCCTAAATAACCCAAAGGCCTTGACTGTTGGCAACTTGGAAGGCAGTTTTCTTCCCCTTTGCCTTGACCCATCGACCCGAAACTCGGAGCGTTGCAGGTTCAGATGTTCCCCCGGTCACTCGCGCGAGCCCAGTTCAGGCAGCACAGCAGAAAGGTATGCGGTTTGCGTTTGAAAAGACCAAAACAAGCCCAATTTCTTCACTTTTGGGCCACTTGGTACACAGTTTTTCTACCCCTTAGGCTTGACCTATCGACCCAGAACTCTGGGCATTGCAGGTTGGGGTGGTCCCCTGGTCTGTCGCGCGAGCCCAGACCAGACCGCACGGCCAAAGCCAATGCTCTATGCCGCTCAAATTGGCATACCTGGCCAAACGGGTCGACCTTGACCTTGACTGATCGACCCGAAACTCGGAGCGTTGCAGGTTCAGGTGGTCCCGTGGTCACACGCGCGAGCCCAGGTCAGACCGCACAGCAGAAGGGTATGCGGTTCGCGCTTGAAAAGACCAAAACAAGCCCAAAGGCCTTCACTGTTGGCAACTTGGTACGCAGTTTTCTACCCCTTTGGCTTGACCGATCCACCCGAAACTCGGAATTTTTGCAGGTTCGGGTTGTCCCCTGGTCACTCGCGCGAGCCCAGGTCATATCGCTCAGCCCAAGGGCAGGTGGTTCACTGCTGAAAAACCCTAAATAACCCAAAGGCCTTGACTGTTGGCAACTTGGAAGGCAGTTTTCTTCCCCTTTGCCTTGACTCATCGACCCGAAACTCGGAGCGTTGCAGGTTCAGATGGTCCCCCGGTCACTCGCGCGAGCCCAGTTCAGGCAGCACAGCAGAAAGGTATGCGGTTTGCGTTTGAAAAGACCAAAACAAGCCCAATTTCTTCACTTTTGGGCCACTTGGTACACAGTTTTTCTACCCCTTAGGCTTGACCTATCGACCCAGAACTCTGGGCATTGCAGGTTGGGGTGGTCCCCTGGTCTGTCGCGCGAGCCCAGACCAGACCGCACGGCCGAAGCCAATGCTCTATGCCACTCAAATTGGCATACCTGGCCAAACGGGTCGACCTTGACCTTGACTGATCGACCCGAAACTCGGAGCGTTGCAGGTTCAGGTGGTCCCGTGGTCACACGCGCGAGCCCAGGTCAGACCGCACAGCAGAAGGGTATGCGGTTCGCGCTTGAAAAGACCAAAACAAGCCCAAAGGCCTTCACTGTTGGCAACTTGGTACGCAGTTTTCTACCCCTTTGGCTTGACCGATCCACCCGAAACTCGGAATGTTGCAGGTTCGGGTTGTCCCCTGGTCACTCGCGAGAGCCCAGGTCAGATCGCTCAGCCCAAGGGCAGGTGGTTCACTGCTGAAAAACCCTAAATAACCCAAAGGCCTTGACTGTTGGCAACTTTGTAGGCAGTTTTCTTCCCCTTTGCCTTGACCCATCGACCCGAAACTCGGAGCGTTGCAGGTTCAGATGGTCCCCCGGTCACTCGCGCGAGCCCAGTTCAGGCAGCACAGCAGAAAGGTATGCGGTTTGCGTTTGAAAAGACCAAAACAAGCCCAATTTCTTCACTTTTGGGCCACTTGGTACACAGTTTTTCTACCCCTTAGGCTTGACCTATCGACCCAGAACTCTGGGCATTGCAGGTTGGGGTGGTCCCCTGGTCTGTCGCGCGAGCCCAGACCAGACCGCACGGCCGAAGCCAATGCTCTATGCCACTCAAATTGGCATACCTGGCCAAACGGGTCGACCTTGACCTTGACTGATCGACCCGAAACTCGGAGCGTTGCAGGTTCAGGTGGTCCCGTGGTCACACGCGCGAGCCCAGGTCAGACCGCACAGCAGAAGGGTATGCGGTTCGCGCTTGAAAAGACCAAAACAAGCCCAAAGGCCTTCACTGTTGGCAACTTGGTACGCAGTTTTCTACCCCTTTGGCTTGACCGATCCACCCGAAACTCGGAATGTTGCAGGTTCGGGTTGTCCCCTGGTCACTCGCGCGAGCCCAGGTCAGATCGCTCAGCCCAAGGGCAGGTGGTTCACTGCTGAAAAACCCTAAATAACCCAAAGGCCTTGACTGTTGGCAACTTGGTAGGCAGTTTTCTTCCCCTTTGCCTTGACCCATCATCCCGAAACTCGGAGCGTTGCAGGTTCAGATGGTCCCCCGGTCACTCGCGCGAGCCCAGTTCAGGCAGCACAGCAGAAAGGTATGCGGTTTGCGTTTGAAAAGACCAAAACAAGCCCAATTTCTTCACTTTTGGGCCACTTGGTACACAGTTTTTCTACCCCTTAGGCTTGACCTATCGACCCAGAACTCTGGGCATTGCAGGTTGGGGTGGTCCCCTGGTCTGTCGCGCGAGCCCAGACCAGACCGCACGGCCGAAGCCAATGCTCTATGCCGCTCAAATTGGCATACCTGGCCAAACGGGTCGACCTTGACCTTGACTGATCGACCCGAAACTCGGAGCGTTGCAGGTTCAGGTGGTCCCGTGGTCACACGCGCGAGCCCAGGTCAGACCGCACAGCAGAAGGGTATGCGGTTCGCGCTTGAAAAGACCAAAACAAGCCCAAAGGCCTTCACTGTTGGCAACTTGGTACGCAGTTTTCTACCCCTTTGGCTTGACCGATCCACCCGAAACTCGGAATTTTGCAGGTTCGGGTTGTCCCCTGGTCACTCGCGCGAGCCCAGGTCAGATCGCTCAGCCCAAGGGCAGGTGGTTCACTGCTGAAAAACCCTAAATAACCCAAAGGCCTTGACTGTTGGCAACTTGGAAGGCAGTTTTCTTCCCCTTTGCCTTGACTCATCGACCCGAAACTCGGAGCGTTGCAGGTTCAGATGGTCCCCCGGTCACACGCGCGAGCCCAGTTCAGGCAGCACAGCAGAAAGGTATGCGGTTTGCGTTTGAAAAGACCAAAACAAGCCCAATTTCTTCACTTTTGGGCCACTTGGTACACAGTTTTTCTACCCCTTAGGCTTGACCTATCGACCCAGAACTCTGGGCATTGCAGGTTGGGGTGGTCCCCTGGTCTGTCGCGCGAGCCCAGACCAGACCGCACGGCCGAAGCCAATGCTCTATGACACTCAAATTGGCATACCTGGCCAAACGGGTCGACCTTGACCTTGACTGATCGACCCGAAACTCGGAGCGTTGCAGGTTCAGGTGGTCCCGTGGTCACACGCGCGAGCCCAGGTCAGACCGCACAGCAGAAGGGTATGCGGTTCGCGCTTGAAAAGACCAAAACAAGCCCAAAGGCCTTCACTGTTGGCAACTTGGTACGCAGTTTTCTACCCCTTTGGCTTGACCGATCCACCCGAAACTCGGAATGTTGCAGGTTCGGGTTGTCCCCTGGTCACTCGCGAGAGCCCAGGTCAGATCGCTCAGCCCAAGGGCAGGTGGTTCACTGCTGAAAAACCCTAAATAACCCAAAGGCCTTGACTGTTGGCAACTTGGTAGGCAGTTTTCTTCCCCTTTGCCTTGACCCATCGACCCGAAACTCGGAGCGTTGCAGGTTCAGATGTTCCCCCGGTCACTCGCACGAGCCCAGTTCAGGCAGCACAGCAGAAAGGTATGCGGTTTGCGTTTGAAAAGACCAAAACAAGCCCAATTTCTTCACTTTTGGGCCACTTGGTACACAGTTTTTCTACCCCTTAGGCTTGACCTATCGACCCAGAACTCTGGGCATTGCAGGTTTGGGTGGTCCCCTGGTCTGTCGCGCGAGCCCAGACCAGACCGCACGGCCGAAGCCAATGCTCTATGCCGCTCAAATTGGCATACCTGGCCAAACGGGTCGACCTTGACCTTGACTGATCGACCCGAAACTCGGAGCGTTGCAGGTTCAGGTGGTCCCGTGGTCACACGCGCGAGCCCAGGTCAGACCGCACAGCAGAAGGGTATGCGGTTCGCGCTTGAAAAGACCAAAACAAGCCCAAAGGCCTTCACTGTTGGCAACTTGGTACGCAGTTTTCTACCCCTTTGGCTTGACCGATCCACCCGAAACTCGGAATGTTGCAGGTTCGGGTTGTCCCCTGGTCACTCGCGAGAGCCCAGGTCAGATCGCTCAGCCCAAGGGCAGGTGGTTCACTGCTGAAAAACCCTAAATAACCCAAAGGCCTTGACTGTTGGCAACTTGGTAGGCAGTTTTCTTCCCCTTTGCCTTGACCCATCGACCCGAAACTCGGAGCGTTGCAGGTTCAGATGTTCCCCCGGTCACTCGCGCGAGCCCAGTTCAGGCAGCACAGCAGAAAGGTATGTGGTTTGCGTTTGAAAAGACCAAAACAAGCCCAATTTCTTCACTTTTGGGCCACTTGGTACACAGTTTTTCTACCCCTTAGGCTTGACCTATCGACCCAGAACTCTGGGCATTGCAGGTTGGGGTGGTCCCCTGGTCTGTCGCGCGAGCCCAGACCAGACCGCACGGCCGAAGCCAATGCTCTATGCCGCTCAAATTGGCATACCTGGCCAAACGGGTCGACCTTGACCTTGACTGATCGACCCGAAACTCGGAGCGTTGCAGGTTCAGGTGGTCCCGTGGTCACACGCGCGAGCCCAGGTCAGACCGCACAGCAGAAGGGTATGCGGTTCGCGCTTGAAAAGACCAAAACAAGCCCAAAGGCCTTCACTGTTGGCAACTTGGTACGCAGTTTTCTACCCCTTTGGCTTGACCGATCCACCCGAAACTCGGAATGTTGCAGGTTCGGGTTGTCCCCTGGTCACTCGCGCGAGCCCAGGTCAGATCGCTCAGCCCAAGGGCAGGTGGTTCACTGCTGAAAAACCCTAAATAACTCAAAGGCCTTGACTGTTGGCAACTTGGAAGGCAGTTTTCTTCCCCTTTGCCTTGACTCATCGACCCGAAACTCGGAGCGTTGCAGGTTCAGATGGTCCCCCGGTCACTCGCGCGAGCCCAGTTCAGGCAGCACAGCAGAAAGGTATGCGGTTTGCGTTTGAAAAGACCAAAACAAGCCCAATTTCTTCACTTTTGGGCCACTTGGTACACAGTTTTTCTACCCCTTAGGCTTGACCTATCGACCCAGAACTCTGGGCATTGCAGGTTGGGGTGGTCCCCTGGTCTGTCGCGCGAGCCCAGACCAGACCGCACGGCCGAAGCCAATGCTCTATGCCGCTCAAGTTGGCATACCTGGCCAAACGGGTCGACCTTGACCTTGACTGATCGACCCGAAACTCGGAGCGTTGCAGGTTCAGGTGGTCCCGTGGTCACACGCGCGAGCCCAGGTCAGACCGCACAGCAGAAGGGTATGCGGTTCGCGCTTGAAAAGACCAAAACAAGCCCAAAGGCCTTCATTGTTGGCAACTTGGTACGCAGTTTTCTACCCCTTTGGCTTGACCGATCCACCCGAAACTCGGAATGTTGCAGGTTCGGGTTGTCCCCTGGTCACTCGCGCGAGCCCAGGTCAGATCGCTCAGCCCAAGGGCAGGTGGTTCACTGCTGAAAAACCCTAAATAACCCAAAGGCCTTGACTGTTGGCAACTTGGTAGGCAGTTTTCTTCCCCTTTGCCTTGACCCATCGACCCGAAACTCGGAGCGTTGCAGGTTCAGATGTTCCCCCGGTCACTCGCGCGAGCCCAGTTCAGGCAGCACAGCAGAAAGGTATGCGGTTTGCGTTTGAAAAGACCAAAACAAGCCCAATTTCTTCACTTTTGGGCCACTTGGTACACAGTTTTTCTACCCCTTAGGCTTGACCTATCGACCCAGAACTCTGGGCATTGCAGGTTGGGGTGGTCCCCTGGTCTGTCGCGCGAGCCCAGACCAGACCGCACGGCCGAAGCCAATGCTCTATGCCGCTCAAATTGGCATACCTGGCCAAACGGGTCGACCTTGACCTTGACTGATCGACCCGAAACTCGGAGGGTTGCAGGTTCAGGTGGTCCCGTGGTCACACACGCGAGCCCAGGTCAGACCGCACAGCAGAAGGGTATGCGGTTCGCGCTTGAAAAGACCAAAACAAGCCCAAAGGCCTTCACTGTTGGCAACTTGGTACGCAGTTTTCTACCCCTTTGGCTTGACCGATCCACCCGAAACTCGGAATGTTGCAGGTTCGGGTTGTCCCCTGGTCACTCGCGCGAGCCCAGGTCAGATCGCTCAGCCCAAGGGCAGGTGGTTCACTGCTGAAATACCCTAAATAACCCAAAGGCCTTGACTGTTGGCAACTTTGTAGGCAGTTTTCTTCCCCTTTGCCTTGACCCATCGACCCGAAACTCGGAGCGTTGCAGGTTCAGATGTTCCCCCGGTCACTTGCGCGAGCCCAGTTCAGGCAGCACAGCAGAAAGGTATGCGGTTTGCGTTTGAAAAGACCAAAACAAGCCCAATTTCTTCACTTTTGGGCCACTTGGTACACAGTTTTTCTACCCCTTAGGCTTGACCTATCGACCCAGAACTCTGGGCATTGCAGGTTGGGGTGGTCCCCTGGTCTGTCGCGCGAGCCCAGACCAGACCGCACGGCCGAAGCCAATGCTCTATGCCGCTCAAATTGGCATACCTGGCCAAACGGGTCGACCTTGACCTTGACTGATCGACCCAAAACTCCGAGCGTTGCAGGTTCAGGTGGTCCCGTGGTCACACGCGCGAGCCCAGGTCAGACCGCACAGCAGAAGGGTATGCGGTTCGCGCTTGAAAAGACCAAAACAAGCCCAAAGGCCTTCACTGTTGGCAACTTGGTACGCAGTTTTCTACCCCTTTGGCTTGACCGATCCACCCGAAACTCGGAATGTTGCAGGTTCGGGTTGTCCCCTGGTCACTCGCGCGAGCCCAGGTCAGATCGCTCAGCCCAAGGGCAGGTGGTTCACTGCTGAAAAACCCTAAATAACCCAAAGGCCTTGACTGTTGGCAACTTGGTAGGCAGTTTTCTTCCCCTTTGCCTTGACCCATCGACCCGAAACTTAGAGCGTTGCAGGTTCAGATGGTCCCCCGGTCACTCGCGCGAGCCCAGTTCAGGCAGCACAGCAGAAAGGTATGCGGTTTGCGTTTGAAAAGACCAAAACAAGCCCAATTTCTTCACTTTTGGGCCACTTGGTACACAGTTTTTCTACCCCTTAGGCTTGACCTATCGACCCAGAACTCTGGGCATTGCAGGTTGGGGTGGTCCCCTGGTCTGTCGCGCGAGCCCAGACCAGACCGCACGGCCGAAGCCAATGCTCTATGCCGCTCAAATTGGCATACCTGGCCAAACGGGTCGACCTTGACCTTGACTGATCGACCCGAAACTCGGAGCGTTGCAGGTTCAGGTGGTCCCGTGGTCACACGCGCGAGCCCAGGTCAGACCGCACAGCAGAAGGGTATGCGGTTTGCGCTTGAAAAGACCAAAACAAGCCCAAAGGCCTTCACTGTTGGCAACTTGGTACGCAGTTTTCTACCCCTTTGGCTTGACCGATCCACCCGAAACTCGGAATGTTGCAGGTTCGGGTTGTCCCCTGGTCACTCGCGCGAGCCCAGGTCAGATCGCTCAGCCCAAGGGCAGGTGGTTCACTGCTGAAAAACCCTAAATAACCCAAAGGCCTTGACTGTTGGCAACTTGGTAGGCAGTTTTCTTCCCCTTTGCCTTGACCCATCGACCCGAAACTCAGAGCGTTGCAGGTTCAGATGGTCCCCCGGTCACTCGCGCGAGCCCAGTTCAGGCAGCACAGCAGAAAGGTATGCGGTTTGCGTTTGAAAAGACCAAAACAAGCCCAATTTCTTCACTTTTGGGCCACTTGGTACACAGTTTTTCTACCCCTTAGGCTTGACCTATCAACCCAGAACTCTGGGCATTGCAGGTTGGGGTGGTCCCCTGGTCTGTCGCGCGAGCCCAGACCAGACCGCACGGCCGAAGCCAATGCTCTATGCCGCTCAAATTGGCATACCTGGCCAAACGGGTCGACCTTGACCTTGACTGATCGACCCGAAACTCGGAGCGTTGCAGGTTCAGGTGGTCCCGTGGTCACACGCGCGAGCCCAGGTCAGACCGCACAGCAGAAGGGTATGCGGTTCGCGCTTGAAAAGACCAAAACAAGCCCAAAGGCCTTCACTGTTGGCAACTTGGTACGCAGTTTTCTACCCCTTTGGCTTGACCGATCCACCCGAAACTCGGAATGTTGCAGGTTCGGGTTGTCCCCTGGTCACTCGCACGAGCCCAGGTCAGATCGCTCAGCCCAAGGGCAGGTGGTTCACTGCTGAAAAACCCTAAATAACCCAAAGGCCTTGACTGTTGGCAACTTGGAAGGCAGTTTTCTTCCCCTTTGCCTTGACTCATCGACCCGAAACTCGGAGCGTTGCAGGTTCAGATGGTCCCCCGGTCACACGCGCGAGCCCAGTTCAGGCAGCACAGCAGAAGGGTATGCGGTTTGCGTTTGAAAAGACCAAAACAAGCCCAATTTCTTCACTTTTGGGCCACTTGGTACACAGTTTTTCTACCCCTTAGGCTTGACCTATCGACCCAGAACTCTGGGCATTGCAGGTTGGGGTGGTCCCCTGGTCTGTCGCGCGAGCCCAGACCAGACCGCACGGCCGAAGCCAATGCTCTATGCCGCTCAAATTGGCATACCTGGCCAAACGGGTCGACCTTGACCTTGACTGATCGACCCGAAACTCGGAGCGTTGCAGGTTCAGGTGGTCCCGTGGTCACACGCGCGAGCCCAGGTCAGACCGCACAGCAGAAGGGTATGCGGTTCGCGCTTGAAAAGACCAAAACAAGCCCAAAGGCCTTCACTGTTGGCAACTTGGTACGCAGTTTTCTACCCCTTTGGCTTGACCGATCCACCCGAAACTCGGAATGTTGCAGGTTCGGGTTGTCCCCTGGTCACTCGCGCGAGCCCAGGTCAGATCGCTCAGCCCAAGGGCAGGTGGTTCACTGCTGGAAAACCCTAAATAACCCAAAGGCCTTGACTGTTGGCAACTTGGTAGGCAGTTTTCTTCCCCTTTGCCTTGACCCATCATCCCGAAACTCGGAGCGTTGCAGGTTCAGATGGTCCCCCGGTCACTCGCGCGAGCCCAGTTCAGGCAGCACAGCAGAAAGGTATGCGGTTTGCGTTTGAAAAGACCAAAACAAGCCCAATTTCTTCACTTTTGGGCCACTTGGTACACAGTTTTTCTACCCCTTAGGCTTGACCTATCGACCCAGAACTCTGGGCATTGCAGGTTGGGGTGGTCCCCTGGTCTGTCGCGCGAGCCCAGACCAGACCGCACGGCCGAAGCCAATGCTCTATGCCGCTCAAATTGGCATACCTGGCCAAACGGGTCGACCTTGACCTTGACTGATCGACCCGAAACTCGGAGCGTTGCAGGTTCAGGTGGTCCCGTGGTCACACGCGCGAGCCCAGGTCAGACCGCACAGCAGAAGGGTATGCGGTTCGCGCTTGAAAAGACCAAAACAAGCCCAAAGGCCTTCACTGTTGGCAACTTGGTACGCAGTTTTCTACCCCTTTGGCTTGACCGATCCACCCGAAACTCGGAATTTTGCAGGTTCGGGTTGTCCCCTGGTCACTCGCGCGAGCCCAGGTCAGATCGCTCAGCCCAAGGGCAGGTGGTTCACTGCTGAAAAACCCTAAATAACCCAAAGGCCTTGACTGTTGGCAACTTGGAAGGCAGTTTTCTTCCCCTTTGCCTTGACTCATCGACCCGAAACTCGGAGCGTTGCAGGTTCAGATGGTCCCCCGGTCACACGCGCGAGCCCAGTTCAGGCAGCACAGCAGAAAGGTATGCGGTTTGCGTTTGAAAAGACCAAAACAAGCCCAATTTCTTCACTTTTGGGCCACTTGGTACACAGTTTTTCTACCCCTTAGGCTTGACCTATCGACCCAGAACTCTGGGCATTGCAGGTTGGGGTGGTCCCCTGGTCTGTCGCGCGAGCCCAGACCAGACCGCACGGCCGAAGCCAATGCTCTATGACACTCAAATTGGCATACCTGGCCAAACGGGTCGACCTTGACCTTGACTGATCGACCCGAAACTCGGAGCGTTGCAGGTTCAGGTGGTCCCGTGGTCACACGCGCGAGCCCAGGTCAGACCGCACAGCAGAAGGGTATGCGGTTCGCGCTTGAAAAGACCAAAACAAGCCCAAAGGCCTTCACTGTTGGCAACTTGGTACTCAGTTTTCTACCCCTTTGGCTTGACCGATCCACCCGAAACTCGGAATGTTGCAGGTTCGGGTTGTCCCCTGGTCACTCGCGAGAGCCCAGGTCAGATCGCTCAGCCCAAGGGCAGGTGGTTCACTGCTGAAAAACCCTAAATAACCCAAAGGCCTTGACTGTTGGCAACTTGGTAGGCAGTTTTCTTCCCCTTTGCCTTGACCCATCATCCCGAAACTCGGAGCGTTGCAGGTTCAGATGGTCCCCCGGTCACTCGCGCGAGCCCAGTTCAGGCAGCACAGCAGAAAGGTATGCGGTTTGCGTTTGAAAAGACCAAAACAAGCCCAATTTCTTCACTTTTGGGCCACTTGGTACACAGTTTTTCTACCCCTTAGGCTTGACCTATCGACCCAGAACTCTGGGCATTGCAGGTTGGGGTGGTCCCCTGGTCTGTCGCGCGAGCCCAGACCAGACCGCACGGCCGAAGCCAATGCTCTATGCCGCTCAAATTGGCATACCTGGCCAAACGGGTCGACCTTGACCTTGACTGATCGACCCGAAACTCGGAGCGTTGCAGGTTCAGGTGGTCCCGTGGTCACACGCGCGAGCCCAGGTCAGACCGCACAGCAGAAGGGTATGCGGTTCGCGCTTGAAAAGACCAAAACAAGCCCAAAGGCCTTCACTGTTGGCAACTTGGTACGCAGTTTTCTACCCCTTTGGCTTGACCGATCCACCCGAAACTCGGAATTTTGCAGGTTCGGGTTGTCCCCTGGTCACTCGCGCGAGCCCAGGTCAGATCGCTCAGCCCAAGGGCAGGTGGTTCACTGCTGAAAAACCCTAAATAACCCAAAGGCCTTGACTGTTGGCAACTTGGAAGGCAGTTTTCTTCCCCTTTGCCTTGACTCATCGACCCGAAACTCGGAGCGTTGCAGGTTCAGATGGTCCCCCGGTCACACGCGCGAGCCCAGTTCAGGCAGCACAGCAGAAAGGTATGCGGTTTGCGTTTGAAAAGACCAAAACAAGCCCAATTTCTTCACTTTTGGGCCACTTGGTACACAGTTTTTCTACCCCTTAGGCTTGACCTATCGACCCAGAACTCTGGGCATTGCAGGTTGGGGTGGTCCCCTGGTCTGTCGCGCGAGACCAGACCAGACCGCACGGCCGAAGCCAATGCTCTATGACACTCAAATTGGCATACCTGGCCAAACGGGTCGACCTTGACCTTGACTGATCGACCCGAAACTCGGAGCGTTGCAGGTTCAGGTGGTCCCGTGGTCACACGCGCGAGCCCAGGTCAGACCGCACAGCAGAAGGGTATGCGGTTC
Organism: Fragum whitleyi; assembly: GCA_948146395.1. NCBI lineage: Eukaryota > Metazoa > Mollusca > Bivalvia > Cardiida > Cardiidae > Fragum > Fragum whitleyi. The sequence goes on along the minus strand of OX411548.1, from coordinate 20,907,080 downwards.
GCGCTTGAAAAGACCAAAACAAGCCCAAAGGCCTTCACTGTTGGCAACTTGGTACGCAGTTTTCTACCCCTTTGGCTTGACCGATCCACCCGAAACTCGGAATGTTGCAGGTTCGGGTTGTCCCCTGGTCACTCGCGAGAGCCCAGGTCAGATCGCTCAGCCCAAGGGCAGGTGGTTCACTGCTGAAAAACCCTAAATAACCCAAAGGCCTTGACTGTTGGCAACTTGGTAGGCAGTTTTCTTCCCCTTTGCCTTGACCCATCGACCCGAAACTCGGAGCGTTGCAGGTTCAGATGGTCCCCCGGTCACACGCGCGAGCCCAGTTCAGGCAGCACAGCAGAAAGGTATGCGGTTTGCGTTTGAAAAGACCAAAACAAGCCCAATTTCTTCACTTTTGGGCCACTTGGTACACAGTTTTTCTACCCCTTAGGCTTGACCTATCGACCCAGAACTCTGGGCATTGCAGGTTGGGGTGGTCCCCTGGTCTGTCGCGCGAGCCCAGACCAGACCGCACGGCCGAAGCCAATGCTCTATGCCGCTCAAATTGGCATACCTGGCCAAACGGGTCGACCTTGACCTTGACTGATCGACCCGAAACTCCGAGCGTTGCAGGTTCAGGTGGTCCCGTGGTCACACGCGCGAGCCCAGGTCAGACCGCACAGCAGAAGGGTATGCGGTTCGCGCTTGAAAAGACCAAAACAAGCCCAAAGGCCTTCACTGTTGGCAACTTGGTACGCAGTTTTCTACCCCTTTGGCTTGACCGATCCACCCGAAACTCGGAATGTTGCAGGTTCGGGTTGTCCCCTGGTCACTCGCGCGAGCCCAGGTCAGATCGCTCAGCCCAAGGGCAGGTGGTTCACTGCTGAAAAACCCTAAATAACCCAAAGGCCTTGACTGTTGGCAACTTGGTAGGCAGTTTTCTTCCCCTTTGCCTTGACCCATCGACCCGAAACTTAGAGCGTTGCAGGTTCAGATGGTCCCCCGGTCACTCGCGCGAGCCCAGTTCAGGCAGCACAGCAGAAAGGTATGTGGTTTGCGTTTGAAAAGACCAAAACAAGCCCAATTTCTTCACTTTTGGGCCACTTGGTACACAGTTTTTCTACCCCTTAGGCTTGACCTATCGACCCAGAACTCTGGGCATTGCAGGTTGGGGTGGTCCCCTGGTCTGTCGCGCGAGCCCAGACCAGACCGCACGGCCGAAGCCAATGCTCTATGCCGCTCAAATTGGCATACCTGGCCAAACGGGTCGACCTTGACCTTGACTGATCGACCCGAAACTCGGAGCGTTGCAGGTTCAGGTGGTCCCGTGGTCACACGCGCGAGCCCAGGTCAGACCGCACAGCAGAAGGGTATGCGGTTCGCGCTTGAAAAGACCAAAACAAGCCCAAAGGCCTTCACTGTTGGCAACTTGGTACGCAGTTTTCTACCCCTTTGGCTTGACCGATCCACCCGAAACTCGGAATGTTGCAGGTTCGGGTTGTCCCCTGGTCACTCGCGCGAGCCCAGGTCAGATCGCTCAGCCCAAGGGCAGGTGGTTCACTGCTGAAAAACCCTAAATAACTCAAAGGCCTTGACTGTTGGCAACTTGGAAGGCAGTTTTCTTCCCCTTTGCCTTGACTCATCGACCCGAAACTCGGAGCGTTGCAGGTTCAGATGGTCCCCCGGTCACTCGCGCGAGCCCAGTTCAGGCAGCACAGCAGAAAGGTATGCGGTTTGCGTTTGAAAAGACCAAAACAAGCCCAATTTCTTCACTTTTGGGCCACTTGGTACACAGTTTTTCTACCCCTTAGGCTTGACCTATCGACCCAGAACTCTGGGCATTGCAGGTTGGGGTGGTCCCCTGGTCTGTCGCGCGAGCCCAGACCAGACCGCACGGCCGAAGCCAATGCTCTATGCCGCTCAAGTTGGCATACCTGGCCAAACGGGTCGACCTTGACCTTGACTGATCGACCCGAAACTCGGAGCGTTGCAGGTTCAGGTGGTCCCGTGGTCACACGCGCGAGCCCAGGTCAGACCGCACAGCAGAAGGGTATGCGGTTCGCGCTTGAAAAGACCAAAACAAGCCCAAAGGCCTTCATTGTTGGCAACTTGGTACGCAGTTTTCTACCCCTTTGGCTTGACCGATCCACCCGAAACTCGGAATGTTGCAGGTTCGGGTTGTCCCCTGGTCACTCGCGCGAGCCCAGGTCAGATCGCTCAGCCCAAGGGCAGGTGGTTCACTGCTGAAAAACCCTAAATAACCCAAAGGCCTTGACTGTTGGCAACTTGGTAGGCAGTTTTCTTCCCCTTTGCCTTGACCCATCGACCCGAAACTCGGAGCGTTGCAGGTTCAGATGTTCCCCCGGTCACTCGCGCGAGCCCAGTTCAGGCAGCACAGCAGAAAGGTATGCGGTTTGCGTTTGAAAAGACCAAAACAAGCCCAATTTCTTCACTTTTGGGCCACTTGGTACACAGTTTTTCTACCCCTTAGGCTTGACCTATCGACCCAGAACTCTGGGCATTGCAGGTTGGGGTGGTCCCCTGGTCTGTCGCGCGAGCCCAGACCAGACCGCATGGCCGAAGCCAATGCTCTATGCCGCTCAAATTGGCATACCTGGCCAAACGGGTCGACCTTGACCTTGACTGATCGACCCGAAACTCGGAGGGTTGCAGGTTCAGGTGGTCCCGTGGTCACACACGCGAGCCCAGGTCAGACCGCACAGCAGAAGGGTATGCGGTTCGTGCTTGAAAAGACCAAAACAAGCCCAAAGGCCTTCACTGTTGGCAACTTGGTACGCAGTTTTCTACCCCTTTGGCTTGACCGATCCACCCGAAACTCGGAATGTTGCAGGTTCGGGTTGTCCCCTGGTCACTCGCGCGAGCCCAGGTCAGATCGCTCAGCCCAAGGGCAGGTGGTTCACTGCTGAAAAACCCTAAATAACCCAAAGGCCTTGACTGTTGGCAACTTTGTAGGCAGTTTTCTTCCCCTTTGCCTTGACCCATCGACCCGAAACTCGGAGCGTTGCAGGTTCAGATGTTCCCCCGGTCACTTGCGCGAGCCCAGTTCAGGCAGCACAGCAGAAAGGTATGCGGTTTGCGTTTGAAAAGACCAAAACAAGCCCAATTTCTTCACTTTTGGGCCACTTGGTACACAGTTTTTCTACCCCTTAGGCTTGACCTATCGACCCAGAACTCTGGGCATTGCAGGTTGGGGTGGTCCCCTGGTCTGTCGCGCGAGCCCAGACCAGACCGCACGGCCGAAGCCAATGCTCTATGCCGCTCAAATTGGCATACCTGGCCAAACGGGTCGACCTTGACCTTGACTGATCGACCCGAAACTCCGAGCGTTGCAGGTTCAGGTGGTCCCGTGGTCACACGCGCGAGCCCAGGTCAGACCGCACAGCAGAAGGGTATGCGGTTCGCGCTTGAAAAGACCAAAACAAGCCCAAAGGCCTTCACTGTTGGCAACTTGGTACGCAGTTTTCTACCCCTTTGGCTTGACCGATCCACCCGAAACTCGGAATGTTGCAGGTTCGGGTTGTCCCCTGGTCACTCGCGCGAGCCCAGGTCAGATCGCTCAGCCCAAGGGCAGGTGGTTCACTGCTGAAAAACCCTAAATAACCCAAAGGCCTTGACTGTTGGCAACTTGGTAGGCAGTTTTCTTCCCCTTTGCCTTGACCCATCGACCCGAAACTTAGAGCGTTGCAGGTTCAGATGGTCCCCCGGTCACTCGCGCGAGCCCAGTTCAGGCAGCACAGCAGAAAGGTATGCGGTTTGCGTTTGAAAAGACCAAAACAAGCCCAATTTCTTCACTTTTGGGCCACTTGGTACACAGTTTTTCTACCCCTTAGGCTTGACCTATCGACCCAGAACTCTGGGCATTGCAGGTTGGGGTGGTCCCCTGGTCTGTCGCGCGAGCCCAGACCAGACCGCACGGCCGAAGCCAATGCTCTATGCCGCTCAAATTGGCATACCTGGCCAAACGGGTCGACCTTGACCTTGACTGATCGACCCGAAACTCGGAGCGTTGCAGGTTCAGGTGGTCCCGTGGTCACACGCGCGAGCCCAGGTCAGACCGCACAGCAGAAGGGTATGCGGTTTGCGCTTGAAAAGACCAAAACAAGCCCAAAGGCCTTCACTGTTGGCAACTTGGTACGCAGTTTTCTACCCCTTTGGCTTGACCGATCCACCCGAAACTCGGAATGTTGCAGGTTCGGGTTGTCCCCTGGTCACTCGCGCGAGCCCAGGTCAGATCGCTCAGCCCAAGGGCAGGTGGTTCACTGCTGAAAAACCCTAAATAACCCAAAGGCCTTGACTGTTGGCAACTTGGAAGGCAGTTTTCTTCCCCTTTGCCTTGACTCATCGACCCGAAACTCGGAGCGTTGCAGGTTCAGATGGTCCCCCGGTCACAAGCGCGAGCCCAGTTCAGGCAGCACAGCAGAAGGGTATGCGGTTTGCGTTTGAAAAGACCAAAACAAGCCCAATTTCTTCACTTTTGGGCCACTTGGTACACAGTTTTTCTACCCCTTAGGCTTGACCTATCGACCCAGAACTCTGGGCATTGCAGGTTGGGGTGGTCCCCTGGTCTGTCGCGCGAGCCCAGACCAGACCGCACGGCCGAAGCCAATGCTCTATGCCGCTCAAATTGGCATACCTGGCCAAACGGGTCGACCTTGACCTTGACTGATCGACCCGAAACTCGGAGCGTTGCAGGTTCAGGTGGTCCCGTGGTCACACGCGCGAGCCCAGGTCAGACCGCACAGCAGAAGGGTATGCGGTTCGCGCTTGAAAAGACCAAAACAAGCCCAAAGGCCTTCACTGTTGGCAACTTGGTACGCAGTTTTCTACCCCTTTGGCTTGACCGATCCACCCGAAACTCGGAATGTTGCAGGTTCGGGTTGTCCCCTGGTCACTCGCGCGAGCCCAGGTCAGATCGCTCAGCCCAAGGGCAGGTGGTTCACTGCTGAAAAACCCTAAATAACCCAAAGGCCTTGACTGTTGGCAACTTGGTAGGCAGTTTTCTTCCCCTTTGCCTTGACCCATCGACCCGAAACTCAGAGCGTTGCAGGTTCAGATGGTCCCCCGGTCACTCGCGCGAGCCCAGTTCAGGCAGCACAGCAGAAAGGTATGCGGTTTGCGTTTGAAAAGACCAAAACAAGCCCAATTTCTTCACTTTTGGGCCACTTGGTACACAGTTTTTCTACCCCTTAGGCTTGACCTATCGACCCAGAACTCTGGGCATTGCAGGTTGGGGTGGTCCCCTGGTCTGTCGCGCGAGCCCAGACCAGACCGCACGGCCGAAGCCAATGCTCTATGCCGCTCAAATTGGCATACCTGGCCAAACGGGTCGACCTTGACCTTGACTGATTGACCCGAAACTCGGAGCGTTGCAGGTTCAGGTGGTCCCGTGGTCACACGCGCGAGCCCAGGTCAGACCGCACAGCAGAAGGGTATGCGGTTTGCGCTTGAAAAGACCAAAACAAGCCCAAAGGCCTTCACTGTTGGCAACTTGGTACGCAGTTTTCTACCCCTTTGGCTTGACCGATCCACCCGAAACTCGGAATGTTGCAGGTTCGGGTTGTCCCCTGGTCACTCGCGCGAGCCCAGGTCAGATCGCTCAGCCCAAGGGCAGGTGGTTCACTGCTGAAAAACCCTAAATAACCCAAAGGCCTTGACTGTTGGCAACTTGGAAGGCAGTTTTCTTCCCCTTTGCCTTGACTCATCGACCCGAAACTCGGAGCGTTGCAGGTTCAGATGGTCCCCCGGTCACACGCGCGAGCCCAGTTCAGGCAGCACAGCAGAAGGGTATGCGGTTTGCGTTTGAAAAGACCAAAACAAGCCCAATTTCTTCACTTTTGGGCCACTTGGTACACAGTTTTTCTACCCCTTAGGCTTGACCTATCGACCCAGAACTCTGGGCATTGCAGGTTGGGGTGGTCCCCTGGTCTGTCGCGCGAGCCCAGACCAGACCGCACGGCCGAAGCCAATGCTCTATGCCGCTCAAATTGGCATACCTGGCCAAACGGGTCGACCTTGACCTTGACTGATCGACCCGAAACTCGGAGCGTTGCAGGTTCAGGTGGTCCCGTGGTCACACGCGCGAGCCCAGGTCAGACCGCACAGCAGAAGGGTATGCGGTTCGCGCTTGAAAAGACCAAAACAAGCCCAAAGGCCTTCACTGTTGGCAACTTGGTACGCAGTTTTCTACCCCTTTGGCTTGACCGATCCACCCGAAACTCGGAATGTTGCAGGTTCGGGTTGTCCCCTGGTCACTCGCGCGAGCCCAGGTCAGATCGCTCAGCCCAAGGGCAGGTGGTTCACTGCTGAAAAACCCTAAATAACCCAAAGGCCTTGACTGTTGGCAACTTTGTAGGCAGTTTTCTTCCCCTTTGCCTTGACCCATCGACCCGAAACTCGGAGCGTTGCAGGTTCAGATGTTCCCCCGGTCACTCGCGCGAGCCCAGTTCAGGCAGCACAGCAGAAAGGTATGCGGTTTGCGTTTGAAAAGACCAAAACAAGCCCAATTTCTTCACTTTTGGGCCACTTGGTACACAGTTTTTCTACCCCTTAGGCTTGACCTATCGACCCAGAACTCTGGGCATTGCAGGTTGGGGTGGTCCCCTGGTCTGTCCCGCGAGCCCAGACCAGACCGCACGGCCGAAGCCAATGCTCTATGCCGCTCAAATTGGCATACCTGGCCAAACGGGTCGACCTTGACCTTGACTGATCGACCCGAAACTCGGAGCGTTGCAGGTTCAGGTGGTCCCGTGGTCTCACGCGCGAGCCCAGGTCAGACCGCACAGCAGAAGGGTATGCGGTTCGCGCTTGAAAAGACCAAAACAAGCCCAAAGGCCTTCACTGTTGGCAACTTGGTACGCAGTTTTCTACCCCTTTGGCTTGACCGATCCACCCGAAACTCGGAATGTTGCAGGTTCGGGTTGTCCCCTGGTCACTCGCGCGAGCCAAGGTCAGATCGCTCAGCCCAAGGGCAGGTGGTTCACTGCTGAAAAACCCTAAATAACCCAAAGGCCTTGACTGTTGGCAACTTGGTAGGCAGTTTTCTTCCCTTTTGCCTTGACCCATCGACCCGAAACTCAGAGCGTTGCAGGTTCAGATGTTCCCCCAGTCACTCGCGGGAGCCCAGTTCAGGCAGCACAGCAGAAAGGTATGCGGTTTGCGTTTGAAAAGACCAAAACAAGCCCAATTTCTTCACTTTTGGGCCACTTGGTACACAGTTTTTCTACCCCTTAGGCTTGACCTATCGACCCAGAACTCTGGGCATTGCAGGTTGGGGTGGTCCCCTGGTCTGTCGCCTAGACCAGACCGCACGGCCGAAGCCAATGCTCTATGCCGCTCAAATTGGCATACCTGGCCAAACGGGTCGACCTTGACCTTGACTGATCGACCCGAAACTCGGAGCGTTGCAGGTTCAGGTGGTCCCGTGGTCACACGCGCGAGCCCAGGTCAGACCGCACAGCAGAAGGGTATGCGGTTCGCGCTTGAAAAGACCAAAACAAGCCCAAAGGCCTTCACTGTTGGCAACTTGGTACGCAGTTTTCTACCCCTTTGGCTTGACCGATCCACCCGAAACTCGGAATGTTGCAGGTTCGGGTTGTCCCCTGGTCACTCGCGCGAGCCCAGGTCAGATCGCTCAGCCCAAGGGCAGGTGGTTCACTGCTGAAAAACCCTAAATAACCCAAAGGCCTTGACTGTTGGCAACTTGGTAGGCAGTTTTCTTCCCCTTTGCCTTGACCCATCGACCCGAAACTCAGAGCGTTGCAGGTTCAGATGGTCCCCCGGTCACTCGCGCGAGCCCAGTTCAGGCAGCACAGCAGAAAGGTATGCAGTTTGCGTTTGAAAAGACCAAAACAAGCCCAATTTCTTCACTTTTGGGCCACTTGGTACACAGTTTTTCTACCCCTTAGGCTTGACCTATCGACCCAGAACTCTGGGCATTGCAGGTTGGGGTGGTCCCCTGGTCTGTCCCGCGAGCCCAGACCAGACCGCACGGCCGAAGCCAATGCTCTATGCCGCTCAAATTGGCATACCTGGCCAAACGGGTCGACCTTGACCTTGACTGATCGACCCGAAACTCGGAGCGTTGCAGGTTCAGGTGGTCCCGTGGTCTCACGCGCGAGCCCAGGTCAGACCGCACAGCAGAAGGGTATGCGGTTCGCGCTTGAAAAGACCAAAACAAGCCCAAAGGCCTTCACTGTTGGCAACTTGGTACGCAGTTTTCTACCCCTTTGGCTTGACCGATCCACCCGAAACTCGGAATGTTGCAGGTTCGGGTTGTCCCCTGGTCACTCGCGCGAGCCAAGGTCAGATCGCTCAGCCCAAGGGCAGGTGGTTCACTGCTGAAAAACCCTAAATAACCCAAAGGCCTTGACTGTTGGCAACTTGGTAGGCAGTTTTCTTCCCTTTTGCCTTGACCCATCGACCCGAAACTCAGAGCGTTGCAGGTTCAGATGTTCCCCCAGTCACTCGCGGGAGCCCAGTTCAGGCAGCACAGCAGAAAGGTATGCGGTTTGCGTTTGAAAAGACCAAAACAAGCCCAATTTCTTCACTTTTGGGCCACTTGGTACACAGTTTTTCTACCCCTTAGGCTTGACCTATCGACCCAGAACTCTGGGCATTGCAGGTTGGGGTGGTCCCCTGGTCTGTCGCCTAGACCAGACCGCACGGCCGAAGCCAATGCTCTATGCCGCTCAAATTGGCATACCTGGCCAAACGGGTCGACCTTGACCTTGACTGATCGACCCGAAACTCGGAGCGTTGCAGGTTCAGGTGGTCCCGTGGTCACACGCGCGAGCCCAGGTCAGACCGCACAGCAGAAGGGTATGCGGTTCGCGCTTGAAAAGACCAAAACAAGCCCAAAGGCCTTCACTGTTGGCAACTTGGTACGCAGTTTTCTACCCCTTTGGCTTGACCGATCCACCCGAAACTCGGAATGTTGCAGGTTCGGGTTGTCCCCTGGTCACTCGCGCGAGCCCAGGTCAGATCGCTCAGCCCAAGGGCAGGTGGTTCAGTGCTGAAAAACCCTAAATAACCCAAAGGCCTTGACTGTTGGCAACTTGGTAGGCAGTTTTCTTCCCCTTTGCCTTGACCCATCGACCCGAAACTCAGAGCGTTGCAGGTTCAGATGGTCCCCCGGTCACTCGCGCGAGCCCAGTTCAGGCAGCACAGCAGAAAGGTATGCGGTTTGCGTTTGAAAAGACCAAAACAAGCCCAATTTCTTCACTTTTGGGCCACTTGGTACACAGTTTTTCTACCCCTTAGGCTTGACCTATCGACCCAGAACTCTGGGCATTGCAGGTTGGGGTGGTCCCCTGGTCTGTCGCGCGAGCCCAGACCAGACCGCACGGCCGAAGCCAATGCTCTATGCCGCTCAAATTGGCATACCTGGCCAAACGGGTCGACCTTGACCTTGACTGATCGACCCGAAACTCGGAGCGTTGCAGGTTCAGGTGGTCCCGTGGTCACACGCGCGAGCCCAGGTCAGACCGCACAGCAGAAGGGTATGCGGTTTGCGCTTGAAAAGACCAAAACAAGCCCAAAGGCCTTCACTGTTGGCAACTTGGTACGCAGTTTTCTACCCCTTTGGCTTGACCGATCCACCCGAAACTCGGAATGTTGCAGGTTCGGGTTGTCCCCTGGTCACTCGCGCGAGCCCAGGTCAGATCGCTCAGCCCAAGGGCAGGTGGTTCACTGCTGAAAAACCCTAAATAACCCAAAGGCCTTGACTGTTGGCAACTTGGAAGGCAGTTTTCTTCCCCTTTGCCTTGACTCATCGACCCGAAACTCGGAGCGTTGCAGGTTCAGATGGTCCCCCGGTCACACGCGCGAGCCCAGTTCAGGCAGCACAGCAGAAGGGTATGCGGTTTGCGTTTGAAAAGACCAAAACAAGCCCAATTTCTTCACTTTTGGGCCACTTGGTACACAGTTTTTCTACCCCTTAGGCTTGACCTATCGACCCAGAACTCTGGGCATTGCAGGTTGGGGTGGTCCCCTGGTCTGTCGCACGAGCCCAGACCAGACCGCACGGCCGAAGCCAATGCTCTATGCCGCTCAAATTGGCATACCTGGCCAAACGGGTCGACCTTGACCTTGACTGATCGACCCGAAACTCGGAGCGTTGCAGGTTCAGGTGGTCCCGTGGTCACACGCGCGAGCCCAGGTCAGACCGCACAGCAGAAGGGTATGCGGTTCGCGCTTGAAAAGACCAAAACAAGCCCAAAGGCCTTCACTGTTGGCAACTTGGTACGCAGTTTTCTACCCCTTTGGCTTGACCGATCCACCCGAAACTCGGAATGTTGCAGGTTCGGGTTGTCCCCTGGTCACTCGCGCGAGCCCAGGTCAGATCGCTCAGCCCAAGGGCAGGTGGTTCACTGCTGAAAAACCCTAAATAACCCAAAGGCCTTGACTGTTGGCAACTTGGAAGGCAGTTTTCTTCCCCCTTGCCTTGACTCATCGACCCGAAACTCGGAGCGTTGCAGGTTCAGATGGTCCCCCGGTCACTCGCGCGAGCCCAGTTCAGGCAGCACAGCAGAAAGGTATGCGGTTTGCGTTTGAAAAGACCAAAACAAGCCCAATTTCTTCACTTTTGGGCCACTTGGTACACAGTTTTTCTACCCCTTAGGCTTGACCTATCGACCCAGAACTCTGGGCATTGCAGGTTGGGGTGGTCCCCTGGTCTGTCGCGCGAGCCCAGACCAGACCGCACGGCCGAAGCCAATGCTCTATGCCGCTCAAATTGGCATACCTGGCCAAACGGGTTGACCTTGACCTTGACTGATCGACCCGAAACTCGGAGCGTTGCAGGTTCAGGTGGTCCCGTGGTCACACGCGCGAGCCCAGGTCAGACCGCACAGCAGAAGGGTATGCGGTTCGCGCTTGAAAAGACCAAAACAAGCCCAAAGGCCTTCACTGTTGGCAACTTGGTACGCAGTTTTCTACCCCTTTGGCTTGACCGATCCACCCGAAACTCGGAATGTTGCAGGTTCGGGTTGTCCCCTGGTCACTCGCGCGAGCCCAGGTCAGATCGCTCAGCCCAAGGGCAGGTGGTTCACTGCTGAAAAACCCTAAATAACCCAAAGGCCTTGACTGTTGGCAACTTGGTAGGCAGTTTTCTTCCCCTTTGCCTTGACCCATCGACCCGAAACTCGGAGCGTTGCAGGTTCAGATGTTCCCCCTGTCACTCACGCGAGCCCAGTTCAGGCAGCACAGCAGAAAGGTATGCGGTTTGCGTTTGAAAAGACCAAAACAAGCCCAATTTCTTCACTTTTGGGCCACTTGGTACACAGTTTTTCTACCCCTTAGGCTTGACCTATCGACCCAGAACTCTGGGCATTGCAGGTTGGGGTGGTCCCCTGGTCTGTCGCGCGAGCCCAGACCAGACCGCACGGCCGAAGCCAATGCTCTATGCCGCTCAAATTGGCATACCTGGCCAAACGGGTCGACCTTGACCTTGACTGATCGACCCGAAACTCGGAGCGTTGCAGGTTCAGGTGGTCCCGTGGTCACACGCGCGAGCCCAGGTCAGACCGCACAGCAGAAGGGTATGCGGTTCGCGCTTGAAAAGACCAAAACAAGCCCAAAGGCCTTCACTGTTGGCAACTTGGTACGCAGTTTTCTACCCCTTTGGCTTGACCGATCCGCCCGAAACTCGGAATGTTGCAGGTTCGGGTTGTCCCCTGGTCACTCGTGCGAGTCCAGGTCAGATCGCTCAGCCCAAGGGCAGGTGGTTCACTGCTGAAAAACCCTAAATAACCCAAAGGCCTTGACTGTTGGCAACTTTGTAGGCAGTTTTCTTCCCCTTTGCCTTGACCCATCGACCCGAAACTCGGAGCGTTGCAGGTTCAGATGTTCCCCCGGTCACTCGCGCGAGCCCAGTTCAGGCAGCACAGCAGAAAGGTATGCGGTTTGCGTTTGAAAAGACCAAAACAAGCCCAATTTCTTCACTTTTGGGCCACTTGGTACACAGTTTTTCTACCCCTTAGGCTTGACCTATCCACCCAGAACTCTGGGCATTGCAGGTTGGGGTGGTCCCCTGGTCTGTCGCGCGAGCCCAGACCAGACCGCACGGCCGAAGCCAATGCTCTATGCCGCTCAAATTGGCATACCTGGCCAAACGGGTCGACCTTGACCTTGACTGATCGACCCGAAACTCGGAGCGTTGCAGGTTCAGGTGGTCCCGTGGTCTCACGCGCGAGCCCAGGTCAGACCGCACAGCAGAAGGGTATGCGGTTCGCGCTTGAAAAGACCAAAACAAGCCCAAAGGCCTTCACTGTTGGCAACTTGGTACGCAGTTTTCTACCCCTTTGGCTTGACCGATCCACCCGAAACTGGGAATGTTGCAGGTTCGGGTTGTCCCCTGGTCACTCGCGCGAGCCAAGGTCAGATCGCTCAGCCCAAGGGCAGGTGGTTCACTGCTGAAAAACCCTAAATAACCCAAAGGCCTTGACTGTTGGCAACTTTGTAGGCAGTTTTCTTCCCTTTTGCCTTGACCCATCGACCCGAAACTCAGAGCGTTGCAGGTTCAGATGTTCCCCCGGTCACTCGCGCGAGCCCAGTTCAGGCAGCACAGCAGAAAGGTATGCGGTTTGCGTTTGAAAAGACCAAAACAAGCCCAATTTCTTCACTTTTGGGCCACTTGGTACACAGTTTTTCTACCCCTTAGGCTTGACCTATCGACCCAGAACTCTGGGCATTGCAGGTTGGGGTGGTCCCCTGGTCTGTCGCCTAGACCAGACCGCACGGCCGAAGCCAATGCTCTATGCCGCTCAAATTGGCATACCTGGCCAAACGGGTCGACCTTGACCTTGACTGATCGACCCGAAACTCGGAGCGTTGCAGGTTCAGGTGGTCCCGTGGTCACACGCGCGAGCCCAGGTCAGACCGCACAGCAGAAGGGTATGCGGTTCGCGCTTGAAAAGACCAAAACAAGCCCAAAGGCCTTCACTGTTGGCAACTTGGTACGCAGTTTTCTACCCCTTTGGCTTGACCGATCCACCCGAAACTCGGAATGTTGCAGGTTCGGGTTGTCCCCTGGTCACTCGCGCGAGCCCAGGTCAGATCGCTCAGCCCAAGGGCAGGTGGTTCACTGCTGAAAAACCCTAAATAACCCAAAGGCCTTGACTGTTGGCAACTTGGTAGGCAGTTTTCTTCCCCTTTGCCTTGACCCATCGACCTGAAACTCGGAGTGTTGCAGGTTCAGATGTTCCCCCGGTCTCTCGCGCGAGCCCAGTTCAGGCAGCACAGCAGAAAGGTATGCGGTTTGCGTTTGAAAAGACCAAAACAAGCCCAATTTCTTCACTTTTGGGCCACTTGGTACACAGTTTTTCTACCCCTTAGGCTTGACCTATCGACCCAGAACTCTGGGCATTGCAGGTTGGGGTGGTCCCCTGGTCTGTCGCGCGAGCCCAGACCAGACCGCACGGCCGAAGCCAATGCTCTATGCCGCTCAAATTGGCATACCTGGCCAAACGGGTCGACCTTGACCTTGACTGATCGACCCGAAACTCGGAGAGTTGCAGGTTCAGGTGGTCCCGTGGTCACACGCGCGAGCCCAGGTCAGACCGCACAGCAGAAGGGTATGCGGTTCGCGCTTGAAAAGACCAAAACAAGCCCAAAGGCCTTCACTGTTGGCAACTTGGTACGCAGTTTTCTACCCCTTTGGCTTGACCGATCCACCCGAAACTCGGAATGTTGCAGGTTCGGGTTGTCCCCTGGTCACTCGCGCGAGCCCAGGTCAGATCGCTCAGCCCAAGGGCAGGTGGTTCACTGCTGAAAAACCCTAAATAACCCAAAGGCCTTGACTGTTGGCAACTTGGAAGGCAGTTTTCTTCCCCTTTGCCTTGACTCATCGACCCGAAACTCGGAGCGTTGCAGGTTCAGATGGTCCCCCGGTCACTCGCGCGAGCCCAGTTCAGGCAGCACAGCAGAAAGGTATGCGGTTTGCGTTTGAAAAGACCAAAACAAGCCCAATTTCTTCACTTTTGGGCCACTTGGTACACAGTTTTTCTACCCCTTAGTCTTGACCTATCGACCCAGAACTCTGGGCATTGCAGGTTGGGGTGGTCCCCTGGTCTGTCGCGCGAGCCCAGACCAGACCGCACGGCCGAAGCCAATGCTCTATGCCGCTCAAATTGGCATACCTGGCCAAACGGGTCGACCTTGACCTTGACTGATCGACCCGAAACTCGGAGCGTTGCAGGTTCAGGTGGTCCCGTGGTCACACGCGCGAGCCCAGGTCAGACCGCACAGCAGAAGGGTATGCGGTTCGCGCTTGAAAAGACCAAAACAAGCCCAAAGGCCTTCACTGTTGGCAACTTGGTACGCAGTTTTCTACCCCTTTGGCTTGACCGATCCACCCGAAACTCGGAATGTTGCAGGTTCGCGTTGTCCCCTGGTCACTCGCGCGAGCCCAGGTCAGATCGCTCAGCCCAAGGGCAGGTGGTTCACTGCTGAAAAACCCTAAATAACCCAAAGGCCTTGACTGTTGGCAACTTGGAAGGCAGTTTTCTTCCCCTTTGCCTTGACTCATCGACCCGAAACTCGGAGCGTTGCAGGTTCAGATGGTCCCCCGGTCACTCGCGCGAGCCCAGTTCAGGCAGCACAGCAGAAAGGTATGCGGTTTGCGTTTGAAAAGACCAAAACAAGCCCAATTTCTTCACTTTTGGGCCACTTGGTACACAGTTTTTCTACCCCTTAGGCTTGACCTATCGACCCAGAACTCTGGGCATTGCAGGTTGGGGTGGTCCCCTGGTCTGTCGTGCGAGCCCAGACCAGACCGCACGGCCGAAGCCAATGCTCTATGCCGCTCAAATTGGCATACCTGGCCAAACGGGTCGACCTTGACCTTGACTGATCGACCCGAAACTCGGAGCGTTGCAGGTTCAGGTGGTCCCGTGGTCACACGCGCGAGCCCAGGTCAGACCGCACAGCAGAAGGGTATGCGGTTCGCGCTTGAAAAGACCAAAACAAGCCCAAAGGCCTTCACCGTTGGCAACTTGGTACGCAGTTTTCTACCCCTTTGGCTTGACCGATCCACCCGAAACTCGGAATGTTGCAGGTTCGGGTTGTCCCCTGGTCACTCGCGCGAGCCCAGGTCATATCGCTCAGCCCAAGGGCAGGTGGTTCACTGCTGAAAAACCCTAAATAACCCAAAGGCCTTGACTGTTGGCAACTTGGTAGGCAGTTTTCTTCCCCTTTGCCTTGACCCATCAACCCGAAACTCGGAGCGTTGCAGGTTCAGATGTTCCCCCGGTCACTCGCGGGAGCCCAGTTCAGGCAGCACAGCAGAAAGGTATGCGGTTTGCGTTTGAAAAGACCAAAACAAGCCCAATTTCTTCACTTTTGGGCCACTTGGTACACAGTTTTTCTACCCCTAAGGCTTGACCTATTGACCCAGAACTCTGGGCATTGCAGGTTGGGGTGGTCCCCTGGTCTGTCGCGCGAGCCCAGACCAGACCGCACGGCCGAAGCCAATGCTCTATGCCGCTCAAATTGGCATACCTGGCCAAACGGGTCGACCTTGACCTTGACTGATCGACCCGAAACTCGGAGCGTTGCAGGTTCAGGTGGTCCCGTGGTCACACGCGCGAGCCCAGGTCAGACCGCACAGCAGAAGGGTATGCGGTTCGCGCTTGAAAAGACCAAAACAAGCCCAAAGGCCTTCACTGTTGGCAACTTGGTACGCAGTTTTCTACCCCTTTGGCTTGACCGATCCACCCGCAACTCGGAATGTTGCAGGTTCGGGTTGTCCCCTGGTTACTCGCGCAAGCCCAGGTCAGATCGCTCAGCGCAAGGGCAGGTGGTTCACTGCTGAAAAACCCTAAATAACCCAAAGGCCTTGACTGTTGGCAACTTGGTAGGCAGTTTTCTTCCCCTTTGCCTTGACCCATCGACCCGAAACTCGGAGCGTTGCAGGTTCAGATGTTCCCCCGGTCACTCACGCGAGCCCAGTTCAGGCAGCACAGCAGAAAGGTATGCGGTTTGCGTTTGAAAAGACCAAAACAAGCCCAATTTCTTCACTTTTGGGCCACTTGGTACACAGTTTTTCTACCCCTTAGGCTTGACCTATCGACCCAGAACTCTGGGCATTGCAGGTTGGGGTGGTCCCCTGGTCTGTCGCGCGAGCCCAGACCAGACCGCACGGCCGAAGCCAATGCTCTATGCCGCTCAAATTGGCATACCTGGCCAAACGGGTCGACCTTGACCTTGACTGATCGACCCGAAACTCGGAGCGTTGCAGGTTCAGGTGGTCCCGTGGTCACACGCGCGAGCCCAGGTCAGACCGCACAGCAGAAGGGTATGCGGTTCGCGCTTGAAAAGACCAAAACAAGCCCAAAGGCCTTCACTGTTGGCAACTTGGTACGCAGTTTTCTACCCCTTTGGCTTGACCGATCCACCCGAAACTCGGAATGTTGCAGGTTCGGGTTGTCCCCTGGTCACTCGCGCGAGCCCAGGTCAGATCGCTCAGCCCAAGGGCAGGTGGTTCACTGCTGAAAAACCCTAAATAACCCAAAGGCCTTGACTGTTGGCAACTTGGAAGGCAGTTTTCTTCCCCTTTGCCTTGACTCATCGACCCGAAACTCGGAGCGTTGCAGGTTCAGATGGTCCCCCGGTCACTCGCGCGAGCCCAGTTCAGGCAGCACAGCAGAAAGGTATGCGGTTTGCGTTTGAAAAGACCAAAACAAGCCCAATTTCTTCACTTTTGGGCCACTTGGTACACAGTTTTTCTACCCCTTAGGCTTGACCTATCGACCCAGAACTCTGGGCATTGCAGGTTGGGGTGGTCCCCTGGTCTGTCGCGCGAGCCCAGACCAGACCGCACGGCCGAAGCCAATGCTCTATGCCGCTCAAATTGGCATACCTGGCCAAATGGGTCGACCTTGACCTTGACTGATCGACCCGAAACTCGGAGCGTTGCAGGTTCAGGTGGTCCCGTGGTCACACGCGCGAGCCCAGGTCAGACCGCACAGCAGAAGGATATGCGGTTCGCGCTTGAAAAGACCAAAACAAGCCCAAAGGCCTTCACTGTTGGCAACTTGGTACGCAGTTTTCTACCCCTTTGGCTTGACCGATCCACCCGAAACTCGGAATGTTGCAGGTTCGGGTTGTCCCCTGGTCACTCGCGCGAGCCCAGGTCAGATCGCTCAGCCCAAGGGCAGGTGGTTCACTGCTGAAAAACCCTAAATAACCCAAAGGCCTTGACTGTTGGCAACTTGGTAGGCAGTTTTCTTCCCCTTTGCCTTGACCCATCGACCCGAAACTCGGAGCGTTGCAGGTTCAGATGTTCCCCCGGTCACTCGCGCGAGCCCAGTTCAGGCAGCACAGCAGAAAGGTATGCGGTTTGCGTTTGAAAAGACCAAAACAAGCCCAATTTCTTCACTTTTGGGCCACTTGGTACACAGTTTTTCTACCCCTTAGGCTTGACCTATCGACCCAGAACTCTGGGCATTGCAGGTTGGGGTGGTCCCCTGGTCTGTCGCGCGAGCCCAGACCAGACCGCACGGCCGAAGCCAATGCTCTATGCCGCTCAAATTGGCATACCTGGCCAAACGGGTCGACCTTGACCTTGACTGATCGACCCGAAACTCGGAGCGTTGCAGGTTCAGGTGGTCCCGTGGTCACACGCGCAAGCCCAGGTCAGACCGCACATCAGAAGGGTATGCGGTTCGCGCTTGAAAAGACCAAAACAAGCCCAAAGGCCTTCACTGTTGGCAACTTGGTACGCAGTTTTCTACCCCTTTGGCTTGACCGATCCACCCGCAACTCGGAATGTTGCAGGTTCGGGTTGTCCCCTGGTCACTCGCGCGAGCCCAGGTCAGATCGCTCAGCCCAAGGGCAGGTGGTTCACTGCTGAAAAACCCTAAATAACCCAAAGGCCTTGACTGTTGGCAACTTGGTAGGCAGTTTTCTTCCCCTTTGCCTTGACCCATCGACCCGAAACTCGGAGCGTTGCAGGTTCAGATGTTCCCCCGGTCACTCGCGCGAGTCCAGTTCAGGCAGCACAGCAGAAAGGTATGCGGTTTGCGTTTGAAAAGACCAAAACAAGCCCAATTTCTTCACTTTTGGGCCACTTGGTACACAGTTTTTCTACCCCTTAGGCTTGACCTATCGACCCAGAACTCTGGGCATTGCAGGTTGGGGTGGTCCTCTGGTCTGTCGCGTGAGCCCAGACCAGACCGCACGGCCGAAGCCAATGCTCTATGCCGCTCAAATTGGCATACCTGGCCAAACGGGTCGACCTTGACCTTGACTGATCGACCCGAAACTCGGAGCGTTGCAGGTTCAGGTGGTCCCGTGGTCACACGCGCGAGCCCAGGTCAGACCGCACAGCAGAAGGGTATGCGGTTCGCGCTTGAAAAGACCAAAACAAGCCCAAAGGCCTTCACTGTTGGCAACTTGGTACACAGTTTTCTACCCCTTTGGCTTGACCGATCCACCCGAAACTCGGAATGTTGCAGGTTCGGGTTGTCCCCTGGTCACTCGAGCGAGCCCAGGTCAGATCGCTCAGCCCAAGGGCAGGTGGTTCACTGCTGAAAAACCCTAAATAACCCAAAGGCCTTGACTGTTGGCAACTTGGTAGGCAGTTTTCTTCCCCTTTGCCTTGACCCATCGACCCGAAACTCGGAGCGTTGCAGGTTCAGATGTTCCCCCGGTCACTCGCGCGAGCCCAGTTCAGGCAGCACAGCAGAAAGGTATGCGGTTTGCGTTTGAAAAGACCAAAACAAGCCCAATTTCTTCACTTTTGGGCCACTTGGTACACAGTTTTTCTACCCCTTAGGCTTGACCTATCGACCCAGAACTCTGGGCATTGCAGGTTGGGGTGGTCCCCTGGTCTGTCGCGCGAGCCCAGACCAGACCGCACGGCCGAAGCCAATGCTCTATGCCGCTCAAATTGGCATACCTGGCCAAACGGGTCGACCTTGACCTTGACTGATCGACCCGAAACTCGGAGCGTTGCAGGTTCAGGTGGTCCCGTGGTCACACGCGCGAGCCCAGGTCAGACCGCACAGCAGAAGGGTATGCGGTTCGCGCTTGAAAAGACCAAAACAAGCCCAAAGGCCTTCACTGTTGGCAACTTGGTACGCAGTTTTCTACCCCTTTGGCTTGACCGATCCACCCGAAACTCGGAATGTTGCAGGTTCGGGTTGTCCCCTGGTCACTCGCGCGAGCCCAGGTCAGATCGCTCAGCCCAAGGGCAGGTGGTTCACTGCTGAAAAACCCTAAATAACCCAAAGGCCTTGACTGTTGGCAACTTGGTAGGCAGTTTTCTTCCCCTTTGCCTTGACCCATCGACCCGAAACTCGGAGCGTTGCAGGTTCAGATGGTCCCCCGGTCACTCACGCGAGCCCAGTTCAGGCAGCACAGCAGAAAGGTATGCGGTTTGCGTTTGAAAAGACCAAAACAAGCCCAATTTCTTCACTTTTGGGCCACTTGGTACACAGTTTTTCTACCCCTTAGGCTTGACCTATCGACCCAGAACTCTGGGCATTGCAGGTTGGGGTGGTCCCCTGGTCTGTCGCGCGAGCCCAGACCAGACCGCACGGCCGAAGCCAATGCTCTATGCCGCTCAAATTGGCATACCTGGCCAAACGGGTCGACCTTGACCTTGACGGATCGACCCGAAACTCGGAGCGTTGCAGGTTCAGGTGGTCCCGTGGTCACACGCGCGAGCCCAGGTCAGACCGCACAGCAGAAGGGTATGCGGTTCGCGCTTGAAAAGACCAAAACAAGCCCAAAGGCCTTCACTGTTGGCAACTTGGTACGCAGTTTTCTACCCCTTTGGCTTGACCGATCCACCCGAAACTCGGAATGTTGCAGGTTCGGGTTGTCCCCTGGTCACTCGCGCGAGCCCAGGTCAGATCGCTCAGCCCAAGGGCAGGTGGTTCAGTGCTGAAAAACCCTAAATAACCCAAAGGCCTTGACTGTTGGCAACTTGGTAGGCAGTTTTCTTCCCCTTTGCCTTGACCCATCGACCCAAAACTCGGAGCGTTGCAGGTTCAGATGGTCCCCCGGTCACTCGCGCGAGCCCAGTTCAGGCAGCACAGCAGAAAGGTATGCGGTTTGCGTTTGAAAAGACCAAAACAAGCCCAATTTCTTCACTTTTGGGCCACTTGGTACACAGTTTTTCTACCCCTTAGGCTTGACCTATCGACCCAGAACTCTGGGCATTGCAGGTTGGGGTGGTCCCCTGGTCTGTCGGGCGAGCCCAGACCAGACCGCACGGCCGAAGCCAATGCTCTATGCCGCTCAAATTGGCATACCTGGCCAAACGGGTCGACCTTGACCTTGACTGATCGACCCGAAACTCGGAGCGTTGCAGGTTCAGGTGGTCCCGTGGTCACACGCGCGAGCCCAGGTCAGACCGCACAGCAGAAGGGTATGCGGTTCGCGCTTGAAAAGACCAAAACAAGCCCAAAGGCCTTCACTGTTGGCAACTTGGTACGCAGTTTTCTACCCCTTTGGCTTGACCGATCCACCCGAAACTCGGAATGTTGCAGGTTC
Source organism: Fragum whitleyi (assembly GCA_948146395.1). Lineage (NCBI taxonomy): Eukaryota > Metazoa > Mollusca > Bivalvia > Cardiida > Cardiidae > Fragum > Fragum whitleyi. The sequence goes on along the minus strand of OX411548.1, from coordinate 20,886,584 downwards.
GGGTTGTCCCCTGGTCACTCGCGCGAGCCCAGGTCAGATTGCTCAGCCCAAGGGCAGGTGGTTCACTGCTGAAAAACCCTAAATAACCCAAAGGCCTTGACTGTTGGCAACTTGGTAGGCAGTTTTCTTCCCCTTTGCCTTGACCCATCGACCCGAAACTCGGAGCGTTGCAGGTTCAGATGGTCCCCCGGTCACTCGCGCGAGCCCAGTTCAGGCAGCACAGCAGAAAGGTATGCGGTTTGCGTTTGAAAAGACCAAAACAAGCCCAATTTCTTCACTTTTGGGCCACTTGGTACACAGTTTTTCTACCCCTTAGGCTTGACCTATCGACCCAGAACTCTGGGCATTGCAGGTTGGGGTGGTCCTCTGGTCTGTCGCGCGAGCCCAGACCAGACCGCACGGCCGAAGCCAATGCTCTATGCCGCTCAAATTGGCATACCTGGCCAAACGGGTCGACCTTGACCTTGACTGATCGACCCGAAACTCGGAGCGTTGCAGGTTCAGGTGGTCCCGTGGTCACACGCGCGAGCCCAGGTCAGACCGCACAGCAGAAGGGTATGCGGTTCGCGCTTGAAAAGACCAAAACAAGCCCAAAGGCCTTCACTGTTGGCAACTTGGTACGCAGTTTTCTACCCCTTTGGCTTGACCGATCCACCCGAAACTCGGAATGTTGCAGGTTCGGGTTGTCCCCTGGTCACTCGCGCGAGCCCAGGTCAGATCGCTCAGCCCAAGGGCAGGTGGTTCACTGCTGAAAAACCCTAAATAACCCAAAGGCCTTGACTGTTGGCAACTTGGTAGGCAGTTTTCTTCCCCTTTGCCTTGACCCATCGACCCGAAACTCGGAGCGTTGCAGGTTCAGATGTTCCCCCGGTCACTCGCGCGAGCCCAGTTCAGGCAGCACAGCAGAAAGGTATGCGGTTTGCGTTTGAAAAGACCAAAACAAGCCCAATTTCTTCACTTTTGGGCCACTTGGTACACAGTTTTTCTACCCCTTAGGCTTGACCTATCGACCCAGAACTCTGGGCATTGCAGGTTGGGGTGGTCCCCTGGTCTGTCGCGCGAGCCCAGACCAGACCGCACGGCCGAAGCCAATGCTCTATGCCGCTCAAATTGGCATACCTGGCCAAACGGGTCGACCTTGACCTTGACTGATCGACCCGAAACTCGGAGCGTTGCAGGTTCAGGTGGTCCCGTGGTCACACGCGCGAGCCCAGGTCAGACCGCACAGCAGAAGGGTATGCGGTTCGCGCTTGAAAAGACCAAAACAAGCCCAAAGGCCTTCACTGTTGGCAACTTGGTACGCAGTTTTCTACCCCTTTGGCTTGACCGATCCACCAGAAACTCGGAATGTTGCAGGTTCGGGTTGTCCCCTGGTCACTCGCACGAGCCCAGGTCAGATCGCTCAGCCCAAGGGCAGGTGGTTCACTGCTGAAAAACCCTAAATAACCCAAAGGAATTGACTGTTGGCAACTTGGAAGGCAGTTTTCTTCCCCTTTGCCTTGACTCATCGACCCGAAACTCGGAGCGTTGCAGGTTCAGATGGTCCCCCGGTCACTCGCGCGAGCCCAGTTCAGGCAGCACAGCAGAAAGGTATGCGGTTTGCGTTTGAAAAGACCAAAACAAGCCCAATTTCTTCACTTTTGGGCCACTTGGTACACAGTTTTTCTACCCCTTAGTCTTGACCTATCGACCCAGAACTCTGGGCATTGCAGGTTGGGGTGGTCCCCTGGTCTGTCGCGCGAGCCCAGACCAGACCGCACGGCCGAAGCCAATGCTCTATGCCGCTCAAATTGGCATACCTGGCCAAACGGGTCGACCTTGACCTTGACTGATCGACCCGAAACTCGGAGCGTTGCAGGTTCAGGTGGTCCCGTGGTCACACGCGCGAGCCCAGGTCAGACCGCACAGCAGAAGGGTATGCGGTTCGCGCTTGAAAAGACCAAAACAAGCCCAAAGGCCTTCACTGTTGGCAACTTGGTACGCAGTTTTCTACCCCTTTGGCTTGACCGATCCACCCGAAACTCGGAATGTTGCAGGTTCGGGTTGTCCCCTGGTCACTCGCGCGAGCCCAGGTCAGATCGCTCAGCCCAAGGGCAGGTGGTTCACTGCTGAAAAACCCTAAATAACCCAAAGGCCTTGACTGTTGGCAACTTGGTAGGCAGTTTTCTTCCCCTTTGCCTTGACCCATCGACCCGAAACTCGGAGCGTTGCAGGTTCAGATGTTCCCCCGGTCACTCGCGCGAGCCCAGTTCAGGCAGCACAGCAGAAAGGTATGCGGTTTGCGTTTGAAAAGACCAAAACAAGCCCAATTTCTTCACTTTTGGGCCACTTGGTACACAGTTTTTCTACCCCTTAGGCTTGACCTATCGACCCAGAACTCTGGGCATTGCAGGTTGGGGTGGTCCTCTGGTCTGTCGCGCGAGCCCAGACCAGACCGCACGGCCGAAGCCAATGCTCTATGCCGCTCAAATTGGCATACCTGGCCAAACGGGTCGACCTTGACCTTGACTGATCGACCCGAAACTCGGAGCGTTGCAGGTTCAGGTGGTCCCGTGGTCACACGCGCGAGCCCAGGTCAGACCGCACAGCAGAAGGGTATGCGGTTCGCGCTTGAAAAGACCAAAACAAGCCCAAAGGCCTTCACTGTTGGCAACTTGGTACGCAGTTTTCTACCCCTTTGGCTTGACCGATCCACCCGAAACTCGGAATGTTGCAGATTCGGGTTGTCCCCTGGTCACTCGCGCGAGCCCAGGTCAGATCGCTCAGCCCAAGGGCAGGTGGTTCACTGCTGAAAAACCCTAAATAACCCAAAGGCCTTGACTGTTGGCAACTTGGTAGGCAGTTTTCTTCCCCTTTGCCTTGACCCATCGACCCGAAACTCGGAGCGTTGCAGGTTCAGATGTTCCCCCGGTCACTCGCGCGAGCCCAGTTCAGGCAGCACAGCAGAAAGGTATGCGGTTTGCGTTTGAAAAGACCAAAACAAGCCCAATTTCTTCACTTTTGGGCCACTTGGTACACAGTTTTTCTACCCCTTAGGCTTGACCTATCGACCCAGAACTCTGGGCATTGCAGGTTGGGGTGGTCCCCTGGTCTGTCGCGCGAGCCCAGACCAGACCGCACGGCCGAAGCCAATGCTCTATGCCGCTCAAATTGGCATACCTGGCCAAACGGGTCGACCTTGACCTTGACTGATCGACCCGAAACTCAGAGCGTTGCAGGTTCAGGTGGTCCCGTGGTCACACGCGCGAGCCCAGGTCAGACCGCACAGCAGAAGGGTATGCGGTTCGCGCTTGAAAAGACCAAAACAAGCCCAAAGGCCTTCACTGTTGGCAACTTGGTACGCAGTTTTCTACCCCTTTGGCTTGACCGATCCACCCGAAACTCGGAATGTTGCAGGTTCGGGTTGTCCCCTGGTCACTCGCGCGAGCCCAGGTCAGATCGCTCAGCCCAAGGGCAGGTGGTTCACTGCTGAAAAACCCTAAATAACCCAAAGGCCTTGACTGTTGGCAACTTGGTAGGCAGTTTTCTTCCCCTTTGCCTTGACCCATCGACCCGAAACTCGGAGCATTGCAGGTTCAGATGGTCCCCCGGTCACTCACGCGAGCCCAGTTCAGGCAGCACAGCAGAAAGGTATGCGGTTTGCGTTTGAAAAGACCAAAACAAGCCCAATTTCTTCACTTTTGGGCCACTTGGTACACAGTTTTTCTACCCCTTAGGCTTGACCTATCGACCCAGAACTCTGGGCATTGCAGGTTGGGGTGGTCCCCTGGTCTGTCGCGCGAGCCCAGACCAGACCGCACGGCCGAAGCCAATGCTCTATGCCGCTCAAATTGGCATACCTGGCCAAACGGGTCGACCTTGACCTTGACTGATTGACCCGAAACTCGGAGCGTTGCAGGTTTAGGTGGTCCCGTGGTCACACGCGCGAGCCCAGGTCAGACCGCACAGCAGAAGGGTATGCGGTTCGCGCTTGAAAAGACCAAAACAAGCCCAAAGGCCTTCACTGTTGGCAACTTGGTACGCAGTTTTCTACCCCTTTGCTTGACCGATCCACCCGAAACTCGGAATGTTGCAGGTTCGGGTTGTCCCCTGGTCACTCGCGCGAGCCCAGGTCAGATCGCTCAGCCCAAGGGCAGGTGGTTCACTGCTGAAAAACCCTAAATAACCCAAAGGCCTTGACTGTTGGCAACTTGGAAGGCAGTTTTCTTCCCCTTTGCCTTGACTCATCGACCCGAAACTCGGAGCATTGCAGGTTCAGATGGTCCCCCGGTCACTCGCGCGAGCCCAGTTCAGGCAGCACAGCAGAAAGGTATGCGGTTTGCGTTTGAAAAGACCAAAACAAGCCCAATTTCTTCACTTTTGGGCCACTTGGTACACAGTTTTTCTACCCCTTAGGCTTGACCTATCGACCCAGAACTCTGGGCATTGCAGGTTGGGGTGGTCCCCTGGTCTGTCGCGCGAGCCCAGACCAGACCGCACGGCCGAAGCCAATGCTCTATGCCGCTCAAATTGGCATACCTGGCCAAACGGGTCGACCTTGACCTTGACTGATCGACCCGAAACTCGGAGCGTTGCAGGTTCAGGTGGTCCCGTGGTCACACGCGCGAGCCCAGGTCAGACCGCACAGCAGAAGGGTATGCGGTTCGCGCTTGAAAAGACCAAAACAAGCCCAAAGGCCTTCACTGTTGGCAACTTGGTACGCAGTTTTCTACCCCTTTGGCTTGACCGATCCACCCGAAACTCGGAATGTTGCAGGTTCGGGTTGTCCCCTGGTCACTCGCGCGAGCCCAGGTCAGATCGCTCAGCCCAAGGGCAGGTGGTTCACTGCTGAAAAACCCTAAATAACCCAAAGGCCTTGACTGTTGGCAACTTGGTAGGCAGTTTTCTTCCCCTTTGCCTTGACCCATCGACCCGAAACTCGGCGCGTTGCAGGTTCAGATGTTCCCCCGGTCACTCGCGCGAGCCCAGTTCAGGCAGCACAGCAGAAAGGTATGCGGTTTGCGTTTGAAAAGACCAAAACAAGCCCAATTTCTTCACTTTTGGGCCACTTGGTACACAGTTTTTCTACCCCTTAGGCTTGACCTATCGACCCAGAACTCTGGGCATTGCAGGTTGGGGTGGTCCCCTGGTCTGTCGCGCGAGCCCAGACCAGACCGCACGGCCGAAGCCAATGCTCTATGCCGCTCAAATTGGCATACCTGGCCAAACGGGTCGACCTTGACCTTGACTGATCGACCGGAAACTCGGAGCGTTGCAGGTTCAGGTGGTCCCGTGGTCACACGCGCGAGCCCAGGTCAGACCGCACAGCAGAAGGGTATGCGGTTCGCGCTTGAAAAGACCAAAACAAGCCCAAAGGCCTTCACTGTTGGCAACTTGGTACGCAGTTTTCTACCCCTTTGGCTTGACCGATCCACCCGAAACTCGGAATGTTGCAGGTTCGGGTTGTCCCCTGGTCACTCGCGCGAGCCCAGGTCAGATCGCTCAGCCCAAGGGCAGGTGGTTCACTGCTGAAAAACCCTAAATAACCCAAAGGCCTTGACTGTTGGCAACTTGGTAGGCAGTTTTCTTCCCCTTTGCCTTGACCCATCGACCCGAAACTCGGAGCGTTGCAGGTTCAGATGTTCCCCCGGTCACTCGCGCGAGCCCAGTTCAGGCAGCACAGCAGAAAGGTATGCGGTTTGCGTTTGAAAAGACCAAAACAAGCCCAATTTCTTCACTTTTGGGCCACTTGGTACACAGTTTTTCTACCCCTTAGGCTTGACCTATCGACCCAGAACTCTGGGCATTGCAGGTTGGGGTGGTCCCCTGGTCTGTCGCGCGAGCCCAGACCAGACCGCACGGCCGAAGCCAATGCTCTATGCCGCTCAAATTGGCATACCTGGCCAAACGGGTCGACCTTGACCTTGACTGATCGACCCGAAACTCGGAGCGTTGCAGGTTCAGGTGGTCCCGTGGTCACACGCGCGAGCCCAGGTCAGACCGCACAGCAGAAGGGTATGCGGTTCGCGCTTGAAAAGACCAAAACAAGCCCAAAGGCCTTCACTGTTGGCAACTTGGTACGCAGTTTTCTACCCCTTTGGCTTGACCGATCCACCCGAAACTCGGAATGTTGCAGGTTCGGGTTGTCCCCTGGTCACTCGCGCGAGCCCAGGTCAGATCGCTCAGCCCAAGGGCAGGTGGTTCACTGCTGAAAAACCCTAAATAACCCAAAGGCCTTGACTGTTGGCAACTTGGTAGGCAGTTTTCTTCCCCTTTGCCTTGACCCATCGACCCGAAACTCGGAGCGTTGCAGGTTCAGATGTTCCCCCGGTCACTCGCGCGAGCCCAGTTCAGGCAGCACAGCAGAAAGGTATGCGGTTTGCGTTTGAAAAGACCAAAACAAGCCCAATTTCTTCACTTTTGGGCCACTTGGTACACAGTTTTTCTACCCCTTAGGCTTGACCTATCGACCCAGAACTCTGGGCATTGCAGGTTGGGGTGGTCCCCTGGTCTGTCGCGCGAGCCCAGACCAGACCGCACGGCCGAAGCCAATGCTCTATGCCGCTCAAATTGGCATACCTGGCCAAACGGGTCGACCTTGACCTTGACTGATCGACCCGAAACTCGGAGCGTTGCAGGTTCAGGTGGTCCCGTGGTCACACGCGCGAGCCCAGGTCAGACCGCACAGCAGAAGGGTATGCGGTTCGTGCTTGAAAAGACCAAAACAAGCCCAAAGGCCTTCACTGTTGGCAACTTGGTATGCAGTTTTCTACCCCTTTGGCTTGACCGATCCACCCGAAACTCGGAATGTTGCAGGTTCGGGTTGTCCCCTGGTCACTCGCGCGAGCCCAGGTCAGATCGCTCAGCCCAAGGGCAGGTGGTTCACTGCTGAAAAACCCTAAATAACCCAAAGGCCTTGACTGTTGGCAACTTGGAAGGCAGTTTTCTTCCCCTTTGCCTTGACTCATCGACCCGAAACTCGGAGCGTTGCAGGTTCAGTTGGTCCCCCGGTCACACGCGCGAGCCCAGTTCAGGCAGCACAGCAGAAGGGTATGCGGTTTGCGTTTGAAAAGACCAAAACAAGCCCAATTTCTTCACTTTTGGGCCACTTGGTACACAGTTTTTCTACCCCTTAGGCTTGACCTATCGACCCAGAACTCTGGGCATTGCAGGTTGGGGTGGTTCCCTGGTCTGTCGCGCGAGCCCAGACCAGACCGCACGGCCGAAGCCAATGCTCTATGCCGCTCAAATTGGCATACCTGGCCAAACGGGTCGACCTTGACCTTGACTGATCGACCCGAAACTCAGAGCGTTGCAGGTTCAGGTGGTCCCGTGGTCACACGCGCGAGCCCAGGTCAGACCGCACAGCAGAAGGGTATGCGGTTCGCGCTTGAAAAGACCAAAACAAGCCCAAAGGCCTTCACTGTTGGCAACTTGGTACGCAGTTTTCTACCCCTTTGGCTTGACCGATCCACCCGAAACTCGGAATGTTGCAGGTTCGGGTTGTCCCCTGGTCACTCGCGAGAGCCCAGGTCAGATCGCTCAGCCCAAGGGCAGGTGGTTCACTGCTGAAAAACCCTAAATAACCCAAAAGCCTTGACTGTTGGCAACTTTGTAGGCAGTTTTCTTCCCCTTTGCCTTGACCCATCGACCCGAAACTCGGAGCGTTGCAGGTTCAGATGGTCCCCCGGTCACTCGCGCGAGCCCAGTTCAGGCAGCACAGCAGAAAGGTATGCGGTTTGCGTTTGAAAAGACCAAAACAAGCCCAATTTCTTCACTTTTGGGCCACTTGGTACACAGTTTTTCTACCCCTTAGGCTTGACCTATCGACCCAGAACTCTGGGCATTGCAGGTTGGGGTGGTCCCCTGGTCTGTCGCGCGAGCCCAGACCAGACCGCACGGCCGAAGCCAATGCTCTATGCCGCTCAAATTGGCATACCTGGCCAAACGGGTCGACCTTGACCTTGACTGATCGACCCGAAACTCGGAGCGTTGCAGGTTCAGGTGGTCCCGTGGTCACACGCGCGAGCCCAGGTCAGACCGCACAGCAGAAGGGTATGCGGTTCGCGCTTGAAAAGACCAAAACAAGCCCAAAGGCCTTCACTGTTGGCAACTTGGTACGCAGTTTTCTACCCCTTTGGCTTGACCGATCAACCCGAAACTCGGAATGTTGCAGGTTCGGGTTGTCCCCTGGTCACTCGCGCGAGCCCAGGTCAGATCGCTTAGCCCAAGGGCAGGTGGTTCACTGCTGAAAAACCCTAAATAACCCAAAGGCCTTGACTGTTGGCAACTTGGTAGGCAGTTTTCTTCCCCTTTGCCTTGACCCATCGACCCGAAACTCAGAGCGTTGCAGGTTCAGATGTTCCCCCGGTCACTCGCGCGAGCCCAGTTCAAGCAGCACAGCAGAAAGGTATGTGGTTTGCGTTTGAAAAGACCAAAACAAGCAGAATTTCTTCACTTTTGGGCCACTTGGTACACAGTTTTTCTACCCCTTAGGCTTGACCTATCGACCCAGAACTCTGGGCATTGCAGGTTGGGGTGGTCCCCTGGTCTGTCGCGCAAGCCCAGACCAGACCGCACGGCCGAAGCCAATGCTCTATGCCGCTCAAATTGGCATACCTGGCCAAACGGGTCGACCTTGACCTTGACTGATCGACCCGAAACTCGGAGCGTTGCAGGTTCAGGTGGTCCCGTGGTCACACGCACGAGCCCAGGTCAGACCGCACAGCAGAAGGGTATGCGGTTCGCGCTTGAAAAGACCAAAACAAGCCCAAAGGCCTTCACTGTTGGCAACTTGGTACGCAGTTTTCTACCCCTTTGGCTTGACCGATCCACCCGAAACTCGGAATGTTGCAGGTTCGGGTTGTCCCCTGGTCACTCGCGCGAGCCCAGGTCAGATCGCTCAGCCCAAGGGCAGGTGGTTCACTGCTGAAAAACCCTAAATAACCCAAAGGCCTTGACTGTTGGCAACTTGGAAGGCAGTTTTCTTCCCCTTTGCCTTGACTCATCAACCCGAAACTCTGAGCGTTGCAGGTTCAGATGGTCCCCCGGTCACACGCGCGAGCCCAGTTCAGGCAGCACAGCAGAAGGGTATGCGGTTTGCGTTTGAAAAGACCAAAACAAGCCCAATTTCTTCACTTTTGGGCCACTTGGTACACAGTTTTTCTACCCCTTAGGCTTGACCTATCAACCCAGAACTCTGGGCATTGCAGGTTGGGGTGGTCCCCTGGTCTGTCGCGCGAGCCCAGACCAGACCGCACGGCCGAAGCCAATGCTCTATGACGCTCAAATTGGCATACCTGGCCAAACGGGTCGACCTTGACCTTGACTGATCGACCCGAAACTCGGAGCGTTGCAGGTTCAGGTGGTCCCGTGGTCACACGCGCGAGCCCAGGTCAGACCGCACAGCAGAAGGGTATGCGGTTCGCGCTTGAAAAGACCAAAACAAGCCCAAAGGCCTTCACTGTTGGCAACTTGGTACGCAGTTTTCTACCCCTTTGGCTTGACCGATCCACCCGAAACTCGGAATGATGCAGGTTCGGGTTGTCCCCTGGTCACTCGCGAGAGCCCAGGTCAGATCGCTCAGCCCAAGGGCAGGTGGTTCACTACTGAAAAACCCTAAATAACCCAAAGGCCTTGACTGTTGGCAACTTGGTAGGCAGTTTTCTTCCCCTTTGCCTTGACCCATCGACCCGAAACTCGGAGCGTTGCAGGTTCAGATGTTCCCCCGGTCACTCGCGCGAGCCCAGTTCAGGCAGCACAGCAGAAAGGTATGCGGTTTGCGTTTGAAAAGACCAAAACAAGCCCAATTTCTTCACTTTTGGGCCACTTGGTACACAGTTTTTCTACCCCTTAGGCTTGACCTATCGACCCAGAACTCTGGGCATTGCAGGTTGGGGTGGTCCCCTGGTCTGTCGCGCGAGCCCAGACCAGACCGCACGGCCGAAGCCAATGCTCTATGCCGCTCAAATTGGCATACCTGGCCAAACGGGTCGACCTTGACCTTGACTGATCGACCCGAAACTCGGAGCGTTGCAGGTTCAGGTGGTCCCGTGGTCACACGCGCGAGCCCAGGTCAGACCGCACAGCAGAAGGGTATGCGGTTCGCGCTTGAAAAGACCAAAACAAGCCCAAAGGCCTTCACTGTTGGCAACTTGGTACGCAGTTTTCTACCCCTTTGGCTTGACCGATCCACCCGAAACTCGGAATGTTGCAGGTTCGGGTTGTCCCCAGGTCACTCGCGCAAGCCCAGGTCAGATCGCTCAGCCCAAGGGCAGGTGGTTCACTGCTGAAAAACCCTAAATAACCCAAAGGCCTTGACTGTTGGCAACTTGGTAGGCAGTTTTCTTCCCCTTTGCCTTGACCCATCGACCCGAAACTCGGAGCGTTGCAGGTTCAGATGTTCCCCCGGTCACTCGCGCGAGCCCAGTTCAGGCAGCACAGCAGAAAGGTATGCGGTTTGCGTTTGAAAAGACCAAAACAAGCCCAATTTCTTCACTTTTGGGCCACTTGGTACACAGTTTTTCTACCCCTTAGGCTTGACCTATCGACCCAGAACTCTGGGCATTGCAGGTTGGGGTGGTCCCCTGGTCTGTCGCGCGAGCCCAGACCAGACCGCACGGCCGAAGCCAATGCTCTATGCCGCTCAAATTGGCATACCTGGCCAAACGGGTCGACCTTGACCTTGACTGATCGACCCGAAACTCGGAGCGTTGCAGGTTCAGGTGGTCCCGTGGTCACAGCGCGAGCCCAGGTCAGACCGCACAGCAGAAGGGTATGCGGTTCGCGCTTGAAAAGACCAAAACAAGCCCAAAGGCCTTCACTGTTGGCAACTTGGTACGCAGTTTTCTACCCCTTTGGCTTGACCGATCCACCCGAAACTCGGAATGTTGCAGGTTCGGGTTGTCCCCTGGTCACTCGCGCGAGCCCAGGTCAGATCGCTCAGCCCAAGGGCAGGTGGTTCACTGCTGAAAAACCCTAAATAACCCAAAGGCCTTGACTGTTGGCAACTTGGAAGGCAGTTTTCTTCCCCTTTGCCTTGACTCATCGACCCGAAACTCGGAGCGTTGCAGGTTCAGATGGTCCCCCGGTCACTCGCGCGAGCCCAGTTCAGGCAGCACAGCAGAAAGGTATGCGGTTTGCATTTGAAAAGACCAAAACAAGCCCAATTTCTTCACTTTTGGGCCACTTGGTACACAGTTTTTCTACCCCTTAGGCTTGACCTATCGACCCAGAACTCTGGGCATTGCAGGTTGGGGTGGTCCCCTGGTCTGTCGCGCGAGCTCAGACCAGACCGCACGGCCGAAGCCAATGCTCTATGCCGCTCAAATTGGCATACCTGGCCAAACGGGTCGACCTTGACCTTGACTGATTGACCCGAAACTCGGAGCGTTGCAGGTTCAGGTGGTCCCGTGGTCACACGCGCGAGCCCAGGTCAGACCGCACAGCAGAAGGGTATGCGGTTCGCGCTTGAAAAGACCAAAACAAGCCCAAAGGCCTTCACTGTTGGCAACTTGGTACGCAGTTTTCTACCCCTTTGGCTTGACCGATCCACCCGAAACTCGGAATGTTGCAGGTTCGGGTTGTCCCCAGGTCACTCGCGCGAGGCCAGGTCAGATCGCTCAGCCCAAGGGCAGGTGGTTCACTGCTGAAAAACCCTAAATAACCCAAAGGCCTTGACTGTTGGCAACTTGGTAGGCAGTTTTCTTCCCCTTTGCCTTGACCCATCGACCCGAAACTCGGAGCGTTGCAGGTTCAGATGTTCCCCCGGTCACTCGCGCGAGCCCAGTTCAGGCAGCACAGCAGAAAGGTATGCGGTTTGCGTTTGAAAAGACCAAAACAAGCCCAATTTCTTCACTTTTGGGCCACTTGGTACACAGTTTTTCTACCCCTTAGGCTTGACCTATCGACCCAGAACTCTGGGCATTGCAGGTTGGGGTGGTCCCCTGGTCTGTCGCGCGAGCCCAGACCAGACCGCACGGCCGAAGCCAATGCTCTATGCCGCTCAAATTGGCATACCTGGCCAAACGGGTCGACCTTGACCTTGACTGATCGACCCGAAACTCGGAGCGTTGCAGGTTCAGGTGGTCCCGTGGTCACAGCGCGAGCCCAGGTCAGACCGCACAGCAGAAGGGTATGCGGTTCACGCTTGAAAAGACCAAAACAAGCCCAAAGGCCTTCACTGTTGGCAACTTGGTACGCAGTTTTCTACCCCTTTGGCTTGACCGATCCACCCGAAACTCGGAATGTTGCAGGTTCGGGTTGTCCCCTGGTCACTCGCGCGAGCCCAGGTCAGATCGCTCAGCCCAAGGGTAGGTGGTTCACTGCTGAAAAACCCTAAATAACCCAAAGGCCTTGACTGTTGGCAACTTGGAAGGCAGTTTTCTTCCCCTTTGCCTTGACTCATCGACCCGAAACTCGGAGCGTTGCAGGTTCAGATGGTCCCCCGGTCACTCGCGCGAGCCCAGTTCAGGCAGCACAGCAGAAAGGTATGCGGTTTGCATTTGAAAAGACCAAAACAAGCCCAAATTTCTTCACTTTTGGGCCACTTGGTACACAGTTTTTCTACCCCTTAGGCTTGACCTATCGACCCAGAACTCTGGGCATTGCAGGTTGGGGTGGTCCCCTGGTCTGTCGCGCGAGCCCAGACCAGACCGCACGGCCGAAGCCAATGCTCTATGCCGCTCAAATTGGCATACCTGGCCAAACGGGTCGACCTTGACCTTGACTGATCGACCCGAAACTCGGAGCGTTGCAGGTTCAGGTGGTCCCGTGGTCACACGCGCGAGCCCAGGTCAGACCGCACAGCAGAAGGGTATGCGGTTCGCGCTTGAAAAGACCAAAACAAGCCCAAAGGCCTTCACTGTTGGCAACTTGGTACGCAGTTTTCTACCCCTTTGGCTTGACCGATCCACCCAAAACTCGGAATGTTGCAGGTTCGGGTTGTCCCCTGGTCACTCGCGCGAGCCCAGGTCAGATCGCTCAGCCCAAGGGCAGGTGGTTCACTGCTGAAAAACCCTAAATAACCCAAAGGCCTTGACTGTTGGCAACTTGGTAGGCAGTTTTCTTCCCCTTTGCCTTGACCCATCGACCTGAAACTCGGAGCGTTGCAGGTTCAGATGGTCCCCCGGTCACTCGCGCGAGCCCAGTTCAGGCAGCACAGCAGAAAGGTATGCGGTTTGCGTTTGAAAAGACCAAAACAAGCCCAATTTCTTCACTTTTGGGCAACTTGGTACGCAGTTTTCTACCCCTTTGGCTTGACCGATCCACCCGAAACTCGGAATGTTGCAGGTTCGGGTGGTCCCCTGGTCACTCGCGCGAGCCCAGGTCAGATCGCTCAGCCCAAGGGCAGGTGGTTCACTGCTGAAAAACCCTAAATAACCCAAAGGCCTTGACTGTTGGCAACTTGGAAGGCAGTTTTCTTCCCCTTTGCCTTGACTCATCGACCCGAAACTCGGAGCGTTGTAGGTTCAGATGGTCCCCCGGTCACACGCGCGAGCCCAGTTCAGGCAGCGCAGCAGAAGGGTATGCGGTTTGCGTTTGAAAAGACCAAAACAAGCCCAATTTCTTCACTTTTGGGCCACTTGGTACACAGTTTTTCTACCCCTTAGGCTTGACCTATCGACCCAGAACTCTGGGCATTGCAGGTTGGGGTGGTCCCCTGGTCTGTCGCGCGAGCCCAGACCAGACCGCACGGCCGAAGCCAATGCTCTATGACGCTCAAATTGGCATACCTGGCCAAACGGGTCGACCTTGACCTTGACTGATCGACCCGAAACTCGGAGCGTTGCAGGTTCAGGTGGTCCCGTGGTCACACGCGCGAGCCCAGGTCAGACCGCACAGCAGAAGGGTATGCGGTTCGCGCTTGAAAAGACCAAAACAAGCCCAAAGGCCTTCACTGTTGGCAACTTGGTACGCAGTTTTCTACCCCTTGGGCTTGACCGATCCACCCGAAACTCGGAATGTTGCAGGTTCGGGTTGTCCCCTGGTCACTCGCGCGAATCCAGGTCAGATCGCTCAGCCCAAGGGCAGGTGGTTCACTGCTGAAAAACCCTAAATAACCCAAAGGCCTTGACTGTTGGCAACTTGGTAGGCAGTTTTCTTCCCCTTTGCCTTGACCCATCGACCCGAAACTCGGAGCGTTGCAGGTTCAGATGTTCCCCCGGTCACTCGCGCGAGCCCAGTTCAGGCAGCACAGCAGAAAGGTATGCGGTTTGCGTTTGAAAAGACCAAAACAAGCCCAATTTCTTCACTTTTGGGCCACTTGGTACACAGTTTTTCTACCCCTTAGGCTTGACCTATCGACCCAGAACTCTGGGCATTGCAGGTTGGGGTGGTCCCCTGGTCTGTCGCGCGAGCCCAGACCAGACCGCACGGCCGAAGCCAATGCTCTATGCCGCTCAAATTGGCATACCTGGCCAAACGGGTCGACCTTGACCTTGACTGATCGACCCGAAACTCGGAGCGTTGCAGGTTCAGGTGGTCCCGTGGTCACACGCGCGAGCCCAGGTCAGACCGCACAGCAGAAGGGTATGCGGTTCGCGCTTGAAAAGACCAAAACAAGCCCAAAGGCCTTCACTGTTGGCAACTTGGTACGCAGTTTTCTACCCCTTTGGCTTGACCGATCCACCCAAAACTCGGAATGTTGCAGGTTCGGGTTGTCCCCTGGTCACTCGCGCGAGCCCAGGTCAGATCGCTCAGCCCAAGGGCAGGTGGTTCACTGCTGAAAAACCCTAAATAACCCAAAGGCCTTGACTGTTGGCAACTTGGTAGGCAGTTTTCTTCCCCTTTGCCTTGACCCATCGACCCGAAACTCGGAGCGTTGCAGGTTCAGATGTTCCCCCGGTCACTCACGCGAGCCCAGTTCAGGCAGCACAGCAGAAAGGTATGCGGTTTTGCGTTTGAAAAGACCAAAACAAGCCCAATTTCTTCACTTTTGGGCCACTTGGTACACAGTTTTTCTACCCCTTAGGCTTGACCTATCTACCCAGAACTCTGGGCATTGCAGGTTGGGGTGGTCCCCTGGTCTGTCGCGCGAGCCCAGACCAGACCGCACGGCCGAAGCCAATGCTCTATGCCGCTCAAATTGGCATACCTGGCCAAACGGGTCGACCTTGACCTTGACTGATCGACCCGAAACTCGGAGCGTTGCAGGTTCAGGTGGTCCCGTGGTCACACGCGCGAGCCCAGGTCAGACCGCACAGCAGAAGGGTATGCGGTTCGCGCTTGAAAAGACCAAAACAAGCCCAAAGGCCTTCACTGTTGGCAACTTGGTATGCAGTTTTCTACCCCTTTGGCTTGACCGATCCACCCGAAACTCGGAATGTTGCAGGTTCGGGTTGTCCCCTGGTCACTCGCGCGAGCCCAGGTCAGATCGCTCAGCCC